>CM066035.1:782752050-783962048 GCA_033557465.1 Ichthyophis bannanicus
ACTGTGCCCTATGGAGTGCCTTATAGGGTGCCTTATGCAGCACCTTAGGTTACGGCACGTGAGGGTGTGTTTGCTGGCAGCACTAATTAAAATAAAAATAAAATGCCTCAAAAATCATTACACGTAAAAGCTAACGCCTCAGCCAGCCTTATGCATTAGGCACACTGGGGGATTAAACCCATGACCCCTGTGCCATCAGTCAGTGTATTAACCATTGTGCTACACCTCTGTTTCTGTGGCTGCATCTCTGTGCGCCTACTTAAGATTACCGCGCGTTAACGTGCTTAGCGGCGTCTCGCCCAATAATGTGCGCAGCGCATGTTATCGCGCGATAATCCCATTTTGCTACATTAAGACCAACACGCCCACTCCTTTTATGGCAGCCTGCACACTATCGCCGGGCGCACGTTAAGACTGCTTAGTAAACATACTCCCATGTCTTTCCTAATAATTCCTTCTATTCTATTTGTGTTTTCAAATACTAGAGTTTCAGTAGATGTGGTCATTGCCACCACTGAAAATGGGCCCAGCAGGTTAAAAAACTGTTGGTAAAGAAACCACAATGGAAATACTTCATTTCCTTGAGAAAGCATATTATTTATAATAACTCATAATTGAATAATTTGCTGAAATGGCAATACTATAATTTACAACTGAATTGAACAACAGTGAGCAGCAGGAATGAGCTTTGCCCCTGATGCAGCTGTATAGGAAACAAAAACTTCATCGGGACAATTAGCTGCCATAGATGAGGTCAGTTTTTATTTAAAAAGTACTATACAATCAAAAAAGTGTGAAAGTCAAAGTCTTGTCATTTGAGTTTCTAAGGAAAGTTTAAGTTTGATCATCCTTTAATATCAATGGGATTGTTCATTGGACAGTCCATGGTATACACAGTATTCTTCACCAGCACCATAATTTGAAGACATCAATTTTCTTCCTGTCTTTCTATCTATATAGTGCCTCTGAATATTGGACTCAGTGAGACTGATATGGAAGGGCAGACTAGAGAGGCCATGTGGTCTTTTTCTGCCATCATGTTTCTATGTTTTATCCAATTAGCAAGTCCTGCTAACCAGATAAACCCTTCTGAATGCTGAGCCCTAATATGGTTATCCCTGGGGGTAGGCAGCATTGAATCTTGCTACTTTCTGGGACCCTGCCAGGTATTTGTGACTTGGATTTGCCACTGTTGGGCTTAATGAACCACTGGACTGTCTCAGTATGGCCATACTTATGTTCTTATTCCATCATCTCATCTTTAGTTGATTGGATTTGGTTTAATTTGTTTAATTTGATTAATTGTTTGCATATTTCAAAATTAAATCTTACAGTGAAGTGCAACACAAAACATACACCGACCCTCCCTTATCAACACCTTTAACCTCACTGTTTGTTGCAGTAATCCATAATTTCAGAAAACCTACTGTAAAATAACCCAAATATCAGTTTCTTCTGTACGTCTGTATAATTCACTTCTACACTTAACACTGCTAGCAACATATTACACAATTTAGAACCTTACCACATAAAGTCTTCACATCTAGTGATTTCTAAATCACAATTGATAATGTAGGTAAAGCAAACACTTCCAAATGGGACAAGCGCAACTACCTAGATGGAACATACTCTCTCACTATAGTATTTAAATACCCAGAAGTGATCTTATGAACAGCCTTGAATTCAAATATATAAGTTTAAGTTGCACCATTTTCTCAATTGGAAGCTAATGCAGTGCCGGCAATAATGGGGGAGGGAAGAGGGGGCATGATCCCTTCTCTTTGCTGTAGTCAGAATCCTTGCTGCAGTATCCCGCTCCCCTGAAGACTTTCTACACTTCAAATTCATGCTTGTCTCCTTCCAGTCAGCCATAGCTCTTGCCAAACAAGACTACTATGTCCATATGACTAACTCTCTTGCCTCTGATCCTCGCCGACTCTTTACTACTCTCAGCTCTCTCCTCAAAGTGCCTCCGCCTTTGATCCCTCCCTCCCTTTTTGCCCAAACCCTGGCTGACTATTTCCATGACAAAATCCACAAGATCACCCTCCAATTCCTCACAAAGTCAGCTACTTCCCCTTCTCCCCCGCTCCACTCCCAACAACCCCCCCCCCCCATCCCTTTCTACCCTCTCTTCCTTTCCTGTGATCTCTGAAGAGGAAACTGCACACCTTCTTTCTTCCTCCAAACTCACCACCTGCTCCTCTGATCCTATCTCCACCCATCTCCTAAGCCCCATCTCCTCCACCGTTGTCCCTTCCATCTCTCATATTCTCAACCTTTCGCTCTCCACTGCAACTATCCCTGCTGACTTCAAGCATGCTGTGGTCACACCTCTCCTTAAGAAGCCCTCACTTGATCCCACCTGTCTTTCTAATTATCGACCCATCTCTCTCTCCTTCCCTTCATTTCTAAACTACTTGAATGTGCGGTTCAGCAGCACCGCTGCCTCGACCTCCTCTCCTCTCATGGTCTCCTCGATCCCTTACAGTCTGGCTTTCATCCTTTACACTCTACTGAAACGGCTCTTGTCAAAGTCTCCAGTGACTTGTTCCTGGCAAAATCCAAGGACCTGTACTCTGTCCTCATCCTTCTTGACCTCTCTGCTGCTTTCGACACCGTTGACTACAACCTTCTCCTCGATACCCTGTCCTCGCTTGGCTTTAGGGGCTCTGTACTATCCTGGTTCTCCTCCTATCTCTCCCATTGCTCCTTCAGTGTGTGTTCTGGTGGCTCCTCCTCCTCCTCTACCCCGCTCCCAGTTGGTGTACCCCAAGGATCTGTCTTGGGTCCGCTCCTTTTCTCTCTCTATACCCAGTCCCTTGGTGCGCTTATCTCTTCCCATGGCTTTCAGTAACATCTGTATGCTGATGACTCCCAGATCTACCACTCTACGCCTGAAATCTCTCCGGCAGTCCAGACCCGGTTCTCTGCCTGCCTTTCTGGCTTTGCTGCCTGGATGTCTCACCGCCACTTGAAATTGAACATGGCCAAGTCTGAACTTCTTATCTTTCCCCCTAAAACCTCCCCTCCTCTTCCTCCTTTCTCAGTCTCTGTGGATAACTCTGTAATCCTTCCTGTTTCCTTGGCCCGCAATCTGGGGGTTATTTTTGACTCCTCTCTCTCTTTCTCCACACATATCCATCTCGTAGCTAAGACCTGCCGTTTCTTTCTCTATAACATTAGCAAAATCTGCCCTTTCCTTTCTGAACACACTACTAAAATGCTTATCCACTCCTTAATCACCTCCCATCTTGACTACTGTAACCTACTCCTTGCTGGTATCCCTTTGAATCATCTATCTCCCCTTCAATCTGTTCAGCACTCCTCTGCACGGCTAATCTTCCGCCAGCCTCGTCATGCCCATATTACTCCTCTTCTGAAGTCACTTCACTGGCTCCCTATCCATTTCCGCATCCAGTTCAAACTTCTCCTGCTGACCTATAAATGCATTCACTCTGCGGCTCCTCGGTACCTTTTTTCTCTCATCTCTCCTTACAACCCCCCTCGGGAACTCTGCTCTTCTAGCCAAACTGCTTCTATCTGTGCCCTTCTCTCCTACTGCCAACTCCAGACTTTGCTCCTTTCAACTTGCTGCACCTTACGCCTGGAACAAACTACCCGTGTCTGTACGCCAGGCGCCTTCTCTAACCCTCTTCAAATCCAGGTTGAAAGCTCACCTCTTCGCTGCTGCTTTTGGATCCTGATTCACCTGATCTCCTTTTTTCTTTCCCTTGTTTACCCCTGCTTACACCTTCTGTGTTTTGTCTTAACTAGATTGTAAGCTCTGATGAGCAGGGATTGTCTCTTACATGTCTGTTCAGCGCTGCGTATGACTGATAGCGCTATACAACTGCTCAGTAGTAGTAGTAGTATATTACAACATGTCTTGGACCATACTATCTTTCCATTTGCTTAAGATCAGCCATATAGCTAAACACAGCTAAAAGTTTAATATATGTGATTTCTCATTTGAAAATCTGAATAAACCACTAAATATTTCAAAATGATGATTTTATGGGATAGCTTGTGGAGGGTAAACAGTTAATGCTACTACAAATGTGAAGGTGTTCTCAGTTGTTCTAGTTAAAAAAAATTGCATGCTTTACATTAGATGAATACACTTATTTTGGGTCTCTTTTATAAAGTGAAGCATACACATACTTTACATTATAAAATGGAGGCATAAAGATGTGTCTCAACAAGTCACAGCAGTTACACCTGCTTTAGAAAAAGAAGTAAAAGTGTTTGCCATGGAGTCAATGCTGACTCCTAGCGACCCAGACCCTGGGCATTCTTGGCAAGGTGTTACTGGAAGTAGATTGCCAGGCCTGGTGTAAATGCCTGCACCTAGATTGTTCAGAAACACACATTATTAGTAATATTTTATAACTTACTCACGGAAATTTAGGCTCCACCCATACATCACCCAAACTCTGCCCCTGTGCACATTCAAAATGAAAGTACGTATGATAGGACTTATGTGTGCACTTACAAAATAGCAACTGCCTAAAGCATGCTTAAGCAAGTCCTTTAAAATAGGGATTTACATGTGTAACTAGCATGCGACTTTCCACACATCCCTTATAAAGTCATCCCTATATGTATTTATTTATTAGGTTTAGCTCACGCCTTTTCAGTAGTAGCTCAAGGCGCATTACATGCAGGTGCAATACATAGCTTGTTTACTGAAGTGCAATAAACAGTTACCATGTGCATTACTATATTGCAACCGTTACAGAATGGCCATAGACTTTGCTGCACAGCCAGCACACTTAGTGGCCAATTCTGCTCGGGGGACATCCGACCCATCCAGATATCCAAAATCTGGACAGGCCAGATTAGACTCCAATTCTGCACCCGCGAGAGCTATATGTTCCCATGGGACAAGAATCAGAGCAATTGGACGGGCCAGACAGGCCCCAATTCAGCAGTGCTGCATGTCCGGCAACCTCCCTTCCTAACCCTGCCAATGCTCCTGCATGGAACCTCAGTGCCACAACATCCTGTTGCCATGGCACCAGAATGTCATTCATGAGCCATACTGACCCGCACAACTCTAGAACTGCTTTCCCCTGCCACCCAGCTCTGGAGGGGCTTGTCAAGACTGGGATCAGGTGGTGGGGAACCCCCTGCTGCTTCTCACCTTCTTGGTATGCTCTGCCGGTGCCGTTTGCCACTGTTGGGGGGACGTATTCCACCTCTTAGGTGGAATAAGTCCCCCATCTATCTCTTTCAAGCCGAACATACAGGACCACAACCAGAAATGGTTCTGTACGTCTGGGGTCATGGGCCCACCTCCACCCTGCCCACATGCCTCCTCCAGCCCACCCTATCCAGCCCTGGTCAAGAGCTCCCTGCACATCTCTTCTGTACATGCAAAGAGCTTTGGGAACAGAATCGGCCCCAAGCAGAATCGGCTCCAAACTGGATGTACATCCCCACTAAATGCTGTTTGGGATGACCCTCTTAGTATGTACTACTTCACACTCTATGGGGGAGATTTTTATAAGGAGCTGTGTAAAGCTAATATGGCAAAAGAAAAGTCTTTCGAGTAAATCTCTACAGCAAGAATCAATAGATTCATTAGGCAAAAAATCCAATTAGCTTTTTCCATAGAGCTGCAGACCAGACAAACATTGGGTCAAACAGGAAACGGGAAGGAAGAGCATTGAAAATACATGAGTTAAGAACAGGCTGGCTAAAACCAGCCCCCACTCTTCTGGAAGTTTACCTGCCTTGTAACCCAAAGGTCACTGATTCAAGACCAGCCCCTGGCTGCAAGGGGGTAAAAAAGCTACTGGGTTTTTATTTGCCTGAAACCTCTAGTAACCTTTCATCTATGTTTTTCAGTTGGGCAGCAGCCACAGCTATCTCTTTAATTAACAAAATTGCCCTGAAATGAAAATGTATATAAACAAAATGAAAATCAATTAAAACAAAACAAACTGCAGGCAACACAGGAAACAAAGCAAATGTTTTTGCCTGCACACCCCTAATTAATAGCTAGTGGGCAGTAACTATCTCCATGTTGACTACAAGGCACACTCCCCATCCATTTTCCACCAATTTCTATCTTTTTCTGCATTAGCTGTAAACAGAAATTAGTGGCACATTATAAAAGTAATCTTTTTCTACTCATATAACTTTGTTTTACAAGTATAAAAGGGTTTTTATAAACTTACCATAGGAGTTATGTGTGTAAAAAGTATGTGCAGTGACTAGAAGGTGCAAACATTTACATGATGCAAGTGTAGGATGTCTTCTAGGGCAGAGTTTAGAAGGAGTGTGGGCTGAGTTATACATTATTTTATAAAATACACTCCAAGCAGTTGTAAATGTCCACAGCATCAATCTAGACATGATTTCTTCCAGTTTACCCCAGGACTTTATAAATACACATAGTTACCAGTGTGTCCTTATAATATAGACTTTAAATAGAGACCTACTAACCTGGCCTCCTAACCTAGGCGAGCAATTATAAAATTATCCTTTAACTGCTAAGGCACCTTGTTAACTGTTATCATGTCTTAACTGCCATATTAACATCTAATGTAACTTAATACCTGGATAAGCTTGGTCAAGGCTGGTGCAGCTATTGCAGAGGGCCACTAGACAGCCCAACTGAAGCCCACAGACAAACTGGAAAACCAACTATGCTTCAGAATCCATGTGCAACTAGAGCTGCCCCCTTGAACCCCACAGATACTGTAAAGATGTATAGAGGGATTGTGGAATAGGGCAAAAATATCTGGCATGTTTACTGAAAGTGTGGTAAGGTTTTGCACATACCACACTTTAATTGTAAATTTCATGTGCGATAAGTGCAAGGTTCGTACAATAAATGAAGGGGCGTGCCCAGTATCTGCCCAGCGTTCACCACACAAGGCAGACACTTACCGCATGTGCCCTGAATTACATCCCTATCTGCCCTGTCTGCTGTGGAATGTAACAGGGGCCCCAGTACCACAACTATAAACAAAAAACAAATCCAGTGGCCCTGATCCCTAAGCCCTCTGCTGATCTAATCTTCTACCCAAGGCAGCCCCTTGCATGATCCTTCCATCCTGATGGCAAGCCTCTCCCAATGAGCACATACCTACTATTATGACCCCCCCCCCCCAATCAGCACAGTACCACCCCCGCCCTGTACTGAAGACCCTCACAAGGCCTAACCCTCCCCTATCTTCTCCCCCCCCCCACAATAGGGCATCCCTCACGAGCATACAAACCCATTGCCCTCCAGCCAGAAATCTTACTGAGAGAATGTAACTACATGAGAAAGAACCCCTCCCCCCTGACCACATCCTGACTCTCTCAACTGCCGATCCCCCCTCCCTCTGGACTCACCTGGGAGTTTCCTGTTGTCTAGTGATCACCAGGTGGGAGAAGTCTCCCTCCTCTTTGCCCAGTCTCTGGCTGGATCTAAAATGGCAGCAATGATCCCTACCGGTAGTCTTGCAGTACTACCACTAGAGGTCAATCTTCTATAGAAGGATCCAATCTGAGAGGAGTTATGATAGAGATAGATATGCAGGTGTCTACTTTCCATTGCACTGTTCTATTAAGGCATAAGTTTCCTTTATAAAACAGATATAATTTATGAGCATTTCTGCTGTACATGGTAGGCACCATATTAGAAAATCTATCCTCTTTGAAATGAATGCAATGCAATGTGTGCCTTCAAGTCAATGCTGGCACCTGGTGACCCAACAGCTCCTGGGTTTTCTTGGCACATGATCAAAAGTAGATTACCAGGCCTTTCTTCCAAGGCAATGGAGGGTTAAGTGAACTGCCCAAGGCATGCTAGTGGGAATTGAACCCTAGTCACTAAGCTAGTGCTCTAAGTATTAGGCTACTTCTCCACTCCTGAAATTAATGACTTATTCTGAATTTTGAAGTACTAAAAGGGAGGATGAACTGTATTTTGTTTTGACAACCAATTGAATTATCTAAAATAGAGGCGAATGCCTGTGTTTCAGCAGCTGGAGTATAAATTTCCATTTAGGTGTTCATTATATCTCTTGAGGGAAAGTATTGAGGACAGATATTCTATTTTCACCTTCTTGAGGTGATCTACTGAGACATCCTTTCTGAAAATTTCTATTAAATACAACTTTTAATATAATATAGAAATGCAGGCTTTTCATGCAAAAAAAGAAGTATTTTCCATGTTAGCTACAGAGTGCTCTGCTTAGAGCTCTCAGGATTCACTGTAATCAGTTCCCACTGCTATTGTATATATGTATGTGAAAGCCTTTGGAGCTAATTAGTGCTTGGGTGATGAAACTACAGAAGTGTTGAAGACAGTAATGAATTCTGGACTTGCATTTCAAAGAGGCTGACAGATTCATCCTGTACCTTAAAGGTGTATTTCACACAAAAGCATGAGTACCTACTTTTGAAGGTAACAGAACATGAGGTGGGGTTGGAGTAGGGTGTTCTCCTAACACCCCCTCCACTTCTAATACTTTCAAGCTCCCAACACATACACCTACCCCATCTCAGACATTCTTTTGCATCTACTCCCTCAACCTGTACACACAAACCCAAACCAGACATTCTCTGCACACACATCCCATGTACCATATCCCCCTTCCCCATATACTCAAGCCTCCCAACACTCCCATCTCCCTGAGTACCCCTACAGCCCCAGGCAGCTCCCACCTTCCCAGAGCCCTCAGCCTACACACACTTCCCCACATATCCCTACAGACACATTTTCCCTCCATGTAGGCACCCCAGACACAAACATAGATATATATACCTAAGCTTTCTCCATATAGAGATACTTACACATTGCAACACCCTTACACCTCCGTCCACCCACTCACTGCCATCCAATTGCCACAAACTTCATCAGGCCTCTGCCCATCAAGTCCCCAACACAGACATGCCCATCTGTTGTAGTGGAGGAAAAAGAAATGTACCACTGTGACATACAGTAAGAGAGTAATTTTGTAATATGGCATCTATGTGAAAAGTACAGAAAGGCATCTATTTTATACCGACTTATAGAGGCAGCATAGACACCTATCTGCCTTTATAAAATAGACACATACAATAAAAAATCTTAGATGGACATGGAGAGGGGAACTCAAAAATCAAGGTTGGGATGTCGAAAATTTCCATTGTATTTTGCAAAAGACAGAGCCTCTTGTAAATTATGTGTAAGGGTATGTTGAACCGCACATGGATGTTTCCTTACATCCAACAGGAGCAGCAATTTTCAAAAGCTGCACATGAGGAAGAAAATGTGCAGCTTTTTTTCCACATATGTATGGGAACAGCTTTTAAAAATCCCTTTTTCCAGTCTCAACATACACCTTGATCCTGCAACACTTGTGCATCTTCGTCATTACCCTTCCAACATACACTCCCCCAATCACACCTGCCTGACACTGATCCTCTTACTTCATCAAGACACTTGATCCCCCAACCCCCCAAGATAACTGATCCTCCACCAAGGTACTGTATATGATTCCTTCACCCAATCCCTACCCCCCAGCATTAAGACCCCCTGGCAACATGGAATCCCCTCAAGGACTCCCTGGCAGATCTCCAACCCTTCAATCCCCTCAATGGGTCTTACCAGGGTCCATGGCCGGTGCTACCATTAGGCGTTACCCATTGCCACCGCTATCACCCCTCACCAGGACCTGCAGCAGCGGCAATGGCTTAAAAGAGCCTCATGGCACTTACCTGCAACCTTCAGCACCATGGAGCTGTCTGCATCTGCCTCCTCCAGTGGCCGACTTCCTGTTTGCATGGGCTGGCCTACAAAGATAGGAAGGAGAGACAGCGGGAGGAGATACTGGCCTACAAGGGAGGCGGGAGAGAGAGAGAGGATGGGGAGAGATGCTGGCCTGCAAGGTTGTGGGGGAAGAGAAATGAGATGCTGGGTTTAGTGGAACCATGTAGGAGAGGTTCTGAGGGGTTTTCAAGAAGATGAGGGAGAGGAGTATGGTAAATACAGAGGGTAGAAATGTGGATGAGAAAGATAGAAGGCAATAAGAGGCTGGGAAACTAATGAGAGGAGGAAATGGCAGAGCTAGGGGAGATGGGCTGGAAAGGAAGTGAAAAAAGAAGATGGAAGGGTGATATGTAGGTGAAAATTAAAAATAAGGAGATTGAAGACTAGAGGATGAGAAAGAGAGTGAAATCTGAGTAAACAGAAAGGCAGAAAAGAAAGAAATGGAGGAAAAGGCTAAATGGTGAAAGGAGGGGAGGGAATGGAAAAGACAGGAGGAGAGAAAAGAAACAAAAAATGGACACCATAGACTGGAAAGAGAGTTAGCAGAAAACAAGAGTACAGCAGAAAAGAGAGACTGGGATCATCATTAGAAAACTAAAATAGCCAGACAAAAATGTCATAAAAATATTTTATTTAATAACTGGAGTATGTTTGTTTTCTTGGGTGTCCTCGGCTAATATGATACACTTTACAGTTTTCTGGGTTATGCTGTGTTGGGAGTCGTAACTGGAACCGGCTTTTCAGCCATCATATTGTGGCTTTCTTCAGGGCAAAGTGGTTGAGTTGTGTGGATGTCTGTTCTTTCATATAGTAGTCCTCAAACCAGATTGGTGGGGTTGATGCTGGAAATTTGAATTTGAATTTTGGAGGGAAAGTCCGTTGGAAAAAGGCTGGAGACCTCTCTTTCCCCATTTATCGGAAGGTTCTCTGGTGAATTTAAAGATGCTCTCTGTAGACTTTCTTTAAATGTTCTCTTGGGTTTGTGCAGCTAGTATGATAAACTTTGCAGTATTCTGGGTCATGCTGCATTTTCGTAACTGGAATCAACATTTCAGCCACCATGGTCAGATGTATTCCAATGAAAAAAGGTTGAAAACCACAGCTGTAGGCTGATGCACTAACCCACAGTTAGCACAATATCTACTGCAAATCCCAATGAGCTCCTCATTCATTTGCCCCCATACCAAACTTTCATGCAAAATGTAATGCCCATTGTTAGAACCTGGTCAAACTTCATATTTCAAAGGGCTGCTTGGCCTGTTACCACTCCCCTCTCCAGGCATACTTTTCACTTCATGGACATTTCAAATTTCTCAAATTAAAGAGTGCACTTTCTTTCACATTGAAAACTTGCCCCAGGAATTATACCTGAATACATTTATACTAGGGATGTGCACAGGTAAGAAAAATGTGGTTAGTTTTCCTTTTTTCATGACATTTTCTCACTTTTTCAATGTTTTGTGGTTAGTTTCACATATTTCTTTTAATAGGGAATTTTTTTGTGTGACCTAAATTGATTTAAACATACAATAACCAATGAATTATAGTGTGCTAAATCCATTAGTATACAATAAAGGGCATGTTTACTAAAGGTTTACTGCACACTAAGCATGCTGCAGTAACCATTACCACATGTAAAAGCTGCAGCCATGATAAAATTCCCACATTAACCACAGACTGGGGCGGAGACTGTGCGGTTTGGGGAAGAGCGTGCACACTGCAGTTAGCATGGGTGTCCTTAGTGCACACTAATAGACAATGTAGCAATTAGCATGAGTACATATGGTGGGTATGCTTCCATGTGTTAACACCAGTCTGATGCTTCCCTCATGCTAAATTTTGGGGCTTAACATGTAGTAGTAAACTATCAAATTTTAGTAAACATGCCCCTACATGAATTCATGTACGTTCAATCAATTTAGCACATGCTAAATTTTTTAAGACGCATTAGCAATTCAAATGTGCAGTAATAAATGCACAGCCCTAATTTACATCTGCTACCTTGAGTGAATACGTTTTATGAGTATCAACATGTCTGTCTTTGCAAAAATTCAAAAATATGTGAATGATTCTGAACCCTGCCTTCATCCCGACCAACCCCTACAGTAGGTAAAAGTATGCAAGAAACAGCAATACATGGATTCTGTTACCTGTATGCAGGGTGGGCAATTTTCTAAACGTCTATTTCTGCAATAGAGCCATGCTTTACTAGAACTGGCTTTGAAAATGACCTCCTAAGGGCAACTGCAAAAGCGGTGGTAGCTCTTACCCATGAATTTTACACTGGTTTTCAAAGAAAAGGTGAACACTTTGCACCTTCTAAAATGGGTGCTAGTGTGGTATTTTCAAGAATATTTACAAACACACTTTTCAAAATCAAAAGATACATGTGTAAAGGACAACCACACCCCCAGACATGCATCGAAGACTGCAGGTAAAAATGCACACATACAGTACAGATCTTAAATGCATGTTTTTATCCACTTATCAGGCATGCAATTTTATCACAGCCCGCTTCCACGGGCTTTACCCATGGAAACACTTTTAAAATTATCCGATATCAATGCAGCTATATAAAATGAAATCATTTTCACATTTGATGCCTACCTGAAATGCTCGTCTGCCTAATAATTTCCCTCAAATGGACTGGACAAAAAAGTTTAGGATGTTTCAATACTTTTTGTGTAGAGGTCACCTGCAGGTCCATGTGATGACAGAAGACATTCCCTTCAAACCATGCGGAAGACCTTGCTGCAGCAGAAGCTCTGTGCTATGAGACAGGGTGTCTGTTTTATGAATCCTTGCTGAAAGAAGCATTTGAATAAAACATTTATAGAAAAACTGAGATATCTTGCTGCTTCTACACTCGGTCAAAGGAATGAAAAACCTGAAAATAAGAAAACGCAAGGTGACTGCTGAAATTGTTGTGTTTGAGAGATTGGTACTACTGCTAAGGTTCTCTAGTTGAAGCCAGACACCTAGCACTCACAATAACATGATCTCAGCTTCCCCAGTAACCCAAGAGCTACTTGTTATAAAGAAACTTCACACAGTTCGTGGACACATCCTCTTAAATATTGTTCTAATTCAGCAGCTAAAATGATTTGTCCTGCCCATAGTGAGCATTAACTACAACCCCATCATAGACATTTTAGAAAAGGTTCTGCCAAATGTGATGTCTTTCCTACCATACATATAAGAAACTGCTGGACCAAAATACGAATATGTAAACGTCAGCACTTAACACATGTTGGCAGCCATGTTTACCACATTAAGTTCTCCTACATGTGACTTTGCAAAATGACTCCTCTGGCTGCACGTATCAGTACATACCCTCACACTCCTCCACCTCCTTAATCTGTAATTTAGAAAAGGCTCCTCGTTTTGCAGCACCTTTTCTAAAATACCGTTGTAAATGTGAATGTCCCTACCTTCATTTCTCTATTCCCATCTCCACGTGTTCCCTAAAATGTACCTTCGTGTTTTCTATAATGTCCCAGATACATGTGGAAGCGCTGGCACTTACAAGTGGAAACTGCAAAAGTGGCACTTCCACAGGGAAATGTCGGAATTCCATATGAAAACTGCCCACTGATGCCGCACAATTTTTTCAAGTGTAGATTTGTAAAATGGCCCCTGCACACCCTTATACATAGTTTACAGTTGAGTTTGCAGAGACTTTGTAAAATACAGTGGGAATTTTTTTGCATCCTGACCTGGATGTCTTAATTCCCCTCTCCATGGCCAAGCCAAACTGGCCTTTGAACTTTTATTGCAACTAATCAGGAATTTTCCTCCTATTGTGTATCTTCTCCCTCCTTCCAACACATACCTAGGATGGCACTGAGTATTGCATGCAGTTCTGATTACCACATCTAAAGAAAGATATAGCTGAATTGGAAAAAGCACAGATGATAAAGAGGATGGAAGGATACCTCATTGAGCAAAGGCTAATAGATTTGGGCTCTTCAGCTTGGAGAACTGATGGTTGAGTAGAGGTATAATAGAAAACTATAAATTAATGAGTGGAGTAGAACGAAAAAATATGAATTGGTTGTTTGTTCATTCAAAATGTATAAAGACTATGGGACATACATGTACAATGAAGCTTCTGCAATTCTGGTCGCCGTATCTTAAAAAGGATATAGCGTTATTAGAAAAGGTTCAGAGAAGAGCCACCAAAATGGTAAAGGGGATGGAAGGATACTCCTATAAAGAAAGGCTAAAAAGGTTGGGGCTCTTTAACCTGGAAAGAGATGGCTGAGGGGAGATATGATAGAAGTCTATAAATTAATGAACGGAGTGGAATGGGTAAACGTAGACCGATTGTTTACGTTATCAGAATATAGAAAGACTAGGGAACATGCAATGAAGCTACAGGGTAAACTATTTAAGACTAATAAAAGAAAATATTTTTTCATTCAACGTGTAATCAAACTCTGGAATTTGTTACCGGAGGATGTAGTAAAGGCTGTTAGTGTAACTGGGTTTAAAAAAGGTTTGGACAAGTTCCTGGAGGAAAGGTCCATAAACCATTATTAAGAAGGGACCCAGGATATCACTGCTTGACCCAGTACAAGCATTGTGGAACCTGTGTCTTTTGGGGAAACTGTTAGGTACTGCCACCCACCCACTCCCTGGACCTTGAGGGTTAAGGGAGGGGCTGGTCTTGAATGCCCTTGAGGGTTAAGGTTGTAGTTATGTAGGTGCTCAAGTAGTAAGGCAAGGCAAAGAAAATTTCTTTTGTGAGGTTTATTTCTCCCGCTCCGGAGTTCAAATGCAGCAGACGTAAATGAAATAATGTAGCACAAAACAAGACTGAGAAACTTAACTAAACAAGGCTTTTCACTGCTTGGCTAAATGTCCATTACTGATCACATTCGGTTGTCATGTGACCTCCTTTCAATAACGTAACAGAAAACTCTGGTAACAGCAATGCTCCTGAATTGCACACAATATGCTTTCACTTATTCTCTTCACATAAGCTTCTTTAGCATAGCAATCAGTGAGGTAACTTTGCTATATTCTTTCATATAACATTGGCAAGCATATCACTTAAATGTCCTTTTGAATCACACATGTAGAGCAGTCCATCGGGACTTCCTGCTCTGTAGACGGCAGAGAAATTAAAGGCATTTCTTCCTCACAGCTGCTCATAAGCTTTGCTACGTCATGAGGAGAAACTGCTCTACTTTTAAGGAACTCCCTGAATTCAGTGAGAAGTAATTCAGCCTGTGTATTTTCTGAGCTAGGCTGAGAATATCCTCCTTCAGGTAAATGCTTGTTTACAGTTCTTATCTCTTGGCAATTATCAGTGCCTTTACTTGGACCACAGTTCAGCGTATAAGCATTTCCCTTCCCCCACCTATCTCCAAATGAAAGTGCAGGGTAAAACGCTTCAGCTGTGCTTGGAGAGTCTCTCAGAGTGTTAAAAGGAAAACAGTCAGGCTTCTCTTGGCTTAACCAATTACTATCAAACTTTCTGCCTTTGTTCTGTCTTTCACAATTAAAGTTCACTCTTTCTGGCTTCCCACTGTTAAGCTTGCTAGCCATTCCAAACCCACCAGATACCTTGTGCTGGGGCTTCTTCCAGGGTAATTATTTCTCCCTCTGCCTCCTGTTTCAAGGTTCTGCTTGGTCCTTTAAACTCCTGAGCTGTAGCCTTGGGTCTCTCAGTGCCTTTGAATTCTTCTGGTTACAGAAGTCTTTCTCTGCCCCTGAGTCTCCCAGCTCCCGTCTGCTCCTTCGTGGATCACAGCTGCTCAGTGGTTCTCTTTCCAACGGTTCCTGTTCCTGGTCATCTGACCCGTCCTCGTCCAGGTGCTTGTGTCCTGACTCCTCCTCTCCGTCTTGCTCTTGCTGATCGTGCTGATCTAACTGTTTCTGTTTCTGGGTTTTTAACAAGCTGGCTGAGTACTGCACTGCCCGCCTCCTGCTTGGGCGTGCCCAATCAGGGACTTGGCTTCTCTCCTGCCTTGAGGTGAGGTGTGGTTCCTGATTAGCTCTGTGTTTTTTTCTCTCAGAAGAGAAAATCCTGCATTCCCTTGCAGTACCGGTTCTCTCCACCGGATCACTATCAGTTTCCATTGCTTCATAAGAGTCTCCTACGTCACAGTACATATGACCTAGATTGGCCACTGTTGGAAACAGGATACTGGTCTTGATGGACCTTGGTCTGACCCAGTTTGGCATATATTATGTTCTTATGTTCTTACTACTTATCATTTGTGTAGCACTACACAGCGTGTGCAGCACTGTACAAACATATTTAAGAGACAGTCCCTGCTCATCAGAGCTTACAGTCAAGACAGGCAACACAACAACTGGGGACTTGGCTATATCGAGGGATATATAGAGGAAAAACATAGAAGGTGAACAGGAGGCTGAGAGGATCAGGATACCAAAAGCAATCTTAAAGAAGTGAGTTTTTAGTCTAAATTTGAACAGAGTCAGAGGTGGAGCCTCACATACTGACTTGGGTAGCTTATTCCAGGCATATGGAGCAGCAAGGTGGAAAGATCGAAGTCTGGAGTTGGCAGTGGAAGAGAAGGGCACAGACAGAAGGGATTTGCCAGAAGAGAGGTTCCCAAGAAGAAGTGTAGGGAAAGATAAGAGAGAAAAGATAGTGAGGAGCAGCTGAATAAAGTCACTGGTAATTCAGTAGTAGAAGTTTAAACAGGATGCAGAAACAGATAGGGAGCCAAAGAAGTGACTTAAGAAGAGGGGTGATATGAGCATAGCAGCACTAGTGGAAGATTAGCAATGCAGCTGAGTTTTGAACATATCAAAGAGGAGAGAGATGATTCAGAGGAAGACCAGGAAGGAGGAGGTTTCAAGAGTCTAGATGGGAGGTGACTAGAGAATGGAAAAGGGTCTTAGTAGTATGTTCAGAAAAGAAGGGATGAATTTTGCTGATGTTATAGAGAAAGAAACAACAGGTTTTAGCTATCTGTTGGATGTGTGTGGAGAAGGAGAAGAAGTCAAAGGTGATCCCAAGATTGTGAGCCAAGGAAACATAGAGGAGTAGAGTGTATCCCCATAAATAGAGAAAAGAGTAAGAGGGGAGTTAGGTTTAGGGGGAAAGATAAGAAGCTCGGTTTTGACTATGTTCAATTTAAGACAGTGGTGGGACATCCAGGCAGCAATGTCAGATAAGCAGGCAGAGATCCGGGCCTGGATTACTAGAGAGATTTCAAGTGCAGAGAAGTAGATCTGAGAATCATCAGCATAGAGATGGTACTGAAAACTATGGGAGGAGATGAGTGCACTAAGGGACTGGGTGTAGATAGAGAAAAGGAGAGGACCCAAGATCCCTGGTGTACACCAACTGAGAGCAGGATAGCAGTAGAGAAGGATCCACCAGAACATACACTAAAAGTGTGGTGGGAGAGATAAGAAGAAAACCAGGACAGAACACAGCCCCTAAATCCAAGTGAGGACAAGGTATCAAGAAGGTAGCGACAACAGTGTGTGATGTAGCAGACTCTTATGAGGCAATGGAAACTGATAGTGATCCGGTGGAGAGAGCCGGTACTGCAGGGGAATGCAGGATTTTCTCTGATGAAAGGAAAAAATGCAGAGCTAATCAGGAACCACTCCTCACTTCAAGGCAGGTGAAAAGCCAAGTCCCTGATTGGGCACGCCCAAGCAGGAGGCGGGCAGTGCAGCACTCAGCCAGCTTGTTAAAAACCCAGAAACAGTTAGACAAGAGAGAGGACCACCAGGAGAGGAACCAAGGACACAAGCACCTGGACGAGGATAGGTCAGATGACCAGGAACAGGAACCGAGAGAGAGAGAACCACTAAGCAGCTGTAATCCAAGAAGGAGCAGACAGAAGCTGGGAGACTCAGGGGCAGAGAAAGATTTCTGGAAGCAGAAGAATTCTAAGGCACTGAGAGACCCTAGGCTGCAGCTCAGGAGTTTAAAGGACCCAGAAGAACCTTGGATTAGGAGGCAAAGGGATAAGGAATTACCCTGGAAGAAGCCCAAGCACAAGGTATCTGGTGGGTGTGGCACGGCTAGCAAACTTAACAGTGGAAAGCCAGAAAGAGTGAATTTTAATTGTGAAAGGCAGGATAAAGGCAGAAAGTTTGATACTAACTGGTTAAGTCAAGAAAAGCCTGACTGTTTTCCTTTTCACACTCTGAGAGACTCTCTAAATACAGCTGGAACGTTTTACCCTGCACTGCCATGTGGAGATAGGTGGGGGAAGGGAAATGCTTGCACGCTGCAATGTTGTCCAAGTAAAAGCACTGATAATTGCCTAGAGATAAGAAATATAAACAAGCATTTACCTGAAGGAGGATTTGCTCAGCCTAGCTCAGAAAATACACAGGCTGAATTACTTCTCACTGAATTCAGAGAGTTCCTTAAAAGCAGAGCAGTTTCTACTCAGAACGTAGCAAAGCCATTGATCAGCTGGCAAGAAGAATTGCCTTTAATTTCTTTGCCATCTACAGAACAGGAAGTCCCGATGGATTGCTCTACTTATATGATTCCAAAGGACATTTAACTGATTTGCATGCCAGTGTTGTATGTAAGAAAATAGCAAAGTTACCTCACTGTTTGCTGTGATAGAAAGCTTATCTGAAGAGAATAAGTGGAAGCATATTCTATGCAATTCAGAAGCAGTGCTGGTATCAGAGTTTCTGTTACCTTAATGAAAAGGAGATCACATGACAGGTGAATGTGATCAGTAATGGACATTCAGTTAAGCAGTGAAAAAGCCTTGTTTAAGTTCAGTTTCTCCATCTTGTTTTGTGCCATATTATTTCATTAACGTCTGCTGCATTTGAACTGCGTAAGCGGGAAATAAACCTCACAAAAAAAGAAATATTCTTTGCCTTGCCTTATCACTTGAGCACCAACACAACTACAACATTAACCCTCAAGGGCATTCAAGGCCAGCCCCTCCCTTAACCCTCAAGGTCCAGGGAGTGGGTGGGTGGCAAGTGTCAAAAGCAGCAGATAGGTCAAAAAGAATAAGGATTCAGTAAAGGCCCTTGGATTAGGTAAGGAACAAATCAATTGAGACTTTGATAAGAGCCATTTCAATAGAATGCAGAGGGCAAAAGTCAGATTGCAAATGATCCACAATGGCATGAGAGGACAGACAGTCAAGATGATGGCAGTGAACCATATGTTTACATTTAATTTAAGATGAATTAGAGAAAATATTTCTTCACTCAACATGTAATCAAGCTTTGGAATTCATTGCCAGAGGATGTACTAAAAGCTGTTAGTGTAGCTGGGTTTAAAGAAGTTTCTGGAAGAAAAGTCTAAAAACAATTATTAAAGTACAATGAGGAAAATCCACTGCTTATCCCTAAGATAAGCAGCATGGGATGCTGGACTTGATGCACCATTAGTCTAACGCAGTATGACAAATTTATAGTATATGGTCATTGCAGTGATGCTCCTGGGCCAACATTTACCAAAGCTCCTACCGAAGCTCCTGTAATCCCTAGAGGGTTAATTTTTAGAACAGGATGCCTATGTGAAAAGTCAAAAAGGTGCCAATTTCATAACAGCAACATAGCTCCACCCAACCTACACTGAGGGAAAGCCTACAGTAGCGTGCATATAATTATTTATTTATTATTTATTTATTTATTACAGGCTCTATTCAGCATCAGCGCGGTTCACAATATAACAACAGACCAGAACAACAAACTGTTTGGTTTTACAGAGAACAAGGTCAGAGAACTTGGATAAAACATGGGACGTCATTTCTGCAACTATTTACATGAGTATTTACAAGTATACACAACAGGATTTGTTATTAGTTATAGGGTAACTATTATGTACGATCTTGTCTGTGCACATACCTATACATGAATATTCACCCATGAAATTCTATAAGAGCCATTTTCCACTGTATAAAACATACTTTACACAGAGAAAATGATTTATAAAATTACCTCCTAATGTGAGACCCATGACTCCTTCCTCCAGAAGCTGTGAAGGTTGCCTCCCCAGGCCCAACTAACCCAAGGAGCAAAAGACCTTTCTAGAGGGTCGAGCAGGGAAGTTCTGCCTAGCAATGTACAGCACTTGCCACATGAACCATAGAACCATCCTTTTAGGTGCAAGTTGTTGCATGATCCCCAATTTCTCCCGTGGCTGTGAGAGCTGCTTAATGATCTACAGATCTAATACAGACCTGTTTGGAAAGAAAACAAATTGTTTTGTTTCAATATTTCAGGTGAAGCCTATCTGATTGGTTTGGGTAATTGATAGCCCTCTAAGAGGGTGTATGACAAAGCATATCGGGCATCATAAGGATTTTGTATCCATAAGAGCTTAGACCAGAAGTGGAATGTCATACCACCATTTAATGCGAGTGGGAATGCAGCAAGCCAAGTCCCAAACCTGAGCAGTTACTACCTCCATGCATCTGGGTGACAAAGGTATGGACAGGATCTTATGTTTTATGTTTATGTGTTATTGTGCTTGATATACCACACCTTCACAAAAGCAGCAGATGGTGTACAATCAAAATTAAAATACACAAATTGATGAGTGCACCAAGGGACGGTGTAGATAGAGAAAAGGAGAGGTCCCCAGACAGAGCCCTGGTGTACCCCGAGAGCGGGATAGCAGCTTAAGGTTGTCCTGCAAAATATATGGAGGGCATCACTCTCAGAAAGCTGTTTTGTGTTTTGCATTGCAGAAGTCATCATCTCTGACATCATTTCAAAGGGCCAGAAATAGGCACAGCTCCTTGACCAGAGCAAGAGGGTGTAACAGACAAATAGATAAAGTGTACAGGTGTACAGTTGGCATAACAATTTGGCAAAATTGCTTAAGAGTCAATTATACTGGCCTTCACCATCTCGCTAGCCAGAGCCATTGTTACCATTAAGTGAACTAGTCAGTTGCCTAGAATGAGGCCCTCCAGGGGCACCTATTGCTGCTGCTGCCACCTCTCACCGGGACCTACAATGGTGGCAATGGCCTGAAACAGCCCTATGGCTCTTACCTTCAACCTTCAGTGCCATGGGGCTGTTTGCTTCTGACTCCATCAACACCTGATGCCGACTTCCTGTTGGCATAGTGGTGAAAGTGGTTTCTGCCCCCATGCAAAAGAAAGTCAGCATTGGTGGGAGTGGAAGCAGACAGCCCTGTGGTGCCAGTGTTTGAAGGTAAGTGCCACAGGACTGTTTTAGGTCATTGCCACCGTTGTAGGTCCTGGTGAGAGGTAGCCTTAGCAGAAATGCAGGGCAGCCAGGGGAGGGGGCACAAGAAATGACATTCGCCTAGTGCGCCTCATCTCCTTGTGCCAGCCCTGCTGCTAGCATCCATTGCTCTCCTATAACCTGCTGCCAGGGATCACAGAGCTACCAATGTGCAGGCTCAGTGGCAAGTGGCAAGTGCTTTAAACTATCTTAAACTGTTTCAACGCTTGATTCAACTGCGAGAAAATTGGTTGGGTTCAGACCGCTAATGAGCATGCGCTGGCGTCTCGGAGAGGTGGAGAAGCTAGAAGACCATTTTCATTTTCTCGCAGTTGAATCAAGCGTTGAAACAGGGCATAGAATTTGGGTTTGCCCGAAACGCAGTACTGTGTACCTTCTTTACAACTTCTGTTTGTTTCATAAGAAGTTTAAGAAGATTTTCGAGGAGTGCAGTGGAGATAAGTACTGATTTTTTGCTCCTTCTGTTTGCACTCTCGCATATACATTTAAACAAGACGTTTGTGAGTAGGTAGCACTTTTTTATAGTGGCTTTTACCTATGTTATATGGCTCCGATGTGAGCTCATTAAATTAGAGCAAAATGGAAGTATAGCTTCGAGAGGTTGTTTCAACTTCAAGGCTAATCTTCTGACATAAATACATTTCACAACATACGCTAGCTCACACAAAAAAAAAATTCACTCTATTTTTGTTTATGGAATCTCAACATATTCAGCATTAATGCCATAACTAGCTAGGGTTGTCAGCTGATTTCAGATTTGTCCAGCAGGGCTGACAAGTCCTAGGTTTACCCCACTGCATGCAGGGACTTGTAGTCTTGCTTCTCCTAGAGCACCAACACCTTGAACCAACTCTGGAGCCAGTCCTGCCGTAAATACACCTACATGTTGCCAGATCAGCATCTCCGTGTATAGTTACAAGTGCTTACAGGTGTAAAACCTTGAGTGATGCTGCTCTTTTTCTGAATATGTCTTTTTGTGAAATTGATTCTCCTGCTGCACATTTATGTGTCGTCTTCCTTATATGTTACAGAAGACTGAATAATGCAGCAGAGCCTTTAGTAAAACACATGGGCCAGCATTCTAAAAAACAAATAGCAAGGTCGGACATCCAGGGTGGACGTCCAATCCATGCTCAGCCCCGGAACGCAATTCCGGTCCAAGTGCTCCCCATACGTACAAAGCATTTGTGCGGAGAGCACTGGATGGAGGCGTGAGGAGGTGGAACGGAGGCAGAACAGAGATGGAGCGGGGGAGTGGCTAGCTGCTGTGACATACAGGGCCTATTCAGGTCAGGCCCCTATACGTTCCCTAGCACTCAGCTGCATGCCTGGTTTATTCCACCTCAAAGTTGGAATAAGTCCCGGGTGTCCACCACAGTGCGCACTGCACTCCCCTGCAAGACAGGTGTCTGGCCATGCTATACCTCTGCAGCCATGATCCAGGCAGAGGGTCCTCCATTGTCAGCAAGCTCACGGTCTGCAGGGGTGGTCTTGGCCTATAGCATTCCAAGCCAGCAGATAGACGGCTCATTACCATGGCGCCAGGATGCCACTGCTCCCATGCCCCAGCAATGGCGTTCTGGGATCGGGACAAGCAGCTCCCCGTACACTGATCTTATCAACATATGGGGAGCACCCAGACGTCTATGTCCCCCCTTCTGCCCACGGCGGCAGAATCGGCTCCATCTCCCACATGTATGGTTTTTGCCTGGCCAATGTAGGCGGACATGTGGGAACCAGAATGTATCTCTTGGGGAACTGTGAATATCCAGACCTGGACGTCCTGATTCCTACCTAGAGATCCAAGGAAAGTGTGTTAGGCTTTGCACACAGATTTAAGTCTGTTTTTGTGAACAATTTGGTGCACTATTAGTGCAGAAAGGAATTTTGTGCAAGAGTTAACTGTGCAGAAAGCCTCAATCAGATAGCAGCATACAGCACATTCAAATCCATATTAATGAGGCAATTAGCTATTCAGCAGAAATGCAGAGAAGTGCGCAGAAGATCAGAAGGCTGAGTGCAATTTTGATGATTTTAATCAGGGTCTAAGGAAGCGTAAAGAGTTGACTCCTAGGCCTGTGGTCAGTGTTGGCAAGGAATTTATTCCTGTTCTTCTCTATCTTGAGTGTATAGCACCCATAACTTTTTTCTGGCTTTGCTGATAGTAGTGGTGAAAACAACCATCTGGGGAGGTTTGCTGAAACAATGTTATGCTCATTTATTGGAATGCTACATTGTGCATAAACATCAATATGATTTTACACAGAATTTCTGTGTAGAATAATATCACTGTTTATGAACATCAATATTATTCTGAGCAGAATTTCAGTGCACGATAATAATGCTGTTTATGTCCTACACAACATCCTAGAACAGGTGCACAAGTGCCAAGCACTATTTTTGTGTGCAAGATATAGGTGCTGCTAAATGCTTCACGTCACAGGGCTGGAGTCCTGGCTGCCGCCAGTAACCAGATGCAAGGCTTGGGAAAGGGGGGGCCCTTGCCACGCCTCATGAGAGAGCAGGGGTGGGGGGGAGGGGGAGTGTGATGATGGTAGTCGATGCTGGAGGTTGGGTGAGGGGGAGGTGGTTTGCATTTGAATGAGTCCCTTCCCAGCTTGGGAAGGGACCTCATTGGACTAATAGAGATGGTGAGGGAGGGGTGGGAGGGTCCGGACCAAGGGGTTTTAATTTGTAGGAGGCTGGCTCCTTCCCTCCTTTCCCTCGCATTGTGGCAGCTCAAGTGGTGGCACGTCTTCTTTTCTTCTCTGCTTGCGGTTCTGGAGGAATGCCGAAGTGCCAATCAAAGGCAGAGAGCCAGTTGCAGCAGTGACGCTCCCTGAGACTGCAGTGAGTCCAGTGGGGGGTGCAATTGAGATTTCAATCATGTTGCCCATTGGGCCAACAGCTGTGGAGCCAGAGGCCGCGCCGGTAGCAGGGAGCATGGAGAGTTTAGCGGCAGTGGACTTGGGGGAGGTAGTGGCCCCTCCCCTTGGAACTGGGATGTCGGCCTTCACAGGGCCATGGAAAGAAGGTGGCTGAGTTGGCACATGGGCAGGGGAAAGGCAGGTCTGGTGGACTACCAGGTTCGGAGGTGGGCCTTGGGCCTCAAGGAGGAGCTGGGCCAGTGGACCTGGCTGCTGGTGGTTCTTGGGGGAGGGCAGCAGGCAGGGGCATGAGGCAGACCCTTTCCTCCCCTCAGGCTGAAGTTTGTGAGGGTGAAAGGGGTGGCATAGGCTCAGTTCTGGGTGTCCTTGGGCCTCTGGGGCAGGTGTGGCTGGGCCCCTGGGGCAGGTATGGCTGCAGGCCAGCTGGAAGAGAAGAAGTTGCCTGTGTTTCCTCCCCTGTCATGCTCAGCGGGTTGACTGACTGGAGGTCTTAGGCCAATGGGCTCTTTTGGATGGGGGGAGGCTTTGGAAGGGACTGGTTTGGGGGGCCCCAGGTATATTCCCATGCACTGTTGGGGGCTTCTGATGGATTCTATGTTCAGAATGAGGGAGTTCCTTGGATTCCGTGGGCTGCTGGGGGGCAGGGTCCTTCCTGTTCATTGTGGTTGGGTTGGCCTGCTGCAGCTGCGGCTCTCACCAGCCACTGCAGCCCCAGCCCAGTTTTTCCTTTTTTCCTTCCACAGGCAGTGGCTGAGGCACAGCAGCGACCCAGGCGGCTGGCAGTGGGTAAGGCAGAGCTTCCTGTGATAGCAGTCTAAGTCGGCTAGAAGTTTGACCAAGTCAAGAGGGGCAGCAGTCGCAGGAAGAAGTTGAGCAACAGTCTGGGCTCTCAAGGAGTGTCCAGGTCTCGGTTGACTCTAGTGGAGCTATTCACTGCAGTGGGGCAGTGTTTTGGAGGGCAGTGAGGTGGGCCAGTGGGCAGCAGGGAATGCCGTTATGAAACATAAGCCCATGCATTGGTGCCATTGGGGGTCAGATTCCTCATCCTCTTCTTTGAGGTATGATTCTTCTATGTCCATAGAGCCAGTGGCACTGGGTGCCACTGTGGAGGCGCAGGCTGGGCCATTGGTAGGTGTGCTCATGGCCTTTATGGAACTGTGGGAGGGGGTTCCACGTGCACTCCAGCACAAGATTCGGAAGCATAAGTATATCAATATTTTTTGTCTGCTCGAGGGCAGGAGGAGGTTGGGTAAGAGCAAGAAGTGGAAGGAAAGTGAGAAGGTCAGGCGGCTCAAGAAGGTGTCTTGCAGTGTCGTCAATTGGACGAGGGCCTTCTTACATTTAGCAAACTTGTGGGAGCACCACATGCCAGAGCAGTATGGGCTCCTCCTTGCTTATGCAGACTCTATTCTTGAGGCCTTCCAGACCCATGAGGGGTGGGTTTGGCTTAATTATGATGAAAGGTTCCATGATAAGATGGAGGAGAATAAGCATATATCATGGGGGACTCAAGACATCAATCTTTGGTTAACATAGAGTTCTGCAAGGATGGATGCAGCAGGAGATATGGTGGCAAAAAGGAGCTCAGCATCTGCTCCTGTAGAGGGTCACTCCTTTCGGTCTGGAGCTGCTGGCTCCTAGAAGGCTAAGGGCGGGGGTGGAATGAATGTTTGTTGGAGATTCAACAAGTCATCTTGCCCCTTCCCTGAATGCAAGTTCCATCATGTCTGTTCGTTGTGTGTGGGCGGGGGGGGGGGAGGAGGGGGAGGGGTTGAGGCATGCACCCTTGTGTGGTTCAGGTTGAGGC
The DNA here is from genome assembly GCA_033557465.1 of Ichthyophis bannanicus. NCBI lineage: Eukaryota > Metazoa > Chordata > Amphibia > Gymnophiona > Ichthyophiidae > Ichthyophis > Ichthyophis bannanicus. The sequence goes on from CM066035.1 coordinate 782,777,699, forward strand.
TATGCACCTTTGGTTGGTTCTGCATGGGAGGAGGATAGACGGAGTTTCTTTGGAAAATGGATTAAGGTTCGGATTTTTTTATTCCTTTTCAAGTGATGGCAGCATGGATGTGTGGAACACACTTTTGGTGCGGTGCTTTTCGGAGGTTGTGTGAGTGAAACTTGTGGAGGAACTGAACCTCGGTCGGATGGTGGGCCCCTTTAACAAGCAATCGTTCCTGGTTTTTGTTATCTCTCCCTTGGGAGTAGCTACAAAGAAGGAGCTTGGTAAATTTCATTTGATCCACAACTTATCGTTTCCTAAAGGGATGCATGAGGAACTTAGGGTTTGGGATTCATTCTTGGCTGAATTTAACAGGATTTCAGTGCTGCAATTGAATGAGGTTTCGAATGTTGATTTGCAGCTCTTTACTGATGCAGCTGGGGGGGCTTGGTTTTGGCATATACTTTCAAGGTGTCTGGTGTGCTGCACAATGGCCATGCGATTGGCATACATCATGTTTGATGCACAATATTACCTTTCTTGAACTCTTTCCAAATGTGGTGCCATTGGTGATTTGGCTTGAATGCTTGCATGACTGTTGGGTCTTCTTTTGGTGCAATAATGCATTGGTTGTCGAGGTCATTAATTGTTATTCCCCATGTTGCATGCGGGTCACTGCCTTGATGTGTGCATTGGTGCTGTCATGCTCATGCTTAAATAGAAACATAGAAACATAGAAAATAATGGCAGAAAAAGACCACATGGCCTTTCTAGCCTGCCATTCCATATTCACTACAATTGTCCTCTTTTATCCTTTAGAGATCTTCTGTGTTTATCACATGCTTTCTTGAATTCAGATACCATCCTTGTCTCCACTACCTCCACTGGGAGACTATTCCATATTTCTGCATATTACTCCTGAGTTTATCCCCTTTCGCTCTCATCCTATGTCCCCTCGGAGCAAAGCTTTCTTACAATCGAAAGAGGCTCTCCACTTGGGCATTTATGCCATGGAGATATTTAAATGTCTCTATCATATCTCCCCTATCCAGCTTTTCCTCTAACATATACATATTAAGATCTTTAAGTTGTTCCCATATGCCTTATAACGAAAACCTCAAACCATCTTAATAGCTACCCTTTGCACTGACTCCATCATGTTTATATCCTTTTGAAGGTGTGGTCTCCAGAACTGCACACAATACTCCAAATGTGCTCGCACCAGAGACTTACAGAGAGGCACTATCACCTCCTTTTTTCTGCTAGCCATTCCTCTCCCTATGCACCCAAGCTTCCTTCTGGCTTTTGGCATCACCTTTTCTACCTGTTTAGCCATTTTCAGATCATCAGAAACAATCACTCCTAGGTCCCGCTCTTCGTTCATGGACAGAAGTACTTCGCCCCTACACTGTACCACTCTCTTGGATATTTACAGCCTAAATGCATGGCCCTGCATTTTTAGCATTAAATCTCAACTGCCAAATTCTCGACTATTCTTCAAGCTTAGTTAGATCCCTCCTCATGTTATATACTCCTTTCTGGGTGTCTACTCTATTGCAGATTTTGGTATCATCTGCAAAGAGGAAAATCTTACCTGACAGCCCTTCTGCAATATCATTAACAAAAATGTTAAGAAGAATCGGACCAAGGACAGATCCCTTTGGCACACCACTGGTAACCTCCTTCTCCTCAGAGTAAGATCCATTTACCTGTACCCTTTGTCGCCTCCCACACAATCAATTTTTAACCCATCCCTAGGGTGCTCAGTTTGTTTATATGTTACCTGTTTGGAACAGTGTCAAAGGCTTTACTGAAATCTAAGTACACCACATCTAGGGCTCTCCCTCAGTCCAACGCCCTGGTCACCCAGTCAAAGAAATCAATCAGATTTGTCTGACAGGATCTGTCCCTGCTAAACCCATGCTGCCTTGGATCCTGCAATCCATTGGAATCCAGAAACCTCACTATTCTCTATTTTAGTAGCATTTCCAATAATTTACTCACCACAGAGGTTAGACTAACCAGCCTGTAGTTGTCAACCTCATCCTTACTTCTGCTCTTTTGCATTGGGACCACATGTGCTTTCCTCCAGTCCTCTGGGACCACTCCCGACTCTAAAGAAGCTTTGAAAAGGTCAGAGAGTAGAGCCACAAGAACATCCTCAGGTTCTGGGTTGTATCTCAGCCGGTCCCATTGCCTTGTCTACTTTTAGTTTATCTAGTTCCTCATGAACACAATCTTCAGCAAATCATTCAAGATCCCAGTCACTTCTGTTCCTTCTTGCGGGTGTTTTCTGAGGTCCTGCTCCTGGCCCTTCACCTGTGAACACAGAAGCAAAATATTTGTTAAGCAATTCTGCTTTATTCTCAACAGTTTCTACATGTTCCTCCCCTTCACCCTTGAGTCTGACATAGTAACATTTTAACATAGTAAATGTCGGCAGATAAAGATCAGTATGGTCCATCTTGTCTGCCCAGTAAGACAATACCACGTTTGCTCTTCTTCCTCTCACTAACATATCTGAAAAAGGTCTTATCCCCCCTTTTTATTGAATTGGCTATTTCTTCTACTTTTTGTATCATTGCATTCCTGACTACTTTGTTAGCTACTTTAAGTTTTTTCAAATATAGATGCTTGTCTTCCTCTCTCTGTGATCTCTTGTATTTAATGAAGGCCTCCCTCTTTTTCATTGGCTTTTCAGCTACTTCTTTTGAGAACAATAGGGGCCTCCTTTTCCTTTTACATTTATTTACCTTTCTAACAAAAAGGTTTGTTGCCCTTAAAATATTCCCTGTCAGTTTTGTCCATTGCTTTTCTACATCCCCCAGATGTTCCCATCCCACTAAGGATTCCTTGAGGTATTGTCCCATCTCAGCAAAGTCAGTTTTCCTGAAGTCTAGGACCCTCACTTTTGAATGGATTTTATCAGCTCTAGTCCTAATACTGAACCATGCCATCTGGTGATCACTGGATGCAAGATGATCTCTCACTATGACATCAGAAATGCTTTCCCCATTGGTAAGCACCAAGTCCAGAATGGCCCCTTCACGTGTGGGTTCTGTTACCAGTTGCCGGAATAGTTATCCCTGTAGAGAATCTAGGATCTCCCTACCTGTAGATGACGCCACAGCAGGAATGTGCCAATCAACATCGAGCATATTGAAGTCACCTATCAGTAGCAGTTTTCCATTCATTACAATACTGTGTATGTCTTCTATTAAATCCCCATCTACTTCTTCTCCCTGTGAGGGAGATCTGTATATTACACTAATGCAAATGGATTTCCCTTTCTCTTTTTCTAGTTTTAACCAATAGTGCCTCCTCACTCCCTTTTAAGCACTGTAATTCTATAGCTTTAATATTATTTTTTGCATATAGTGCCACTCCTCCTCCCCTTCTTCCTATCCTGTCCTTCCTGAATAAAGTATAGCCTGGTATAATTTCATCCCAGTCATGGTTGACTGTGAGCCATGTCTTCGTAACAGTCACTAAATCCAAGTCAACCTCTTCCATTAAAGCCTCAATATCTGGGCATTTATACACACCACTTTCCAGATATTGTCCCTTTTACCAACTTCTACCAAGGTATGTAGTGTTTCACTTACCTGGGGGCTTTCTTTACTCTACTACTACTATTACAACACATTTATATAGCACTACAAGATGTGCATATCTCTGAACAGACACATGTAAAAGACAGCCCCTGCTCATCAGAGCTTACAATCTTGTCAAGACAGACAACACAGTAGCTGTAAACATGGGATACATCTAGGAGGAATGGTAAGGAAACAAAAGAAGATCAGGTGAGTCAGGATCCGAAAGCTGCAGCAAAGAGATGAGTTTTCAGCGTGGATTTGAAAAGGGTCAGAGAAGATGCCTGACATACAGACTCAGGTAGTTTATTCCAAGCATAAGGAGCAGCAAGATGAAAGGAGCAAAGCCTGGAGTTAGCAATAGAAGAGAAGAGCACAAATAGAAGTGATTTGCCAGAAGAGCGGAGTTCCCGAGGAGCTGCAGAGTGAATGCACTTATAGGTCAGCAGGAGTAGTTTGAACTGGATAGTGGAGTGGAGAAGTGGCCTAGTGGTTGGGGCAAGGTACTTCAGGCTGGAAGGTTGGGGGTTCAAATCCCACAAGAGGACAGCAACCTTGGGCTGGAAGGACTGGAGGTTCTAGTCCCACAGGTGCTCCTTGTGGTCTTGGGCAAGCCACTTAACCCGCCATAGCCCATGTTCCCTGTAAAATAGTTATCTCCAAGTTATAATGCCCTGTTCAATGTAATTTCAGTTTGTTCAATGTAAACTGCACTGATGCAGAATAGTGTGGTATATAAGAGAATGTAAATTAAATAAAATTTAAAAGGTAGGAAGCCAATGAAGTGTCTTGAGAAGAGGGGTAATATGAGCATGCCAAGACTGGTGGAAGATTAGCCGTGCAGAAGAGTGTTGAACAGATCCCCAATGAAGCTAACTTAAAGCCCTCTTCAGTAGGTTTGCCAGTTTGCTTGGAAGACACTTTGATCTTTTTGGACAGATGGATGCCATCTCTGATCTGCAGCCCTTGGAATATCATCCCATGGTCAAGGAAACCAAAACACTCTGGATGATACCAAAACACTCTGGATGATGCCATCCACACAACCATGCATTGTTCTCCAGGATGCGAGTCTCTCTGCCTTGGCCTTTACCCTCTATTCTCAACAGGAAGAATTGAAGAGAATACCATGTGCACATCTATCTGCTTCACCCTCTGTCCCAGAGCAATGAAGTCACTCTTGATATGCTCAGAGGGATACCTAGCAGTATCATTTGTGCCGACATGAATGAGAAACATTGGATAATAGTCAGTAGGCTTGATGAGTCTTGGCAAACTCTCTGTAATATCATAAGAACATAAGAACATAAGATATGCCATACTGGGTCAGACCAAGGTCCATCAAGCCCAGTATTCTGTTTCCAACAGTGGCCAATCTAGGTCATATTTACCTAGGAGTTTTTCCCAAGAGACACAAGTTCCACAATGCTTGTACTGGGTCAAGCATTGATATCTTTGGACACTTCTTAATAATGGTTTATGGACCTTTCCTCCAGGAACTTGTCCAAACCTTTTTTAAACCCAGCTACACTAACAGCCTTTACTACATCCTCCGGTAACAAATTCCAGAGTTTGATTACACGTTGAGTGAAAAAATATTTTCTTTTATTAGTCTTAAATAGTTTACCCTGCAGCTTCATTGCATGTCCCCTAGTCTTTCTATATTCTGATAAGGTAAACAATCGATCTACGTTTACCCGTTCCACTCCGTTCATTAATTTATAGACTTCTATCATATCTCCCCTCAGCCGTCTCTTTTCCAGGTTAAAGAGCCCTAATCTTTTTAGCCTTTCTTCATAGGAGTATCCTTCCATCCCCTTTACCATTTTGGTGGCTCTTCTCTGTACCTTTTCTAAAATCGCTATATCCTTTTTAAGATACGGCGACCAGAATTGCACACAATATTCAAGGTACGGTCTCACCATGGAACGATATAGAGGCATTATAATATCTTTTGTTTTATCTTCCATAACTTTCCTTATCATATCTCGGATTTTGGCACCTGGCAGACAGCACACCCATCTGGACATCAATTCTGCTTGGCAGATGGATGCCTCAGTACCCCTCAAAAGAGAGTCATCAACCACCAGTACCCTTTCTTCCTGGTGGTCATTGATTCTGTAACTTTGGGGTGCTTGAGCTCTGGTACTTCCCTTTCCTGGGATGCTTTCACCTCCTCTACTGGAGGATTTGGATTGTTGATTCTGCAGGCCCTGGTGACTCTTGTCCAACTCTTTTCACTCTGTAGCACCTCATATTTGCTTCTGTTGGAGAACTTGGCTATTTCAAGAAACATCTTGTCGATGTACTTCTCGCTGTCTCTCAGCCTTGCCACCCCTTTTCTGAGCTCCTGCACTTGTTTCATGATGGCTTCAGCTTGTAGGCATCCTGCTCATGGAAACATGATGGCACAGGCAAGGCATGTGCCAGGCTGTGTTAATCATGTTTCCGACTCTCTTTCCCACTTCAAGTGGCCCCTTTTTCAGACATTGGCGCCAGGAGCAGAGGCGGATGTTGTGGCAGTTCCGAGTCACCTATGGCAGCTTGGCTGCCAGGAATGATGACACTTCTTCCAAGGTCTGTTTCTCCAGCCACTTGGGCCTCCTACCTCAGGGGATTTTGCAGGGTTGCTGTATTTTTAGCAGTCCGAGGTTGGCAGCATGGGAGGGTTCATGAGTTTTTACTGGGCCATTACATTGTTTTTGGAATAGGATGATTTTCTATTTTTCATAAAACGCAACTCAGTCTTTCTGCTTGGGTCTTAGTTATAATATAATGAGGGAAGGGTGGCAAGGAGTTAACCCCCTGTGTTGTATGATTTCACAGTTTCAGCCAGAAGGCCAAGAAGGGTCCATCCTCAGTTCATGACTCAAACCTGACACTGGAACTTAACTGAGAAGGGGCTGAAAAAGAGCTGAAACTGTTTCTAAGAATCTGGGTCATAGGGTGTGTTGCAGCACTTGGTATAAGGCAAGACAAACAACAGGGCTAAAAGGAGAGAGAAGCTTTGCATTCCAATCACATGTAATGTGATGATCCTCTCAGCTTGCAAACTCTTAATAAAAGCTATTACATTGTTATTTTTCTAGCAAAGTAGCAAGAGCTGACAGGTGAGAGAAATGGGCTTAACTATGTAATGAAAACTGGAGCCGACATTATGCAAATCTCTTTGCAAGTATTATGTAAGCCATGCAAATGAGAAAATAGGAGACAAGGTGATGCAGAATGCCTTGTAGAAAGGGACAAAGGCTACCAATGAACAACTGGAGTGCAGTCTCTGATGGGTCTCAGAGGTGAACAGGAATTTTGGAGGTATATTATTGGAGCCTCAGACCCATGACATGGATTTTTAAGTGCTGAATCTGCTTGAGATGCCCACAAAGATGCAGAATGCAGGAACATATTAATTAGCCTTGATTTGCCTCTGATGATGGGCACGGTGACACAAATAAGAAAGTATTCACTTTTTGTTCAAGACTACTTCAAACTGAAATCTCTTTTTTTTTATTCACATTCAGACTTATGTAAAGTAGTGGTGTGTTGTACAGCTATTGCCTGTGCTGTTCCTGTTTTGTGGTGGGGCACTATGGTATCATTTGAAACCAAAGAAGCATTCATTTAGCTTTTATGGTTTAGTAAACAAATCCTAGACCTGTGAACCCATGGGATGTCCAAGCCAGGACCTTCTCACTTTCCCATGCAGATTACAAAAGTTTCTGCAGAATATGGAACCTTTCTACAAATATTTATAAGGATGTGCGGGGATACACATACAAACACTGGCCCATCCAACGGGAAGAGCCATTTCAATAAGAAACATAGCCAAGCATCTCACAGGGTCTTTTCTATGTTAGTGCTGTAATTGCTGACTTTGCAATCTACGTGAATAAATGTCGGCACTTATATGCTTGAGTTCCAGGTTTGCTAAAAGGTAATGTTCAGGAACAGCCAATGAAGGCGTTGAGGGACACAACTCTTAGTGGAATTTTGAGGAAGGCTTAAATACTAGGAAAAGAAGTACAATTGTCCCCCCTCAAACCCCAGGTCCAAACGAGCAGACACTTAAACCTACTTCAGAGCAGCTGTAAATGCCGATGTCCATTTGGTTTTTTTTTAAGTATTCGGGGATGGGGGGGGGGGGGTTCAAAGCCATTTACACAGTTTGCACACCTGGTTAGCATTGAGTTGTGCTGGGGGTGTTCTGGGGCAGCACTCATCGCTAACCAGGCAGCAGTGATATTGAGTCACTGCCCAGTTAGCAACACGAAAAAAGTTAGATGCAGGAAATCCTGGCCCAACTTTCGCCACAGAAGCTAACTGGGAAGCAGCTGCATATCACTGCTGCCCAGTTAGCTTCATAACAATCTGGACAGCCTAGATATTCAACGCCAGAACCAAGATATGTCCTCGGCATTGAATATCTGGGTTTTAAGCTCAGTGCCGATGGCCTGCCCAAAATATGCCAACAACAGGCCCCCTTCCTAACTGTGCATGCAGTGACGTCTATTAGCATCTTTCTAAAATTGCTATTTAACTGTGTAAAAGTTGTGCAAGACTTCTAAAATGCTGTAGAAGCTCTTCCTTTTATGACCAGAAATATTCAAAAGAGATATGGTGACTTGATGGTAAGCTTCAGCATAATGGGCCAGTCACTGTCACTGTGACCTTACATTCACAGAATAAATAAACTTGGTGGGAGAAGGAGTTGGTGACTTTGTCACTGTTTATTAATGGTTTCTCTGCAGTTGTCAGCAGAATGAAGTATGTAAAAATTAATTCCCTGAACCAGTTCTGGGGTTGCTAACTGGCTTCAGATTTGCCCTGCAGGACTGATGAAGTCCTGGGTTTACCCCATTGCATGCAGGGACTTCTGATTCCCCAACTGCATTCCCTAGGACAGCGTTTTTCAACCACTGTGCCGCGGCACACTAGTGTGCCGTGAGATATTGTCTGGTGTGCCGTGGGAAAAATTCCAATTCCATCCGTAACATGTGGCCTCGGCTCACAAATTAGGGTTGCCAACCGGCCGGTTTTCAGCCGGCCTGGCCGGTTTTTCCATGGCCAGGCCGGCTGCCGGCACAGTTGTAAAACCGGCCATTGAAAAGCCGTTTTTTTGCTCTGGCCGCAAGATCGGGAGCGGCCAGAGCAAACAACCGGCTTTTGTGCTGAAGTCCGCAGCGCGAACGCGATCGCCATTCCCTATAGCAGTGCAGCCGCTGGTTCTGCTTTGTACAGAGCAGCGGCTGCACTACACTTACATTGAAAAGTAAAGAGAAACTGTGTCAGAAGCCCTCCGATCATGCAGAGCCCGAGGAAGTGATGTCATGGGGGCGGGCTCCTCACAGGCTGTCTTTCCTTTTCAAATTAACTTTAGCTGCAATAAAGTTAATTTGAAAAGGAAAGACAGCCTGTGTGGAGCCCGCCCCCATGACATCACTTCCTCGGGCTCTGCGATGACCGGAGGGCTCCTGACACAGTTTCTCTTTACTTTTCAATGTAAGTGTAGTGCAGCCGCTGCTCTGTACAAAGCAGAAGCAGCGGCTTGGGCAGAGGGGGGGGGTGTGTGTGTGAGTGAACCAGCAAGGGGGGGGGAGTGTGAGTGAACCAGCAGTGGAGGGGGGGAGTGGTGTGAGTGAACCAGCAAGGGGGGGGCGATGGTGTGAGTGAACCAGCAGGGGAGGGGGGGTAAGTGAGTGAGTGACCCAGCAGGAGGGGTGAGTAAGTGACAGGGGGGTGGGTGAGTGAACCAGCAGTGGAGGGGGGGGGGGTGGTGTGAGTGAACCAGCAGGGGAGGGGGTTGGTGTGAACCAGCAGGGGAGGGGGGTTGGTGTGAGTGTTTGATTCCTATTCAAGAGAATTACTTTATATATAGTCAATATAGGCACAGAGGTAAATTTTTTTAACATTTTCTAATGGTGGTGTGCCTCGTGATTTTTTTCATGAAAAAAGTGTGCCTTTGCACAAAAAAGGTTGAAAAACACTGCTCTAGGCAAACCTAAGGCCTTACCCCTCCCCCCTCGACTGTCAACCTGGCCACTGCACTCGAAACTATCTCAGCCTCTGCACTAAAGAAGCAGCGAATTATCCTGGGGGACCTGAACCTTTCCTCCATACCACACATCCAGGCCGATACCTTCCTTGAAGCAATGGACCAGCTCGGATTTAACCAAATCATTCAGGAAGCCACTCATATCAAAGGCAACACCCTAGACCTAGTATTCATACCATCCAACACTCAACTAAATGAAATGCAAAAACCTAAAACCCGAGTAACACAAGTCCCTTGGTCTGACCACTACCTAATCGAACTGGAAATCCAAATACCAACCACAAAGGAGCAACCTCAAGTCGACGCGAAAATACCACAAAGGAAGTTCCGGAAATTCAACAGTGAATCACTGGTGGCATCTATATCCTCGTGCTTTGAATACACTCTCACGGACCTAGATAAGCTCGTAGACACATGGAACTCAAGGATCGAAGCAGCAGCAAGCCCAAACTGGAAAACCACAAACTCACCAACAAGATCAAGATCTGAACCCTGGTACTCCCCCACATTATGCAAAATGAAAAGGGAACTACGCAAGTTAGAGAAAAAATGGAGGAAAACGCAAACCAACGAATGCAAGCGACTGTACCTAACTCTACTCATGGAATACAAGAATGAGGTCAACCAGGCAAAAAAGAATCACCACACCAACCTACTCAATAAAGCCATTAATAGACCTAGAGAGCTATTTGAGATTGTCAAATCTCTCACCAAAACCTCCCAGGACACCAACTGGAACGACGAAATCAAATCCCAGACTCTTGCAGACCACTACGCCAAGAAACTTAATCCGCAAGTACCCACAGTCACGGATCACAGGTTGTCTCTAGCCATCACCCCTCAGGAAGCCAACACGGTCCCTCATAAGGAATCTGCTGCAGAATGGAACACCTTCCACCAATTGAACAAACAACAGGTCATTAACATCATAACCAATTTAAAATCCACCACCTCCCCTCTTGACCCATGCCCTGCAGCATGGATAAAAGCAACCAAAAATGAAATAGCAGAACCAATCACCCACATTGTCAATCAATCACTTCAACAAGGTGAAATGCCTACCTATCTCAAGAGATCACTTATAAGGCCCATCTTAAAGAACAGATCGCTCAACAAAAGTGACCCTGCGTCATATAGGCCAATCTCAAGTATATCTTTCTTAGCAAAAACAATTGAAAAAGCGGTTCAGCAGCAGCTGCAAGATCACATTGATGATAGGAAAGCCCTAGACATGCATCAATATGGATTCCGCCAACATCACGGAGTAGAAACCCTTCTGCTAGCACTCCTTGACAACCTCCTCAGGGGTCTAGAGAACAAAAATGACATGTTCATACTTGTATTTATAGACATCTCGGCAGCATTTGATACAGTACATCACAGCACCCTCTTAAAACGACTATCATCAATAGGTATAACAGGGACCCCCCTAAAATGGTTTGCATCATACATCTCCAATAGGATGCAACAAGTCCTATTCAACAACGACAAAGCTGATGCCTTCCCCCAGACGCAGGGCATCCCGCAAGGATCTGCCTTGTCATCTCTACTTTTCAACCTGTACATAAACCAATCTGTGAAATCTTTCAGAAGTGCAACATCAATTACCACATCTATGCTGACGATGTGATGCTGTACACACGTCTAAACGCAACGCAGCCGGATTTCACCCCCCTGGAAAAATGCCTTGACATGTTGCAAACATGGCTTCAACAAAACAACATGTCAATAAACCACAAGAAAACAGAGGTCATGTTTATCTCCAAAAAAACTAACTTCAGCCCACCCACTACAGTAGCCCTCAACAAAAACATATACCATGTGAAACCTGCAATAAAATACCTAGGGGTCCTAATAGACAACAACCTTAAGATGGATAAACATCTCCGGACAGTCAACAGAGCCATCTTTTACAAATTGAAAGTTCTTCAACCACTTCGCAGTATCTTAGAAAAATCGGACTTCAGGACTGTCGCACAAGCGCTAATCATGCCTCACCTGGACTACTGCAACGCCATTTTACAAGGGCTTCCAAAGAACACCCTAAATATCTTACAAATGGCCCAAAATGTCGCTGCAAGAATCATCATGGAAAAAAATGTCACGGACCACATAACGCCAGTGCTTATGGAACTACATTGGCTCCCAGTAGCCGCCCGCATCATCTACAAACTCCTCATAACAACGTTTAAACTCATTCACAAGATTGCACCCTCATACCTTGACAACCTAATCACTAAGCAAGCACACAACAGGAGCAGAAGAACCGTACATCTCAACACACTCTGTGTCCCTACCAGCATGAGATCTGTTAAAACAGAAACAAGCAACAGAGCATTCACCTATGCAGCGCCAATCCTCTGGAACCAGCTCCCTTCTGAGCTCCGAATGTCGAATAGCCTTAATGAATTCAGAAAGAACCTCAAAACTCATTTATTTCAGACATACTACAACCCGACCTAATTGCAGCACCTTACCACAATAAGCTCTCTTCTAATGTCACTCAGAACACATGCAGCAATCGATGACCGTTAGGTAACCATGTATATATGTATATTTTACCCCCTTCCCTCGCACCCTTTAATCAAATGTTTATTTAGATTTATAAAAGCATATAATCTCTATTTCGTGTGTTATGTAAATCATTGCCCAAATCAAAATTGTATTCCTAGAAATTCATTGTATTGTACGTTACACGATGATTCTATAAAGTAAACCGCGGCTGATCGTAGGAAGCGGCGGTATACAAATGTCTACTAAATAAATAAAAAATAAAAATAAATTGTTCAGCTTTGAAAACCCTGCTCTTTGCCACCTTCTAGAAGCTGCTGCCCTAGACGACTGCCCAATCTGCCTAATTGATGGGCCGGCCGTGCAGTCACATGTAGGTGTAAATGCCAGATTTCAGATGACTATGTCCAAAGGAGCCAATAAGAACTAAATGAAATGACTCTTTTTAAACATTTTCAGATGGTATTAGACATTTCCCCCTTGAATCGCTGGTAAAACCCCAGGTCCAAACAAGTAAGCCTAGAAATACAGGGGTCGATATTCATCAATGGCAGTCGGTGTTTTTAAAGCGCCTGTCTGCCGCCTCTGAAATTAAAACTGGATACAAACATAGGGGCACATTTACTAAGCTGGGCTAATGGTTAGCATGGGATATTGGTAACTAGGTCCCATCTAATTCAAAGGGACATAGTTACAAATAGCCTCTAATAACCGTTAGCCCAGCTTAGTAAATGTGCCCTTAGATTGTAAGCCCTCTAGGGACGTGAAAATACCTACTCGACCTGATTGAAACTCGCCTTGAATAAATAAATAAATAAATAAAATAGCTGGTCTTGCCACTCAGAGCTTTAGCTATCTGGTTCGTGATGATATTCGTCGCTGTTAACCAGATAGGCACTGGACCCACACCAGCTCCGTCCACAGACTGCCCCAAAACAAACCTCACGTTCCTAAGGTAGTCTCTGGTGATATTCAGTGGTGCTAAGCAGCTAGTGGGCAGAATGGGGTTTAACTGCTTTGCAGATCCTGCTAACTAGCTAAACCCTTTTGAATATCGAGCCCATAGAAAATGATGGCAGAAAAAGACCATTTGGCCTATCCACTCTGCCCATCCATGAGAATGACTAATCTCTAAAATCCCTTGCTCTCCCTTAGAGATCCTCTGTGCTTATCTCCTGCTTAGGTTTACCAGTTTTTGCAGGCAAATCTGGGACACTTATTGGAGGTGTCATGGGGGGGGAGGGGGTATAAAGGGGTACCTTAGTTCCCGGTTTGAGCAACAAGATGTGGAGGAGAGAAGAAAAGTCATTCCCCTGCCCCTACCACCACATCCCTCCCATGACAGCAACAATATCACTTCCAAGCAGACAAAATCTACGGAGAAATAGAAACAGCGATGCATTGCCTCCGTATGGTGCAAAATATAAAGATAATGGATGTAATTTCTAAAAGCTGACATATTCAAACCACGAAATCGAAAATTTGTTTTTTTCTACCCCCTCTGTCCCCATTGCTGGAATCAGGGACAGGTGGCTGCCAAACAGGTGGGAGTTGGGTGACACAGCTCTAAAATCGGGGGCAATCTCTGAAAATCAGGGACATCTGGTAACCTTACTCCTACTTTCTTGAATTCAAATACGGTCCTTTTTTCTCCATTCCCACCGGAAATCTGTTCCACACATCCACCATCCTATCTGTAAATAAATATTTCCTTAGATAATTCCTGAGTCTATCCCCTTTCACCTTCATCCTATGCTTCAAAGCATTTTTGCCATAGAAGCTTTTAAATTTCTCTATCATATCTTCCCTTTCCTGCCTTTCTTCCAAAGTATACATATTGAGATCTTTAAGTCTGTCCCCATATACTTAATGACAAAGACCATTAGTTATTTTAGTAGCCACCCTCTGCGCTGACTCCATCCTGTCTATATCCTTTTGAAGGTGCGGTCTCCAGAATTGCACACAATACTCCCAAATGAGGTCGCACCAAAGACTTATACAGAGGCATTATCACCTACTGTTTTCTGCTGGCCGTTCCTCTCCATATTCACCCAAGCATCCTTCTTGCTTTCACCGTCACCGTTTCTACCTGTTTGGACACCTTAAGATCATCAGATATATAGTAATTACTCCCAGGTCCTGCTCTTCTTTCGTGAACAAAAATATTTCACCCCCTAGACTATTTAATTTTTTAATTTAAATTTAATATGCACATTTATATGCTGCCTATTCTATTAGTGCTGCGGTGTGTTCACAGATAAAGAGCCATCTTCTTAAGCAGAATGGAGAAGTAACCTAGTAATTTGAGTTGTGGCCTGGTGACACTAAGGAGTATGTTTACTAAAACCCTGGTAATGTGCGTGCCGCGCTAGTGTGCGGATGCCATATAAGGAGTGGGCGGTTCAGGCTGAAAAAAAGCAAAACCGGGATTAATCATGCGCTAATATGTGCGGCGCTCATGTGTGCCCCGCACATTAGTGCATGAGAAAGCTGCACGGAAAGCATAGGTGGCGCGCTGATGCACAAGCACAGGAACAGAGCCACAGTACAATGGTTAAGACACTCACCAATGATGCGGGGATCATGCGTTCAATCCCCCACTGTGTCCAATGAAGAAAGCTGGCTGAGGTATTACCTATTATGGGGAAGATTGCTTTAGGAGGCATTTTATTTTTATTTTAATTACTACTACTAGCAAACGCACTCTCAAAGCGTGTTAATATAAGGCGCCCCATAAGGCACATTTTAAAGTGCCCTGTCCGCCAAGGCACCGTAGAATGTTGCTTATAGGGCACTTTATAGGGTGCCGTATGAGTTTCCGCAAGGTCACAGCACTGTTTTTGATGGCAGCACTGTGCAGTTTAAGGAATGAAAATCATAAGTAGGTGCGCTGACATGCAAGGAGGAGCAGCAGTGCAGCACAATGGTTAAGACACTGACCAATGATGCAGGAGTCATGGGTTCAATCCCCCACTGTGCCTAATGAAGAAGGCTGGCTGAGGCATTACCTATTATAGGTAATAGTGCTGTAGGGGGCATTTTATTTTAATTTTAATTAGTGCTGCCAGCAAACACACCCTCAAAGTATTGTAACATAAGGTGCTGCATAAGGGGCCTCATAGGGTACCCCAGAGGGCACATTTTAAAGTGCTCTGTCCGCCAAGGCACCCTACAATGTTGCTGAAAGGGTGGCCTATAGGGCGCCATATAGGGTGCCCTATGAGGCACAGCAATGTCATAGCACTGTGTTTGATGGCAGCACTGTGCATTTAAACGCATGGAAATCTTAAGTAGGTGTGCTGACATGCAAGGAGGAGCAGCAGCAGTGTAGCACAATGGTTAAGGCACTGACTGCTGATACAGCAGTCATGAGTTTGCTCCCCAGTGTGCCTAATATGTAAGGCTGGCTGAGGCATCAGCTTTGCAATGTATGTATTGTTTCGTGCAGCACTTTATTTGCATTTTATTGATAGCTACCAGCAAACACGCCCTCACGTGCTGTAATTGAAGGTGCCGCATAAGGCACCCAATAAGGCACTCCATAGGGCACATTATAATGTGCACTGTCTGCCACGGCACCCTAAAATGTCCCCTATAGGGCACCCTATAAGTTGCTCCACAGGATAACGTATAGTGAACCTTACATGGACGGTAACCATAAGGTGCCCTATAGGGCACCCTATAAAGCGCCCTCAGAGGCACCTTATGGGTACAGTACGCTGAGGGTATTTTTGCTGGCAGCAATAATGTACATTAAAAATAGATAATGCTTTGGGCAGCCCTATCAAATAACCCCACTGTGGGTTTGAACCCATGACCTCTGGTTCCACAAGCAGTGAAGTAACCATTGGGCTACAGCTGCTAGAAAGCCCCTGGCTGGCTGCAGAGGGAGTGCATATCACCACAAAGACAGTCTGCTGTGGTCACCAGGATAGGGTTAGCACACCCATACCCATGATGCACTGCACATGCAAATCAGCTGTCCACAGATAAACACAAGATGGGGTATGCACCCCCACAGCACCTCGGCCTGGTAGGGGGTACTGACCGTGTGTTTTACTGGCACAGAGTAGCAACACACCGTCACATTGTGCGGGTACTGTGCTCACTCTGAGGGTGCGGTGAGGCACCCAGCACCAGGTCCACAGCACCTTCCATGGCAGAAATAGGCCATGCTGGAGGTCCAAAGCAGTGTTATATGTGTGAGATAGGTTGTTTCTGCAGAAACACCTTGGCTATATCTGTCTGTCTCAGTCAGGTGTAGCCCCTATGGATTCCTAGGAGGATTATGTACCACCACCCTCCTCCAGGGCTGAGGGTGGCAAACAGGGTCTCCCATCAACAGATGCACATTCTACCTCCCTGCAAAGGTGGCAGTAGATGGGACCAGCAACCCCAGTCCTGCTGTGGAAAAGGCACCCTACAGGGCAGTTAATGCAGCTCTGTACATATCCATAACACAATAGCAGACAGACATTAGGACTAGATATGCTAAGCTGCACCCCACAACTATCTGATATTCTCCAGCAACAAGCCTTCAGCCACTGCACCCTGCACCCCTGCAAAGCACTCCATCAAGACACATACCAGCTACAAACAGTCTGCTAGTTAGTCCATAGTGCATGTTCCTGGTGAAAATGCATGCACCCAGAACCAGGATGTCTTCATACACAACAAGCAGATAAGTCAGTGACTGGACCCCAAAAGGAAACCCATAAACATCACATGACAGAAATACTATATAGCACTATGGGGGTGCCTAGCAATGCTGTCGTCACTGCACAGTCAGGGTGAGAGTGATCTCCCAGCAGGACATACTGAGGTCACCCTGTCTGTGTAGGTGGTGGCCGGGCACTAAAATGTCCCAGCCAGTGCCCTATGTCCTGTGCAGATGCACCCTGGCCAGGCCACCCTGTCTGGCCTATATCCATGGTACCTTGCTCCTCATTATGCACATTGGCAGGCCAATACTGGCAACAGTGCTGGCAGTGTGGGCTGTGGAAGGTGTTTGCAGCCACCACACACTGTATAGACCAGGGGTGGGCAAACTTGGTCCTGGAGGGCCGCAGACCAGTCAGGTTTTCGGGATATCTCTAATGAATATGCATGAGATATATATGCATTAGAGATATCCTGCCAACCTGACTGGTTTGTGGCCCTCCAGGGCTGGATCTGGAGACCCCTGCCTTACACCTCTGTCATTTAAGATAGTGAGTGGACAAGGTGCAGATGTCCAAGACATCAAAAAGGTTAGATAGAATTTGTCACAGTCCTCCTAACTTCTCACCACCACCAAAAAATTGTCTATTAGACAACTTTTTGGTGGTGGTGAGAATCGAGGAGGAATGTGAAACATTCTATACACCCTTTCGATGTCTAGGACATCTGTACCTTGCCCACTCACGATCTTAAATGACAGAGGTGTAAGGCAGGGGTCTCCAAATCCAGCCCTGGAGGGCCACAAACCAGTCAGGTTGGCAGGATATCTCTAATGCATATATATCTCATGCATGTTCATTAGGGATATCCCGAAAACCTGACTGGTCTGCGGCCCTCCAGGACCGGAGGTGCCCACCCCTGGTATAGACAGACACACACTCCCACACCTATGCCAGCATTATGCTACTATAGAGGAATTTAGCAGCCCTGCCCACCACACCAGTCCTGGGCACAGTACAGGCATGGATATGATACGCAATACTGTTGGGGGTCATTCCCCAGGGTGGTAAACACTGTCAGAGACCAGACCTGAAGCACACACCGCAGACATCAGAAAGATTGTTATGATGGAGCTCAATCAGCAAACTGTGCTTAACGTAGGAATTTCTATCTGCCAGTACTCATAGCAAACGTTTGATAGCTGTGTACCGTATACCCAGGTGTAGGGTGGCATTGTTAAGGTATGCAAGTGCTAGTATTGGGAGATGCACGCAGGGCCCAATGTCCTGCCTCTCCAGGAGGCATTGGCCAATGGGGCCTGTGGGTGTGGGTGTGGGTGGGTCTGCCCCTGTTGGCTGCTGCTTTACGGCAGAGGTTCCCAAATCCAGTCCTGGTGTGGATTTTCATGCTGTCCCTCATGAATATGCATGAGCTATATCTGCATACCATGGGGGTGGTGCATAGATATGCAGCACAGGCATCTTTAATAGAGGAAGCATGGAACCTGAATGGTGTGTGGCCCTCCAGGACTGCATTTGGGAGACTCTGCTCTAGGTAATGCGCCTGTTTATGGTGTCTGTGCTCGGTGGGGTAAAATATAGGCGTATTAACCATGCGTATGTTCTCAGCAATAAAGGTTTGTCCTTACTAGCACGGTTTAGTTGTGGGAAAAATATGTGGACTGGATTGGCAGTAGCCCCAGCTGGGCTTTGAACCTGTGACCTTCTGTCTCCAAACACACTGGTTGTGTGCACTGCACCACCGTGTTGACACAGAGGCAGTGCATTCCCTGATGATACCATGACTGTTTGTCCGGCAGGGCCTGTCTGTTGCAGTGTATTGCACCCACCTACACAGGGCTAGGCCATGGTCTGCTCTGGGCAGCTGCCACTGCCCCCCTCCACCTCCAGTACCCCTGTGCCACCATGCTGACATGCCCTTCTGCTGGTGGTGCTGGTGGTATGCAGTCTCAGGCCATCCTGTGTGCAGGTAGGCGGCTGCCTATGGTGCAGGTTCTGTGGTAGTGGTGCCTGCATATCTGTCTGCACGTCCCCCAATCACCGCCTGCCAATATTCCGTGCCCTTGGGGGTACCTGATGGGTACTATCCCCTGTGACACTGTGCTAAACACTCTTGTGCCCATGTTGGGCCCTCATCAGTTTCTGTCTGGCTGCTGTTCAGTTTCAGCATTCCTAGGTGCCATCTTGGCATCTGCCTAGTCCGCACTGTGCCCCAGCTGCACCACAGCATGTGCCGCCTGCAGCCCTCTGTATCCCCTTTCCCAGCATCTGTCCAATTGCCCATTCCGACCTGCCTGCCCTGCTGTTGTGGAAATGTGCATGCCATAGGTAACCTGTCCAATGGAGAGGGAAACCCTGATCAGTGCTATTTCACTGTGGGATCATTCACCTTGTATGGGGACGGAGCGTAGACCCTTCTAAAATTCATATTTATTTTTTGGGGCTTTCTTGGGAGTGTTTTTTTGATGTTTCCCATTACTATCACTATTGCCCAGCTTGATTATAATTTTATTATATTTTGTTGGGGTCATTTTTAATGTTTATTTGCCCTTTTGTTCCGTGCACATGTATCACACTGCTCACTTTTGTAGGTTTCCCTGGTTTTGCTGTACATTGCTGACAGAAATGGTTTCTCTTCCCTTTAAATCGGCTCTACCGCGAGGTTTTCACTCGCGGTATTTTTTTGCTCGAAATTCAGCCCCGCTCCTGTGCGGGGAGCCTCTCCCCTCCCACTCTCCACCCATTGACCCCGTCTCTCTGCCCCTGGGGAGCCTTCCTCCGCCCTCCCGGAGCCTTTCCACGCCTCTATCACACAGTAGCGCGCCGCGCACATGAGCGGGCCCGTTAGTGCGGTGCGCACGTGTGCAGGGCACAAAAACACATCATTAGCGTGCGCCGCGCACTTGTGCGCCGTTTAGTAAACATACCCCTAAGTCACTTTATCCTCCATTGCTGGATCAATTGGGATCCTGTCTGCGTGTTTTCAGGGATTGGATACAGGAAAATAAATTCATTCTGAATTTGGGGAAAACTGATGTTTTATGGGTAGGGAAGGCTACGATTCCATATGATACTAAATTGTTCAGTTTGTTGGACAGAAACACCTCGTATGCCAGCATCATTGTGTGATTAAACATGCTAAATTCAGTCAAAATTTAATTTCATGTTTCTCCAAATTCCTACATGATACGTTCAATCTAAAATTATATTTGTGTTCAGCTTGAAACTGTCTATCATAATCACCAAAAACGTTTCAGAAAACAAAACTTTTGAACAAATTTGTTGTCCAGTGAAATCATTCAAGATTCGCCTCACTTCCATTCCTATATATGTACTTTTTCTGAGGTCCCCTCCCAGCTCTTCATCTGTGAACACACCATAGAAATATTTGCTTAATCCTCATCAGTTTCTACATATTCCTTCACACCATCCTTGAATACCATTTTTGTGCTTCCTCCTATCATTAATATACCTAAAAGAAATCTTTTCTTCCCCATTTTACTGTATTGGGTATTTTTTCTTCCAGATGTTGTTGCTTGTCTTCCTCTTTATGTGATCTATTGTACTTTTGATGGTTAACCTCTTTTTCCTTACTTTTACATCTACTTCTTTTGAGATCCATAGTGGCATCTTTTTCCTCTTACTTGTATTTTTATTTTCCTAACAAAAAGTTTCTTTAGTCTTAAAATAGCTCCTTGCAGTTTTGCCCACTACTTTTCTACTTCTCCTAGATTTTCCCACCTAGCTAATGACTCCTTGAGGTATACCCCCATCTTTACAAAGTTAGTTTTCCTAACATCTAGAATGATGCATCTCTACCTGTGTTCTAATACTGAACCCACCATCCAGCAAGCATTGGATGTCAGGTGATCATGGAACTATAACATCAGAAATGCTCTTCCCATTCCTAAGCACCAGGTTGAGTATGGCCTTCTCCCAAGTGGGTTCCATTAACAGTTGCCGGAATAGTTCTCCCTGTAGAGAATCTAGGATATCCTTACTTCTAGATATCACCATAGAGATGTCCTAACAAACATCTAGCATAATGAAATCACCTATCAGTAGTACTTCTCCTTTCTTAGCAATACTGTGAACACCTTAAATTAAATCTATGTCCACTTCTGCTTGTGAAGAAGAGCTGCATATTACACCAGTGTAAATAGATGCTCCATTCCATCTTTCCAGATTAATTCCCAGTGCTTCCTCCCTACCTCATAAGCCCTGAAGTTTGAACCCAGCACCATGAAAGACAGGAATGACCAAGGATTTGTCCTGCCTGGAAATCCCTAGACCACCAGGTAGGTCCAGGGTGAGCAACAGGGAATGGGTAGTACATGATTGGGAGATGGGGAGGTGGCAGTCTTTGGGGAGGGTGACTTATCAATGTGGCTTGAGGGGGGGGAGGGATCCTGAATGTGAGCTGTGGCCAGGAGGAGTGGGACCCCAGGACTGCATACTTTTCTTTCCATGTCGGCCCCTTTAAGAATGTTCTTTGGAGCAGAATAATACATTAACTCACAAACATTATGGCCTAACCCAAGGGCACTCAGTTTATTTTAAGTAATCTATGAAGCACTATGCCAAAAGCTTTGCTGAAATCTAAGCTTTTCATTTATCACAGGGGTTAGCAACCTGATATACTGAGTTACCGTAGCTTGGTGATGGCCACAATAAATTAAGCAGCTGTAAATTGCGATATTTTACCACAGTTTAGTAACTAGCCCCTTATTTGCAATTTTCGCATGGAAAATCCAGCATTTACACATGGAAGCTGTATCCATGTGTAAACGATGATTACATAAAGGGCTTTACATTTGATTGCCAATACTACATAGAAATTACAAGGGGAGGTGTTTGAAGCATGGTTAGGGCGTGGACTGAGTAAGTCTTAAATCTAAATGTGTATTCCTTATTTTATATAGGGAATGTATGTCTATGACCAAAGTTGTCTACATCAGGATTTACAACTCGTCCCTGGCACATATACGTACTGTACATTTTTAAAAAGGGCTTGTTTCAGTCAGCTCTTTACAGGAGGGATTAGGAGGAATTAAGGAGGTTAGCCTCCTTAATCCCCCATTGTTTATTCCCCCTCCAAATTGAAATGAATTAAAGAAAGTGACCTCCATAGTTAATTGGCAGCTTTTAAGCATATAGGTTTGCAAAACAGCAACTTACACATATAAGTTATGTAGGTAAATTGTAAAATATAAATTTACACACAAGTGCTGAGTTGTCTGGCTGATTTTTCCCACATGTAGATTTGTAAAATGGCTCCTCTGGCCCTACGTTTCGGCAAACACATGTGCACTATTGCACATCAATGTACATATTTTAGAATAGGCTCTGCATTTGGCAGAGCCTTTTCTAAAATACCACCAGGATTACGTATGTCCTGACCTCGGTATCTCAATTCCAATCTCCACATACTATCTCAAATTTAGAAGGAATCTGACAGAAGAAAATGACTCCCATAGACCCAGTAGTTTCATGGGCTGGACAATGTTATGGCAACAAATGTCATCCAAAGAAGGAACCTTATATTCTCACAAATGTTCCTATACAAGATCATAAATAATTCTTACATTGTTCTAACATATGAGATAAAAAAAACAGCTTTCTCAAGACCAGTATAGCTACTAGAACCTGAAACAGTTTATTAAAAACACTCAACTATAACCAAGGAGAACCCAACACAGCCGTGTTTCGGCAATACATTCGTCAGTGGTCAGGCCTATGAAAGAGATAATGAAACAATATAAATATAATACAGAAAACCTGTTGAAAACACACAATTAAATAATATAATAATATAAAAAAATATGCAAACTGTCAGACGCTTGCTACCCTTGTCCTTATTAGGCGGTCGCCTAGGGCGTGTGGTGCAAGCTTCCTTTGTTTTTTTTTTTTGTTTGTTTTTTTTGTTTTTTTTAATATTTTATTTTCCTTTTATAACACAACCAAAGTAAAAGACATACAGAAAGATGCAAATACAAAACCATACACATAAAAGCAACCCCATATTTCCCCCCACCCCCATGCTTCTTCTCTAGGAAAGGAATACAACGTTCGGGTAATCAATGATTAGTTCTCATTCTTTGTAAACCAGTATAGAGCGAGTGAAGATCATAATAAATGAGTGTACATGATAAATGGAGTTAAACAGTTAGATGAGAGCATTTGGCAGCTTGCACATATTCATTGAGCAAATTCCATTTAGAAACATGATGCACTGTTTGGGCGTGGGGAGCCATTCGGCGTGGTATCTGTTCATA
The DNA here is from genome assembly GCA_033557465.1 of Ichthyophis bannanicus. NCBI lineage: Eukaryota > Metazoa > Chordata > Amphibia > Gymnophiona > Ichthyophiidae > Ichthyophis > Ichthyophis bannanicus. Next base: position 782,800,788 of record CM066035.1, read on the forward strand.
TTTACTATATAAACATACAAGATTCCACCACTCATGGGGACTTAGATGGGAGCTATTTTTCCAGTGTTTCGTGATTAAAGATATAGCTATACCCATTAAGAAATTTAGCAAAAAGTGGCCCGACTTTGGAAGAGAGGGGATCCCCGCCGCAGAGCGAAGTCCCACTATCCGCCAAGAGAGAGGCTCGTGAAATTGTAAAATGAGTTGAATACGACCCCAGACCCGACTCCAGAATTGCTGCAATGTAGAGCATTCATACATTATATGAGCTAGTGTGCCTGTGGCGGCGTGACAATTCCAACACCTGTCATTAACATTGGCATTCCATTTGGCAAGCTTCACAGGCGTATAGAAACTTCTATGTGCAAAATAGAAAAGTGTCTGGGTTATCGATGCTGACCGGGAAGCCCGAACAACTTTACTCCAGAAGAGGCTCCATTGCTCAGGAGTTAGTGTGATTTGTAGCTCCCGTTCCCATGTCTGTTGGACTGCGGGAATGTTACTGTTCTCATGATTGCTTAACATTTTATAAAAGTTAGAGGCCACGCCAGATTGACTCCCAATAGAGCGAATTATCTCTGCTAGACCCTCATCATTGGTTGCGGTTAGTGGAAGAAGCCGAACACTCCTAAGGCAGTGCTGAAGCTGCACCCACTGGAAGTAATTTCGTGCTAGTAGACCAAATTCCTCTTGCAATTCTTTAAAAGTTTTCCAGCGCTCGCTGGCAATCAATTGGTAAGGCATCCATATCCCTTTGGAATACCAGGGGGTCCATGCTATCGGTTTATTTTGTATTTGAAGGCGCAAGTTATGCCAGAGCGGGAGTCGATATGGCGGGCACTGTTGTGGTCCCTGAGACTGAATGAAAGTGTTAAAGGCAAGTAGTGTATCCACAACCATTGGCGGATGGTGGGAATCTAGTTGGAAGGTCATGCCGGGAAGGTGGGTAAGAGGAATTGGCCTACAGAGTTCCTCCTCAATGTCGAGCCAAACTGGTCTACCTTCTACCGGGGGGTCTAACCAACGGGCACCCTGTTTAAGGAGGAAAGCCTTATGATATTTAAGAAAATCTGGGAACCGGACCCCTCCATTTTCTTTGTCCGCCTGTAACTTGCGCTTAGCTATCCTTGGTGGCTTGCCATGCCATAAATAACGAATCAGGAGACCTTCTATATCTTTGTAGACGTGTGCAGGCAGGAGGCATGGTAGCATTTCTAGGATGTAATTTATTTTGGGAACCATCATCATTTTGATTGTTTCCAGTCGGCCCCACCATGTGAGTGTTAAAGGAGACCACCGGTTGGTAAGATCACGCGCTTTGGAGATTAGCTCTTTAGCATTATGGCTAAGAGTATCTTCTAATGGATAACAATAATGAACCCCCAGGTATTTGACCATACGGGGCTGCCATACAAAGGGGAAAGCCTGCATGTCTGCAGCATGGACTCGATGATTCAAAGGGAAGGCAACAGATTTGGTCCAGTTAATCTTGTATCCCGAGAGTAGGGAATAGCAATCAATCCTGTTTAAAACAGCAGGGACGGAGTCCAAGGAGACGAAAAGCATGAGGTCATCTGCATATGCAGAAATTTTAATATCTCTATGTTGAAAGGGGGCTCCATGGATATCTGTGGCCTGTCGGATGAGGAGGGCTAGGGGTTCAAGTGCTAGATCAAAGAGCAGAGGAGATAAGGGACATCCTTGCCGAGTGCCTCTGTGGAGATTGAACGGTTGAGACTTTGTGGCATTGGCAGAAATAGTGGCTGTCGGATGTGCATACAGAGTTTGAAGGTATCGGAGAAAGCCTTCCCCAAACCCATACCAGCGGAGAACCGCATAGAGAAAGGGCCATTCTAATCGGTCAAATGCCTTTTCGGCATCAAGAGAGAGGCCGACGAGGGGTTGATCATGATGCGCTGCTGCAGCTAGTATATGACACAAGGTCCTGGCATTATCAGCAGTGGACCTACCAGGTATGAAACCACATTGGTCTGGGTGAATTAGAGCAGGCATTCTATCGGATAGTCTAGTGGCCAGAATGGTTGCAAATATCTTGTAATCAGCATTAAGGAGGGAAATTGGACGGTAATTTGCAGTCAGCATCGGGTCTCTCCCCTCTTTCTCAAAGACTACAACATTTGCCGTCGAGAAAGATCCTGTAAAGGAGCTATCTTTGGCCAAAGCAGAGAAATAGAGTTGTAGGAATGGGGCCAAATCAGCGCTGAAAGTTTTGAAAAATTCTGCCGGGAGGCCATCTGGGCCGGCAGCCCGACCCGAGGCACATCGCTTGAGTGCAAATTGAATTTCTGAAAGAGTAAATGACTGGTCTAGGGACTCCTTGTCCTCTACAGAAAGGGTCGGTCGTTGTATACCAGCTAATAGCCGGTCAAAAGCCTCTGGGTCAAACTCACATTCTGATTGATAGAGGCGGGTGTAGAAGTCCCGAAAAAGCTCTACTATCTCTGTATCATTTGTGACTAAATTCCCCCCCGTTGGACTACGCAGGGCCGCTACGCGTTTGGCTTCTTTTTGACCTTTCAGAGCGTTAGCTAAGAGTTTACCGGCACGATTGCTTTCCCGATAGTACGTCCCTTGCTGTAGTTCAATATTTTTGGCCGCTGCAGTCGTTAAGAGCGAGTTATATTGGAAACGCAAGCGTTGCAAGCGAAGCAACACACCTGGGTCAGTACGAGAGGTAAGAACACGTTCACCGGCCTTGATCTGCTGCTCTAGTGCTAAGAGTTGCCGTTTACGCTGTTTCCCTAAACGGATTTGATAGCTAGTGATGGTTGCACGGATAGACGCTTTAAAGCCCTCCCACCATGCCCAGTTCATTGTATCATGGGGTGAATTAAAGTGGAAGTAATCTTGTATGGCAGCCCGTATGTCAGCCTGAAAATCCTGTTGTTCAAGTAGGGTCCGATCAAAATACCAAGCCCGTGGATTATCCCTCTGTGCACTAGTGTTCAAAAGGAAGGAGATAGCAGCATGGTCTGAGATGTGCAGAGAGTGTATCTTAGCTGTATCCGTGCTGGAGATTAATGCTTTGGATACGAGGAAGAAATCTATCCTAGATTGTGACTGATGTGGGGGGGAGAAAAACGTGAATTCTAAGTCCGAAGGGTGTAGCAGCCTCCACAGGTCTACTAAAGCTAGATCTTTAATCAAAGACGCTAGCGTGAGGTGACTCTTGGTGGGACCACTCGTTCTGGGTGGTCGCCTATCTACCATTGGATCAACTACCTGGTTAAAGTCGCCTCCTATTACTAACGAAGTATTGGCAGAAGCTTGTGCAACCTGGGCAAGATTAGCAAAGAAAATAGGATCATCCACATTAGGAGCATATATACATATACATGTCAGTTCAAGATTACCTACTTTAAGGTGGACTCGGGACCACCGACCCTCAGTATCAGAACTGCTATCTATAACAGTGGCTTGTAAGGATTTCCTAATCAAGATGGCTACCCCACATCTCTTCGCTATAGCGGGAGAGTAGGCGGCCACCATGTAGGGTTTAACATTGAGCTTCAATGTCTCCTTGGCATTTAGATGCGTTTCTTGGAGAAAAACCAAATCAGCAGTTTCGTGATTTAAGTAACTAAGGATTTTCTTCCTTTTTATCGGATTATTAATACCTTTGACGTTCAATGACAAAAGCTTACATGGGGCCATAGAAATAACTAAGTCTATTCAAGACAAAAATATCATAATGCACACAATTTCCATTATCCCCCATCTTGACTGCTTGATTCAGAGAAGACCTAACCAAATCATATACAATAAGCACTATATCTGGTATTCCCCCAAACCAAAAGTAAACACCGAAGTGTAGTAGAGAAGAAGCATAACCCCAATGATTAATGGCGACCATATGTCTGCGGGAGGAAGCCCCAACGAGGGCCAAACATTCTACATATTAACTGTAATAGCTACATAGGCTCCGGAGCCCACCGAGGTGTATGCAATGGAAAGGTCCCTCACAGGAGAGTCCGACGGTCAGCAGGCCATGATAAGCTAGGCCGCAGGGCCTCCGATCCAGGCTGTATGTGCAGCGTCGACGACACAAAATGGCGACCAGTTCCAAATCGATGGGCAAATGAAAGGTCCCTGGTTCAGCGCATTTGGTCCGCTTCTTTGGCTTCCAGATAGGCCGCAAGCACGTCCGGATCCTCAAAAGTCCTGGTTTGATTATGAAGAGTAACTCTAAGTTTCGCCGGATACATTAGGCCAAAGCACGCTTGAAGCTGCTGCAAACGCGGTCGAAATTCGAGGAGTCTTTTCCTGCGGTCCACTGTGGGCTTCGCCAAGTCGGGGAAGAAGGAAATCCGATGGCTCTCATAATCCAGCCGGGGGTTTGCACGGGCAGCGTTTAAAATTTGTTCAACTTGCTGATATCTCAACAATCGGAAAATGATGGGCCGAGGGGTCTTCCGGTTGAGCGCCAAAGTCGTGGGTACTCGATGGGCCCGATCAATCTCCAAATCCTTGGTGAACGTTGTTTTAAGCAAGGAGGGAAGCAATTTAGAGAGGAACTCTTTCATATCTCCTGATTCTGCTCCCTCCGGAACTCCCACGAGCCGTATATTGTTGCGACGGGCTCGGTTGTTACTGTCCTCCAGCTCCTTCTGAAGGGCCTGCACTTGTCGTTCGACCTTGTCCAAGTTTGCCAGGCGGACCGCATGCGAGTCAAGAGTACCCTCCATTTTGTCCTGTCTCAGCGATAACCCCTCTAGCCTTTCCTGTAGCTTGCCGAGGTCTGCCCACATGGACCTGAGTGCTTCACCGTTGGATTGCACAAGTTCTTTCACGCCGCGGATCTCATCTAAGATCTCCTGCTGCATCGCGGGACCCTCCCGGAGTGGAACCATCTTCTGTGGGGACGGCGGCTCAGTTTTAGAGCGTTTGCCATGGGAGTTCGTTGGAGAGCTGAATTCGAGACGCGCTGGCTTGGGCCCCGCCATCCCCCCGAGGCACCCCGGTAGGATCAGAGCCCGCTTGAAAAGATAAGTTGTATTAAAGTCAGGATTCTGAGTAGGCCACTCGGGAGCTTCAGCGTTAAGCGTCTATCCCGCTGGACATCAGGCTCCGCCCCGCAAGCTGCCTTTGTAAAGAATACTCTGTAGCCGTGTTTAAGGCAAAATTATAATGAGGATTTATTCCCTTTCCCGTGTGGATTCCTGTTTCTCTCATACAGCAACAAAGGGTTAAAGAAACTTTCTTCACAGCAAAATAACCAAAATGCACCTTCTTTCAAAAACAGGTATAACAATGCTCTTGCTTCTTGATTAACATAAAGAGGTAATCTCATCCGAGACACAGAGCGTGCATTCCATAGGGCTATAATCAATGTCCTGATTAGTGCTATCCCATTGCATCTGCTCAGCGTCTAAACTTGCAAGTGGGTAACACTTTCCACAGTTATCATTTACAGAACTGTCTTGAGAGGCAGCAGCTCTTGGGGCAAGGAACCGTTCTGCATAAGGGAAATCCTGGGGACCTGCACTGGAGCCTATTTCTCTGAGGTTTCCCCTTTCCTTCCACCAAGGGTTTTCTTTCCACCAATTAGCCTTTGCTCTTCTAGCTGAGCCCACCTCTTGCCCTCTGGAGAAATTAGTGTACTTAGCTTTGTTTCTTGGATAACCAGCTTCCACTCCTTCCTTTCTCAACTAGGCACCTTTACTTGGGCTGTAGCCTGCTTTGCCATGAGAGTTCCTCTCAGCACTTGTCTGGTCTGGGCTGTGGTAAGCTTCAGGAAAAGCTTCCCTTCTGCTGTTCCTTACTGCAGGGACACACCCGATGCTTCCTGGTCCCAGCAAGCTCTCCTGCTTGTGACCTACGCCCTCCAGCTGCTTACTCACTCTGCTTGGGACGATGCCCCCTCTGGCTTGGGAGACCTGTGCACGAACACCTCCTTTGCCTTACAATGCACCTCCATTCACTGCTCCTCCCTTGGCACCTCCCTCTACTGGGATTTCCCAGCCACTTTTATCCTCCTGGCCCCTGCACGTTGTACGTGCTTCCTGGCCCAGGTGGAAGTGATTAGTTTCCTGGCTTTCTACTGCGTCACAGCCAGTGTAGAAAACGTTTGTTGGAAATTTACAACCTGAATGTGCTTTCTGCCTAGGTGACTGTAAGGTAAGCTCTTCCTTTTTTCCTGTACCCAGGGGTTCTGTGCTGGCCACTGTATCACATATCCCCCCCCCTTAATATATTTCGGGCTGGGGGACTCATGTCCACACAGCACGGAATACCCGAATGGGTCTGGAGCTTAACCTTTACCCGGCCAAAAGCCGCTGTCCTTTCTCGCCAGGGTTTCAAAACATTAATGTGGTACACCTGACAGCGCCCCCTCTCGGTCTCTACCATGTAGGAGACCGGTCCCTTACGATCCACTATGGTGTAGGGTCCCCTCCACTGGGCTTCGAATTTTGGCCCAGGGTCTGCCACCATTACAACTACCCTTTCACCTATGGCCAATTGACGGGGTTTCTTCCCCCGGTCATAGTATCGCTTCTGCTGCTGTTGACTGTCCTGTAAGTGACGCTCAGCGGCCTGCGAAGCTCTTTGTAATCGGGACCTTAATTCTTGCAGAAACTGCGGTACTCCTACCTCTTCCCCTTTTGGCTCTGCCCACTGTTCCCTTAAAATATCCAGGACTCCTCTTGGGGCACGGCCAAACATAGGGCGAGGCTCCCAATAAGGCTTGTGTGCGTTCCCTATTGGCGTATAAAACAAATGGGAGCATTATGTCCCAGTCAGCCATTTTCCCATCCAGCCCCCTCCTCAACATTTGCTTGAGGGTCTGGTTGAAATGTTCTACCAACCCGTTAGATTGTGGATGGTAAGCTGCTGTTTTTATGTGTTGTCTTCCAAAGGCGTCCCATACCTGCGCCAGGTATCGCAACAGGAAATTACTGCCTCTGTCTGTTAACATCTCCTTCGGAAACCCTATTTCACAAAACAATTTAATTAATTCCCCCGCTATGGTCTTGTCCGAAATGTTTCTTAGTGGCACTGCCCAGGGGAAACGGGTGGCCTGATCCATAATTACAAGGATGTACTGAAATCCCCTAGGGGTTTTCACTAGAGGACCTACTATATCCATCGCCATCCGGCGCACTGGTTCCGATATAGTAGGGGTAGGTATCATAGGGACACCTTTTGGTTTTGCGGCTGATACCCTCTGACACGAGGGGCATGCCTTGCAAAAGCGTTTTGTCTCTTTGAATACCCCGGGCCAGTAAAAGCGGGCCAATATCTGATCGAGGGTACCTAAAACACCCTTGTGCCCACCCACCGGGTGATCGTGGGCCAGTCTCATAACCACGGCTTTAAAAGCCGTTGGTACCACTAGCTGCTTTCTAACAGCTCCTGTCTGGGGATCATTACTCTTCCGATATAAAATATCTCCCTCCATCAGGAATCTGGGGAGAATATCTCTATCCGACTGGGAGTACTCAAAGGCGCGCTTTAACGCGGGATCCGCGTTCTGTTCTTTTGGGAACGATGGGAATCTTTTGACTAGATCAGCCGGGACCCAGGGAAAACCTAATCCACCCTCGGCTCCAGCCCTCAACTGAGCCCTGTGGTGGCGTTCCCATCGCTTTTCTCCCTTGCTCTTCTTACAGCTTTTTGCAGGGGGACTGACCCAATCCTCATGTTGGGGCAGCTCTCCTAAAGTTTCATCTAGGGGCCTATCCTCCCCTTCCAGAGATTCTGTCTCCTCCTCTGCAGAGTGGGCAGTGTCCTCAGGGGGTTCCGTCCGCTCCCCTGAACCTTGGGCCTGGGACCTCGTAGATACCATCCCCTTTTTCCCCTATATGCCCTCTCCTAGGCTCTTATAGAAGAGCGGCCAATCTCGGCCTAAAACTAGGTCATAAGGCAACCTGGGTATCACTGCCACTAGGACCTTTCTCCGGGTTCCTAAACCTTTTGTTGTAACCCTATAGAGAGGGTAGTAGGTGGAGGACCCGTGCACACAGCGTATTCTAGACCTACTCTCAGGTTGAGTCGGGGTGGACACATTCCTGGCCTGTAGGAGGCGCCAAAATTTCTTCGAAATCATTGTTTGGTCCGCCCCCGAATCAAGTAGGGCCTTGGCTACCACACCTTGGACTTCTACTTCTAGGCAAAAGCCTGCCTGCCTGTATTTTCCATCCTTACTCATCAAAGCTGTTCGTACAACACATTCATCCTTCCTGTGACCCCGCCTCCCACATTTAAAACATTTAATGTATGCATCCTTAACCTCCCTTCTAGGCATACTTCTCATAACAGCTGGTACACAAAACATAGGGTCTTCTGCCTTTTCAAAATTGGCTACGCCACAAGTGTCGCCAGCGCCTCTCGGTGGTTTATGGGCTAATCCAGCCTCCATGAACCTTTCCGTTAGGTGAGCTGCCTCGCTTGAGGTCTGACAATTCTGCAGAGTCAAAAATGAACGTATCTCGGCTGGAACAGCCTCTGAAAATTGTTCTAAGACAAGCATATCAAGTACACTTTCCATGGTTCTCCCCTCGGGAGTGAGCCACTTCCAGACCAGGTTATGGATCCTTTGGCGACGTGCCTTAGAGGTTTCGCCTGGCTGGAGTTGGGTCGTTGCAACATACGGCGATATACTACAGGCGATAAGCCTAGTCTGTCCCGTATGGCTGCTCTGACGTCTTCATATTTCGTTGCCTGGGCGGCGGGCATAGCCTTGTACGCCTCTAAGGCTTCCCCCGTCAGGGATGTGGCTAATCTAACCGCCCACTGCTCGTAGGGCCAGCCGGCACTATGAGCTACTCGCTCGAAAGCCTCCAGGAAGTCATCAATGTTATCATCTTTTGTCAACTGTCCAAAGGATAATACCCCACATGTCTGTGGGCCTACCCCACAATAATGTCCCACTGGTGTCTTCTCCGCCGCTCTTTCCGCCAGCAAAGTCTGAATTAGGTCGGTCAGTGGTTTTTGTTGAGCCATCATGGCTGCCAATGCTTGCTCCTGGCTCAGCTGGGCTAACTCGCGCTGTTTTTCAAATTGGAGACTGATCCATCATAGTATCTCCTGTGGACTCTCTATCTCCGAACACTGAAACACAAACAGACAAGACAAACACCAAGTGTGGCACTTTTTTTTTCAAAATGCAACTATGCTCTGGCTCTGGTGCCTAGTATCCCTTCTCACCAGAATCCCCTCTGCCTGTGCCCAGATACTTATTACCTGAGTCCAGTGGAGATTCCGGCCTTGAGAAGGTACTCTTGCCTCTCCGGATTCTGGAATCCTCTGGGCGTGGTCAGCAGCAAACCTGTGTCTTGCTCTTCAGCGCTGGTAATTCTGCTGGCTTCCGCTGTATTCTTTGTCCAAAAATCCGAAAAACTACACCATTTGTCAGACGCTTGCTACCCTTGTCCTTATTAGGCGGTCGCCTAGGGCGTGTGGTGCAAGCTGCCTTTGTAAAGAATACTCTGTAGCCGTGTTTAAGGCAAAATTATAATGAGGATTTATTCCCTTTCCCGTGTGGATTCCTGTTTCTCTCATACAGCAACAAAGGATTAAAGAAACTGTTTCTTCACAGCAAAATAACCAAAATGCACCTTCTTTCAAAAACAGGTATAACAATGCTCTTGCTTCTTGATTAACATAAAGAGGTAATCTCATCCGAGACACAGAGTGTGCATTCCATAGGGCTATAATCAATGTCCTGATTAGTGTTCTCCCATTGCATCTGCTCAGCGTCTAAACTTGTAAGTGGGTAACACTTTCCACAGTTATCATTTACAGAACTCTCTTGAGAGGCAGCAGCTCTTGGGGCAAGGAACCGTTCTGCATAAGGGAAATCCTGGGGACCTGCACTGGAGCCTATTTCTCTGAGGCTTCCCCTTTCCTTCCACCAAGGGTTTTCTTTCCACCAATTAGCCTTTGCTCTTCTAGCCAAGCCCACCTCTTGCCCTCTGGAGAAATTAGTGTACTTAGCTTTGTTTCTTGGATAACCAGCTTCCACTCCTTCCTCTCTCAACCAGGCACCTTTACTTGGGCTGTAGCCTGCTTTGCCATGAGAGTTCCTCTCAGCACTTGTCTGGTCTGGGCTGTGGTAAGCTTCAGGAAAGGCTTCCCTTCTGCTGTTCCTTACTGCAGGGACACACCCGATGCTTCCTGGTCCCAGCAAGCTCTCCTGCTTGTGACCTACGCCCTCTAGCTGCTTACTCACTCTGCTTGGGACGATGCCCCCTCTGGCTTGGGAGACCTGTGCACGAACACCTCCTTTGCCTTCCAATGCACCTCCATTCACTGCTCCTCCCTTGGCACCTCCCTCTACTGGGATTTCCCAGCCACTTTTATCCTCCTGGCCCCTGCACGTTGTACGTGCTTCCTGGCCCAGGTGGAAGTGATTAGTTTCCTGGCTTTCTACTGCGTCACAACCAGTGTAGAAAAAGTTTGTTGGAACTTTACAACCTGAATGTGCTTTCTGCCTAGGTGACTGTAAGGTAAGCTCTTCCTTTTTTCCTGTACCCAGGGGTTCTGTGCTGGCCACTGTATCACAAAACTAATATAAATAATAACTAGCGGAAAACAAACATTCGTAAAAAGTAAATGTGAATGGGTCTGCAGATGGACCTATTGCTTTGAAACTGTGGTAAAAAAAAACTAAAGATGAAAATACTTAAAAACAATCAGGACAAATAATTATGTCATTAAGAAATCATATATAAGTGAAACAACTATACATCACCATCTATATGGAACATAGTGAATGCATAAAAACATATGTACATATTAAATTAGAAAACCAAAATAATAAGAACCAACACTGGTGAACAATAAAACAACATAAAATGAAAAGGACCAAGGAGGCACATGTGGTAATGGTATTATGAGAGGGGAACATGGAAAATAAATCATACACTAGAGACCAAACTTACACATCAACATGCCATTTGACGGTACTCCGAATGTCAGGTAGTATGCCAATAGTACACATGAAGTCCCACTTTGCTTAGGGGCTGCACATGAGAAATGAGACCTCCAGGTTGGACCATTGACATTTCTAGATTATTTCACAAAAGACTCCGACAAGCCTGGAAACATTCATAAAATACATATAGGATGTTGGCAAATCCATGTGAATTTGTACGGGGACAGCAATTATAAGAAAAATCTATATGGAAAAACGAGTAGCATCACTTGGCATCTTCCACTATAAGTACCAACATTTAACATGCGGAAGTAGCAACTTCACAACTTCCACATGAAGGCGCCGGCACTGCGTACACAAAAAGTTTTTTTTCTTTTTTTAATTCAGAGGCAAAAATAAGAAATGGGGGTTTAAGTAAAACCTCTCCCTTAATCTCTTGTATTAAAGCCCTGGCCGAAAGGAATACTTTTATTAAACATAGTATGTTTTGATGCTGTTTAAATATATATGTATTCCTATTTTAAAAGGGAGTGGTGGTCTAGTGGTTAGGACAATGTACTGAGGGCCGGGGGTTCAAGTCCCACCTGGGGACAGCAATCTCAGGCCGGAGGGACTGGGGTTTCTAGTCCTATAGGCGCTCCTTGTGGTCTTGGGCAAGCCACTTAACCCTCCATTGCCCATGTTCCCTGTAAGTATTAGCGTATGTGTCTCATATCCCCTCGTGTTAAATGTATCCCCCAATTGACCGCTTTGACCCGGTGAAAAGCGGGATATAAATACAGCTAAATAAATAAAATAAAATGGAAAATACATGTATAATTTTTTGATCCACCCAAAACATGCCCACACAACACCCCTTGAAATTTCTATGCCCAGACCATCTACATGTGTAAATGCTGGCTTTCTGAAATTGCTATTTTCATGCGTAGCTGATCTACACATTTATGCCAATCCTACTGTTTACACCTGTAGATGCTTCCAAGATGGCTTTCTGAAGCTTTGAAGCGCTTGTTGTTCTACAAAAGAAAATCAAGAGTCTCAAACATAGATCTTGTCATCTTGCACGTCTTTTATTCTGTCTTTTGTTCCAGGTGGCTTTGAAGTCAGGATCGACTCTGCAGGAAAGTCTTAAAAAGAAAGAGTGAAAGCTATCTTACTCATCCTACAAACTGTGCATGGTCTGGCAAGATTCACCAAAAGAGTTCTTTCATTTTCTGTTAACCTTTGTCTTCATATCCTTCGTTCCTTTTTATTTCCTTACACATAAATGATTTCCACTTGTAATACTCCTCTGCGGAGTGTCTTTGATCAACAACAAATATCAGATCAAAGTTGGACTCTAGGTGATTACGGGAGGCTTTCAAAAAGGCTTGGTGAGAGCAAATAATTCCCCTTAGCTCCCCTATGGCTCTCTGTACAGTAGGGCTTTGTTTTATGCTACCCAAATTATGTTTTTTATTCAAATAAAGAAGCTGAAGATGGGTTTTGAGCACCTCTTCATACAGTCTAAGTACTCTAATAAGATTAGCTGAGGGCATAAAGGTAGTGGTTTGAATTATCTGTTCTAATTGACTAATCCTTTAGCACTCTAATATAGGCATGATCTTGCTTTCCTAAGGTGGAAAGAGCTATTTCTGCTGTAGGAAAAGGAATGTTAATTGAATTTATTTTAATATAGTACTTACTTGCATCAAACTGTATGTTGAGTACAACTGATTCTTGGTGCTAGATTTCTGAAGACAGAGACAAGGAGAAAGAGAAAGACTTGTTTCTAAGTGGAGCTCTTTCAAAGTTTCTGTGAATTTAAAATGTTAAAACTGGCATGATTTAAGCTTCAGGTAAAAGTAGTGTAAAATATAGTTTGGACAGTCTTTTGCTCAAGGATTTCATTTCCTGCAACTTCAAGAATGGAGAGAACGATGCACGGTAGAAAAAAAATGCTCACAAACCTTTACCTGAATCTGCTAAATTTAAGAACTGAGACACAAAAAAAAGGGGGGGGGGATATTAGTTCTATGTACAAAATTGTTACACATTAAAAAGTAGAACATATGGATTCGCTTCTACACCCCAAAAATTATATACCAAAACATTAAATTAAAGGCGTATCAATACAAGATAGAATTTTGCAAATTAAAGGATTTCCACCTGTGCAAAATACTTAGGGGGTCTTTTACTAATAGGTGCTAGCAGGCAGAATGTGTTCTGGTGTGCGCTAGGATGTGTGTTGCCTGCTAGTGCAGTGCCATGACGGTTAGTGCAGGATGATTCCCACGCTAAGTGTGCAGTCCACGTCAGGGTTGCAAGTCTGCAGGTTAGCAACAGAAAGTAGATGTTGTGAGTTCAGCACAATAGCACAGGTTCAGCTAACACCACCTCTAGCAGATTCCCAAAAAGACACATAGGTTTCATAATGCTTGTATTGGGGCAAGGCGTAGAACTTGTCCAAACCTTTTTTAAACCCTAACAGCTTTTACTTCATCCTCCAGTAACGGATTCTAGAGTTTGATTATGCATTGAGTGAAAAAATATTTCTCTTATTAGTCTTAAACAGATTACACTATAGCTTCATTACATGTCCCATAGTCTTTCTACTTTTTGATGCCATTTGATGCCATAAAGAATCAATCTATGTTTACCTGTTTTACTCCATTCATTAATTTATAGACCTCTATCATATATCCCCTCAGCCATCTCTTTTCCAGATTGAAAAGCCCTATTCTTTTAAGCCTCTCCTCATAGGGGTATCCTTCCATCCCCTTTACCATTTTGGTGACTCTTCTCTGAACCTTTTCTAATAACGCTCTATCCTTTTTAAGATATGGCGACAAGAATTGCACACAATATTCAAGATGCAGTCGCACCATGGAACAATACAGAGGCATTATAATATCCTTTGTTTTATTCTCCATTCCTTTCCTTATGATTCCTAGCATTTTATTTGCCTTCTTGGCTGCTGCTGCACACTGGGCGGAGGGTTTCTACATGTTATCCACAATGACACCTAAATCTTTTTCCTGGGTGGTGGTTCCTAATGTGGAACCTTGCATCGTGTAACCATAGTTTGGGTTTTTCTGTCCTAGATGCATAACTTTGCACTTGTCCACATTAAATTTAATCTGCCATTTGAACGTCCAGTCTTCCAATTTATCAGGGTCCTCTTGCAATTTTTCACAATCCACTTGGGTTTTAACAACTTTGAATAATTTTATGCCATCTCAAATTTGACTACCTCATTCCTATTTCCAGGTCCTTAACGAATATGTTCAAAAACTGCAGGTCCAGCACAGATCCCTAGGGTACTCCACTATTCACCTTTTTCCACTGGGAAAATTGGCCATTCAGCCCTACACTCTGCTTTCTATCTATTAACCAGTTTCTGATCCACAATAGTACACTGCCTCCTATCCCATGACTTTTTAACTTTGCCAAGAGTCTCTCATGAGGTACCTTGTCAAAGGCTTGTTGAAAATCCAGATACACTATATCAACTGGCTCGCTTTTGTCTACCTATTTATTCACACCTTCAAAAAAATATAACAGATTAGTAAGAAAAGACTTTCCTTGGCTAAAGCCATGTTAGCTTTCTCTCATTAAACCAGAGCTACTCAATTCCAGTCCTGTTGGCCCGCAACCCTGCAGGTTTTTGGGATATCCCTAATGATATGCATGAGATATATATGCATTAGAGATAGCCTGCCAACCTGACTGGTTTGTGGCCCTCCAGGGCTGGATTGTGAGACTCCTGCCTTACACCTCTGTCATTTAAGATTGTGAGTGGGCAAGGTACAGATGTTCTAGACATCAAAAGGGTAGATAGAATGTGTCACATTCCTCCTAGATTCTCAACACCACCAAAAAGTTGTCTAATAGACAATATTTTGGTGGTGGTAAGAAGCAAGGAGGAATGTGACAAATTCTAACCTTTTTGATGTCTTGGACATCTGCACCTTGCCCACTTACAATCTTAAATGACAGAGGTGTAAGGCAGGGGTCTCCAAATCCAGCCCTGGAGGGCCAAACACCAATCAGGTTGGCAGGCTATCTCTAATGCATATATATCTCATGCATATCATTAGGGATATCCCAAAAACCTGCAGGGTTGCGGGCCACCAGGACTGGAATTGAGTAGCTCTGTATTAAACCATGGTCTTCTTCAAACACAAAAATCCAAATAGGCCTTTATCACACAAAAAGTTTTAACAAAGTCTGTCTTGGACAGTGTAACATTATTCACAGCATTTCCAAACAATAATTGTGAAGATAAGTATCATTCTATTATTTTTGCCATGTTGTGAATCTGAGTACAAAATCTTCAGTACAATTTATTGTTAGCAGTGGTTCTGAAGAAAAATTGTTTGAACTTGACTGTGAAGCATATTTGGCAATGCTGTGAATAATGAAATACTGTCCAACACAGACTTTATTAAAACATTTTGTGTGATAAAGGACTATTTGGATTGTTGTGTTTGAAGAAAATTCAATATAAGCCCAAAATGCAAAGTACCAATTATAATAACTTTCAAAGCTGCCAACTCTATTTGAGGCTTAACTGTTGTTCCTTCTGAATTCAAAAATCTTCATGGCTAAAGCAATTGTAGCAGATTTACATGCTTATCATCACTCAGAAAGGACTTTCATACTTTCATCTTGTGACGTGCAAAGCATTCAGTATCATGGGCAAGAATATCCGAAAAGAAAAGATAAATTCCGCTAGTACCTATATGAAACAGAGCAATTATCAGAGCATCTCCAATGTACTCGTGTATGCATTGGCCGGTAGGTTTTGCCTAACCAAATTTATTTATTTAAACGGATTTCTATACCGCCTTTTCCTACAATCAAGGTGGTCTACACAGCAAACAATCAACAAGATACAGTGTCTAGTGTGCACATGCATTGAGCAGTGAGTGCGTGTGTGTGTAGATGGACATTGATTCTTGGTGAGCTATTTATAACGTGCGCTATTTACAATACTATGTACATCAGGACTTTAATACTAAATCATGTCGCTAGGGTTGGGTGTTGAGTTGGGGTATTGTCGCACCGTTTAAGTGACGTCACCATAGTGCTCTATGAAGAGGGTCATCTTTAACAGTTTCCTAAAGTCCTTAATGTCCATTGTTGACCGTAGTTCATCAGGGAGGGCATTCCAGATTGTTGGTGCCGCCTTTGATAAGGCTCGTTTTTCGGTGTCCTTGCATACCTTGTTGATGTCTTTAGGTGTGTTGACACGGTTGGATGTGCCTCTCCTCCTCAGTCTTGTGCTGCTGTCGGGTTGTATGAGTGGGTGTAGGCTGAAAGCTGACGACTGTTGCTTGATTTTGAATATGTTTATGATTGTCTTGTATCTGATGCGGGAGCTGATTGGTAGCCAGTGGAGATCTTTTAGGGTAGATGTGATGTGTTCTTGTCTTGTGGTGCCAGTTGTTATGCAAGCTGCTGTGTTTTGGGCCAGTTGCAGTGGCCTGAGTGTCTGTTTTGTTAGGCCAAGATAGATTGGGTTGCAGAAGTCTAGGATTGGGGTTATTAGTGCCTGACAGACTGTGCGGAAGTGTTCCTGAGAGAGGAGGGGTTTGAGGCGTCAGACTAGTCTCATCCTGTGGTATGCATTTTTGGTGATTCTGCTGATGTGGGACTGAAGGTTCAGTTCTTTATCCAGGGTCACTCCGCGGTATTTCACTTCTGGTTGTATGGGTATGGTTGTGTTGTCTATCTTGATGTTGCGAGGAGGGATGAAGTCGGAGTTTCGTGTGATGATTAGAGCCTCGGTCTTGCTGTAGTTTATGTTCAAGTTGTTGTGTTGAAACTAGCTGTTCATGTGCATGAGACATTCTGTTATCTTGGTGTAGTCTGGGTTGTTGAAGGTGAGTGGTGTGTATATCATTATGTTGTCCGCATAGATTGTGTATTTTATCCCATGTTCTTTTATGATGCTGCATATTGGCTGGATGTAAAGGTTAAATAATAGTGCTGATAGGGTGGATCCTTGAGGTACGCCTTGCATGACCTTTATGGGTCGGGATGTGTTGGGACAGATCTTGACCTGTATCTGTCTGTCCGTTAAGTAGGAGTGGAACCATCTCAGTGTGGCTCCGTGTAATACGATGTTCTGTAGTCTTGCTAGTAGGGTTCCGTGGTCCACTGTGTCGAATGCTGATGAAATGTCAATGAAGATCATTAGTATTCCTTTCTTTCTGTTGTCTATGAGGTGTAGTATGTCGTTAAAGAGGTATAGCAGGAGTGTTTCGACACCGTGGTTGGGGCGAAAACCGTGTTGGTTGAGGTCCAGTTGTGCGTGGTTGTCGATGTGTTCCTGTAGCTGATGTTGTACCACTTTCTCAATAATCTTTGCCAGTAGAGGGATGCTTGAGATAGGTCTGTAGGCTGCTGGGTTGTCGAGTGGTGATTTCTTTGGGATTGGTCTTATTGTGGCGAGTTTTAGCTGGTCAGGCATGATTCCTTGGGTTAATGAACTATTCACCATGTTGTGTATGGTGTGGATGAAGTTTGACTTTGTCGCCTTAATCCATGTAACTGAGCATGGATCTGTTGGGGCCATGCTTGTGTTGAGTGCGGTAATGATGTGTGAGAGCTGCTCTATGGATGGGTTGCTGAGTTTGTCCCAAGTTTTTCTTGAGGGGGTGGCTGGTTTGGTGCTTGTGTCTGTTTTCCATTGTGTAGCTGAATTGAATTTTTCTTGGATATGGTCTGCAAATGCCTGTGGGTCTATTTGAACTTCGCTCTCGGTTTTCTGTTCCTTGGTGAGGGTTTTCACGATTTCGAAGAGCTCTCTCGGTTTGTTGTTTGATTTGTATGCATTGGCCGGTAGATTTTGCCCAACCAAATTGGACTTCTTCAAAGTTTTAATGCACTCTAATGTGTTTTGAAAAATACATTTTTGATATAGTTTTTTTAATTTTATATTTATTCATTTCAAAAATATAAAACAGTACACACTTGTTCAAATGACAATAGAGACATTATATATCCATATCCAAAAGCAGGAAAAAGATATACTACAGTAAAAACAAACAAACAAAAATGCTCTCTTAAAAGTAGACCACTATAAGTGTAAAATAGGGAGGAGATCAAACATAAAGTGGAGCCAATTAAAGGGAAAAAGAAAATAAAGAACATATGGCTTAAGATAACCACTCCTGATAAAAACTTCTTCCTCATAATCAGAAAAGAATGTCTCCTCTTTTGGGTGGAGCAGCATGTCAGGATAAATCCAGACATTTTGGCCGAGAAATTGTACATCCATTTTCTTAAAATATAAAGACAAAATGCTGGTTAGATCCATTTCAAGATGTAATTCACTAACAATGTTGATCTTTCTTTTATTTCTGCCGAAGATGTCTCTAAGCATTTAGTTAAATCCAGTACACCTGTTGAGTGTACCTGCCCATGTAACTGCCATTTTCCGACAAGCAAGAAGTAAGCTTTATTAAGTGGGGGCAAGCCATTCTCAGGTACTAACAGAACCTCAAGCAGATAATGCTTAAATGAGTTAGCCAGTGACATGCTCAAAATCTTTGGAAAATTCAGAATCCTAAGATTCAATTTTTGCATCTTATTCGCAAAGGGGATTATTCTGTGCTATAAATAGCGGGGATGGACAGCCTGATGGGACATCCATCCCCGCTATTCGTGACTTCTCCTGCCCCCGAATAACTTCCCTGTCGGTTGCATGGGAAAGTTAGACGAGGGCAGGGAATGGGCAGCCCGAGGCAGAGTCTGGACAGGCAATTGGCAGTCGCCGGCCCTGGACGTACAAGGCCGATTCTAATGTCGGCCCTGTATGTCCAGGACTGGCGAAATGTCTGGAGAAGTTATTCCACCTCCGAGGTGGAATAACTTCCCTGGACATGCTTTTTTGACTTTCTCGGAGCACGGATGGGGCAGGGGGGGGCCAGGGTTTATTCCCTGCAGCCTGATCCTGGCCTTAGGAGAATAAACCACTTTTTCAGGTGGCCAGCATTGCGGCTTTTAAATGGAGCTGCGGTGCCATGGCAACATGACGCCATGGCTCCATTTAAAAGCCCTGACTGAGTTAGCCAAGGGCAGTCCTGCATGTGCAGGCCGGAGTGAATCGCAGTCCCGGCCTGCACATGCAGGACTGTTCACGATTCTGATCCCCTCTTTGCGTCTGGTTCAGACCGGATGCACAGAGGGGATCTATGTGTGTGATGGAATCGGGCCCAAATTTTTCAAGCTTATAATGAACCATTAAATTGTCTTAACAAGCTAATCAATCATCAGTCTAGAATCTTTTATATTTTTTCCTGCATCTCTTTTGTCAAAGAATCATGTTGAACAGACAAACATCATACAGTTTGTACCAACGCTGTTGATCTTGAGAGCATTTTGTTACTGTCCCATCCAGTTTAACCAGTATAGCCCATATAGATTGCAAAGTCACTTCTGGCATAGAGAGAGAGATTGCACTGGGGAGAGTTTCTGGCTTACCAACCACCTTGAAATGAACTGAAAGTTGAGAATTTTTTCCAGAAGGCTCTGCTCTTGAGAACACCAAAGAGGCACCACCATGGTCAGAATCTACTCTCTGAATAAGCATTGAGCAAGAAGTGGGAGCTCCTGCTACCTCACTTCAGTCAAAAAAAGCAGAAAGAATAGAGCTGTTCCTCAAGGAGTCCAAGCCCAAGGGATCGAGTCCCAGCGAGAACTCTGAGGGTGTGGCTGCAGAATAGGGTTGGTCAGACTCCCAAGTGAGGGTGCTTCCTCACTGGCATTCTTCACAGCCAGGACAATACTTGCAGTCGATACTTGCACAGGAGTTTTCAGTAGATGAGCCTCAGTTCATTGTTGTGCAGGTCCAGGGGTACTGAACTTGGCTTTAGGCAGTCCCTTACTCTTTCCTTTTGGAGCCACTGTCTTTGAGGAAAGCACAAACAGGAAAAACAAATGAGCAGTTCCATTGAGGCACTACTGAGAAGCCTCCATCTTGGCTCCTTGGGAGATCATTTTGATATTTTTGATTTAATTTGGACTTTTTTAAAACACTTTAGTTCACTACACTTATATACACAATAGATGTGGGGTAAATGATGAAACTCTGTAATTTGAAGGCATTGGTGGACTCTAGAAAGTGTTTTACAATGGTGGAAGTCTAATTTGTCAGATTCTGTTTTGTGTTGAGAATCCTTTAACATAATATTATGGTGTATAATATTTTGGGTACAGAAGATATACCCTGCAGAATTCTGTGCAAAAAAAAAAATAATAATTCTGTGCAAATATTTTGAAAATTCTGTGCATAGTTTTTAAAATTCTGCTTGCTTTATTAGTAAGTTTTTCTGCAGAATTCCACCATCATAAAACTTAACTCCTGTTCTAGATCAGAAATTTCCCCTGCGTTTTTGCTCCTTAGCTCTCTTGTTCCAATCACAGTTCTGTCCCCAGCACATCCTTGTCCCCACTTTTTTTCTCCCTCTAACTTCTAACCCCCAGCCACCTCCTGACTCACAAGCAGCCTTTATATTGCTTCCAGTTACCCCCTTGCTCAACAGAAGCCCTTCTCCTACTGCTAGCTAGCCCCCCCCCAACTCACCAGCAGCCTTTCTCCTGCCCCCAGCCACCCCACCCCCGACTTACCAGCAGCCTTTAAATGGCCTCCAGCAACTCCCATGCTCACCAGCAGCACATCTCCTGCCCCCAGCAATGCCCTTGCTCACCAGCAGCTCTTTTCCTGCCCCCAGGCAGCCCTTCTGTTTGCCCAATTGTATTTCCATTTGCTCCCACAGCTGTGCTAGATTCTAAGATCATAATAAGATCATAAGATTTGCCATACTGGGTCAGACCAAGGTCCATCAAGCCCAGTATCCTGTTTCCAACAGTGGCCAATCTTGGTCACAAGTACCTAGCAGTTTTCCCAAAAGACACAGGTTCCACAGTGCTTGTATTGTGTCAATCAGTGGATATTCTGGGTCCCCTTTAATAATGGTTTATGGACCTTTCTTCCAAGGAACTTGTCCAAACCTTTTTTAAACCCAGCTACACTAACAGCTTTTACTACATCCTCCGGTAGCAAATTCCAGAATTTGATTACACGTTAAGTGAAAAAATATTTTTTCTTACTAGTCTTGAATAGGTTACCCTTTGCTTCATTGAATGCCCCCCTCGTCTTTCTATATTTCGATGGCGTAAACAATCGATCTACGTTTACCCGTTCCACTCCATTGATTAATTTATAGACCTCTATCTTATCTCCCCTCAGCCATCTCTTTTCCAGATTGAAGAGCCCTAACCTTTTTAACCTCCCTTCAAAGGGGTATCCTTCCATCCCTCTTCTCTGTACCTTTTCTAATAATGCTATATCCTTTTTAAGATACAGCGACCAGAACTGCACACAATATTTAAGGTGCTGTTGCACCATGGAACGATACAGAGGCATTATAATATCCTTTGTTTTATTCTTTGTTTTATTTCATGCTGGCTTGTTTTCAAAGGTACACAGAAGTTTTTCCTGTCAGAAAGAGGCGCGGCTGTGTTGCTGCTAACAGTGAGGCAGGATCTGGTGCCCTTTAAACTTGTATACCCGATCCTGCCTCGTTATTTGGCTTGCCAGTGCCTGTGTAGAATTCTGCACAGTTGGGGAATTTTGTGCAAATACTGCATTGCACAGTTGCACAAAATTCCCCCAGGAGTGAGAAGAGAACTCATATGGTTCTACTTTAAATTTAAGAACTGAGCAAACATTCTCCATAGTGCATGCAGAAGATATTGCTGGCCTGCATCTTTTGGCAGACCATCTTTGCTTCCAGATCTAGGTGATTTCCAGTATTACAAGAAAAGCATCAAAACTATTCAGTTGAGCTCATACCATTGTTTGAAGATGAAAGCTTTTAGGGATACTAAGGTACCATCTTCCTCTGGCAAATGGACTACCACAGGGATTTAAGACCTTCCGTCAGGCACTAAATGACTCAAAGACTTGGCATAAGGCCCTCTCTCTCCTAGAACCAGATGACTCTGCATTAACTTTAAAAAAAAAAAATTTTGTCTGCACTGCAAACACTGCTTGGCAAGCAACACCACAAATTGCCTGTCTGCAGTTCTTTGCCTTGTGATTATGATGCATTTCCATCTAGAGGGGTACAGTCCAAAAGTCATGAAGGAAATGCAGAAGTCATTCTCACCTTCCAAGGAGTTCTTTTTTAAAGGAACTTAGGAATTGATCTTTGTCTTCAATTAATGTCAAGTCCCTTATATAGACAGAGCCAATGCTACCATTAGGTGAACTAGGTAGTAGCCTACAGTACCAGCCTTCCGGGGACACCCGCTACTGCCCATTGCTGCCAGGGCTCTCCCTCTCTAGGGTGGTAATAGCAGCAAGGGCTCTGAAACCATGACACAGTACTTACCTACCATCTCCAAGGCTGCGTCGTGTTTTCTCTCTTGCACAGTCAGCTATTTCCACCCCCCTCCAATGCAGACTTCCGATTTATACAAGACCGGAAGTCAACACCAAAGGGGGATGGAAATTGCAGATAGTGCAAGAGGGAAACCATGCCACTGCCCAGTAAACTTGCCAGGGATGATCATGGTCCCATTGAGCGGGACTCAGAGCGGGACCTTGGTCGTGGATCGGCTCAGCCTCCGGGGACATCTTGGATGTTGAGGGCCCAGTGGTCAGGGCGGATGAACCGGTCATGTAGGACAACAGCGCTCACTGCTGGTCCATGAAGGCAGACAAACTGCGCTCCAGGGCCACCATTCTGGGCTCCACAGCCTTCAGCACAGGCACCGTTGTGGTTTTGAAACCACTGCTGCTCCTGCCAGTCCTGGGTACAGGAGGAGACAGTGGAAGGTGGCAGGATGGACGACCCGCCTAGGGCACCTTTAATCCTTCCAGTGGCCCTGAATGTATATGAGGTCATCCAGCCCTCCCAGCTGCACCCCTCCCAGTGCACATCTTTCTGCCTTGTCTTTTATCTCAAACCACATCATGCGGTGATCACTACTACTCAAGTGGGCCCCCACCTGGAGATTAGATACATTTTCTTCATTTGTGAGTAGTAGATCCAACATCATTCCTTCTCTTGTGGCTTCCATTACTATTTTTCTGAAAAGAAGCATCTTGAAAAGCATCCAAGATCTTCCGACTTCTTTTTGATTCTGCAGAAGGAACATTCAAATCCTTATCTGGCAGGTTGAAATTTCTCAGCAAGGAGATATTATTTCCAAGTTGGAAGCAGAAATGAGAACATTGCATTCTACTAATGTGGTCAGTATAAAATACAGTCTTTCAGTACATCATCAATTATAGCAAAGACAGAATAGATTTAGAGCGACAAATTTAAGTTTTTTAAATTTTCCTGTGATAAGACAGATTTTTTCAAGGGAGTTACTTAAAAGATATTTATCTGAACTATTGCATTTTTCTTCTATTGATGTTATTAAGATTGCTAAGCTCTACTAGGTACCTATTAGAAATATCTTAAAACCACAGGCAGAAGGTTTAGTGGGTAGAGTTTCCCTGGTAGATAGCCTGGATATATCTGCATCTTTGGAAGCTTCTTTGGAAAAGTTTCCACTCATGCTATCCTTCCTGTATCATTTGTTTAAAAAATTGGATAACATTTTGGTTTTAAAAGCTTATTTTTGTGTCAAGGAAACTTTGTTCTGTGGCCAGACAGTGTGTATGTTCCTCAATGTCTCCAGGGCTACTTAGGCCCCAAGAATAGGTTACCAGATTTTTGGTTTTCAAAGCTGAGACACCTGAGCAGGGCAGGGCTGGACTGGGTGGGGCTGGAAATGCCTACTGCCTCTGTCCTGCATGTTTCCACCATAAAAATTATCATATACTGAAAGCACCTTGGGAATGTTGGCATCAATCATCTCCTTCTTGTTTCCCTTGCCCCCTCCCCCTCCCCCCAGGGCTGACCATCTTCCCCTTGTTTCTTCCCCCTCAATCTAACATGTCACCTTGCTTCAGCAGGCACCACAAAAAAAGTGCTGATTTTTTTTTGGGGGGGGGGAGGGGTGTAGTGCTGCCCACCAAAGCAAGGAAACGGGCTAGATTGAAGGGGGTATACTGTGTTGTATTATTGTGTGTGTGAGGGGGTGTTTTTGTGCTGTCTGCTAATGTAAGGGAACATGCTGGATGCGATGAGGGGAGGAGGAGGGCAGCCAGGGCAGGCCCAACACATATGCGAACATGTTATTGGCACAGGAGGCCCCATGCCAACCACATGCTGCCCATCCCTGCTGTCAAATTAACTGAACTTACTGCTACTATATTGACTTGCCTGCCCCACCGCATTCCACTCGACTCTGGAACTGGCCCCAGTCTTGCCGCATGCCCCTCGGCTCCCAAACTGGCCCCTGCCCCAGTCAAACTGTGAATTTTTAAATTGTTGCCATACATGCTGCCGCTGCCCAATGACGCCAACATTCGCGTGTGTGCTGTGTGTCACAAAAAGAAGCCAGCTCCTTCCACCCGACACAACCACGGCTCCATCTGCATGGCCCTATAGATGTGGTCTCAATTTTACTTAATTTACTAATGTAACAATTTTTTAAAAAATTTTATAAAAATTTTATCCATTTCGGGTCTCAGACTTGATAGTGCCGTGGCCAACTGACGGACTCACACACTTCTTTTGCATCAATGACCCTTCATCTCGTGCGTGATTTTGTGTATGTAGTTATAAACATTTACTGTGTAATTGCACAAAAGTAAAGCACTTTCACTTCATTTCATTTCATTTCTTCCTTCTATCTCATGAAAAATAAAACGGTTCTTATCTCGTTATGGTGTCAAGATGGCACAAATACAGTTGCTTAGGAACAATTTCTCCCCAACGCCGTCAAAAGGCAATGCCTACGCGTTTCACTACGCGTTTTTTCAGGGGTTCTCATTCAAATAATTTGAAATTCGTGCCAAAATTATGACTGCAATCTATTGTGAGACAAAAGCGACAATATTAAATACCTCCCATTCTCATAATACCTACTCCCCCAAAGTTCATCACTTATTTCAAAAGTCCTATTAACTTTTACTATCCCCTCTTTTGGAACTAACCAAAATTACAGATGCTGCCCGCGTCCATCCGCAGAGAAAGATTCCTCCATTACTCTTCCAATGTGATTCTTCTGAATCAAAAACGCCGCGCATGCGGCCTGAAGCAATCAGTCTGGGCTTTAACGGGAATCCACGTGCTACGTGATGACATCAGTCCCCCCAAAAACAATACAAACGGGAAATCCCCCGAAATAAATTGGCAACAGGGGAAAATTTTAAAAGAATATTTAAGTCCCTCGATATTACAACCTACTGGTCCTACATCAACTTCAGAAGGGGTTCCGTCAGGACACCGAAAATGTGGAAAATGCAGCATTTGTTTCATTACCAATGAGATTGATGTATTTCATTATCAGGGCAAAGTATATAAATTACGACATTTTTCCACCTGTAATTCTACCCATGTAGGATATATTATACAATGTCCGTGTAATCTAATATACGTGGGGAAAACTAGTCGGGTGTTTAAGACTCGCATGGGGAAACACAGAAGTCGATTGAAAAACAAGATTATTGAAGCCCCTATTGTGCAACATTTCTTCTGTTACAACATTCTTTTGAGGACCTTCAGTGTTTTTGCATCGATGTAATAACCAGGGCACAATCAGGCAAGTCCCTAGACCAATGGCTTACCATCAAAGAGCAGAGATGAATATTTGAACTAAATTCGGTGGACCCGGGGGGGCTCAATAGCTTCATAGATTGGAAAGCCTGTATAAATTAATCCCCGGTGGGAAGCCCAACTAGTTTATTGTTTTAGTCCATCTGAACACTGTTCTTTTAAAACAATTTGTTTCACATGGGCGCCGCGCACCTTAGCGCATATGTAAATTCCGCCTTTCCTTTTTCAGGACGGAACGCCCACTCCTTATATGGCACCCGCACTCTACCGCGGCCCGCACATTACCGGGGTTTTAGTAAACATGCCCTTAAGTAAAATTGAGACCACATAGGTCAGAAGGCATATTATCTACTATTTTTGATATTTGTTGAGTGTATTTTATATTGAAAAGTTCATTCACACTCTGTAAAACTACCCTTATTTAGTGGCCCTATAGATGTGCAGACAACATGCCCTGCGCCGCTACAAGCCCCACGCTGCAGTTACCACTACTACCACTACAGTTGCTGCATTTACTCAGCTGCAGCATTGGCAATGACAATGCCGCACAATGTGGGGCCTTTCTTAGCTCCGGGACAGTGGCTCCTCCTGCCGGCAGCAGCTAGAGAGAAAGAGGTGATGGTGACGGCGGAGGAAGAAGGGCAGTGCTGCAGAGGCCTAAACATCCACAATCCAGACCCAGGCCCAGGAGGAGCTGGAGATCAATGGTAGAGAGGCTGAGTGGGCCAGGCCAGGGGCGCAGATGAGCCGTGCAGCAGGGGATGTTGGACACAGGAGAAAGGGAATAGGGAGATGGAGAAGAGATGCTAGGCAGAAGGGAACTTAAAGGGAGATGGGCATTGAGGGGGTTGGGGAGATACAGAAAATGATGCTCGATATGGGGGAGGTGGGAATAGGGAGGTGAGGGGAGATGCTGGACACGAGGAGGGATGAGAGGGAAGGGAGAAGCTGCATACAGGAGAGAGGGCATAGAGCAATCATGGGGAGAACGAGTTTTGACAAATTATAGGTAGATGGAGATGAAGATGCTAGACATGAGAAGAAATAGGGGGAAGGGCAGGAACACTAGACACAGGGAGATATTGTGGATACAATTGGCGATATGGAGAGAAAGAGAGGTGGAGATGCTGGACAGGGAGTGACAGGACAGATATTAGATGTGGAGATGCTGGACAGAGAGGGGAGAGATAGGGGAGAATTAGTGATAAACTGGGAAATGAGAAGCTGGGGAAAGTGAGAGATGGGGAATGGAAGGGATGCTGTTAAGGTTGAAAAGCAGTAGATTGAGGATAAGATGGTATGAAGGAGAGAAATTTGAGTGCACAGCAAAATAAAAAAAAATCATGGAAGAAAGCTGAAAAGAAAAAGATCAATGTCAGAGATGGATGTAGAGGAGAGAAGTAACAGATGAACTTGAGACCCTGGAAAGAGTTAAGAGAAGATGCAGAAACAGAGTCTGGAACCAATACAATTAGAAAAATAATATGGCCAAACAACAAAGGTAGGAAAAAAATATTTTCAACTTAATGATTGGAATATATCAGTTTTTGTAATTTACATGTTTTCTTTATATGCGTCTTTCTATTTTTCTGGTGTTGCGCTTTATGCAATGTGGCTTCTTGGAGTTTCAATTTAATATTCGTCAACATATTTCTATTTTTAGTTTTTGGTCACTTATTCTGTACTTGGTGAGGGTCTACCTAAGTGCGTGACCGAGACTAGGTATTCTGTTAGTATGATGTTTCAATGGAGTACTCTGACTTGTTTAGTTTTCCCAGGAGGTATATGGAGAGTCTGGGTTCCACTGCAATATTTATGGCACTGCCCTTTACTGGGTACGCTCATTGTTGTATGTTTTGGAAGTTCGTGCAGTTATGAAATGGCAGATTTGTTCTATGGGTCCTATACTGTGGGTTCTTGGTGTATAATCAGCATAAGGAGTTGGCTGGGGGGTAGTGGATTATAGATGATTTTTGAGATTTGTAGTTGTGCATTCTTGATGACGTTAGTCTGAAATTTAAAATATTTTGTCAGTTCAGATTCAAGGAAATCTCATATTGTAAGGGAACGTCTCCGTCTAATTTTATTTACCGTAGTAGGCTGATATCTTTACCAATGCTGATTTCTGGGCTTTTCCAGATCTAGCATGGTCCAATCCAGCTTGGGCACTATGATCTTGAATTCATGTCTACAAGATTTCGTTTTTTCTCATTTTTTATCTTCCCTCCTCATTGGGTCAAACAGTGATATCCTGCGTCCCTTTTAATAATGGTTTATGGACCTTTCCTCCAGGAACTTGTCCAAACCTTTTTTTAAACCCAGCTACACTAACAGCTTTTACTACATCCTCCGGTAACAAATTTCAAAGTTTGATTACATGTTGAATGAAAAAATATTTTCTCTTATTAGTCTTAAATAGGTTACCCTGTAGCTTCATTGCATGTCCCCTAGTCTGTCTATATTCTGATAACGTAAACAATCAATCTACATTTACCTGTTCCACTCTGTTCATTAATTTATAGAATTCTATCATATCTCCCCTCAGCCGTCTCTTTTCCAGGTTAAAGAGCCCTAACCTTTTTAGCCTTTCTTCATAGGAGTATCCTTCCATCCCCTTTACCATTTTGGTGGCTCTTCTCTGTACCTTTTCTAATAACGTTATATCCTTTTTAAGATACGGCGACCAGACTTGCAAACATTATTCGAGGTGCAGTCACACCATGGAACGATAAGGAGGCATTATAATATCTTTTGTTTTATTTTCCATTCTTTTCCTTATGATACCTAGCATTCTATTTGCTCTCTTGGCCGCCGCTGCACACTGGGCCGAGGGCTTTAGCTTTTGCAACTACGGCCATGCTACAGTATCTGCACATTTTTGCCATGTTAACTACAAAAGCCTAACATGCTTTAGCAAACAGATCCCCTTAGAGTGCTGCTCTTTTCCGGGTAGGCTCCTTGTGTGAATTTTGGAAATTACATAGAATCATAGAATGATGCTTTTATGGTATTGTAGATTTTCTCTATAGGTCCTGAATACTTTTTGTAAGGTTTCATATTATCTCATAATATGACCATGACTGGTGAGGGTTTATATTGGTGATACTGAGATTACAACAGAATCAGAAATTACTTTGTGTATGTTGACAGTGTTCTACCCAGGATCTTTTGAATGGGTGTACCACCCGGCTAACATGATCTGATGAATCGACATGGCAAAATAATGAGCAGGAATGGAAAAAGGAAAGACGACTAATGATGTTGTCTGCTGCCAGCCAGCTTATAATGTGGCCCACCTGACTACTCTCTCATGCCAAATTTTCTGCAGAGAAAACTGGTTGAATCCAATGGGGAAATGTCCCCTTCATTCATTATTGGGAGAAGGGTTTCTTTGAGTGCAGAATATATGTTCAAAAATAAAAAGCAAAAAGCACAGCGCAGTTTATAATACCAAAATAAATTTAGCTATGGTTCTTGCTTTTTCATTTTGCTCCTTGGTTTGTGATCACCTGGCATCTACTTTGTTTTTGCAGAATATATAGTTACATTTAATAGCAGGCCAATCCAGTGTGCAAGGTCAATATATTTTAACATTAGATTCTCAGGCTATACAATTAAGCTGCTACATTTTTTGCAGCATAAAAAAAGCATAACAGTTTAAAAAAAAACATCATATGTAGCCTGGGAATATATTGCTTTCTTTATTCATGGGGCAACCACCTGACGGATGTTGAGAGGGGGGTTTCTGACTAGGGCTCTGGGGAAGCCTCTTCATTTTGGCTGCTGGAGGTGGGGGGGGGGGAGGAGGGCATGCCAGCTCATCTCTCTCCTCAGGCAGCAGATTATCTTGAGCCACTCCTGCCGCTGAATATCCCTCTAAGTGGCATTTACACAGTTTGCAGGTCTATTAGCCACGTAAATACCTCTGAATATCGGGCCCTAACATTCTTCTGCGGCAGACACCACCACAAAACTGGCACTCCAGGCTGCAGCACATAGAAACATGATGACAGAAAAAGACCACCAGGCCTATCCAGTCTGCCCTTCCATACCAATTACTATAGTCCCTTTTTCCCCTTCAAAGATCCTCTGTGTTCGTCCCATGCTTTCTTGAATTCAGAAACCATCCTGGTCTCTACTATCTCTACTAGGAGACCATTCCACGTATCTACCACTCTTTCTGTAAAGAAATATTTCCACATATTACTCCTGAGTCTATCCTCTTTCACCTTCATCCTATGCCCACTCATTGCACAGCTTTCTTTCGACTGAAAGACTGTCTTCTCCTATGTATTTATGCCATGGAGGTATTTAAATGTCTCTATCATATCTCCTCTCTACTGCCTTTCCTCCAAAGTATACATATTAAGATCTTTAAGCCTGTCCTCATATGCCTTATTATGAAGCCAACTGACTTTTTGTAGCCACCCTCTACACTGACTTCATCCTGTTTATATTCCTCTCCCTATGCACCCAAGCATCCTTTTGTCTTTTGCCGTCAACTTTTCTACCTGTTTAGATCTTAAGATCATCAGAAGCGATCATGCCCAGGTCCCGCTCTTTTTCATGAACATAAGCACTTTACCCCCTATTGTGTACCACTCCCTTGGATTTTTGCAGCCCAAATTCATGACCCTGCATTTTTTAGCATTAATTCTGAACTGCCAAATTCTTGACCATTTTTCAAGCTTCGCTAGATCCCTCCTCATATTATCTATACCTTTCTAGGTGTCTACTCTACTGCAGATTTTGGTATCATCTGCAAAGAAGCAAACCTTACCCGACAGCCCTTATGCAATATCACTAAAAATATTGTTTAAAAAAATCTGACCAAGGACAAATCACTTCAGTACACCACTGGTAATATCCTTATCCTCAGCGTGAGGATAAGGATCCTCAGTTTACCTGTACCCTTTGTCACCTCCCACTCAACCAATTTCTAATCCATTTAGTCAATTTAGGATCTATTCCTAGGGTGCTCAATTTATTTAAAGGTCACCTGTGCAGAATGGCGTCAAAGGCTTTACTGAAATCTAAGTCCACCACATCTATGGATCTCCCTTGGTCCAACTCTCTGGTCATCCAGTCAAAGAAATGAATTAGATTTGTCTGGCACAGACCTGCTCAACTGACTGCTAGAGTCCCATTGCATGCTGGAGCAATCAGTGCCATGTGGCCAGACTGGAGCGCTGTCAGGCTCAGCTCCTCCTTGTCTCAGGTTGGGTCTGGTGTTGTTGTTGTTATGTGCTGTCGAGTCGGTGTCAACTCATGGCAACCCTCTGGATAGTTGTCCTAAACTATGTTTGGTCTTCAGTCAGGTGGCTCATTGTTGACAAAGTGGCACCCCTAGCTGCTGTTATTGTATTGATCCATCTCATTGCTGGCCTTCCTCTTTTGCATTGACCTTCTACCTTGCCAACATGATGTCTTTCTCTAACGATATCTCTCTTCGCATGATGTGTCCAAAGTATGAAAGTCAAAATCTTGTCATCTGAGCTTCTAAAGAAATTTAGGTTTGATCTCCTCCAGTACTGACTGGTTTGTTCTTCGGGCAGTCCATCATATACACAGTATTCATCGCCAGCACCATTTTCAAAGGCATCAATTTTCTTCCTGTCTATCTTTTTCATTGTCCAACTTTCGTACTCATATGATGTTATTGAAAATGCCATGGCTTGAATGAGTTGAATCTTTGTATGGAAAGAGATATCTCTGCTCTTGAGAATCTTGTCTAGGTGCTTCATAGCCATTCTGCCATCATCTGATTTCTTGACTGTTTGTTGTTTCTTTATTGGTAGTTGATCCAAGTAGGCTAAAATTGTCCACTATTTCAATTTCTTCTCCATCAACAATGAACTTATTGATTTTGCCAGTTGTTAGGATGTTTGTCTTCTTTATATTAAGGTACAAGCCCATGTTAAGACTATGTTCCTTTATCTTGAGAATCAAATGTTTCAGATCGACTTCACTTTCAGCCAGTAATGTGATGTAATGACTTATTAACAACCAGCATAGCAAAGGTTGTTAATAAGTCTCCCACCAGTCTTCACACCTCTGTTGTCTTCATACAGTCCTGATTCTCTGATGATTTGTTCTGCACATAAATTAAAGAGGCAGGGAGAAAGTTTGCAGCCTTGTCATACACCTTTACTGATTTTAAACTATTCTGTTTCTCCTTGTTCCATTCAAACAGTTGCTTCTTGATCAATGTAAAGGTTGTGCAAGAGAACGATCAGGTGTTTTGGTATATCCATGCTTCTTAATGTGGCCAGGGTTTCTCATGGTTTACACAGTCAAAAACCTTGTTGTAGTCAATAAAACACATATAGATATCCTATTAGTATTCTTTAGTCTTTTCAAGAATCCATCTCAGATTGCCAGTGATGTCTCTTGTTCCTCGCACTTTCCAGAACCCTGCTTGCACTTCAGGCACCTCTTGTTTCAGGTATAGTTGTAGTCTCTGCTGAATAATCTTGAGAGGAATCTTGCTGGCATGTGTGACCAGAGTGATTGTGCGATAATTTCCACAGTCAGTTGGATCATCTTTCTTTAGTATCGGTATAAACACAGATCTTTTCCATGATGTTGTCTTCCAAATTTCCTGGCAGAGCCTTGTAAGTATGGTAACAGCTGCATCAGATTGCTGTACTACTTCAATGGGAATGCCATCAATGCCTGGTGCTTTATTCTTTGATATGTCTTTCAATGCTGCTTCAACTTCTTCTTTCATTACCAATAGTTCCATATCATAATATACAGGTTGAAACGGTTGTTGATCCACTTGATCTTTATCATATAATAATTCTGTATATTCTTTCCATTTTTTCTTGATCTGCTCGGACTCATTCAACGTGGATTCTTGAGCATCTTGTAGCATACCAGTTTGAGGCTGGAATTTTTTCTCTAACTCGTAGCTTTGAGAAAGCCAATCTTGTTCTTCCTCGAATAGTTTCTGCCTCTATTTCCATGCATGCATCACTGTAGTCCTTCTCTTTGTCTTGTCTAGCTGCACATAGGAAATCTCTGCTGAGTTCTGCAATTGCTTCTCTTTCTCCTCTGGCTTTAGCTTCTCTGTGTTTCTGGGCAATTTTCAGAGTTTCTTCGGTCATCCATTTTGGCTGTTTTTGCTTTTTCATCTTTTGTAGAGATTTCTCATTTTCTTCCAACACAACCTTCTTGAGGTCATCCCATAACTATTCTGGAGCTCTGTCATTTGTATCTAAAGCAACAAATCAAATTTGCAGGCAGTCTTTAAATTCCGGTGATATATTCTCAAGGTCATATTTTGCTACCTTCGGGACTGGCTTGCAAATTTAGCTTGAGTTTGCATACTAGTAGTTGGTGATCTGTACCACAGTCAGGTCCAGGTTTTGTCTTTGTTGATGCAATAGAGTTTTTCCATCATTGACTTTCACAGATGTAGTCAATATGAGTTTTATTCAATCCACTGGGCGAAGTCCATGTGTACAGTCACTGCTTGTGTTGCTGGAAGAAGGTGTTTGAGATGAATAGATTGTTGATTTTGCAGAATTCTATCAGTCTTTCTCGAGCTTCATTTCTGTTGCCTAGTCCATATTTTCTAACTGTTTGCCTTCTTCTTTGTTGCCAACTTTTGGTTCCAGTCACCCATGACTATCAGGATATCCTGTTTGCATGTTCTGTCAATTTCAGCTTGTACTTGTTCACAGAACTCATCAACTTCATTCTCTTCTGCAGCTGTTGTTGGAGCATATACATTACTTGAATTATAGTTGTGTTGATGGGCATTCCTCATAGACAAATAGAAATTAAGCTTTCACTGATTGCATTGTATTTCATTACAGTTCTTTAAAGTTTCTTCATAATTATAAATGCAACACCATTTCTTCTTTGTCTTTCATTTCCAGCATAGTAGACCATGTGATCATCAGAAGCAAAGTGCCCAATGCTAGTCTATTTCAGTTCGCTGACATCCAACAGATCGAGTTGCACAGTTTCCTTTTTATTCTTGACTACCTCCAACTTCCCTTGGCTCATGCTCTGTATGTTCCATGTCCCAATATGTAAGACATCTTTGCAGCTTATAAGAACATAAGAAAATAAGAAATGCCATACTGGGTCAGACCAAGGTCCATCAAGCCCAGTATCCTGTTTCCAAAAGTGGCCATCCAGGTCACAAGTACCTGGAAGGTACCCAATGTCCACAGCTTCCACAATGCTTGTCTTGGGGTAAGCCATGGATTTCCCGGGGTCTCTTTAATAATGGTTTATGTACCTTTCCTCCAGGAACTTGTCTAAACCTTTTTGAAACCCAGCTACACTAACTACTTTTAGTACATCCTCCGGTAGAATTCCAGAGTTTGATGCGTTGAGTGAAAAAATATTTTCTTTTATTAGTCTTAAATGGGTTACACTGTAGCTTCACTGCGTGTTCTCTAGTCTTTCTACTTTTCGATGGTGTAAACAACTGATCTACATTAACCCATTCCATTTCATTCATTAATTTATAGACTTCTATCATATCTGCCCTCAGCCTTCTCTTTTCCAGTTTGAAGAGCCCTAATCTTTAAAGCCTTTCCTCATGGGGTATCCTTCCATCCCCTTGATTCTTCTTCTCTGTACCTTTTCTGATTCTGCTATATCCGTATTAAGATACATTCTATTAGTTTTCTTGGCCGCTGCTGCACACTGGGCAGAGGGTTTCTACGATGGCGCCTAAATCTTTTTCCTGAGTGGTGGTTTCTAAGGTGGTATCTTGCATCATGTAACCAAAGTTTAGGTTATTCTTTCCTAGGTGCATAACTTTGCACTCATCCACATTAAATTTCATCTGCCATTTGGACGCCCATTCTTCCAATTTATCAAGGTCCTCTTGCAATTTTCACAATCCTCTTGGGTTTTAACAGCTTTGAATAATTTTGAATCATCTGCAAATTTGATCACCTCACTCATTATTCCCATTCCCAAGTCATTTACGAATATGTTAAAAAGCAGAGGGCCCAGCACAGATCCCTTGGGTACTCCACTATTTACTTTTCTCCATTGAGAAAATTGGCCATTTGGCCCTACTCTCTGCCTTCTATCTTTTAACCAGTTTCTGATCCACTGCACTACACTTCCTCCAATCTCATGATTTATTAATTTCGCCAAGAGTCTCTCATGAGGAACCTTGTCAAAGGCTTTCTGAGAATCCAGATACACTAAATCAACTGGCACATCTTTGTCTACCTCTTTATTCACATGTTCAAAAAAATATAACAGATTAGTAAGATAAGACTTTCCTTGGCAAAATCCATGTTGGCTTTCTCCCATTAAACCATGACTATATGCATAATCAGTAATTTTATTCTTTATAATGATTTCTACCATTTTGCCCAGTACTGATGTCAGACTCACAGGTCTGTAGTTTCCCGGATCACACCTGGAATCCTTTTTAAATATTGGCATTACATTGGCCATTCTCGTCTCTTCAAGTATTACAGTTGATTTTAATGATAGTTCACATATTGCTAATAGTAGGTCTGCAGTCTCATATTTCAGTTCTTTCAATACCCTTGGATGTATACCATCCGGTCCAAGTGATTTGGTATTCTTCAGTTTATCAAATCATTCTAATGCATTGTCCCAGTTTATTAATATTTTTTAAATTCTTCTGATACATTTTTATATACCATTTCAGGCACGGGTAAATTCCCTACATCTTTATCAGTAAAGACCAAAGCAAAGAATTCATTCAGTCTCTCCACTATGGCCTTGTTTTCACTTAATACCCCTTTTACTCCTCTATCATCCAATGGTCCAACTGTCTGTCTCACAAGCTTTTTGCTATGAATATACTTGAAAAAAAATTATTATGCATTTTTGCTTCCATGGCAAGCTTTTTTCAAATTCTCTGCCTGCCTTTTTAATCCTGTATTTAATTTGACAATGCTTATGTTGTTTCCCATTTTCATCATTGTTTTTTTGGCTGCAACAGCTTCTCTGATCTTGCCTTTAAACCATGCCGGCAGTTTTTTGGCCTTCCTTCTACTTTTCTTAAAGCATGGAATACATCTTTTCTTGGCTTCCAAGATAGCATATTTTAACAATGCCCTCGCTTTATGCAAATCTTGCAGCTGCTCTTTTTAGGCTTTTGTTAACTATTTTCCTCATCTTATCATAGTTTCCCTTTTGAAAGTTAAAAGGGAGTACTGTGGATTTCCTTGCCATCCTTTTTTCATTTATTAAATCAAATGTGATTATGCTATGATCACTATTGCCAAGTGGCCCCAATACCCTTATATCTTTCCCCAGATCATGCATGCCGCTAAGGACTAGGTCCAAAATAGCTTCCCCTCTTGTCAGTTTATGAGCCAGTTATTCCAAGAAGCAGTCATTTATTTCATTTAGAAACTTTGGGGTATGTTTACTAAACCATCTTAACGTGCGCTCTCCCACGTTATCACACGATAAGGCGCCTTATCGCGCGATAAGGCGCCTTAGTGCGCGTTAACGCATGCTAAGGCGCAAACGAGCGCTGAAGGAGGAGAAAGGCTCCCGGAGGGCGGAGGAAGGCTCCCCAGGGGCGGAGAGAGAGGGTCAATGGGTGGAGAGTGGGAGGGGAGAGGCTCCCTGCACACTAATGCTGTGAAATCTAAGGCTGAAAACTAACGCCAGTGAAACCCTGGCGTTAGAGTTGATTTAAAGGGAAAAGAAACCATTTCCGTCAGCAATGTACAGCAAAACCAGGGAAACCTACAAAAAAGTGATAAGTGTGATATATGTGCACGGAACAAAAGGGCAAAGAAACAGTGAAAATGACCAGAAGAAAATGTAAAAAAAACATAGCCAAGCTGGGCAATAGTGATATCAATGGTAAACATCAAAAAACACCCCAAGAAAGCTCCAAAAAAAAGATATGAATTTTGGAAGGGTCTATGCTCTGTCCCCATACAAGGTGAATGAGCCCACAGTGAAATTGCACTGATCAGGGTTTTCCTCTCCATTGGACAGGTTTCCTATGGTGTGCACATGTTCCACAACAGCAGGGCGGGCATGTTGGAATGGGCAACTGGACAGATGCTGGAAAAGGGGACACAGAGGGCTGCAGGCGGCACATGCTGTGGTGCAGCTGGGGCACAGTGTGGACTAGGGTAATGCCTAGCTGGCCCATAGGAAT
Source organism: Ichthyophis bannanicus (assembly GCA_033557465.1). NCBI lineage: Eukaryota > Metazoa > Chordata > Amphibia > Gymnophiona > Ichthyophiidae > Ichthyophis > Ichthyophis bannanicus. The sequence goes on from CM066035.1 coordinate 782,837,494, forward strand.
GCTGAAACAGTAGAGCAGCCAGACAGCAACTGCTGAGGGCCCAACATGGGCAAGAGTGTGCTTCCCACGGTGTCACAGGGAATAGTACCCAGCAGGTACCCCCAATGGCACGGAACATTGGCAGGCGGTGCTGGGGGAAAGTGTGGCCAGCTATGCAGGCACCCCTACCCCAGAACCCGCACCATAGGCAGCCGCCTACCCGCACACTGGATGGCCTGAGACTGCGCAGCACCAGCACCACCAGCAGAAGGGCATGTCAGCATGGTGGCAGAGGGGTACTGGTGGTGGAGGGGGCAGTGGCAGCTGCCCAGAGCAAACCATGGCCTAGCCCTGTTTAGGTGGGTGCCGTGCACTGCAACAGACAGGCTCTGTCTGACAAACAGACATGGTATCTCCAGGGAAGGCATTATCTCTGTGGCAACACAGTGGTGCAGTGAACACAGCCAGTGTGCTCAGGAGCAGAAAGTCACAGGTTCAAGTCCCAGCTGTGGTTCCTGCCAACCCAGTCCCCATATTTTACCCACTACTAAAACGTGCTAATACAGACAGAAACCTTTATTGCAGATAACAGAAACATGCCCAATAAACCTACATTTTACCCTACAGAGCACAGACACCATAAAGATGCACATTACCTAGAGCAGAGTCTCCCAAATGCAGTCCTGGAGGGCCAAACACCATTCAGGTTCCATGCTGCCTCTAATAAACACGGCTGTGCTGCATGTCTATGCACCGCCCCCATGGTATGCAGATGTATCTCATGCATATTCATTAGGGACAGCATGAAAATCCGAACAGTGTTTGACCCACCAGGACCTCTGCCCTAGAGCAACGGCCAACAGGGGCAGACACACCCTCACCCACAGGCTTCATTATCCAAAGCCTCCTGGAGAGGCAGGATGTTGGGCCCTGCGTGCATCTCCCAATACTAGCACTTGCATACCTTAGCAATGCCACCCTAAACCTGGGAATATTGTACACACCTATTAAATGGTTGCTATGATTACTGGCAGATAGCAATTCCTAAGTTAAGCACAATTTGCTGATTGAGCTGCATCATAGCAACCTTTCTGCTGTCTGTGGAATGTGCTTCAGGTCTGATGTCTGACAGTGTTTACCACCCTGGGGAGTGACCCCAACAGTACTGCGTACCATAGCCATGCCTGCACTGTGCCCAGGAATGGTGCGGTGGCCAGGGCTGCCAAGAGCCTCTATATTTGCACAATGCTGGCATAGGTGTGGGAGCGTGTGTTTGTCTATCCAGTGTGTGGTGTCTGCCAGCACCTTCCTCAGCCCACACTGTTGCCAGTGTAAGCCTGCCAATGTGCATAATGAGGAGCAAGGTACCATGGGTATAGCCCAGACAGGGTGGCCTGGCCAGGATGCATCTGCACAGGGCATAGGGCAATGGCTCGGACATTGTAGTGCCTGACAACCACCTGCACAGACAGGGTGGCCACAGCATGTCCTGCTGGGAGGTCACTCTCACCCTGACTGAGCAGTGACCACAGCATGGCTAGGTTCCCCCATAGTGCTATTGTAGTGTTTCTCTCATGTGTTGTTTATGGTTCTGTTTTGGGGTCCAATCACTGATTTATCTGCTTGGTGTGTATGCTGACATCCCAGTTTTGGGTACATGTATCTTCTCCAAAAACATGCACTATGGATTAACTAGTAGACTGTCTGGAGGAGTGGCCTAGTGGTTGGGGCAATGTACTACAGGCTGGAAGGTTGGTGGTTCAAATCCCACTAGAGGACTGCAACCTTGGGCCGGAAGGATTGGGGTTTCTAGTCCCACAGGTGCTCCTTGTGGTCTTGGACAAGCCACTTAACCCCCCATTGCTCATGTTCCTTGTAAGTATTAATGTATGTGTCTCATATCCCCTCATGTTAAATGTATTCCCCCCAACCGCTTTGACCAGGTGAAAAGCGGGATATAAATGCAGCTAAATAAATAAATCTTGCAGGGTGCAGCAGCTGGAAGCTTGCTGCTGGAGAATGTCAGATAGTGGTGGGAGGCAGCTGAGCAGTTCCAGGCCTTCTGTCTGCCTTGCCTTATGGATGTGTACAGATCTGTATTGCCTGCCCTGTATGGTGTCTGTTCCCCAGCAGGACTAGGGTTGATGGTCCTCTCTACTACCACCATTGTAGGGAGGTGGCTCTGTTGGTGGGAGATACTGTTTCCCACCCTGAGCCACAGAGAGTGGGTTGGGTGGCGGTACATAATCCACCTATGGGTCCAAATACCCCCCCTTCACCTACATCATGTAACCATGGTACCAACACAGGACATGCACTATTTTGGGTGCATCATAGCCCATAAGGGCTAGACATGATTGAGAAATACAGACATGTCTGCAAGAACTATCTATCACACACACTAGCACTGATGGGGACCTGCAGCATAGCTTAATTCAGTCATGAAAGTTGCTGTGGACCTGGTGCTGGGTGCCCCACCTCACCCTCAGGGTGAGCACAGTACCCGCACAATGTGACGGTCTATAGCTACTCTATGCCAGTAACATACACAGTCAGTACCCCCTACCAGGCTGAGGTGCTGTGGGGGTGCACACGGTCAGTTCCCTCAACCAGGCCTAGGTGCTGTGGGGGTTCATACCCCATCTTGTGATCATCTGTAGACTGCTGATTTGCATGTGCAGTGCATCATGGGTACGGGTGGGTTAACCCTATCTTGGTAACCATAGCAGACTGTTTGTGTGGTGACATGCAGTCCTTCTGTAGCCAGCCAGGTGCTTGTTAATAGCTGTAGCCCACTGGTTACTTCACTGCCTGTAGAGCCAGAGGTTATGGGTTCAAACCCACCATGGGGTTATTTGATGGGGCTATCCAGAACATTGTCAATTTTTAATGTACATTAGTGCTGCCAGCAAAAAACCCCTCAGAGTACTGTAACCATAAGGTGCTTCAGAAGGCGCTTTATAGGGTGCCCTATAAAGCGCCTTCTGAGGCACCTTATGGCTACAGTCCACATAAGGTGCCTTATAAGTTGTCCTATGGAGCGCCTTATAGGGTGCCCTATAGGGGACATTATAGGGTGCCATGGCAGACAGTGCACTTTATAATGTGCCCTATGGAGTGCCTTATAAGGTGTCTTATGTGGCACCTTAGGTTATGGCACATGAGGGTGTGCTTGCTGGCAGCAATAATTAAAATACAAATAAAATGCCTCAAGAAACAATACTTACATGTCAAAGCTGATACCTCAGCCAGCCTTATGCATTAGGCACACTGGAGGATCAAACTCATGACCCCTGTATCATCAGTCAGTGTATTAACCATTGTACTACACCTCTGTTTCTGTGTTTGCATGTCTGGGCGCCTACTTAAGATTACCGCACGTTAACGTGCTTAGCAGCACTTAGCGGCGCTTAGCCCGTTAATGTGCGCAGCAGCACGCGTTATCGCGCGATAATCCCGTTTTGCTACTTTAAGACTGAAACGCCCACTCCTTTTATGGCAGCCTGCACACTATCGCCGGGCACACATTAAGACTGTTTAGTAAACATACCCCTTTATCTCCCAAGCATGTCCTGCCGTGACACTGACCCAGTCGATACCTTGGTAATTGAAACCACCCATTATTACTGTATTATAATTTTTGTTAGATTCCCTGATTTCTTTCAGCATTTCAATATCCGTATGTTCATTCTGGTCAGGCAGTCGGTAGTACACCCCCACTGTCATTGCCTTCCCCTTTTTACATGGAATTTCTATCCATAGAGATTCTACAGCATATTTTATTTCCCGCAAAACTTTAATCTTTAATCCTATGTGACTCAATGCCTTATCTAACATAGAGAGCAATCCCTCTACCAATTTGATCTACTTTGTCATTGCAATATAGGGGTATGTTTACTAAACGCCGTAAGTGTGTGTGGCCGCGGTAGAGTGCGGGTGCCATATAAGGAGTGGGCGTTTCGCGCTGAAGAAGGAAATCCGTGATTTGCATATGTGCTAAGGTGCGCCCCGCACCTTAGCGCATCAGATGGCTGCGCGGGAGGCATATGTGGTACGCTGCTGAGCAAACAAAAGAACAGAGCCACAGCACAATGGTTAAGGCACCTACCAATGGTACAGGGATTGGGGGTTCAATCCCCCACAGAGCCCAATAAAGATGGCTGGCTGATGCAATAATTTAGGTGACATTGAAATAATGGGCAGCATAAGGCGGCAGGCTAATGGGCATAAGGTGGCATGTTGTTTTAGGAGACATCTCAATATAGGGCGGCATAAGGCAGCGCGCTGCTGAGGAAACAGAAAAGCAGAGCCACAGCACAATGGTTAAGGCATCTACCAATGGTGCAGGGATCAGGGGTTCAATCCCCCAAAGTGCCCAATGAACAAGGCTGGCTGAGGCATTTTGTATTATGGGCATGAGTGCTTTAGGGGGCATGTTATTTTTATTTAATTATCATTACTAGCAAACGCACCCTCAAAGCATGTTAACATGAGGCGCCCCATAAGGCACATTTCAAAGTGCACTGTCCGCCAAGGCACCCTAGAATGTAGCTTATAGGGCGCTTTGGAGGGTGCCGTATGAGGTCCCGCAAGGTCAAAGCACTGTTTATGATGGCAGCACTGTGCAGTTTAAGGAATGAAAAGCATTAGTAGGTGCACTGACATGCAAGGAGGAGCAGCAGTGGAGCACAATGGTTAAGGCACTGACTGCTGATACAGGGGTCATGAGTTTGCTCCCCAGGGTGCCTAATACGTAAGGCTGGCTGTGGCATCAGCTTTGCAATGTACATATGTTTTCCTGCAGCACCGTATGTTTATTTTATTAATTGCTGCCAGCAAACACGCCCTCACGTGCTGTAAGTGAAGGTGCCGTATAAGGCACCCTATAAGGCACTCCATAGGGCATATTATAGAGTGCACTGTCCACCACGGCACCCTAATATGTCCCCTATAGGGCACCCTATAAGTTGTGTCACAGGATAATGTATAGTGCACCTTATATGGACGGGAACCATAAGGTGCTATATAGGGTGCCCTATGGAGCGCCCTCAGAGGCACCCTATGGGTACAGTACGGTGAGGGTGTTTTTGCTGGCATCAAAATATGTACATTAACGAAAAATAATGCTGTGGAAAACCCTAGCAAATAACCCCTCTGTGGGTTTGAACCCATGATCTCTGGCTGCATAGGCAGTGAAGTAACCATTGTGCTACAGCTCTATAGTTGATAGCAAGTCCCTGGTTGGCTGCAAAGAGCCTGCACGTCACTGCACAGACAGTCTACTGTGCTCACCAGGATAGGGTTAGCCCACCAGTACCCATGATGCACTGCACATGCAAATCAGCTATCCACAGATGAACACAAAATGGGGAATGCACCCCCACAGCACCTCGCCCTGGTAGGGGGTACTGACCGGGTGTTTTACTGGCACAGAGTACCTACACACCGTCACATTGTGTGTTTACTGAGCTCACTCTGAGTGTGCGATGAGGCGCCTAGGACCAGGTCCACAACACCTTCCATGGCTAAGGGAGATCCAAAGCAGTGTTAATGTGTAAGATAGGTAGTCTGCACAAACACTGTCTCAGTCAGGTGTAGTCCCCATGGACCCCCAGGTGGGATATGCAGCACCACCACCACCACCACCACCACCACCCCCCCCCCCCCCTGGGCGGCAAACATGGTCTCCCATCAATAGATCCACCTTATACCTCCCTGCAAAGGTGGCAGTAGAGGGGAACATAGACCCCAGTCCTCCTGAGGAACAAACACCCCACAGGGCAGTCAATGCCGCTCTATACACATCCATAACACAATAGCAGACAGACATTAGACCAGGATATGGTAAGCTGCACCCCAACACTATCTTATATTCTCCTGCAGCAAGCCACCAGCCACTGCACCCTGCAAGCTGCTCCATCAGGACACATACCAGCTACAAACAGTCTGCTAGTTAGTCCATAGTGCATGTTCCCAGTGAAGATGCATGCACCCAGAACTGGAATGGCAGCATACACAGATATATCAGTGACTGGGCCCCAAAAGGACACCCATATATATCACATGAGAGAAATACTATATAGCACTATGGGGTTGCCTAGCCATACTGTGGTCACTGCACAGTCAGGGTGAGAGTGATCTCTCAGCAGGACATACTGAGGTCACCCTGTCTGTGTAGGTGGTGGCCGGGCACCACAATGTCCCAGTCAGTGCCCTATGCCCTGTGCAGATGCACCCTGGCAAGGCCACTCTGTCCAGCCTACACCCATGGTACCTTGCTCCTCATTATGCACATTGGCAGCCCAATACTGGCAACATTGCTGGCAGTGTGGGCTGTGGAAGGTGTTTGCAGCCACCACGCACTGGATAGACAGACAGCCACCCCCACACCTATGCCAGCATTGTGCTACTATAGAGGAGTTCAGCAGCCATACCCACCACACCAGTCCTGGACACAGTACATGCATGGATATGGTACTCATTACTGTTAGGGGTCACATTCCAGGGTGGTAAACACTGTCAGAGACCAGACCTGCAACACACACCGCAGACATCTGAATGATTGTTATGGTGGAGCTCCATGAACAAACTGTGCTTTACGTAGGACTGGAGATCTGCCAGTTATCATAGCAAACGTTTGATAGCTGTGTACCGTATACCCAGGTGTAGGGTGGCATTGCAGAGGTATGCAACTGCTAGTATTGGGAGATACAGGCAGGGCCCAATGTCCAGCCTCTCCAGGAGGCATTGGCCAATGGGGCCTGTGGGTGTGTCTGGCCCTGTTGGCTGCTGCTCTACGGCAGGGTTTCCCAACTCCAGTCCTGGTGTTCCAAACACTGTTCTGGTTTTCATGCTGTCCCTCATAGATATGCATGAGCTACATCTGCATACCATGGGGGTGGTGCATAGCTATGCAGCACAGGCATCATTATTAGAGGCAGCATGGAACCTGAATGGTGTGGGGCCCTCCAGGACTGCATTTGGGAGACTCTGCTCTAGGTAATGTGCCTGTTTATGGTGTCTATGAATGGTGTGTTAATATATAGGCGTATGAACCATGCATATGTTCTTAGCTATACAGTTTTGTCCTTACTATCACGCTTTAGTTGTGGGAAAAATATGTGGACTGGATTGGCAGTAGCCCCAGCTGGGATTTGAACCTGTGACTTTCTGTTCCTATACACACTGTCTGTGTGCACTGCACCACTGTGTTGCCACAGATATGCTGTGTTCCCTGGGGAGTCCATGACTGTACATCCGACAGAGCCTGTCTGTTGTGGTGGATGGTGCCAGCCTGCACAGGCCTAGGCCACTGTCTGCTGTGGTTTGCAGCCACTGCCCCCTCTGCCACCTGTACCCTACCACAAACATGCAGACATGTCCCTATCTGGGAAAAACATATGACCTGAGTGAGTTGTAGCACTCCAGGACTGAGTTTGGGGGACTCGGCTGTAGGTAATGGCCATTGTTATGGTTTGTGTGCAGTGTAGGCTAAAATATAGGTGTTGGGACCATGCTTATGTTCTCTGCAATAAAAGAGTGTCTGTACTCTCACTGTTTAGTGGTGGGTAAAACTATGGGGACTGGGTTGTCAGGAGCCCTAGCTGGGATTTGAACCTGTGTCCCTCTGGTTCTACAGGTACTGGCTGTGTCCACTGCACCACACTGTGGCCACAGAGATAGAGCAGTCTCTGGAGATAGGAAACCTGGCCGCAAGAGTCAGACACCCTGCTCTGCACAATTTTACTGTGGCTCGTTTACCTTGTATGGGGACAAGGGTGCACAAAAAACTCAAATATGCCCTTCAAAAAAGGGGAGAAAGATATAACAACAAGCTGCGCAACAGTGATATCAATGGGCAACCTGAAATACACTCCCAGGAAAGCTCCATTACATTGCAGTGCTTTTGAAAGAGTCTACGGAGCGTAGACCCTTCCAAAAATCATTTCTATTGTTTGGGGCTTTCCTGGGAGTGTTTGTTATTGTTGCCCATTAATAGCACTGTTGCCCAGCTGGATTATAATTTATTTGGAATTTGTTGTGGTCATTTTCAAGTTATATTTGCTATTTTCTTCTGTGCACATGTATCACACTGCTCACGTTTTTTAGGTTTCCCCTCTTTTGCTGACGGAAATGGTTTCTCTTCCCTTTAAATGCGCTCTACCGCGAGTGTTTCACTCGCGGTAGTTTTTACATGTAAATTCGGCCCCGCTCCTGTGCGGGGAGCCTCTCCCCTCCCACTCTCCACCCATTGACCCCGTCTCACCGCCCCTCGGGGGCCTTCCTCCGCCCTCCGTTAGCCTTTTCCCGCCTCTATTGCACATCAGCGCACCGCAAACGTGCGCGTTTTCGTCGCACGTGTGCGGGGCCTGTTAATGTGACGCGCACGCGTGCGGGGCACTTAAGAGCACTTAAATGCATCATTTTAGAGCGCTCAAGTGCGCCCCGCACAAGTGCGCAGTTTAGTAAACATACCCCATAGTTTGTACCCAGATATCACAGTACCCCATTGGCCGTCCTCCTTCCACCAGGTCTCTGAGTTATCAATTATATCTAACCTCTCATTTAGAGCTATATATTCTAACTCTCCCATCTTATGTTTTAGACTTCTAGCATTTGAATACAGGCATTTTAGAGGTTGTATTTCAATCATATTAATCTGGTTATCAGTTGATAGGGATAATTTGGAATATTTCAGCTCTGTACTTAAGGGCATCTGGGTAACTTTTATCTTTATTGGAACTTCTCTGTTTGGATGTCCTATCTTCCCTGTTTTATTAGTAGCCTTCCAAATCATGCGCTCTTGTGCAACTGTCGGTTTTCCCCTATTATCTAGTTTAAAAGCTGCTCTATCTCCTTTTTAAATGTTAATGCCAACAGCCTGGCTCCATCCTGGATAAGGTGGAGCCCATCCATTTGGACGAGCCCCTAGCTTCCCCAGAAAGTTGCCCATTACCTAACAAATTCAAAACCCTGTTCTTTGCACCATCGTCTCATTCATGCATTGAGACTCTGATGCTCTGCCTCCTTTTTGGGCCCTGCGCTTGGCACGGGAAGCATTTCAGAGAATACTACTCTGGAAGTTCTGGATTTCAACTTCCTACCTAAAAGCTTAAAGTTGGGCTCTAGAACCTCCCTCCAACATTTTCCTATGTTATTGGTACTAACATGTACCAAGATAGCAGACTCCTCCCCAGCACCATCTAAAATCTTGTCTATGTGGCACATGAGGTCCACTGCCTTTGCACCAGGCATGTTACCAGGTGATCCTTACATTCTCTAACCACCCAGCTATCTACATGCCCAATGATTGAATCACCCACTAAAACAGCCATCTTAACCCTTCTCTCATGGGCACATGGCCATGGAGAAACTTCCTCGGTGCAAAAGGGTGTTACATCTCCTGGTGGACAGATCCTAGCTACAGGATCACTTCCTGCCTCACCAAGGTGATGCTCTCCTTTCACGAAACCTCTCTCCACCGTGGCAGCTGAGAGACTGCCAGACTGGAGTTGGGGATTCAATACTACATCCCTTTAGTACTCGTCTATGTATCTCTCTGACTTCCTTATGTCTTCCAAGTCTGCTACTCTAGCCTCCAGAGATCACACTCGTTCCCTGAGGGCAAAGAGCTCCTTGTACCTAGTGCACATGTAAGACTTCTCACCAAGTGGGAGAAACTCATACATGTGACACTCAATAGAAAAGACTGGATAACCCTCATCTCACTGTTGGACTGTTGTCTGCATCTTAGTTTTAAAGTTTTGTTTAGTTATTTAAGTTGTTGTTAGTTGCTAGGGATACTTGTACTAATACAATAATATCAAATAGGTTTAAGGGACTTTGTTCACCACAAGATTAAATGCTTTCAGGGCCTTAACTCATCTATTCCTGGTGAGGATAATCAGCTGAATCTAGAAGGGAATGTGATTACCACTCCCCCTTGTCTTACATCTATTAAAAGGGGAGTGATATTCACATTCCCTTCTAGGTTTAGCTGATTATAAAACTAGGATTATGCCTGGGGTGGGTGGGAGTCGAGGTGGGAGGGAGAAAACTGACACTTAGTAAAGGCTGGCTTGCTAAAGAGACCTGTGCTTCTAAGGTAATCTGTGACAAATTTCCTGGGTGATTCACACAGCCTTTGCTTTGATAGAGGGAGTCTTTCAAAATGCCCCTTTGATCTGTCACTTAGCTTTAACACCTATGCAAAACAATTTCACAGGTTTCTTGCCCTGTATCTAGAAGGCCTCTTTGTAAAGGTCTCTAGAAACAATTTATTGCTCAAAGAATACTGACCCTGTTTTTCCTTTTATGCTAAGTTATTCTCCAGTTTGTTTTAAATTAAAGCTCTTAGATCAGTGGTTCTTAACCAGTCCTCCTTGAACCCCTAGGCCAGTCGGGTGTTCAGGATAGCCCTAATGAATATGCATGAGATATATATGCATTAGAGATATCCTGTCAACCTGACTGGTTTGTGGCCCTCTAGGGCTGGATTCGGAGACCCCTGCCTTACATCTCTGTCATTTAAAAATGTGAGTGGGCAAGGTGCAGATCTCCAAGACATCAAAAAGGTTAGATAGAATTTGTCACATGCCTCTTTGCTTCTCACCACCACCAAAATATTGTCTATTAGACAACTTTTTGGTGGTGGTGAGAATTGAGGAGGCATGGAACACATTCTATCTACCCTTTTGATGTCTAGGACATCTGCACCTTGCCCACTCACAATCTTAAATGACAGAGGTGTAAGGCAGGGGTCTCCAAATCCAGCCCTAGAGGGCCACAACCAGTCAGGTTGGCAGGATATCTCTAATGCATATATATCTCATGCATATTCATTAGGGCTATCCTGAACACCCGACTGGCCTAGGGGTTCAAGGAGGACTGGTTAAGAACCACTGTCTTAGATGATACTAGGCCCTGACTGAGTATTAAATTTTAACTAGAAACTTTCTACTTGGTTTTAAATTTAGCTGAAAGCTCTCTGCTGGGTTTTAAATGTAAACTGAAAGCTCTCTGCTAGGTTCTGAATTTAACCTGAAAGTGCTCTGCTGGGTCTTAAACGTAAACTGAAAGTGAACTACTGAGTTTTTAATGTAAACTAAAAGCTCTTTGCTGATACTAGGCCCTGACTGAGTATTACATTTAAACTAGAAGCTATCTGCTGGGTTTTAAATTTAACTGAAACCTCTCCGCTGGGTTTTAAATTTAAACAAAAAGCTCTCTGCTGAGTTTTAAATTTAAACTGAAAGCGCTCTCTTGGTTGTGAATTTAAACTGAAAGCTCTCTGCTGAATTTTTAATTTAAACTAAAAGTACTTTGCTGATATTAGACCCTGACTGATTTAACAAATGCAATGGATTCTAATTTACACAGATTAATCAGCTTTAATCTAAAGAATTCCTTTTTCCCCAAGATTTAGAAAAATTCCCAGAAGCAAATACTTACAATTGCAGATCTCTCTTCAGAAGAAGCAGTCCCTTTTTGTAGTCCTTCTGACTCTCATTTCATGCACAGCTTCATCAGCAGTCAGACATCCTGAGGGCTTTGATCCAACTACATCATTAATGCTGGCTTTACTCTGAAAAGCTTTCATTTCCTCCCCAGTAGACAATTAATTGCCTTCCAACCTGAGGGTCGCTCCAGTACAGTACTGAAGTAGATTGCCAGTCCTTTCTTCCACACAGTTTAATTTTAGTATTTTGCCATTATCACAGAAATGTGATCCTCCTCAGCCAACACCATCCCAGTCTGCTGCTGCCAGATGAATAGTTTGTCTTGGTCTGGCACCTCAGCTGAGTCCTGTCCATCTCGGGAGACCCTGCCGGTAGTTAAGCTATTGATAGCTTAGCCCTCAACATCACTGATGCACACAAGCCCTCACAGCACGACAAGCTGCAAATCAAGTGAGGGAGGTGTCTGGTAGAGTCAGCCAATTGCTGTGGGCTAGGGTCCTATTTTACTTCTCTCTCTCTGATAGGCAAGCAGCATGAGTAGAATTTTCATGCCAGACTGCTGCCTGGTACTACACACGTACAGAGGGAAAGAGACGGAAAGAGCATGTGCAACATGAATTTTTTCTAATTGAGGACAACTGGTCGTTGGAGCAGGACCAGTCAGGGATGTAAAGTAACCTGTCCCAAGAAGGAGTTTTCTCTAACTGAAGGACAGACTTTTAGTCCTGGGGGTAACTTTTTCATAAGAACATAAGATGTGCCATACTGGGTCAGACCAGGGTCCATCAAGCCCAGTATCCTGTTTCCAACAGTAGCTAATCCAGGACACAAGTACCTAGCAGCCCCAAGAGACACAGGTTCCACAATGCTTGTATTGGGTCAAGCAGTGATATCCCGGGTCCCTTTTTAATAATGGTTTATGGATCTTTCCTCCAGGAACTTGTCCAAACCTTTTTTAAACCCAGCTACACTAACAGCCTTTACTACATCCTCCGGTAACAAATTCCAGAGTTTTGATTACACGTTGAGAGAAAAAATATTTTCTTTTATTAGTCTTAAATAGTTTACCCTGTAGCTTCATTGCATGTCCCCTAAGAACATAAGATATGCCATACCAGGTCAGACCAAGGTCCGTCAAGCCCAGTATCCTGTTTCCAACAGTGGCCAATCTAGGTTATACGTACCTAGCAGTTTCCCCAAAAAACGCAGGTTCCACAATGCTTGTACTGGGTCAAACAGTGATATCCTCGGTCCCTTTTTAATAATGGTTTATGGACCTTTCCTCCAGGAACTTGTCCAAACCTTTTTTAAACCCAGCTACACTAATAGCCTTTACTCCATCCTCCGGTAACAAATTCCAGAGTTTGATTATACGTTGAGTGAAAAAATATTTTCTCTTATTTGTCTTAAATAGTTTTCCCTGCAGTTTCATTGCATGTCCCCTAGTCTTTCTATATTCTAATTATGTAAACAAACGATCTACATTTACCCATTCCACTCCGTTCATTGATTTATAGACTTCTATCATATCTCCCCTCAGCCGTCTCTTTTCCAGGTTAAAGAGCCCTAATCTTTTTAGACTTTCTTCATAGGGGTATCCTTCCATCCCCTTTACCATTTTGGTGGCTCTTCACTGAACCTTTTCTAATAACGCTATATCCTTTTTAAGATACGGCGACCAGAATTGCACACAATATTCAAGGTGTGGTCGCACCATGGAAGGGTACAGAGGCATTATAATATCCTTTGTTTTATTTTCCATTCCTTTCCTTATGATACCTAGCATTCTATTTACTCTCTTGGCTGTCACTGCATACTGAGCAGAGGGTTTTAACATGTTGTCCACAATGACGCATAACTTTGCACTTGTCCACGTTAAATGTCATCTGCCATTTTGATGCCCAGTCTTCCAATTTATCAAGATCCTCTTGCAATTTTCCACAATCCACAAGGGTTGAAACAACTGAATAGTTTTGTGTCATCAGCAAATTTGATAACCTCTCTCGTTATTCCCTTTTCCAGGTAATTTATGAATATGTCAAAAAGCAGCAGACCCAGCACAGATCCCTGAGGTACACCACTATTCACCTTTCTCCATTGGGAAAATTGGCCATTTAGCACTACCCTCTGCTTTCTATCTTTTAACCAGTTCCTGATCCACAATAGTACAATGCCTTGTAACCCATGACTCTTTAGTTTTGCCAAAAGTCTCAGATGAGGCACCTTGTCAAAGACTTTCTGAAATTCCAAATACACTATACTCACCTTTGTCTACCTGTTTACTCACACATTTAAAAAACATAACAGATTAGTAAGACAAGATCTTCCTTGTCTAAAGCCATGTTGGCTGTCTCCCATTAAGCCATGACTATCTGCAAGTATAATAATTTTGTTCTTTATGATGGTTTCTACCATTTTTCCCAGTACTGAAGTCAGGTTCACAGGTCTGTAGTTTCCTGGATCACCCCTGGAACCCTTTTAAAAATTGGCGTTACATTGGCCATTCTCCAGTCTTCAGGTATTATAGATGATTTTAATGATAGTTCACTTATTACTAATAGCAGGTCTGCAATCTCATATTTCAGTTCTTTCAACACCCTTGGATGTATGCCATCTGGTCCAGGTGATTTGCTACTCTTTAGTTTATCAAATAGTTGTAATACATCTTCCCGATGTATCGATATTTCCTTCAATTCTTCCGCACCTTTAAATACCACTTCAGTCATGGGTAACATCCCTACATCTTCCTCAGTAAGGACTGAAGCAAAGAATTCATTCAGTCTCTCCGCTATCGCCTTGTCCCCTCTTAGTGCCTCTTTAACCCCTCTATCATCTAATGGACCAACTGACTCTCTCACAGGTTTTTTGCTATGAATGTACTTGAAAAAGACCTTATTACGCATTTTTGCTTCAGCAGCAAGCTTCTTCTCAAATTCTCCCTTTGCCTGCTTTATCAATGCTTTGCATATAACTTGCCAGTGCTTGTGCTCTTTCCAGTTTTCATCATTTGGCTCTTTTTTCCATTTCCTGAAAGATGCTGTTTTGGCAACAACAGCCTCTCTGACTTCACCTTTAAACCATGCTGGCAGTTTTTTGGACTTCCTTCCTCTTTTCTTTAAGCGTGGAATATAGCTGGTCTGGGCTTCCAAGATGGTATTTTTAAGCAACACCCAAGCTTGATGTAAGTCTTTAACCTTTGCAACTGCTCCTTTTAGTTTTTTCTTAACTATTTTCCTCATTTTATCGTAGTCCCCCTTTCAAAAGTTAAAAGGTAGCACTGTGGATTTCCTTACCATCCCTCCTCCACTAATTAAATCAAACGCGATCATGCTATGATCACCATTGCCAAGTGGCCCCCAACACCCTTATCTATTTCACGAGATCTGGTGTTCCATTAAGGACTAGGTCCAATATGGCTTCCCTCTGGTCAGTTTATGAACCAGCTGCTCCAAGAAGCAGTCATTTATTTCATCTAGGAACTTTATCTCCTTAGCATGTCCTGCTGTGACACTGGCACAGTCAATACCATGGTAATTGAAATCACCCATTATTATTATTGTGCTGTAATGTTTGTTAGCTTCCTTGATTTCTTTGAGCATTTCATCATCCATGTGTTCATTCTGGCCAGGCGGACAATAGTACACCCCCACTGCCATCACCTTCCCCTTTTTACATGGAATTTCAATCCATAAAGATTCTACAGCAAATTTTGTTTCCTGCAGAACTTTAATCCTTTCTGACTCAATGCCCGCTCTAACATATAGTTCAACCCCTCCACTAATTTGGTCAGCTCTATCATTACGATATAGTTTGTTCCCAAGTATCACAGTGTCCCACTGGTTGTCCTCTTTCCACCATGTCTCAGAGATTCCAATGATATCTAACCTCTCATTTAGTGCTATATATTCTAACTCTCCCATCTTAATTTTTAGACTTCTAGCATTTGCACACAAGCATTTTAGAGACTGTATTTTATTCATATTAATCTGGCTATTGGTAGGAATGAGTAATTTGGAATCCTTAAGCTCTGTCTGCTCCATACTCAAGGGCATTTGGGATACTTTACTCTTTTTTGGAACCTCTCTGCTTTTGGTAGTATCCTTCAAGGATACATTGTTCCGAACCATGCGCTCTTGAGTGACTGTCGGCTTTCCCCTATTATCTAGTTTACAAGCTGCTTTATCTCCTTTTTAAAGGTTAATGCCAGCAGCCTGGTTCCATCCCGGTCAAGGTGAAGCCCATCCCTTTGAAAGAGCCCCTCCTTTCCCCAGAATGTTCCCCAGTTCCTAACAAATCCAAAACCCTTATCCTTGCACCATCGTCTCATCCACGCATTGAGACTCCGGAGCTCTGCCTGCCTTTTGGGTCCTGCGCGTGGAACGGGAAGCATTTTGGAGAAAGGCTACCCTCGAAGTTCTGGATTTCAACTTCCTACCTAAAAGCCTAAATTTAGCCTCCAGAACCTCCCTACCACTTTTTCCTATGTCATTGGTACCGACAGGTACCAAGACAGCAGACTCCTCCCCAGCACTATCTAAGTCCTTATCTAGGTGGCGCATGAGGTCTGCTACCTTCTCACCAGGCAGGCATGTTACCAGGCGATCCTCACATCCACCAGCCACCCAGCTATCTACATGCCTAATGATGAATCACCAACTATAACGGCTGTCCTAACTCTTCCCTCATGGGCACATGGCCCTGGAGAAACGTCCTCTGTGCGAGAGGGTTTTACATCACCTGGAGGACAGTTCCTAGTTACAGGATCACTTCCTGCCACACCAGGGTGATACTCTCCTGCCACGTGACCTCTCTCCTCCATGGCAACAGGGATGCTGCCAGACTGGAGATGGGACTTCAGGACTATATTCCTGTAGGTCTCATTTATCTCTCTGTCTTTCTTATGTCTTCCAAGTCTGCTACTCTAGCCTCTAGAGAACAGACTCATTCCCTGAGAGAAAATAGCTCCTTGCACCTAGTGCACATGTATGACCTCTCACCAACTGGGAGAAAATCATACATGTGACACTCAATGCAAAAGACTGGAAAGCCCCCATCTCGCTGCTGGACTGCTGTCTGCATCTTAGTTTTAAGCTTGTGTTTAGATCTTTAAGTTCTTACTTACTAAGGATTGCTGTAGATACTTATACTAATAAACGTTTACCTAATACATTTAATATACCTTGTTCAACTGAAGCTTAATTAATCACAGGTTCTTAATATATGACTGATTTGGATAAAGAGCTGCACCTGAGAGCTGCTCCTTTCCTTTAAGATGTGTAAGTACCTATAAAGCTACGATTATCCCAGGGGTGGGTAGGTGTTGGGGAGGGAGGGAGGGAAATAAGACATTAAAAAAGGGCTGCTTCACAGTACCCTCTCCTGTGCTTCTGAGGTAAACTGTGACCAACTTCCTGGGTGATTAACAGTCCTTGCTTGGATAGAAGGAATATTTCAAAATGGTCTTTTGACCTACCACCTGGCTTTAACACCTACTGAAAAGGTTTCACAGGTCTCTTGTTCCCTAGGTAGAAGGCCTCTTTGTAAAGGTCTCTAGAAGAATTTATTTAGTGTTCAAAGAATACTGACCCTGTTTTGCCTCTTATGCTAAGTTATATTCTAATTTGATTTAAATTAAAGCTCTTTGCTGCTGCTAGGCTCTGACTTAGAATGAAATTTAAATTAGAAGCTCTCTGCTGGGTTCAAATATTTAACCAGAAAGCTCTCTTCTGTGTTTTAAATTTAAACTAAAAGCACTTTGCTGCTACTAGGCCCTGAGTGAGCATTAAATTTAAACTATAAGCTCTCTGCTGGGTTCTAAATTTAACCAGAAAGCTCTCTTCTGTGTTTTAAATTTAAACTTAAACTGCTGCTACTAGGCCCTGACTGATTTAGCAAATACACTGGGTTCACAGATTAATCGGCTGTAATCCAAAGAATTCTTTTCAGAAAAAATCCCAGAAGTATAAACTCACTATTGCAGATCTCTCTCCAGACGTAGCAGTCCCCTTTTGTAGCACTTCACACATTTGATTATAATGGAAACAAATATGTTTATCTGGATCCTCTTCAACTGGAGAATCTCTTGGTAGCTAATGCTTTTGTTAGGTAATAAAGATGAGCTTGGGTAATAGGGGTGGTTTTGAAGATCTGCATTTAATAAATATGTATTTGGCTTCCTCAGGTTTGGAATATGTTTGTTTTTCATTTTTTTCATAAAAATGTCTTTAGATACTACACTCCTCGTGAGGTGGCAAATTGTGTCATGCACTTCTTTGGCATAGATCAAACTTATTAATGATGTGCAGGCCCCATCATTTCTGTCACAAACAAACCAAATGGGGTTTTTATGTCATAATTGCATGCCTATCATGTGTGTAACTTGCTCATGTACACGTGTACCTCCAAATTTCCATGTGCACAACTGATATACATACACACAAACAATTTGTGCATATTCTTAATTTTTAGGCATGCAGCTGAATGCCTGCAAAAGCCTACAATTTATGCATCTTTTCTTTAGTGCAGACTCCTGGCAACACAACTGCCTCTGGGTTTTCTTGGCAATATATCACTGGAAGTTGATTGCCAGGCCTTTTCTTCTGAGGCAATGGAGGGTAACGTGAGTTGTCCAAGGTCACAAGGAGTGCCAGTGGGAACTGAATCCTTGATTTGCTGGGTACTAGGAATTTGCTCTAATCACTAGGCTACTCCTCCACTCTGCTTTATTGTTTACTAGGTGGAAATATATTAAGGGCACGATGTGCAGCGGTGGTAGTTAGCAGTGCTAAAGGCACCGGCTGCTGCCACTGATCATTAAACCAGGCCCTGGTATTGAGTGTCTGGGTTGTCCAGATTTGTCATGAAGCTAACCGGGCAGTGGTAATATTAAGCCGCTGCACGGTTAGCTTCAGCGGTGAAAGACCAGCCCTTTACTGTGCCTGACTTTTGCCACATTGTGATAACCAAGCAATGGCTCAATATCGTTGCTGCCTGGATATTGCCGGGTGTCACCCCAGTCCGCTCCCAGAATACCCCGATGTTAGCCAGCTAGGATCAGGGTGTGCAGTGACAGCACCTTTGCCAAGGAAATCAACGCGGTTAGTAGGTGCTAATCACATTAATCCCTTTCAATATTGAGCTCTAAAATTCTAATACATAAAAGGAGAGAAATGTACAAATAATGAGAATAATAGTAAGATATATTGGATTTCAAATAAATAAAACAGGCTTTGACTAAGGACAACACACTGAAAAAAAGAAACATTCTTGAAAAAAAGATGAGTCCTCTACTACTGTCAGGGACACTTAGCTCTCATTAAACATGCTTAAATCAGTGTCTGGCTTTTTTTATGTGCAGTGATTACTCCCAATAAAGTGCTGTGATTAGATCTATTTAAGTGCTACCCAAAGATAACTAATACATAAAACATACCTAATTGTAGACTGACAGCAAGATGCTTAATGAATATTTGAAATACTGTCCAGGTGTCAAAGGGCAAACTCATGAATTCATTATCAGGAAACAGCAAAGCCTCATTTCATTAGAGAGTATTGCTATTTTGATAATCCGCTGTTTACATCCAGCCTCTCTTTCTCCTTAATTCCCTCATATGTGGGGAGTCTAGAACAGTGGTGTTCATTTCTGGGATCACCAATGGGTCAGGTTTTCTGGATATCCCTAATGAATATGCATGAGAGAGATTTGTATACCTACTACCTTCATTATAGTCAAATCTCTCTCATGCATATTCATCAGGGATATTCTAAAAACCTGATACATTAGTGGCCTTCAAGGGCTAGATTTTATTTATTTTTATACCGCGCTCTTTAGATTCAATGTGTTTTACATGTATACTAACAGGTACTTTTTATTCCCTTGTCCCCGAAGGGCTCACAATCTAAGGGGTATGTTTACTAAACTGCAGTAAACGTAAATAACGCGCGTTGTACGATGTTAACGATCGTTAGCGCGCTATAGCTCATTAACGATCGTAAACGCGCTATAGCACGCGCTATCACGCGCTAATGCGTGTAATGCTCCGCGGAGCAATAAAACACCGCAGAAGGTGGAGAGAGGGCGGAGAGAAGGGGTCAATGGGCGGAGAGTGGGCGGGGAGAGGCTAACGCGCTGATTTTCAGAGTTGAATTCCAACGCGAATGAAAACCTACCGGTAAAAGCACTTTAAAGGGGAGAGAAACCATTTACGTGTCAGCAATGTACAGCCTAGGCAGGGAAACCAAAAAAGGTGATAAGTGTGATACATGTGCACAGAACAAAAGGGCACAGAAACACCGAAAATGACCCCAACAAACTGGAAAAAAACAACAACCAAGCTGGCCAATAGTGGTAGCAATGAGAAAAATCAACCCCTCCCCCCGAGTAAGCCCCATAGAACAGATATAATTCATGGAAGGGTCCATACTCTGTCCCCATACAAGGTGCATGGGCCCACAGTGAAATAGCGCTGCTCAGGGATTTCCCCACCATCGGACAGGGTTCCTATGGCATGCACATGTCCCGCAACATCAGGGTGGGCATGTCGGAACGGGCAACCGGGCAGATGCTGGAAAAGGGGATACAGAGGGCTACAGGCGGCACATGCAGTGGCGCAGCTGGGCCACAGTGGGGACTAGGGTGATGCTCAGTTGGCCCATAGGAATGCGTAAACAGTAGAGCCAGACAGCAACTGATGAGGGCCCAACATGGGCACGAGTGTGACTCCCAAAGCGTCACAGGGGAGAGTACCCAACAGCAACTCCCAAGGGCACGGAACACTGGCAGGCGGGGCTGGGGGGGAGCGTGGACGTCTATGCAGGCACCCCTACCCCAGAACACGCACCATAGGCAGCCGCCTACCTGCACACTGGATGGCCTGAGACCGCGCACCACCAGCTCCACCAGCAGAAGGGCATGTCAGCATGGTGGCTGAGGGATACTGGTGGTGGAGGGGGCAGTGGCAGATGCCCGGAGCAGACCTTGGCCTAGCCCTGTGTAGGTGGGTGCCATGCACTGCAACAGACATGCCCTGTCTGACCAACAGTCATGATATCACCAAGGAATGCACCATCTCTGTGAGAACATGGTGGTGCAGTGCACAGAACCACTGTATTCAAAAGCAGAAGGTCACAGGTTCAAGTCCCAGCTGTGGTTTCTGCCAACCAAGTCCTCATATTTTATCCACTACTATAACGTGCTAATACAGGCAGAACCGTTTTTGCAGATGACGTAAACATGCCCAAAACACCAACATTTTAACCTACAGAGCACAGACACCATAAACATGCACATTACCTAGAGCAGAGCCTCCCAAATGCAGTCCTGGAGGGCCAAACACCATTCCAGTTCCATGCTGCCTCTGATAAAGATGCCTGTGCTGCATTTCTATGCGCCACCACCATGGTATGCAGATGTATCTCATGCATATTCATGAGGGTCAGCATGAAAACCCGAACAGTGTTTGGCCCACCAGGACTGGAGTTGGGAACCTCTGCCGTAAAGCAGCAGCCAACAGGGGCAGACACACCCGCACCCACAGGCCCCATTACCACAGCCTTCTGGAGAGGCAGGACTGTGGGCTCTTCGTGCATCTCCCAATACTAGCACTTGCATACTTTAGTAATGCCACCCTAAACCGGGGAATATGGTACACATCTATCAAAAGGTTGCTATGATTACTGGCAGATAGCAATTCCTAGGTTAGGTACATGTGTCTGAGTGAGCTGCATCATAGCAACCTTTCTGATGTATTTGGAGTGTGCTACAGGTCATGTGTCTGACAGTGTTTACCAACCTGGGGAGTGACTCCTACAGTATTGCGTACCATAGCCATGCCTGCACTGTGCTCAGGACTTGTGTGGTGGCCTGGGCTGCCCAACACCTCTATAGTTGCACAATGCTGGCATAGGTGTGGGGAGTGTGTGTCTGTCTATCCAGTGTGTGGTGGCTTCCAACATCCTCCACAGCCCACACTGCTAGCACTGTTCCCAGTATTGGCCTGCCAATGTGCATAATGAGGAGCAAGGTACCATGGGAATAGCCTGGATAGGGTGGCCTGGCCTGGCCGCATCTGCGCTGGGCATAGGGCAATGGTTCGGACATTGTAGTGCCCGGTACCACCTGCACAGACAGAGTGGCTACAGCATGTCCTGCTGGGAGGTCACTCTCGCCCTGACTGTTTAGTGACCACAGCATGGCTAGTTTCCCCCATAGTGCTATATAGCATTTTGCTCATGTGATATATATGGGTTTCCTTTTGGGGCCCAATTGCTGATTTATCTACTTGGTGTGCATGCATTTTCTCCAGGACCATGCACTATGGACTAGCTGGTGGACTGTCTGCAGCTAGTATGTGTCTTGCTGGAACACCTTGCAGGGTGCAGCAGCTGGAGGCCTGCTGCTGGGGAATGTCAGATAATGGTGGGGGCAGCTTTGCATATCCAGGACTGCCGTCTGTCTGCTATTGTGTTATGTATGTGTACTGCTGTTGCTGGTCTCCTCTACTGCTGGCGTTGCAGGGGGGGTAGACTGTGAATCTATTGGTGGGTGACCCTGTTTCCCACCCTAAGCCCCAGAGGGTGGGTTGTGTGGTGGTAGATGATCTGCCCATGGGTCCATACCCCCCTTCACCTACAGCAGGTAACCTTGGCACCAACACAGGATATGCACTATTCTGAGGGCATCATTGCCCATAAGGACTAGACATGACCGAGACATACAGCAGGGCACAGATGTATCCTAGGTGTGTCTAATGGAGCTATCTATCACACACTGATGGGGATCTGCAGCATGGCATATCTCAGGCTTGAAAGGTGCTGTGGACCTGGTGCTGGGGGCCCCACCTCAACCTCAGGGTGGGCACTGTACCCGCACAATGTGAGTGTCTGTGGTTACTCTGTGGCAGTGCCACACATGGTCTGTCCCCCCTACAGGGCCGAGGTGCTGTGGGGGTGCATACCCGCTCTTGTGCCCATCTCTCAACTGCTGATTTGCATGTGCAGTGCATCATGGGTACGGGTGGGTTAACCCTATCCTGGTAACCACAGCAGAATGTGGGTGTGGTGCCGTGCAGTCCTCCTGTAGCCAGCCAGTTGTTTTTTAGCAGCTCTAGCCCACTGGTTACTACACTGCCTGTGGAGCCAGAGGTCATGGGTCTTAAACCCACAGTGGGGTTCATCAATAGGGCTGTCTTAGGCATTGTCTGTTTTTATTGTATATTAGTTCTGTCAGCAGGACCACCCTCAGGGTACTGTCCCCTTAGGGTGGCTCATAAGGCGCCCTATAGGGCGCCTTATTCGGCGCCCTATAAAGCGCCTTATAAGGTGCCTTATATGGTGTCCTATAGGGGACATTATAGGGTGCCTTGGCAGACAGCGCACTTTATAATGTGCCCTATGGAGTGCCCTCTAGGGTGCCTTATGTGGCACCTTAGGTTACGCCACTGTGAGGGTGTGTTTGCTGGCAGCACTATTCAGGTACAAGTAACCTTCCTCACAGCCCACTACTTAACCCTTTCCAGGCCAAGCCCAGTACTTTCGGGATCCAAACCTCTGCCTATATATTCCTATCAAATGGTATAGCATACATGACCATGCCAGAGGGAACGTCACTATTGGAACATATTGGATACGACAGGTACAATTTTCCTGACATGTGCAAACATTAACCCAGCTGCAGGATGTGGATAAAATGTTATAGTAGGCCTTCAAAGGGTTGCACATGATGCCTCAACCAGCCTTCTTTATTAGGCACACTGGGGATTCGAACCCATGACCCTTGTACCATCAGTCTGTGTAGTGACCATTGTGCTATAGCTCTGTTTCTGTATTTGGGTTTCTGCGCTCTGTCTTAAGCTTGCGCGCAGTAGCACGCATGCTGTAGCAATCGTTGCTGCGCAGCGCGCAATACCGCGCGCAACTGCGCGTTATCGGTTACGATGTACCGCCCATGTCCATTTTTGGCTTTCCTTCCACTAACGTGGCTTCTAACGCGAATTGCACTAACGCAGTTTAGTAAACATACCCCTAAGTGTACCTGAGGCAATGGAGGGTTAAGTTCTGGGCAGGGGTAAGACACAAATCAGTTTCTTCTACACAATTTTGAAATTTTCGGCCATTATTTCCTGAACGTTCTGGAAACTCCTCTCAAACAATCAAATGTAAATCTGTAACCGTTTGATGTGCCTATTACCCTTCCCTGCAATCATACTGTATGTTCTAATCCTGACCTGTACAGCCCTCCCTTATGTATAGAAAACCGCTACTGATCGCTGGAAGTAGCGGGATACAAGTGTACACTAAATAAATACATAAATAAATTATTTCTTGCAAATTCTGAGAGGTAAAGGAACCCACAGGAAAAAACTGTGCAAATAAAAACTCTTGAGCAGAAAGGACTGTAGGATCTTTGCCCCATTTTTAAATTTAGTCCTCTTGGAAGTGGCCCACAACACTTTTGCAGAAGTCTTTGCTTGTATAACTTTTCTTTCTGGAGCATTGCTCCCACCTATGGATGCAGGAAAAGAAAAATGGCTGAACAAAAGATGTGGGACCCGATTTTCGAAGTCCTTTACACAGGTGACTTCCCTGAGACATGGAGCATAGCACTGCCCAAATGAAATTCGGGCCTGTGGTCTCTCCAAACTGCACCAGCCCACTGTTAAAGGAATACATTTCTGCTGTAGCATGCCCTCTCTATAAAGCTACATTTTTTGGCTTTTGGTTAGTTGGTTGTAAACCAAGATTATTATAAATAAAATACGAATACAAGAGAGTACCTCAAGTAAGGCTCATCTGTATATTTAAAGAGAAAAAGAAATCTCTGATTTACTTGTGGACCAAAACATGTCAATTTCATTTTAAATGAAAAGAATGTCTGCTTTCTATGTTGGCTGAAATGAGTTGTGCAAATTCCTAATTACAGTGCTTTGATTTCCAGATTTGGGATTAAATTTGATTGTAAGCTATTTCAATTCAAAACAATAATGCAAATGTTGCATAGGACTTCTGGGCACATTTAATTGATTTGTCTGTGTTTGTCATTATGAAGTGGAAGTTATGAGAACCTTGAGCAGAAAGTGCAAACCAATTTCAGAATGACCTTTACTGTCTAGTATGAGATTTGGATAGCAGGAAGTTTAATGAACCCGAGAATGATAAAAGTTGATATTTATATTGAAAAAGGTGAGCCAAAATAAATGAGACAATTTAAGGTATTGTGAGATGTATCCTTTAAGAGCAAAGATTAATTATGATAAATTCTTTTACCTATAGGTTAAAATCAACCCAGTCATAAATCATTCTTGCTCAGGAGGTTAAAATAGTCTTTATTATCTTCCATTTCTTTTTTAAGGAGCGGGGAACACATTTTATGGATTGTAAAGTAGTGGTCTTTTCCCATCTAGAAAAGAAGGCAACTTACATTCTGCAGTTTTGGACTTATTTTGGCTAAATTTTCTCTATTATATGTGTGATTATGTCAAGCTAGCAAGTGTATTTTCTATAAACTTTCCCATCTATCATTGTGTTTGTGTTCTAAGATACTGACAGTCGCCTCCTTGGTAACTTCAGGTCCATCTGCTCCAGGATTATGAGGTCTATCGGTTTTGTTACTCTGTTTCTTTTTACTGATATTATAGCCTGCCATTGTTGGTGGGTAATGTCCTTGAATGTTGTATTTTGTTTTCCCCACTTAGAAGACCTGGGGGTATGTTTACTAAACCGTCTTAATGTGCGCCCGGCGATAGTGTGCAGGCTGCCATAAAAGGAATGGGCGTTCCAGTCTTAAAGTAGCAAAACGGGATTATCGCGCGATAACGCGCGCTGCTGCGCACATTAACGGGCTAAGCGCAGCTAAGCGCGTTAACGCGTGGTAATCTTAAGTAGGCGCCCAGACATGCAAACATAGAAACAGAGGTGTAGTACAATGGTTAATACATTGACTGATGATACAGGGGTCATGAGTTTGATCCCCCAGTGTGCCTAATGCATAAGGCTGGCTGAGGCATCAGCTTTGACATGTAAGTATTGTTTCTTGAGGCATTTTATTTGTATTTTAATTATTGCTGCCAGCAAACACACCCTCACGTGCCATAACCTAAGGTGCCACATAAGGCACCCGATAAGGCACTCCATAGGGCACATTATAAAGTGCACTGTCTGCCACGGCACCCTATAATGTCCCCTATAGGGCACCCTATAAGGCGCTCCATAGGACAACTTATAAGGCACCTTATATGGACTGTAACCATAAGGTGCCTCAGAAGGCGCTTTATAGGGCATCCTATAAAGCGCCTTCTGAGGCACCTTATGGTTACAGTACTCTGAGGGTGTTTTTGCTGGCAGCACTAATGTACATTAAAAATTGACAATGCTCTGGATAGCCCTATCAAATAGCCCCACTGTGGGTTTGAACCCATGACCTCTGGCTCCACAGGCAGTGAAGTAACCAGTGGACTACAGCTATTAACAAGCCCTTGGCTGGCTACATAAGGACTGCATGTCACCACACAAACAGTCTGCTATGGTTACCAGGATAGGGTTAACCCACCCATACCCATGATGCACTGCACATGCAAATCAGCAGTTTACAGATGATCACAAGATGGGGTATGCACCCCCACAGCACCTCGGCCTGGTAGGGGGAACTGACCATGTGCACCCCCACAGCACCTCAGCCTAGTAGGGGGTACTGACCATGTATGTTACTGGCACAGAGTAGCTACAGACCGTCACATTGTGCGGGTACTGTGCTCACCCTGAGGGTGAGGTGGGGCACTCAGCACCAGGTCCACAGCACCTTCCATGACTGGAGTAGACTATACTGCAGGTCACCATCAGTGCTAGTGTGTGTGATAGGTCATTCCCGCAGACGCATCTGTATTTCTCAGTCGTGTCTAGCCCTTATGGGCTATGATGCACCCAAAAGAGTGCATAACCTGTGGTGGTACCATGGTCACATGATGAAAGGGTGGGGTATTTGGACCCATAAGTAGATTATGTACCACCACCCAACCCACTCTCTGTGGCTGAGGGTGGGAAACAGGATCTCTCACCAACAGAGCCACACTCTACCTCCCTGCAATGGTAATAGAGAGGATCATCAACCCCAGTCCTGCTGGGGAACAGACGCCATACAGGGAAAGGCAATGCCGATCTGTACACATCCATAAGGCAAAGCACACAGAAGGCCTGGAAATGCTCAGGTGCCCCCCACCACCACCATCTGACATTCTCCAGCAGCAAGCCTCAAGCTGCTGCACCCTGCAAGATGTTCCATCCAAACACATACTAGCTGCAGACAGTCTGCTAGCTGGTCTATAGTACATGTTTCTGGAGGAGATGCATGTACCCAAAACTGGGATGTCAGCATACACAACAAGCAAATAAGTCAGGGATTGGGCCCCAAAAGGAAACCATAAACATCACATGAGAAAAACACACTACAGCACTATGGGGGAACCTAGCCATGCCGTGGTCACTGCTCAGTCAGGGTGAGAGTGACCTCCCAGCAGGACATGCTGTGGCCACCCTGTCCATGCAGGTGGTTGTCAGGCACTACAATGTCCGAGCCATTGCCCTATGCCCTGTGCAGATGCATCCTGGCCAGGCCACCCTGTCCGGCTATACCCATGGTACCTTGCTCCTCATTATGCACATTGGCAGGCTTACACTGGCAACAGTGTGGGCTGAGGAAGGTGTTGGCAGACACCACACACTGGATCAGGGGTGGGCACCTCCGGTCCTAGAGGGCCGCAGACCAATCAGGTTTTCGGGATATCCCTAATGAACATGCATGAGATATATATGCATTAGAGATATCCTGCCAACCTGACTGGTTTGTGGCCCTCCAGGGCTGGATTTGGAGACCCCTGCCTTACACCTCTGTCATTTAAGATTGTGAGTGGGCAAGGTACAGATGTCCTAGACATCGAAAGGGTATATAGAATGTGTCACATTCCTCATCGATTCTCACCACCACCAAAAAGTTGTGTAATAGACAATTTTTTGGTGGTGGTGAGAAGTGAGGAGGACTTTGACAAATTCTATCTAACCTTTTTGATGTCTTGGACATCTGCACCTTGTCCACTCACAATCTTAAATGACAGAGGTGTAAGGCAGGGGTCTCCAGATCCAGCCCTGGAGGGCCACAAACCAGTCAGGTTGGCAGGATATCTCTAATGCTTATATATCTTATGCATATTCATTAGAGATATCCCGAAAACCTGACTGGTCTGCGGCCCTCCTGGACCAGGTTTGCCCACCCCTGCACTGGATAGACAAACACACACTCCCACACCTTTGCCAGCATTGTGCAAATATAGAGGCTCTTGGCAGCCCTGGCCCCCGCACCAGTCCTGGGCACAGTGCAGGCATGGCTATGGTACGTAATACTGTTGGGGTCACTCCCCAGGGTGGTAAACACTGTCAGACATCAGACCTGAAGCACACTCCACAGACAGCAGAAAGGTTGCTATGATGCAGTTCAATCAGCAAATTGTGCTTAACTTAGGAATTGCTATCTGCCAGTAATCATAGCAACCGTTTGATAGGTGTGTACAATATTCCCAGGTTTAGGGTGGCATTGCTAAGGTATGCAAGTGCTAGTATTGGGAGATGCACGCAGGGCCCAACATCCTGCCTCTCCAGGAGGCTTTGGATAATGGAGCCTGTGGGTGAGGGTGTGTCTGCCCCTGTTGGCTACTGCTCTAGGGCAGAGGTTCCCAACTCCAGTCCTGGTGGGCCAAAAACTGTTCAGGTTTTCATGCTGTCCCTAATAAATATGCATGAGATACATCTGCATACCATGGGGGCGGTGCATAGACATGCAGCACAGCCGTGTTTATTAGAGGCAGCATGGAACCTGAATGGTGTTTGGCCCTCCAGGACTGCATTTGGGAGACTCTGCTCTAGGTAATGTGCATGTTTATGGTGTCTGTGCTCTGTAGGGTAAAATGTAGGTTTATTGGGCATG
The DNA here is from genome assembly GCA_033557465.1 of Ichthyophis bannanicus. NCBI lineage: Eukaryota > Metazoa > Chordata > Amphibia > Gymnophiona > Ichthyophiidae > Ichthyophis > Ichthyophis bannanicus. The sequence goes on from CM066035.1 coordinate 782,865,901, forward strand.
TTTCTGTTATCTGCAATAAAGGTTCTGTCTGTATTAGCACATTTTAGTAGTGGGTAAAATATGGGGACTGGGTTGGTAGGAACCACAGCTGGGACTTGAACTTGTGACCTTCTGTGCCTGAACACACTGGCTGTGTTCACTGCACCACCATGTTGCCACAAAAATTGTGTATTCCCTGGAGATACCATGACTGTTTGTCAGACAGTGCCTGTCTGTTGCAATGCACGGCACCCACCTAAACAGGGCTAGGCCATGGTCTGCTCTGGGCAGCTGCCACTGCCCCCTCCACCACCAATACCCCTCTGCCACCATGCTGACATGCCCTTCTGCTGGTGGTGCTGGTGCTGTGCAGTCTCAGGCCATCCAGTGTGCGGGTAGGCGGCTGCCTATGGTGTGGGTTCTGGGGTAGGGGTGCCTGCATAGCTGTCCATGCTTTCCCCCAGCACCGCCTGCCAATGTTCCGTGCCATTGGGGGTACCTGCTGGGTACTATTCCCTGTGACACCGTGGGAAGCACACTCTTGCCCATGTTGGGCCCTCAGCAGTTGCTGTCTGGCTACTCTACTGTTTCAGCATTCCTATGGGCCAGCTAGGCATTACCCTAGTCCGCACTGTGCCCCAGCTGCACCACAGCATGTGCCACCTGCAGCCCTCTGTGTTCCCTTTTCCAGCATCTGTCCAGTTGTCCATTCCGACATGCTCGCGCTGCTGTTGTGGAACATGTGCACACCATAGGAAACCTGTCCAATGGAGAGGAAAACCCTGATCAGCGCAATTTCACTGTGGGCTCATTCACCTTGTATGGGGACAGAGCATAGACCCTTCCAAAATTCATATCTTTTTTTTGGAGCTTTCTTGGGGGTGTTTTTTGATGTTTCCCATTGATATCACTATTGCCCAGCTTGGTTATGGTTTTTTTACATTTTCTTCTGGTCATTTTCACTGTTTCTTTGCCCTTTTGTTCCGTGCACATGTATCACACTTATCACTTGTTTGTAGGTTTCCCTGGTTTTGCTGTACATTGCTGACGGAAATGGTTTCTTTTCCCTTTAAATCAGCTCTAACGCCAGGGTTTCACTGGCGTTAGTTTTCAGCCTCGGATTTCACAGCGTTAGTGTGCAGGGAGCCTCTCCCCTCCCACTCTCCGCTTATTGACCCTCTATCTCCGCCCCTGGGGAGCCTTCCTCCGCCCTCCGGGAGCCTTTCTCCGCCTTCAGCGCTCGTTTGCGCCTTATCGTGCGATAAGGTGCCATTATAGCACGATAAGGCGCCTTATCGTGCGATAACGTGGGAGAGCGCACGTTAAGATGGTTTAGTAAACATACCCCTTGGTTAATGAGTTTTATTTTTAAATGTAAGTTTTTCATTTGTTAGTTTTCTGTAACTTATTGGTTTCTATGCAAGATTTTTTTGTCTCTACTGAAAAATGCAAATTAAGATCTATCAGCCTGATATTCAAATACAATGGTAGCGGTTATCTGGAGATTTGCTTATAGCGACGTATCTATGGATATTCAGTGGCACTAAAATGTGTTATAGAATAACGCACAATATTTGCCCCTTAGCATGTATGAAAGGGCAAAAAAGTGTTATTTTACTGTAACGCACAATTTTGTATCACAACATGTGAAACTGTAGATACTAATGAGATGCAAAGCTACAAATGTATGCAAAACACCTTATTAGAATTCAGATAGAACAACGCAGCTTGCAGTGATAACCGCAAATTGCAATGTTCTTGGAAAAATAACATCAGTTCAAAGTTGGCATTATTTTTCCTGAACGAGAGCATCGGGCCGCTAACCCGAGGCCTGATGCGCCAGGCAGCATTCTTAAAAGGGCCAGAGGTGTTTACAAAATTCAGTGATGCAGGGGTCCCCTCTCCCCACCCCCAGATGACACTCAAGACTCCTGCAAACAAAAATTCCCTCCCAACACGTGCCTCTAATCTCCTCAAGGCCTAATCAATCTCCCATCCTTTTAAGACCCCTCCACCCCTCTGGAGCCTGATCCAAATCCCCACCATCCCCCTAACGTCTCCCCAGACCTACCTTTAGTAAAGTTTAGCAATTTAAAGGGACCTAGGCATGAGTGACCTCACTTAATCCCACCCAGGACCGTGCCATGTTCAAAATGATGCTCACAATCCCTTGGTAGCAGTCTCACAGAGGAGGGGGCTTGGAGGCATATGTGGGGAATGGGCTATTTTTTTTTGGGGGGGGGGGCTGGCTATTTTCCAGTGCTAGTACAAAAGGACCCCACACTGTTTAATTGTTTTAACACCTCCGACCCCTTTAAGAATGTGGTCTGGAGCATCAGGCCGCGGGTTAACAGTCCACTGCTCTCAGTTGCCTTAAGTTCTCTAGAGGGCAGCAATAGTAAGAACACTATTCAGATGCAGATAACTATTCGGATAACTTCAAAGCAGCTAATAGCTGTCCTAAATTTATCCAGATAGCTATCTGGATAACAGTCTTAAAATCACCACCCTCTGGATAGTGGCAGCACTTGCCGCTCTCTCAGAGTCAGCTATAATCTGCACGCCAGTAATGAATATCTGGATTATGTTTAAATCCCAGCTGACATATTTAAAAAAACAATGACTGCAGTGTTTAAATGTTGGCCCATATATATATATAGGGCCCAATATTTAAAGGCATTTACATGGTTTACAGACCTGTAAACCATGTAAATGTCACTGAATATCCCCAGTAATGTCCGCTACACAGCCCAATGCTAATTGCTTAGCATCGTGGCATGTCGTCGACATTGCAGAGGCAGCACCAGCCGCTAAACAGACAGCAGCGATATCGCACCACTGCCCGGTTAACACCCATGGTAAAAGAAAGGTGCGGCGAAAGCTGGCCAATCTTTACCTGTGGGAACTAACTGGGCAGAGGCTCAATATTGCTGCTGCCAAGTTAGCTTCTGTAGACTTATGGGCTGTGCGGCGACGCCAGATATTCAGTGCTGGAGCCACATATGACCTGGCATTGAATATCCAAGGTTAAAGGTCTGCGATGACAGCTATGCGTCATAGCAGCGCATAACTGTCCCAGAAGAATATCAGGCCCATATTTTTTTTTAATTCCCATCAAGTCAATGCTGATTCCTGGTGACCCAGCAGCCCCTGGGCTTTCTGGGCAAGGTATCACCAGAAGTAGATTTCCAGGCCTTTTCTTCCGAGGCAATGGAGGGTAAAGAAGTGCCAGTGGGAATCAAACCCCAATCTCCAGGGTACTAGACTACTCCTCCACTCCACACCATACACTGTATATATAGTCTTCCTTTATAACTTACCTGCTAGAGTAGAAAGAAAATATCTGTTTTCTTAATAGTGTACACTGGGTTTCCAGAAATGAGTGATCAAGGGTTCCTAAGGAGGAAAACAGAAAAGATTCATCTTCACCAAGATATAATTCTTCCCCAAGAATAAGGGATTTGTTTGAAATGGCCGTGTTCCCTCGTAGTAGTTAAATGCCCTAATCTGAAGAGTCAGAGTCTGGTGAATATTTTAACGCTGCCATCACTCATGCCAAAATCAATAAAGCATCTAAGGACTGAATAAAGTACTGGGTCAAAGACAATGAACAAGTAATTAGATCTAATGGGCAAAGAACATTCACGTTATTGCTATTGCAGAAAAAAGATGGGAGACATTTATATCAGAGCTACAAAGTAAAAAAGAGAATGAATATTGATGCTTTCTTTATACTTGATGAGACATTGAGTTTTCATTGGCACAACGCATTCTGCATCCAGTAGGGTAAAGCCAGGTCTGGTCGCAGATGGGTTCATAGATTTCAGAGGCATTTTAGGTTTCAATCTGTGAAGATCATACAGGGAGCAATTTTCAAAAAGTGCACAGAACCATAAAGTCTGCAGCTATTTTCTCTTTGAAAATATGATTTTTGTATAGCGGATCCTCCAACTGTGGAACTGAGGACAACCCCTGAGGTCGATGCAGAGTAGCAACTGGCAGGGGTGTGTTCCAGATTGTTATGTTCTTCTCCGCAATTCTCTTCCACAAGTATGGGAGGGAATTGCTGATGGAGGCTTGAAAACTTTCTTAACTTTCTTCTCAGGATGGAAAAGCAAGCCAAGCCAAAAGCTTTTGGCAAAGGCTAATTCATCTTACTCTGGTTGCAGCATTTGGGCTTCTAACCCTCATTACGTACTTTCCATTTATCTCAACAGCTTATTTTAATGTCATTTGGGATATCTGTTGTTCCATTCATTTCTCATCTCTTGCATTTAGCGTGCCCGTGCCATAATGTTGTTTGATAGCTGTTAACCGTATTCATCATTTTACATTGTAGACCACTTTGATGCCTACTCTATAGCCGAATGGTGATACGTATATTAAGTCTCCATAAATAAATGAATACAACATGGAAATCCAGTAGTATCTTGGATAAAACTTCCTGTTTAATGGGCATTTCCCATATGAACAAAAATATACAAAAGAAGGGCAATGAAAACAATCAGACATTCAGAGGATAATTTTATAAGGAGCCATGTGAAGTTACACACCATCTATGCATGTAAATCACAGCATTTTAATGATTTATAGGCATGAATATGCCTTCATGGGCATACTTTAGCCAGATGCTATTTTATATGTATGTGCATAGTACCGATAAGCCATATTTTCATTGTCGGCATTTGGGTCGCGCTTTGGTAGAGCATGCAAATTAATGCAAAAATTATAAAATACTGCAATTCACACACATTCTTGCCAAATCTAGATGTGGTTATTTACAGCAGTCAGAAGGATAGTGTAAGTGATTGTCTTAATTTAACCCTTGTTTTTGACAACTTATGCCCCTATTTTATCAAGCCGTGTTCATATGTACTTGACTTTACAAAGAGATGTGAAACACACACAAAAAAATATGTCAACTGTGTGGGACTTTATAACTTGTTCTCTTAGTCCACAGTCAGCTGTTACTTCCTCGTTTTCTAGAATTTCTCTCAAGCAGTGTCCTTTTCAGGAAATGAGAAACCAGTCAGGAGACGTGGCAGGAAGTTCTAAAATTGCCTTTATTGTTCCACTTAGGGTTCCACGGATCAAGTGTGCCAACCCGAAACAGGCCGTGTTTCATATACCACTTCCTCAGGGGTTAGGGGCTCACTAAAAAACATACATGTACATGTTAAATAAAACCACAACAAATAAAACATGCATAATAAAACATTGAACACAAAAGAGTTGATAAAATCCATTTCATCATGATAAACTAAGAAAACAAAACAATGAAACAGTTTTGATTTTAGAGTATTTATTGTATATTGTGTTATAATATATGTACTCTTAGGGGCATGTTTACTAAACATTCCTAACGTGCGGGGCCGCGCTAGTGTGCCTGTGCCATATAAGGAGTGGGCGGTTCAGGCAGAAAATAGAAAAAAAACGGTAGTAAGCAACCGGACGTGTGTGCGTCGCGCTAATGTGCGGGGGTCGACATTAGCGCGTGGAAAGGCAAAGTGGCGCGCTGCTGAGTATACAAAACAACAGAGCCGTGGTACAACGGTGAAGACACTAACCAATGGTGCAGGGGCCATGGGTTCAATCCCCCAGTGTGCGCAACGACAAAGGTCAGCTGAGGCAGTAACTGTAATGATTAACATTGTTTTAGGAGGCAAATTAATTTGGAACGGCATAAGGCGGCGCACAGTTATTTTTGGGCGGCAGAAGGCGGCGCACAGTGCTTTTTGGGCGGCATAAGGCGGCGCACAGTTATTTTTGGGCAGCAGAAGGCGGCGCACTGGTCCCCTTGGGCGGCAGAAGGCGGCGCGCCGATGCACAAGCACAGGAACAGAGCCACAGCACAATGGTTAAAACACTGACCAATGGTGCAGGGATCAGGGTTTCAACTCCTCACAATGCCCAGTGAAAAATGCCTGCTGAGGCAGTATGTATTATGTTGTGGAGTGCTGTAGGAGGCTGTATAATTTTATTTTGTTATCACTACTAGCAAACGCACTCTCCCAGCATGTTAACATACGGCGGCCCATAAGGCACATGTTACAGTGCACTGTTCGCCAAGGCACCCTTGAATGACCCCTATAGGGCAGCATGTATGTTGCGACACAGGATAATGTATAGTGCACCCTATAGGGATGGCAACCATAAGGTGGCCTACAGGGCGCCCTATGAAGCACCCTCAGAGGCACCTAATGGGTATAGTAAGCTGAGGGTGGTCTTGCCGGCATAGACATATGTACAGTAAATAAAAATAAAGCTGTGGACAGCCCTATCAAAGGGCCCCACTGTGGGTTTGAACCCATGACCTCTGGCTGCACAGGCAGTGATGTAACCATTGCGCTACAGTTCCATAGCTGTAAGCAGGCCCCTGGCTGGCTGCAGATAGCCTACACGTCACCTCACAGACAGTCTGCTGGTGTCAACAGGATAGGGTTAGGCCACCCGTACCCATGATGCACTGCACATGCAAATTACCTGTCCGCAGATGGACACAAGATGGGGAATGCACCCCCACAGCACCTCGGCCCTGTTGGGGGAAGTGACCGGGTGCACCCACACAGCACCTTGGCCTAGTAGGGGGCACTGACCGGGTGTTTTACTGGCACAGAGTAGCCACACACCATTACATCGTGCGGGTACTGTGCTCACCCTGAGTGTGCAATGAGGTGGCCAGGACCAGGTCAACAACACCTGCCATGGCTGATGGAGGCCAAGCGGGTGTTCCAAAGCAGTGTTAATGTGTAAGATAGCTAGTTTCTGCACAAACACCATGGATATCCCTGTCTGCCGCCATCAGGCACCCCCCCCCCCCCCCGTGGCAAACATGGTCCCCATCAAGGGATCCACACTCTACCTCCCTGCAAAGGTGACAGTAGAGGGCAACATCAACCCCAGTCCTGCTGAGGAACACCACCACCACCCCCCCAGGCAGGCAGCTAGCTCCATACACAGCCATAACACAATAGCAGACAGACATAAGCCCAGGGTATGGTAAGCTGCACTCCACCACCAGATATTCCCCTGCAGCAAGCCATTATAGCAAGACATTTACCAGCTACAAACAGTCTGCTGGTTAGTCCATAGTGCATGTTCCCAATGGAGATGCATGCACCCAGAACTGGGCTGTCCACATACACAGCAAGCAGATAGATCAGTGACTGGGCCCCAAAGAGAAACCCATATCTATCACATGAGAGAACTACTATACAGCACTATGGGGGGGGCCTAGCCATGCTGTGGTCACTGCACAGTCAGGGTGAGCGTGATCCCCCAGAAGGACATGCTTTGGCCACCCTGTCTGTGTAGGTGGTGGCCGGACACTACAATATCCCAGCCAATGTCCCTGCCAGGGCCCTATGCCCAGTGCAGATGCATCCTGGCCACGCCACCCTGCCCTGGCTATACCCATGGTACCTTGCACCTCATTATGCACATTGACTGGCCAATACTGGCAACAGTGCTGGCAGTGCGGGCTGTTGAAGGGGCTTGCAGCCAACACCCACTGTATAGACAGACACACACTTCCACACCTCTGCCATCATGGTGCTACGATTGAGGGGGTAAGTAGCCTTGCCCACCAAACCGGTCCTGAGCACGGCAAGGCATGGATATGGTACGCATTACAGCTGGTGGTCACTCCCCAGGGTGGTAAGCACCATCAGAGGCCAGGCCTGGAGCATGCCCCGCAAACACCTAACAGATTGTTTGGATGGGGTCAACTAGCAGTATGTACGTAACGTATGGATAACTGCCTGCCTGTGCTCCTAGCAAACGTCTCCGAGCTGTGTACCGTATACCTCAGGTGTAGGGTGACATTGGTAAGTTATGCAAGTGCTCGTTTTGGGTGCTGCATGCACGGTCCAATGTTCTGCCTTTCCAGGAGACATTGGCCAATGGGGCCTGTGGGTGTGGGTGTGTCTGCCCTTGATGGCTGCTGCTTTACGGCACAGATTCCCAACTCCAGTCCAGGTTTGCATCACACTGTTCGGGTTTTCCTGCTATCCCTCATGAATATGCATGGACTACATCTACATGCCATGGGGGTGGTGCATAGATATACAGCACAGGCATTTGTATGAGTGTCAGCATGGAACCTGACTGGTGTGTGGCCCACCAGGACTGCATTTGGGTGATTCTGCTCTAGGTACTGCCCCTGTTCATGGTGTCTGTGCTCAGTGGGGTAAAAGATAGATGTCTTACCATTGCATATGTCCCCGCCATGAAAGGTGTGTCCTTACTATCACTGTTTAGTTGTGGGAAAAATATGTGGGCAGGATTGGCAGTAGCCCCAGCTGGGCTTTGAACCTGTGACCTTCTGTTCTTGTATGCACTGTCTGTGTGCACTGCACCACTGTGTAGCCACAGATTGGTTGGATTCCCTGGACTGTCCATGACTGTGGATCCGGCAGGACCTGTCTGTTGCAGTGGACTGTGCCAGCCTGCACATGGCTAGGCCTCTGTCTTCTGTGGTTAGCAGCCACTGCCCCCTGCACCACATGTACTTGTCTGCCAACATGCTGGCATGAACTTCTCTCAGAAAAAGCAGTTGACCTGATTGCAATGTGGCAGTATGGGACTGCATTTGGGGGACTTGGCTGTAGGTAATGCCCATTGTTGTGGTGTGTGTGCGGTGTTGGGTAAAATATGGGTGTTTTTCCCCATGCATACAGGGGTGTCTGCGCTATCTTTATTTAGTGGTGGGTAAAATATAGGGACTGGGCTGGCAGGTGCCCCAGCTGGGTTTTGAACCTCTGCCCTCTGGTCCTAGAGGTAATGACTCTGTCCGCTGTACCACACTTTGGCCACAGAGACAGTGCAGCCCCTGGAGGCAGTAAGCCTGGCAGGATGGAGTCACAAACCCTGCTCTACGCAATTCTACTGTGGGCATATGCACCCTGTCTGGTGACAAACGTGCACATAAACCCCGGAAATGACCACGGGAAATGTGGGACAAAATATCACCACGCTGGGCAACAGTGATATTAATGGGCAACCATAGCAAACACTCCCAGGAAAGCTCCAAAACGTGGAAATGTTTTTTGGACGAGTCTCCTCTCAGTAGACCCTTCCAAAATTCATTTCTTTTTTCTGGAGCTTTGCTGGGTGTGATTTCTGTATTTGCCCATCACTATAACTGTTCCCCAGCTGAATTACTATTTTTAATAGTTCTGTTGTGGTCATTTTCTATTGTTATTTTCACTTTTGTGCTGTGCACATATATCACACTGCTCACGTTTTGCTGGTTTCCCCGGTTTTCCTGTACATTGCTGACGGAAATGGTTTCTCTTCCCTTTAAATGCTTTTACATGCAAATTCGGGCCCGATACTGTGCGGGGAGCCTCTCCCCTCCCACTCTCCACCCATTGACCCCGTCCCTCCGCCCCTCCGGAGCCTTCCTCCGCCCTCCTTTCGCCGTTCCACGCCTCTATCGGACATTTGCGGGCCCGCACTTGTACGGGGCCCGTTAGTGAGCCGCGTACCTGTGCGGGGGTGACACGCACGTGTGCGGGGCATTTAAACGCGTTTCTGCGCGTTTCAGTGCCGCGTTGCCGTGCGCTATTTTGCGGCGTGCTATTTTGCGGATTTTAGTAAACATGCCCCTTAGTGCTGTTTTTTTATATTGATGCAGTGGATATTGCCATCTTTTATTTATCTGTTATTTATTGCAACATGTTTATTTTATCAATGGTTTAAACATTATAACTATTTATGTATTTATTGTTTTAATTATCATGATGAAATGGATTTTATCAACTCTTTTGTGTTCAATGTTTTATTATGCATGTTTTATTTGTTGTGGTTTTATTTAACATGTACATGTATGTTTTTTAGTGAGCCCCTAACCCCTGAGGAAGTGGTATACGAAACACGGCCTGTGTCGGGTTGGCACACTTGATCCGTGGAACCATAAGTGGAACAATAAAGGCAATTTTAGAACTTCCTGCCACGTCTCCTGACTGGTTTCTGGTTGCCCGCGTGGCGGTTTGCTGTTTTTTGGTGGACCCCCTTTTCAGGAAATGGACTGTGCCCTCCTCACTTCTCCTGCCTCCTAGATTCTTGATTTAGTCAGATCTCTGTGGGGGTCACCTCTCTTCCTTTTCATCAGCTTTTTTCTCCTTCTCCCAATTAAAGTGGCGGTGGCTAGGTGTTTTATTTTGCCTAGCTGTTGCCACTGAACATGCCCCCCCCCCATATATTCAGCACCATTTAGCCACTCATGTTCTGCCCATGGTCTGCTTGGCGCTATTCATATAATGCCGCTGGAAATCGGTGGATAGAGCAGACCAGCAGTATTTATCCGGACTGCAGCTGCTTTTATCCAAAATAGTGCTTCTGAATATGGGACTGTTAGATTGTAAGCTCTCTGGAGAGAGGAAAATGCCTACTGCACCTGAATGTAACTCACCGTAAGCTGCTACTGAAATAGACATGAGCTAAATCCAAAATCACTTCCCTTCCACCCTCTCTCAAAAGAACAATTGCAAGCTCCACAATCGAGGGCCGTTTTCAACATAAAGTTGGCAGCTTGGCTACTCCAGTTCTCTAGAACTCAGTTCTTCTCTTTGCTTCACCCATGCTTTCAGATCTTAATCATTTGTTAGTCAGAAAGCTGGCTATTTTCCTTTCTCTCTTTTGCACTAATAGCAGGGGAGGCCTATAAACAAACTCGTCTCTGAGGTCGCAGTCCCATGCAGGAGGTGTTTGAAGCAATCTACTGCCTGAGACGAGAAAAGAGATAGCGAGATGGTGCCTCCTCTCCAAGGCACTGGGGTTGGGGTTCTTCCCTTCTGAGGTCTGGCTAAAGTCAAAGAGCTGGCTGTGTGGAGTGATATATGGGATTGATGGGCATCTGGGGTGGGGAAGTGTGTGAGTAGATGTCTGGGGCAGGATTGTGTGTGGGGGGAGGACAGGAGTATGTGTAGAGAGCATGAAGACCATGTGTGGGAGATATCTGGGACAGTAGAATGTGTGTTGGGGGGGGGGGTGTTTGCTTTTTGTGGAATATATGCAGTGGGGGAGCAGGTGTTATGTGTTTTTGCAGCATAGCAGGGGTGTGGTATGTGTGGGGAGAGGGGGAATCTAGAGCATCCATCTATCCTTTCAACAACCAATCTATTCAAACTTCATCAGTCCACTTATCTATCCATCACACTATTTATTCATCCACAAGACCATTCATCTTATCTTTCCTTCACCCATCAATTCACTGGCCCATTTGTATGTGTATAGTTCTTCATCCTTATAGTCATATTATGAGTCTTTCCTCTGTCTATTCAAATTCCATCCCACCAGAACCGATTCATTGGGTTTACAAAGATATTGAAAATAATAGTAACATTAAGAGCGAGAGCAACAAATCAGCGTCTCTCTGTGGGGGAAGGATTACTTTCTATAAAGAATCAGCATTAAGGAAGAAACCAGTCCATAGCCATTATAATGTATTTGTCATTTCATTTTCCCAGCTTAAAGAACAAAGAGGAACCCTGTTACACGAAGAGAGTGTAAATGAAAACCATGTTGACTGTAGAAAGGTTCCTGTGGGAGGTGGGGGCTGGGAAGGAAGGCCTTCTTGAGGGGGCCAACCTACTGACGGAAAGCTCAAGACCAAAGAGAGGAAGCACGATCTGAAAAAAATGGTAGAACAACTGGACAAGTGCCCAGGCAGGCAGAATAACTTTTCAATGTCTTGCCCACTCCTATGCAATCTACTCAGTACCATGATGTACTCTGGCTTATTATCCATGGCTTAGTTCTGCTTTATGTATTTTTTTTCCACTGCCAAATTTTGCATTTGCCTGCAACCAATTAGAAACAAATGCTATGAGTTCCTTTGCTCTTTTTTGCCAGGGCATTTTGTACTTTCTGGCAAGGCATACAGTCACTGGAAATTTAACAACCACTTCTTACTAAGCTAGCAGACAAATGCTTAACTAACACAACATGTCTAGCTGCACAATAAGCTCTCTGATGGGACAGATAATTGCAGCAGCTCAATAATTCTAAATAACTGTGCTTATGAGTAAGTATTTCTTTGGCATCATGCTGATCTCCAGGAGCTTGAGTGTAAATACAGACAGCCTACGACAGTCAATATACGCTGCTGTCGATGCATGTGGAGCTCCAGTGGGATTTCTGTTTGCTCCTAAATTCCTCTCCTTTTGAGAAACTGGGTAAATGTTCACACTGAAGAAAATGTTCTGCTGATCACGTATCCCAAATTAAAGTTTACAATGATGGAAGTGGAAAGTAAAAAATTGCAAAAAGCCTGCTGGTCAGTTTGCTGGCATGATTTTGAAATACTTTTATCTTGCGTCTAAAGCTTTAATTTTCTTCCACTTCATGGAAAACAAAAAGACCCATAGAAAAAAAAAAATCTGCAGAGGCAAAAACCTTGAACTCAAAATTGCTGCTGTTGTGATGCACTGTGTGTATATGTGTGTAGCTTGCACTGCCTCTCCCTGTGCAGTCACTGGTCTATGGAGTTTGTCCTTAATAGAGCTATTTCAGTAAAGAAAACAACCAACCCCGGCTCTCTGGCATAAAAATAAATCACAGTTTTAAGGCTACAATGCCCAGTGAAATCTAGGAAGAGACAAACATCCTGGGAGCAGCATTATGGGAGAAAGTTTACACAGGCATTTTTGTTCATAACTAAAAGGTCTTTTATTAAAGGTTTTGTGCCATCAAGTCAGTGTTGATCCCACTGCCTCTGGGTTTTCTTGGTTATGTATCACCAGTAGATTGTCAGGGCTTTTATTTTTGAGGCAATGGAGGGTAAAATGACTTGCCCAACGAGTGATCTTCTGGGTACAAGGCAGTCGCTCTAACCACTAGGCAACTCCTTCACCACTTTATAAAATTACCCATTGGTATACACACACGTGTGTGGTGACAAGAACGCATTTACACAAGCAAAGTGTATGTATGTCTCGGGGTGTAGTTTGGATGGTAAGGAAGTGCAGAGCAAAAAAAAAAAAATAATTTATTTTCATTTAAAATGAATTGTTCCCCATTTTGGAGTATTTTATACACACACAAATCGATTGTGCACATACTATTTCATAGGTATATGCATGTACAAATGACTTGTACACACTTAACAGTTTAAGGCATCCAGACAGACTGAGTGCACGCTCACGAATACACGTCCATAGGGGCGGAGCCTGGGCAGCATCACGCCGCACATGTGTCAGATTTAAAATACGCACCTATGCACATTCTTCAGTTGCATGCATTTACACCTGCTCCCAAACCAGTGTAGATATATGTAACTGAGTTTTGGCCATGATTGTTTCAGCGTTTCTGAGGCTATTTCATAAAGACACATAGATGCCTACTTGCTCTTCCAACCTACGTGGCCTGTTATAAAATACCCACCATGTGTAAATAGGGTTAGACATGGGAGAGGGAGTTTTTGGGTATGAACTAGAAAAACAATTTTGGAAGTTTATCTTGACAAGAAGGTGAAGTACAAAGGAGAACAAAACTGTTTTGGGCAGGCAATGCAAGTATAGTAATGATGAGAAGTCCTAGCAGTATTGCAGGGCACTTATATAGCTGGGTCGATGTGGCAGGCAACAGCTTTGTGGTTTCACATGGCAAGGGAGAGGTACTGGGTATGAGCTAAATAGAGGCTCTCGTGTGCTCATCTACCCAAGATCATGGAGTGCTGTGGAAGAAAATGCGAAAATTGTCCCAGACGGAGTGCTTTATCTTACAATTAGTTGTGCTGTGTGGCTGGCAGTTGGGGTAGATCCATGGCAGCGTGGACAGACTGTATGGGCCAGCTGATGTTTTTACACAGTCACCTTCTCTGTTATTATGTCACCATATAGCTCCATGTCTACAGGAAGAGGCTGACTCATACCTGGCTCTCCATCCATTGCCTGTGTGGACTTACGGTTCCTAGGCCTGATATTCAGCGGCGGTGGCAGCTAGTGCTACTAAAGTGGTTAGCCGCCACCAGTGGATATTCAGTGCTGGAGCAATATCTGGCCACTAGCATGAGTCAGCCGGATAATGATGAAGCTAACTGGGCAATAGCAATATTCGGCCACTGCCTGGTTAGCTTCTGCTGCAAACGTTGGGCCAGCCTTTAAAGTGCCTAACGTTTGCCTTGTTCTGATAAACAGGCAGTGTCTCAAACTCGCCGCAGCTCGGTTATCACCAGATGCCGCCCTTGGAATGCCGCAACTCTAGCCAGCTAGCATAAGGGCATGTAGCAGAAGCACTCATGCATATTCAGAGGCACTAACTGTGTTACTGTCACTGAATATCCCAGCCAAGGTGATTAACACGTTAGAGGCCTGCTGACCGCAGTAATCTCTCTAAATATCAGACCCCCCGTTTCTTCTAACCTGTATGACCCCATATCATAGGAGTCAAGTTTTCAAAAGGATTCAGAGTTCTACAAACAGCACAAATGATCCCTTCCTGAACACACAGAAGGAGTTCGTTCAATATCATGAACATAAGAACATAAGAAATGTCATACTGAGTCAGACCAAGGTCCATCAAGCACAGTATCCTGTTTCCAATAATGGTTATTCTAGGTCACAAGTACCTGGCAGGTTTCCAGAAGGCACACTGGTTCCACAATGCGCATGCTGGGGTAAGCAGTGGATTTCCTGGGTCCCTTTTAATAATGGTTTATGGACCTTTCCTCCAGGAACTTGTCCAACCCTTTTTTGTACCCAACTACACCAACAGCTTTTACTACATCCTCCGGTAACGAATGCCAGAGTTTGATTACACATTGAGTAAAAAAATATTTTCTCTTATTAGTCTTAAATGGCTTATTTATTTATTTATTTATTACAGTTTCTTATATACCGCACTATTTAGAATCAGCGCGGTTTACATCATAACAAAACGACCATTACGACAAACTGTCAGGTTTTACATTGAACAGGAGTACAAACTTGGATAACTGGGTTAACTATATACATAATCTATCTACACTGCAGTGTGAGGGCATTTCTAGATTGGGTCATTTCTTGGAGGGGATATCTGGTTTAGTTGCTGTCTGGTTCAGTTGCTGTCTGGGAAATATTGGCGGAAAAGGTATGTTTTGAGAGCCTTTCTGAACTGATATAGATTGGTAATGGCTCTAATGTCGGGGGGTAGGGTGTTCCAGCATTTTGGTACATAAAAACTGAATGCCCTGTTTGTGGTGTTCGTGTTGGACTTTGTTGAAGCCTTTGGTATTGCTAGCAAGTTTACAGCTGATGTTCTTCTTGCTCTATTGGGGGGCACCATGTGGATTAGATTCGTGAGTGAGAGGGATGAGGTGCCTTTGATTGCCTTAAATGCTAATACAAGGGATTTGAAGGTGATTCTCCCGTGAATTGGTAGCCAGTGCAGCTGTTTGAGAATGGGAGTCACGTGGTCGTTTCTGGATGCACCGTAGAGGACCCTAGCTGCGGCATTCATGGCCAACTGTAAGGGGGTTAGTGTGGATTGGGGGAGACCTTGTAGGATGGCATTTGCAAAGTCAAAATGCGGCAGGATCAGCGCTTGATATATGGTACGGAAATCGTCTGGGTCCAGCAGGGAGCGTAGGTGTTTGAGGGAACGGATTTTGAAGTAGATGGCTTTGACTACGCTGCTTATGTGGCGTCTCATGTCTAGATGTTGGTCCAGGGTAACTCCCAAATATTTTATTGCATCTTTAGTTTGCAAATCAGCTTCCTTGACACTGACGTGGGATGGGGGCGTAAAGTTGGAGTCTCTGGAGATGAAAAGGACCTCTGTTTTTTTATGCTGGATACGTAGGTTCTGTGTCTGGAGCCATGTTGAAACTGCATTGAAACAATCTGTGAGTGGGGTCAGGTCCATGTGGGTTGTGGAGAAAGGCATGTATAAAAGAATGTCATCTGCATATATCATGCAGTTTACGTTGAATGATCTTATGATATTGCATATGGGCTGCATGTAGATATTGAAGAGTAAGGAGGATAATGAGGATCCTTGAGGTACCCCTTGTTTTTGATGGAAGTGGCTAGACTCTTCTGATCCAGACTTCACATATTGCCATCTATCGTCCAGATAAGACTTGCACCATTTTAGTGCCTTGTTGCAGACACCCTTTTCTTTTAGTCTTCCCAGGAGGATTTCGTGACTCACGGAGTCAAAAGCCGCGGCGATGTCTAGGAAAATGAGGACAAAACCTTGATGGATGTTGTCGATTCCTGTGATGATATTGTTGATTAGACCAGTGAGTAGTGTCTCAACCCCGTGATGTTCTCTGAACCCATGTTGGCAGTTATCTAAGGGAGCAACAGAGTCTATGTGATCTTGAATTTGCCGTTGTGCTTCCTTCTCAATTATTTTGGCTAAGATGGGGATGCTAGCTATTGGTCGATAGGAGTCTACCCTTTGGGGGTCCAGTTTGGGGTTTTTCAGTAATGGTCTAATGGACGTCTGCTTGAGTGAAGTGGGAAAATAACCTGTTGAAAAGGAGAGTTTCATTATATTTGCGATGACAGGACTGAGCACATCACGTAGTTCCTTGATCCAAAAAGCTGGACATGGGTCGGTCTGTGCAGTGGAGGTGTTGAGTGATGCTATGGTGTTCTCAATACATTTATTGGATGGTGTGGAAAAAAAGTTAAGTGGAGAGAGGTCCGCCGGTTCTTGATATTGGACTGCTGTGACCTTGTTAGTTTGTACAATCTTGGATTGCAGATAATCAGCGAATTCTTGTGGATGTATGTTGATGTGTTGCTCGGGTGATGGTTCCTTTGAGAGGGATTTGACCAAATTGAAGAGGTCACGAGGTTTATTCAATGACCTCTTTAGGGTGTCAGTGTGATATTGTCTCATTCTGATAGAGATTGTTCCTCGATGTATTGCAAGGTGGGTTAGGTATGCGGTCTGATCTTCCGGTGAGCGTGATCGGCGCCATCGGCGTTCGAGTCTACGTAATTGCATGAGGGAAGCGCGTAGATCAGGAGAGAACCATGGGGCGGATTTTCTTTTCGCTCTTGCTGTATTTTTAGGGTTTGGGTGTTGTGAGATGGCAAGCAGGCTGGAATTCCAGTGAGAGATTAGTTCATCAAGGTCAGGTGTTGTTTTGTTGATGAGTGATGGGGTTTCCGAAAGGATGAGTTCCCTATCGAAGGGGCGGAAGCATCTAGTGGAAGTTCGAGAGGTGATGTTCGTGGGTTGGCTTCTGTTCAGCTGGTCATTGTTGCTGGGAATCTGGATAATGATCAATTTGTGGTCGGACCAGGGTACATCCACGACTGATGTTGGCAGATTGTGGCTTTTGTCCTTGACTGGATGTGGCACAAAAACCAAGTCCAAAATGTTCCCTTTTGTATGTGTGGGTTCATTTATGATTTGTTTGAGACCCAGGTCTTCCATTGCATCAAGGAACGCATTTGCGTGGTTTTGGTGTAGCGATGGGAGATTGAAATCACCCATTATCCAATTTGGTTTGTTGGGAGTGCGGGTGTTAGCTGCAAGGTCAATGATGGTTGGGAGGTCAATTGGAGAAGTAGATGGTGTTCTATATAAGAGGGTGAGGGAGAATTGTTGGTTAGCAACAGAGAGAGATATTGTAGCTTCATATCGTGTCCTCTAGTCTTTCTACTTTTTGATCTACTTTTTGATCTATGTTAACCCGTTCCACTCCATCTACTAATTTGTAGACTTCTATCATATCTTCCCTCAGCCTTCCCTTTTCCTTGAAGAGCCTTAATCTTTTAAGCATTTCCTCATAGGGGTATCCGTCCATCCCCTTTATCATTTTGATGGCTCTTCTCTGTAGCTTTTCTAATAATGCTATATCCTTTATAAGAAACGGAGACCAGAATTGCACACAATATTCAAGGTGTGGTCGAACCATGGAGCAAAAAGGAAACATTATAATATTCTTTGTTTTATTCTCCATTCCTTTCCTTATGATTCCTAGCATTCTATTTGCCTTCTTGACCACCACTGCACACTGGGAGGAGAGTTCTAATATATTATTTATGATGATGCCTAAATCTTTTTCCTGGGTGGTGGTTTCTAAGGTGGTACCTTTCATCGTGTAACCAAAATTTGGATTCTTCTTTCCTAGATGCATAACTTTGCACTTGTTCACATTAAAGTTTGTCTGCTATTTGGACACCCAGTCTTCCCATTTATTAAGATCCTTTTGCAATTTTTCACAATCCTCTTGGGTTTTAAGAACTTTGAATAATTTTGTGTCATCTGCAATTTTGATCACCTCACTTGTTATTCTCATTTCAAGGTCATTTATGAATATGTTAAAAAACAGTGGGTCCAGCAGAGATCCCTGCAGTACTCCACTATTTACTTTTCTCCATTGAGAAAATCGGCCATTTAGACCAACTCTCTGTTTTCTATCTTTTAACCAGTTCCTGATCCACAGTATTACATTGCTTCCAATCCCATGACTTTTTAATTTCGCCAAGAGACTCTCATGAGGAAACTTGCCAAAGGCTTTCTGAAAATCCAGATACATCAACCAGCTCAACTTTGTCTACCTGTTTATTCATACCTTCAAAACAATTAGTAAAACAAGACTTTCCTTGGCTAAATCCATGTACGCTTTCTCCTATTAAACCATGACGTTAGCCTCACCAGTCTTTATCTTCCTAGATCACCTTTGGAACCCTTTTTAATTATTGGCGTTACATTAGCCATTCTCCACGCTTCAGGTACTACAGATGATTTTAATGATAGTTCACAGATTACTAATAATAGGTCTGAAATCTCATATTTCAGTTCTTTCAATACCCTTGGATGTATACTCTCTGGTCCAGGTGACTTGTTACTCTTCAATTTATCAAATAGCTGTAATACATCTTCCCGGTTTATTGATATTTCTTTCAATTCTTCCAGTACATCACCTTTATATACCATTTCAGGCACAGGTAAATTCCCTACATCATCTCCAGTAAAGACTGAAACAAAGAATTTATTCAGCTCTCCACTATATTTATTTATTTATTTTTATTTATTTATTTACATTCTCTTATATACTGCGCTATTCCGCATCAGTGCGGTTTACATAGAACATCAAAACTTACACATTTCTGTAGCTGTGTTTATAATAAACTGGTACATGAACTTGGGTCAAACCTGGGTAACTATTGTGGGGCCTGGTATCCCACAAAGGTTCCCCAAATATTGCCAATCACCAACAAATCAACAAATCTAGAAAGAGGGAAAGAGAAATCTATTTGCATTGGTGTGATATACAGACCTCCCTCACAAGAGGAAGAGGTGGCCAGAGAGTTAATTGAAGACATACTCAGCATTGCTAGGAAAGGGGAAGTGCTACTGATAGGAGATTTCAATATGCCAGATGTTGATTGGCACATTCCTGCTGCAGTATCATCTAGAAGTAAGGAGATCCTGGATTCTCTACAGGGAGAACTATTCAGGCAATTGGTAACAGACCCCACACGTGAAGGGGCCATACTGGACTTGGTGCTTACCAATGGTGAAAGTGTTTCTGATGTTGTAGTGGGAGATCATTTTGCATCCAGTGATCACCAGATGGTGTGGTTCAGTATTAGGACTAGGGCTGTTAGAATCCATTCCAAGATGAGGATCTTAGACTTTAGGAAGACTAACTTTGCGAAGATGGGCCAATACCTCAGGGAGTCGTTAGTGGGATGGGAACAGCTGGGGGATGTAGAAAAACAGTGGGCAAAACTGAAAGGGGGTATTTTAAGGGCAACCAACCTTTTTGTTAAAATGGTAAATAAAGGCAAAAGGAAAAGGAGACCGCTATGGTTTCAAAGGAAGTAGCTGAAAAAGTGAAGAAAAAGAGGGAGGCCTTCATGAAATACAAGAGATCACAGAGAGAGGAAGACAGGCATCTGTATTTGGAAAAACTTAGAGAAGCTAGCAAAGTAGTCAAGAAGGCAAAGATTCAAAAGGAGGAGGAAATAGCCAATGCAATAAAATGGGGGGATAAGACATTTTTCAGATATATTAGTGAGAAGAGGAAGGGCAAAAGTGGTATTGTCAGACTCAAGGGTGCAGGGGGGGAATATGTAGAAGCTGATAAGGATAAAGCAGAATTGCTTAACAAATATTTTTGTTCTGTGTTCACAGATGAAGAACCAGGAGCAGGACCTCAGAAAACACCCACAAATAAGAACAGAAGCGAGGGACATCTTGAACAATTCTCAGAAGACTGTGTTCGTGAGAAACTAGCTCAACTTAAAGTAGACAAAGCGATGGGACCGGATGGGATACACCGTAGAATACTGAGAGAATTTGGGGACGTTCTAGCAACTCCACTGACTGACCTTTTCAATGCCTCGTTGGAGTTGGGAGTGGTGCCAAAGGACTGGAGAGAGGCTCATGTGGTGCCTTTACACAAAAGCGGAAGTAAGGATGTGGTTGAAAACTACAGGCCGGTTAGTTTAACTTCGGTGGTGAGTAAATTATTGGAAACGCTGCTGAAAGAGAAAATAGTGAGGTTTCTGGAGTCCAGCGGATTACAGGATCCGAAGCAGCATGGATTCACCAGAGGCAGGTCTTGTCAGACAAATCTGATTGATTTCTTTGACTGGGTGACCAGGGAGTTGGACCGAGGGAGAGCTCTAGATGTGGTGTATTTAGATTTCAGTTAAGCCTTTGACACTGTTCCTCACAGGTGACTTATAAACAAACTGAGCACCCTAGGGATGGACCCTAAAGTTACTGCTTGGGTTAGAAATTGGTTGGGTGGGAGGCGACAAAGAGTACAAGTAAATGGAGCTCACTCTGAGGAGAAGGATGTTACCAGTGGTGTGCCCCAGGGATCTGTCCTTGGTCCGATTCTTTTTAACATCTTTGTTAGTGATATAGCGGAAGGGCTGTCGGGTAAGGTTTGCCTCTTTGCAGATGATACCAAAATCTGCAATAGAGTAGACACCCAGGAAGGTGTAGATAACATGAGGAGGGATCTAGCTAAGCTTGAAGAATGGTCTAGAATTTGGCAGCTGGGATTTAATGTTAAAAAATGTAAGGTCATGCATTTGGGCTGCAGCAATCCAAGGGAGCAATACAGTATAGGAGGTGAAGTACTTTTGTCCACTAAAGAAGAGCGGGACCTAGGCGTGGTTGTATCTGATGATCTTAAAGTAGCTAAACAGGTAGAAAAGGCGACGGCAAAAGCTAGAAGGATGCTTGGGTGCATACGGAGAGGAATGGCTAGCAGAAAAAAGGAGGTGATAATGCCTCTGTATAAGTCTTTGGTGCGACCTCATTTGGAGTATGGTGTGCAATTCTGGAGACCGCACCTTCAAAAGGATGTGAACAGGATGGAGTCGGTGCAGAGGGTTGCTACTAAAATGATTAATGGGCTTCATTATAAAGCATATGAGGACAGACTTAAGGATCTTAATATGTATACCTTAGAGGAAAGGCGGGATAGAGGTGATATGATTGAGATGTTTAAATACCTCCGTGGCATAAATGTTCAGGGAGAGAGCCTCTTTCAATTGAAAGCAAGTTCTGCTACGAGGGGACATGGGATGAGGGTGAAGGGAGATAGATTCAGGAGTGATATGCGGAAATATTTCTTTACAGAAAGAGTAGTGGATCCATGGAATAGTCTCCCAGTGGAGGTGGTAGAGATGAGGACAGTAACTGAATTCAAAAAAGCATGGGACCAACACAGAGGATCTCTAAAGGTAAAAAGTGGACTGTTGTAGTTGTTGTTATGGAAGGACAGACTAGATAGGCCATGTGGTCTTTTTCTGTCATCATGTTTCTGTTTCTATGTTTCTAAATCTCTCAGACAACAATTGCTTAGCTACAAAAGCACTTTTATTCGGTATACCAAAGCAAAATAAATTGCAGATGCGGATAGCAAATTATATGTCTGAACAGGTGGCAGGCAACCAACTCTCTGTACCGGAGTTAGAGAGCAGATTGCCCACAGAGCTCTACAGGGGCTTTGTTATATACCCTTCTCTGTCCCAAAGTTCCAGAAAGTACTGCATAGCTTCTGATGTCATATGCAGGGTTTCTTCTATGGAGTACGTGCAGCTTTCTGCAAAGTCTGCAAAGTTTCTCCTTGGGACCCTCCCCATGATTATCTAGGCCAGCAATTGCTTTTCTTCAAGGTCCTTGCTTATCTGGTGCTGTCAAGCATTTCTTTCTCTGCCTTCCTGTGTCCAGCCTGTGTTGTACTATTTTCTTGGCACTAAACGTAATCTTCAAGGCTGAAAGTATTTCTACTAATTAGTTTTAGCTTGGCCTGTATTTCATAGTAGGCCCATATCCTGAACACTTTTGCACAAAACATGGACAAAACATAGTTTCCCAGACTCAGGCATCATAACATATACTTTCTCTTATAGCCCACATGCTGTCTTCTGTGCCATAAACAGGATGCTTGTGTACGTTGCAGGCCAGCAGGAGTGTAAACATAGAAGGCGTATGAAGCAGATCTGAGCAGAACTATCCCTAAGCCAAAATATCCCAGCACTATTTATATATTGGGTAACTATTTACATCTTGACAAAGTAATATAGAGGATTCATGGTACTCTGTCGGCTAGCTAGTTGCTGGGGCTGTGGTGGTACATTCTTCTGGGTAATACAAGAGGAAGAGGTGATGTTTTAACGCTATCCTAAACTGGACTAAGTCAGGGATTGCCCGGATGCTAGGTGGGAGGATGTTCCAGCATTTTGGTGCACAGAATTTGAAAGCTCTGTTTACTGTTGCCTGGGTGGACTGGGTTATCTCTTTCGGGATTATTAGTGTGTTGACCGCTGCTGCTCTTCTGGATCTGGTAGGGGGTTGCTCTTTAAGAGCTCTGTTAGGGATGAGGAGGAGAGCCCATTGATGGCTTTGAAAGTCAGCAGTAAGGTTTTGAATGTGAGCCTGCCTTGAATGGGGAGCCAGTGAAGCTGTTTCAGGATGGGCGTTATGTGGTCCCTCCTGGATGTTCCCTGAAGAACTCTTGCTGCTGAGTTCATCGCGAGCTGTAGCGGGTGCAGAGTGAATTGAGGGAGATCCTGAAGTATGGCATTTGCATAGTCAAAATGCGGTATGATCAGTGCTTGATAGATTGTCCGGAAGTCATCCGGTTCAAGCAGGAAGCGTAGATGCCAGAGAGATCGGATCTTATGGTATACTGCTTTTGCTATATTGCTTATGTGCATCTTCATGTCTAGTCGCTGGTCTAAGGTGACTCTGAGGTATCTGATAGAGGGTTTGGTTAGAAGTTCAGCTTCCTTGACCTTCAGGTATGGTGGTGTGATGAAGTTGGGATTTCTTGTGATGAATAGGACCTCTGTTTTCGTATGTTGAATTCGAAGATTTTGGTTTTGGAGCCAGATGAATATGGCATTGAAACAGTCTGTCAGTGGGGAGAGGTCTGGGTTGTCTGTCGAGAATGGCATATAAAGGAGGACATCATCAGCGTATACTAAGCAGTTCAACTTGAAAGACCGTATGATGTCACATATTGGCTGCATGTATATGTTGAACATCAGCGCAGAGAGGGAAGATCCTTGTGGGACGCCTTGATTCTGGTGGAATGGTTGTGATGTTGAGGTCCCTGATCGTACGTGCTGCCATCTATCCGAGAGATATGACTTATACCATTCAAGTGCTGTGTCACATATTCCCTTCTCCTTGAGACGTCGCAGGAGGAGCTTGTGGCTTACTGAATCGAAAGCGGCTGCTATGTCCATGAACATGAGAACGCACCCTTGACGGATGTTGTCAATTCCAACCATTATGTTGTTAAAGAGCGTGGTGAGGAGTGTTTCAACACCATGTGCCTCTCTAAAACCGTGTTGGCAGGGATCGAGGGGAGCGGATGCTTCGATGTGTTCTTGAATCTGTCTTTGGACATCTTTTTCAATAATTTTGGCCAGAAGTGGTATGCTTGATATCGGTCGGTATGAGTCTGCCCTCTTTGGGTCGAGCTTGCTGTTTTTTAGAAGCGGTCTGATGGAGGTGCGTTTAAGGGATTGGGGGAATGTGCCTGTTGTGAAGGAACGGTCCATGAGCCTGGCTATAAAAGGGCTGAGGTCTGCTCGTAACTCCTTTATCCAGAAAGCAGGACAAGGGTCGGTTTGTGCGGTGGTCGTGTTGATCACAGCAATGGTATCTTCAATATGTTTCTTGGATGGCATGGAGAATATGGCCAGGGGTGATAGATATCTTGGCTCGAGTGCGATGGTAGGTTCCGGGGACTTATTTGTCTTGCAAAGCTTTGATTGTAAGTAATCTGCAAATTCTTGGGGGTATATCTCACTTGGTTGCTCAGGTGCTGGTTCTTTTGTTAGGTTCTTAACAAGTGCGAACAGGTCGTGGGGTTTGTTCAAAGACCGCTTTAGTGCGTCCGTATGGAATCTTTTCATGCTCTCTGTAACTGCTTGGCGGTGCTTCTCCAGTTGAAAGTTATATGCCTGCCGGTCATCAGTAGAGTGTGATCGGCGCCAACGTCTTTCCAGCTTCCTCAGGAGGGTGAGTGATGATCTGAGTTCGGTGGAGTTGTCCTATAGCCTTGTCCTCCCTTAGCACCCCTTTTACCCCTCTATCATCCAATGATCCAACTGATTCTCTCACAGGTTTTTTGCTACAAATGTACATGAAAAAGTTTTTATTATGTATTTTTGCTTCTATAGCTAGCTTTTTTTCAAATTCTCTCTTTGCCTGCCTTATCAATGTCTGGCATCTAACTTGCCATTGCTTATGTTGTTTCCCATTTTTTTCATTTGGCTCCTTTTTCCATTTACTGAAAGATGCTTTTTTGGCAACAACAGTCTCCCTGACCTCACCTTTAAACCATGCTGGCAGATTTTGGCCTTCCTTCCACCTTTCTTAAAGTATGGAATGCATCTGTACTGGGATTCCAAGATAGTTCTTTTCAAAAATACCCACGCTTTATGTATATCTTTAAATTTTGCAGCTGCTCCTTTTAGCCTTTTCTTAACTATTTTCCTCATTTTATCATACTCTTTCTTCTGAAAGTTAATTGATAGTACTGTGGATTTCCTTGCCATCCTTTTCTCATTTATTAAATCAAATGCGATCATGCTATGCTCATTTTTGACAAGTGGCCCCAACACTCTTATCTCTTGCACCAGATTCTGCATGCCACTAAGGACTAGGTCCAAAATAATTTTCCCTCTCATTGGTTCATGAACCAGCTGCTCTAAGAAGCAGCCATTTATTTAATCTAGAAACCTTATCTCCCTAGCATGTCCTGCTGTGGTACTGACCCAGTCAATACCCGAGTAATTGAAATCACCCATCATGATTACTGTATTGTAACTTTTGTTAACTTCCCTGATTTCTTTCAGCATTTCATCATCCATTTGTTCATTCTGGCCAGGCGGTTGGTAGTACACCTCCACTGCCACTGTCATCGCCTTCCTCTTTTTACATGGAATTTCTAACCATAGAGATTCTACAGAGTATTTTGTTTCCTGTAAAACTTTAATCCTATGTGACCCAATGCCCTCTCTAACATAGCACAACCCTTCCACCAATTTGATCTGCTCTATCATTGTGATATAGTTTGTACCCCAGCTATCACAGTGTCCCATTGGTTGTCCACCTTCCACCGGGTCTCTGAGATACAAATCATATCTAACCTTTCATTTAGAACTATATATTCTAACTCTCCCATCTTATTTTTTAGTCTGGCTTCCTGCATTTCCATACAGGCATTTTAGAGGTTGTATTTCATTCATATTAATCTGGTTATAACTGATAGAGGTAATTTGGAATCTTTCAGCTCTGTACTCAATGGCATCTGGGTTACTTCTATCTTTACTGGAACCTCTCTGTTAAGATATCCTAACTTTCCTCTTTTGCTAGTATCCTTAAAGGATACATTCTACCAAAACATGCACTCTTTGTCGACTATCAGCTTTCCCCTATTATCTAGCTTAAAAACTGCTCCATTTCCTTTTGAAATGTTAATGCCAGCAGCCTAGCTACATCCCAGTTAAGGTGGAGCCCATCCCTTCAGAAGAGCCCCTCCCTTCCCCGGAATGTTGTCCAGTTCCTAAAAAAACCTAAACCCTCTTCTTTGCACCATCGACTCATCCACACATTGAAACTCTGGAGCTCTGCCTGCCTTTTGGGTCCTGCACATGGCATGGGAAGAATTTCAGAGAATGCTACTCTGGAAGTTCTGGATTTCAACTTCCTACCTAAGAGCCTCTATCCCACATTTTCTGTGCCACTGGTAACAACATGTACTAAGACAACAGACTCCTCCCCAACACTATCTAAAATCTTGTCTATGTGGTGTGTGAGGTCTGTTAACTTTGGATCAGGCAGGCATGTTACCAGGCAATCCTCACATCCACCAGCCACCCATTTATTTACATGCCTAATGATCAAATCATCCACTATAATGGCTATCCTAACCCTTCCCTCATGGGCACATAGCCCTGGAGAAACCTGAGGGTATTACATCTCCTGGTGGACAGATCCTAGCTACAGAATCAATTCCTGCCTCACCAAGGTGATGCTCTTCTTTCACATGATCTCTCTCCTCCATGGAAACGGAGAGGCTCCCAGACTGGAGGTGGGGATTCAATACTACATGCCTGTAGGTCGTGTTTATGTACCTCTGTGACCTCCTTATGTCCACCAAGTTTGCTATTCTAGCCTCGAGAGATCACACTCGTTCTCTGAGGGCAAAGATCTCCTTGCACCTAGTGCAAATGTAAGACCCCTTACCAAATGGGAGAAAATTATACATGTGACACTCAATGCAAAAGACTGGATAACTCCCATCTTACTGCTGGACTGCTATCTGCATCTTAGTTTTAAAGTTTTGTTTAGCTATTTAAGTTATTTGAAGTTACTAGGGATACTTGTACTAATACAATTATACCATATAAGTTTAATGGACTTTGTTCACCTCAAAATTAATTACTTTCAGAGCCTTAACTCATCTATTCTTGGTAAGGATAACCAGCTGAACCTGAAAGTGAATTTGTATATCCCTCCTCCTTTAATTGAGCTAAGAACCTATACAGCTAAGATTATGCCTAGGGTAGGTGGGAGTCGGGGTGAGTGGGAGGGAATGAACACTTAATAAAGGCTGGCTTGCTACAGAGGTCCCAGACCTGTGCTTCTAAGGTAATCTGTGAACAATTTCCTGGGTGATTCACTCAGCCCTTGCTTTGATAGAGGAGCCTTTCAAAGTGCCCCTTTGATTTGTCACTTGGCTTTAACACATGTTGTTGTTAAGTACCATTGAGTCAGTGTCAACTCATGGTGACCCTCTGGATAGTTGTCCTAAATTGTGTTCGGTCATCAGTCAGGCTGCTCATTGTTGACAGACTGGCACCCAGTTATTGTATCGATCCATCTCATTGCTGGCCTTCCTTTTCTGCCTTGACCTTCTACCTTGTCAAGCATGATGTCGTTCTCTAATGATCTCTCTCTTCACATGATGTGTCCAAAGTATGAAAGTCGAAGTCTTCACGGTTCTCTTGCCCACTATGTAGAAGGCCTCTTTGTAAAGGTCTCTGACCCTTTTTTTCCTTTTATGCTAAGCTATTCTCTGATTTGATTTAAATTAAAGTTCTCTGCTGACACTAGGCCTTGACTGAGTTTTAAACTTAAACTAGAAGCTCTCTGCTGAGTTTTAAATTTAAAATAAAAGCTCTCTGCTGAGTTCTAAAATTTGAACTAAAAGTTCTTTGCTGATAGTAGGCCTTGACCGAGTATTAAATTTAAACTAAAATTTTTCTGCTGGGTTTTAAACTTAAATTAAAAACTCTGCTGGGTTCTGAATTGAAATTTCTGAATTTAAACTGAAAGCTGTCTGCTGAATTTTAAATTTAAACTAAAAGCCCTTTGCTGATACTATGTACTAACTGAGTTAGCAAATACACTGGATTCTAATTTACACCGATTAATCAGCCTTAATCTAAAGAATTCCTTTTTCCCCAAGATTTAGAAAATTTCCCAGAAGTGAATACTTACAAGTGCAGATCTCTCTCCAGAAGTAACAGTCCCTTTTGGTAATCCAAGCATCCACAGAACCAGTATTTGTGCCCTCTTCTTAAGCGCTTTCATACTTACAACATCCTAAGAAAAATGAAGCCTCCAAAAGGTACATAGTACTCAAGATGGGGGTCTCACCAGTGACCTGTACAATGTCAATCCTACCTTTCTGTTCTTACTGATAAAACTGTATCTCTTAAACAACAGTATGCTGCTAGCTTTTGTGACAGTTTCAGCACAATGACTAGTAACAGCCTGAAAGCAACCCTGTGCTGGATTCTGTTACTTTTTTCTCATTTTTGTAAGAGATATTAAGGAAATGCTATCAGGAAAAGTTATTTATTTTTTTAATTTATTTATTTAACTGAATTTGATATACTGTTTTTCTACAAGGCAAAACAGTTTACATGGAAGAGAATATAATGGTTTACATGGAACAGGTTAATAACAGTACAGGTAGATTATAATATAAAGCAGGTAACTATGTAAAAATGCCAGTTCGGCAACTATATACAAATAGCTATGATGAGATAACTGGTAGTTGAATGGCAGAGTTGATATGAGAATGGAGTTGGAGTTAAATGTATCCAAAATGGAAACCAGAAAATGGAGTGTTATATTCTAGGGGGGTAGGGTAGGGTAGGAGGAGTGAGAGGGGGAATGTTGCAAGTTCTAAGGGGAAGCATGAGCTGTCTGAATTGTATGTAGAAAAGATAAGTAGGAATAGGGGTTATGGTGGGGGGTAGAGGGGGATGGTGTGAGTGAGTAGGGGATGTTCTTGCTGAGGGTTGGTTGCAGTGGATGTGCCATAGTATTCTTTAAAGAGGTGCGTCTTGAAGGTGATGTGGGATGAAATGCAGCATAATGTGTGTGGGGGGGAAGGGAGTTGGTTCCATATAGTGGGGGGCGTAGAATTCAAATGCTCTGGTGCAGATGCGTTGGGGTGTCTTGCAGGTTTGTGTTGGTGGGAGTAGACGATTGTATGCATTCTGTCGGCGAGGTCTGTTGTTATTTATTTATTTAAAAATTTCTTATATATCACCCTTTCCATCGATAAGAGCGGTTTACATTGAACAACATTCCAGAGTTCTGGTTACAGAGAACATTTCAACTATAATACAATGAACTATTTAAGTTAGCTAGGCACTAATGCCGAAGTATCATGGAAGCTGGGTCTGAACTATATACAGTGGTGTGCAAAAGTCTGGAATCACTTGTGAGTTTCGCGTTTTTCGTACTTTCTAATGTTTTTTTGTTTTAAATTTTGCGTTAGCCCAGCATATTCATCTTGGAAATGTCCAAGAGGCATCCGACATCAAAGCATGAGCTGATTGAGTAACTCATTGCAACTTGGAACCACATTGTCACCAACGATCACCTTGTCAGACTGGTTCATTCAATGCTGACAAGGTGCAGTCAGGTGATCAAGAACAAAGGGTGGCCCATCAAATACTGAGCCATCACCGACACATAAAAATGGCCTTTTCAAGGCCACATACATTAATTTGAAGGAAACCTGGCGTGTGTCCATAATATTTTAAAGCATACTTACAACAATATATCATTGGCCAACGATGTACATTACGCGATTTTCACAGAAATCTATCAACAGGAGAACTATGGGCAACAAACTCAGAAAATAGGGCTAAACCAATACTAAAAGTTGGCCCTAATAGCCAAATCTATCACTTATCATGAGATACACAGAAAAAGCCACTGGGAGGAAAAAGAAATTAAGATATAAGGTCATGAAGTTGAAAAAAACGTCAAATTTACAAGTGATTCCAGACTTTTGCACACCACTGTACATGTTATATTGACAACAGAGTAGAAAATGTTGTTGTAATGAGGATTTTTTATGTTGACTAGGGCATAAACCATAATATCGTCGGCATAGATGTGATATTTGATATTGTATTTTTTAAATATTGTGCAGATAGGCTGGATGTATAGATTAAATAGTAATGCTGAGAGGGCTGAGCCTTGGGGTATACCTTGTTCTTGGGGGAATGTTGCTGATGTTTCTTGGTTGATTTTTACAAATTGATGGCGGTTAGATATATAGGATTTAAACCAATTTAGAACTGTTCCAGCAATACCCGAGCTTGCTAGTCAGTCAAGGGAGTATGTTTACTAAACGGCACTAATGTCGCAGCTGCGGCGTTATCGCATGATACGTGATGTTATCGCTCGAGAACCTCACGTATCGTGCGATAATGTCTGCGGCGGCGTTAAGGTGTGCAGAGGGGCTTCCCAGAGGGCGGAGTAAGGCTTCCCAGAGGGCGGAGTAAGGCTCCCCAGGGGCGGAGAGAAGGGGTCAATGGGCAGAGAGTGGGCGGGGAGAGGCTCCATGCACACTAACGCCATGAAATGAAGCTCTGAAAATTAGCGCCAGTGAAAACCTCATGCTAGGCACATTTGCAGGACAGAGAAACCATTTCAGTCAGCAATGTACAGCAAAGGCAGGGAGACCCTGAAAAGTGATAATAGTGATACATGTGCAGCAACCAAAAAGGCACAAACCATAAATAATGACCCGAACCAAAATTGAAATCCAAAACACCGAGCTGGCCAATAGAACAAATAATGACAAGCGGTAATGAACACAACCTATAAAGAGGAAAAAGGACGAGCTCACTTTTGGGTCAATTCACAGCCCCCCCACAAAGTGAATGTGCCAACCTAGAAATAGTGCTGATGAGGGTGTTCTGTGGTGTGTATGGGGTAGCTTGCCTTTGTGGCTTACACATGTGCAGCAACAGCAGAGTGGGCATGTGGGAAAGGGCACTATGGTGATGGTGTAACTGGGGTACAGGGGGCTGCGTGTGTCACATGCAGTGGGCCAGCTGGGGCACAGTGTGGGCTAGGCAGATGCCTACCTGGCACATAGGAATGTAGAAGTGGAAAAGCAGCAAGACAGCAACTGACCAGGGTCAAATATGGCCACGAGTGTGTGTCCCACAGTGTCCCAGGGGACAGTACCCAGCAAGTACCCCAAAAGGCAAAGAACATTGGCAGGCAGTGCCGGGGGGATGTGCTGATGTCCATGTCAGCACCCCTACCCCATATCACGCACAATAGGCAGCCACCTACCAGCACACTGGAAGGTCTGGGACTGCGCACCACCAGCACCACTGACAGAAGGGCACGTCAGCATGGTGGCAGAGAGGTACTGGTGGTGGAGGGGGCAGTGGCATCCACTCACAGCAGACCACAGCCAAACCCCGTTTAGGTGGGTGCCATGCACTGCAACAGACAAGGTCTGTCTGATGAACAGTCATGGTATCCACAAGGAATGGTCTGTCTCTGTGGTAACAGTTTGGTGCAGTACCCACAGCCAGTGTGTTCAGGGGCAGAAATTCACAGGTTCAAGTCCCAGCTGTGGCTCCTGCAAACCATGTCCCTATATTTTACAGAGTACTAAACCGTGGTAATAAAGATGGAACTGTTATTGCAGATTAAATAAATGCCTACATTTTACCCTACAGAGCACAGAACCCATAAACATGTGCAATCCCTAGAGTAGAGTTTCCGAACTGCAGTCCTGGAGGGCCAAACACCATTCACGTTTCATGTGGTCTCTAATAAATATGCCTGTGCTGCATTTGTATGCACCGCCCCCATTGTATGCAAATGTATCTCATGCATATTCATTAGGGGCAGCATGAAAACCTGAACCATGTTTGGCCCAACAGGACCGGAGTCGGGAAACTCAGCCCTAGAGCAGCGGCCAACAGGGGCACAAACATCCACACCCACAGGCTCCACTATCCAAAGCCTCATGGAGACTCAGGCTGTTGGGCCCTGTGCGGAGCAGCATCTCCCAATACTGGCATCTGCATACCTTAGCAATGCCGCCCTAAACTTGGGAACACGTTACACATATATCAAAAGGTTGCTATGATTAATGGCAGAAAACAAATCCTAAGTTAAATACAATTTGTTGACCGAGCTGCATCATAGCAACCTTTCTGATATCTGTGGAGTGTGTTTCAGTTTTGGTTTCTAACAGTGTTTACCCCCGGGGAGTGACCCCAAAAGTATTGCGTACCACAGCCATGCCTGCATTGTGCCCAGGACTGGTGTGGTGGTCAAGGCTGTCAAAAACCTCTATATTTGCACAATGCTGGCATAGGTGAGGAAGTGTGTGTATGTCTATCCAGTGTGTTGTGGCTGCCTACACCTCACTGAGCCCACACTGCTTGCACTGTTTCCAGTGTTAGCCTGCCAATGTGCATAATGAGGAGCAAGGTACTGTGGGTATGGCCCGGACAGAGTGGCCTGGGCAGGATGCATCTGCACAGGGCATAGGGCAATGGCTCGGACATTATAGTGCCCGACCACCACCTGCACGGACAGGGTGGCCACAGCATGTCCTGCTGGGAGGTCACTCTCACCCTGACTGAGCATGAACCACGGCATGGCTAAGTTCCCCCATAATGCTAAATAGCATTTCTTTCAAGTAATATTTATGGGCTCCCTTTTCTGGGGCCCAATCACTGACATACCTGCTTGGTGTGTGTGCTCACATCCCTTTTTTGGTGCACATGGTTCCTCCAGGAACATGCACTATGTACTAGCTAGCAGACTGTCTGCAGTTAGCATGGAACACCTTGCAGGGTGGAGACTGTCTGTGCCCTCTGCTGGTGAGCGTCAGATAAGGGTGGGGGGCAGCTGAGCTTTTCCAGGCCTACTGCCCTATGTGATGTGTACGGATCTGCATTGACCTCGCTGTAGGAGTGCCCATTCCCCTCTACTGCCACCATTGCAGATATGTAGACTGGAAAAAAACCATAACCAAGCTGGCCCCTCCCCCCCTCCCCTCCCCTCCCCTCCCCCCCATCCTCCCCCCTCCCCCCCTTCCCCCTCCCCCCTCCTCCCCCCTCCTCCCCCTCCTCCCCCTCCTCCTCCTCCCCCCTCCTCCCCCCTCCCCTCCCCCTCCCCTCCCCCCCCTCCCCCTCCCCCACCTCCCCCCTCCCCCTTCCCCTCCCCCTCCCCTCCTCCACCCTCCCCCTCCCCTCCCCTCCCCTCCCCTCCCCCCTCCCCCTCCCCCCCTCCCCCTCCCCCTCCCCCTCCCCCCCTCCCCCTCCCCTCCCCTCCCCCTCCCCTCCCCCCCTCTCCCCCTCCCCCTCCCCCCTCCCCTCCCCTCCCCCTCCCCTCCCCCCCCTCCCCCTCCCCCTCCCCCTCCCCTCCCCTCCCCCCCTCTCCCCCTCCCCCCCTCCCCTCCTCCTCCTCCCTCCTCCCTCCTCCCTCCCCCCCTCTCCCTCCCCTCCCCTCCCCCCTCCCCTCCCCTCCCTCCCTTTCCCCCATCCTCCCCCCTCCCCCCTCCCGTCCTCCCCCTCCCCCTCCCCCTTATGAGGCACCTTAAGGTTACAGTACTCTGAGGGTGTTTTTGCTGGCAGCACTAATGTACAGTAAAAACAAACAATGCCTCAGACAGCCCTATCAAATAACCCCACCATGGGTTTGAACCCATGACCTCACAGGTAGTGAAGCAACCAGTGGGCTACAGCTGCTAACAAACCCCTGGCTGGCTAGAGGAGGAATGCACGGCACCACACAAACATTCTGCTGTGGTTACCAGGATAGGGTCAAAGGTGGCAGTAGAGGGGAACATAAACCCCGGTCCTGCTGAGGAACAGGCACCCCACAGGGCGGTCAATGCAGCTCTATACACATCCATAACACAATAGCAGACAGACATTAGGCCAGGATATGGTAAGCTGCACCCCACCACTATCTGATATTCTCCTGCAGCAAGCCACTCCATCAAGACACATACCAGCTGCAAACAGTCTGCTAGTTAGTCCATAGTGCATGTGCCCAGTGGAGATGCATGCACCCAGAACTGGGATGTCAGCATACACAGCAAGCAGATAAATCAGTGACTGGGCCCCAAAAGAAAACCTATATCTATCACATGAGAGAAATACTATATAGCACTATGGGGGTGCCTAGCCATGCTGTGGTCACTGCACAGTCAGGGTGAGAGTGATCTCTCAGCAGGACATATTGAGGTCACCCTGTCTGTGTAGGTGGTGGCCGGGCACTAAAATGTCCCAGTCAGTGCCCTATGCCCTGTGCAGATGCACCCTGGCCAGGCCACCCTGTCCGGCATATACCCATGGTACCTTGCTCCTCATTATGCACATTGGCAGCCCAATACTGGCAACATTGCTGGCAGTGTGGGATGTGGAAGGTGTTTGCAGCCACCACACACTGGATAGACAGACAGCCACCCCCACACCTATGCCAGCATTGTGCTACTATAGAGGAGTTCAGCAGCCATACCCACCACACCAGTCCTGGGCACAGTACAGGCATGGATATGGTACGCAATACTGTTGGGGGGTCACTCCCCAGGGTGGTAAACACTGTCAGAGACCAGACCTGAAGCACACACCGCAGACATCCGAATGATTGTTGTGATGGAGCTCAATCAGCAAACTGTGCTTAACGTAGGAATTGATATCTGCCAGTTATCATAGGAAACGTTTGCTAGCTGTGTACCGTATACCCAGGTGTAGGGTGGCATTGCTAAGGTATGCAACTGCTAGTATTGGGAGATACAGGCAGGGCCCAATATCCTGCCTCTCCAGGAGGCATTGGCCAATGGGGCCTATGGGGGGGGGTGTGGGGGTGTCTGGCCCTGTTGGCTGCTGATTTACGGCAGAGTTCCCCAACTCCAGTCCTGGTGTTCCAAACACTGTTCGGGTTTTCATGCTGTCCCTCATAAATATGCATGAGCTACATCTGCATTCCATGGGGGTGGTGCATAGATATGCAGCACAGGCATCTTTATTAGAGTCAGCATGGAACCTGAACGGAGTTGGGCCCTCCAGGACTGCATTTGGGAGACTCTGCTCTAGGTAATGCGCCTGTTTATGGTGTCTGTGTTTGGTGTGGTAAAATATAGGCGTATTAACCATGCGTATGTTCTCAGCAATAAAGGTTTGTCCTTACTATCACGGTTTAGTTGTGGGAAAAATATGTGGACAGGATTGGCAGTGGCCCCAGCTGGCCTTTGAACCTGTGACCTTCTGTTCTTGCACACACTGTCTGTGTGCACTGCACCACCATGTTGCCACAGATATGCTGCATTCCCTGGGGAGTCCATGAATGTACATCCGACAGAGCCTGTCTGTTGCGGTGGACGGTGCCAGCCTGCACAGGCCTAGGACACTGTCTGCTGTGGTTTGCAGCCACTGGCCCCTCCACCACCTGTACCCTTCGGCCAACATGCAGACATGTCCTTATCTTGGAGAAGCATATGACCTGATTGAGTTGTGGCACTCCAGGACTGCATTTGGGGGACTCGGCTGTAGGTAATGCCCATTGTTATGTTTTGTGTGCGGTGTAGGGTAAAATATGGGTGTTTGAACCATGCTTATGTTCTCTGCAATAAAGGAGTGTCCTTACTATCACTGTTTAGTGGTGGGTAAAACTATTGGGACTGGGTTGGCAGGAGCACCAGCTGGGATTTGAACCTGTGACCCTCTGGTTTTACAGGCACTGACTGTGTCCGTTACACCACACTGTGGCCACAGAGACTGTGCAGTCCCTGGAGATAGGAATCCTGGCTGGACGAGTCAGAAACCCTGCTCTGCACAATTTTACTGTGGGCTCATTTACCTTGTACGGAGACAAAAGTGCAAGTAAGCCTCAAAAATGACCTCGAAAAAAGGGGCAAAAACCCATGACCAAGCTGGGCAACAGTGATATCACTGGGCAACCATAAAAAA
Organism: Ichthyophis bannanicus; assembly: GCA_033557465.1. Classification (NCBI taxonomy): domain Eukaryota; kingdom Metazoa; phylum Chordata; class Amphibia; order Gymnophiona; family Ichthyophiidae; genus Ichthyophis; species Ichthyophis bannanicus. Next base: position 782,901,582 of record CM066035.1, read on the forward strand.
CACTCCCAGGAAAGCTCCAATAAACTGAAATGATTTTTGAAAGGGTCTACAGAGCGTAGACCCTTCCAAAAATCATTTCCTTTTTTTGGAGCTTTCCTGGGAGTGTTTTTTATGGTTGCCCATTAATATCACTGTTGCCCAGCTGGATTATAATTTTTTAGGAATTTGTTGTGGTCATTTTCAATTTATATTTGCTATTTTGTTCGGTGCACATGTATCACACTGCTCACGTTTTGCAGGTTTCCCCGGTTTTGCTGTACATTACTGACGGAAATGGTTTCTCTTCCCTTTAAATCGGCTCTAACGCGAGGGTTTCACTCGCGGTATTTTTTTTGCCGAAATTCAGCCCCGCTCCTGTGCGGGGAGCCTCTCCCCTCCCACTCTCCACCCATTGACCCCGTCCCCCCGCCCCTCGGGAGCCTTCCTCCGCCCTCGAAATGCCTTTCCACGCCTCTATCGCACATCAGCGCGCCGTGCTCTTGTGCGGGCGGCGCGCACGCGTGCGGGGCACCAAAAATGCACTATTAGCATGCGCTAAGGTACCTTAGCGCACGCTCAAGTGCGCCCCGCACAATTGCGCGGTTTAGTAAACATACCCCAAAGAGTCGCCATAGTCTGAGTCACTGTGGCTGCCATAGCAATACCAAAATTCTGATGGTAATAACTGTTATAATAACAGAAATAATTCTTGTATAATACTAATTCTAGCAACTGGAGAATATAAGCTTTTGGTAATCTCGTTGGAATTTTAATCTGCCAATGCAAAGCAGTCAATACAGACAATGCTTCCTGCTGGTCAACATTAGTGTAGAATGCATTGGTGTCAAATGTTATTAATCCTTTTGAATATCATTCATAATTGGCAAAATATTATGCATCTGAGTCGTGTCTTTTATATAAGACTTGGCCCTAGCCACAAATGGATTTAACAATCGATCATCAAAAATTGACAGTGGTTCAAGAACTGAATTTTTCCTGGCTACTATCGGACAGCCTGGAGGGGCTTGAAGATTTTTGTATATCTTAGATACAGTGTAAAAAAAACCAGTGTCAGTGGGGTTTTATTACTCAAAAATGTAAATTCCCGAGATGTTAAATAACCTTCTGAAAATCCATATTTTACTACAGATTCAACTTTTTTCATAATTTCTTTTGTAGGGTCAGCTGAAAGGAGTAGATAATATTTTAAGTCACTCAATTGCCATTTTATTTCAGTGTCATACTGCATTCGAGACTGCACAATTACTGCACCTCCCTTGTCCGCTCTATGAACTATTATTTGATCATTATTAGATATGCTTTTCAACACTTCATATTCATGACATGTCAGATGCCAACTTAAAAAAATATAAGGGGACTGTTGTAGTGGTTGATATGGAAAGGCAGACTAGATAGGCCATGTGGTCTTTTTCTGTCGTCATGTTTCTATGTTTATTGGCATGTATTGTTTTTCAAGAGAATCCACTTCCTGCAATACTAACCGCTGATAAGCTGCCAACAATGTATCTAAAGGTCCTGTTGGAATCCATTTAGATGTACCCTCACTAGAAGAGCCCAAGGGAAAGGAATGGGAAGATAAGTGTAATTTGATCACAGATTTGGGAAAGAAGCCATAAAGGTCTACTCTCTATCAGATGCATGATGTTTTACTGTGGGTGCAAATGATAGTGCTAATTCGAGAGTACTTTCCTCTTCTGAAGATAGAGTAGAAGGGGAGATATTTACGATAGATGATCTTTTGCTTGAGACAAGGTGAGAGGACCTTGCCAGCTGGTGCCGTAATCAGCCTGTCTCAGCCGACGGCTCAGATACTGTCCTCTCCTTCTCCCTCTGACTCTGGCCTGCCATTTCTGACCTTCTGAAAAATCCTGATGACCATCATGTACTATTCATCCCCATTGGACTCATTTTCTTCAGAGGTATAATCTGTAAATACTTGACGTTGAGAATCATTATTCTTATTCACACATGGAAATATTGATTTTGAACAAAAATCATTCTGATCATGTCTGAACTTTTTCAACTTTTTATTCTGATAGATTCTTTATACTTGAAAACCTGTTCTTTTATTTCTAATAACTGTTGTTTAAAAGTCTCTCCTTCCATTCCTTCCTTTAACTCACCCTCTAATTTACTAATGGATTCCATGATAGATACTTCAGTAGCTGAAAGTGTTTCCACTAATAATAACATCAAATCCAAAGTACATTTTGTTAAAATCCCATTCCATTTTTGAAGAAAAAGCTTGTTTTCCATATAGAATTTTGGAGCTTTCAACACCCGTAACCCTCCAGGGGAGGTACCAGTATGGATGTATTGAGTAAGAGACTAGCTATGTAGTTGGGTCCATCCTTGCTGCTTATAGAAATCCAAAAGCTGAAACTATTTCTCACTTTCAGTTACAGAATCTGTAGGACTCAAATCTGGAATATTTTTCAAAATATTTTACATTTGATCTTCTGTGTAAGCATATGTGTCAGCCCACTTAATGGTAGACATATTGGATCCACTTTTAACCAAACCTTCCTATTTGAATCCTTACAGGAAAATATTTGCACTATTGCAACTACTATATTCTGTATTAATAATGTGAGAAATTGTCTCATATTTTGGAGCAGGTGTGTGTAGGGACAGCTACCTCCGTGGAAGGACCTTCTCTCCCTGCAGGATAAAGCTGCGGTAGCTTGCTGTTGTGAGTGAGAACTGTATCAGGCAATTGTGCTGAGGAGGAAGGGGCTTACCACCTGTTCTTGCTCTCCACCTGTGGGCTCCCAGCACTTGGCTCAATCGGAGCAGGCGTGTGCAGGGACAGCTACCTCCGTGGAAGGACCATCTCTCCCTGCAGGATAAAGCTGCGGTAGTTTGTGTCCAAAAAAAGTACTGCATGTTTGGAAGATAATATTCCATCTGTTAGACCTGGAAGGATTCAAACTGTCCCTGGTCCAATTCCAGCCCAATTTTCCCTGGTTTTGACTCTGTCATTACCATCAACTAAATGGCTTATTATTCACCCAGACATTCTTACTATGCCAGAGAAGCATTTTAGCAAAGTAGTTATCAGCTTCCTCAAAGCACAACATAAGCTTTTGCAAAGCATTAATGGTTATCACAGTAGGGAAACAGTCACTTTAGTAAGGGTAATCATTCCTGCTAGAGGCAAAGCGGGATAGGTTTAACAATTTGTTTTTCAACATGAACCCAGTTAGGCCCAACTTAAGAGCCAGCGGCTGAGAGCCCTCTAAGCCTGTCTCAGTAAAGTTCAAGTGGAGGGTGAATGTCCTCCACGATCAGCCACAGCTCATTTAGAAACCAATTTACTAAGGCTCTTTCCTTATTCCGTGTTTAGGGGCAAAGAGAGTTTAGCGAATCAGTCCCTAAAAGTGTCTCTGCACATCACTGGCAAAATCCAGTAGTCTCCCTTCCCGAAACACGCTGTTAGTTGTGTGATGGCAGCCACTTGATAGGTGAAGCAAAGAAGCTATTCCCTCTTTGCTTCATATATCATCATGATCTGGGTCCTCTCCAGCCTGGCTACTAAACTGTTGGACTAGCTCCTAGATTCAATGAGAATTTGTCAAGGCCTGCTCTAATGGAAGACACAGACTTGGTAGCCATAATTAAACAATAGTGATATTAAACAATAAGGGGAAAGAGGACATCCCTGTTTCATATCTTTTTGAAGAGTAATGGGATCAGTAAGCATTCCATTCACAAAATGTTCAACAGTTGGTCTCATATAAAATGCCCTAATTTTAGTCAGAAATTGCTCTCTGAGCCAAAGCATTTTAAAGCCTGAAACATATAATGCTATTTTATGTTATCAAAAGTTTTTTCAGTGCTTAATGATAAGACTGCCTTGGGCTCTTCATGTTGTTGGGTAATATATAGTACAATAAATCAGAAAATAACCTCTTGTTGGCTGATGAATAGTGTTCCTGTATAAATCCAGTTTGCTCCAGGCCTTTAATAATAGGCATTACGTTGGCCAAAGGAGAAGCTAGAATCTTTGAATAATTTTAAGATCTGCATGAATTAAAGATATAGGTCTATAGCTTTGTAAATAGCAGAGGTCCCGCCTAGGTTTTCCAAGCATTACCACCTTTGCTTCTGTGAGGATACCTACCAGACTAGCCACCTGTTTTCTTTATAATCTATCTTCAGCTAAGGGAGTAATACATCTATAAACATTCTATAAAACTCAATAGGGAAGTCATTGAGCTCCAGAGACTTATTTAATTGTAGGTCTGCGGTGGTCCTCCAGATCTTTGTTTCAGTAATAGCCCCATCTAGTTTCATTTTAGACATTTCATTATACTGGGATGTGGGATACTTTGCAAGAAGGCCAACATGCACTCTAACAGAAGATTGGGGGTAGCCAAATATTGGGACATATAGGAGTATGTTTACTAAACTGCGGTAATGTCATGTGCATTAGGTTCCGCGGTAAAGGTACAGATGCCCATATAAAGACATGGGCGGGGCATCATTATGGCAAGCGTTTCAGGTAACACGCCTTATAAGGCACATTATAAGGTGCATCATAATGCATGTTACAAGGCATTGTTATTAGGCACAGTACAAGGCACGTTATAAGGCATGTTATTAGGCACAGTATAAGACACGTTATAAGGCACTTTATTAGGCACAGTACAAGGCACGTGCCTTAATGTGCCTTGTACTGTGCCTAATGAGGTGCCTTGTAACGTGCCTTATAACATGCCTTGTACTGTGCCTAATTAGGAGCCTTATAACGCCTTATACGGACTGCTGGCAACTGTGGTGAGGGTACTATGGTCTGGCAGCACGGATCTGCAAAGATATGACTGTCACAGGCAAGCAAAATATCTGCCTTGGACAGGAGGGAACAACAAGGAATATGAACCCATGACCTCCACCTAGAACATCAGTGTACTAACCAGTAGGCTATACCTCTATGGCCTGTTGCACAGCAATGGCTGGGTACAGAAGGACTGCAGCTCACTGCACAAACCGTCTGCTCTGTGTGCCAGGATAGGGTAACCCCACCAGCACCCATGATGCATTGCACATACAGAACAGCGGCCTACAGCTGACCACCAAATGGGGTCTGCACCTCTCCGGTACTGCAGTGTGGTAAGATGGATTGACAGTGCATGATACTGGCACAGAGTAGCTACGGACCATGCCATTGTGCAGGTTCCGTGTTCACTCTGAGGGATAGGATGGGCGCCCAGCACTAAGTCCACAGTACATGTGGTGCTAGACATAGGTCCTACTCAGGGGCGGCCCAAGGGGGGTGCGGGGCCATGTGCGGAGACTCGGTGCGGGCCTCATTTGCATAAATATTTGCATAATGTTACCATATACTAACTTTTAGTAAACATGCCTCTTAATGAGTGTATGAATAAAGAAAGACTAAAAGATTTCTACACTACTATAATCCAGTGCCAATCGCCAGACACATTAGGAACTACTACAAACACTGCCCATTTAGAACCCATAGCAAACCCGCCGTATCCTAACAGCACTACCAGGACTCACAAAGCACCATACCCTACCTATCAAAAGGAAACATGCAAATATTAAACCAATACATTTCAGAGAACACCAATACATTACCTACTGGGGAAAGAGAACAAGTGGCAATGTCAAATAGGAATTATATAAACAGAATACCTCAGCTCAGTTACACATGAACAGAACATAAACCATCACCAAACAAGGAATCACAATTTAGAAACAGGACGACAATAATTAAACTGGGAATCCCAAAAGCCAAACTTGGAATGTACAACACTGTAGAAATAAAACTATACATTAATTTGCTCTTGTACTAAACAAAGCGCAGACGTTAATGATGCACATTTACCAGAGCTGACATATTCCAATTAATAAATTCAAAATAAAGAGATATTTTTCTACCTTTTGTGCATTTTTTTTCAGCTGCAATTGCTCCAGCCACTTTCTTCTGGTTTCTTCGTGTCTTCTGCTAACTCTCCATCGTCTGCTGTCCATTTGTCCTTTCTTCTCTCCTAGTTTTTTTCCATTCTCTCTCTACATCTGCTTTAACATACTAATCTTTCTCCTTTTGCTCTTTCCTCATTCCTATTTCATCCACTCAAATTTTACCCCTCCATCCTCAATCCCCACTTACTCTCCCAATACCCGGCCAATTGTAGATTTTTCATCCCTCCCACACAAAATATTTTTCCCCTCTCCATTTTACTCTCCCAGCCCCATCCCATTCTAATCCTCCCCCAACATCAGCTCCCTTCTAGTTCCAGCCTCACCAAGCATCCATTCCCTTCTAGTCCCTGCATCAGCCCATTTCCAGTCCTAGCAACCCCCCAACCCAATCCAGTCCTAGCCCCCCCATCAACCCACTTCCAGTCCTAACCCCCCATCACCCCATTTTCAGTTTAAGCCCCCCCTATAACCCATTACCAGTCCTAACCCCACATCAGTCCATTTCCAGTCAGCCCGCCATAGCCCATTGCCAGTCCTAACCCCCCCCCATCAGCCCACAGCCCATTACCAGTCCTAACCCCATCAGCCCACCTCAAGTCCTAATCCCTCCCCATCAGCCCATTTCCTGTCCTAGCCCCCCCATAGCCCATTATCAGTCCTAACCCCACCATAGCCCATTACCAGACAGCCCCCATCAGCCCACAGCCCATTACCAGTCCTAACCCCTCCCCATCAGCCCATTTCCTGTCCTAGCCCCCCCATAGCTCATTATCAGTCCTAACCCCCCCATAGCCCATTACCAGTTCTAACCCCCCCAAAAGCCCACTGCCCATTACCAGTCCTAACCCCATCAGCCCACCTCAAGTCCTAACGCCTCCCCATCAGCCCATTTCCTGTCCTAGCCCCCCATAGCCCATTATCAGTCCTAACCCCCCATAGCCCATTACCAGTCCTAAACCCCCCCCCCCATCAACCCACAGCCCACCTCAAGTCAAGTCCTAACCCCCTCCATAGCCCATTACCAGTCCTAACCCCCCCCCTCATCGGTTCAAGGAACATTAAAAAAAAAAAGCTGGCTGCTACTGCTGCCGCTGCCGCAGCCGCCACAGCAGCGGCAGAATGGAGTGTCCCGCGGGGCCCCCTTTGCCCGGCTGAGTCCCTCCCTCCCTCTGCGACGGCTGAGCCCCTCTGTGCCGGCTTTCAGATACGCGAAGGGAGAGTGTCTCCCTCGCGTCTCTGTTAAGCCTGCAGGGGCTGATGGGAAATTTCCCATCTGCCTATGCAGGCTTAACAGAGACGCGAGGGAGACACTCTCCCTTCGCGTATCTGAAAGCCGGCACAGAGGGGCTCAGCCATCGCAGAGGGAGAGCTCAGCCGGGCAGAGGGGGCCCCGCGGGACACTCCATTCTGCCGCTGCCACGGCGGCAGCTGCAGCGGTAGCAGCCAGCTTTTTTTTTTAACTTAATTTTGAAAAAAAGCAGAATGTTCTTTGCGCGGGGCCCCCTGAAACACGGGGCCCTGTGCAAAAAACATTCTTGCTCAATGGACGGGCCGGCCCTGGTCCTACTGCACACCCGCAGCTAGAACTAGGCAAACCAAAAGCTGGCCTAGTTTTAGCCACAGATCGCTAACCGGGTAGCAGTGCAATATCGCCACTACCCAGTTAGCGGTACTCCCCACCTCCGCTCCGTCCCCGACATGCTAACCAGATTGCATCGGGGTGCGTAGGAGCATTAGGAGGGGATATTCAACAGCACTAACTGGTTGAATATCCGGGTTTAAGGCATTTAAACAGTTTACAGGGCTGTAAACCATGTAAATGCCTTTCGAATATCGGGCCCTATATATCCAACCAAGGTAAACTATGGCATATTAGGCTCATCCATACTGGCAACTCATACATCCGCCAATCTCACCACAGCACTCATAGATAACGATCAGTGCTTTATCAATCCAGAGTGCCATATAACTACAAAATGTTACTTGATTTCCATTTCTAATCTGGCTGCCTCCATCAGAGAAGCTTGCAAAGCCTCTGTGTCTTCAAAATTTTAGTAACATTCAAAGTCACTCTCAGATGAACTGGTTTAAACATCCCATACTGTGCTCCAGACTTCTTCAGTTGATCCCTGAATGAGAGCAGCTGTGTGATACTGCTCAAATTGGGGAGAGTAAGAACAGAATGACCCTTATATTTTAAGGGTGCTGTGACTTTGGTGCATGTGGGCCTCACAGTATCTTAGCAACTACCTGTATATATCCTGGAAAAAAGACAGGATAGGGAAATATGATAGAGGCATTTAGATACATCCAAAGTATAAATGCATAGGAGGAAGTTCTCTTTCAAAATAAAGGAGACTGGAATAAGGCTTCATAAGATAAGAATGAAAGGTCGTAGACTCAGGAGTAATCTAAGAGAATATTTCTTAGAGAAAGAGTGGTAGAGGCATGGTGGTAGTGGTGACAAAAACAATATTTGAATTCAAGAAAGCATGGGACAAGCATAGAGGATCTCTGACCAAGACAAAGTGATGGCAGAACTGAGCAATTGGCGAGGATGGGCAGAATAGATAAATAGATTTGTTTTATGGTCTTTACCTGCCATCATATTCTCTGTTTTTGTTTCCATTGCATTATATCCATTGATGGAAAGACACAGTAAGAGCCAAAATGTCCTTATAATGCACCACACACAAACATATTAATGCAAGAGAGAAGAATGAAAGGTCTGAAAATGCAGGACCATGTGGAATTATCTCCAGCATCCAGCCGCAGATTGAAGCTGCAAAACTATAGGCTACATTGGACATAATGCAAACATCAAATAGGTTGACATTTATGATGCCTGTCCATATCTTATAATTCTGTGATTTCCAACCTTACCCACTACTACTCTCACTAATAAATAACAACACTAATACAACTTAAGATTAGAGCTTGCTAAATTAATCTCCTTAAAACACTTCCATTTGGAGTAGGTAATCATTCATAAAAGCTCCAAAGTCAGAGGCCACCTGTGACATTACTCAGTATTTGTGCATTGCCCTGGTCCTTAGAGACTACCCAAGTGCAATGTTCATTGTGAAGTGCAGTCAAGTGGGCTTAATGTCATTTAAGCAAAAGTTAATGCCTTTGTAAATTGAATAGCTTGTTTCTACAGTATATAGAAGGCTTATATGTATATCTCTCACTCTCCTATCGCTGAGGTTTGCAACCTTTCCTCCCTCTCCCTCCCTACTCCACCCCAGGAATCTGTGGCAGAGGCCTGTTTTGTTTTGAAGTTTTGAATACAGCTTGCCTTCGTGAGGATGGCGAGACATTCATTGGGCAGATCAGATGCAGCAGTAATTAAAAGAAAGTTGTGTGCAGGATGTACTGTGCAGTATTTCAAAAGGACGTGTAATCCAGGTAAACCTTCTCCTGGCTATGCTGGGAGAAATTAGTCAGAGGACTTTTATAGGTCATAGAGAATCAACATATTCTGGAAGGTAGAGAAAGCTCTGCTTGTAGGAACATTTACATATCTCCTTAAGAGGGTATGCGACTGTCAGACTGGAGAGGGTGTTTGTCCTGGTTTTATCCCACTGTATGTACCTTCAAATATTCTAAGAAAAGCAGAAACTACAAGGCCGTGGATGCAATGGGGTAAAACCAGGATGAGATCACCCTGTCCACTTGACAAGGAACAATTAGTGACCTCATTTTGAACTCACTCAACACACATATTTGTCACACTCACCTTTCAACAAAAACAAAAACATGAAGTGGCATGTTGTGAAGGACAAAGTAATTGATATGTAGACTCACAAGTCAGTTGCAGGAGTGGAGATGCAGAGCTCTGTGACCTTCAGGGAGCATTTTCCGCTTCCAGCGAAAGGTCATGCTCTTCCCCCTTGAAAGATATGCTGATGAGCAGTGATCTACTTCAGTTCTTTTCACAATCCTATCAGTCAAAATGTCTCACTCTATATTGCTTTTTCATTTCTTGGAGCTGCTAGACCTTTTCACTCATTAGCTCTATTGAGCTAAAAGTTGATTTTCACAAGCTCCAAGAATTAATGAGGAGAGAACTCGCACTGAAGGATCACTGTGCATGAGCATTATGTAAGAAATGAACTATTGGCCTGATAGTCAGAAGGATTTATCTGGTTAGCAAGACCTGCTAAATGGATAAACTCCACTGACCCCAATATTCAGTGGCACTGGGGGGGGGGGGGGTTTTGAGGGGGGCACGTGGTGGTACGGAATACTGGCACCATTTTCATTGCTTGGAAGAATTGACCCATGGTCCTCATGTAGTGAAAGAGACCTGCATATGAGTACTCGCACCTTTTTCGCTGGAAAAAAATGCACTGAGTGGCATTTTCCAGATACTGTGCTGAATATTTTCTCGAACCGCTGCAGCACTATGAGGACAGTGCTGGAGCGATCTGTTGATGGGGCAAAGGCAGCGAGCATGTATCCACTTAGGAGTGATGTTCAATCTGCTAAGTGGATAAAGCACAGTTACTTACCTGTAACAGGTGATCTCTGGGAACAGCAGCAATTAGTCCTCACATATGGGTACGTCGGTACCGACGGAGCCCGCGCGGGAAAGCTCCCCAGCTTCCCAGAAGGAAAGCTTTTGGGGCCTCCCACTGCGCATGCGCGCTGCCTTCCCGCCTTCCTGACCAACTCTCCTCAGTTCGAGTTTAAAGCTGAGACAATAGAGAGAGGAAAGGAAAGAGAGAGAGAGATACAACTCCTAGGGGAGGTGGGTGGGTTGTGAGGACTAATTCCTGCTGTTCCCAGAGATCACCTGTTACAGGTAAGTAACTGTGCTATCTCCAGGAACAAGCAGGAATAAGTCCTCACATATGGGGACTCCCTAGCTAAGATGCCCGGGAGATCCCCTCAAGGGTATGAGACCCTGAAAGGTTCCTCATCTTCCTATGGATCTCAGGCATTCATTCAGGGAAGGTGGGCTGGAATTGTTCAAGAATGGAACAGGTGTCTGAGGACAGCCTGACCAAACAAGGCATCCCGGTGGGAGTCCTTGTCCAAACAGTAATGGGCTGTAAAGGTATGAACCGAGGCCCAGGTGGCTGCTCGACAGATCTGGTCAATGGACACAGAGTTTAGATGAGCCATAGAGGTGGCCATGGCCCTCACATTGTGAGCGGTGACATGGCCCTCCAGAGAAAGGTTCTTACTCTGGTAAGCAAAAGAGATACACTGAGCAATCCAATTGGAGAGTGTTCTTTTGGAGACTGGAAGTCCTAAATGAGAAGGATCAAAAGCAACAAAAAGCTGAGAAGACTTTCGATGTTGCTGTGTCCTGTGGAGGTAAAAGGCAAGAGCTCTTTTACAATCTAGAGTATGAAGGTTCCTCTCTGCAGCAGATGCATGAGGAGCTGGAAAAAAGACAGGTAAATATACCTCTTGATTAAGATGAAAAGGGGAGACCACTTTAGGCATAAAGTGGGGATTGGTCCTAAGGACCACCTTGTCATGATGGAACCTTGTATAAGGTGGATTAGCCACTAGAGCTTGCAGTTCACTGATACGGCGAGCTGAGGTGACTGCAATAAGAAAAATAACCTTCTAGGAAAGAAATTTCAAGGAGGTAGTGGCTAAGGGTTCAAAGGGTGGCATCATAAGCTGACCAAGAACCAAGTTTAAGTCCCATGCCACCGGAGGAGGTCGAATGGGAGGTTTAGTTAAGGTTAGGCCTCTCATGAATCTTGCAATAAGAGGATGAGAGGAAACAGGTTGTCCATTGATGGGCTTGAGGGATGCTGCAATAGCACTCAAATGGACTCTTACTGAATTCGTTTTGAGTCCTGCATTGGAGAGATGCAGGAGATATTCCAAGAGAGAATTCAAGGGGAGTGCTAGAGGGTCAAGACCCTTTTGAGCACACCAAATGGAAAATCTTTTCCATTTAAAAGCGTAAGAATGCCTAGTGGAAGGTTTCCTAGAGGCATGGAGGATATCCTTCACTTGCTGCGAAAGATTGAAGTGTTGAAGGTCTAGGCCTTCAGTAACCATGCTCTGAGGTGAAGGGACTTGGGGTTTGGGTGCCAAAAAGTCCCCTCCTCCTGAGACAGAAGGTCTGGAGCCGCTCCCAAGTCCAGGGAGGGGGCTTGGGAGAGATGCAGAAGTAGAGGGTACCACACTTGGCGTGGCCAGCGTGGAGCTATGAGGATCATGGACACTTGATCCCTTTTAAGTTTGAACAGAGTCTTGGGAATCAAAGGAATGGGTGGAAAGGCATACAGGAAGCCCTGACCCCAATGAAGGAGGAAGGCATCCTTGGCCTGAACTCCCTGACACGGAATTCTGGAACAGAACCGGGGAAGTTTGGCATTCCACAGACTTGCAAAGAGGTCTATGTCTGGGGTTCACCATTTCTGGAAGATTCTGAGTACCTGATCCATGTGCAGGGACCATTCGTGTGGAAGCAGAACTCAACTGAGTCTGTCTGCCCAAGAGTTTTGGATTCCTGGAAGATATACTGCCAGGAGATGGATTTGATGCTCTCTGGCGAAGGCCCATAATCTTAGAGCTTCGTTGCAAAGTGACAGAGAGCCAGTCCCTCCTTGTTTGTTTATGTAAAACATGGCTACTTGATTGTCCGTATGAATAAGGACTGTCATGTTGCTGAGGAGGGTATGAAAAACTCTGAGAGCTAGAAAGATTGCTCGAAGTTCCAAGTGGTTGTTATGAAGGGTGGTCTCCTGTGGAGACCAAGTGCCCTGAGTGGAGAGATCTTGAAGATGAGCTCCCCAACCTGTTTGGGAGGCATCTGTTGTGAGGGTTGCTTGGGGCAACAATGGCTGAAAGGGGGCCCCCAACAACAGATTTTGAGTGGACATCCACCATTGGAGAGACCAAAAGAGACGTTTGGAGTTTGCTATTTGGTCTGAGATAGCTCCTGATGCTTGAGTCCACTGGGTGGACAAAGTCCATTGAGCTGCTCTCATATGTAGGCGAGCATAGGGCACCACATGTACTGTGGAGGCCATGTGGTCTAATAAATGTAGCATCTCCCTGGCAGTCAAGTGGCTTCTGGACTGAGTCTGGGAGGCCACGTGTACTAGACGTTGGCAGTGAGCCTGAGGAAGATAGGCCCTTGCAGTGGTGGTATCCAACCAGGCCCCTATGAATTCCAGGGACTGAGTAGGGGTGAGTTGAGACTTTGGCAGATTGATCACAAGTCCCAGATACTGCAGAATGCGTCTGGTGCGATCCAGGGAAGTCTGAGCCTCGGACTGAGATGGAGCTCGGATGAGCCAGTCGTCCAGGTATGGGAAGACAAAAATCCCCAGGTCGCGTAGAAATGCAGCTACTATTGCCATGCATTTGGTAAATACTCTTGGAGCAGAGGCTAGACCGAAGGGAAGTACTCTGTATTGGAAATGTTTTCCCTGGAACAGAAACCGTAGGAATTTTCTGTGGGATGGATGGATGAGTATATGTGTGTGCGCATCCTTGAGATCTAGAGAACAAAGCCAATCCTGACTCTGTAGGTATGGAAGGAGAGTACCTAGAGAAAGCATCTTGAATTTTTCCTTGCATAGGAATTTGTTCAATTCTCTGAGATCTAGAATGGGTCTGTACCCCCCTGTTTTCTTGGGAATGAGAAAATAAGGGGAGTAAAACCCTGACCCCTGTTGAAAAAGAGGAACCTCTTCTATCGCCCTTTGGGCGAGAAGAGTGGTCACCTCCTGACCCAACAGGTTCAGGAGAGATGGGGGAGAATTGAAACATCTCACCATGGTATGGGGAGGAAGGCTGGAGAAATGTAGTTTGTAGCCCTCTCTGATGATAGAGAGGGTCCACCGTTCTGATGTGATTTGCTCCCATCTGGGAGCAAAATGAGTTAACCTTCCTGGAATGGTGAGAGGCTCTGGATGTTTTAGAGCCAGAAAGGTTAAGTTCTCTAGTATTAAGTCAAAAACCCTGAGGGGGTTGGGACTGCTGGGCTGTAGCAGCCCCTGCAGGTTTTGCCCTGGCCTGTTTAGGCTGCTGACGCTTAGGAGCAAAGCGAGCTGCAGAAGATTGTTGGCCAGTATTTGTAGCAAATCTGGCCTTCTTGTAGAAAGGCTTCTTGAAAGATTTTTTCTTGACAGGAGTAGAGGTAGACTTAGAAAGTCTATCTAAAGCAGCATTTTCTGCATCCATTTGAGTGGCTTTGATTTGCCACTCCTTACCAAACAGATTCTCACCTGTACAGGGCAGATTTCCCAACCCATCCTGGACCCAGGGTTCTAGGTCAGAGGCCTGGAGCCAAGCAATTCTACGAGCCGCTATGGCAATACCTGAGGCTCTGCTAGCACCCTCAAAGGAGTCAAAGGCTGCTCTGTTGGAGAACTTTGAAATATCTTGGGTATGCTTTAGCAAAAGAAGGAACTCCTCCTTTCTATCCTCTGGGATAAAGGGGAGAAAATGGCGTATTTTTAATGCAATCTCCTTCAGAAACATGCCCATATATAGGCTGTATGAATTGATTCTGGCAATAAGCATACTTGCTTGAAAGATTTTTCTACTAAAAGCATCCAAAGTCCTACATTCTCTTCCTGGAGGAGTAGAAGAGTGTCTTTTGGTACTCTTTATCTTTTTCATAGCTGACTGCACCACAATAGAGTGGTGAGGGAGCTGAGTTTTTTGAAAACCAGGAGAAGGAGGGACATGATACATGGTGTCCAAACGACGAGAATGTGGAGATAGGGTGAGAGGAGTCTCCCATAAGTCCATCATGTGTTCTTGAAGAATTTCATGAATGGGCATGGTGACTGCCTCTTTGGGAACCTTAGAGTATCCTAAAATATCTAATTTTTTTGCTCTAGGTTCTTTTTCAGAGGTTACTGAAATAGAGAGACCTTTAGCTACTTCAATGATGAAGTCTTGAAAGGACAAATCCTCTGGAGGAGACATTCTCCTCTTTGGAGAAGAGGGCTCTTCAGGTAGAGTAAGGGATACTTCAGCAGAGTCATCTGATGAATCAGAATCATCAGAAGACTCGAAGTATCGTCTGTTTGCTTCCAGGGATCGATAAGCGTATCGACCGGTATCGACATCGGGGGTACCCGGAACCGGATCGGTATCGGGAAAAACCCCGGAACCGGGAACCAGAATCGGTATCCTGGTCGATATGGATGCCCTGGGTACCGGTATCGGTTGTGGTACCGGAACCGGAGTCAGTACCGCTGGCTGCGGTACCGAGGGCGTCGCAGCTCTAATAAAAGCCATAATGGCCTGCTGCATGGATTGAACTGTATGATCCATAGACGCCACGACTATCTGGATGTCGGTACCGGAAGATTGAGCCGGTACCCCAGAGCAGTCTAACAGGTGATCGGTCGAGGCCGTGCCATCGATGTCAACCTGTAACCCCATAGGAGGAGCTTTGGAAGCCGGAGCTTCCCGCCGGGGTTGTTTGGCTGGGGCAGGGTCCTCAGGGTCAAGCCTGGGGGCATCTCGATACTTAGAGGGAGATTTGCCCTTTGAGGACCTGCCAGAGGAATGTTTGGTTACCTGAGATCCATCAGGAGAGGAAGACCTGGAAGATGTCGATGCTGGAGTATCTGTAGAAAACAGCACGTGAAACTTGGCTGCCTGGTTTTGTAAGCCACGTTTAGACATCAAAGAACAGGATGGGCAATCCGGAATGGAGTGGTCAGGCCCCAAACATTTAAGACACCATTCATGGGTGTCTGTGACTGATATAGTACCGCTACACTTGGTGCATTTTTTAAAACCAGAGGCTGGTTTCTCCATGAGGGAGAATTCTGTGAAGGCCTAGAGGCCTCACAGGACAAACACACCAAGTGGGGAAAAATAAGATATTTTTTTATTTTATTTTTTTTAAAGAAATAAAGAAAAAAGACCGGCGGTACCGGTCCGGAATCGGGGAAGGTAGACACGCGGCCAAAGAAACAAATTAAAATAACAACTTCTTCAGCGGTGACAGGAACACGGCCTGCTGGCTCCGCAGAAAAAGAAGAACTGAGGAGAGTTGGTCAGGAAGGCGGGAAGGCAGTGCGCATGCGCAGTGGGAGGCCCCAAAAGCTTTCCTTCTGGGAAGCTGGGGAGCTTTCCCGCGCGGGCTCCGTCGGTACCGATGTACCCATATGTGAGGACTTATTCCTGCTTGTTCCTGGAGATGAAAATAACCACTATCCAGATAGCCTGTGGCAGTCACCACTGAAACCAGATATTCAGTGGAAGCTGAGTATTCACTACTCGCGCACTTCTGTTGAATATCCAGTTTCGCTTTTGCCACGGTGACCAGCATTTAAAAAACAATGTCTACTGTAATCTGAATGTCAGCCCGGATGTATATGTGCACGCATGAATGTGCGCATGTGTGTGGTTCTTTTGACAAAGTACACTGAATAAAATAAAATAGAGAATGGAATGGGTGACTTAGGAGATTATTTTAGAGCTAGACTCATAAGTGGATGAGGCCAAAGAAAAATCTATGACTTTAGAAAGAAAGTGTACATATATGCTTCCTTCTGACACTCGTACTTATACATGCAACTGACAACAATAGGCAAGCCTACATATTCAGGCCTGCTCCAGAACAAACATAAATGTATTTATTTATTTTATTTATTTATTTAACCTGTTTTTTATACTGCCTTATCCTGAAATCAAAGCGGTTTACATTAAACTCAGAACATGAACAGGATACATTATTAAATTGAGGTAAACAGGAGAGAAACTCTTTACAACTTGATCAACATATTTACACAATAACATGTGGTTGTGGTTGTTTGGATATGATTATGTATTTGTGTCCATACGGGTCGGTCCGTGATTCTTTAAGCATTTGTGTCTATATAGGTCATACACACAAGTATGTCTGGATTATGCACTTATACTTTGCAAACCCCGAACCCTGCTCAATCCTGCCTTAGGAATGCCCACTTTATATATTTATAGGCTTGCTCCCTGAGTGTACTTTTGTCTATGTAAATGGTGGCAGATTTTGCATAGGCAGCTTTCTACGCAGTCAACTGGCTTTTACTCATATAGAGGAGAATCTTATAATAGGTCGCAGAGGCTGGAGGTCCAAGTCAGTGCCTAATTTGAGGCTATTTTATAAAGACAAGTATGCGCCTATGCCTCTGTATAAAATAGTTACGCAAAATCTGCCAAATTTGTGGCTACAATGCATCCATGTACATTTACACCAGCTCACATGTATTGCGCTGAAGTATGCGCCTAAGGGGTATGTGTACTAAGGAGTAATAGCTGTCATCATGGCGCCAACATGGGAAATTTGTGCTGTGGTGACAGCTAACATGGGACAAATGCAGCTACCGCAGGTAATTTTCTGCAATTAGTTGCATTTTGCGTGTTGAGTGTGAGTGGGTGGGTGTGCACAGAGAGTGGGCATGCCTGTACCGTGCAGGTACCACGTGCATGGACAGAATCTCTTTGGGTAGCGTTACTTGCATTTGCAGCTGTCTCACCATGATCCCTGCATTATCTTCTGGGAAAATGCTGGGCACATCCCCAAGAGATAACGGACGCGTTTTGAAGCTACCGCTGCGCTTTTCCAACTAATGCCCAGTGTTAGCTGCAAAGGCTTTAGTAAATATATCCACAAGTGTATATTTCATGACTCTATTGCGCTCTACCTAAACTCCTCCCCCAAACACACACACACAGGTCACATACAAGCACATGTCTACTTATAGTGCATACTTGTGCATGGGAGTAAATTTTATAAAGGATTTTTCGTGCTTATATATATGTGCATAAAATTCCTCTTATAAATGACCCCCTCAAAGCCATTCTAAAACTGCTTTCCATGTCTCCAGCAGGCATTTAAAGGTGAGATGAATTAAGCAGTCTCTTCTTGGACACAAAATGGGAAAAGCCCTTTAGTACATCAGACTCTTGCCGGCAGCAAAGGTCCACTAACACAGACACCAACATTGATAACCCCAGCTAGCCAGGATAACTTGATCAAGGAGTCAAACCCATCTTGCCCACAATATTTGCCATGGGGCCTACAGACTGGCATTAGGATATTTTTTTCTAAACATGACAGCCCCCTTGGTAGTTGACTCTGTTACCAGATCAGTTGCTTCTGACTTGGTTGGATGTGGATGCCCTCAAGCTTGACACAGAATATCTAACTTTGACTTCAGACAATGCATCTTCTGATAGCACTCTTTAAAGAAAGAAGTAAAATCCTTTATACACTATTGTAAGGGGATTCACTGAACAAAGACTTCCTTCCCCATAAGCTTATAAAAAGGACTGAGGTGCATGCTGTAGAGGCTATTTTGAGAGAATGAACTGGATTCACTTAAATCAAGCCGAGGACATTACAAGAACCTGTTTGATTCATGCTAATCTCTGCCCGCAATGACGGGATTATTTCTTGGCCAGGGTGTCTGACTGATGATGTGTTTGCTGATGCAAGGAGGGGGATGGGGCAGAGAAAGAGAGGGAGATGAGAGTAACAGACAGCATGGGGAAATAAGAGAACCCTTGATTTTCCTTCTCATCGGGATAATTCTTACAGATTTTGTTCCTTTTTGTTAAAGAGAAATGGAACCAGGGCTAAAGGGATTCTAAAAGAAGTGCCCTACCTATGAGCCCTAGAGACTGCATTGCTGGGGAGTTTATAAACCATTCTGTCACTGAGTAATCCACTAGATTCAAGGAACTGCTTAAGAGAAGGCAATTTGCTTCTTACAATTTGCTGCGGGGGGGCCATAGCACCGAATCTATCCTGCTTTCAGTTTTGAATGAACTTCACTTGGCACACAAAAGTGGGGATTTCATTTTTGCTGTCCCTCTGGACTTTTCTTCCACTTTTGACTTGATTGATCACCGTACCCTTCTTAGCCATCTTTCTGTTTTGGGGTTGAATGATACTACATTGAAGTGGTTTCGGTTTTTCCTAACTGGTCATTCTTTCTCAGTTGTATCTCACCCTTCTGCTTTGCCCCCCCCCCCTCCCACCCCCCCAACTTCTTTGTCCTATGGTATTACCCAGGGCTCTGTGCTGTCCCCACTGCTTTTTAATATTTTCCTGGCTCCTCTCTCTCTTCTGATACAACAGCCTGGGATCTCAGCATACTATTATGTCAATGATATCATTCTTCTTACCGCACTAATTCATCTGTCCCTGATTTATCCTCCCTGAACTCTTGCCTTGCTCTTGTCCATTCTTGGATAATGGCTAATTACTTATATCTGAATCCATCCAAATCAACTACCACCTGGTTCACTTTCGGTGCCCCCCCCCCACCCCCCTTCCTACTCCTGCGATCTCCACCACTTCCATCCCCTTGGCTACTTCCTTCTAATATCTTGGTGTGACACTCGACTCTTCCCTCTCCTTTGCAGAACACATTTCATCCATCATTCACCGCTCTTTCTACTACCTATGCTGAATCTGTGCCATCTGCTCCTTCCTCTCTACTCCTTCCTTGACCACACTTCTTCTCTCCCTGGTTGTCACCCATATTGATTACTGAAACATTGCTTTGGCCAGCCTCCTTCTATATCAGTTACAGAGACTTCAGAATACTGCTGCCCATATCCTCACTCACCCCTTCCGGTCGAACCGTGTCTCCCCTCTGCTAGTTCATCTCCATTGGCTTCCCATCTGCTTTAGAATCCAATATAAGATTCTCACGTTTGTTCATAGAACCATTCACACTGGCATACCCCAGTATTTTGCTGATCTTCTTCACTTCCATATTCCACATCGTCATCTACGGTCCATTCATAATCAAAAGTTAGTTCTTCCATCAGCTTCCCAGGCATGACTTGAATGCATGCAGGGATCTGCCTTCTTCTTTCAGGCCTGTGGAACTCCCTGTCCCTCACCCTTAGGTCCAAGTCCTCTTTTAAGAATTTGAAAGCCACTTTAAAAACCTATCTTTTCCAGTCAGCCTTCAGACTTTCAGAACCCTCTCCCTGACTAGTCTCCTATCCCACTTCTACCCTCTGCCATCTCAGCTGCTCTCTACCTTATCCTGAGTGCTTTTGTTTCTCTTTCCTTTCCCCCCGTCCTGTCATTGAATTGGCATTCTGTTTCCTTTCTTTTTCTGCCTTTTGCAGTCCACTGTATTATTGTTAACTGCTCTGATGCTGTCGCTAGAGCAGTCTATGAAGCAAAGTAATAAAGATACAGTAAAGTCCCCTCACTAGACTGTGTTAAAAATATAAGATATGCCATACTGGGTCAGACCAAAGATCCATCAAGCCCTGTATCCTGTTTCCAACAGCGGTTAATCCAGGACACAAGTACCTGTCAGGTTCCCAAAAAGGTAGACAGATTCCAAATTGCTTATCCCGGGATAAGCAGAGTTTTTCTCTTGCTGTTATATTGTATTATTACTCATTTGTGCTTCCAGTCTGTTGATTTGTGCAAAGTTGGCCTGATATCTCCTAACAGTCAAACTCTGACTCCATCAGGCCAGGGTTAATCCAGCAACTGATAATTTACTTGCTTTTTATTCTTGAATGAAAATATGGTTTGCCGCTTGTCGTGTTGTGAGGGCTTGTGTGCATCAATGATGCTGAGGGCTAAACTATCGGTAGCTTAACTACTGGCAGGGTCTCCCAAGATGAACAGGTCTCAGCTGAGATGCCAGACCAAGACAAACAATCCATCTGGGCAGCAGCAGAATGGGACGGTGTTGGCTGCGGAGGATCATATTTCTGTGACAATAGCAACAACACTAGAATTACCTGCATGGAAGAAAGGGCTGGCAATCTACTTCTGTATCTTACCATAAAAAACAAATGAATAGTCACAACAAAACAAATTGCACTATAGTGTTAGAAGATGAGACCCCCCTCCCCCCCCTCAATCGGAAGGCATTCAACTAGCTACTGGGGAGGAGCTGAAGACTTTTCAAAGTAAAGCCAGCATTTATGATGTGGTTGGATCAAAGTCCTCGGGATGACGGACTGCTGATTTAGCTGTCCATAAAATGAGAGTCGGAAGCTGCAAAGGTGTCTTACATATTGGGACATCGCACATACAAAGCATGAACCAAAGGAAGTTGGAGGTGGTCAAGAACGAAATGGAACATGTACAACTCGATCTGTTGGGTGTCAGCAAACTGAAATGAATCGACATTGGACACTTTGCATCTGATAATCACATGGTCTATTATGCTGGAAATGAAAGACAAAAAAGAAATGGTATTGCATTTATAATTAAGAAGAAATTTGGAAGAACTGTAATGAAATACAATGCAATCAGTGAACGCTTAATTTCTAGTTGTCATCAACACAACTATAATTCAAGTATAGGCCCCAACAACAGCTGGAGAAGAGGATGAAGTTAATGAATTCTATGAGCAAGTACAAGATGAAATTGACAGAACATGCAAACAGGATATCCTGATAGTCATGGATGATTGGAATGCAAAAGTTGGCATCAAAGAAGAAGGCAAAGTGGTTGTAAAATATGGACTTGGCGACACAAATGAAGCTGGAGAAAGACTGATGGAATTCTGAAAGACCAACTATATATGCATCTCAAACATCTTCTTCCAGCAACACAAGTGACGACTATACCCATGGACTTTACCCAATGGATTGTACAAAAATCAAATTGATTGCATATGTGGAAGTCAATGATGGAAAAGCTCTATAACATCAAAAAAGACAAAACCTGGAGCTGACTGTGGTACAGATCACCAACTACTAGTATGCAAACTCAAGCTAAATTTGAAATAGAGCAAGCCACTCACAAATATAGCAAAATATGACCTTGAGAATATACCACTGGAATTTAAAGACTGCCTTCAAAATCGATTTGCTGCTTTAGATAAAATGACAGAGCTCCAGAAGAGCTATGGGATGACATCAAGAAGGTTGTGTTGGAAGAAAGTGAGAAATCTCTACAAAAGGTGAAAAAGCAAAAACGGCCAAAATGGATGACCAAAGAGACTCTGAAAATTGCCCAGAAACACAGAGAAGCTAAAGCCAGAGGAGAAAGAGAGGCAATTGCAGAACTCAACAGAGATTTCCAAAGTGCAGCAAGACAAGACAAGGAGAAGTACTATAATGATGCATGCAAGGAAATAGAAGCAGAAACTTTTAGAGAAGAACAAGATCAGCTTTTCTAAAGCTATGAGAATTAAAGAAGAATT
Source organism: Ichthyophis bannanicus (assembly GCA_033557465.1). NCBI lineage: Eukaryota > Metazoa > Chordata > Amphibia > Gymnophiona > Ichthyophiidae > Ichthyophis > Ichthyophis bannanicus. The sequence goes on from CM066035.1 coordinate 782,923,655, forward strand.
CTAGCCTCAAATTGGAATGTTACAAGATGCTCAAGGATCCATGTCGAATGATGCTGAGAAGATCAAGAAAAGGTGGAAAGAATATACAGAGTTATTATATGATAAAGATCAGCCATTTAAAAAGGAAACACGCCACCAGATTCAAAGCATGAGCCCTGATCACCATTGCCAGTGAGGAGCAAAAGGTGAGCTCTACTGCCTCCCACCACCAAAGGACAATCAGTGCCGCCTCAGCCATTTAAAAAGGAAGCATGCCACCGAATTCAAAGCACAGACGCCAATTACCATCAGCAGTGAGGAGCAGAAGGTGAGCTCTCCTGCACCCCACCACCAAGGGACAATCAGGGCTGCCAGATTCAAAGCACAGATCCCGATCACCATTGGCAGTGAGCTATATTTATTTATTTAATAGGTTTTATATACCAACTTTCTACAATTCAAGACGGTTTACAAGGAACATAACAGACAGTATATTTCAACTGAATACATTGTAACAATAAGGATCACAGTATACATGCTACATCACAAATCAGCTACATCACAAATTGGAACAAGAGAGCCGCAGTCCATCCAAAAAAACTAAATAAAACTAAGCTAAAACAAAAAATATCCGAACCATGATACTCCCAAGAGATAAGGCAGTTAAAAAGACAATTGAGGAAACTTGAGTGGAAATGGAGAATGTCCAACTGCCACCTTAATAAACAACAATATTATGAGAAACTTCAAATATACCGAATACAATTAACCATAGCAAGAAAAACTACCATACGAAGATTCTCATGAACCCTCTACACTGTCCCAGGGAACTTTTTGAGATTGTTAGAAATCTGACGGGCTCACCAAACCAATTAAATAACCCCCTTATTGCACCTCAAACCCTCGCTAACTACTATATTACCAAGCTCTGACCTCTATCAGATTCTCCAACACCATCTATCCATAATCAATTGACAATTGATCCCATCTGGCCTAATTTCTACAAATTGACTCTTAAAGAACTAGACAGACTGATCTCCAACATTAACACCACTACCTCTAGTCTTGACTCCTGCCCAGTCAGCTGGCTAAAAGTAGCCCACACAGAAATGGCCCCATACATTCTTGATATGGTCAATATGTCATTCACAAAGGGACTTATGCCTAAACCTCTTAAGCGAGCCTCGATATGTCCAATATTGAAAAACAAATTCCTGGACAAACTATGCCCTGCATCCTACAGAGCAATATCCAGCCTGCCATTTTTGGCTAAAATCATTGAAAAAATTGTCCACTCTCAGCTACAGGATCACATTGATATATAGTACACATGCCCTTTGACACACACCAATACGGCTTTAGGCCACATCACAATGTCGAGACCCTCCTGACTGGGCTCTTTGATAACCTAATAAAGATAATTGATAACCCTAAATGAGCAATCCTTATAATATTTTTAGATATTGCAGTTGCTTTTGTCTTGATGAATCATGCAATCCTTATCGAAAGACTCAAGCAAATTGGATTATATGGCACCATGTTACTATGGTTCGAATCCTACCTTGCTGACTGATCCCAGAAGGTTAAAATAGGATAACAGACATCAAAGTCCTTCCACTCCCCCACATCGACTTCTACACCTTCCTTCAAGGGCTCCCAAGATAGACGATAAACTATTTTAAGATAGCTCATCATGTTGCTGCCAGGATTATTATCAAAGCAAACCCATCAGAACACATTACTCCCATCTTATTCAGACTACATTGGCTGCCCATACATAGCAGGATCAAGTATAAAATACTAATGACTATGTTCAAACTAATAAGGGAAGTATCACCATCCTATTTAAATAAACTCATGAAAAGTCCCTCAAATAACAGGCTAAGAAGGGAGTATAGCCAAAACACTCTACTTGTACCCTCTTCCTACCAAAAGGTTATCAGGCGACGACCAATAGGGCCTATAGTTTCACTGCACCAATATTATGGAATTCCTTACCAGAAAAACTTAGATCCACATCTGACCTAATAACCTCCAGAAAAGATCTCAAGACACATCTTTTTATAGAACATTTTGGCACATCCAAACATATGCAAAACCTTTTCCCCACATAACAGCCTCCCTCCAGTACTAAATCCTGGTACGGCAGCCCTGTTGTTATCAGCCTTACATCACAATTAGTTATACCCACAAGATGTAATATTGAGCAGCTCTGTAAATAAGCCTACATAGAGTAAATAAGTCTGTATGTACATATGATTCTTTTTATACTTATGTTTCTACCTATAAATATGTTACACAGTTTTATTGCATCAACATGTTGCATATCCCCTAGTTCGCACTCAAGGTTTTCTGATGTAATTGTTCATTATCTGTTATCTACAAACCACTTTGATTTTCCTAAAAGGCTGTATATAAAACCATTCAATAAATAAATGAATCAAGTGGATCAACATCCATTTCAACCTTACCTTATGATACGTAACCATTGGTGATGAAAGAAGAAATCAAAGAAGCATTGAAAGCCTTATCAAAGAACAAAGCTCCAGGTATTGATGGCATTCCCATTAAAGTATTACAGCAATCTGATGCAACTGTTACCATACTTACAAGGCTCTGTCAGGAAATTTGGAAGACAACATCATGGCCAACTGACTGGAAAAGATCTGTGTTTATACCAATATTAAAAAAGGTGATCCAACTCACTGTGGAAATATCACACAATCGCTCTGATCCTATATGCCAGCAAGATTCTAAAGATTATTCAGCAGAGACTACAACCATACCTAGAAAGAGAACTGCCTGAAGTGCAAGCAGGGTTCAGGAAAGGGCGAGGAATGAGAGACATCATCGCGGATGTGAGATGGATCCTTGTAAAGACTAAAGAATACCCAAAGGATATTGTGATGAGGAGAGTATGGCTGAGCCCATGGAAATAGAGGAAAATCAAAAATCTGCCTTTAAGGAATGAGACAGGCAGCGAATCCATAGCTTGCAGAGTGCAGGAAAAGAGAAAAAACACGCAGTTGCTGAAGGCAGGCCATACCCAAGCTCTGCTAACCTAAGAGCAGGCTTGGAAACTAATGAAAAACACCTGAGCAGGGGGCAGTGCACGATAGGAAAAAAACAGCTTTATAAACCCAGAGGAACAGGAAGGAAAGGAAGTTCACTAGGGAGTTCGACCAGGAATTCGATCGGGGATTCGATCGGGGAATTGACCGGGGAGTTGGAGTTGACCACAGAGACTGCTGGAGAGAGAAGCACCCAAGAAAGACCCAGAGAGTTCACAGGGGAGGAGACCGGTGGAGACTTCCGTGGGGACTTCAGAGGTGAAGGCAACACCCCAAGAGAAAGTCAGGCTTGCAGGAAAAGTATCAGTAGTTCTGAAGCCAGCAGAGGTGTGGCTGGGAGAATTACTGGCCAGCAGCAGAGTGCAGTTTCTACAGTTCGTGGACCAGCTCTAAGGGTTCAAGCTCCCAGAAGGTGGGTGAACAAAAGTACAGCTAACAGTGACCTGAAACAGTTAGAGGCACTGTGGCATTTAATTCAGAAAAAGAATCTTCGCCTTCCAGGTGAAAACCTTGCTCATAGTGGAAAGCCTCAGTTGAGACAAGTTCAGGAGCTTTTGGAGTGTATTGAGCCAGAAGCCTTGCATGGAGCTTTAGAGTCAGACGTCCCGGCAGGAGATCAAGAGGAAATGCAGGTAGATTGTTCTGAACCTGTTTCTATGTCTGAAGATTCATTAATGGACTGTTCATAGTGTCAGAGAGCTGAATAAAAGCTTCTGGAGAAAGAAAACCCTGTAACTTGAAAACCCCAAAGCATTAAGGAAACAGGGAGAGTTACTCTAGCCAGGAAAGCTGAGAACCCTGTTTAATGCAGAGAAGACATTTACTTTTGTTTGGAAGAGAAAAAGGGACGTATTTGTTTGTTATACATATTGAGAGACAGCTGCATGTGTTAAGAGAGCCTTCTAAAGCAGTTTCAGTCTTTAGTTTCATGGAATTTCCTGAGGAATATTGTTTGGAGAAGAATCCTGTTGCCTTCTGTTAAGCCTTAGTGTTTTTGGAAAAAAAAAGAAGAAATAAATTCCTTGTTTGCCTTTGAAAAAAAACCTCGGTTTCCATACTTCTGTTTTTGAACAAGTAACACAACTACAAGTCCCAGAAGCCCAGGCTCTGGATGAGGATAACATAGTCTTCATTTAAAGACTAGCAAGGGCAGCCTTATGCCTATAGGCCGCGGCCTAGGCTAGGGTCCCCTACAGGTGGCGTAGTTTTTGGATCTTTCTTTTTTTTCCTTCCTGAGTATGCGCCAGAAGAAGAAGAAGGATTTACAAGCACCCCAGGATTTCCACCCAAGACAGTGCTAACTGCCAAACCCGTGTGGAGGAATACAAGGTTAAGCACAGCTGGAGGTCAGAACCGCAGTCACGGAGGACAAGCGGTGACCTTAACTTCTGGAAGCTGGAATCTACACCTGCATCAGGTGACCCGTAGATAAGGGAGTTTAAAAGAAAAGGATACCAGTGTGGTGGTGCAGCAGCTAATCAGTAGAAACCAGCGAAGGAGCAGAGCTGGAATTCTTGAGCCGCACTTGGTGGTGTTTCTGTCTTTTCTTTTTACAGAGCAGCCGCAGCCATGGAGTGCAAGGAGCTACTACAGTGGATGGCTAATCAGTTTGAGAAACAACGAGAGATGTCCATTCAAGCCCAAGAGCAGACTGCAGCAGTAATGCAAGCGCAGCAGAAGCCTCTCTTGGAGATGATGGGAGAGTGGCTGGGAGCTGAGGAGAAAGCAGCCGAACCAGCACGGACAATTCGAGGTTCTTTAGGAACATCATATACATGTGGGTTAGGGCCACAATCTAGTGGAACATTTTCATTCGGACAATTAACTGAGAGTGATGATATTGATGACTTTCTTGAGGCGTTTGATAGGGTGACACACATAATCGGGTGGCCTAAGGAACAATGGGCTGTACACCTGGCCACATCGCTTACTGGTGAAGCATTGGCGGCGTACAGGGCCATGCCTGCAGCCCAGGCTAACGATTATGATGAGCTGAAGAAAGCCATAAGAGACCGCCTAGGTTTAACACCCATGGTATATCATCGTCTGTTAAGGGATACTAAATTGAAGCCTGGTGAGACACCAAAAGCTCTCTGCTAGAGAATCAAGAGCTTGGTATTAAAATGGCTAACACCAGAGGCAAAAACGGTAGAGTCTATCATAGATAGCATTGTCCTAGAACAATTTATGGCCTCAGTCCCGAAGGACATACAAACCTTCCTGATTTTGCAGAATTGCCGGAACACAAATGAAGCAACCTTACTCGCCGAACGCTTCATGGAAGCGGAATTGGCAAGTCAAGGGAAAGGGAGTGCTTCCAAAAGGGCAGATCCTGTATTCTCAGAAAGGAAGGTAAGGCCAAAGGGGGATGATATTAAAATATGTATGCCCATGTTTAAAAACTACTCCATAAGAAAGAAATGTTTTTCATGTGGTAGTGAGGGACACCTGAAGAGGGATTGTAACGCGAGGACCGCCTTGATAACTGCCAATACTAAGGAGATCAGGGAAGGTTTTCTCTTATCGGTAGAAGTACAAGGCATTGCTACTGAAGCTTTGTTAGATTCAGGAGCAGATCAAAGCATGATGTCCAGGAAACTCTGGAAAGAGATTGAATCTCGCTCTAATAGGGTCCCGAACCAACCTGAGGGAAAGGTAAAAATCAGGTGCATCCATGGGGCATCATCATTTTATCCCATACATAGATTCTTAATAAAAGGTTTAGGGATTAAAAAGGAAATTCCCGTAGCAATTGTACCCAGATTACCCCATGCCCTGGTACTGGGGAGGGATTGGCCCCAATTCCGGAAAGGACTAGAAGAGGGTCTACATCCTAGGGTGGGTATGGTATCTACCAGAACACAGTCTAAGGCCATAGAGGGGGAGGATGAACCTCCCGATGAGACCTTGGAGGATCTACCATCCCATGAGGACCTGATAACTCCCTCTGTAGACAAGAGTAAGAAGGGAAGAGGGGAGAAACGCCGGGAGAGGCAGTGTAGGTCACAGCATAGGGCTGAGGCAGGGGCCGGACAAGGGATACCTGGGTCCCAGCTGAATTAGTGGAAAAATTCCCGTCTTTCCCCAAGGAGCAGCAAGCTGATCCCGCTCTTTTACGGGCTTTCGAGTATGCCTGAGGGGGGTCAGAAACCTTACCTAGATTTTTGTTGGATGGAGATGTGCTATACAGGGAAAGTTTAGATCCCCGTACCAGGAACATCCGTCAGTAACTGGTAGTCCCTACAACGTTCAAAACTTTAGTTTTAAGACTAGCGCATGACCATCCGGTAGGAGGTCACAAAGGAGTACACGGCACGTTGGACCAGATATTAGCCCGTTTTTACTGGCCCGGAGTCTTTAGAGAGACCTCGCAATTTTGCAAGTCGTGCCCTTCATGCCAGCGGGTCACCTCGATTCGTCCGCCGGAGGTGCCCTTGTTTCCCATGCCCGTGATATCTGAGCCCATTCATAGAGTGGCCATGGATATAGTAGGACCACTGATAAAGACACCTCGGGGGTTCCAATACATGTTGGTCATAGTGGACCAAGCCACAAGGTTCCCATGGGCCATTCCCCTATGTAATATATTTATTTATTTATTTTATTCAGCTGCATTTATATCCCGCTTTTCACCGGGTCAAAGCGGTTGGGGGATACATTTAACACGAGAGGATTTGAGACACATACACTAATACTTACAGGGAACATGGGCAATGGAGGGTTAAGTGGCTTGCCCAAGACCACAAGGAGCACCTGTGGGACTAGAAGCCCCAGTCCTTCCGGCCCAGGGTTGCTGTCCTCTAGTGGGATTTGAACCACTGACCTTCCAGCCTGTGATACCTTGCCCCAACCACTAGGCCACTCCTCCCTCCACTCCTCCTATCCACAAAAACCATAGCCTCCAAAGTGGTAAAGTTATTCTGTGAGGTAGGATTTCCACGCGAAGTCCTGACGGACAGAGGCAGTAATTTCATGTCCCGATATCTAGCCCAAGTGTGGGATGCGTTCGTCATACGTCATGTTAGAACTGCTGCCTACCATCCGCAGTCGAATGGACTGGTGGAGAGGCAAAATCAAGCATTAAAGAAAATGCTAAGGAGGGATTTAGAGTGGGATTTGATGCTCCCTTTTATCCTGTATGCTTGTAGAGAGCGGAAACAAGCATCTTTAGGCACTTCAAATTCCCTTAGATACCCAGCCCAGGAAGCCCCCCGGAAGCATGTCAAACCCCACAAGTCTACCCCCATGAAGGTTCCATCCTTTCAACAAGGAATCCATCTAAAGCAACACACAACCCCTCTTTAGCATAACGACAACTAGCCCAGATACGCTAGTCTCCAGCTAGAATTACAGCCTGAATTCCATTGCCTTACGCACAGCCCACAAGAAAGCCCCTAAGAAAAAAGCTCCCGCCCCCTGGTACTCTGCAGATCTTCGGATCTCTCTCATCAAACTTAGAAAACTCGAAAGGCGATGGAGGCACTCACGATCCACAGAAAACCAGGTAGCCTATAACCTCCAGCTGTCAATACACCGCAATGCGATAACTGAGAAAATGAGACAAACACACACAGACACCCTTATGCGTTCACTACGAAAACCACACGACCTATTTAACCTCGTCAAGAACCTAACGAAAGAACCAGGTTTTGAGCAAACACCCGAGATTCACGCCCAGGACTATGCTGACTTCCTTCAATCAAAACTATGTCAGACAGACAAGACTGACCCGCCCTCTTGCACCGTGGAACCATCAAAAGCAGCGACATTAGCAATGTTCACCACCCCATCCAATGAGCAAATCATCAACACCATCTCTGCAATCAACACCACTACCACTCAGACTGATCCCTGTCCTGCCTTCTGGATAAAGGAACTACGGACAGAATTTAGTCCATTCATAGCTAGACCTTTTGACGCATCTTTCACATCAGGCTATTTCCCCCTGAATCTCAAGCACACATCCATCAGACCCCTGCTAAAGAACGGCAAATTGGACCCCCAGAAAGTAGAATCATATAGACCAATTGCCAGCATTCCACTGCTAGCAAAGATAATCGAAAAAGAAGTCCTATACCAGATTCAACAACACATCAACAATACCTCTCCGTTAGACCACTGCCAACACGGATTCAGAGAATCCCATGGTGTCGAGATGCTACTTACCACCCTCTGCAACAATATACTTTACACAATAGATAACATCCATCATGGAGTTGCCCTGATATTCCTGGACATAGCTTGTCACAGTGCTGACTCATTAGTGACCCCTATGGAGACAGAAGATAGTGCAGCTCAGGAAAATAATGACGTGCTGAGAAAGCACATGGTGGAAAGTTGCCAGGGGCAACGTAAGCAAGTGAGGTCACGAGCTTGGGAGACACCCTCAGCCAATAGGGAAGCCAGGGGATTTTCACCTGACTCTAATCAGCTAGGGAGTGGTGCAGCTAGGAATTACCTAAATAAATCTAGCTCACAAACAGTTAAGCAGAGCAAGAACAAGAGCAAGAACGAGACGAGGGCTGAAGAGCTTAAGCACAAGACCGGGAAGGTACAGCTTAAGAGCCAAACCAGGAGCCAAGATAGGAACTGGAGAGAAACCCAGAGAAGGAACTTGTTACAGGAGGAGGACGAGAGGATCTGTGGAGAGAGCGTGTCAGAGTACCCCATTGGAAGCTTGAATGGACGTCTGTGTGAGTCTGAAGAGTGCTTGAATGAAAGGTACAGACAGCGTGACACAGCTAAGGAAAGTAAATGTAACAGCCCAGCGTGGAGCAGAGATAAGAAAGAAAAGGTACAAGCCAGGAAGTTTAATCCCAGTGCAAGAAGGGGAGCAGAGATATTCCTGTACCCTTTTTACAAGCAAAGTAAAGGCTTTTTACCTGAAGAAGGGACACACTCTGCAAGGTACGTGAGACCTAGTTTCCCAAGGGCTGCCGTCAGGAGTTCCAGCTGGTTATCAGTTCCTACCTAAAGCAAAGCTCAGAACAGGGCCAATTCCACCTAATAGTGGGGCAGAGCAATTCCTCAACCTGTTTCACCGAGGTCAGCAGAAGGGAGGCTCCTATTACCACAGCAAGAGAGATTGTGGTAATTACCAACAGTTTTCCTCTAGCAAGGGAGAACGACGTCACAGCCAGGACGGGCTGTTTGCTGAGCCCACACAGAGGGAGAGTGCAGAGGGATTGATTCCTGATGTGGAGCCAATGCAATATGACTTACCTATGACTGAAGATATTATAGAAATGGACTGTAGTCTTTCTGTAGCAGATGATATAATATCTCCCAGATAAAAAGGAATAAGCAGCCTGCCAAGGCAAAGCAAGGCCTTATTCCTAGTGGCTATCAACCCGTGTTTAAAGTACTTTTTCTGTTGCTGAAAGAAAGCTATTTTTGTGTTCAAGTTTTGCTTTCTGTTTCACCCAAGAAGGGTTTTTGTTTGTGTTGCTGTAAATATTTGAATATCCTATTTGGGAAGGGAAATAAAGCCCTATTTACCTTATTCGGTTGTCCACAACTATTTTTGTGTAATCTGGCAGCAGCTACAACTACCAAGAGGCCAGTTACACAGGGGTCTAGTGCAATACCAAAGCTCACCGGTAGGTGCACCAAGAGGGCCCGCGACAAGCTGCAGCGTTCGACTCAGTATGTCACGAAACCCTCCTGAGCCGGCTCAAAGAGAAGGGCATCTGTGACCTAGCACTAACCTGGTGTAAGTCATACCTGTCCGATAGATGGCAACACGTGCAGACGGAGTCCTCCACCTCCAAACTGTTCCACCAGAAACAGGGTGTTCCGCAAGGATCCTCCCTCTCTGCCTTAATGTTCAACATTTATATGCAGCCAATTTGTGACCTCATACGATCATTCAACGTCGAATGCATGATTTATGCTGACGACGTTCTCATGTACATGCCATTTCAGATCGGCCAGACTGACCTCACACCACTAACTGTTTTAGCTCAGTAGAAAAATGGCTTCTAAACCAGAATCTTTGAATACAACACAAAAAGACTGAAGTGCTGTTCATCTCCAGAAACCCCAATTTTTCCCCTCCAGCCTGCCTAAAAATTGGAAAATAGAACTGCAAACCAAATCCTCAATCCGCTATCTGGGTGTCACATTGGATCAAAGACTGGATATGAAGACACACATTGGCAACATGGTAAAATCAACATACCATAAGATCAGGACACTCAAACATCTACGCCCCCTCCTGCAACCGGTCAATTTCAGAACAATATTCCAGGCACTAACCATCCCACATCTCGACTACGCCAACGCAATCCTTCAAGGACTCCCACAATCCACTCTGAGCCCGCTCCAACTTGCCATGAATGCTGCAGCCAGAGTCCTACATATCGCCTCAAGGAGGGACCATATAACACCCATCCTCAAAAGTCTCCACTGGCTCCCAATCCACAGCAGAATCACTTTCAAGACCTTACTACTAACATTCAAGACCATCAATGGACTCGCCCCCTCCTCTCTCGCGGACCTCACTCACATTACCCCCCCAAATAGAGCCAGACGATCTACTGCTATAAACACTTTGGTAATCCCCAAAGCAATGACCCACTGTACTCAGACAACCATAAACAGGGCTTTCAGTCTCAGTGCACCCAGATGCTGGAACGCTCTTCCACCCGATATAAGAGCAATCCCGGAACTAACTAAATTCAGGAGAGCATTGAAACACTATCTCTTCCTCAAATGCTACCCAGAGGAACGTACACCAACTCCCCCCCTCACAACATAGCCTCACGACCACATGTAACCACCCTCCATGTATTGTATATAAGTGTGAATATCATTCTTTTATCATTACAAATGTAAATAGTTAATACTGTTATCCAAGTTGAGCTACCTGTTATATGTATTACGGTGTTAACCCCCACCGTAAAATACCCCATGTTCCATGTAAACCGCACTGATGTTGAAGAGCACGGTATATAAGCGAATTAAATAAATAAGTGAACTTCACCTTATGAATTAATGTATGGGCAGGCACCACGAGGCGTCTTAGATATTCTGCGGGAGCAGTGGGTTGAGCCTGGGGTAGAGGAAGTAGGAATGCCCCAGTTTTTGAGGGATCTAAGAGGACGGCTACACCGAACCTCCCAAACGGTGGAGGAAAATTTAAAGGCCAGCCAGACGCACCAGAAAACTTATTACGATAGACGTACCAAGCCTTGCCAACTGGAGGTAGGAGAAAAAGTAATGGTATGGTGGCCGGGGCTGGACCTAAGTTTGAAAGTCAATGGAAGGGGCCCTATAAGGTAGTCAAACAGGTGGGTCCTGTGTCTTACTCAATAGAAAACAGAAGGGGTCGCCAACAGGTTTATCATATAAACGTACTGAGACCCTGGCATGACCGTATAGCGTTGGCTCAGTTAGCCATGAGAATGTAAGACCGAAAAGGTACAGACAAGCCCTAGTATCCCAGTTAGAATTACGAGCTGTGTGGGTACTTTAGCGTCAGCCCGTAATATCTTAAGGGGGGGGATATGTGATGAGGAGAGTATGGCTGAGCCCATGGAAATAGAGGAAAATCAAAAATCTACCTTTAAGGAAAGAGACAGGCAGCGAATCCATAGCTTGCAGAGTGCAGGAAAAGAGAAAAAACACGCAGTTGCTGAAGGCAGGCCACACCCAAGCTCTGCTAACCTAAGAGCAGGCTTGGAAACTAATGAAAAACACCTGAGCAGGGGGCAGTGCACGATAGGAAAAAAACAGCTTTATAAACCCAGAGGAACAGGAAGGAAAGGAAGTTCACTAGGGAGTTCGACCAGGAATTCGATCGGGGATTCGATTGGGGAATTTACCGGGGAGTTGGAGTTGACCACAGAGACTGCTGGGGAGAGAAGTACCCAAGAAAGACCCAGAGAGTTCACCGGGGAGGAGACCAGTGGAGACTTCTGTGGGGACTTCAGAGGTGAAGGCAACACCCCAAGAGAAAGTCAGGCTTGCAGGAAAAGTATCAGTAGTTCTGAAGCCAGCAGAGGTGTAGCTGGGAGAATTACTGGCCAGCAGCAGAGTGCAGTTTCTACAGTTCGTGGACCAGCTCTAAGGGTTCAAGCTCCCAGAAGGTGGGTGAACAAAAGTACAGCTAACAGTGACCTGAAACAGTTAGAGGCACTGTGGCATTTAATTCAAAAAAGAATCTTCACCTTCCAGGTGAAAACCTTGCTCGTAGTGGAAAGCCTCGGTGGAGACAAGTTCAGGAGCTTTTGGAGTGTATTGAGCCAGAAGCCTTGCATGGAGCTTTAGAGTCAGACGTCCCGGCAGGAGATCCAGAGGAAATGCAGGTAGATTGTTCTGAACCTGTTTCTATGTCTGAAGATTCATTAATGGACTGTTCATGGTGTCAGAGAGCTGAATAAAAGCTTCTGGAGAAAGAAAACCCTGTAACTTGAAAACCCTGTAACTTGAAAACCCCAAAGCATTAAGGAAACAGGGAGAGTTACTCTAGCCAGGAAAGCTGAGAACCCTGTTTAATGCAGAGAAGACATTTACTTTTGCTTGGAAGAGAAAAAGGGACGTATTTGTTTGTTATATATATTGAGAGACAGCTGCATGTGTTAAGAGAGCCTTCTAAAGCAGTTTCAGTCTTTAGTTTCATGGAATTTCCTGAGGAATATTGTTTGGAGAAGAATCCTGTTGCCTTCTGTTAAGCCTTAGTGTTTTTGGAAAAAAAAAAAAGAAGAAATAAATTCCTGTTTGCCTTTGAAAAAAACCCTCGGTTTCCATACTTCTGTTTTTGAACAAGTAACACAACTACAAGTCCCAGAAGCCCAGGCTCTGGACGAGGATAACATAGTCTTCATTTAAAGACTAACAAGGGCAGCCTTACGCCTATAGGTCGCGGCCTAGGCTAGGGTCCCCCACAATATCTATATGGGTTTTATTGACCACAACAAGGCTTTTGACTGTATAAAACATGAGAAACTCTGGGCCACATTAAGAAGCACTGGTATACCAGAACACCTGATCATTCTCTTGCACAACCTTTACATTGATCAAGAAGCAACAGTTCGAATGGAACAAAGAGAAACAAAATAGTTTAAAGTCAGCAAACGTGTACGACAAGGCTACATACTTTCCCCCTATCTCTTTAGTTTATATGCAGAACAAATCATCAGGGCAGGACTGTATGAAGACAACAGAGATGTGAAGATTGATGGAAGACTCATCGACAACCTTGACTATGCTGATAATACCGCATTACTGGCTGAAAGTGAAGACGATCTGAACCATTTGCTTCTCAAGATCAAGGATCATAGTCTTAAAATGGGCCTGCACCTTATTGTAAAGAAGACAAAGATCTTGACAACTGGCAGAAGAAATTGAAATACTGGACAACTTTAACCTTCTTGGATCAACTATCAATAAAGCAACAACAAGCAGTCAAGAAATCAGACGACACATTGCTTTTCATAAAATAGTATAAAGGACCTAGATTAGATTCTCAAGAGCAGAGATGTCTCTCTCCATACAAAGATTCAACTTGTTTAAGCCTTGGTATTATCAATAATGTTATATGGATGTGAAAGTTAGACGGTTGAAAAGATAGATAGGAAAAAAATTGATGCCTTCGAATTATGGCAACGAATACTGTGTTTACTATGGACTGCCCGAAGAACAAAGCAGTCTGTACTAAAGATCAAACCTAAACTTTATTTAGAAGCTTGGATGACAAGATTTTGACTTTCATACTTTGGACACATCATGCGAAGAGAGAGATCATTAGAGAAAGACATCATGCTTGGCAAGGTAGAAGGTGAACATAAAAGCCGAAGGCCAGCAATGAGATGGATTGATACAATAACAGCAGCTATGTGTGCCGCCACTGTGTCTACAATGAGCCGCCTGACTGAAGACCGAACACAATTTAGGACAACTATCCAGAGGGTCGCCATGAGTCAACACTGACTCAACGGACTTAACAACAGCAAATATGTAACACTATAATTGCATGCTTGTAAATATTCTTATCTAATTTCCTGTACAGTAGGGTTACAAGTTTAGGTTAGTAAAGCTGTTAATATTTACTCTGTCTCTCTGGTAAATTGTGTGGGTGGTACAGTGCATATTAGAGGGTTAGGCTACCTCTCTCATTTCTGAAATAGCATCTCTTAACTGGTATAAGTCCTGAGCCCTTATTCGAGAACCTGGGAGAGTTGTTCAATCAATCTCCAGAAGCAATAAGGTGCAAGGTCCTGTCTTCTGCAGTATTCCAGAATATACAAGACGGCAGTGGATCTCCCAATTACACTATGCAGAAAGAAAGATCAACTGTAGGCAACATACGTGTAAACATGGAAAGATCCTTTGCTGTACCAAGGAAGGGATCAACAAGGGTCCAAACTTATTTGTATGGTATTTCTCCTAAATGCTAAACTCACTATTTCATACACTATTCTGTCTTTGACTGTGACTCCACTGAGTTGCTGAGTGAGAGTTGAGTAGCATCTCATAATGTAGGAGACAATGTTCTTCCCTTTCACTATGGATCTCTTTTAGCTCCTGGATCATACAATGCACTAGAAGCAATGGCCTTCATATAGAATACAGAAAGACTTCATCATTGTATAGCAATTACTTGTCTCAGGTCTCCCCAGAGCTAAAGTAGAAGCTAAAATTAAAACCAGGGCCTTTATATCCAAGTTTTGTGCTCCTGCCACCTGACTTTACTAAAATGGGCTAACAGTTAACTCGGGCTATCTGCAACTAGGTCCCATTTAATAACATGGGACCTAGTTGCAGATAGCCTGGCTTAACTGCTAGCCCAGTTTAATAAACATACCACTTATTTTGTTTGTGCTAAGAGGGTAGGAGAGAGTACATTAGATTATAAGGCATTTTATGGTCTGAAATGACTGAAAGTCCCAGTATAATGTTAGCAGCACACCCTGTGAACACTGAGAACAACTCCCTCCATGACCCTTCTCCCTCCAACCTGAGGAAAGCACAACATGACACCCCTTGAAGGCTACCGTGGCACCTTGCTCTCCATGACTGGGGAGAATATTGCAGTTGGCTGTACACTTTCAAAGTCTCTTCCAAACTCCACAATTACAGTACCCCGTACAACCATACAAGTCACACACCTATGAAGATGTCCCTAGGGCCAGCTTTAAGGTTCTGGAGCCCACAGGCAAGACTAGACAGCATATCTCAAAGGGCAGGAAAGGGAAGGGGGTAGGGATAGCAGAGAGATTCCAAAGGGTGGTGAACCACGTAGATGTTGTACAATATGTGGCATATAAGTAAATAAATAGGAAGAAGAGGAACAGTGGAGGGCCGTAGCACCACAGTGGCATCCTTTTGAAGCAGTACATGCACATGGCTCTGAAGTAAGCAGGTGCAGGCCCATCTTTTGCCTGAGTGTTTGGCACCTTAAAAGTTTGGCACCCTAGGCAGTTGCTTGTGTTGTCTATGCCTAGATTCAAGTGGCTGCCCTTTCGTCTCTGTCTCTTAAGAAGGCACTGAAGCATGGCAAGGGGGTGGGCAGAAGAACATCTCGTCACCCCAGATAAGGTGAGCCATTGATTGTTTAATGTGTAAAGCTGTTTCTATATCTTCGTATTGGGTCTCCTAGTGGTATAGTTTTCTCCAATCGAGCCAAAAAAGTGACCTCAAGCAAATGCAAAACATTTGTTCATCCATTTGAGTAGTGTTTCTGCTTAGTGCCCTGTTGTGTCTGTATTAACTTAAAATCTCTGTGCTGCATGAGCTCCATGGCTATTTCTATAGTAACTACTGGGGCAGAGTGTCTGGAAACAGGAAAAAAAAAACTGAGGAAAGAGGACAAAAGATAAAACTTGGTTGATGAAGTCTGTGCAGAAAAAGACTGAGATGCAGAATCAGGCAGAAAGGTCGAGGGTGACGGAAAAAGGTATAAAGATAAATACAGAGGGGGACTAATGCAGCTAGCCACCGCCACTGAAACTTATACCCAGATATTCAATGCCGGAGTAATATCCAGCCCCAGCATTCAATATCCAGGCGATATTCAGCTGCTGACTGGTTAGCTGCTGTGGCAAAAGTTAGTCCAGCCTTTGCTGCACCTTATTTTTGCCGCTTTGTCGTAATCGGACAGTGGCTCAATATCATTGCTGCCTGGTTATGGCCAGGTGACGCCCCTGGAACGCCCCAATGCTAATCAGTCTGTTCACTGTGTTAATCTCTTTGAATATCGAGCCCAGAGACTTTACAGGAATTACAATCTAACTTGGAACCATTCTGGGACCTTCTATGCCACACAATCCTATGTGCGGTCGTCTTACACCTCCCTCCACCAGCAGGAATGCTGGTAGAGGACTCCTGTGCAGCTTGAAGCTGCTTTAGGGGGAACATTGATCTAAGTCTCTCAAATTTACTGCTAATGCTCGGCGTGGTACTTGCATCGTGCCAAAGAGAGCTTCCTTCTGGAGTTCATAAGATGTGAAATGTTCCTCTTTCTTCCAGTTTTTGGACCTTTCTTCCAGGTTTTGGTGGATTCTTTTTATACCCTCTTGATTCAAATGTAGGATTTGTAGCATTAAAGTAGCAGTACATTATCTCCTCTTTATCTGCAGTCCACTTAACTGAGGTTAATCCTCTTAATGTTTTCATTAATTTCTGTGGTTTATCTCTACCACAGTGAGTCCATGAACATGCTCACCATGGCCTTTATCCATGGCAGGGATGTTACCTGCATCTACAGTGTCTGCACTATCGCTGCTGCCATTGTTAGCTCTAGTGTGGAGGCCACGGGTGGACACCTCTTTTTCCTGGGCGATGTGAGGTCAGTATGTATTTTTCTTTTTCTTTCCTACCATACTTTAATTGTAGTATCACCTGGCTGGGATTTAATATAGATTTTGTATAACAGGGTCACCACGTGAAGCTACCCAGCAAGACTTAGGGATGGAACTATATTCTCTCCCCCCAAAGAGATGCACAGCAATTCGCCAACCACAGCTAGTGAATTTTATGCTGCACTTCCCTTTGACCCCTAGGTTGCAGTTTCTCCAAATGGGTTAGGTTTGCACATATTATGACAGTCATGAACCTCACTCCTAAGCCAGGATATGTGGAGTATGATTTCAGTTTCAGTTTCTCAAATTTACTGCTCATGCTCGGTTTAGAACTTGCATTATGCTAAACAGAGCTTTCTTCTGGAGTTTGTAATATGTAACAGGTATGGGTAATTTGTGAAGATATGCTTGGAAATTCTTCTTTATCAAGCCTGTGGCTCCCAATACAATAGGAAATATTTCTGTATTTTTCCTCCACAGTTTCTTGGTCTCTGACTGAATTTCTTGGTAATTCAGGATCTTCTGCCTCTCCACGCGATTCACAGAATAATCACCTGGAACCGACACCTCTATTATCAATGCCATTCTGGTGTTTTTCTCCTTTGCCACTATGTCTGGTTGCTTCACATCCAGTTTCTTATCTGTCAGAATGGGAATGTCCCAAGCGATCATGACCTCTTTACTCTGCAATTCTCTTAGGGTCATCATCCCTGTGCTTTTCAGGGACAATGATGTTGTAGTGTTTACAGAGTTTCCAATGGATGAGATGTGCTACTTTGTTGTGCCTTTCTGTATAGAAATTTTCCGCCATCAGAACTTCACAGAGGTGAGTCACTGTTTCCAGATCTTTCTTACCCCTAGCTGTGAGAAGATTCCCTTACCCGATCAGCCATATGCATTTCTCTCTAAAACATAGCGAGTTCAACATTCAGCACTGCCAAATCTATTTAACTCTCACTGGATAACTAATCTGGTTAACTTTAACCAAATATGAATATAATATATTAATATTTAAGTCAGTACTGCTGAGTATATCTAGTTATTTTCACACCTGCTTCTAAAGTTAACTGCGCATCAGGTCCAAAATTTATTAATGAAATCTTAATTGATGAACTCCTTCCTTCTTCACCATTCATTCCAACTACACCTCCAGGGAATGCACAGTTTTCTATTTTTTTATTTTATTTGTATTAAATTAATATATTATAATCAAGACATTAGTACAGAAAAGAGAAAACTTAAAGAACTTTTGCAATTGCAAATACATAGGATAATCTTAAAGGAACAACTCAAAGAGGTCCCAATAGCTCACAATATAATAAGAGGAATAGAAGGAAAAGTTAAGGCAGGAGGAATAGCCCCAAAAACATCAAAGAAAATACAAAGAGAGAGGCGGCTGCAAGGTGGCCCAAGGCCTATTACAATATAACACAGTTATGTCACCTCTGGTAGGCCAGTGATATTTGATGACACTGGCACCCTAGCGTTCAGAAAAGCAACTAAATCAGTTGGTTCAAAGAAAACATATCTTACAGATTTAAAGAATATTAGACGTTTACAGGGAAATCTTAAATGGAATGAAGCTCCCAGCTGTAACACTCCTGGTCTAAGTAAAAGAAACTGCTTACGACGCTTTTGCATCTCCCTCACAATTTCAGGAAACACTGAACTAAACAAACCATCTTTTCTTAAAGCACATTTTTAGGATCTAGTCTCTATCTGCTGCCAGAGCACATACAACAAACAAAGTAGCAGGCTTATAAGTATCAGGCCCCGACACATCCAAAAGTTCCAAAACACTCAAAACCTCCATCTGTTGCTTGAATAGATGGATCTTTTTTCCTCAATGGCAAATAATAGGCTTTAGTCAAAGGGGTGTCAAGTCCTGTGGAACCAAGAGAACCTCCAAAAGATATCGCTTAAGCATATCAATTGCCCATATCCCCACTGATCTGGTAAAGTTCAACACGCATAGATTTACTGCACAAGCCAAATTTTCGAGAAACTCCATCTTGAAACTCAGTGCCGTATTATCCTTAACAAGAGCCACATTAGAGTCTGAAAGCATAGAAATCTGACGTTCATGACCTTCAACTTTAGTATGTAAATTGGCAAGCACACTTACTGAGGTTGTAATCTTCTCCAAATTTTGTTGCACTCTGGAAGACAATTCAAATGATTGCTGAGAAATCTTATCTACAAAAGTAGCTATAGCCTCCCATATGGTTTCCAAGGTAAATTCTTTGGGCCAAGGGAGGGATAGCAAAGCCGATGTAGATGAAGCAGCCAGCACAGCATCAAATCACTCCTCCCCAATGCCAGGGACACTGGCCTTAGGTGATTCTGCCACCGTCAAACTTCCCAGTGTGTCCCCAGAAACACCAGGAACCACCCTTTGCCCTGTAGCCATCGGCTTCCCTCGACCAGAGCCCAACACCTCGATGACTTACGAAGAGGGTGACTCCAAACTGTCAGGCGAAGGGAGGGGTTCTCTCGGGTGTGGTGGCAGTGACCATGCCTCAGGGGAAAAAAAGAGATTGATGTCAGAGAGCCATGGTGAACCCTCCAGTCCAGCCATGACTAAGCCCGTCCTTATCCCATGCATAGCAGCCTCAGAAACTCCAATAAATTGATCCATTGGACTTACAACGGGAGGATGAAACTCTGAGGGGTACGTCTTCACCTTCCCTTTGTGTTTAGGCATCAGGAAAACCAGAACTCCTGCTCATGCAGCCATCTTGAACCACACCCCCAAGGGCACAGTTTTCAAGAGCTATGCATGAGTAGGTATTGAAGATGTCAGGCTTGATATCCCAAAGGCATTGACACGGTTAGCATCAGGACTTGTTGGGGGCATACTGGGGTGGAGCAGAGTGCCCCTATCCGGTTAGCGATCCATGGCTAAAACTAGGCCTGCTTTTGGCTCCTCTAGTTTTGGCCGCGGATGCTAACCGAGTAGAGGTGCAATATAATCACTACCCGGTTAGGCTCTACGGCTGTGTCTTCTGTGCGCCAGTCCCGGATATTCAATGCCATCACTATGGCATTGAATATCCGGGGTTAGGGGCCAGTGGGCAGCGGGCAGGGCTATGTGCCGTAACAGCACATAGCTTGCCCAAAATCAATAGCAGGCCCATCATGTCTAGTCACCTACCTACCAAAGCTGGGTAGCAAGATACTTGGAAAATTACTACACAAATCTAAACATCAACAGATGAGGATAATATCGGCATTTGTAGGCAGGAGGGAAGTGGTGACTCTTCAGATAGAATCTTAAGAGGAGACAGATGGAGGGGACAGAAAGACACTGATAGGCACACTTGACAAAGGGTGTAGCTGTAGAGAAATATCTACCACCAGCTGCAAAAGCACTGTGCTAGGATGGAAGGACAAGAAGGAACATGACCATAAATAAGATTACTAAGGTGGAAGAGCAAATGTCCATGGAATGAATTAAGTCTTTCTATAATGACTGATTTCTTGTTACAGAAGCTGGCATAGTGGACTAGCAAAATAGATAGTCTTTTACCTAAAGTAGTCATTCTTAACCCAGTCCTCCAATATCCCCAGGCCAATTGGGTTTTCAGGATATCCACAATGAATATAATATGCATGAGATAGATCTGCATGCACTGCCTCCATTGTATGCAGATCTATCTCATGCATATTCATTGTGGGTATCCTGAAAACTCAACTGGCTTAGGGGATACTAGAGGACTTGGTTGAGAAACACTAACCTCAAGATTACCAGCACAAATCCTGCTCTAGTCAGTAGAATACAAAAGTTATTTCCATTGAAAATTACTTAGGCCTATGCTAAATATGTTAGTCCCAGTTAACCCCCAGCAAAGTAGGCAAGAAGACCATTTTCATAAAGATGACAATCACCATGGAAACTCAATTTCCCATTTACCCCATAGAGATAGTTTCTCCAGAGCACAGTTCATATACACTAGCAGGACAGTTTATATTGGAAATATGCATGAATGCTGTACCTGTCATATGCATGTGGGGGAAGGGGGCATTGCAGGGCTGGCCTAAGGGCATCTGATGCCCTAGATAAATCTTCAGCTATGCATTTCCACTCCCCACCCCCCCATGTCCAGCTTCTCATCCCTTTGCTTACCTTCTCCCAGATGACTAGTGTCTGATCTCCCCTTTTCTTCCCCTTCTAGCCCCAGGTGTCCAGCATCTGATCTTCCCTCTCTTTCTCTCTCTCTCAGGTGTCCGCATCTGATCTTTACGTCTCTTCCCCTCCACCCATTCTCCCTTCTTTTCCTCTTCCCCTCCAAGATATACAGCATCTGATCTCTCCTTCTCTTCCACCTCTCCAAATGCCCCGCATCTGATGTCCCTTTCTTTTACCCCCTCTAGGTGTCCAGCATCTGATCTCTCCTTCCCCCTCCCCCCCTTTCTCCCGCTGGGCCTACCTTCCACCTCTTATCACTGCTGTCACCACTGCATCACACACGTAGAGTCTGTGCAGTCGGCATGGGCCCTCAGTAGTTATGCTTTCTCAAGGCCTGCCATGTCTCATCCCCTTGTTTTCGAGGGGTGCGATGCAGCAGACCTTGAGCGTGGCCCATACCAGCCATGCAGATTCTTCTTTTCTATGTCTAACTACTGCACTAGAACACAATGATGCCCCCACAATTGTGCCATCCTAGGCAAATGCCTGGTTCTCCTAGTTATAAGGCCAGCCCTGGGGCAACGGTGTGCACAAATATCTACATCTGTAACTTGTACAGCAGCTGCTACTCATGAGGGGGAGTGGAAGAGTTGACTATGATTACAGCAGTGGCCCGGAACAGCAAAGCCAGGGTTCAGATCCCACAGATGTTCCTTGTGGCCTTGAGCAAGTCACCTGTCTCCACCTTGAACTGCTACTGGAAAGGCATGCGCAATGAATAAGTATGTGAAGCTTGCACTGAATCTATCACGGATGCTGCCTGTACCTTTTCTGTGGAAGGGCAGTGTGTGCATGTATGTGTGAACCTTGCAATATGCTGCCCGTGTTCTCAGCTCTTTCCGGGCACAGATGAGATTTTCAGTTCCCAGTGTTGCTGCTTCAGCCTCTTTCACCAGCACTAAAGTAGTTACTGTAGGAAACTGAAGTAAGACCACTAAAGAATGAGAGAAAGAGATTGGGGGAGGGGGAGAGGAAGATGCTGCTGCTGCACCTCTTCCAGCTTTAGGATCCTAAATGCCACAGAGAGATGATATAATCAGGAAAGAGAAAATGTATCTTGTTAAGTGTCTTTTAACACCGATAAGTATGCAGCGAGAGAGTAGTGCATTTCTCTTCTGATAGATGTTTGGCATAAGGCGTGTGAACAAAAGAGTTCTCAATTTTTTTTAGGATCTTTCTCTACGGGTCATCTTTGTTCTTGTAATTATGGCATAAGCACTGTCTGACTAGCACAGAGGGAAGCATCAGGCTGATATCAGTCGAAGCCAAGACTCCCTTATCATTCCACTCTCCGGCTCTGTCCATCCACTTATACTACTAGCAAGCTTTCACGTTTAACGTAACAGCAATAATTTCAGAACTGCTGTAAGAACTTGTCAATTCCCTATAAATAGGACCTCAGTGACACCTCTAGTGGCCCCACCATTATAGTCATGTCTTCCTTATGTATTATGGAATATGGATTTCCAGCTGTAAAGCAATGAAGGCTGCAGGGAGGCTCATAGATCTCAAAACGCACTCTCTAAAAGAGAGAAGGAAAGTGGAGGGAGGGTGGTGGAATACGATACAACCATTTAAATGTCTGACAGGTTTGCACATGTTACTTTCCATAGAAGAAGCAAAAAAAGGGCCATGATATGAAGCTGGAAGGAGGGATGTTTAGAGGGACTCATTGTTTACTGAAAGGGTGAAGGGTACCTGCAATTGCCCCTAAGCACAGGTGGTAAGTGACAAAATTCAGGCACACCTGGGAAAGATACAGAGAGTAAGGTAAGGGTGAGGGAAGGGGTGATTGGAAATAGAGTAGGATATGCAGTAATATATTGAGCAGGGGGTCACTGGAAGTCCCATAGACAATATGGCCTTGGCCAAAGATGCCAGTGTTGGGAAGATGCCATTGTCTGCTAGCAGCCACAAGGTGCATGGATAGCTAAACGGGAGCTGGAAGACGCAGTTGCTGGGCTCTGCATCCCACTGCTATCTTCCCATCACTCCATGCCGCCCCTCCAGTGATGGCACCACTCTTTCTCTCCCATACAGTTTAATGATCTTCTTTTTGGACTGTACAAGGCTCTTTAGATACAGAGCATGAAAACATTTGGAAAGGGAAGAATGAGCAGAGGTGCTAGAGGATCTGCAGAGAGTTGTGCTGAGTCCTACTGGCACTGGAAAACAGAAGGGAATGTGAGTGAGAAACTCTTCAGGTGGGGGAGAGGCACAAATTCTGAAAACTGGAGAAAGAACGGGGTCTCAAGACAGAGAACGGAGCACCTAATGCAGAAGGGGAACTGCCTGTTGGAGAAGAGTGGACGAGGGGGCATGATGACAGAGAATGGGGATAGAGAACAGGGGAATGATGGAGACTCAATAACTTATGGGAAGAGTAGAAGAAGAAGAACAGGAACCTGAGGGGACAGCAGAGGAAAGACGGGGATGGGAATAGGGGGAGAGCAGGATCTTGAAGCTTGGGGATGAGTGAGGACTTGGGAAACCCAGGAATCCAATTCAGAGGGAGAGAGAAATTGGAAGGAGGTGCAGGGATGCTGAGAGTGAGTGGGAAAGTAGAGACTTAGAGGGTAATTCTATAAAGCGCATGGGGAATGTTACATTCTAGAAATGTACATAAGTCCCTATTCTAAAGGACATTTACACCTTTTTTCGGAGGAGGTGTAACTTTGTATATTTATGTACTATTGGGCCTGGCTCTGGAAACTTATTTTGTAAAGACACATAGGTGCCTATGTTGCCTTTATAAAATAGACTTAAGGAGGCGGAGCCAACAGGGAACTAAGATGGCTACCTAAGTCTTAAACCCGACAACCCTAGACAGAATCCTGTCCCCCCTTGGTTAGAAGAAGAGACCTATACCCCTCTCTTGGTCGAATCATGGGCTCCTGCAATGTCGGCAAGCAAGCCTACAAGGTTGGATTACAATTCGGCAGCTGCTGCGGGAGCTAAAAGAGCAGGAATAAGGGAAGTCCTGGCCGAAATTTGAGCCGTATGGGAGATGGTTGTGGGTTAACACTCGTGTATATGTTGGTCTTATTATTGAGGGTTAATCAATACCTCTAATATGTATACGTCCCTCAAATAATTCTTGGACAATGGCTCGTATAATGTCTATAACTTTGCACCTGTATTTGCTCGACTAGTCACCCAGTTATGATCAATTATATAAGAACTATGAGGTCTCAGAATGAAATCGGCACTATCACTCAGGCTGTGCCCTGGACTTGTGCCTGTTTATGCATCAATGACCTTAGTTCTCATATTTTTTTGTTAATGTCTTAATTAAAGTGTTTCAGTTCAATAACTTGCTACTTTGTCATTTCACTCCTATAGTTTGTAACAATTCACTCTGGAAATGCTCTGAAGCAAGACTTATCTTTGAGGGACATATACATATTAGAGGTATGGGAGATGGTAGCAACCAACGGAGAAACTTTGAGCGGGGTCCAAGCAGACGTGGCAGAGTTAAAGGAGCAAATTGTGTCCCTCGCCGAGAAGCTAAAAGGGCTAGAGTGCACAGTCGCAGTTCATGAAGAACGACTTAAGCATGTCGGAATAAACAGCAAGAGAATAATAAGTTTGGAATGCAGCTTGGAGGAGTTAAACAATAGAACAAGGAGGAATAATAATATTCATATCATTGGTATTCCTGAGGGAGTCGAAGGAACAAACATAAAAGCTTTCTTGGGGGCAACAATTCTGAAGCTGCTGAGAATTGAGTTTGATTCGCCGTTCGAGATCGAAAGGGCCTATCGGATACTGTCGCACCCCGGGCAAAATGTGAAGCAGCCGCGCCCAGTAATCATGTGCGTTTTGAGACACCCACATGTGGTGCAGATTCTCTCGGCAGTGAGAGCACTTTCCAATATCAAGTTGGAGGGGCAGAGTATAGCGTTTTACCTCTGATTTTCACAAAGTGACAGTCGAAAGAAGAAAACAGCTGCTGGCCTTTAGACCACAAATGCAGGTTTTGCAGGCCCAGTATGGTCTCCTGTTTCCAGCGAGACTACGAGTTACTCTACTCAATCAAACGCGGATGTCTGAGGATCCAGCAGCGCTGCGGGCCTTTCTGGAAGAGCAAGAAGCTTCGGTGATGAGATGAAATGCCATGGAGCGTGGCAGTGTGGAGTGCAAGACATATGGACTGAGCGCTGTTGGTTTAGGGAGTATATGTTGGAGAGGCAATGGATAATGTGAAGTAACATTTAATGGGATGTTGGAAGTACCAGCAAGGGTATGTCATGAGAATGGAGGGCGGGTGCCTAGGGGAGTCTCTCAAGGAGTGAGAATCCAGAATGGGGGGAGTAATAAATTACGAAGGGGGGTGTATAGTTGATATATAAGGGGGTTGGATTAAGCAGGGGTAGCTACTCAGTAATGCTGGCTCACCCATTTACGTCCTTTAAAAGGGATAGGTTTATGTCTCCTTGTGGGTTCTTATCAAGGATATCTAGTTATGGCACTCTTTATAGTTGTAATGTGATAGGATATATTAAAGTCTTATATCAGACAGCTAACTTCCTTTGGTTGACTTTTCAAGTTATTTTGTCCCATGGATTCATTTAAGTTATTATCTCTAAACGTGAAGGGCATAAATAACCCTATCAAATGGAAAAAGATCCTGTTATATTGTAAAAAAGAGCATGCAGATGTGGTTCTATTGCAAGAAACGTGTCTTTTGTCTGGGGAAGTTAAAAAGTTGGGTTTGGGGAACTACCTGTTAGTATCACACTCAGAGGCCAGACAAAAAAAAATGGTGTTGTAATCCTGGTCAGGAAAGCCTTGGCCCCAATAGTTGAACAGACACATGCAGATTTGGAGGGTCGATGGGCATCAGCTCTACTGCAAATAAATGGTAAGAGGTTAGCGGTCATCAACATTTATACCCCCGATGTTGACGATGCTTTGTTTTTTCAGGAGATTGCTTTTGAAATTCAAGAGCTCTTGAAGCATGAATTAATAATGGGAGGAGACTTCAACTTAGTGTTGGATCCGTTGCTGGATTGTGCACCTTATAGATCTCGCAGACACCACCGTGCTACCTCAGTGATCCTTTCTATTATGGAAGAGGTAGGGCTGGTGGACATTTGGCGCTTAAAGCATTCCAAGGAGAGAGAATACTCATTCCTTTCCCTCCCACATGGGTCTCATTCTCACATTGACTATTTTCTTATATCCCAATCATTAATTTCTTCAGTGGAAAGAGTGGATATCTCCTCCAATCACATCTCAGATCATGCAGCTATAACTCTTATTCTTTCTCAGGGGGAGGAACAAAATCCAAGTTCAAGGGTATTTTTTAAAAGAACACTTTTGGAGGATAAAGAGTTTAGGGACTACATGAGACAGGGAATTAAAGAATATTTTGAAGCAAACCTCCCAGAAGACACAGCGGGCTGGGCATGGTGGGAGGGTTTTAAAGCCTTCAGTAGAGCCAAAATAAGGAGTTTTACAATCAAGATGGGTAGAGAGAAGAAGGCTAAGTTAACTGCCTTGGATATGCAAATCAAGGCTGGGGAAAGGCTGCTGGTGAGTAGATCAGAGGCAGGTATTCTGTTGCGCCTGCAAAGGTTGAGGTACCAATATAATCAAATACTCAGTGAAGAAGCTGAACAAATCCTCTCCCGTCAACAGTCTGGCCATTATTTGGAGAAAAACAAGGCAGGAAGCCTCCTAGGAAATACTTTAAAACCCAGAGTGGGGAAGACTAGAATAGAGATTATAAAAGGTGACAACCAGGAGTCCTTAACAAGGAGTCCAGAAATAGTGGAGGCCTTCTGGGGCTTCTACGAGAACCTCTACACATCTGAGAGGGAGACAGGTAGGGAGGATTTTCGGACACTGTTAGATCAGGTGCCGCATCCCTCCTTATCAGCTCAGCAGGTAGCAGAAATAGACAGGGAAATATCGGCAAGGGAGATTACAGAAGTATTGAGATCTGTGGCTAAAGGGAAGGCAGCTGGCCCAGATGGAATCCCTTTTGAATTTTATCAAACCTTTGGTGTTGATATAACCCCCTATATGCTGGAGTATTTTCAACGTCTGGAAGCTCAAATGCTAGCTATAGGTTCCTTTAATGATGCGACAATAGTAGTTTTAGGCAAGCCCGGGAGAGACCCAATGAAGGTAGAGAGCTACCGGCCAATTTCATTATTAAATGCTGACTACAAGGTATTCTCTTCTATTCTGGCCCGTAGAATGGCAAAGGTTATGTCGGATTTGATCCACCCCGATCAATGCGGGTTTATAGCGGGGCGAGCAACCTCTGACAATGCGCGTCTCTTGTTAAATCTCTTTTCGATGGTAGAAAATCAGGTAGAGCCAGTAATGGGCCTCTCATTGGATGCAGAGAAGGTCTTTGGTCGATTAGAGTGGGGTTTTTTGATTCATTCGTTACAATGGTTTGGCTTTAGGGATAAATTCATCCGGTATATTCAGATTCTATATTCCAGCCCTTCCGCGCGTATTCTAGCCAATGGAACGCTCTCAACTTCTTTTCCCCTCCATCGTGGAACTAGGCAGGGCTGCCCACTCTCCCCTTTGCTATTTAATGTTGCATTAGAGCCTTTATTATTGCTGATTCGGCAGTCCATGGAGATACGTGGGGTAAAGATAGCAGACTTGGAAGTAAAGGTCTCTGCATATGCGGATGATCTTCTGTTATTTGCCCACCCCTCATCAATAGGGGAAGCTTTAAGTATAATAGAAAGGTATTCCAGCTGTCTGGATACAAGATAAATTGGACGAAGTCGATGGCGTTCCCAGTGAACAAGTGGACATTCAAGTCATCGATTGACCCCTATCCATTTATATGGGCCCCAGAAGACTTTAAATATCTGGTAGTGAGGTTTAGTAGTAACTTAGATGAGACCATTAGCTTAACTATCAATATCCTGACTGAAATGGTAAAATCATTGCCCCTTCATTTATCTTGGTGGGGCAGACTAGAATCAATAAAAATGGTGCTGATGCTGAAGATAAACTATATATTAAAGATGCTTCCATTATCTCTGCCGCCAAACTTTTATCACTCTTTAGAGTGTTTGTTAGTTACTTTTTTGTGGCAGAGTAAGTCGCCCAGAATTGCAACTAGGAAGTTGAAAGCAAAAAAGAGCAAGGGAGGAGTACAATTCCCAGACTTCAAGAATTATCATCATGCGTTTTGGCTCAAGCAAGGCACGCTCTGGGTAGCTCCTGATACTAAAGAGGAGAAACCAACATGGCTAGAAGTGGAGGAACGTTTAGTTACCACTATCCCAAAGTCCATTTTAATAGGCATGAAACTCCCGGATTCCTTTCCCTCTGGGAGAATAATAAGCACAACCCAGGAGTCCTATCATGAGATAGCGCAGGTGATAAGAGAAGAAGACCCCCGTCATGCTCGCTGCCTTTGTGGTATAATACTCGGTTTAAAATCAGCCAAAAAGTAGTGTTCTGGAAAGAGTGGCAAAACAAGGGTATATGGACGATAGGACAGCTTGTTCAGCTCAGAAGTGGAAACATTTTGAAGATCTACAGCGAGAGTTTGCTTTGGTTGCAGGCCAGCAGTATCAATGGATACAGTTAAAACATTGTCTGGCCAAAGCCAAAATAGTAGCAGGAGAACTGGTAACTGATTGGAAACTGCAAAGAGTGGCTGAGAGGTATGTGGGAGACAAAGGTGCAACTTCCAGCTTCTATGCGTTGCTAAGAGATGGGAGTCCCCCATTGTTGACGGGTTTAGGGAAAGTATGGGAAAAGGACCCGGAGGTTTATACCTCACAGGAAAATTGGGAGGTAATTTCGGGTCAGGTTAATAGAGTATCAAAAGAGGCTTCAATAACCCAAACATTGTTCTTTTTAACACACAGAGCCTATATAACCCCGGTAAAACTCACTAAGTGGGACCCAAAAATAGGGAATAAATGTTGGACCTGTAGATACATCCCAGGTACCTTAAAGCATATGATGTTCGATTGCCCACACGTTCAGATATTTTGGCGGAAGGTATGGGACAAGACACAAAGAATTTTACGGTTTCAGGGACAGCTATCCTGGAAGACAATAATATTGTGCTCTAATGATCATGTAATACCATTAACTAAAAGGAAAGTATTTTTGTTTAATTTCATGATGGCTATTGCCATTAAAATGATAGTGAATTGTTGGAAGGACTCATCAAAATTAGATGGGCATTATTGGTGGAATTTGGTATGTTTGTATGCAAGCTATGAGAAAGAGCAGAGTAAAAGAAATCGACAAAGGATGCAAATATGATCACGAGAAGTTCACGAAAGGGAAGGTGGTAATATCAGTCCAGAACAATTTAAATGGCGATACCTGGATGAGTTTGTCGCACTGGCAAGAATAAATGAGTGCTGATAAGAGGAGCAAGTTGACAGAATTCTGCTGTGTATTAGTGATAGGTCTAAGCTGAAACCTGCAAGGAGACGGGGTAGGGGGAGTGAGTAGGGTGGGAGGGTGGGGAGAAGAATAGAAGGGGGAAGGGGGTTGGGGGGAGGGATTAGGGAGTTGTTGATATTGTATCATGTATGTTTGTTATTGTAGTGTTGTGGTTGACAATAAAAAATCAAATAATAAAAAAATAAAAAAAATAAAACTAAAATAGACTTAAGTGGCACCTTTGGGACTTTTTACATTTATTTATTTATTTATTTTATTTATTTACATTCTCTTATATACTGTGCTATTCTGCATCAGTGTGGTTTACATTGAACAAACTGAAATTATATTGAACAGGGCATTATAACTTGGAGATAACTATTTTACAGGGAACATGGGCTATGGAGGGTTAAGTAGCTTGCCCAAGACCACAAGGAGCACCTGTGGGACTAGAAACCCCAGTCCTTCCGGCCCAAGGTTGCTGTCCTCTTGTGGGATTTGAACCCCCAACCTTCTGGCCTGAAGTACCTTGCCCCAACCACTAGGCCACTCCTCCACTCCTCCACTACATAGAGTGGTTTCTTGGGATTTCTATTTCCATTTTTGTTTGCATGTTTGTTCCCTAATCACTCTCAGTAATAGTTGGTCTCTTTTCTTTTTAGGTGACTGAGACAAGGAATTCTGCCAAAATGTAGCACCTGTGCAGGGATCTATAAGAATTTGGCTTGGCTTGTTTTTCCCATTAGGAAGTATAGTAGTATTCTAGGGACTGTATTAACATTTTCAGTGTTGCTTGGTCATAGGTAAGGCTGTTGCTAAATATATCCTGTCTATTAGCACTGTATAGTATGACAGATTTGCAACAAAGCTTCTAAATATATTTTTGGCAGGTGTGGTAATCTGGTGTGCAATGGAAAGGAGTTTCTTGACAACATAGGCCAGACAGCAGTTCAGGGAAAACAAAAGCAGCTTTACTTCTGTCCCATTTTGTTAAACCTGCATAATCTGGTTTTCCCGACCCTTCCTCCAGCCCCAGTTACATTTCCTACCTCAGAACCATCTTGCCTTGAAAGGACTCATGGCTCCACAGGTCTCTCTCCCTCCTGCGGCCTGCTGGGTTCTTAATCTCTCCCTCTGAGCCACGCCTTCCCAGCCCTGAACTGTGGGCTGCAAACTCTCTTAAAGGGGACTATTGATAATCCCTTTGAAGAGGGATGGGAAGCATTCTATATACCCCATTACATACCCTCCCCTTCAGCTCAACCATGTCCCATTGAGTGCCTGCCTCACCTGGGATCCCCACCTGGGAAAGGAAGTCCACATTCAGGTGAGTCTGACCAGCCCTATGGCAGATCTGGAACTGGTAGGATTGGAGACTCAAAAGCCACTGAATAATACGACCGTTGGACTCCTTATGCCAAGTCAGCCACTTGAGAGGTTGGTGGCCCATTATTAGCATAAATGGACAGCCGAACAGGTAGTATTTGATGGTTTCAAGCACTCACTTGACAGCCAGAGCCTCCTTCTCAATCACTGCATAATGCTGTTCCCAAGGAAGCAACTTCCTGCTGATGAATGCTATGGGATGTTGTTCACACCTGACCTCTTGGGCCAGAACGGCTCCTAGACCCACTTCTGAGGCATCAGTTTGAATAATAAATGGTAGAGATAAATCGGCGCTAATCAGAATGGGTTCAGAGCACATGACCTTCTTGAGATGCTGGAAGGCCAGGTCCAGGTCCAGTGACCACTGGATCCATTTGGGAGCTTTCTTTTGGAGGAGAGTGGTTAACAGCTCTGCCACCTCTGCAAAATTAAGCATGAACCAGCAGTAATAGCAAATCAGTCCAAGGAAGGCACAAACCTCTTTCTTTGATTTTGGGGTGGTGACCTGGACAATGGTATCCACCTTCCATAGCTGAGTTCATATCTGTCCATTCACGATTAAATACCCTAGGTATTGAAAGTCCCGCCCTTCCAGAAAACATTTCTTGGGGTTGGCCATCAACCTGGCCTTCTGCTGGCTAGTCAACATGGCTTCTACTTGGGTCAGATGGGTGGTCCAGCCTCTGCTGCAGATGCAGCCGCATACTTCTTGTGCAGTCTCATTGAGCAGTTGACTAGGCATTGAAACATGGCAGGAGCCTCATGTAATCCAAAGGACAACACTGTAAACTGGAACAGACCTTGTGGTGTCAAAAAAAGCAGTCTTCTCCTTGGCAGCCGGAGTCAAGGGTACCTGTCAGTATCCATTGGTCAAATCCAAGGTTGATATAAAGCGTGCTCCACCGAGTCGCTCGATTAGTTCATCTACTCTGGACATGGGATATGCTTCCAGTTTAGAAGCTGCATTGACCCTCTGGAAGTCAATGTAGAATCTGATGCTTCCGTAGGGTTTAGGAACCAGGACAATGGGTGATGACCAGTCACTGAAATACTCTTCTATAACTTCCAGATTAAGCAGCCCTTCTAGCTCCTTGGTGATGGCATGTCACTGGGCTTCCAGAATACAATAGGGTCGTTACCAGACATTCACCCCAGGATCAGTAATGATATTATGACAAATGAGGTGGGTTCGTCCCAGGTGGGTGGAGAACACCTTTTGGTTCCGGTGGATCAAACTTTTTAGATCTCTTCATTGGGCAGCAGAGAGCTGGTCTCCAATCAGGACTTGAGCTGGATCCAACAGGGCTGAAATTTCTGGCTCAACATCTTCTACCTATACCATCATAGCTGTAATTGGAGTCCACTTTTTCAATAGGTTAATATGCTAAATTTTGGCTTCTTCCATTTATCTGGCTGGGCAATCTTGTAGTTAACAGGCCCCACTTTCTCTTCCACCTCAAAGGGCCCTGCCATTTACAGAGTGACTTGCTCTCGGATGAGGGCAGAAAGACTAAAACTCTCTCTCCAAGTTGGAAGGTGCGGTACATGGCTGACCGATTGTAGCTCCAGGTCTGCTCTGCTTGGGCTTTTTCCAGACTGAGTTTGGCCATGTCTCCAGATTTCCTCAGCTGATTTTGCATTTGTGTTATGTTCTCCACCAAATTACACCCAGCACAGGGTTCTTTTTCCCAGTTTTCTCTTACCACGTCTAAGGTTCTTAGGATTCCATGTTGGACTCATGGAATCCTAAGAACCTGAAGCAGAGCCTTGATGTGTGGCCTGAAACGTGACATGTTGTCGGATTCCTTCTGTGAAGTCTTTTTATTGGTGCTTCTTCTGAGATAAGTTTTATCTTATTTTCATCAATAAAAATGATTAAAAAGGAACCACCATTTTTGAGAATGAGATTGTCCCTCTTTCTTCTTGACGGTGTTTCCAAGATAACTTATCACTTGTGATAGCACACTTTTTTGGGGGGTCACATTATTTGTATTAGGGTTATGAAGTTGGCAAGTGGGGCATGATTGATAATATAACTACACCTGTTTATAGACCCAGGAACAGAAAAATCAGATCAAAACACACTGGTGTTTTCTCCACCGCCAGATGTCCCCCTAATAAATGGCTATGGGCCAACAATAACACCTGCTGATGATAGGGCCGGGGAACTGTCAGTTGTTCTACCTCTTCCAGTTCTAAGGCCCCCTTGACCATTCTGTATAATAAATCTCCCTTGAGCACAAAATAGGGAAAGGTTCTTTCAGGGACTCTCCATTACCTACTGGAAGCCCATTTACCTCCAAAACCCACTCTCAGGCATGTTTAAGAGACTCATCCTCTTTCTGGACCCTCCTGAAGCTCCCTGGGTCTTCTCCTAGTCCCCACTCTGGGAAGGGGACCATTGTAATTGGGTCACCACCGCTGAGCCCTGAGCTATCCCCTGGGGTTTCTTCTTAGGCTCTTCCTCCCCAGATTCCTCCCTCATAGCCACCCCCAGATTCTGTTGGTAGCATAGCTTTTCTCAGCGATGCCAGCTCTGGGACTTAGCAGACTTAGGACTCTCGATATAGATCTGGGTCTTCCAGTGGGAAAATCTCTGGGAAATCTTCCTGGTCTGACTTAGCATAGCCATCATTAGCCAAGCCCCTATCGCTCTGAAGTTTGGGTAGTGTCGGCTGATCACCACTAGATATGAAGGCAGGGCAGCACCATGACCTTGAACATGGCTTGCTCTGCTGGAATTTTAAATGAAACCTATGCCATGGGACACTGTCTCAGGTCTCCAGGCACACAGGCCAGTGTTACCTTCTTTGCATAGTCAATCTGAAACCGGATTATGGTTCATGGCAAATGAAGGTCTGCACACTTCCAGAGTCTATCAAGTCCTGGAGGCGGGTCCCCTCGAGCTCCACTGGAATCACAAAGTTCTGGGCCCCTGGGTTGGGAGTGTCTATAAAAGAAACAGATGTGAGGGATGCCTGACATCCATCGATTCTTCTGTACCCAGGGAACATTCCAGAGCAAAGTGTCCCCAGGCTCTACACCTAAAACAAGTGATAAGGTCCTGGGATGGGGCCATGCCCTCACCTAGGAAGTGACTTTGGGGGTCGGAACAGGGGAGTCACATCCATTCTGACTTCCCCTTCTGTCCTCCTGAACTAACGGATGACTTCTTCCCCTTCTCACTATCCACTTCAGTCACTGTCTGGGCTTCATGATACCCCTTGGCTATTTCAAGTGCACTCTCAAGTGTACTTTCTAGTTTATTTATTTATTTTATTTATTTAACAAACTTTTATATACCGCAACCTTCCGGTGATCAGGTGCGGTTTACATATAACAGTTAAGGGGACAGAAAGACATTTCTGTTTTTACATTGAACATTGCATGAATTATGTACATTAACAATTAAACTTTTAAACTTTTAAACTTTGGAGAACTATGTACATTTAACTATGTACAGTTAGCAAAAATGAGTTCAGCAGTGAAGGTAGATATATAAAAACATCATAGACAGTGTCAAAGGTCATAATATCATAAGGCAATTGCGATGTTAGTTTCTATGTGTTATATAGATTATCCCTTTTCATTTTGGTGTAAGCTTGAAGTGCTGACATACCCATTGTTTCATCGGGGCGGTCAAGCCCTCCAAAAACTGCTCCGATAGCACAATGTTGGATATCTCAGACGTAGTCTTTCCCTCTGATTACAGCCACTTCCATGCAAGATCCTTCAACCGATTAAGAAACCTCCAAGGACTCTCCTTTATCTGGAGCCCCTCCTTTCTGAATCACCAGCGGTAGGCCTCTGGAGTACAGCCAGCCCATTCCAGTATAGCGGCCTTGGCAGCTGCATATGTAGTTTGCCCATTTAGACTGGCATCCTAGAACGCAGCCTGACAGCTGCCCATCAGCAGATTCCCCAAATTAATAGTCCATGTCTCCTCTGGCCACCCAGCCGTGTGAGTGGTTCATTCAAAGTTCACCAAAGAGTGGTCTGGTTCATCTTCTGCCATCTTTTATGAAGCGCTTGTACTGGAGGGTAGAATTGTGGTCTCTGTCGGGCCTGAATCAACTGCTGCTACTGTTGTTATTGCCCTTCCAGCAGGACACATTGAAACTATTGTTATTGCTGTTGATACTGTTGTTGCTGCTACCCTTTGGCCAGAATCTGGAGGAGCCACTCTATCCTGGCTTGTCACTGTTCTCTTGCAACACCACCACAGCTTCCTCTTCTGCAGTTGAGTTAACCCTGCAGTATTCCAGCTCTGGCAACTTTTAGCAGCCTCTAGTGGCCAAAACAAAGCATTGACTAACCTTTTTCAAGCTCCCTAACTAGGGTGAGCCTAACCCTCTTAGCCCACACAAACAAACCAAAAAAATCCCGACCTGCTGTGCCCTCAGTCACATGGTTAGAGGAAATCCCCAAGCTACCAACATATGTGGTAGTATGGTGTGTAGTGGGAAGGGGGTTTCTTTACAACACAAGCCAGATAACAGTTCAAGGAAAACAAAAGCAGCTTTATTTCTGTCCCAGCTTGTTAGACCTGCACAATTTGGTTTTCCTGACCCTTACTCCAGCCCCATTTAAAGTTCCTACCTCAGAACTCCTTTGCACGGCTTGCCTTGAAAGGGCTTCTGGCTCCACAGGCCTCTCTCCCTTCTGCAACCTGCTGAGTTCCTTTCCCTCTGAGCCACACCTTCCCAGCCTTGAACTCTGAGCTGCAGACTCTCTTAAAGAGAACTGTTGATAATCCCCTTGGAGAGGGACGGGTAGCATTCTATATACCCTATTAGAGCAGAGTTTTGTGGTACATCACAATATGCCTAGCAGTGGATGAAGTTAGCTTTGCTATTAAAGAAATCTAGAACCTATTTAGTTTACTATAATTAAAAATCTTATAATTCCGCAGAAGTAAAATGGGATAATGCCATCATCGCTTAAAGGCACACTCTACTTTTTCAACACCTACAAGATTAAAATTATTATTAAGATGGGGCGAGGTTAAGGGTCAGTTCTGGTAGAGAACATAAGACCATAAGAACATAAGATATGCCATACTGGGTCAGACCAAGGTCCACCAAGCCCAGTATCCTGTTTCCAAGAGTGGCCAATCTAGGTCATAAGTACCTAGCAGTTTCCCCAAAAGACACAAGTTCCACAATGCTTGTGTTGGGTCAAGTAGTGATATCCTTGGTCCCCTTTAATAATGGTTTATGGACCTTTCCTCCAGCAACTTGCCCAACCCTTTTTTAAACCCAGCTACACTAACAGCTTTTACTACATCCTCTAGTAACAAATTCCAGAGTTTGATTACACTTTGAATGAAAAAATATTTTCTCTTATTAGTCTTAAATAGGTTAACCTGTAGTTTCATTGCATGTACCCTAGTCTTTCTATATACTGATGATGTAAACAATCGATCTACGTTTACCCGTTCCACTCCATTCATTAATTTATAGACCTCTATCATATCTCCCCTCAGCCGTCTCTTTTCCAGGTTCAAGAGCCCTAACCTTTTTAGCCTCTCTTCATAGGGGTATCCTTCCATCCCCTTTACCATTTTGGTGGCTCTTCTCTGTACCTTTTCTACTAATGCTATATCCTTTTTAAGATACAGCAACCAGAATTGCACACAATATTCAAGGTGTGGTCGCACCATGGAATGATACAGAGAAATTATAATATCCTTTGTTTTATTTTCCATTCCTTTCTTTATGATACCTAGCATTCTATTTGCTCTCTTGGCTGCCGCTGCACACTGGGCGGAGGGTTTTAACATGTTATCCACAATGACGCCTAAATCTTTTTCCTGGGTGGTGGTTCCTAATGTGGAACCTTGCATTGTGTAACCATAGTTTGGGTTGTTCTTTCGAAGGTGCATCACTTTGTACTTGTCCACATTAAATTTCATCTGCCATTTGGGTGCCCAGTCTTCCAATTTATCAAGATCCTCTTGCAATTTCCCACAATCCTCATGAGTTTTGACAACTTTAAATAGTTTTGTGTCATCTGCAAATTTGATAATCTCACTCGTTATTCCCTTTTCCAGGTCATTTATGAAGATGTCAAAAAGCAGCGGACCCAGAACAGATCCCAGGGGTATTCAACTATTCATCTTTCTCCATTGGGAAAATTGGCCATTTAGCCCTACCCTCTGCTTTCTATCCTTTAACCAGTTCCTGATCCACAATAGTACATTGCCTCCTATCCCATGACTTTTTAGTTTTGCCAAAAGTCTCTGATGAGGGACCTTGTCAAAGGCTTTCTGAAAGTCCAGATACACTATATCAACCGACTCACCTTTATCTACCTGTTTATTCACACCTTCAAAAAAACATAACAGATTAGTAAGACAAGATCTTTCTTGTCTAAAGCCATGATGGCTGTCTCCCTTTAAGCCATGAATCTGCATGTTCAATAATTTTGTTCTTTATGATGGTTTCTACCATTTTTCCTGGTATTGACGTCAGGCTCACCAGTCTGTAGTTTCCCGGATCACCCCTGGAATCCTTTTTAAAAATTGGCGTTACATTGGCCATCCTCCAATCTTCAGGTATTACAGATGATTTTAATGGTAGTTCACAGATTACAGATAGTAGGTCTGAAATCTCATATTTCAGTTCTTTCAACACCCTTGGATGCATACCATCTGGTCCAGGTGATTTTCTACTCTTCAGTTTATCAAATACATCTTCTTTAGTCATGGGTAACATCCCTACATCTTCCTTAGTAAAGACCGAAGCAAAGAATTCATTCAATCTCTCCACTGTGGCCTTGTCCCCTCTTAGTGCCCCTTTTACCCCTCTATCATCTAATGGTCCAACTGATTCTCTCAAAGGTTTTTTGCTACGAATGTACTTGAAAAAGAGGGTCACACCTTTGGAATCAGAGTCACACTTGTGTCTGTTTATAAACAGTAATGTTTTGTTAAAAAAATCAAGAATCTCCCAGTTTGTGGTGTTATATTCAGGGTGAAGGTTAACTTTTTTTTTTTACTTGGCCATAGGATCGAAATTGCCTGGCTATGGCTCTGGTAACTAGGCAGAGTGGGTGAGTTAAGCGGTCCTTACCTGCTGAGAAGAATACAGAAAGTAAAGTCAAGGATGTTATCATGCCGCTGTATCACTTCCAGGTGCTACCACATCTTGAATATTGTGTGAAATTTTGGTCATCATATCTTAAAAAGGATTTAGCAGAATTAGAAAAGGTACAGAGAAGAGCCAGCAAAATGATAAAGAAGATGGAGGGATACCCCTACGAGGAAAGGCTTAAAAGGTTAGGGCACTTCAACTTGGAAAAAAAAACAGCTAAAGAGAGATATGATAGAGGTCTATAAAACAAGGAATAGAACGGGTATGCGTAGATCAGTTGTTTACTCCTTCAAAATGTAGAAAGACTAAGGGACATGCAATGAAGCTACAATTAACATATTTAAGACTAATTGGAGAAATTATTTTTTCACTCAATGCATAATCAAACTCTGGAATTCGTTATTAGAGGACGTAACAAAAGCTGCCAGTGTAGCTGGGTTTAAAAGAGGTTTCAACAATTTCCTGGAGGAAAAGTCTATAAAACATTATTAAAAAGGATCAAGGAAATCCAGAGGCACCAGAACAGGGTGGGCCATAGGGGCCTTGGCATCACCCCAATTTTGACCGGCAACCACAGCCCTCATCAAGGGTATCCCATCTCCTTCAGGCAGAAGAGAGCAGCCGCAATCTCAGCAAAGATTCCTACTGTCTACTTAAGGGAGATCGGATACCCCTGGGCAGAACAGGAGCGGAAGGACATCATGGCCTCAATGCATGTTGTTTGCCTGCAGGGATCCCATCTCCCATGGGCAGAAAGGAATGGCCACAATTGTGGCAAAGGCTCCTGTCTGCATGAGCAGACAAAAGGAATCTGCCTCGATTGCGGCCATTACCTTCTCTTTTGCCTGCAGGAGGGGAAGGCCACGGGGGGCTAGGGACGGAATTAAGGCAGGGTTAGGGTAGAACTTGTGGAGGAGTCAAGGGTGAGTTAGGGCGGAGCTTAGGGTGTAGCTTGGGGCCCCCCCCCCCCCCATCATATAGATGTTCCTCTGCCCCTGGGGAAATCCACTGTTTGTCCCTGGGATAAGCAGCGTGGATTCTGTGTATCTTTTTGGGAACCTGACAGGTACTTGTGGCCTGGAATGACAGCTGTTGGAAACAGGATAATGGGCTTGATGGACTTTTCGTCTGACCCATTATGGCATATCTTATGTTCTTACATTCTTACATGGGACCAAAATGGAAAGAATCACTAAGGAGTCTAGCCTACATTCTGAAACAACCGATCAGGAGGAGAAGATCTTCCAAGAATGCAAATTAACATAAATTCAGACAACTCACAAACAGAAAAAAATGAAGCTAGCAGAGAATGCAGGGAAGATTAAGACTGGGAACTTCAGGTTTCCCTGTTGTATGAGAATGATACTTATAGTACACATCAGTTCTTCATTTCTCATCTTTCACCTTCTTTTCTTCTTTTAATTCTGTATTAAAACATTTGCTTTCATTGATACTATTAACTATGAGCTAGAATTACCACCTGTAGGCCTGCACAAATCTGGAATTTCTTGCACGTTCAGTCTGATCCATTATAATGACTAACAATGTGATATTGTATTACATGGTCACTGCTGGAATACAATAATGCATTTATTTAATGTAACCTTTCTCTACAGTAGCTCAAGAAATTAAAAGCCAAAAGAACTGCAGCAAATGTGTTTCAGGATAGAATTCATATTCTATCCTATTGAGATAGCTTAAAAAGCTGTAGTACAAATAGAAATAACTCCCCTTCCTGTGTCCCCTGAGCACAGCCATAATGCACAGCTCTCAACAGCGCCATACATAGGCCTGTACCAGCGGTGCAGTCGCACAGGGTGCAAAAAAATAGGGGTACATTTAGGGATGCCCAGCCCGGCCAATTTTCTGAGCTGCAGGCCGGTGGCCAGCAGG
The DNA here is from genome assembly GCA_033557465.1 of Ichthyophis bannanicus. Taxonomy (NCBI): domain Eukaryota; kingdom Metazoa; phylum Chordata; class Amphibia; order Gymnophiona; family Ichthyophiidae; genus Ichthyophis; species Ichthyophis bannanicus. The sequence continues at coordinate 782,963,460 of CM066035.1, forward strand.
ACAGTAAAACCAACCAATGAAGGGCCTTTTTTCTGCCAACCACCAGCCTTGAGGTCCCCCCCCCCCCCCGTGCTGCTTGTCCGGCCTGCCCTTGCCCTGCCACCAGTTTTTCTGTACCCTTGGTGGCGGCAGTGGACCTCTAATTTAAAAAATAATGCAGGTCTGTGCGACTCCTCGCTTGCATGGTTGGTCTGGTCCCTCCCTCCTCTGATACGAGCTTACAGCAGAGAAGCAAGGGTCAAGCCAGCCACGCAAGTTTGGAGTTGGAAAGACCCATGTTTTTTTGGAGGTCCGCTGCCACCAAAGGAACTGGAAAAGTGGTGGCAGGGCAAGGGCAGGCCGGGCAGGAAGCATGGGGGGGGGGAGGGGGGGACCAGCTGGACTTGAGGAGGTGGGGTAAAATGGGGAGATGCTGGACATGGGGGGATAGGGGCAAATGACAAAAGTCTGATGTCATGGGGGGCATCAGGTTTGCAAGCCGCACAGGGCACAGTTATGGCTTGGTAAGGTCCTGGCTCTCAATACTCTACCATGGTTGACCCATGCCATTCATCTAAGCCCCCCAGAAATTTACTGAGAGGATTAATCAATGTGAATGAATTATTCAATCAACAGCCCCCAGCAGGCTGGAGAACAATTTAAAGAACAATGTCTGTAATTATTTCTTGACCTTTTTTTCTTCCCATCCCTACCATTTAATAAATTCTTCCCCTACCATTTAATAAAGTCTGCCAAAATTATGGAGAAGGTAGTCCAATAGCAAATACAACACCATGTTGATACTGTTGCGCCACTGGACCCATCCCAACATGGCTTCAGGGAAGCTCACGGAGTGGACACCATCCTCACAACCCTCTTCAACAACCTAATCACAGGAATTGACAATATCAACCATGGATTCGTCCTCATTTTCTTAGACATAGCAGCTGCCTTTGATTCAGTGAATCATGAAACACTCCTAGATCGCCTCAAAGATAAAGGTCTGCAAGGCTCAGCGCTAGCCTGGTGTGAATCCTATTTATGTAACAGATGGCAACAAGTCAGAGCAGGTTCCAAGACCTCTGAACCATTCTCACTGAAGCAAGGTGTACCTCAGGGATCATCCCTCTCTGCATTAATGTTTAACATATACATGCAGCCCATTTGCGCTTTAATCCGTTCCTTCAATGTCCAATGCCTTGCATATGCAGATGACATCCTAATGTACTTACAATTTAAAATCGATCAACAGATTTCTCTCCAATTATAAGATGCTTTGAAGCGGTAGCAGATTGGCTCCTCTCTCAAAATCTCCGCATTAACCATAGCAAAACAGATGTACTATTCATCTCGTGAAACCAGAAGTTCACGCCACCTCCCTCACTTCTAGTCAATAACATTGAACTAAAGTCCAAATCTACAATTCGCTACCTGGGCATCACCCTCGACCAGCGGCTCGACATGTCAGCACATGTTATAAACACAACTAAAGCAATCTATCATAAGATCCGATCACTACGCCATCTCCGCCCACTGCTTGACTTCCCTGACTACCGCTCAATATTCCAAGCTTTAGTCATCCCACACCTCGACTTTGCCAACATTATCCTACTGGGACTCCCACAGTCGACTCTTAACCCGTTACGTCTTGCCATGAACTCAGCTGCAAGGGCACTGTCAGGGCTCTCAAGATCAGACCAAATAACGCCAGTTCTAAAGAACCTACACTGGCTCCCGCTGCGGGCCAGAATCCACTTCAAGGCTCTTGTCATGACGTTCAAGGCCCGTAAGAACCATCCACCCACGCCCATCAGCGATCTTCTCAACAGCACTCCAGACAATAGAACTAGGAGATCTACTTCGTTGAATAAACTCGAAGTCCCAAAACTGTTGATAAAATGTAAGAAAACAACAGCAAGTAGAGCCTTCTCCATTTTTGCACCTATGCCATGGAATGCCCTCCCAGCCGAAATCCGGGCTATCTCAAACCTGGCACTATTCCGAAAAGCCCTCAAACATCACCTATTCTTACAATATTACCCTGACATCATTCCCGACACTTACACTGCCCCCACCTTACCTCCCTACCTAGCCCGTCCCTCAGATCATCTTCCTGTAGATAACGGCTAACCATTATCTCTCCTTACCGGCCTCCTTGACCTTCCAGCCAAGCCTCTAGGTAAATGTCTTATCTTTATTTATCTGTAAGAGTATTATAATTTGTAAGAGTATTATAATTTGTATATAATGTGTACATAGTTTTTTCCTAGTTTTTTCCTCATTTTTTTTCTCCATGTTTACATTCCCTGTTCAATGTAAAAAACTCGATGTAACTTGTTACATTCTTGTATGTTCTGTTTCAAATGTAAACCGCACTGATTATAATAGCGCGGTATATAAGAAAAATAAATAAATAAATAAAAATAAAATTGTAACTGTTTTCTATTTTTCCCCATTGTTCACTTGTTTGTTTTAGCTAATCAAAATGAAACAAATTCTAGCAATTTCCCATGTGGCATAATTAACAGAGGTGCATTAACTACATATCCAGTCTATATGGATCTGACTCATTAAACCTTCTTTTCCATAGGCACAACATGGGAAAAACTCCTGGGGTATAATAATGCGTCACTGGTAGTGTTTCTACCTGAGTACTACCAGGCAACGCGGAGGAGGAGGAGCCCAGTGCAGTGAGGACCAGGAAGGCCAGGGTTCATGTCCAACTTCTCTGCAAATCACTTCACCTTCCAACACCTCAGGTAAAAACTTGGGGTTAAATTCACTAACATAGATTAAGTCATATTATTTAACACAAGCCCCATGATTGCCGGTGGGGCTTATTTATTAATTAAGAGGATCAAGATAACAGGGCACTATGGGGGTGTTTATTATGGTGTGATAAATCTTTTGCACTTACCATACCATAACTGCATAAATTAAGATGCGGCAAGTGCAAAGGCTATACATTAATTGTTGGAAGCAAGGACAGTAAATGCCCTGAAGTTACCATACAGGGCAAACCCTATTGCATGGGCCCACATTAAACACATCAGCTGATAGCATAAATACATCTGCGCTATCTGCTCAAGCATTAAATGGGCTGCAGCTACTCCCCCAACCAAAACAATTCAATGGCACAAACACCTAACCCCTGATACATGTTCTAACCCTTCCCCCTAACCACAAAAGCCCCACACCCTGGATCTAATCCCCCAGATCACAAAGCCTTTTCTGGATCCAATCCCCTCAATCAAAAGCCTCCTTCACAACTCTCCTCAACCACAACCCCCTGATCTCAACCCCCACCTCAACTCAACATCCAACTCTTCACTTCGTATTTATATAAAGCTATCCCTGATTGTCTAGTGGATGGGGCAGTTGCATCTCCTCCTGTTCCTGCCCTGTTGCCACCTGGGTTCAAAATTGTGGTTGTTGTAAACCTGACTCTCAATGGTAGTCTTGCTAAGGGTCAGATAAGCCATTATGAACCAAAGCAACAATGGAGTGGAAGTGGAGGGGGATTGCTCTTGCCCCCCCCCCCATCCACCAAACTACTAGGGGTACTTTGAGTAAGTACCAAAGGAATCAGCAGTTTAGGGAGGATCAGGTATTGAATTGAGGGGGGTTTGCAATGGGAGGGCTATGGTCAAGGGCAACTACAATGGGAGGTTTGTTATTCAAGGGACTTTGTGATAAGGGGACTGAATTGGGGGAAGTTGGGACATTCGGAAGTTGAGTATTTGGCACCTTTGCTTTGGTTTTGGTTGGTCCAACAGCTGTACTAACTGAAGTGCACCCAAGCTATTGGCAACCTTGACAGGTATCGTGCCGTAACATATTGCATGCTAGCTGTCAGTGCTGGCCACTTCTTATCTCTGCCCATAACATACCCCATTCCCACCCCAACCCATGCTAAGCAGTTCACGTGGGATTTTTACCATGCAACATTTTTTAGTGCACAGTAGTAGTTAGCATGAGTGCATGCTAATGGACGGCACGTATTAAATCCAGTGCTAACTGCTTAGCAAACTTTGTGATAAGTCCAAAAAGGCACCTCTTCTATAATGACACCTATGTGCCTTTATAAAATTAGCTCCCAGAACTAGCTCCTAGTCACAGACAAATGCCCATACACAAACTTACACCTCCTCTGAATCTAGTGTAATGTGTGTGTATATTCTATACTGTACATGCATCCGTATATTTTACATCTCTTTCCATATGCCTGCTTTTCATATGCATATGCAGTAGTGCAATTTTATTAAAGCCCTTTCCAGCATATAAAACAGACTTTGTTGTCGTTGTTGTTAGGTGCCATAAAGTCAGTGTCGACTCATGGCGACCTTCTGGATAGTTGTCCTAAATTGTGTTCGGTCTTCAGTCAGGTGGCTCATTGTTGATAGACTGGTGCCCGTAGCTGCTGTTATTGTATCGACCCATCTCATTGCGTTGACCTTCTATCTTGTCAAGCATGATGTCATGCTCTAATGATCTCTCTCTTCGCATGATGTATCCAAAGTATGAAAGTCGAAGTCTGGTCATCTGAGCTTCTAAAGAAAGCTTAGGTTTAATCTCCTCTAGTTCTGACTGGCTTGCTCTTCAGACAGTCCATGGTATACACAGTATTCGCAGCCAGCACCATAATTCAAAGGCATCAATTTTCTTTCTGTCTATCTTTTTCACTGTCCAGTTTTCGCATACATATGATGTTATTGAAAATAACATGGCTTGAACATGTTGAATCTTTGTATGGAGAGAGACATCTCTGCTCTTGAAAATCTTGTCTGGGTCTTCCATAGCCATTCTGCCAAGAGTAATGCATCATCGGATTTCTTGACTGCTTGTTGCTTCTTTATTGATAGTTGATCCAAGTATCTTTATCTTTATCTTTATTAAAATTTGATAAACCGCTTTCCGTCGAAACATAAAGCGGTGTACAATAAAAGGTTGGCCATACAAAGACAAAGAAAGGAATGCCAAAGTGAAACAGAAAAGTAAAGTATAAAAGCACAGACAAATAGAAGACAAAAATTAAACAGAACCAGACAAAGGGCCAGTATTTTAAAACATAAGTTAACTAAAATAACAATGAATACAATGATAAAAGGCCTATGAAAGGGCCAGTATTCTAAAACACAAGCTACTAAATAAAATAATACAAACAATGATAAAAAGGCCCATAGAAGGATAGACAGAACAGACTATGGGTAGACAAATACGCAACAGGACCGATATACAACAAAACAAAAACAGATACAACAGTTAAAGGAACATCAGGGAGGACCATCAGGAGAGAGATGAAAAGCTTGCTGAAACAGATGGGTTTTAAGTAGTGTTTTAAATTGAGGGTATGAGGGTTCCAAACGGAGAGACGGGGGTAATGCATTCCATAACACTGGACCTAAAAAGAAAAAAGCTGCATGACGGGTCTGCTCGAGGTGTGCTTGTGACGGGAAGGGGAGGGACAAACGATTTGCATGAAGAGAACGGAGTTGACGGTAGGGAGTGTGAAGCGCGATCCGATCTGCAAGATATAGAGGGGTATTTGTATGAAGAGCGCGGTGAATCAAGATAAGGAACTTATAATGAAAGCGAAAACAGAGAGGTAACCAGTGTAAACGGAGAAGGATAGGTGTGATATGGTCCACGATTTCAATTTCTCCTCCTGAATTTATTGATTTTGCCAGTTATTATGATCTTTGTCTTCTTTACATTAAGGTGCAGGCCCATTTTAAGACTGTTCCTTGATCGTGAGAAGCAAATATTTCAGATCATCTTCACTTTCATCCAGTAATGTGGTATCATCAGCATAGCGATGGTTGTTGATGAGTTGTCTTCATACAATCCTGCTTCTCTGATGATTTGTTCTGCATATAAATTAAACAGGTAAGGGGAAAGTATGCAGCCTTGTCATACATCTTTGCTTATTATAAGCCATTCTGTTTTTCCTTGTTCTGTTCGAACTGTTGCTTCTTGATCAGTGTATAGATTGTGCAAGAGAATAATCAGGTGTTCTGGTATATCCATGCTTCTTAATGGGGCCCAGACTTTCTCACGGTTTACACAGTCAAAAGCCTTGCTGTAGTCGATAAAGCACAAATAGATATCCTTTTGGTATTCTTTAGTCTTTTCACGTATCCATCTCACATTCGAGATGATGTCTCTTGTTCCTCACCCTTTCCTGAACCCTGCTTGCACTTCTGGTAGTTCTTGTTACAGGTATGGTTGTAGTCTCTGTTGAATAATCTTCAGTAGAATCTTGCTGGCATGTGGGATCAGAGCAATTGTGTGATAATTTCCACAGTCAGTTGGATCATCTTTCTTTAGTATTGGTATAAACATAGATCTTTTCCAGTCAGTTGGCCATGATTCTGTCTTCCAAATTTCTTGGCAGAGCATTGTAAGTATGGTAAGAGCTGCATCAGATTGCTGTAATACTTCTATGGAAATGCCATCAATGCCTGGTGCTTTGTTCTTTATAAGGCTTTCAGTGCTGCTTCGACTTCTTCTTTCATTACTAATGGTTCTGGATCATAAGGTACAGGTTGAAACAACTGCTGGTCCACTTGATCTTTATCATAAAAAGACTCTGTATATTCTTTCCACCTTTTCTTGATCTTCTCAGCATCATTCAACATAGAACCTTGAGCATCTTGTAACATTCCATTTTGAGGCTGGAATTTTTTCTTTAACACTCGTAACTTTAGGAAAGTCATTCTTGTTCTTCCTCTAATAGTTTCTGCTTCTAGTTCCTTGCATGTGTCACTGTAGTACTTTTCCTTGTCCTGTCTTGCTGCACATTGAAAATCTGTTGAGTTGTCTTTCTTTTTCCTCTGGCTTTAGCTTCTCTGTGTTTCTGGGCAATTTTCAGAGTTTCTTCCGTCATTTCATTTTGGCCATTTTTGCTTTTTCACCTTTTGTAGAGATTTCTCGCTTTGTTCCAACACAACCTTCTTGAGGTCATTCCATAACTCTTTTGGAGCTCTGTCATTTGTCTCTAAAGCAGCAAATCAATTTTGCAGGCAGTCTTTAAATTCAAGTGGTATATTCTCAAGGTCATATTTTGCTACATTCATGAGTGGCTTGCTCTTTTTCAACTTTAGCTTGAGTTTGCATACTAGTAGTTGGTGATCTACTAGTATGGAGTATAGTATGCACATAGCATGAGTGGAGGAGTAGCCTAGTGGTTAGAGCAACTGCCTTGTACCCAGAAGATCAAGGGTTCAATTCCCCCTGGTACTCCTTGTGACTTTGGGCAAGTCACTTTACCCTCCAAAGAAAAGGCTGGCAATCTACTTCCAATGATACATTGCCAAGAAAACCCAGAGGTAGCTGGGTCACTATCAGTCAACATTGACCTGATGGCACAAAAAAAAAAGTTGGTGATCTGTACCACAGTCAGGTCCAGGTTTTGTCTTTGCTGATGTTATAGAGCGTTCCATCGTTGACTTCCACAGATGTAGTCAATTTGATATTTGTACAATCCATTGTGTGAAGTCCATGTGTACAGTCACTGCCTGTGTTGCTGGAAGAAGGTATTTGAGATGAATAGATCATTGGTCTTGCAGAATTCTATCAGTCTTTCTCCAGCTTCATTTCTGTTGCCAAGTCCATATTTTCCAACCACTTTGCCTTCTTCTTTGTTGCCAAATTTAACGTTCCAGTCACCCATGACTATCAGGATATCCTGTTTGCATGTTCTGTCAATTTCAGCTTGTACTAGTTCATAGAACTCATCAATTTCATCCTCTTCTGCAGCTCTTGTTGGGCATATACTTGAATTATAGTTGTGTTGATAGGCATTCCTCGTAGACGAATAGAAATTAAGCATTCACTGACTGCATTGTATTTCATTACAGTTCTTGCAAGTTTCTTCTTTTTTATAAATGCAACACCATTTCTTCTTTGTCTTTCATTTCCAGCATAGTAGACCATGTGATCATCTGATGCAAAGTGCCTAATGCCAGTCCATTTCAGTTCGCTGATACCCAACAAATCAAGTTGTACACGTTCCATTTCATTCTTGACCACCTCCATCTTCCCTTGGTTCATGCTTCGCACATTCCATGTCCCAATATGAAAGACATCTTTACAACTTCTGACTTTCATTTCATGTGCAGCTACATCAGCAGTCAGACGTCCCGAGGGCTTTGATCCAACCACATCATAAATGCTGGCTTTACTCTGAAAAGTCTTCAGCTCCTCCCCAGTAGCTAGTTGAGTGCCTTCCGACCAGGGGGGTCTCATCTTCCAGCACTATAGTGCAATTTGTTTTATTGTGACTATCCATTGGGTTTTCATGGCAAGATACAGAAGTAGATTGCCAGGCCTTTCCTCCGCGTAGTTTAAGTTTAGTGTTGTTGCCATTGTCACAGAAATGTGATCCTCTGCCGCCAGCACCGTCCCATTCTGCTGCTGCCCAGATGGGTGGTTTGTCTTGGTCTGGCACCTCAGCTGAGATCTGTCCATTTTGGAAGACCCTGCCAGTAGTTAAACTAGCGATAGCTTAGCCCAGGGCCGTACCGATCGTGAAATGCGCCCTATGAGACTTGCACATCGGCCGCGCCACCCCCCCCCCCCCCGCACCTCCATCTAGCTACTTTATGGGGGCGAGAGAGAAGAGGCACGCACCCAATGTTCAAGACATCGGCACACTAAGCAGTTCTGGGCCCTCCCGGAGGGACCAGGCCTGCTTAGCATGCCGCGAGAAGGCTTAAGGGTCGCATTTCGACTGTCTGCCATCGCCTGCTGCTGCTGAGAGAAGAAAAGGTGGCGGTGGCGGTGGCAGGCAACGGCAGACAGCCGAAATGCGCCCCTTAAGCCTTTGCACCCTGTGCAGCTGCCCCGCTCCCACAGGGCTAGGTACAGTCCTGGCTTAGCCCTCAGCATCACTGATGCACACAAGCCTTCACAGCACAACAAGCTGCAAACCAAGTGAGGAAACAGACTTTACTTGTGGAAAAAGCTTTATAAAATTATCCCTAAGTGCAAAAGTTGCTTCAGCACATTAGCCCATTAGGCTGTTAGACTAAGTCTTCTGGGGAAGGGAAATATCTCCTGTACCTCCGTGTTTTTCAAGCTGGTTCTGGTGTAACTCCTAGCCAGTCTGGCTTTTAGGATATCCACAATGAATATTGTGGCAAAGTCAGCTATCCTGAGAGTGGGGGAGGTGAGAAGCATAATGAATTCACCCTAGTTAAGGGTCCCATAAGAACATAAGATATGCCATACTGGGTCAGACCAAGGTCCATCAAGCCCAGTATTCTGTTTCCAACAGTGGCCAATCTAGGTCATACGTACCTAGCAGTTTCCCCAAGGGACACAGGTTCCACAATGCTTGTATTGGTTCAAGCATTGATATCCTGGGTCCCTTCTTAATAATGGTTTATGGACCTTTCCTCCAGCAACTTGTCCAAACCTTTTTTAAACCCAGCTACACTAACAGCCTTTACTACATCCTCCGGTAACAAATTCCAGAGTTTGATTACACGTTGAGTGAAAAAATATTTTCTTTTATTAGTCTTAAATAGTTTACCCTGTAGCTTCATTGCATGTCCCCTAGTCTTTCTATATTCTGATAAGGTAAACAATCGATCTACGTTTACCCGTTCCACTCCGTTCATTAATTTATAGACTTCTATCATATCTCCCCTCAGCCGTCTCTTTTCCAGGTTAAAGAGCCCCAACCTTTTTAGCCTTTCTTCATAGGAGTAGCCTTCCATCCCCTTTACCATTTTGGTGGCTCTTCTCTGAACCTTTTCTAAAATCGCTATATCCTTTTTAAGATACGGCGACCAGAATTGCACACAATATTCAAGGTGCGGTCTCACCATGGAACGATATAGAGGCATTATAATATCTTTTGTTTTATTTTCCATTCCTTTCCTTATCATACCTAGCATTCTATTTGCTCTCTTGGCCGCCGCTGCACACTGGGCCGAGGGTTTTAACATGGTATCCACAAGGACGCCTAAATCTTTTTCCTGGGTGGTGGTTCCTAATGTGGAACCTTGCATCGTGTAACCATAGTTTGGGTTGTTCTTCCCTAGGTGCATAACCTTGCACTTCTCCACATTAAATTTCATCTGCCATTTTGATGCCCAGTCTTCCAATTTATCAAGATCCTCTTGCAATTTTCCACAGTCCTCCTGGCTTTTAACAACTTTAAATAGTTTTGTGTCATCAGCAAATTTGATAACCTCACTCGTTATTCCACTTTCCAGGTCATTTATGAATATGTCAAAAAGCAGCGGACCCAGCACAGATCCCTGGGGTACACCACTATTCACCTTTCTCCATTGGGAAAATTGGCCATTTAGCCCTACCCTCTGCTTTCTATCTTTTAACCAGTTCCTGATCCACAGTAGTACACTGCCTCCTATCCCATGACTCTTTAGTTTTGCCAAAAGTCTCTCATGAGGGACCTTGTCAAAGGCTTTCTGAAAGTCCAGATACACAATATCAACCGACTCACCTTTGTCCACCTGTTTATTCACTCCTTCAAAAAAACATAACAGATTAGTAAGACAAGATCTTCCTTGTCTAAAGCCATGTTGGCTGTCTCCCATTAGGTCATGACTATCTACATGCTGAGTAATTTTATTCTTTATGATGGTTTCTACCATTTTTCCCGGTACTGATGTCAGGCTCACCGGTCTGTAGTTTCCCGGATCACCCCTCGAACCCTTTTTAAAAATTGGTGTTACATTGGCGATCCTCCAATCCTCTAGGAGTGCAGGGAGAGAAAGCCACAGCCAGGTTTCAAAGACAGAAAACCCCCAGCTGGAACAGGTTTCAGCCAATGACTGATAAAGTAAGAAAGAGGGATTGCAAGCACGAGGACCAAAGCTCTTACTTTAACAAGTGCACTGATTATTCTAATATCAGGAGGCAGGGGGATTACCAACACCTGGGAAAGAAAGATGTGGGGTTAAGACCCTGGAGGTATAAGCCTGGGTTAGATTATGCAGAGAGGGAGAGACGAGAAGGAGAGCAGCCGGGAGAGCAGCTGAGTCAGAAGCAGAGAGAAGGAGTGGATTCTTGGAGAAGAGCTGAGCTACCCAGAGCTGAGAGAGCAGAATTCCCTGCAACAGGTTGGCAACAGAGGTGGGGACCAGGAAGTGGAGAAGCTTTCAGACCACCAGAAATGCAGCCTAGAGAGAGTTTTTGAGGCTGGCAGAAACCAAACTGCTGTAGAAGAATTAAGCCTGAATTTTTCTTTATGCTCTGATTAACAAGGACTAAAAAGGAAAGTGGCAGCCTAGTTTCTAAAGGCAATTGCTTCTGCAAGTAAGAGGACTTTAAAAAGCCATTTCTGAGTTCTCTTGGTTTGTTTGCCATTATTTGCTGTACCTTAAGCAAATCCTACAGTTATAATCCTGCAAATGATACCTTGAACCTGCTGTGTTTTGTGTTATGGAAATAAACTTTCTGTTACAAGCCTTACCCTCGGTTACCTCAACTACAAACCTTCTAATTAAAGCACCCATATTTTTTTAGCAGTACTACACTTCCCAGAAGCCAACATGAAGAAATAGGCTGCTAGGAGCTGATAGAAGAAGGAATCCTCAACCACCACGCCCCTCGACCACTAGAGGCAAGTGGCTTCGGGCGTTGTGCTTGTGACAATATGCATGAAACAGATTTACATGCAATGGAGGCAGTGCATGAAAATCTGTCACTGCTGTCACCTTGAGCACTGATTTGCAAAGGCAAGAGTGAAATCCACATCTAAAATTAAAAGAAGGATTCACGGTATCTGGAAATATGTGGCAGAGGTATGTCCGTGACTGAAATGAAAAAGACTGGAGGCCAAGGAACCCCTGAAATGTAATTTTACACTGGGGCTAACGGGCCACTGGGAGAGGTATTTCAGCTATAGTGAGGCACACTGACTGATGTCGTTTTGGGGACATCTGCGGTGCAATCCATGAGATAGATTTCCATACACTGAAGACCCAGTGCATGCAAATTTATCTCATGCATATTCAGCATGGAAGTCACTAACCAGTGGTATCCCAAGTGTAGAGGAATAATCTAATGGTTAGAGAGGTGGCCTGAGAACCAGGAAACCAGGGTTCAGTTCTCACCAATAGTATTTGTGATCTTCGGCAAGTCATTTAACCCTCCATTGCCTCAGATACAAACTTAGGGGCTGATGCAGAAATGTTAGTGCACTATTTGTGCATAGTTGGCATGACATCTGCACATGCCACAATGCAGAAAAGGGATTGGTGTGAGTGTTACCTGAGTGGTTGAGTGGTGTGAGTTACCTGCGTGATGTGAGTTATAATAGGCTCAGAGCACATAGCCAGTATTAGCGATGTCTGTCCAAAAGGATCCCATCTCCGCGAGCAGAAGTGCAGTCATGGCCAGGACCCGCAGTGTCTGCCCATGGGAGATAGGATCCCCACAGGCAGAAGTTTTGAAAGAGGCTGCAATTGTGGACACCAGGGCCGTACCAAGGGAAGATTGCACCCTATGCGACTTGCACATCGGGCGTGCCCCCCCCTCCCCCCCGCGGCGGGAGAGAAGAGATGCACCTGATGTGCAAGTTGCCGGCATGCTAAGCAGATCTTTCCCTCCCGGAAAGATCTGCTTAGCATGCCGGCAAGAAGGTTTAAGGAGCGCATTTTAGCTGTCCTGCCATTGAATGCTGCCGCTGATAGAAGAAAAAGTGGCAGCAGCAGGCAACGGAAGACAGCTAAAATGCGCCCCTTAAACCTTTGCGCCCTGTGTGGCCACACCACTCGGCTAGTTACGGGCCTGGTGGCCACTACCAGAAATATCTGCCAGCGGAGATCCCATCTCTCACAGGCAGACAGGGGCGGTTCTATCATTAGGCCACCTGAGGCAGCCACCTGAGGCAGCAGATTCTAGGGGGCGGCACTCCGGAAGCCGTGGCTGTGTTTATTTCTGATTTTACCGTCTCTGGGCTGCCACAGCTTTCCTGCTGCTCTGTTTCCCATGCAAGATCATCCGAACAAGAAAAAAAGCAGCGGGAAGGCAGTTGCAGGCCAGAAGCAGCAAAATCAGAAATAAATACAGCCATGACTGCCGGAGTGCCGTCCCCCTGAAACTGACACCTGGAGGAAACCCATAAATACAGTCGCAACTTCCGGTGTGCTACTGACAGTCCGCAGGGATCCCAAGCCCCACAGGCAGAAGTGGCCGGGAGAACTAGTGACTGCCCGCGGGGATCCTAAGCCCTGTGGGCAGATGTGCAGAAGCAGCGGTGGCAGCAGTGGCCTCCTCCTCATGCTGCCTAAAACAAAAGAAAATCTAAGATCAGCATTTCATCCCTCTGCCACATTAACTCTGTCAGCGTTGGCACAGGCAGGCTTCCAAGGATCGTGGACATAGAAAACCCGCAGGGCTGTGCAGGCTTCAGATTCCTGTGTGCATGAGGGCCCGGGTGATCCGGGACCAGTCGGGCCCTCATGCTCGCAAGAGTCTGAAGACTGCACAAACCCACAGTTTTGTTTTGTGTTTCTTTTTTTTTTTTTTTAAGGCCACGATCCTCGGGGGTCTGTCACTGCCGACACCTATAAAGCTAAAATAGTTAGTGATGGGAGCCCCCGACATCTGCCATACTTTCACCAGCACGTGTGGCGGTAAGGGAGAGTGTTGCTGTGCCCATCGGCCTAGTTTGGGGGCATGAGGGGGAGCATTGCACCCCCAAATGGGATGCCCTGATGGCCGCGACCGCTTGTCTGGCTGTGGGGATCTCACCCTAGTGCCACTCCTTGAAACTGCCATCTGGAGGAATCAATAGCGGCTGTGTTTATTTCTGATTTTGCCGCCTCTGGCCTGCTACTGCCTTCCTGCCACTTTTTTTCTTGCTTGGACTAGTTTGGGCGGAAAAAAGTGGCGGGAAGGCAGTGGCAGAAATAAACATAGCCTCCTGAAGCACCTTGTGTACCCCAGCACTTTAAATGTGATAGTGGACACTGTATTGAAGCTGCTAAAATCTGCAACCAGTTAGATGACTGCAATGCTAGTGATGAAAGAGGTTCGGTAGGTTATTTTGGGGAGATGAGAAGGTGTGGACATGTGACATTAGTCTTTAATTGTATGTACAGTACAAGGAAGGTGGAAACAATCAGCAGCCCCCAAAATCTGTGTGTCTGTGCCTGATTTTGGCTTCTTTCCTACTGGGGGGCTTTCACTAGTAGTGTGCACTAATGCTATTCATTTTGTTTTTTGTATTTTGTTATGAATGCATGTTTGCCACAAGACCCATATTATGCAATGTGTCTTTGGTTGAAAAAATGCATTTTATCTATTAGTAAATAACCCTCTATGTATCTTTTAAATGTAATCCTTCTCTCTTGGTCCTGGCTTTAGCAAAAGTAATAGTGATATTTGGAGGCAGCAGCTTGTTTTCATTTTGTTGGCTTATTATATAGTGGTAGCTTAGAATTAGGAACTACATCTCAAGGTCTTATATTTTATATTTCATTTTATGCTTCCTTTCACAGCAATCAAAATAAAAACAAGCTGCTGCCTCACATTGTAATAAATCTCTATTATAATAATATTGCAAGTATGATATATAATATTAGAAGAGTGAAGCTAATTGAATGGAATCATTAATCTAATATCCTGTAACAGGCCATGTAACAATGCAACACCTTGAGGTTTTAGTTTAATTTTTGTCTACCTATTTTTTATTTTTCCTTTAGGTTGTGATCACATATTCTGTACTTGGTGAGGGTCTATCTTCTGAGTACATGACTGAGGCCAAGCGTTCTGTTAATTTGTATACAGGGATCTGTACTGTAATAATTTGACTTGTTCAGCTTTTCAAATAGGTGTATGGATGTTCTAGGGCCCACTGCAGTATTTATAGTGCTGCTTTTTCTGGGTTGGCCTCTTGTTGTATGAGTTTTTGAAGTTTATGCTGGTATGGTAGGGTAGATTTGGCCTTGAAGATCTTCAGTGATTTTTGTAGGGTTTTATATTAATTCCCAATATGTCTGGTACTGGAGCATGTTTGTTGTTGATGAGATGAACAGAATCAGATTTCTTTTGTATATATTGGGTTCTGTGGGTAAATGTCCTACCTCTGTTCTGCAACCATTGTTGAGGGGGGGGGGTTCTGTGAATGCAAAATATATGTTCAAAAAGAAAAAGCAAGCACCATAACACAGTTTATAACAACAAAATACAAATGAATTATAATTTGGAGTTATAAACAGAGCAGCAGTTCTCGCTCTTTCTTTTAGTTCCTTGGTGTGCAGAAATCTTGCATTTCCTCCACATTATCTAGTCGGCTTTTTGGTTTGGTTCAGTCCTTGACTGGAGTTTTGAGAAAGATTCCCCCAGGGGGGGCGCCATCTCATCCCTCGCCTCAGGCTGCAGATTGCCTTGAGCCGCCCCTGCAGGCAGAAATGCAGCAGGACTGGCAGTGTCTGTCCACAGGATTTGGGATCCTGTGGGCAGAAGTGTGATCGCTGGCAGTGTCTGCCCGCGGGGGATGGGATCCCCATAGGCAGAAGTGCAGCAGAAGAAGCAGTGTCTGCCCAGCCTGTTTAAAAAAAATAAGAAAAGTAAGAGACAGGTCGATGATAGCAGATAGCCAACAAAATTTAAAGGGACAGTATTTTTTAATTAATAATAAATAGTAAGGAGAATGGAGTGCTGGGGTTGAGTGCAATGGAGGGAGGGGGAAGGGGGAGAGCGTCTGAGAAGGGAAACCGAGTTGGGGTTGGGGGAGAGACAGCAAGAAAGTGATTGGAGACTGAAGAGATGAGTGCTGGGCAATAAAGGGCACAATGTGTATATGCAAAAGGTGCACCCCTCTCGCACCACACACACACGCATGCAAGCACCCTGCTTCTACACTACACACACAAACAGGCAGCCTACCTCCAATCCACGCACACACACACACACACACACACACGCATGCAAGCACCCTGCTTCTACACTACACACACAAACAGGCAGCCTACCTCCAATCCACGCACACACACACACACACACACACACACGCATGCAAGCACCCTGCTTCTACACTACACACACAAACAGGCAGCCTACCTCCACTTCACGCATACACACACACACACACACACACACACACGCATGCAAGCACCCTGCTTCTACACTACACACACAAACAGGCAGCCTACCTCCACTCCACGCATATACACACACACACACACAAATAGGAGTAGCTTATAGAGTCAGTGGGGATGGTGGGAGATGGAGGAGAAAGAGATGCACCACTGCTTTCTGTTGGCACGGTGCAGTAACCTATTAAGAGCTTGATTTATTATGTTTTTTTTTTCCCCATAGAAAATAGTTAGTCTTAGTAAATCAGGCCATAAAACCTAAAAAAAGTAACTGCAATATACCGGTTTAGGGAGTGGAGGCATGCACTATGACCTAGGTTTCAATGGCCAGCTCCTAAATTTTTAAGCTGGCTCGTAGATTCCAAGAAAATTTGTCAAGGCCTGCCTTACTGTGCCCCCAAAACCTATAGACACCCTCCATAAACTGCTGTTTCAGGCACTAAAATAAAGCGCACAACTTACCCCACCACCATGCAGGTAAACAATTCTTACTCCACACTAAAAATTGTTTCTTTAAATATAATAAATTGTTCTTTTAAATTTCGCTACAGATATGTTGCTACTAGGACCTTGCACCTGATGACCACTGCACATTTAGTGTAGCAGTTTTGTACATATGTCATTTGCATACATTTTGCTTATGGCGTACTAGCGCAAAACGTCTGTGGTGCTCTCATGCTAGAAAACCATGAACACGTCTTTTAGCATAGAGCTCTAACACCATCTGTCTGCATCAGCCTCTTAGACTGTAAGCCCTTCCAGGACAGGGAGACATCTACTATCCTTGAATTTAACTTTCCTTGAGCTGCTCCTGAAAATAGTGATGGTCAATCCCTAGCAATAGTCTCAGAATACTGTTATTTCACAGCTAGACCCCTAGCATTAGTGCCATGACTACTACCACTAGGGGTTAACCAGAGACATTTTGAATTCAGAATGAACAAATAATGCAGCTTGCCAAGTTAAAAGCAAGCCGCGTTCTTCGATTTGCATCATAATGAGGTTCTCCACATATATTTGCATGCTTGTATTTCATTTTATATAGCTAATGCTCTGGAAAGAAAAAATATGTGTTAAGGGCAAATTCAGCATTTGTTATTTGACCAAAATCATGCGTTATTCCCTTAAGGATATTGGCAGTGGCGTTCCCAACCCCCCACTGCCAGGCCCACACTTCGGAAGCAGCACAGAAAACTTACTTTGAAGACAGGTGGCTTGCCACGCGGCCTCCATTCCAGTCTCGGCAGTTCTTCTCTCCCAGCTGAAGTCTCACAAATTGCAAGACTTCAGCCTGGGAGAGAAGAACTCCTGCGTCTGGATTGGAGGCAGCGCAGCAAGCCACCCCGCTCTAAGACAGATTTTCTGTGCTGCCTCCGAAGTGTGAACCCGGTGGCAGCATGAAGGATGGGACGGTGGGTGGGGCTGGCACCCAGGGCAGGCCCCACCCACTTCCCCATCCTTGGTACGCCACTGGATGTAGATAACAAGCCTCTAACACAACTACCTGTTTGGAAGTTGGAATCACTAAAATGTCCCATTGCAACTTCTGCAAAATAAATTTTGGCAATTAGAAAGGCACAAAAGACCAACGCAGTGCTTCTCAGTCACTTACTGGAGGAAAACCTAGCCAAGGAGTCTCCTGTATATGTAACTTTTTCTCAGATATATGCAGCTTGAAATTTGACTGGCTAAGCGTACCTCCAGGAAAGGAATAAGAAATACAGAGCTAACTCAACATCTTTCTTTCAGGGTTACAAAAGAACTTGTCATGCAGTTCATCACAGCTACACACACACATTCACAGACTGACGTTTTGTTTTTACACAGACACCAGTATGTCCATCTTAGCCCCCCTCCAACACAAAGGCACCTAGACACTGCCTCATGCAGCAGAATAGATGCACTTCGCTTCTGCTCTTTTATCTGATGAAAATAAAAACATTTATAAGTCCTTCAGCTCAGAGGTGAGTCCATCTTCTGATTACCGGCTACCTTTTCAGCTCAACGTTGATCATCTGTTGCTCTTTATTCAGAGGCTAATGGTGCTGCTGGTTCTGTAGTCTCCTGGCCTGCTCATGTCCCTTTGTTGCTCTGCTGCAGTTTGAGACCTGGTTGCCTGGCTCTGACGTCACAGACTGAACTGGAAAAGGATCCTAAGGTGACTCGGTACATACCCGCATGCAGCATAACAAGATTTACAGACACCTCGCTGGATTTAATCCCAGTCAGTAGGGATGAGCACAAGAAAACGTTTAGGTCCACTTTGTGTTCGGTTCAAGCAACCATCATTTTTGGATACCGAACCATTTGTCACCTTCATTTCCCTCGTTGCTATTAAAGTCATTGGGGCAAGCCATTTCCTTTTACAACAGCGGAGTTTTCCATCCATTTTTAATGAAACTCGCTTAAAACCTGCTGGCAGACATCTGTAACAGAGAGTGGCACAATGAACCCACGACATCAAAAGAGGGATAAAGGGCATTAACAGTGGCATGAAGACTGCTACATGCTTCCATTTCTGCTATTTCACCTTCACTAATTTAAGTGTACTTTTGGATAGAAAATTGTCATTTCATAAACAGATTCCTCAGGTATTAAAATCCTGTTTTTCTTCTTCTAATGTATTTGTGCCAAGAGACCATTTCTGTGGCATAAGGATCCTTAAGCATTCATTACTGCAACTCCCTATATAATGGGATAAAGTTCACATCACTTAAGCACCTTCAAACAATACAAAACATTGCCATCAAATTATTAGGAAATATGATTGGGCTTCACCCCTTCTTTTTTTTATCAACATTGGCTTCCTGTATCATATCAGCTAAAATTCAAATTTCTCATGTTAACACAGAGCTCTATATCATGGTATTCCTGATTGTTTGACAGATTTCCTTGTTCCATACAAACCTTGATGATATCTTCATTTTCAGTCTGACAGTCTTTTGACAATTTCGGCTTCAGCTCTAGCAAGCTTTGAAACAACACTTCATTCTGATTTTTTCTTCTTTGTCCCCCCCCATCCCACCCCACTCTAGAATAGACTCCCCCACTATGGGGTATGTTTACTAAGCCGTCTTAACGTAGAAGTGCCGACGTTATTGCGCGATATGTAACGTTATTGCATGATAAATCGCGCGATAACGTCACATATCGCACGATAACGGCACGTATCGTGTGATAATGTTGGCAGCAGCGTTAAGGCACACTAATGCTGTGAAAGTCGGGTCTGAAGAGCGGAGTAAGACTCCCCAGAGGGCGGAGATAGGGGTCAATGGATGGAGAGTGGGTGGGGAGAGGCTCCATGCACACTAATGCCGTGAAATGAAGGTCTGAAAATTAGCACCAGTGAAAACCTCGCACTAGAGGCACATCTGCAGGAGAGAGAAACCATCTCAGTCAGCAATGTACAGCAAAGACAGGGAAACCCAGAAAAGTGATAGTAGTGATACATGTACAGGAACCAAAAAGGCAAATAAACATATAAAATGACCAGAACCACATCTGAAATCCCAATAACCAAGCTGGCCAATAGTGATATTAATGATAAACATAAAGCAACACTACTGACAAAGCGTAAAAAGGAAGATATCATGTTTGAAGGGCCTATGCTCTGTCCCCCTACAAAGTGAATGACCCCACATTGAAATAGCGGTGATCAGGGTTTTGTCATTTATATTGGGCAGGTTTGTTATGGCATGCAGATGTGCAGCAACAGCAGAGTGGGCACGTAGGAAAGGGCAACTGTACTGATGCTGTAAATGGGATACAGGGGGCTGCAGGCGGCAATGCTGTGGTCCAGCTGGGGCACCGTGAGGACTAGGCAGATGCCTAGGTGGCACATAGGAATGCTGAAACTGTAAAGCAGCAAGACAGCAACTGACGAGGGTCCAACATGGGCACGAGTGTGTCTCCCACAGTGTCACAGGGGATATTACCCAGCAGGTACCCTCAAGGGCACATAACATTGGCAGGTGGTGCCGGGGGGGGGGGGGAAACGCGCATGTCCATGTAGGCACCCCTACCCGAGAACCCACACCATAGGCAGCTGCCTACCGGCACACTGGATGGCCTGGGACTGTGCACCACCAGCACCACCGGCATAAGGGCATGTCAGCATGGTGGCGGAGGGGTGCTGGTGGCAGAGGGGGCAATGGCATCTGCCCACAGCAGACCATGGCCAAACACCATTTAGGTGGGTGCTGTGCACTCCAACAGACAAGGTCTGTCTGACGAACAGTCATGGTATCCCCAGGGAATGATCTGCCCCTATGGCAACAGTTTGGTGCAGTACACACAGCCTGTGTGTTCAAGAACAGAAGATCACAAGTTCAAGTCCCAGCTGTGGCTACCAGGGAGTGACCCTAACAGCATTGAGTACCATAGCAATGCCTGAACTGTGCCCAGGACTGGTGTGGTGGCCAGGGCTGCCAACCACCTCTATATTTGCACAATGCTGAAATAGGTGTGGGAGTATGTATATGTCTATTCAGTGTTTTGTGGCTGCCTACACCTTACTGAGCCCACACTGCTTGCACTGTTTCCAGTGTTAACCTGCCAATATGCATAATGAGGAGCAAGGTACTGTGGGTATGGCCCGGACAGGGTGGCATGGGCAGGATGCATCTGCACAGTGTATAGGGTGCCTTGGGACATTGTAGTGCCCGACCACCACCTGCACGTACAGGGTGGCCACAGTATGTCATGCTGGGAGGTCATTCTCACCCTGACTGAGCAGTGACCATGGCATGGCTAGGTTCCCCCATAGTGCTATACACTGTTTCTCTCAAGTAATATTTATGGGTTCTCTTTTTTTGGGGCCCAATCACTGACATACCTGCTTGGTGTGTGTGCTCACATCCCATTTTTGGGTGTACACAGTTCCTCCAGGAACATGCACTATGTACTAGCTAGCAGACTGTCTACAGTTAGCATGTGTATGGATGGGACACCTTGCAGGGTGGAGACTGACTGTGCCCTCTGCTGTTGAATGTCAGATAGTGGTGGGGGGCAGCTGAGCTTTTCCAGCATTCTGCTTGTCTGCCATTGCCTTAGGTGATGTGTACAGATCTGCATCGACTGCCCTGTACGGTGCCTGTTCCCCAGCAGGACTTGGGTTGATAGTCCTCTCTACTGCCACCATTGCAGAGATGTACAATGTGGATCTGTTGGTGCGAGATCCTTTTCCACCCCACCCCACCCCACCCCACCCCACCCCAAGCCACAGAGAGCAGGTTGGGTGGTGTTATATAATCCACTTTTGGGTCCAAATACCCCCCCCCCCCTTCACCTATAACATGTGACCATGGCATCCACACAGGATATGCACTATTCTGGGTGCATCATAGTCCACAGGGGCTAGACATGACTGGGAAATACAGATGGACACAGGCATATCCTAGGTGTGTCTGCAAGGACTACCTATCACACACTGGCACTGATGAGGTCCTGCAGCATAGCTTATCTCAGCCAAGTCAGGTGCTGCGGACCTGGTGCTGGGTGCCCCACCTCACCCTCAGGGTGAGCACAGGAACCACACAATTTCACAGTCTGTAGCTACTCTGTGCCAGTAACACACACAGTCAGATTCCCCTACCAGGCCTAGGTGCTGTGGGGGTGCATACCCCATTATGTGATCAGCTGTAGACTGCTGATCTGCATGTGCAGTGCATCATGGGTACAGGTGGGTCTACCCTATCCTGGTAACCACAGAAGACAGTTTGTGTGGTGACCTGCAGTCTTTCTGTAGCCAGCCAGCAGTGTGGCAGTAGCTATAGAGATGTAGCCTACTGGTTACTTCACTAACTGTGGAAGCAAAGGTCATGGGTTTGATCCTTCAGTGGTGTAATCTATAAAGGCTATCTGAGGCATTTTCTTTTAATTTAAATCAGTGCTGCCAGCAGAAACACACTCACAGTGCTGTAGCCTAAGGTGCCTCATAGGCGCCCTATAGGGCACATTATAGGGTGTCTTGGCAGACAGGGCACTTTAAATGTGATATATGGGGCGCCTTATGAGACACCTTAGGTTACGGCACTGTGAGGGTGTTTTTGCTGGCAGCACTGATTTAAATTAAAAGAAAATGCCTCAAACAGCCTTTTTAGATTACACCACTGCAAGATCAAACCCATGACCTCTACCTCCACAGTCATTGCAGTAACCAGTGGGCTACATCGTTATAGCTTCTAACACTGCACTGGCATGTACTTAGGGTTAACGCGCGTTAATGTGCCTGCCACGGCGCCCACTATCGCACGATACATATTCTTGCTACCTTAGGACTGGAATGCCCACTCCTTATATGGCATTATTCACATTATCACTAGAACTAGCACCAGTAACATTAGGACGGTTTAGTAAACATACCCCTATGTTAGATTAGAATCTAATTATTTAAAATTTAAAAATAGATTACAAGATCCACTTCTTTGAATTGACTTTTCATGATTATTCAATTTGCACCTTTCAGCCTAAATTTTCTAGGCAGTTCTTGGTTCTTCTGAGGTTTTCAATGTGTCACATTTTGGTTGCTAATTAATTATTTTTATTCTTTTTTTTTCATTTTATTTTTTTTTATTTTTATTTGTTTGGTTAGATTACTAATTGCAAACCGCTCTGTTGACTTTGCTGAAGAGCAGTATATATAGAGTATTAATAAACTAAACTATAACTAAACCCTAAGCCAGGGTCAGAAGAGCAAAGTAACACAAGCAACAAAATGAAGATCCCAAAGTACTGGAAGCGGCAAAGCAACACCAACATTGGCAGGAACACACCAAGGCACTGGAAGAGGGGCAAACTGGCATCAGCATTGGCAGGAATAGACCAAGGCATTGGGAGAGGGGCAAAACAGCAACACTGGCTAGAAAACCAAATGGCAGCAGGAGTGGTTTAAAACAGCACTAATATTGTCTGGAAAGTCTCGATGCACTGAAAATGAGTTAAAGCAACAGGGACATTGGCTGGAAGAACTCAAGCAGAGGGAATGGGCTGTATGGCTCCAAGTCTTTTCCTAATATTGGAAACTACTGTCACAGCATGGGAATCTATAGTAAAGAGCAATTTGTAGTAGGGGTACGAAATGCATTCATTGACTGTTGGATAAGATTCTGTGATATTTTGATAGAGAGCAGAGGACTGGCTGTAAAAGGACATAACCTCCTATACTCTGGAATTCTCTAGTGCAATCTCTCCTAGCACCAAGGCAGTTCCTGGACTCTTTAACTTTCTTTCCTTTGTCTCAAGAGTGTGTGGTTGCTGACAGTTCAGCAGAGGAAGCTAGCAGGTTAGGCTTTCATAGGAGGCAGAAGGAGAGGGCCAAAGCAATACCAACATTGGCTGGATGGCCCCAAAATATCTGAAGAGGACCTGTAGAGAGTATAAGCAGCCGAACAAAATAAGGTATGCTCTATTATATCTAGGGGAGTCTGCTGTTTCCCTGCCTGTGGGTTCGGTGAGACTTTCTGGCAAATGAGCTACAAAAGAGAGACAAGTCTGTGTATATATATTGTGATGTAGGAGACTCTTATGAAGCAAGGGAAACTGATAGTGATCCGGTGGAGAGAACCGGTACTGCAAGGGAATGCAGGATTTTCTCTTATGAGAGAAAAAAACATAGAGCTAATCAGGAACCACACCTCACCTCAAGGCAGGAGAGAAGCCAAGTCCCTGATTGGGCACGCCCAAGCAGGAGGCGGGCAGTGCAGTACTCAGCCAGCTTGTTAAGAACTGAGAAACAGTTAGAAGGTGAGCGAGAAGGGCAAAGAGAGGATCAACGAGATTGGCAAGGAGTGGAGCAAGGAGAGGAGGAGTCAGGACACAAGCACCTGGATGAGGACAGCTCAGATGACCAGGAACAGGAACCGTTGGAAAGAGAACCACTAAGCAGCTGTGATCCACGAAGGAGCAGACAGGACCTGGGAGACTCAGGGGCAAAGAAAGACTTCTGTAAGCAGAAGAATTCAAAGGCACTGAGAGACCCAAGGCTACAGCTCAGGAGTTTAAAGGACCAAGCAGAACCTTGGAATAGGAGGCAGTGGGAGAAAGAAATACCCTGGAAGAAGCCCCAGCACAAGGTATCTGGTGGGTTTGGAACGGCTAGCAAGCTTAACAGTGGGAAGCCAGAAAGAGTGAACTTTAATTGTGAAAGACAGGACAAAGGCAGAAAGTTTGATAGTAATTGGTTAAGCCAAGAGAAGCCTAACTGTTTCCCTTTTAAAACTCTGAAAGACACTCCAAGCACAGCTGAAGCGTTTTACCCTGCACTTTCATTTGGAGATAGGTGGGGGAAGGGAAATGCTTACACGCTGAACTCTTGTCCGAGTAGAAGCACTGATAATTGCCACGAGATAAGAACTGTAAACAAACATTTACCTGAAAGAGGATATTCTCAGCCCAGCTCAGAAAATACACAGGCTGAATTACTTCTCACTGAATTCAGGGAGTTCCTTAAGAGCAGAGCAGTTTCTCCTCATAACGTAACAAAGCCAATAAGCAGCTGTGAGGAAGAAATGCCTTTAATTTCTCTGCCGTCTACAGAGCAGGAAGTCCCGATGGACTGCTCTACTTGTGTGATTCAAAAGGACATTTAAATGATATGCTTGCCAATGTTTTATAAAGGAATATAACAAAGTTACCTCACTGATTGCTATGCTAAAGAAGCTTATGTGAAGAGAATAAGTAAAAGCATATTGTGTGCAATTCAGGAGCATTGCTGTTACCAGAGTTTTCTGTTACGTTATTGAAAGGAGGTCACATGACAAATGAATGTGATCCATAATGGACATTTAGCCAAGCAGTGAAAAGCCTTGTTTAGTTAAATTTCTCAGCCTTGTTTTATGCTACATTATTTCCTTTACGTCTGCCGCATTTGAACTGCGAAAGCGGGAAATAAACCTCACAAAAGAAATTTTCTTTGCCTTGCCTTACTACTTGAGCAACTACACAACTACAACCTTACCCTCAAGGGCAACCAAGGCCAGCCCCTCCCTTAACCCTCAAGGTCCAGGGAGTGGGTGGGTGGCAATATATATTAGGATTTATTTAGATAGAAAAATAAGAGATATACAATCTATACTAGAGATATGAGATAATGAGTTGCAGCAGCACTAGGATTAGGATTATGCAATAAAAATAATAAATCACTGATTAGCAACCAGAGGTCACAGGCTCACTCTACACTTAGGAAAAGTAAAGAACTAACTGATTGATTACCACCCCTCCGAGTGAAGACATAAGACCTGTCCCTTAGCTCTGCCAGATAGACGAATGCAGCTGGACTCCAAGGGAGTCTTTGGAACAGTACGAAGTCCAAAGGAGGTAGCTAGGCTAGATAATGCTGGCTCTAGCCATTCAGAGGTGAGCTGCAGGAGGGCACCGAACCTTGCAGGCACCTGTGGGAATCTAGAATGTCTCAGAGGGTTAGTGGAACAGCCTTGGAATTTACAAAGTATCTTTGGGCTTATAGAAGCAGCAAGGAAGGCAAAAGGCACAAAATGGTCCCAAGCTCTTCTGTGCATACTGTATTATTCCTTGTGATGTGTTTCCTTACCATTCCCCTAAATATATCCTAGTCCCCAGTTGTGTTGTTGTATTAACTAGACTGTACAGTCTTGTAGCGCTATATAAATGATAATTAGTAGTAATAGTAGTATTTATCACATTTTCGTGACTGGTTGGCATGAGATTCTGCAAGGCATCTCAGTGAATCAGGAGGTAATCTTGCAGACAAAGAGTCCATGGTGAAAGTCGAAAATGCAGAAGATGATTGTATGCAGTCTCATACAGTGCTGCAAAATATCCAAGGCCAGTAGAACATTCTGTGGATGAGAAAGACCTGAGAAGCAGGTTCTCTTGCACATGGACATGACCAGGAACAATAGTCTTATGTATGCCCACACACAAACACTTGTCAGGCAGTTGCTTGGAGGTTAACAGGTCTGAGGTTTGGAACACAGCAAAAAATTTGTAGCAGGCATCCATTTTGTTTGGTTCAGGCTTTTGATTCAAAGCAGGCACAGGGTACCTATAGACCAAAGCAGCATTAAGAGGATGAGGTCTGGGTCAGAATTTTGTAAGAAGACATTTAGCCTGTTTGAGGTGCATTTATTTACATTCTCTTATATACCGTGCTAGTCTGCATCACTGTGGTTTACATTGAACAAACTGAAATTACATTGAACAGGGCATTATAACTTGGAGATAACTATTTTACAGGGAACATGGGCTATGGAGGGTTAAGTGGCTTGCCCAAGACCACAAGGAGCACCTGTGGGACTAGAAACCCCAGTCTTTCTAGCCCAAGGTTGCTGTGCTCTAGTGGGATTTGAACCTCTGACCTTCCAGCCTGAAGTACCTTGCCCCAACCACTAGGCTACTCCTCCACTGGTGTATCCACTTATCTCTGTAGACACTTTTGCCCAGGATAATTTGACAGTGACAGCTTATATTCTGTCATGTTGCCAGAAAGATCACATGAAAACATCTAGTGTCTATACTTTGAAAATAAGATTTGGATGCACTCTAAAGGTTTATCTGTACTGTTCCTCTTTCATCAAGAAGCTACTATTGACCAGACCCAAACACAAGTTCTAGGACAATAGGATTGTAAGATGTGAGGGAAGAGCAGAAGATGAAAGGACGGGGCATGCTTCACACTTTTCACTGCCTGCTCTACCCATGGGGCGCTCTTGGTCATGGCAATATTACTTCCTACCTTCTCAGCACTTAGCATGCTAGCAAGATCTTCCTGACCCTCTTCAGCTGCAAAACTTTTAATATCTGATGATTCTGCTGGAAATCCCTCAAATGAGGGTTCATCAGATTCAAAGCTAGCTCCATATGCTTCATAGCAGATGACAGGGTGCATCTGCTACTGTGCTTTGTTGGTTTTACCTGCTGCTGATCTCCTGTCCCCTCCCCCTCCTTTCTACACTATTTCTACCTTCCTTTGTCCCTCTGAGAAGAAGGAAGCACACAACTGTTCTTTCCCGGTTGCACTGGAAGCCGCAGCTGTTAGTGCTCTCTTCTTATAGAAATGTTTCCTCGGCTTGTTTGCTGGACTACCTTCCCTCCTCTTGTTCTACTATGATCTTTATGCCTACCCCTCCCAAGCATTAAGATTTAATCAAAACAGATTGTTAGCTCTGTTGAGAAGGGAATGTCTCTCTTATCTGTATCTTACAGTGCTGTGATACCTGGTAGTGCTTTAGAAATGGTAAGTAGTAGAAGTAGTAGTTGAATGACTTCCTCTGCCTGTTTATCCTGTCTGTCTGTGATCTCTTTGGGGTCCTTTTCTGTGGAGCCAGAAGGTAATAGATTTTTATAGTTCATTTCTCTCAGCTTCTGAGAGAGATACAGTGATAATTCTCTAGTCATAGAGACCTATTACTCTCAGTCTCTAACTACTGGTGACTAGTAGGCAATCAGCCAGCCGTAAGAAGAGAGCCTGAAAACCCTTTAAAACTTCTCTGCTTCTCAAACAGATCTGTTTGAATCACAGAGCTATATGATCTTTGAATGATTTGACTTTTCAATTTTTTTACAGCCTTCTCACTTCAGCAAAGCACATTTTTCCTTCAGCAGCTGCTAATGAATCTTCTTCTCTCTCTGAATGCCTGAGAGAAAATGGTGCTCTGCTGGTGTCATGTCTTCTTTTTCCTGCTCAACAGTTGACATCATCGCCCAAGGGATTTCAGATAAGGCAGGCAGAATAGGCTTGTGTGACAGCTTTTAAAAAAATGTTTCAAAATGATTGACATAATGTCTCATGTGTCTGCCTCTCCCCTTCTCAAAGTATCTGGGTCTATGGACTATACATTCCTGCCAAAAACAAATGCATGAAGGGAGATTTGGCTAATTCCACCATCTCATCCATTTGTTTCAGTTAATGGTATACAAACCAAAAATGCCCTCATTTGTTACCATTCATCTGAAAACAAATGCACATCAGGGATATCTTCGCCTTCAGCTGTCTGTGCTGTGTTCATGCTTTCAATATATCAGTGTGACATTTTATGGAGCTCTGAGGAAAATCCAGCTCTCCATGTAGTTTAAGTTAGGGATCTGCATGGGAAAGAAATTCAGTTCATTTTTGGACTTTTTCCTGATTCAGACAATGCTTCCATTTATTTCAATACTTTTCATTAATAAACATTTTTAGAAAATATTTCTACAGCATATTAGAACTTTTTAACACAGAGAAACTGACTTTATGCATGATGATTCACAGGTAGGGTTTCTGATTTTAGATTTTAACTGATAAACACCTATAAAACACACCTGATACAAAAAAAGGTGCTTATTGGATAAACACTGGAAAATGTCACTTTCCCTTGTACTCTGTCACTCCACCCCTGGCTTATATCCTCCGAGCTTAGTGCCTTTTCTGTGTGAACGACTCCGACATGACACAAACATACATATCTGATTCCAATGGAAAAGGAGCCCAGGAACATAAGAATAGCTATGCTGAATCAGATCAAGGTCCAGGAAGCCTAGCATCCTATGAAAATGACCAGTCCAGGTTGCAAGTACCCAACCAGTCCCACAAAGTAGATCTACTTCCTACACTTCATTTCCAGGGAAAAACAATGGCTCTTGCAAGTCTGCCTAGCTAATTATTTTCTTATGGATTTTCAACCAGAAACCGGTCCAGTCCTCATTGGAATCCTGCTATACTGGTTGCTTTGATCACGTCTTCCGGCAACAGATTCCACAGCTTAATTATGCACCGTGTCAAAACTTTTTTCTATGATTTGTTTTCAGTCTGCTTGTCACTAGTTTCATGGAATGTCCTCTTGTTTTGGGGTTAAACAAATATTTCCTATCTAATCATTATACCCCATTCATAATTTTGTAAACTTCTGTCATATCCCCTCATAGTCATCTTTTCTCAATGCAGAAAAGCCCTGACCTGTTTAGCCTCTCTTCCATCACCTTTATCATTTTTGTAACTGTCCTCTAAATCTTTTCTAGTTGTACTAGATCTTTTTTGAGATGGAGCAGCAACAACTGCACACAATACTCACGGAGCAGAACGGTCAGGATCCTATACAAAGGTATATTGGTATCCTCAGTTTTGTTCTCCTTCCTTTTTGGATAACCCTTAACATTCTATTTGCCTTTTTAGCAGCCATGACACATGGTCTGAAAATATCAATATATTATCTACAACTCCAGTATCTTGTTCTTCGATGGAGACTCCTAACTCAAAACTCAGCATTTCATACCTGTAGTTGGGATTATTTTTCTGTTGTGCATCACTTTGTACTTGTCCATGTTAAATTTAATTTGCCATTTAAATGCCCAGTCTTCTAGTCTCACAAGATCCTTCTGCAACTCCCCACAATCCTCTGCCATTTTTCACAACTTTAAATAATTTTGTGTCATCTGAAAATTTGATCACATTTGTCACTCCAAATCATTTATGAATACATTAAACAGCACAGATTCCAATGCAGACCTTTGGAGCACTCTTATTAGTGACCCTTTTCTATGTGAATAATTAACCATTCAGTCCTATTGTCTGTTTCCTGTCTTTTAGCCAGTTTGCAATCCAGAAAAGGGTATGGCCTCCTATTCTATGACTCCTTAATTTCCGAAGACTTTCTCATGAGGGACTTTGTCAATGCCTTTTGAAAATCCAAATACACTGCGGGGGTTAATTTAGAAGTCCTGTTTGTGATTTGCACTTATGAAAATGCCCAGTCATATGTGCAAAGCATATCTAAGGTCAAACAGCTATTTTAGAAAGTTCAGAATTTACACGTGACTGTCCTGATATCATCAAAGTTACATGAGGGGGTGGTGAAGGCATGCCCGGAGCGGGCTTGGAAAAATTTACATGCATCTTGGATTTCATAGTGGTGCCACATATTTAAATCCACCAGTGGACATGTCCATATTAGACCCATCCGCCAGCATGAACAGGCATTTCAAACGTGCTCATTTCCACCAGCTTTCACTAGCAGGCATAATAGGGAAATCCCACAATCATTTTCTCTCCATGAAAGAAGATAGCAGGTAAATATAGAGGCCTTTTTGTTTACTGCCGCACCGCTGCATGTCTCCTTTGGAAAAGTGGTCAGCCCACAAGTTGATGTGACATCATAATCACGTGCTTCGGCTTTCATACTTTGGACACATAATGCGAAGAGAGAGATCGTAAGAGAAACACATCATGCTTGGCAAGGTAAAAGGTCAATGCAAAAGAGGAAGGCCAGCAATGAGATGGATCGATGCAATAACAGCAGCAATGGGTGCCACTCTATCAACAATAAGTCATTTGACTGAAGACCGAACACAGTTTAGGACAACTATCCAGAGGGTCACCATGAGTCGACTCCGACTTGACGACACTTAACAACAACGACAACAATCACGTGAAAATTCCAGAATACTGGCACTGACATGTCTATGTTGCTGTGTCCTCCCACATCCATGTTTTGCATGCGTATGTTCCTGGAATCTCTCATTTCCCTGCATGTGTCCGGGTCTTTATTCTGCATGACACCATTTTTTAGTATGTTGACAGAGGTGTTCATCTTTCAGGGCAGAGGAAGATCAGTTTTTCGATGCATTTACACGTCTCTACCTTCTCTACTGCCCCTCCTATGAAATTTCAGACATTTTGACTTGTACGTCCCAGGGGTCACCTAAACAACCTATCTAAAATGTGCCTTCACATCAACTGGCTCGCCATTAGACATATTTATTTATTTATTTGTGAGGGTTTTTTTATACTGCCCTATCATGTAATCAGGGCAGTTTACATTTTGAACAACAGTATTACAATCAAACATATTCAACTTTTGCATGTAACAAGTGAGGGTGCAATCAACAATCACAAATACACATAAGATTAAGTTTTAACTCTTTAAACTTAATTACAGTTTTCAAATGTAGTACTGGAATTCAGAAGATATTTGAGATTTATTTTCTTTGATTGTTGCTTAGTGAAATATGATAGGGGAGGAGGGAGAGACAGAGTGGAGTTTGAGGAAGATAAGATTATTTCTGGTGTTAATGTTGGGTCTGTGTTTATATATAGTTCATTATCTCTGAAATGCTCAGTAAAGAGGAATATTTTGAGCTGTTTTCGGAAGGTGGCCAAGTCGGATATATCTCTTATATATCAAGTAAGGTGTTCCAAAGAAATAGTGCTGAATATTCAAAGGCTCTACTGCTAGTTTGTTTTTTAGTTTTGTGGTAGTCAGATGGAATTATGAGTATTTGCTGTTTTTCCCCCTGCATCAGCGGTCATTAGGTGTTGTCTCGATTAACTGTGTTCGGGTTATAGGGGCCAAATTTTTTAGTTTTAAAGGTGGTCATTATTATTTTGTATTTGCGTCTGCTGTGGACTGGTAAACCAGTGGAGTGTATGTAATATAGGTGTTATATGCTCTGATTTTCATGAGTTGCAGATCATGTGGGCTGTCATATATTGGGCCATTTGAAGGCTATGAAGAGTTTGCTTGGGTAAACCGTGTAATAAACTCTTATATTTGTCTATGTGAGGGAATATCATTGCATGTGCTACCGTTCTGAATTCATTACTCTGTAGTAAAGGTTTTAGGTACTGAAGCATTCTAATTTTGTTTTATATAGCCCTAGTGATGAGTTTGATATGGGATTTAAAATTTAGGGTTTTGTCAATTGTTATTCCTAGGTATTTCACTTCTTCTCTAACATGCAGTGTTGTTCCTTGCACATCGATTGTGGTGGATGGTGTGAAGCTTCAATTCCTGTTTACAAAGAGTACATCTGGGTTTTTTTTTCATTTATATTGAGACCGTACGATTTCAGCCAATGTGCAATTTCATTGAAGCAGTCTATAATGGGAGTCAGTGTGGGTACATCTGTGTTGAATGGGAGGTATAGCATTATGTCATCTGCATAGATGGCATAATCTACTTGAAATTTCTTTATTATTTCACATAGAGGTTGGATATATATGTTAAACTGAAGTGCAGATAGAACAGATCCCTGGGGGAGACCTTTTGTTTGTGTTTAGGTATTAGAGCATTGTTGGTTAATTCTTACTTGTTGAAACTGGTCCATTAGGTAAGATGTGAACCAGTTTAGCGTGGTGCCATGAAATCCGATTTGTTGTAGTTTTTGGAGTGGGAGTAGGATGTGATTTACTGAGTCAAAGGCTGCTGCGATGTCAAGGAATATTAGTATAAATGCCTGGTTAGCATTGTCAATACCTTTTATGAAATTGTTTATTAATACCAGCTACAGTGTTTCTGCACTGTTATATGGCCTAAAGCCATATTGATGGTCATCTAGTGGGACATACTGTTCTATGTGGTCTTGGAGTTGATTATATACATATTTTTCTACTATTTTGGCAAGGAATGGCAATTTTGAGATTGGTCTGTAGGAGGATGGGCATTTGATATCAATTGTTTTTTGCTTTTGTATAGGGGGAATTATTGCTTGTTTAAGATCTTTGGGTGAGGGATAAGTTTACTATTTTTAAAAATATGTTTGTTTACACCTTCAAACAAATCTAATAAATTGGTAATGTAAGACTTGCCTCTGCTGAACCTATGCTGAACTCTTTCCTATTAAGCCAAATTTTTTTAGTATAGCTTCAACTATTTTGCCCAGCATTGACGTCAGATCGCCCCAGGAGCCCTATTTAAAAATTGGTGATACATTGGCCACTCCTCACTCCTCAGGTATTGTGGCTGTTTTAAGTGATAGGTCACAGATTACTAGTAACTTACTAGTAATTTCATATTCAAGCTCTTTCAGGATTCTGGGATAAATGCTCCTCTGTTCTGGTGACTTGTTGCTCTTGAGTTTGTTAGTTTGATCTATTACATCTTCTAGACTTACAGTGATGTCTTTTAGATGCTCTGAATCATTACAATCAAACAAGATTTCTGGTGTAGGTATGACCTCATCATCTTCCCCAGTAATGACTAAGATCCTCTTCTATTAAAGCCTGTTAGCTGGTTAACATGCATCTTAATGCTGCAACTGGCTATTGGGAAAACTAGAGTGTGAACATGTTTGCCACCACGTTAATCGGCACGCGTGGGATGGGGCAGAGAATGGGTGGAGAGTAGGCATGAAGAGCGCATTGCCACTAGGACCAAGGGCAAGTGCCACGTTCTTAGCAGCATTGTGGCTCTTAACGTGGGTTCCCCTAATGACTCCTCTATAGGAATTGTTAAGTGAACCCATGTTACCCATGCATACGTTAGGCAAACCCATTATGCTATATGTTAAGGATGGCATAGAATCAAACACCATTAAAGTGGGAGTCTATGCATCATTTCACCTTGAAAATCTGGCTAAATCTGCACAGAGAAAACTATGCGCATATGTTTTACACATAAATATGGTTATAAAATTATCCCCTCTAGTAGAGTGGGTATGAGGGGACATGGATACTGAGCCTATGGTGAGGCTGTATTTATTTATTTATTTTCTTTCAAACATTTATATTCTGCTGCATCATACATACTGAAGGGATTACAGCAAAGTATTGAAATATTTAAACTCACAATACAAAACAATACACAGACACAATCTAGCTAAGCCTAGGTTCGTAATAACAAGGCAAAATATTTATTTACAACCACCAAAAGGTGCCTGGTTAACCATGCAGGTTTAGCAAGATTCCAGCCAAGCACTTTCCATATCTGTTTAAGCTTCTCTTCCTCACTGTGGGCCTGGGATATTAAGCTCTTTACTTGGAGAATGCCGCCACTTCCTCTGCCGTCATTTCCACCACTGCCACCCATCTCCAGGACCAGCAGTGATGGCAATGGCAAAGGAACCAAAACACAGTGCTTACCAAAGACTGTGGCACTGCATCACAGTTCCTGCCTGCTATCGTTAGGCGCCTCTGCCCCCTCTCATGCAGGCTTCAGGTTTGGCATAAACCAGGTCTGCGTTGGAGGGGGTGGGAGCGCCTGATGATAGGAGGTAGGAGCTGCAATGCAGCATGGGAGTCTTTAGTAAGCACTGCATTGTGGGTCCTTTGGCATTGCCATCACTTCTGGCCCCAGCAGTGGCAAAGGGTGCCCCCAAAGGGCCAGCACTCTAGACAACCACCTAGCTTGTTTAATAGTAGCGCCAGCCCTGACTGTTCCTACTTAATAGCATACAGAGAAATACAGTTTGAAGAACAATAAGACCAACAAAATGCCTTGAACCATTGGTCTACTGATTGGTTTACTGAGAGCAGTGACCAGGAGACACAGTAACATTGTAACAGAGTATATGTCGGCAGATAAAGACCAGTATGATCCAACTAGTCTGCCCAGCAACATGCTGTTTGTGGCCATGATGATATAACTCACATTAGATCTCACTAAATACATTCCTTTCTTGATAAATGACAGTCAGTCACTTTCACTTTTTTAAGATATGCTTGTGAGATGCAAGGGTGAAGGGAAGGAATATGTGGAGGCTGATAAGGAAAAAGCAGAAGTACTTAACAAATATTTATGTTCTGTGTTCACAGATGAAGGGTGGCGAATGGGACCTCAAATAAAAAACACAAATAGGAATGGAAACGAGGTGGACCTCAAATGATTTTCAAAAGACTGTCTTGTAAGGCGTTGCAAAAATGCAATGTGTGCTGTTGAGACAATACTGACTCCTGGCAAACCAGCAGCCACTGGGGTTTTTGGCAAGATGTGACTGGAAGTAGATTACCAGACCTGTCTTCCAAGGAAGGAAAAGTGACTTGCCCAAGACATGCCAGTGGGAATCAAAGCCTAGTCTCTTGGTTTACCAGGCCACTGCTCTAAGCACTAGGCTACTCCTCCACTCCCATGAGGTGCTACTACTATTTCTACTATTAATGATCATTTGTATAGTGCTACAAGGCGTATGCAGTGCCATATAGACACATGTAAGAGACGGCTCCTGCTCATCGGATCTCACAATCTAGTCAAGACAGACAGCACAACAGCTGAGGACAAGGATACATCTAGGGGAATGGTAAGGAGACACATGGGAGACTAGATGGATCAGGATCCAAAAGAGGCCTCGAAGAGATGAGTTGTCAGCCTGGATTTGAAAAAGGCCAGAGATGACGCCTGCTGTACACTCAGGAGCAGCAAAGTGAAAGGAGCTGGCAGTAGAAGAGAAGGGCACAGACAGATGTGATCTGACAGGAGAGCACAGTTCCCGAGGGGGTTTGTAGGGAGAGATAAGAGAGGAAAGGTAGTGAGGAGCAGCAGAATGAGTGCACTTATAGGTCAGTAGGAGAAGTTTGAACTGGATATGGAAATGGACGGGGAGCCAATGAAGTGACTTGAGAAGAGGGGTTATATGAGCATATCAAGGCTGGCAGATTAGTTGCGCAGCTGAGTTTTGAACAGATTGAAGGGGAAAGAGATGATTCAGAGGGAGACCAGCAAGGAAGAGGTTGCATTAGTCTAGACAGGAGGTGACTAGAGTTGATAAGCATCTTAGTAGTGTGTTTTCAGAGAGGAAGGGGCGAATTTGATGTTATAGAGAAAGAAGTGACAGGCTTTATCTATTAGTTGGATGTGCATGGAAAAGGGGATAGAGGAGTCAACGATGACCCCCAAGGTTGTGGGACGAGGAAACAGGGAGTAGCATGCATTATCCGAGTATTAAGAAAGGAGGAAGGGGAGGAGGTGGGTTTAGGGGGAAGAATAAGAAGCTTGGTTTTTGCCATGTTCATTCAAATGGTGGTGAGACATCCAGGCTAGCTAAACTAAAAGTAAACAAAGCAATGGGGCTGGATAGGATTCGTCCAAGGGTATTGGAGGAACTTAGGAAAGCAATGGAAACTCCGCTGTCTGACCTTTTCAATGTTTCTTTAGAATCAAAACGATCCCAGATGACTGGAGATGGATAAATGTGGTTACTATCTGAAAAAGCGCAAATAAGGCAGAGGTTGGAAACTACAGAAAAAAAATTAGAAAATTAATGGAAACGCTGCTAATGCAGATGATAATGTGGTTTCTGGTTTACAAGATCAGAGACAGCATGGCTTTACTAGAGGAAGGTCTTGTCAGACGAATCTGATCATTTTGACTGGGTGACCAGAGAATTGGATCAGGGAAGAGTGCTAGATATGGTATACTTAGATTATAGAAAGGCCTTTGACACCATTCCTCATCAGCAACTTATAAATAAGCCAAGAGCCCTTGAGATAGACTCTAAAGTGTTTGACTGGATTAGAAACTGGTTGAGTGTGAGGTGACAGTGTGTAGTAGTAAACGGAGTTCATTCTGAAGATGCAGGGTATTACCAACAGTGTGCCATAGGGATTGGTCCTTGGCCCTGTTCTTTTTAACATTTTTGGAAGGTCTGTCAGGAAAGGTTTGTGTCTTTGTGAATGACATCAAAATCTGCAACAGGGTAGATACCCTGGAAGGTATGGATAACATGAGGAGGGATCTCATGAAGCTTGAAGAATGGTTGAGAATTAGGCAGCTAAGATTTGATGTAAAAAAATGCAAGGTCTTCAATATGGGCTGTAAAATCTCAAGGAAACAGTACAGCATAGGGGGGATGAAATACTCCAGCACATGAAAGAAGAGCAGGACCTAGGGGTGAACATATCGGATGATCTTTAAGTGGTCAAACAAGTAAAAAAGGAGAGGAATGGCCAACAGGAAAAAGAAGGTAAAATTGCCTTGGTATAAATCTCTAGTAAGACTTCATTTGAAATACTATATACAGTTCTGGAGACTGAACTTTCAGAAGGATATAAACAGGATGGTGTTGGTCCGGAGTATAGAGTCGGTCCAGAGGATGGCTACTACGATGGTCAGTGGTCTTTGTCATATGGAGATAGACTTAAAAGGCCTGATATTCCAAGGCATTTACACGGTTTACAGAGCTGTAAAGCGTGTAAATGCCACTGAATATCCCCAACTAATGCCACTATATGCCCCGATGCTAAGCGGTTAGCATCAGGGCGTGTCGTGAGCATTCTGGGGTGTGTCGTGGGCGGCTACAATCTATATCCAGGTAGCGGCGGTATTGCAGCGCCACTCAGTTAGCTACTGCGGGTAAAAGAAAGGCCAGCTTTTGCTGTGTCTATCGTTTATCCATGGGAGCTAACCGGGCAGTGGTGCAATATGTGTGGCGACCCCAGATATTCAATGCCAGGGCTGCGTATGACCCCGGTATTGAATATCCAGAGATAAGGTTCAGCGCCGACGGCTAGGCGCTGTACTTGTGCCTAGCCACTGGCACTGAATAGCAGGCCCAAAGATCTCAAGATGTATACTTTGGAGGAAAGTTGGGAGAGGAGAGATAGGATAGAGACATTTAAATATTTCCAAGGTATAAATGCACAGGAGGTGGCTCTGCAATGAGGGTTATAGGATGAAGATGAAAGAGGACTGACTCAGGAGTAATCTAAGGGAATGTTTCTTTAGGGTGATGGATGTGTGGTCAAGACTTGCGAGTCTCATAACATAGTTGCCCATCCAAGTACCCGTTTCTGAGGCTGTGCAATTTGGGAACATCCACATTTGTGAAATGGCCTACATCCTTGCACCAACTGGTCTTGCTATCTGCACAGGCCTGCCATCAGAACCGGTTACTGGGACATTCATCTTTGGGGACAGAGATGGAGCAATTTCAGAAGGCACTTAAATGTGTTTCCCTTCCCTGATGCCATACCCCCAGATTTGGACATTGTGCTCTGGATGTCTCAAATTCTTCCTATCGAGACAAGATTGATAAGTCTATTATTATGAGTAAAAACTGATAAAGTCTCTCAAGAATAACTCACTCAATACAACTATACACATTCAGTACATCCTTTGTCAAAGTCACTTTTTTACTTCCAAGGTCTCAGACAACCTGTAGCTCTGATAATAAGGGCAATTTTCGTCCCAATAAACAGGCTAGTTGACATCAGTGACCTTATTTTCTTTATCGAGTCAATAAGAATTTTCAAACTTTAAACACTTAGCTTCTTATTGAACTCGCAATATTCTCCCAACGCCGATGCCCAGGCTAAGGATGTACTGAATGTGTATAGTTGTATTGAGTGAGTTATTCTTGAGAAACTTTATCAAATTCTTCCTAGACATCCCTTCTAAAATCTCACTTTACATCACTGACGCCTTTATCCAAATGTTTATCCTGCCTACACTATGCCAACCTACCCAGGCAGCCTCTCATACACCTTATGCTACTTTGTTGAGACACTATTTACCATGACTGTTTCAGCCAAGTCCCCCCACAGACATTCCTTAGTCTGCAAAGGGAGAAAAGGGGAAATGTGCCTGCGTGTCCCACTGTAATTGTCCACTTTTCTGCTTGTTTCCTATATGGCTCTCATCATTTCCTTTAGTAGTACTTAGCTAAATGTGCACTGTAAATCTTTCATATATCCAGGTGTTTAAATAGACCAGCCAGCTGGCTAATGGAGGGCCATTCATTCAGTGCAGGTGCTGTACATTATGGTCCAAACCAGCGTCAGTGCCATAAAATGCTTCAGATGTGGTTTCTTCACTTTGTTTAAGTGAAATTGCTGCATATTGCTGATGTTTTAAAGAAGAAACTACGAACAAGAATGTAAAAATAACCTGTTGCTGTATCAAGAGCTTTATGTTGAACCGACGCACCATGTGTCTGAAATTCTTTGATCAAGAAATCACTTAAATGAAATGGCTTCTCTGGGCCCCGTGGATGGGATAATACAAGCCACAGTTACATGCTGAAGACAGGAGGCGGCTCTGTCCTGAACTCCCAGCTGTGTGTTTTTTACTTTGACTGCGTTGCACTTGCTGTTTCATCCTGAGTTCAACGCAGCTTTTTAAATGATCTGGACAGAGGGATGGGGAAAGATTGAGCATTTCAGATAAGATGTGCAACAGCAGGCCAGCAATATGTTTGGAGTATGTATTTACATGCAGGTTTCTTTGGCCAGGAAATATG
This sequence comes from Ichthyophis bannanicus, assembly GCA_033557465.1. Classification (NCBI taxonomy): domain Eukaryota; kingdom Metazoa; phylum Chordata; class Amphibia; order Gymnophiona; family Ichthyophiidae; genus Ichthyophis; species Ichthyophis bannanicus. The sequence goes on from CM066035.1 coordinate 783,002,417, forward strand.
AACTGTGGCGATGAAAGCGCATTTTGCTCTTCTCCCTGGAAGTGTCACAACCATGAAATGAGCACTGTTTTACACTTTATTTGTGGTCAGGTGCAGGTATAGGCATGGACGCCTCAACAGCCAGGACCAAATGTGCTTGTGCCATTCTGGAATTATACCAAGATGTGCATCTCCGTTGCGTTGCCCAAGTAATGCCTACAACGTGCACCAGGGATGTCTATAGACCAGCTTTCTAATACTGGCCTGGGAACGTCTCTGTGCTTTGCATGTCTGAATGCCCATTTTCAGGCATCCAGATCACAAATAAAGCTTCTAAAATGATCCCCATAAGGTATTTAGACTTTCAGAAAATATTCTGACAAAGTTCCACATCAGAGACGCCTGAGGAAATTAAAGTTATGGCTTAGGAGGCAATGTCCTGTTGTGGATTGGAAACTGGTTGAGAGTGGGATGTCAAAGGGTAGAGATATATGTGTGTGTGAGAGAGTAAAATATATGTGGATGCATGTGAGTGTGTTTGTGTGAATTGGGGGTCTGTGTTTGTATATAAATGTATGGGTGTGTCTGTAGGCATATAGACTTTTCACTCCTTTGCACTTTCCCTGTCTACCTGCACTCACTGCCTGTCCCTACCACCCTCTTGCACTATTCTGTCTCCCTCTTTCACTTTCACTTCCCTTCCACCCAGCCATGCACTCTCCCTTCCTCCCTCCCATACCACTCAACCTTGCCTGCCACCCTCTTTCAGTCCCTCCCTCCTTTCCCCTCTCCCTTCTCTCACACACTCCCACTTTTCTTTCCTCATCCTTTCCTTTATATTCCACCCCTCTCTCTTCCTTCCTCCTTTCTAACTTCATCCTTTGCCTTACGCTCTACCCCTTTCTCCTTTTCTCCTCTCTAACTCTGCCTCTTTACTTATAATGTCCTCCACCATTCTCACCTTCTCTTCTTTGAAGTCTCTTCAATCATCTCCAGCAGGAACTAGGGACTCCCACCAGCTCTTCACCTGATGCCATCACTGCTCTTCCTCCTCTGTCTCAATGGGACCAAGGATTCTCAATGGGATTCTCTTTGGCTTTTACTCTACATCACTTCTCTGCCTCCTTGGTTCTGGAAGGACCCAGGGTCTTCCACCAGCTCTTCACTTTGTACTCTGCCTCCTCTGTGCTAGCAACAGGGTCAGCCTTAAGCCAATTGACATATTTGATCCATTAGGACCATATGCCCACATGAGGCCCCACATTAGGGTTGCCCCCTCCAGCTTTGAAAAATAAGGAATGCTCTACTGAAGAGGTTATGTAACAAAAAATAGAAGTTGAATGCTATCATCTGCTAACAAGACCAATGTCAATTAAAATCACTTTTTAGTCATTCTTGCTCACAAGACCTCTATGCCTGTGTGCCACCACCTCTACCTCATTCATAAGCCACATGGTAGGCATCACCTTTTCATATTCATTGTGTGGAACTGAGGTACACCACCCACACATACAGTATTAGAGCATGCAGCGTATGCATCCCCTCTCAGATGTGTCCTTTTGTTAGGCGCATTATGCCAATATGATAGTGCCTATTGCAGAGGCCCATGCTGGTGGAGGATGGAGTCCTCCACCAGCAGGAGAGTGACAGAGGCCATGGCTACAACCAAAATTGCCTGCTTCTGCTGGCAAGGACCTTATCCCTCACCAGCGCAGGAGTGTCATCGCGAGGCTGCAGCTGTGACCAAGAAGAAATACAATCCCATGGCAAGTTTCTTATTTTTACTTAGATGGAAGGGAAAGGGAGGGCACTGAGCCAGAGTAGAGAGGGGAAGATGACAGGAGAGGGGGCCAGAGTGGAAGGGGAGGGGGAACAAGAATGGAAAGGAAATCACATGTTATGACACCCACCGGTGAGCTTTCTCAGAAGTAGTCTCCACGCTCAAGAACTCACTCCCAGAGAGACTATGTCTAACTCAAGACTACCTCTACTTCAGGAAGCATGTGAAAGCCTTGCTCTTCTCCCCAGCCTTTTAATGGCTCTGGTGACTGACTTCCCAGTCACTCAAGCTGCTTCAGGATTAGTTTGATGCACGCCCTGAAACCAAGACTAGATCCAAATATCTTATTCATCTGTATATATAATTTATCCTCAATCTAGTTACCAATTTTTACTTAACCCTATGCCTCTATCTTGTCCATCTTACCTGCCTTTATGTCCCAACTGCACTAGTCCCCTCTCCTGTCCACATTAGGATGTTTCATGGTATAGCGCTAACATTATGAGTATCCTAGCTATAATGTATGAATGCTCTACGGTGTTGTCTTTTAAGGTGCATCATTTGTACTGTATCCTGTGAGTATGAGTATCCTATCTACAGTATGTTATTTGAATATCATTCTGTGCTGCGTATTGAGGTATATCATTTGCATTCTGCTGACAAATCATATTTCTGTTATCTGAATGTTCTACTATGCTGTTTTACGATGTATATTACTGACATTGTATCATATTATTGCTATCTATTATCACCTATCTCTAAGTTTATCTCACTGTTCTAATTATCTATTATGCAGACATGGGGTCATCTTGCTATTGTTACGCTGCTACTATAATGTAAGTTGTCTACGTCAGTGGAGACCTGTTGTATGCCATCTTAGGTGAATTTTCTTCATAAAATTGGTTAACAAATCCTAATAAATAAATAGATAAAATTAATTCTTCCTGCTGTTGTTCTGCGCTGCCTTTTGCGGCAGGATTAAAGCCCTTTGCATCTGGGGGTTTTTGCAGTTATGTGCAAACAGATGCATATAAATGGAATGACAGACAGAGGTGAATAAACTCTCCCCAAAGTTTGCTATTACATAAGTGAAATAAACCTGCAAAGCAGGAGGGTGATAAAAGAGACAGTGGGGAGGACATTATAAGTAAAGCTTTAGTGGATAGAGTAGCAGGTGGAGTATAACGAATATTAGGATTCAACTCTGTTTCTCTGCAATTCCTCTCTTTGGGTAAATCATTTCACCCTGCCTTACCTCAGGTACAGCTTCGACTGTGGAAATTATTTGTGTATCTGATCGTAACTTTCTTGGGCTCAGACCTGAAAAAGACAAGTAATAAAATCAAAACCATGAGATAGGAAGCTGACCAACACTTTTTATTGGACTAACTCAATAAATCTGTAACTGGCTTTCAAGAGCTACGAGGGCGAGGAAAAGATTGTGGATGTAGGATTGATTTTCAAAATTTATTTCAAAGGTACCTAGGCTGAAGTAATGCCAGTTTGATGCTGCGGATGGTTCCAGAATAAGCAGGTAACGTGTCACATTCAGATAGCTCTGCACAAGTTTTCAGTGTGTTGCAAACAAAAATCATTTATTTTCCTTGGCTGTGTCATCATAAAAAATAAGAGAGAAAAAGAATTGCTGCATTTAGATCAGATTCATTGCAGGACTGTGATATCAAGTAGAGTAAGTCTGGGAGACTGCAGATAGCTTTCAAGAACATAAATATGTAAAGAGACGTACACCAGGTCTCCAGACTTCAAGCCTTTCAGTATCTTCAGCTAATTCTTATGCTAGGTGCCATAAAAAATGTACAGTCTGTAAGAGAATACTGTTTTCTCTAAGATCAAGTCCACCAGAGCTCTGTACTACAGCTTTATACTTGTACACAAAGTATGCCTTTCAAAGCTTACAATACAAAACTCCCCTGGCAGACAAGCCATTAGTAAGGAATGAAAACTAAAAATTAACATATTTCTAGGGCTATTTATCCCACATAAGCAAGCAGATATTCTAGAATCTGTTACTTGCAGGGGGAAGGAAAATGGCGGTATTAAACACAAATCTGGCATCACAGCTAAACCACCTCTTGAAATATTCTTTTGTTCTGCAATCTGTGGCGGCAGGAAAGGGAAAATACTACAAATGGAAAAATTATGCACTTTGTTTTAATGTTTTTATAATATAATTGAGTTCCTTGAGTATTTCCTGAGGGCTCTACCACAGCGAAGAGCTGTGAATTGTAAAAATGAAGAGAAATAAAATACTATTTGCAAGATTGCTAATTAAAATGTATGAGATGACGACTAAATGTGCTATGTAGGAGTCAGCTTTCCGTTCCACTGATGAGGTATATAGTATATTTGCTGAGAATGCTATGGGTGCAAAGCCATAGTATAAGGTCTTGCTCTGTCTAGAGACTATACCTGACTCCTTCCTTTTGAAACTTATTTATTTAATATTGCAATCTATTTTTGAGACTGAATAAAAATGTTTAGCTGTTCCTTTCAGCCTTTGTTGACTGATTGTTTTTTTGTGTTGCTTATCCAACTTTATGCCCAGTTGTGTGAACATGCCCAGTTCAGTTTTATAGATATCTAAGAAAGATGTCTTACTTCCAAGGGTACTCCAGAGCCTTGTAACCTGGGCAGTGAAAACGTCCCTCTGGATTTTCAAGTAAATTTATCCTTCATCAAAAAGTAAATTCATGCACTCTGGATCTACCAGTTCTGTCAATCCTGAACAATCCTTTTCCTGAATCTATACTGGACCCTCTTAAATAAATTATATAATCGTATCATATCTCCACTTGATTTAGGTTTTTCTGTAGTAGATATTTCAACTCTTTCTAATCTGTACAGATGTGCAGTCGGCTGAACCCTTAGGCAAGACTAGGCGGTCACCTAGGGCAGCGTTTTCTGAGGGGCAGCAAAGAGCAGTATCGGCCAAAGCAAAATAATAGATCTTCACAGCCAAAGTCAAAGAATCATCAGTGTTTTCTGTTACCTACAGCGAGAGCAGACACACACATATACGTACAAAGCAAAGTTTAATATTTAAAAGTATGGGGGGGGGGATATATTCAGAAGTGACGACTAGCCTGAGTAAAGCAATTGGCTGTCACTGCTTTAAATTTAACTCGGATATTCAATGCAGGAGTCATATCCTGCCACCCGGCACTGAATATCCAGTACGCCCAGAAAGCGCTTTAGCTATCCAGTCAGAGGTGATATTCAGCTGCTGGCCGGAAAGCTAAAATGGCTAAAGTTAGGCCAGCTGTTTCTTTTGGCCTCACTTTAGCCGGTTTAATTAAACTGGCCAGTAACTGAATATCGCCACAGTCTGGTTGCTGCCCCGCTCAGTCCTTGCAATGCCCCATTGCTAAGCGGTTAGTGTCAGGGTGTACAGTGGCACAAACTGGGGATATTCAGCAGCACCAAATCACTGACTGTGGTTTAACCAGTTAGGAGATCTCATATCCAGTTAAACTATTTTGAATATGCCTTCCTGATGTCCAATTGTGCATTTTTATGGGATTGCTATGGGAGGAATGGCATTGGGATGATCACAAGGCCAGCCCAACCAGAAGGCAAACTGGGTAGTCACCTGGGGTGCTAACATCTGGGGGGGGGGGATAGCAAAGAGTAGGGCATGGAAAACTAAACAATAGATTTTGACAGCCCAGGGGGGGGGAGGGAGACTTAAAGTCTGCCTAGGGCACCAACGCCTTCAATCAGCTTTGGATGATCATGACTGTTGAGTTCATAGGCGTCAGAAAGGGGTGGGCCCCACCAAAAATCACAGCATGGCAGGCAGCAGACTGCCCATGAGGATCTCATCCCCCATGGGCAGAAGAAGAACAGCCCCTTCCTCTCTCTCTGTGGGAGGCTGGATCCCTGCAGACAGACAGGAAGGGTCTTTGCTGCGATCGCAGCTTCTCTTCTTCTGCTCACAAGGGATAGGATCCCCGTGGGCAGCCTACCTGCCAGCTGTCCGGTCTGCCTACAAGAATCATGGGCAGACAAGAAGAGTCTTTGCAAAGATTGCGGCCAGCAGGCGGCAGTCTGCCCACAGGAATTCCATCCCCCATGGGCAGAAGAAAAGCCACAATCACGGCAAAGATCCTTCCTGTCTATCTGCAGTTGATTGGATCCCAGATGACACCATAGGAAGGGTCTCTGACCATGGAGCAGGGCTTGGGGTGGTTCTTAGGTCCCCACAAAGAAAAAGCCCTTCTACCACCCCTGGTTGAGTTTAATAATCAAAATCTCAGGGGGAGGGCATAAAGCTGAAGGTTTGCTAGGGCACTCAAAGCCATTGCAATGGCCTTCACCTATATTTTTCAAATATGGGTATAAATTATAGCATTTTATAATCTACATATGTACTTGCATGCTCCACCCATGTTTCTCCCAAACTTCGTGCATGTGCTCGATGCCTGGCAACATACACTCCTTGAGGCGAGAGCACTTACTTTTACATTGGTTGGTGTTTTATAAAAGATCATTTACATGTGTCTGTGGCCATATACCTGCGGGAATGGCTTGATAAGATTACCTCTGCATTGTCTGTGAGTGAGGCAATGAATTTGTCCTACTGATAACACAGGAGTGAACTCAGAGGCAGAGAGACTAAGGGGATCATTTAAAGAGACATTTTAAAAAGATCCGAATTTGCACATATCTGGTCCGATCAGATCCACGCTGCCCGGGGCCATGACGGAGGCATGTCAGGGGCATCAACAAAAAGAACCACATGTATCTCTTATTTCACAATGACGACGCATGTTTAAACTCGCCAGTGGACATGTCTATAATCAGACTTGCTCCTCAGCACAAATAGACATTTCAGAAGTGTTTATTTCAGGGATGACAGAGACATTCCCTCTTATCACCTCAATAATATTCTCCCCCTCATAAAAAGAAATGTCATGGGATGGACACAGTGGAGCCCTTTATAGCAAGAGGATGAAATCAAAGCAAACTTAAATATCTTTTAATAGAGGGGAGCTGACCTGCATGGAGCAGGAGGTAGAACCCTAAACACAGACATGGGGTGGGGGGGGGATTACCTGCACAAATCTGTAGTTGAAGCCACTCTAGCCACCTTACTGGGCAGACTAGATGGACCATACTGGTCTTTATCTGCCATCATATACTATATTACTATGAAAGCAAGTGAATATCAAGGTCTCTTTGCATATTGCCACAGCACTTCCCATCTCCTTTTGCAAATGGTAGGCTTCCGAGATGTATATGGTGGCATATCCATGAGCACATTCTGAAATGTTGGTGCAGACATGTCTATATTGCCAGTTCTGCCAATGTCCATATTTCAAACATACACATTTCTAAAATCACCTGTTCTCTGCACATGTCTGGGGCTTTATTCGGCATGTACCCATTTCCTTGGATGGCAATGGAGATATTTATCTTTTGGAGTGGAGATAGGTCAATTTTAGAATGTGTTGACATGTGTCCACCTTCACTGCCACCTGTCCTATGCAATTTCACATGTTTTGATTTATGTCCCAGGGGGCACCTAAATGGCCTTTCTAAAATGTGCTTTCATATGAATTCTTTGCTTTGGTTTTTATTGAGGAAAATATAAGTGAGCTATCCGTGCCAGAAATGGTATTTAATGGTGACAATTCAGAGGAACTCAAAAAAAATCTCAGTGAACCTGGAAGATGTAATAGGGCAAATTGATAAACTAGAATAGCGAATCATCTGGACAGGACAGTATACACTCCAGAGTACTGAAAAATTAATTTTATTTATCTAGGCTTATATACCACTTTTCAACCAATCAAAGCAGTGTACATTCAGTTACTGTGTATACATTTTTCCCTTGTCTCTAAAGTGCTCACAATCTATGTTTTTGTATTTGAGACAAAAGAGGGTTAAGTAGCTTGACCAAGGCCACAAGGAGCACCTGTGGGACTAGAAACCGCAGTCCTTCTGGCCCAAGGTTGCTGTCCTCTAGCAGGATTTGAACCCAAGGTAACTTGCCCCAACCACTAGGCCACTAGCATATTTATAGTGCCTGAAGATTGGAGGGTTGCCAACATAACACCTATTTTTTTAAGTGTTCCGGGGGTGATCTGAGAAACTATAGATTGGTGAGTCTAACATCAGTGCCGGGAAAAATAGTAGAAACTATTATAAATAACAAAATTACTGAACATATAAAGACACATTTTACAAAAGACACCCATGTGCAAATTGGGATGTCCAAGCCATTCGGGAGCCGTGATCCCTGGCCACCGACCATTGCTTTCATTCCCCACAGCCTGAGCCCCGATCTGACCTCCCAAGGCCAGGGTCGGGCTGTGGGGAATCTCTGCACCCCCTCATACCTCATCAGCCGCCCGAGTCTGCCATCCCCTGCCGTCTAGGGGAATTTATTCTATCTCAGAGGTGGAATAAGTTCCCCATTCAATCTGCCGGCCCTGAACGTACAAGGCCGACATCCAAATCGGCCCTATACATCTGGAGCCATGGACTGCCCACCACCCACCTTAACTCCACCTCTGCCTCCACCCCACCCCTTTCTCACCTCCGTCTAGCCTCCCCGTACAAACACCCTGTATGTAGGGGGAAGTTAGTCGGGGTTGACAGAGGGGGCTAGATAGTAAGGATAGACATCCCAATGGGACATCCATCCCTGCTATTTGAGGCTCAGAATGACTCCGATAGGGAATAACTCAAATTCTGCCTACTCAATGCTAGGTACCATAGTAGGAGTAACCACCCAGGAAAAGATATGGGCAACATAGCGGACAATATTTTGAAATGTTCTGTTCAGTATGCAGTGGTGGTCAAAAAACAAAGGGAATGCTACAAATAATTAAGAAAGGAATAGAGAATAAACAGAGAACATCATCATGCCTCTGTATCTCTTTGTGGTGCGACTGAATCTTAAGTATTTTGTGCAATTCTGATTACCACATCTCAAAAATGATATAGCAGAGGTAGAAAAGGTACAGAGAAGGGTGACCATAATGATAAAGGGGATGTAATGACTCATCTATAAGGCAAGGCTAAAGTGATTAGGACTCTTCAGTTTGGAGATGAGATGGTTGAGGGGAGATATGACAGAGGCCTATAAAATCCTGAGTGAAATGGAACGGGTAGACACAAATAGATTGTTTATGCTTTCAAAAGTGCAAAGACTAGGAGACATGCCATGAAGTTATGAAGTAGCTAAAACATTTTAGAGAAACTTTTTTTTTATTCAGTGCATAATTCAAAGGCTCATTTAAAAAAAAAGATTTTGGCAATAAACTATTGTTAAGGTAAATTAGGAGGAAAGCCACTGCTTATCTGAGGGAGTAAGCAGCATGAAATCTGTCTACTTTTTGGGATCCTACCAGATACTTGTGACCTGGATTAGCCACTGCTGGAAAGAAGATAACGGGTTTGATGGACAATTCTTATGTTTTTATAGCTATTTAGCTGATAGATTTCTAAACTTGCTAGAAATGATGATATCTGCAGCGGCTCATTTCAATCTAAACTTGTGATAAAACCATCCAACAGAAATATAATTTTGGAAAACAATGTGGTGATGTTTGTGTTAATTAGGAATAGTTACACATAATCATGGGATCTTTGTAGAATATTGTGGAAATGTTGGGGTGCCATCTGAGTTTCTTCAGTACACACAGTAATTTCTCAGAAAACAGGAACCCCCATCCCATGTTTTAAGAGCCCAGCAAATATACTTGCTTTCAGAGCCTTCACCACAAAAAATGTTTTTCCCCCATTTTAGCCATGGTAAAACCTGCCAAGATTTCTACACTAGTTTCATCTGGAGCAACTTCACAGGCAAAGCATTCCCTTATGATTCAACACTAATCCTACCTCTGCTAGTGACCCTCTGCGTGACCTCAGGCATGTCGCTCAAACTTCCTGTTAGGCAAGAAACTAAAAATAGGCCACTTGCATAAATCTGAGGTTCCCAGTCAATAAATGAAAAAAAATACATTTAGAACATGTATTGAAAATTATTGGTACCAGGAATGGGATTTTTTTTATTTTTTTTTAAACATTGGGGGTTTCAGAAAATGTGACTGTCTGCTGTTCAGCACCATGGCCTGGACAGCTCCTCTGAAATGTGAAGGAGCAGGCAACCACATTGAAATTAATCGTGTTTTTCAAATTTTTGAAATGCCCTTTATCTATCATCCAGCACCACTATCTGAACAGATAGCAGCTCTGAATATATTCATAGCACAATCACCATGGCAGCATTTTCCATTTACTTTTGGCTTTTTATTCAGCAGGTCAAAACTAAAGGCATAACCTACCCAAATGGTGGGTGAATATTGCCACTATCTGGATAATTCTTTTATCTGCCCACATCCCATTTTATAAAGATAGTTTTAGGCTGTTTGGTGATTTAAATACATTGATAGGCAAGTTATAGCATCATAGGCCATTGATGAATGTTTAACCTCCTTTAAATATTGGCACCTATCATTCTAGCTTTCTGTCCGTAGTACATCTATCTTTGGGGCTGATATACTAACCCGTAGGATTTCTCAAAGGTTGGTGGTGTCTTTCTGGGGCATGTTTGATATGAATGAAAATGAGCCCCACAGCAACATTTTTTTTAGGAAAAAGGAGTATTAGAAAAAAAGATAATTACATCTCATTGAAGCATAGTTTTCTTTTTGAGAAAACCAACTGTCAACAAGTTTATATGCAATGGCTTTTGTAAAATTCATAATTGATGAGTTTGCAGATGTTTGCATTGCAAAAACTCATTTTGGGGAGGTATGAGATGGCAATGGCCAGCTGTTCTAGCCCATTAGTGCCCAGTCAGCACAATTAACCTGGCTAGCAGGTCTGCTAACAGCATTAATCACTTTGAATATAGCCCACCCCCCACCCCCATTATTTTTAAATTTAAATTAATTTTCATTCAGACCAGATCATGCCATAAATGTGTGAATATTTTTTGCAAAAGGAGTTTTTTCCTGAAAAAACTTGCAAAGCACTTGAAATGTCATTTTTGTGCCTTTCTTCACATGAAGCTCTGCTTGCAAAAACAATTGCTCTCCTTGTCTTTCTCACTTTCTGCTTCTGAAGAAGGAATCTATGTGATCTTAAAAGCTCAAGTCCTGCAACAGCTTTATAGAATTCCTTAGGTTAAGGTCAGCATATCACAATCTTCAAAGAACACAGTTTTCTCCAGGACCAAAACACAGCTGCTCATTCTCTCTCTCTCTCTCTCTCTCTCTCTCTCTCTCTCTCTCTCTCTCTCTCTCTCTCTCTCTTTAAATATTATCCTTGAACTTCTGGGCTCCTTCCTTTTTTATTTTTCCATTTGTTTTTTTCTTTACCCCAGACAAATCATGTTCTCAGCAGAAACAGCGGAAGGCAATAAAGAAGGTGTTGTATGATATTTTTCAGGGGCACTGGACTACCTCATGATGGTAGGGACAAGCATCTTTTACATCCATAATAGTCAGGGTAGGCCAGCTCAACTCTCTGTTCCTGCTAATCAGAGCGCCTCTCAAGTCCAGTTGCCTTCCACTTGCTTATCCACTTTCTACTTTACTGCTCCTGCCTCCTGGAACTCTCTCCCCTCTGCCCTCAGACTTGAACCTTCTCATAGCAAATTCAAAGCTCTCCTAAAGACGCACCTTTTCAATGCCGCCTTTAAACTGCCAGTTCCTCACCTCCCCCATTTCTCACTTCCCCTCTGCCATCTCCTCCCTGGTATGACTGAGTTTAACTATTCTTTAAAATTATGGAGTTCCTTTCTACCTTTTTTTTGCCATTTTTAATTTATTTTATATTTTGTACACCACCCTGCTGCTTATGTGAAGGTTGGTTAAACCAATGGAATAAATATAAACATTATATTTAAAACCATTATATCCAATTTTTCATTCTTACAAGATTGTTTTGGGAGAGGTGGTTTTGCAATAATCTTGTTGGGGGGGGGGGAGGTAAGACTGAAGGTTCTCCTAGGGCATCCAAGATCCTTGCATCAATCCTGTCCTATCATATATGACCACCATCGCCCACAATATTCACCCATCTCCTGAACCCTCCAGTTCTAGAGATAATAGACTTTATGGGCCCAATTATAATTTAGGCAGGCTAAGGCACAGTGGCACAAAGCCTGCCCGCCAAACACCTTAACCCGGATTTTCACTTATGTGGCAGTAAGTGAAAATCTGGGTTATGTTGGATGCGCCAACAGCTGCAGAGGCTACACGGGTAACAGCAATTTTCTCTGCTACCCAGGTAGTCCTTTGAGCCTTAAAGGTGTAAGTGCTGTCGAGTCAGTGTCAACTCATGGCGACCCTCTGGATAGTTGTCCTAAATTGTGTTTGGTCTTCAGTCAGATGGCTCATTGTTGACAGACTGGCACCAATAGCTCCTGTTATTGCATCGATCCATTTCATTACTGGCCTTCCTCTTTTGCATTGACCTTCTACCTTGCCAACCTGATGTCTTTCTCCAATGATCGCTCTCTTTGCATGATGTGCCCAAAGTATGAAACTCGAAGTCTTGTCATCTAAGTTTCTAAAGAAAGCTTAGGTTTGATCTTCTGTAGTACTGACTGGTTTGTTCTTCGGGCAGTCCATAGTATACACAGTATTCGCTGCAGCACCATAAGTCAAAGGCATCAATTTTCTTTCTGTCTATCTTTTTCACTGTCCAACTTTCACATCCATATGATTTTACTGAAAATACCATGACTTGAACGAGTCGAATCTTTGTATGGAGAGAGACATCTCTGCTCTTGAGAATCTTGTCTAGGTCCTTCATAGCCATTCTGCCAAGAGCAATGCGTCATCAAATTTCTTGACTGCTTATTGCCTCTTTATTGATAGTTGATCCAAGTAGGTTAAAGTTGTCCACGATTTCAATTTCTTCTCCATCAACGAGGAACTTATTGATTTTGCCAGTTGCTATATTCTTTGTCTTCTTTATATTAAGGTGCAGGCCCACTATAAGACTATGTTCCTTGATCTTGAGAAGCAAATGTTTCAGATCGTCTTCACTTTCAGCCAGTAATGTGGAATCATCAGCATAGCGAAGGTTGTTGACGAGTCTTCCACCAATCTTCACACCTCTGTTGTCTTCATACAGTCTGCTTCTCTGATGATTTGTTCTGCATATAAATTAAACAGGGAGGGGGAAAGTATGAAGCTTTGTCATACACCTTGCCAGGCCTTTCTTCCGTGCAGTTTAAGTTTTGTGTTGTTGCCATTGTCATAGAAATGTGATCCTCCACCGCCAACACAGTCCCATTCTGCTGCTGCCCAGATGGGTGGTTTGTCTTGGTTTGGCACTTCAGCTGAGACCTGTCCATCATGGGAGACTATGCCAGTAGTTAAACAACCCATAGCTGAGCCCTCAGCATCACTGATGCACACAAGCCCTCACAGCACAAGCTGCAAACCAAGTGAGAAGCCTTAAAGATAGACAAGGTCTTTCCTTGCCTACCTTTAATGTGCAGAGTGCTATGCAGGTAGCATTGAAAAATCACTGCTACCCATGTAGCCCTTTCCTTTGCCCCCACTCTGCTTCGAAACACTGCTAACATGCCCCGATGCTACCGGCATAGAATCTGGGTGCGTTAGGGACTTATCCAGGATTTTTGAAGGGCACTACCCGTGTAGATGCCCTTCAAAAATTCCAGATAAGGCCTTTACAAGGGTAACTAGGGAAGATACCTGTGTAAAGGCCTTCAAAATCAGGCCCTATATTCCTAGGGCTATCCCTTGAGTCATCCATTCCCTGACATCTTAGGTTGAAATGCTGAGTGTGCTCATGTCAGTTCCCTTTGTCCTCCTATACCCTAGAACAATCATTTCATATTTCTTTTTAAGCATTTTCCCAATGCCTCGCCAAGGCTGGTGCAAGGGTTTTAGTCACTTCATACAGACTTTGGGCCCCCACCCCATTACCTGTTAGCCCCATTGACCACACACCAGAAAGAGAGTAGGACCTGTGATATAAATCTTTCTTGCTCTCTTATGGAAATTGAGAAAAGCACCTGGAAAATGTACATTTTTTTTCTGGCCACTTCGCTCCCAGGGGAAATAGAGTAAAGCAAGAAGTGCTGGAGCTGCTTACTTTGAGAGGGATCAATTCAATCAATGATGATAAACTTGAAATTCTTCAAAACCTACAGTAAGAAGAAAATATTCAACTAATCGGATGACTTTTGTATTTAAAGAGGAAACCTCAGAAAATAACTTGATGAGGTATTGAGATCACCATCTAGTTTAATTGCACAACTACATGCTTTATTTCAAACGCTGGAAAACCCTTATGTGATTTTTAGGCACGTTTCACCCTAGAAATACCATCTATTGTGGAGCCTTCAGCAGTCTGTATGTTGCTTTGTCTGTCTGTATGCACAGCTCTTATTGAATTGCACAACCAAATCTATGCATTCCAATAACAGAGAAACACAGCACTAACCTTTAATGCCAGCAGGGGCTTTATCCCCCAACAGCGAAAAGAGCAGCCCAAAGCCAATACTGTGGCCAAAAGCCAATGTGTCCATTGGCAGGCCCTATCCGCCGCAAGCAGGAAGAATGGCCTGAAGCTGCAAGCCACAGTATCCACTGGCGAAGGCCTGAGAGATATGGCCTTAAAATACCAGTGGGAGTCCAAGAATACCGCTGCCATTTTAAGACCCCAAGAAGAACAGGTTGATGAAAAAAGAAGAACATAAGAACATAAGTTATGCCATACTGGGTCAGACCAAGGTCCATCAAGCCCAGTATCCTGTTTCCAACAGTGGCCAATCTAGGTCATTCGTACCTAGCAGTTTCCCCAAAAGACACAGGTTCCACAATGCTTGTACTGGGTCAAGCATTGATATCCTGGGTTCCCTTCTTAATAATGGTTTATGGACCTTTCCTCCAGAAACTTGTCCAAACCTTTTTTAAACCCAGCTACACTAACAGCCTTTAATAATCCTCCGGTAACAAATTCCAGAGTTTGATTACACGTTGAGTGAAAACATATTTTCTTTTATTAGTCTTAAATAGTTTACCCTGTAGCTTCATTGCATGTCTCCTAGTCTTTCTATATTCTGATAATGTAAACAATCGATCTGGGGCGGAGCCTAGCGGTGAAGCAAGATGGACGCATAGGAGCTCTGCTCCTGCTGACCCGTTGAAATTCTCCTGAAATTTTCCCTATTTCGGGTGATTGTGGACGAATCCTTTGCCATAGTGTGTAGTACATGAGAAATGGCGGCTGGAAAACAAACGAAATTGGAGTTTGCTGTGAGTGGGAGTGCGGGCTCTAAGCGTGCCAAGCAAGATCCCCCTTCTCCCATTAAGATGGCGTCCGGACGCGAGGCCGACGACGGGAAGAGGGAAATATTAGCGGAGATTCGGGCTGTGCGGGAGTTAATCTCGGCGAACGGAGAAACATTGCTGCGGATGCAGGCGGACATGATAGAGATCAAAGAGAGAACACAAGGTCTCACAGCCCGCGTGGAACAAATGGACGGCGCAGTGGTTGCGCACGAGGAACAGTTACAAAAGGTATCCAAGGCCCTGAAAAAGGTAACTTTTCTAGAGGCAAGTGTGGAGGACCTCTCAAATAGAGCCCGCAGAAACAACATCCGGCTAGTAGGAGTCCCTGAAGGTGCGGAAGGCACGGACACAATAGGCTTTCTGGTAAGAGCACTGCCTCAAATGCTTAAACTAAACTTTAGCCAGCCGCTGGAAGTGGAACGTGCACATAGGATACCTGCATATACAGGAGGGCGAAGTCCGCGGCCGCGGCCCCTAATCTTTTGCTTATTGCGTCATCCGCAGGCCCTACAAATCATGGCTGCAGCGAAGGCCTTGTCTTCTGTAACATATGAAGGCCACAGAGTTTCGTTCTACCCTGATCTGTGCAAGGCAACAATGGACAGAAGAAAAAAATTCTTAGAGCTGCGGCCTCGCCTCCAGCATCTCCAGGCCAAATATGGATTATTCTACCCCGCACGTCTCAAAGTGACCCTGGATAATCGCACGAGAACCTTTGAGGAGCCTGATGGATTGTTACAGTTTTTGGAAGAGCAGGAAGCCCTGAGAATGCACACGGAGAGTGGCTCATGACTGTTGCTCCTTAAGGACTCTCCTGCGTGTCAGCACGTCTTCTAGCTGAGCATGTCTTCGCACAAGCAAGTTCTGTGCTTTTGTCTCTGTCTCCTCCTAAAGTGGCTGAGGGACTCTTCTGTTTCTTCATAAGTATTTCCTGGCAATAATGTGTAGATTGGTGGTTAAGAACATATACGATGTTAGTGTTATGTACTGCTTTAAGGGGGAGAGGGGGGGGGAAAAGTCTTAAAAGGAAGGCTTTAAAATAAAAAAAAAAATAAAAAAAAAAATAAAATAATAATAATAATAAAAAAATAAAATAAATAAAAATAATGTTTATTAGTTGCTATGGCAGATTGTTAATATTTCTGCTTACCCCTGATATAGGGATTAATCATAGTGGGTCTTGCAGAGGCTGCTGTGTTTCCGTTTTTTTTGGTCTTCACGCTGTCTCACCCTTGTTTATTGCTCCATTGGGGGAGGGTTAGATGTGTACGCTGCAGGCAATTAGGGTTTCCTACTGCACCACGGTTTCATTTGCAAGGTAACATGTTGCTTATGTCCACAGAGAGTTTGGCAAACCATTTCATATATTTCTTTCTCAATGCACCCTCTTAAGCTTTTGTCTCTGAATGTGAAGGGTATCATGCATCCTATAAAAAGAAAGAAGATAATGATTTATGCTCATAAGCAGGGAGCGGATTTAGTTTTTCTCCAAGAGACTCATTTGTCATCTAAGGAAAGTATGAAACTATACTCTTCGCATTATAAATTGATCACATTCTCTCCAGCCCTGGGGAAGAAGAATGGGGTTGCAATCCTGTGTAAAGGCAGGTTGCAGATTCAGGTTTTATCTACAAGAGCGGACAAAGAGGGGCGCTGGGCTAAGGCTCATGTAGTCATTGGCTCCAGACACCTAGTAGTTATCTGTGTCTATGCTCCAAATGTTGATCAGCCTAATTTTTTCTGCGCCCTCGCAAGAGAGTTACAGGATGATGTTTCGGTCCCGGTAATTCTTGGAGGTGATTTCAATTTAGTCTTAGACCCTTTACTGGACTGCAGCCCCAGTAGACCAAGGAGTGGTAGAGCCCTGAGGATGCTAAGCTCGCTCATGCAAGAAAATGGCCTTGTGGATGTCTGGCGCCTCCTATTCCCGCGGGAAAGAGATTATACGTTTTTTTCATGTCCTCACGGCTCCTTTTCAAGGATAGATTTTTTCCTAATCTCCAGACCTCTGGTACAGGAAACCCGCGGTGCCAGCATCCTAAGTACCCATATATCCGACCATGCGGCAATTTCTTTAGAATTAAGCTTTGATGGTGACATGCCCAGACAACAGTTCTGGTCTTTCAATAGAGCACTCCTGAGTGATTCCGACTTTAAGGAGACCATACAACGAGCAATAAAGGACTACTTTGTTTTCAACAGCCCGGAAGATTCGCCAACGTGGGCCTGGTGGGAGGCCTTCAAAGCTTCTATGAGAGCGCAAGTAACTAGTTTTGCAATTACTAAAGCTAAGAAGGCACGGATGAAGTTGCAAGAGATTGACCAACAGATTAGAGCAGGTGAACGAATTCTGCAAAGAGGCTCTGACGTAATAGTGTTGAACCGTCTTCATAAGCTGAGATACCAGTATAACACGATATTAAGTACTGAAGTGGAACAGAGTGTGTTCGACGGCCACGTTCGCTATTATTGGGAGAAAAATAAGGCCGGCAAGCTGTTGGCTTCCAGCTTGAAGAAACGTCGTAATAAGACGCATGTAACTCATGTACTGGACTCACAGCAGAATCGCTTAACCAGCAGTGGGGATATTGCGGCGGCATTTCGGAAATATTATGAGCAGCTATATGCCTCTGAAATAATCTTTGATGGAAAGACCTGTGAAAATTTCCTAGCTAAGGTTGAACGGCCTGTCTTGCGAAAGTCCCAGATGGCCGAACTGGGGAATCCCTTCACAGACACTGAACTCAGAGAGACCTTAGCCAACATGAAGATTAATAAGGCGGCTGGACCAGATGGGATTCCGGCAGAATTTTACCGGACCTTTGCAGACGAGCTGCTCTCACAACTTTTGTTATACTATCAAGGTCTGCAGGCGCTGGATCAGAAGAAGGGAGCTTTTGCCGAGGCAACGATAGTGGTGCTTGAAAAACCGGGGAGAGATCCAACAGAGGTCGGCAATTACAGGCCCATATCGCTCCTAAATGCTGATTACAAGCTATATTCCAGTATGCTGGCCAGGCGCTTGAATAAGGTATTGCATCTGCTAATTCACCCTGATCAATGTGGTTTTGTGTCAGGAAGATCCACAACTGATAATGGGCGTCTGCTATGTGACGTGATCGAGTGTGCCTCTGCTACGGATTTCCCTGTTGTGGGCCTGTCAATAGATGCTGAAAAGGCCTTTGATAGGCTTGAATGGCCCTTTTTATACCACGTGCTAGCCTGGTTTGGCCTGCCTAAAGATTTTGTTGATAAGATCCGGGTTTTATATGAATGTCCCACGGCCCGAATCTTGGTTAATGGCACTCTGTCGGATCCCTTTTCCTTGCACCGTGGCTCCCGTCAGGGATGTGCTTTATCCCCGCTCCTCTTTAACTTAGCATTAGAGCCGCTGGCTTTATTAATCCGTCAATCGGAAGAGATTCAAAGTATCCTGATAGATGACTTGCACGTTAAACTGTCAGCCTACGCTGATGACCTGCTGGTGTTTCTCAGGCCTGACTCTATATCTCCACTTCTGCATCTCATATCTCAGTATTCGCTGCTCTCCGGATATAAAGTGAACTGGAATAAATCTGTAGCCTTCCCTCTAAATAGCAAGGCGAATCCTTCCTTGGTAGCTGGTTATCCTTTTCAATGGGAACCCACAGCAATAAAATACCTCGGGGTGCTGTACTCTACCTCATTAGAAGATACTGTACAACTGAATGCTGCGAAGTTGCTGGAGTTGGTGCGGTCCTATACCCTGACATGGTCCCTGCTACATCTGACATGGTGGGGTCGTGTAGAAGCTATCAAAATGACGCTGGTGCCCAAGATAAATTACATCTTAAGTATGCTCCCTTTTTTTTTTCCCTCCGTCATTCTACAAAAGCCTTGAACGGAATATAAGTGTCTTCCTTTGGGCTGGGAAAATCCCTCGAATTGCACTAAAGAAGCTAAAAGCCAATAAAACACACGCTGGAATATATTTCCCTGATTTCTCTTGGTATCATAAATCCTTTCTTTTGAAGCAGGGCTCGCTCTGGGCCCTAAGCGACACCATGGACGATACACCCACATGGCTCAAGATGGAAGAGCGACTTGTTGCACCTTGTCCCCTTAAACTACTCATTGGAATGCTATATCCCAAGGCATTTAATAAGGGGAGAGTGGTAGCTTCGACTCAATCTGCGTTCCAGTCCTTTCTCCCCGTCATAGTGCAGAAAAACCCCCCTTCACGGCTGGTGCCGATCTGGTTCAATCCTATTTTTGTGATTCACAAAGGGATATGTGCCTGGGTGCAGTGGCAGCGAAAAGGAATATGGTCCGTCGGACAACTGCTGGAGCGTTCCTCTTGGAAATCCTTCCATACCCTTCAACGGGAGTTTGAACTGCCATCCTCCTGGCATTATCAATGGCTGCAGCTGAGACACTGTATTAGCAGCGTGTTTCCGTCCCCGGAGGATATCGTTCACTCCTGGGGGTTGCTGCAGGTTGTAGAGGAAATAGCTTCTCGGGGAGGAGCAGCTTCGCGTTTTTATGCCCTGTTTGTGGACCATTTTACTCCAGCAAATATGGGGCTGCGCCGTGTCTGGGAAGCGGAGACACAAGTCAATCTGTCCCCGTTGGAATGGAAAATATTCTGGGGCTCCTCAATTCGAGCATCTAAATCGGCGGCCCTTACGCAATCCCTTTTTTTCCTGGCACATAGGGCTTACATTACTCCCGTTGTTCTGAGTAAATGGAGCAAGACGGGGGGAAATGTCTGTTGGAACTGCCATGGGACTATTGGTACGCTTAGTCATATGTTACTAGAGTGCCCTCACATTCAGCAGTTTTGGACAAAAGTCTGGGGCAAAATCCAGGCGGTTTTGAATTTTTCGGCTGACTTAACCTGGCGAATACTTGCATTTCGAAATGTGGGACCATTACCAGATCTTGATAAGAATAATCGCTTCCTCCTGAATTTCATGATAATGGTAGCCATAAAGCTTCTTCTCACGCACTGGAAAAACCCCTGTAAGCCTACCTATGGGGAATGGTGGAATCAAGTATGCTTGTTCGCCAGGTATGAGAAAGCCGCGGACAGAGCTTTATGCATAAGAGGTGCTAGGCCAAAACTCTCAAAGTGGTTTGCACTAGATAATTATGTTAATGCAACCTGTTAAGTCATGTAGTCCTGGTGTGCAGTTAGTTTCGGATACATTGGATTAAGTTGTCTGGTCCCCTGTTGCCTGCAGTGTCTAGGGGGGGAGGGGGGTGGGAACTGCTGTGAGTTTCTTTGTACAGGAAGTCTGCTGTATCATTGATGGGAGAAGAGCTTGGTGGGCTAGGCTAGCGAAATGCGAGTCCTCGGACTCTGACAGTTCCTTATTGACAGCTTGCTGTACTGCTCATTTTACTTATCAGTTGTATTGCGTTATCTTTTCTTTTTGTTTGTGTCACATTGTATTGTTTTCTTTTGTATGTGGTGTTATGATATAATCAATAAAAATAAAATTAAAAAAAAAAAAAAAAAACAATCGATCTACGTTTACCCGTTCCACTCCGTTCATTAATTTATAGACTTCTATCATATATCCCTACAGCATCTCTTTTCCAGGTTAAAGAACCCTAACCTTTTTAGCCTTTCTTCATAGGAGTATCCTTCCATCCCCTTTACCATTTTGGTGGCTCTTCTCTGAACCTTTTCTAATATCGTTATATCCTTTTTAAGATACGGCGATCAAAATTGCACACAATATTCAAGGTGCGGTCTCACCATGGAACGATATAGAGGCATTATAATATCTTTTGTTTTATTTTCCATTCCTTTCCTTATGCATTCTATTTGCTCTCTTGGCCGCCGCTGCACACTGGGCCAAGGGTTTTAACATGTTATCCACAATGACGCCTAAATCTTTTTCCTAGGTGGTCGTTCCTAATGTGGAACCTTGCATCATGTAACCATAGTTTGGGATGTTCTTCTCTAGGTGCATAACTTTGCACTTGTCCACATTAAATTTCATCTCCCATTTTGATGCCCAATCTTCCAATTTATCAAGATCTTCTTGCAATTTTCCACAATCCTCTTGGGTTTTAACAACTTTAAATAGTTTTGTTTCATCTGCAAATTTGATAACCTCACTCGTTATTCCACTTTCCAGGTCATTTATGAATATGTCAAAAAGCATCGGATCCAGCACAGATCCCTGGGGTACACCACTATTCACCTTTCTCCATTGGGAAAATTGGCCATGTAGCCCTACCCTCTGCTTTCTATCTTTTAACCAGTTCCTGATCCACAATAGTAAACTGCCTCCTATCCCATGACTCTTTAGTTTTGCCAAAAGTCTCTAATGAGGGACCTTGTCAAGGCTTTCTGAAAGTCAACCAACTCACCTTTGTCCACATGTTTATCCACACTTTCAAAAAAACATAACAGATTAGTAAGACAAGATCTTCCTTGTCTAAAGCCATGTTGGCTGTCTCCCAATAGGCCATGACTATCTACATGCTGAGTAATTTTATTCTTTATGATGGTTTCTACCATTTTTCCCAGTACTGACATCAGGCTCACCGGTCTTTAGTTTCCCAGATCACCCCTGGAACCCTTTTTAAAAATTGGTGTTACATTGGCGATCCTCCATTCTTCAGGTATTACAGATGATTTTAATGATAGTTCACAGATTACTAATAGCAGGTCTGCAATTTCATAATTCAGTTCTTTCAACATCCTTGGATGTATACCATCTGGCCCAGGTGATTTGCTACTCTTCAGTTTATCTAATAGTTGTAATACATCTTCCCGATGTATCGATATTTCCTTCAATTATTCGGCACCTTTAAATACCACTTCAGTTATGGGTAACATCCCTACATCTTCCTCAGTAAAGACCGAAGCAAAGCATTCATTCAGAATCTCCGCTATCGCCTTGTTGCCTCTTAGTGCCCCTTTAACCCCTCTATCATCTAATGGACCAACTGACTCTCTCACAGGTTTTTTGCTACGAATGTACTTGAAAAAGTCTTTATTTCGCATTTTTGCATCCGCAGCAAGCTTCTTCTCAAATTCTCCCTTTGCATGCCTTGCATTTGACTTGCCAGTGCTTGTGCTGTTTCCAGGTTTCGTCGTTTCACTCTTTTTTCCATTTCCTGAAAGATGCTTTTTTGGCAACAGCCTCTCTGACCTCACCTTTAAACCATGCTGGCAGTTTTTTGGACTTCCTTCCACTTTTCTTAAAGCGTGGAATACAGCTGGTCTGGGCTTCCAAGATAGTATTTTTCAACAACACCCAAGCTTGATGTAAGTCTTTAACCTTTGCAACTGCTCCTTTTAGTTTTTTCTTAACTATTTTCCTCATTTTATCATAGTCTCCCTTTCGAAAGTTAAAAGGTAGTACTGTGGATTTCCTTACTATCCCTCCTCCACTAATTAAATCAAAGGCAATCATGCTATGATCACTATTGCCAAGTGGCCCCAACACCCTTATCTCTTGCACTAGATCTGGTGTTCCACTAAGGACTAGGTCTAATATGACTTCCCCTCTAGTCAGTTCATGAACCAGCTGCTCCAAGAAGCAGTCATTTATTTCATCTAGGAACTTTATCTCCCTAGCATGTCCTGCCGTGACACTGACCCAGTCGATACTGGGGTAATTGAAATCACCCATTATACTGCGCTGTAATTTTTGTTAGCTTCCTTGATTTCTTTGAGCATTTCATCATCCATTTCTTCATTCTGGTCAGGCAGTCAATAGTACACCCCCACTGCCATCGCCTTCCCCTTTTTACATGGAATTTCAATCCATAGAGATTCTACAGCAAATTTTGTTTCCTGCAAAACTTTAATCCTTTCTGACTCAATGCCCTCTCTAACATAGAGAGCAACCCCTCCACCAATTTGATCAGCTCTATCATTACGATATAGTTTGTACCCAGGTATCACAATGTCCCACTGGTTGTCCTCCTGCCACCATGTCTCTGATATTCCAATCATATCGAACCTCTCATTTAGTGCTATATATTCTAACGCTCCCATCTTATTTTTTAGACTTCTAGCATTTGTATACAAGCATTTTAGAGACTGTATTTTATTCATATTAATTTGGCTATTGGTAGACATGGGTAATTTGGGATCTTTAAGCTCTGTCTGCTCCATACTCGAGGGCATTTGGGATACTTTACTCTTTTTTGAAACCTCTCTGCTTTTGGTAGTATCCTTCAAGGAGAGCCAGAGGAGAACAGCGGAAGGATTGACCACGGCTTACCAGATGATAATTAAAATGCTTTATTGAGGACCCAACTTAACAAGTTTCGGCCAAAGCCTTCATCAGGGATCAGGAAACCACATAGATGGTGTAACAGACACGTCTATGTGGTGAAGCAATCGCTCTTCCCAATCTGCACAAGATGTACCTGCACAAAATGTGAAAATGTCTTGTGCTGTTGAGGTAAGCTATATTCTGATTTGATTTAAATTATAGCTCTTTGCTGCTGCTAGGCTCTAACTTATTATGAAATTTAAACAACAAGCTCTCTGCTGGGTTCTAAATTTAACCAGAAAGCTCTCTTCTGTGTTTTAAATTTAAACTAAAAGTACTTTGCTGATGCTAGACCCTGGGTGACTATTAAATTTCAACTACAAGCAGCAGGAGCAACGAGAAGGGGCAACAAATCAAGAAAAGGGGTGGGGTTAGGGCTAGAGAGGAGGAAAAGAGTGGTTGGAGAATAAAGGGGGAGAGGCAGAGGTGCAAGACAGCAGAAGGGGAGGTACAGGGTTGGAGGAGAAGCAGAGAAGACAGACTGGAAAGAAAAGAGTAGAAGATAGGGAAGGGAGAGATTGCAAAATTACATGGTAGGCAGGAGGTTCTGAAGGGGAAATAGTGCAAGAGGGTGGGAGGGACAAGTAATGGGTGCACAAAGAGGAGAAAGTGCAAGGAAGAGAAGATCCTATATGCCACAGCCACACATGCACAGAGTCCCCTGATGTGTGAACACACATGCATGCATGCACACACACACACAGCCTCTCTACACACATATGTATGCACACACTCACAGCCTCATAAATACACATATATGCAGCCCCATGACACACGCATACGCAGCACCTGAAACACACACACACACCACTCCCCTCAATCCCCCTGACAAATGTACCTCAATACTCACACCCACTCCTACTCCACTCCCCAGTACATACACTTCCACCCAGAGGCAGCTCTACCATTAGGCAGAGTGAGGCAGCTGACCCCAAACGCCCCAGCAATGGCTGCCTCCCTCTGCCTGCTCTTAAAAAAATAAAAAGAACTGTATTTATTTTCACACATTTTCAAAACCAGACCACAGTCACATCTGCTGGGTCTGCGGCAGTGGTGGCATCACCCCGCCTCCCACCGCCAACTTGAACCCAAGGAGAGACGGCAGCAGCAGACTGCAAGTTCTTAAAAAATAAAAAGCACAGGGCCTTTGAATTCAGCGTGCTTGAAAGTTCTGCATTTGTATGCTTCAAGTCAGAAGGGGCGGGACAGGTAGGGCCTCCAAAGCATCTGAAGTCAGGAAGGTCCTGCGCTTTTGTTAGTGTATTTGCTGCCACTGCTGTAGAGATTCACAAAGTGAGGCAGCAGCAGCAGCAAATACACTAACAGAAGCGTGGGGTCTTCCTGACTCCAGGTGCTTTAAGGCCCTGCCTGTCCCACCCCTTCTGACACAAAACATATGTCAAAAGGAGGCAGGATCTGCAGACCTTTCAAGCACATTGAATTCAAAGGCCCTGCACATTTTTTGTTTTGTTTTGGGTTTGGGGGTTTTTAAGAACATGTAGCCTGCTACTGCCACTGCCTCTCACTGGGTCCAAGTTGGCAGTGATGGTAGAAGGCAGGGTGATGTCACCACTGCTGCAGATGCAGATTAGGGAGGTTGAGGGCAGATGGTAGATATGGGATGAGGGTAGAGAGAAGAAGCTGGGTGGAGGAGGAGGGTAGATGCTGGACATGGGATGGGGAGGGTACTGATGCTAGACATGGGGGGAGCATGGAGGGACACAGGGTGGGATTGGGGATAGATGCTGGCCATGAGGTGAGGGGGGCAGAGGGCAGATTCCCCCTCACCTCATGGCTAGCAGAAGGCAGATAGCTGTAACAGGTGGGGAGGGGCAAAGGGCAAATGCTGGCCACAGGATGGGTGTGGAGGAGGTGGAAGTGGGATGAGGGTAGAGAGAAAATTCTGGACAGTTGCAGGGGAGGCACAAAGACAGAGGATAATGCTGGGCATGTACTGGGGGTGCAGATATATGCTAGTTCTGGGGGGAGGACAGAGGGCAGATGGTGGCCACAAAGTGAGGAGGGTGGAGGAAAGATGATAGACATGAGATGTGGGTAGGCAGCAGATGCAGGTCATGGGGTGGGGGCATAGAAGGATGGAAAGCAGATGCTAGACATGGGCCCAAGATAGGAGAAAGGACAAATGATGGACAAGGGCTGAAGGGACAAAGGGCAGCTGATGGCCATAGGGTAGTGGTGAGGGAAGTGAAGGGCAGATAGTGGATATGGGATGGGGATAGAGAGCAGAAGCTGGATGGAGGTGGAGGGTAGATGGTGGACAAGGGATGGGGGTGGGGGACTGATGCTGGCCATGGGGTGAGGAGGGTAGAGGGCAGATGATGGACATGGGTGGGGTAGAGAGAAGACACTAGACATGGGGAGGCAAAGGGGTATGGAGAGCAGATGGTAGCCATCAGGTAGAGTTAGGGGAGACAGAGTAGATTCTGGGCATAGGGCATAGATAGGGGAGAAATGGCACATGCTGGGCATGGGGGGTGATGGAGAGAAAAGGTAGATGCTGTACATAGGGGGGTGGAAGTCAGATGCTGGGTATGGAAGGGTGATGGGGGTGAGAGAGGAGAGATGCTGGGAACAGGGGAAGGAGGAGAGAGAGAGGTGATATACTGGGCACCGGGGGAGAAAATGCTCGGCATTGGGTGGAGAGATAGGAGGAAATGCAAGGTGAGGAAGAATAAGAAGATGTGAAATGCTGGACATGAGGTGTGGGGAGAAGCAGAGGGCAGGTGTTTGACATGGGACAGAAAATGATATATTAGACACAGGGGAGGAAAAGGGAGAGAGGGGGAATGGTGGAGTGAGAAAAATGGGATGAGACACTGGATGATGGCAAGAGAGAGAGGGGAGACACTAGACAAGGGAGGAAAGAAGGGGGACAGATGCAGGGCTGAGGCATCAGGCAAATTAAGCAGACACCTAGGGTGATAGTTTCAGGGGAGGGGGAAAACAGCAGGGATCTAGCTAAGCTTGAAGAATGGTCTAAAATTTGGCAGCTGGGATTTAATGTTAAAAAATGCAAGGTCATGCATTTGGGCTGCAGCAATCCAAGGGAGCAATATAGTATAGTGGGTGAAGTACTTTTGTCCACTAAAGAGCGGGACCTAGGTGTGATTGTGTCTGATGATCTTAAAGTAGCTAAACAGGTAGAAAAAGCAACAGCAAAAGCTAGAAGGATGCTTGGGTGCATACGGAGAGGAATGGCTAGCAGAAAAAAGGAGGTGATAGTGCCTCTGTATAAGTCTCTGGTGCGACCTCATTTGGAGTATAGTGTGCAATTCTGGAGACCACACCTTCCAAAGGATGTGAACAGGATGGAGACAGTGCAGAGGGTGGCTACTAAAATGGTTAGTGGTCTTCATTATAAAGCTTATGAGGACAGACTTAAGGATCTTAATATGTATACCTTAGAGGAAAGGCGGGATAGAGGTGATATGATTGAGATGTTTAAATACCTCCATGGCATAAATGCACAGGGGCAGAGCCTCTTTCAATGGAAAGCAAGTTCTGCTACAAGGGGACATGGGATGAGGGTGAAAGGGGATAGATTCTGGAGTGATATGTGGAAATATTTCTTTACGGAAAGAGTGGTGGATCCGTATAATAGTCTCTCAGTGGAGGTGGTAGATATGAGGAGAGTATCTGAATTCAAAAAAGCATGGGACAGAGGATCTCTAAAGGGAAAAAGGGGACTGTTGTAGTTGTTGATATGGAAGGACAGACTAGATAGGCCATGTGGTCTTTTTCTGTCATCATATTTCTATGTTTCTATGTTTCAAAGCTAAACATTAAGGTATAAAGTATGCCTAAGGTACCAACGTATTGAGCCAGCTCTGGACAGATGCTGGATGCAGGAGGAGGTAGAGAGGCCAAAACTAAAGGCATAACCTACCCAAATGGTGGGTGAATATTGCCACTATCTGGATAATTCTTTTATCTGCCCGCACACCATTTTATAAAGATAGTTGCAGGCTGTTTGGTGATTTAAATACATTGATAGGCAAGTTATACCATCATAGGCCATTGATGAATGTTTAACCTCCTTGAAATATTGGCCCCTATCATTCTAGCTTTCTGTCCGTAATACATCTATCTTTGGGGCTGATATACTAACCAGTAGGATTTCTCAATGGTTAGTGGTGTCTTTCCGGGGCATGTTTGATATGAATGGAAATGAACCCCCTTAGCAACATTTTTTTTAGGGAAAAGGGGTATTAGAAAAACGATAATTACTTCTCATTGAAGCATAGTTTTCTTTTTTGAGAAAACCAACTGTCAACAAGTTTATA
Organism: Ichthyophis bannanicus; assembly: GCA_033557465.1. Classification (NCBI taxonomy): domain Eukaryota; kingdom Metazoa; phylum Chordata; class Amphibia; order Gymnophiona; family Ichthyophiidae; genus Ichthyophis; species Ichthyophis bannanicus. The sequence continues at coordinate 783,030,075 of CM066035.1, forward strand.
TGCAATGGCTTTTGTAAAATTCATAATTGATGAGTTTGCAGACATTTGCATTACAAAAACTCATTTTGGGGAGGTATTAGATGGAAAAGGCTAGCTGTTCTAGCCCATTAGTGCCCAGTCAGCACAATTAACATGGCTAGCAGGTCTGCTAACCACATTAATCACTTTGAATATCCCCCCCCCCATTATTTTTAAATTTAAATAAATTTTCATTCAGACCAGATCATGCCATAAATGTGTGAATATTTTTTGCAAAAGGAGTTTTTCCTGAAAAAACCTGCAAAGCACTTGAAATGTCATTTTTATGCCTTTCTTCACATGAAGCTCTGCTTGCAAAAAAATTGTTCTCCTTGTCTTTCTCACTTTCTGCTTCTGAAGAAGGAATCTATGTGATCTTAAAAGCTCAAGTCCCACAACAGCTTTATAGAATTCTTTAAGTTAAAGTCAGCCTATCACAATCTTCAAAGAACACTGTTTTCTCCAGGACCAAAACAGAGCTGCTCATTTTTTCTCTCTCTCTCTCTTTAAACATTATCCTTGAACTTCTGGATTCCTTCTTTTTTTATTTTTCTATTTATTTTTTTCTTAGAGGCCAACTGAAGAGTGAACATGGGATTATTCTTTACAAAATAATTACACTGACATATGATCTATTTTACCCCAGACAAATCGTGTTCTCAGCAGATACAGCGGAAGGCAATAAAGAAGGCGTTGTATGATATTTTTTCAGGGGCACTGTCTCCAAATGGGTTTTGTGCACAAATGACGGTAATGGACCTCACTCTTAAGCCAGGGTATGTAGAATATGATCTTGGTCTCACAGATTTACTGCTAATGCTTGCCATAGGTCTTCCACTGTGTCAAAGAAAACTTCCCTCTGGAGTTTATAGGATGCAATAAGTATAGGCAATCTATCAAGGTGGTTTTTGAAATTTCTGTTAATCGAGCCTGTGCCCCAGGCCCATCCTCCTCCCCAGTACAATGAGAAATATCTCTGTATCGTTCTGCCATATTTTCTTGGTCTCTGACTGTATAGCTTGGTACTTGAAGATTTCTCTTTCTCCATGTGATGCACAGAATAATCACTCAGCAACAACACCTCTATTATCAATTCTGTTTTTATTCCTGGGTCTCCTACCATGACTTCTTGAGCCTTATACCATTGTCTTTTGTTCAAGAGCATTCTTTCATCTAAAAAGGTTTGTTTTGATTACAAAATGTAATTTGAGGTTTCTAATCTACCTTATCCCCTGTCTCTTCTCTCCTCCAGAGTATGCATACTTACTGTAGGTTCTTAGGTATAATTTCATATGTTTTGGTGTAAATGTTGCTCCATTTTGGTAGCCTTTCTTTGGACCACCTCATGATAGTAGGGACAAGCATCTTTTACATCCATAATAGTCAGGGTAGGCCAGCTCAACTCTCTGTAACTGCTAATCAGAGGGACTTGTGCAAAGTGAAATTCTGGGTTGTATGTAACATTGAATACAAGAATGTTCAAAGAACACCACAACTTGTCTTCAGGCTTTTTTGCTTCTTTTTAAGTGCCATCAAGTAAGCCAGATGACAATAGGAATCGCTGTGCCCCCAGCCAACTCCAATCTATTGTTAACTTGGCAAAATCCCAAACTTTCCTCTTCATGATTGATTCATTGCTCAGCTCTGATGGCTAGCAGTACCTCATTAGTGCAGTCACTCTCCTACTGCTTCCCTTAATCATTTGTCCTTCTGAATGCTTTGCTGTGCCTTCATTCCCTTTTTCTAAGACAAACTTTGTAAAAGACTACTGGAAGATAGACGGGAACAGAGTAAGATCTATATTGACACTGTACTTGGAAGTCACCATATTTGTCTATGTTTCTCAAAGCAGAGTCACTTAAAACTGAAAAGTCCTTATTGTGCATGGGTCATGTGACCCTTTTACCACATCTTCTATATTTGCTAGTTGTTTCCATTATGACATTATTGCTTTTCCCCTTTTTACCTCCACTGTAGAGCAGGTTTGCGTAATGTACTGAGATAGCATTTAATTGAGCTTTTATTCCACTGTTCAGAGAGATCAGGCTAGAGCATGTAATGAATAGAATATATTTCTGGATAGCAGTTGTTTGAGTTCATGCATTTTCTAAAACAGCCATGTTCACTAGACTGCTGCTGATAGAGGGTTGATCGCCTGCTGTAGCAAGAAAAGATTTCCCAGTCTTATAGTCAATCTCATGATTGAAAAGTAAAGAATTCCCAGCCCAAGGAAAAGAGGCACTTATTCAGAGCTTCTACCAAGGACCAGTCCAACCATTAGGCAAGGCTAGGCAGTTACCTAGGACAGTGGCTTCTGAGGGTGGCAAAGAGAAGCAGCAGTCAAAGCAAAACACTAAAGACTGACAGCCACACAAACTCAAGCAGCCATCGGCACATTCTTTTACCTGCACACATACGCACAAAGCAATGTTTAATACACCTTCTGTCCGCCTCTCAAGTCCAGTTGCCTTCCACTTGCTCATCCACTTTCTACTTTACTGCTCCTGCCTCCTGGAACTCTCTCCCTTCTGCCCTCAGACTTGAACCTTCTCACAGCAAATTCAAAGCTCTCCAAAAGACACATATTTTCAATGCCGCCTTTAACCTGCCATTTCCCTGAACTCTCCCAGTTCTCATGTTCCCTCTTCCCTCTCCTCCCTGGTATGACCGAGTTTAACTATTCTTTAAAATTATGGAGCTCCTTTCGACCTTTTTCTGCCATTTTTAATTTGTTTTATATTTTGTACACCACCCTGCTGCTTATGTGAAGGGTGGTTAAACAAATGGAATAAATATAAACATTAAAACTACTATATCCAATTATTCATTGTTACAAGATTGTTTTGGGAGTGGTGGTTTTGCAATGATCTTGGGGGGGGGGGGAGGTAAGACTGAAGGTTCTCCTAGGGCATCCAACATCCCTGCATCTGTCCTGTCCTATCATATATGACCACCATCGCCCACAATATTCACCCATCTCCTGAACCCTCCAGTTCTAGAGATAACAGGCTTTATGGGCCCAGTTTTAATTTAGGCATGCTATAAGCCACAGTGGCACAAAGCCTGCCCGCCAAACACCTTAACCCGGATTTTCACTTCCGCGGCAGTAAGTGAAAATCTGGGTTATGTTGGATTCGCCAACAGCTGCAGAGGCTACACGGGTAACAGCAATTTTCACTGCTACCAGGTAGTCCTCTGAGCCTTAAAGAGGTTGTTTATTTTTATTGTATTTACAGTTCTTATATACTGCGCTATTTGGTATCAGTGCGGTTTACAAATAACAGAAACTTGCATCAGAACAGGATCTTTTGCATACATTGTAACAGGGTCTGTAACTTGGGAATGTAACAGGGGAAACTATATACAATTAACAATAATAGTTGTGAACTATTTACAGTTTATATATCAACTTGGTAAATTGTAATGGAGAAGACCTTAAAAGTCTATGATCATTAGGGGAGTTCCTGAGTGTAGGTCTGTTTAGTGTCTCGTCGGTGGTTACGTTGTTGGAGCATTCGAGGCTTCGTGTGTAGGTTGTGGTGTGTGGAATGATTGTGTTGGATTAGGGTTGACAAAGTGTAGGCAGAATAGGTGGTGTTTAAGGGCTTTTCTGAACTGTGAAAGGTCATTGATTATTCGGAGTTGAGGTGGGAGGTCATTCCAACATTTAGGAGCATAGAATGCAAAGCTTCGGTTTCTAGTTGTTTGAGAGCATTTAGTGAATTCAATTGGTGTAGTCAGCGTATTGACGGATACTGACCTTCTTAGCCTGTTTGCAGGAGTGATGGTCAAGAGTGCAGAGAGGGAAAGGGGGACAGTTGGTTAATTGCTTAAATGTTAGTAGTAGTACCTTGTAAGTGATCCTGGATTGCACCGGTAGCCAATGTAGGTCCATGAGTATGGGTGTGATGTGCTCTCTTCTGGATATGCCACAAAGAATGCGTCGTTAATGTTGTTACGTGCCGTCGAGTTAGTGTCAACTCATGGCAACCCTCTGGATAGTTGTCCTAAATTGTGTTTGGTCTTCAGTCAGATGGCTCATTTTTGACAAACTGGCACCCATAGCTGCTGTTATTGTATCGATCCATCTCAATGTTGGCCTTCCTCTTTTGCGTTGACCTTTGACCATGCCAAATCTGATGTCTTTCTCCAATGATCGCTCTCTTTGCATGATGTGCCCAACGTATGAAACTCAAAGTCTTGTCATCTGAGCTTCTAAAGAAAGCTTAGGTTTGATCTCCTCTAGTACTGACTGGTTTGTTCTTCGGGCAGTCCATGGTATACACAGTATTCACTGCCAGCACCATAATTCAAAGGCATCAATTTTATATCTGTCTATCTTTTTCACTGTCCAACTTTCACATCCATATGATGTTACTGAAAATACCATGACTTGAATGAGTCGAATCTTTGTATGCAGAGAGACATCTCTGCTCTTGAGAATCTTGTCTAGGTCCTTCATAGCCATTCTGCCAAAAGCAATGCGTCATCAAATTTCTTAACTGCTTATTGCTTCTTTATTGATAGTTGATCCAAGTAGGTTAAAGTTGTCCACAATTTCAATTTCTTCTCCATCAACAAGGAACTTATTGATTTTGCCAGTTGCCATGATCTTTGTCTTCTTTATATTAAGGTGCAGGCCCATTTTAAGACTATCTTCCTTGATCTTGAAAAGCAAATGTTTCAGATCGTCTTCACTTTCAGCCAGTAATGTGGTATCATCAGCATAATTAAGGTTGTTGATGAGTCTTCCAGCAATCTTCACACCTCTGTTGTCTTCATACAGTCTGCTTCTCTGATGATTTGTTCTGCATATAAATTAAACAGGGAGGGGAAATGTATGCAGCCTTGTCATACACCTTGCCAGGCCTTTCTTCCGTGCAGTTTAAGTTTCGTGTTGTTGCAGTTGTCATAGAAATATGATCCTCCACCACCAACACAGTCCCATTCTGCTGCTGCCCAGATGGGTGGTTTGTCTTGGTTTCGCACTTCAGCTGAGACCTGTCCATCATGGGAGACTCTGCCAGCAGTTAAACTACCGATAGCTTAGCCCTCAGCATCACTGATGCACACAAGCCCTCACAGTACAATAAGCTGCAAACCAAGTGAGAAGCCTTAAAGATAGACAAGGTCTTTCCTTGCCTATTTTTAATGTGCAGAGTGCTATGCAGGTAGCATTGGCAAATCGCTGCTACCCATGTAGCCCTTTCCTCTGCCCCCACTCTGCTTCGAAACACTGCTAACATGCCTCGATGCTACCTGCATAGAATCTGGGTGCATTAGGGACTCATCCAGGATTTTTGAAGGGCCTGATAAGGCCTTTACAAGGGTAACTAGGGAAGATACCTGTGTAAAGGCCTTCGAAAATCAGGCCCCATATTCCTAGGGCTATCCCTTGAGTCATCCATTCCCTGACATCTTAGGTTGAAATGCTGAGTGTGCTCATGTCAGTTCCCTTTGTCCTCCTGTACCCTAGAACAATCATTTCATATTTATTTTTAAGCATTTCACCCAATGCCTCGCCAAGGCTGGTGCAAGGGTATTAGTCACGTCATACAGACTTTCAGTTTTGGGCCCCCACCCCATTACCTTTTAACCCCATAGACCACACACCCAGAAAGAGAGTAGGACCAGTGATATAAATCTTTCTTGCTCTCTTATGGAAATTGAGCAAAGTACCCGGTAAATGTACATTTTTTTTCTGGCCCCTTCGCTCCCAGGGGAAATAGAGTAAAGCAAGAAGTGCTGGAGCCGCTTACCTTGAGAGAGATCAATTCAGACAATGGTGATAAACTTGAAATTCTTCAAAACCTACAGTAAAGAGTAGTTGCTCACCTGTAACAGGTGTTCTCCAGGAGCAGCAGGAATCAGTCCTCACATATGGGTGACGTCGGCGCCGACGGAGCCCTTGTGCGGAGCATTTCCCCAGCTTTCAAAGAAAGCCTTTGGGAATTGCAGCACGCATGCACGGTCCCCTTCCCGCCCAAGGGTGCCATCTTGCTCAGTCTGATAACATAGCTAAAAGACAGCAAAAAATTAGCAAAATAAATCATATGACTGCAATTCCAAGGGGAGGAGGGAGGGTTGTGAGGACTGATTCCTCCTGATCCTGGAGAACACCTGTTACAGGTGAGTAACTACTCTTTCTCCAGGACCAAGCAGGAAGTCAGTCCTCACATATGTGACTCCCCAGCTTAAGGCTACCGCAGACCTCAAGCCGAAAAAATGAGCTCCCTCGAGCTCGTCAGCACGTAAGGAAGGAATCTTCTCTGAGAACGCCCCCGACCGGTAGTCCAACACCAGGGCCGGAGGGTAGGAGTTGCCTAAACCCCAAAGAGATTATGGAGTACTGCCTGTCCGAAAGCACTGTCCCTGCGGGACTCCCTCTCAAGGCAGTAATGGGCCGCAAAAGTCTGGCTTGAAGACCAAGTAGCGGCCCGGCAGATGTCTGCCAACGGAACAGAGCGGAGATAAGCCACTGACGCAGCCTTCGCCCTGAAACGATGAGCCGTGACTCGACCCTCCAACGAGAGGCCGGCTGCCCCATAAGCCCAGGCGATACAGTCCGCGACCCATATGGACAAAGTATACTTGGAGACAGGGAGCCCCAACTTATTGGGGTCAAAAGAAACGAAGAGCTGAACAGCCCTTCGATGCTCCCGCGTACGGTCAAGGTAGAAGGACAACGCCCTCCTACAGTCCAGGGTATGCAGAACCATCTCAGCCCGGTTGGCATGCGGCCTGGGAAAGAAGGTCGGAAGAACCACCTCCTGATTGAGGTGAAAAGGGGAGACAACCTTAGGAAGAAGAAACTTCGGGTGAGTCCGTAAGACTACCCTATTCTTGTAGAACCTAGTGTAAGGGGGATCAGACACTAGGGCCTGAAGCTCACTCACTCGCCGAGCAGAGGTAAGAGCTACCAGAAACAAGGCTTTCCAGGAGAGAAAACGGAGAGGGCAGGTAGCCATAGGTTCAAAGGGCGGACAAGTAAGCCGCTGTAAAACCACATTCAGATCCCACTCAGGGGCTGGTGGACGCAAAGGAGGCTGAAGCAGAAGTAGGCCTCTGAGAAAACGAGCCACCAAAGGGTGGTTGGAAAGAGGCCTTCCGTCCACCGGCGAGTGGTGCGCTGAGAGAGCACTGAGGTGAACCCTGACAGAGTTGGACTTAAGACCTAGATTGGAGAGGTAAAGCAAATATTGCAATACTACCGCTACCAAGCACGAGAAGGGATTCTCGCTGTGCTGAGCACACCATGTGGAGAATCTACGCCACTTAAGAGCATAGGATTTCCTGGTGGATTGCCACCTAGAGGCCAAGACAACGTCTTTCACCTCTCTAGGCAGGAGTAGGGAAGCCATGACTACCCTTTCAGCAGCCAAGCCATCAGATGAAGGGACTGGAGGTTGGGGTGCAAGAGAGACCCCTGGTCCTGAGACAGGAGATCGTGTTGAAGTCCCAGAGACAGGGGAGTGTCCACCGCCAGTCGCAACAGGAGTGGGAACCACGGCTGCCCCGGCCACCTGGGGGCTATCAGAATCATTGAGGCTCTGTCCTTGAGGACCTTGAACAGTGTCCGAGACACTAGTGGCGTGGGAGGAAACGCATATAGCAGGCCTTGGGACCATGGAATCAGAAAGGCATCCGCTGCTACTCTGAGAGGATGCGGTTGTCTGGAACAGAATCTCAGGAATTGCCGGTTCAGAGGACTGGCAAAGAGATCCATGGTGGGGAGACCCCACTTGAGAAAGATCTGCTGAGCCACGAAGGTATTCATAAGAACATAAGAACATAAGAACATAAGATATGCCATACTGGGTCAGACCAAGGTCCATCAAGCCCAGTATTCTGTTTCCAACAGTGGCCAATCTAGGTCATACGTACCTAGCAGTTTCCCCAAGGGACACAGGTTCCACAATGCTTGTATTGGTTCAAGCATTGATATCCTGGGTCCCTTCTTAATAATGGTTTATGGACCTTTCCTCCAGGAACTTGTCCAAACCTTTTTTAAACCCAGCTACACTAACAGCCTTTACTACATCCTCTGGTAACAAATTCCAGAGTTTGATTACACGTTGAGTGAAAAAATATTTTCTTTTATTAGTCTTAAATAGTTTACCCTGTAGCTTCATTGCATGTCCCCTAGTCTTTCTATATTCTGATAAGGTAAACAATCGATCTACGTTTACCCGTTCCACTCCGTTCATTAATTTATAGACTTCTATCATATCTCCCCTCAGCCGTCTCTTTTCCAGGTTAAAGAGCCCAAACCTTTTTAGCCATTCTTCATAGGAGTATCCTTCCATCCCCTGTACCATTTTGGTGGCTCTTCTCTGAACCTTTTCTAAAATCGCTATATCCTCTTTAAGATACGGCGACCAGAATTGCACACAATATTCAAGGTGCGGTCTCACCATGGAATGATATAGAGGCATTATAATATCTTTTGTTTTATTTTCCATTCCTTTCCTTATCGTACCTAGCATTCTATTTGCTCTCTTGGCCGCTGCTGCACACTGGGCCAAGGGTTTTAACATGGTATCCACAATGACGCCTAAATCTTTTTCCTGGGTGGTGGTTCCTAATGTGGAACCTTGCATCGTGTAACCATAGTTTGGGTTGTTCTTCCCTAGGTGCATTACCTTGCACTTGTCCACATTAAATTTCATCTGCCATTTTGATGTCCAGTCTTCCAATTTTACAAGATCCTCTTGCAATTTTCCACAATCCTCTTGGGTTTTAACAACTTTAAATAGTTTTGTGTCTTCTGCAAATTTGATAACCTCACTCGTTATTCCACTTTCCAGGTCATTTAAGAATATGTCAAAAAGCAGCGGACCCAGCACAGATCCCTGGGGTACACCACTATTCACCTTTCTCCATTGGGAAAATTGGCCATTTAGCCCTACCCTCTGCTTTCTATCTTTTAACCAGTTCCTGATCCACAATAGTACACTGCCTCCTATCCCATGACTCTTTAGATTTGCCAAAAGTCTCTCATGAGGGACCTTGTCAAAGGCTTTCTGAAAGTCCAGATACACAATATCAACCGACTCACCTTTGTCCACCTGATTATTCACTCCTTCAAAAAAACATAACAGATTAGTAAGACAAGATCTCCCTTGTCTAAAGCCATGTTGGCTGTCTCCCATTAGGTCATGACTATCTACATGCTTAGTAATTTAATTCTTTATGATGGTTTCTACCATTTTTCCCAGTACTGATGTCAGGCTCACCGGTCTATAGTTTCCCGGATCACCCTGGAACCCTTTTTAAAAATTGGTGTTACATTGGTGATCCTCCAATCTTCAGGTATTAGAGATGATTTTAATGATAGTTCACAGATTACTAATAGCAGGTCTGCAATCTTGTATTTCAGTTCTTTCAACACCCTTGGATGTATACCATCCGGCGCAGGTGATTTGCTACTCTTCAGTTTATCTAATAGTTGTAATACATCTTCCCGATGTATCGATATTTCCTTCAATTCTTCCGCACCTTTAAATACCACTTCAGTCATGGGTAACATCCCTACATCTTCCTCAGTAAAGACTGAAGCAAAGAATTCATTCAGTCTCTCCGCTATCGCCTTGTTGCCTCTTAGAGCTCCTTTAACTCCTTGATCATCTAATGGACCAACTGACTCTCTCACAGGTTTTTTTCTACGAATGTACTTGAAAAGGTCTTTACTTCGCGTTTTTACTTCCGCAGCAAGCTTCTTCTCAAATTCTCCCTTTGCCTGCCTTATCAATGCCTTGCATTTGACTTGCCAGTGCTTGTGCTGTTTCCAGGTTCGTCGTTTGACTCTTTTTTCCATTTCCTGAAAGATGCTTTTTTGGCAACAACAGCCTCTCTGACCTCACCTTTAAACCATGCTGGCAGTTTTTTGGACTTCCTTCCACTTTTCTTAAAGCGTGGAATACAGCTGGTCTGGGCTTCCAAGATAGTATTTTTCAACAACAGCCAAGCCTGATGTACGTTTTTAACCTTTGCAACTGCTCCTTTTAGTTTTTTCTTAACTGTTTTCCTCATTTTATCATAGTCTCCCTTTCAAAAGTTAAAAGGTAGTAATGTGGATTTCCTTACTATCCCTCCTCCACTAATTAAATTAAAGGCGATCATGCTATGATCACTATTGCCAAGTGGCCCCAACACCCTTATCTCTTGCACTAGATCTGGTGTTCCACTAAGGATTAGGTCTAATATGGCTTCCCCTCTGGTTGGTTCATGAACCAGCTGCTCCAAGAAGCAGTCATTTATTTCATCTAGGAACTTTATCTCCCTAGCATGTCCTGACGTGACACTGGCCCAGTCGATACCGGGGTAGTTGAAATCACCCATTATTATTACTGTGCTGTAACTTTTGTTAGCTTCCTTGATTTCTTTGAGCATTTCATCATCCATTTGGTCATTCTGGCCAGGCACTCGATAGTACACCCCCACTGCCATTGCCTTCCTCCTTTTACATGGAATTTCAATCCATATAGATTCTACAGCAGATTTTGTTTCCTGCAAAACTTTAATCCTTTCTGACTCAATGCCCTCTCTAACATAGAGAGCAACCCCTCCACCAATTTGATCAGCTCTATCATTACGATATAGTTTGTACCCAGGTATCACAGTGCCCCACTGGTTGTCCTCCTTCCACCATGTCTCTGATATTCCAATCATATCTAACCTTTCATTTAGTGCTATATATTCTAACTCTCCCATCTTATTTTTTAGACTTCTAGCATTTGCATACAAGCATTTTAGAGAATGCATTTTATTCATATTAATTTGGCTATTGTTAGAAATGGGTAATTTAGGATCTTTAAGCTCTGTCTGCTCCATACTTGAGGGCATTTGGGCTACTTTACTCTTTTGTGGAACCTCTCTGCTTTTGGTAGTATCCTTCAAAGATACATTCTTCCGAACCATCCGCTCTTGGGCGACTGTCGGCTTTCCCCTAATATCTAGTTTAAAAGTTGCTCTATCTCCTTTTTAAAGGTTAATGCCAGCAGCCTGGTTCCATCCCGGTTAAGGTGAAGCCCATCCCTTCGGAAGAGCCCCTCCTTTCCCAAGAATGTTCCCCAGTTCCTAACAAATCCAAACCCCTCATCTCTGCACCACTGTCTCATCCACGCATTGAGACTCCGGTGCTCTGCCTGCCTTTTGTGTCCTGCGCGTGGAACAGGAAGCATTTCGGAGAATGCTATCCTGGAAGTTCTGGATTTCAACGTCCTACCTAAAAGCCTAAATTTAGCCTCCAGAACCTCCCTACCACATTTTCCTATGTCATTGGTACCGACATGTACCAAGACAGCAGACTCCTCCCCAGCACTATCTAAGACCTTATCTAGGTGGCGCGTGAGGTCCGCTACCTTCTCATCAGGCAGGCATGTTACCAGGTGATCCTCACGTCCACCAGCCACCCAGCTATCTACATGCCTAATGATCGAATCACCAACTATAACGGCTGTCCTAACCCTTCCCTCATGGGCACATGGCCCTGGAGAAACTTCCTCGGTGCGAGAGGGTATTACATCACCTGGAGGACAGGTCCTAGTTACAGGATTACTTCCTGCCACACCAGGGTGATGCTCTCCTGTCAAGTGACCTCTCTCCTCCATGGCAACAGGGATGCTGCCAGACTGGAGATGGGACTTCAGGACTATATCCCTGTAGGTCTCGATTCAATCTCCATTCGTGTGGTTGCAGGATCCTGCTCAGCCTGTCCGCCAGGCAAGTTTCCTGACCGGGAAGGTAGACAGCCTTGAAGAGGATTCCGTGATTGACGGCCCAAGAGCAGAGCCGTTGTGCCTCCTGACAGAGAAGGAAGGAGCCTGTGCCTCCCTGTTTGTTCACGTAGAACATGGCAACTTGATTGTCCATCTGGACCAGTACAGACTGGTGCGACGTGAGGTGGGAGAAGGCTCTCAGAGCTAGGCGTATTGCCCGTAGCTCTAGGAGGTTTATCTGCTGAGCAGCCTCCCAAGGAGTCCAGAGACCCTGAGTACATGCCCCTTGGCAATGTGCTCCCCAACCTAGAAGAGAAGCATCTGTCGTCAGCACTCGAGAATGCGGAGGGGGTTGAAAATCCACTCCGAGTACCAGATTCGGAAGATGAAGCCACCACTGTAGAGAGGAGACAAGCAGGGTGGATACACTCACCGAGTCTGCAAGGCTCTCTGTGGCCTGATGCCACTGAGTTCGAAGGCTCCACTGAGCAGGCCGCATGTGCAGGCGGGCATTGGGGGTGACATGAACCGTGGAAGCCATATGGCCGAGAAGTCTCAGGAATTGCCTGGCGGAGACCAGGGAATTGCTGTGAAACTGCCTGGCTACATCCATCAACCAGAGGGCCCTGTCCACTGGCAGAAAAGCCCTCGTCTAAAGAGTGTCTAGCCTTGCTCCTATGAATTCCAAGTTCTGGGACGGGAGCAAAGTGGACTTTGTGAAGTTTATGACAAACCCCAAGTGCTGAAGCAGAGCCACAGTGCGAAGGGGGCCTGACTAGCCTCCTGGGAAGACTGGCCTCTTATGAGCCAGTCGTCCAGATATGGAAACACAAAAAGACCTTGAAGCCTCAGGTAGGCCGCCACCACTGCCAGGCACTTGGTGAACACCCTGGGAGCAGAGGCTAGGCCAAAGGGAAGTACTCTGTACTGGTAGTGGTTACCCCCCACAACAAATCTGAGATACTGTCTGTGGTCTGGATGAATAAGGATGTGAGTATAAGCATCCTTTAGATCTAAGGAGCATAGCCAATCTTCCTGCTGGAGGTAGGGCAGCAGGATTCCAAGGGTAAGCATCTTGAACTTTTCCCTCTCCAGGAACTTGTTGAGGTTGCGCAAGTTTAGGATGGGTCTGAGGCCTCCTGTTCTTTTTGGTACCAGAAAGTACCTGGAATAAAAGCCGTGACCTCTCAGGTGGTGGGGCACCGGTTCCACAGCCTGGTCCTTTAGCAGACTTGCTAACTCCCGAAGGAGTAGGTCCCTGTGTAGAGGGGGTCTTGGAGGCTCCCCTGGAAAATAGGAGGGAGGTACCTGGTGAAAATGGAGAAGATAGCCTTTTTGGACTATATGGAGTACCCAGGTATCTGATGTGACGGCTGACCACCTGTGGGCAAAGTGGGCCAGCCGGCCTCCTGTGCTGATGTGAGCCAGGTGAGGAGAAGAGGCTATGCTTGCTGAGTCAAAAACCCCCACCCTGCTGAGCAGGGGCCGATGTTGGTGGCTTGGGGGCCTTCTGCCTACGGGGCCCATGACCCTGCCCCTTGGCCTGCTGACCCTGTTGGGGAACTGCAGAGGCCTGATAATGAGGGTAGGGTTTATAGGCAGATGACTTCCTCGGGTAAAAGGCCTTTTTCCCCGAGCCCTTCTTCTTCTGAGAAGGGGCAGAGGTTTTTCTGGACAGCCTAGTCCTGGTCAGAGTCTCGGTCTCGAGTTCTGCAGCCTTTTCAGCCATGGGCTTGCCAAAGAGGTTTTCACCTCGGCAGGGGACATCGACCAACTTGTCCTGCACCCATGGCTCGAGGTCGGATGACTGTAGCCAAGCCTGTCGGCAGGCACCGATGCCGGCCCCGGCTACTCGGGCCGAAGCCTCGAAGCCATCGTAGGCTGCTTGAGAGATAAACTTTGAGCACTCTCGAATACCAGTGGACAAGGCCTGGAACCTCTGCAAAGGTTCCTTGGAGAGACCAGCAGAGAACCCGTCAATCTCCTTTGCCAGGTCTCGGAGGTACATGCCCATGTAGAGCTGGTAAGTTTGGACACGGCAAGCAAGCATACAGCCCTGGAAGCACTTCTTACCGAGGGCATCCAGGTTCCGGGCCTCCCGGCTGGGAGGCACCGAGCAGTGCATCTTCTGACTTTTCAGTCGATGCATGGCCGATTCCACAACCATGCAGTGGTGCGGTAATTGTGCCGTCTGGAACCCGGGGCTCTTGCGGACTCAATAGATTGAATCGACCCGCTTGCTTAACACCGGCGGCGAGGCCGGGGTCTCCCACATGCAGAAGAGCAGCCGCTCCAGCATCGGAGGAACCGGTACAGTAAAGGCCTCCTTCTGGGGAGAGTCATACTGAAGGACCTCGAGCTCCTCGGCTCGAGGCTCCTCCTCAGGATTCGTGGGGAAGGCCAAGGCCTTGGCCATATCCCGCACGAAGTCCAAGAACCGGGTATCCTCCGGTGGGGATCGTCTCCGAGGTTCGGACTCCGGCGAGTCCGATGGGACACACCGAGTCCGATAAGTATCGGGTGACTCTTCGTCCTCCGTCTCCCAGCCCGACTCCTCGGAGGAGGAATCGAGCGGCTCCGGTCGGGCGGGCACCGATGCCATCCGCCCCGACGCCGAGGGTACCAGCGTCGACGACCTCGGTCCCGAACGGGAGGCCGAGGGAGACCGTGGCCGAGGATCGACTCGAGCCCGCATGGACTCGAGGATCGGCTCGGCCTCCGGGGTCGACTTGGACGTCGAGGTCCCGGTGGTCGGGGCAGATGCACCGGTGAGACCGGCGATCAATGCCCGCTGCTGTTCCATGAAGGCAGCGAGGCTGCTCTCCAAGGCTGTCAACCTGAGTCCGAGCTCAGGAGACCCAGCAGCCCCCGACTCGGGCCCCGACAGCGTCGGGCCTGATGTCGGCTCCCCTGGAGGAGAGTCCACGAGGACTACAGCATTCACGTGTCCAGGAGACTCCATCTCGATACGAGGATGTTTGGCAGGCCTCTCCGACTCCGAAGACCCAGGACGGCTATCGGGGCTATGCGACCTGGCCCTCGAGGAACCAGGAGCGTCCACCAATGCTGCCCTCGCGGATTTCTTCTTCCTGCGATGTTCCCGCGAAGGAGACCCCCGCTCAGAGGAACCCCGACGCTGCTCGGGGCCGGAGTCCCGAGACATCGAGGCCTCTGACGAGGTCCGGGGCCGTCCGGACGCGGAGTCAGAGAAGATCCTACCCTTCTGGTACTGCCGACTCCTCAACGCCTTCGAGGACATTTTGCCACATGGACCACAGATCATCGGGTCATGTGTGTCGGTAAGAGACATAAGTTTCTTACACCGATCACACTTTTTAAACCTGCTGGTAGCCATCGGGGGAAAAAGGGCCCCTGCGAGGTCAAAAGACCGGGCTGCCAGGGAAAAAAGAAAAATGGCGTGAACGCTAGTCACAAAGGACAAAAACCGAAAAAGAGAGAGTGGACTCGATACCGGTGTATCGGTCCAAGGCGGGAAAAGTATCCGGCGTCGAACCGAAGAAAAAAGAGAAAAAATAAGGAAATCAACTTTTTCCTTGGGGAAAAACGAACTACGTCCATCGGGCTCCGCGGAAAAAAGAAGACTGAGCAAGATGGCACCCTTGGGCGGGAAGGGGACCGCGCATGCGCGCTGTAATTCACAAAGGCTTTCTTTGAAAGCTGGAGAAATGCTCCGCACGAGGGCTCCATCGGCGCCGACATCACCCATATGTGAGAACTGACTTCCTGCTTGGTCCTGGAGAAGAAGAAAATATTCAACTAATCGGATGACTTTTGTATTTAAAGAGGAAACCTCAGAAAATAACTTGATGAGGTATCGAGATCACCATCTAGTTTAATTACACAACTACAGGCTTTATTTCAATCGCTGGAAAACCTTTATCTGATTTTTAGGCACGTTTCACCCTAGAAATACCATCTATTGTGGAGCCTTCAGCAGTCTGTATGTTGCTTTGTCTGTCTGTATGCACAGCTTTTATTGAATTGCACAAACAAATCTATGCATTCCAATAACAGAGGAACACAGCACTAACTTTTAATGCCAGCAGGGGCTTTATCCCCCAACAGCAAAAAGAGCAGCCCAAAGTCAATACTGTGGCCAAAAGCCAATGTGTCCATTGGCAGGCCCCATCCCCCGCAAGCAGGAAGAATGGCCTGAAGCTGCAAGCCACAGTATCCACTGGCGAAGGCCTCAGAGATATGGCCTTAATATGCCAGTGGGAGTCCCAGAATACCGCAGCCATTTTAAGGCCCCAATAAGAACAAGTTGATGAAAAAAGAGAAGGGGCAACGAATCAAGAAAAGGGGTGGGGTTAGAGATGAAACAAAATGGGATGGGCTAGAGAGGAGGAAAAGAGTGGAGAGTTGGAGAATAAGGGGAAGAGGCAGAGGTGCAAGACAGCAGAAGTGAGCAGAGCATAAGGGGAGGAACAGGTTTGGAGGAGAAGCAGAGAAGACAGACTGGAAAGAAAAGAGTGGAAGATAGGGAAGGGAGAGATTGCAAAATTACATGGTGGGGAGGAGGTTCTGAAGGGGAAATAGTGCAAGAGGGTGGGAGGGACAAGTAATGGGTGCAGGAAGAGAAGAAAGTGCAAGGGAGAGAAGATCGTATATGCCACAGCCACACATGCACAGAGTCCCCTGATGTGTGAACACACACGCACACATGCACACACACACACAGCCTCTCTACACAGATATGTATGCACACACGCACAGCCTCCCAATATGCACAGCCTCATCAATACACATACATGCATGACACAGGCATACGCAGCGTCTGAAACACACACACACACCACGCCCCTCAATCCCCCTGACAAATATACCTCAATACTCACACCCACTCCTACTCCACTCTCCAGTACATACACTGCCACCCAGAGGCAGCCCTACCATTAGGCAGAGTGAGGCGGCTGCCTCAGGGGGCAAAGTTTTGGGAAAGGCAAAAATGTCCCAAACACCCCAGCTTTGGCTGCCTCCCTCTGCCTGCTCTTAAAAAATTAAAAAACAACTGTATTTATTTTCACATGTTTTCAAGACCAGATGCCACAGTCACATCTGCTGGGTCTGCTGCAGTGGCGGCATCACCCCGCCTCCCGCTATCACCGCCAACTTGAACCCAATGAGAGGCAGCAGCAGCAGACTACAAGTTCTTAAAAGTTCTGCATTTATATGCTTCAAGTCAGAAAGGGGCAGGACAGGTAGGGCCTCCAAAGCATCTGAAGTCAGGAAGGTCCTGCGCTTTTGTTAGTGTATTTGCTGCCGCTGCTGTAGAGATTCAGAGAGTGAGGCAGCAGCGGTAGCAAATACACTAACAGAAGCGCGGGGTCTTCCTGACTCCAGGTGCTTTAAGGCCCTGCCTGTCCCACCGCTTCTGACACCAAGCATATGTCATAAGGAGACAGGACCTGTAGGACTTTCAAGCACACTGAATTCAAAGGCCCTGCACTTTTTTTTGTTTTTTTTAAGAACACGTAGCCTGCCACTGCCACTGCCTCTTACTGGGTCCAACTTGGCAGTGACAGTGGAAGGCAGGGTGATATCACCACTGCTACAGATGCAGGTGGGGGAGGTTGAGGGCAGATAGTTGATATGGAATGAGGGTAGAGAGCAGAAGCTGGGTGGAAGTGGAGGGTAGATGCTGGACATGGGATGGGGGTGGGATACTGATGCTAGACATGGGTGGACACAGGGTGGGATTGGGGATAGATGCTGGCCATGAGGTGAGGGGGGCAGAGAGCATATTCCCCCCTAACCTCATGGCTAGCAGAAGGCAGATGGCTGCAACAGACGGGCAAATGCTGGCCACAGGATGGGTGTGGAGGAGGTGGAAGTGGGATGGGGGTAGAGAGAAAATTCTGGACAGTTGCAGGGGAGGCACAAAGACAGAGGATAATGCTGGACATGTACTGGTGGTGCGGATATATGCTGGCTTTGGGGGGAGGACAGAGGGCAGAAGGTGGCCACAGAGTGAGGAGGGTGAAGGAAAGATGGTGGACATGAGATGTGGGTAGACAGCAGATGCTGGACATGGGGTGTGGGCATAAGATGATGGAGAGCAGATGCTAGGCATGGGGCCAAGATAGGAAAAAGGACAAATGATGGACATTGGCTGAAGGGACAAAGGGCAGATGGTGGCCACAGGGTAGGGGTGAGGGAAGTCGAGGGCAGATAGTGGATATGGGATGGAGGTAGAGAGCAGAAGCTGGGTGGAGGTGGAGGGTAGATGCGGGACAAGGGATGGGGGCAGAGGACTGATGCTGGCCATGGGGTGAGGAGGGTAGAGGGCAGATGATGGACATGGGATGGGGTAGAGAGAAGACACTAGACATGGGGAGGCAAAGGGGTATGGAGAGAAGATGGTAGCCATCAGGTAGAATTAGGGGAGACAGAGTAGATTCTGGGCTTATGGCGTAGATAGGGGAGAGAGGGTAGATGCTGGACATGGGGTGTGATAGAGAGAAAAGGTAGATGCTGGACATAGGAGGTGGAGGTCAGATGCTGGGCATGGAGGGGAGATGGGGGTGATGTAGAGAGAGAGAGGAGAGATGCTTGGTGCAAGGGGGAGGGGAAGAGAGAGAAAATGTTTGGTATGGGATGGAGAGAGGAGGAAATGCAAGGTGGGGAAGGATGAGGAGAGGAAGATGTGAAATGCTGGACATGAGGTGTGGGGAGAAGCAGAGGGCAGGTGTTGGACATGGGAGAGAAAAGAATATATTGGACACAGGGAGGAATAGGGAGAGAGGGGGTATGGTGGAGTGAGAAAAAGGGGATGAGGCACTGGATGATGGCAAGAGAGAGAGGGGAGAGACACTAGACAGGAGAGAACATAAGAACATAAGATATGCCATACTGGGTCAGACCAAGGTCCATCAAGCCCAGTATTCTGTTTCCAACAGTGGCCAATCTAGGTCATACGTACCTAGCAGTTTCCCCAAGGGACACAGGTTCCACAATGTTTGTATTGGTTCAAGCATTGATATCTTCGGTCCCTTCTTAATAATGGTTTATGGACCTTTCCTCCAGGAACTTGTCCAAACCTTTTTTAAACCCAGCTACACTACATCCTCCGGTAACAAATTCCAGAGTTTGATTACACGTTGAGTGAAAAAATATTTTCTTTTATTAGTCTTAAATAGTTTACCCTGTAGCTTCATTGCATGTCCCCTAGTCTTTCTATATTCTGATAAGGTAAACAATCGATCTACGTTTACCTGTTCCACTCCGTTCATTAATTTATAGACTTCTATCATATCTCCCCTCAGCCGTCTCTTTTCCAGGTTAAAGAGCCCCAACCTTTTTAGCCTTTCTTCATAGGAGTATCCTTCCATCCCCTTTACCATTTTGGTGGCTCTTCTCTGAACCTTTCCTAAAAAGAAAAGGAAAGAAGGGGACAGATGCAGGGCTGAGGCAACCATCAGGTAAATTAAGCAGTCACCTAGGGTGGTAGTTTCAGGGGAGGGGGCAAACAGCAAGGCATTCAAAGCTAAACAATAAGGTATAAAGTATGCCTAAAGGTACCAACATATTGAGTCAGCTCTGGACAGATGCTGGATGCAGGAGGAGGAAGAGAGAAAGGGGAAAGTTAAAGACTGGGGAATATTCTATTTTATTAGAGGCAGAGAGGCAGTCAAGATGAGACAGAAGAAAGAATAGGAATGCCAAAACAAGCACTGCTGGGCTGAAGGGACAAAGGGCAGATGGTGGCCACAGAGTAGGGGTGAAGGAAGTGAAGGGCAGATAGTGGATATGGGATGGGGGTAGAGAGCAGAAGCTGGTTGGGAGGTGGAGGGTAGATACTGGACAAGGGATGGGGGTGGGGGACAGATGCTGGCCATGGTGTGAGGAGGGTAGAGGGCAGATGATGGACATGGGATGGGGTAGATAGAAGACACTGGACATGGTAGCACCCATCAGCCACCAGTTCCTCCTGATCCTTTATTTATCAATCCCCCATGAGCACCACAAACCATCTTTATTTAAGGACCAGCATTAACCCACTACAACTAAGATGCCTTTACAAAGGTTTTTGATATGGTACCTTGCTAAGCCCATTTACGCCATGTTCACAGGCTCATTGGCATACTGGCCATACAAGTCTGCAGTCTAGCGAGACCTGTTCATGGTCACAGCTTTCATGCCCAGTGAAAAGCTGGTATATCTAAAGACAAATCTCCCTTTTCTTGATTTCATGCAGTTCCCATGCTATCACAAGAAGGATGAAGTACACAGCTCAGCAAAAGCAATGCAATACTCGCACTATCTGCCCTCAGTGTCTTGCTGTAATTTTGCTACTTGCTGCTGCCTCTTCTAGTGTTAGTGTCTTTGGCTGTTTGTTGTACTCGGCCCCACATTTGGTGAACTGGCCTATTCATGTCATTCTAGTTGCTTCTGCCGAGCATGATCAGCTGCCTGCGACCCTCTTGTTTCTACTGGGGTGTTTTGTTTGTTACAAGAGGGGTGATGTTTGGGTAAGGGTACTGGAAGTAATGAAGGAGACACAAAGCTAAAAGTTCTCCTAAGATGAATGATGCTCTTCCACCAGCCCTAGTTAAATGGCTAATGCAAAATAATTCTAGATTTCTCTGAAGATGTGGCATGCCCATATAAATAGAAGAGACTGGCTTGTTTTAGCTAAGTATTCTCAAGAAGGATAGTGTTATACAGGTTAGAGGACCTGCTTTTGATACCCAAAAAGAGGCAGACAGAATTATTCATTTACCTAAGTATTTTATTAAATATGCTTTGATTGACATTCCTGTTAATGTTGCAGAAATTAAAAAGTAGTTTGAAAATGATGGTATGGACATAATTGTAGCTATGCTTTGGCTTATACTTGGAGAACAGGTTT
The DNA here is from genome assembly GCA_033557465.1 of Ichthyophis bannanicus. Taxonomy (NCBI): domain Eukaryota; kingdom Metazoa; phylum Chordata; class Amphibia; order Gymnophiona; family Ichthyophiidae; genus Ichthyophis; species Ichthyophis bannanicus. The sequence continues at coordinate 783,050,685 of CM066035.1, forward strand.
TTACATTGACTCTTACTGATGATACTGGGAGGTTCCTGGGAGAAATCTTCTGCTGCACCCTTCTCCCTTCTCAGACATCCCTGCTTCTTCTTGACATTGCTTTACATATGACCCATGTGATCTACTATTCTGATCCTACCTTCTCTGCCTGCTTTGAAATTCTCATAGTGCCTTCAGCTGTTGCTCTTCCTTCAACTGCTTGCCTTCTTCTGCTGCTCTTCCTGCTTTACCCTTTCTGCGGTGCCTTGGTATCTTCTTCCCTTCACGGAATATGGGACAAATGTTTTGTGCCTCAGCCCCAATTATGAAATGCTCTCCAGGATAGCATTGCCATTGGCAGAGTCCTGTTTGCTCCTGCATATCCAAGCCCTTGGTGTCCTATCCCTCCCACCAACTTACTGCACTCTAGGCAATAAAAAAAATCCTGACAACTGGCAAAATCAATAATTTTATCCTTGATGGATAAGAAATAGAAATAGTAGGCAACTCAACTTCAACCTGCTTGAACCATAATCAATAAGGAAACAACAAGCAGTCAAGCAATCTGATGATGCATTGATCTTGGCAGAACAGTTACAAGGGACCTAGAGAAGATTTTCAAATGCAGAAATGAAAATATTTGGCTTGTCCAAACAATAGTATTTTCAAAAACATCATATAGATGCGAAAGTTGGACAGTGAAGCAGCAAGACAGGAAGAAATTTGTTGCCTTTGAATTATGAAGCTCACGAAGAATACTGTGTATACCATGGACTGCCCAAAGAACAAATCAGTCAGTAGTAAAGAAGATAAAGCATATGCTTTCCTTGGAGAATCAAATGACTCCGACTTTCAGACATTGAACACATCATCTGAAGAGAAAAATCAGAGAAAACCATCATACTTTGTAAGGTTGAAGATTGATGCAAAAAAGGAAGACCAGCAATGCGATGGATCAATATAATGATAGCAGCTATGGATGCCACCATCGACTGCAGTTGTGGTCAACATTATTGGCACTCATGCAGTTCAACCCCTTACTGTCCAATAACTCCTAAAAAAAAGTGGCCAGTGAAATGGCTTTGGACTATATATGCACATATATTTGACACATAAAAGAATCAAATAAAATAAGAACAATTAAAAGAGGAAATAGTAGGAAATAGTATAAAAACAGGCCCTTATGAACAATTCAAATCAGTTTGAACAGAAAAAACGCATTCCCATTGCAGTAAAATTAAGTGCATCTGTGATCAGTTGTCAGTACTCAACCAATGGCTTTAATGTTTAAAATGGCCACATTCACTCCCTGTTCCATTTTCACAATGGTGAAGACAAGAGAGCCGCCTGAGACTGTCAGAAAATTCATTATCACCAAACATCAAACTTCAAAAGGGTACAAGGCCATCTCCAAAGATCTTGTGCTTCTTGTGTCTACAGTTCACGATATTATTAAGATGTTTTCTGCTCATGGAACTATCAAGAACCTCCTAGCATATGGTGGTAAGAGAAAAATTATTCCAAGAAGTCTTCAGAAGTTAGTGCCAGTATTCTAATCTGCAGCAATCTGAAGTGTGGTTTCAACCCACACCATATGCCACACCTGAACAATGAAGGGCTTTGTGGGCAAAGGCCAATGAGGACCCCACTGCTCAAAGACAGACGTAATAAGGCCCACCTGATCTTTGCCTAAACCCACCTTGAAAAACCACAATCCTTCTGTGAAAATGCTCTGTGAATGGATGAAACCAAACTTGAGTTCTTTGGCAATGCAGACCAATGATATATTTACAGGTGAAGAAATGAAGCTTGTAAGGAAAATAACACCCTTCCTACAGTTAAATATGGTGGAGGTCCAATAATGCTGTGGGGCTATTTTGCTGTTTCAGGAACTGGAGGCCTGGAACATATTAAAGGAATTATGAAGTCAGAGGACTACCAAGGTATTTTGGAGAGAAATGTGCTGTCTATTGTCAGAAAGCTAAGTCTAGGTCCTCCAGCAGAACAATGATCCAAAATATACATCCAAAAGTACAAAAGAATGGTTAAAAAGGAAAAAACATGGACTATTTTCAACTGGCCAGCAATGATTCCTGATCTCATTCTAATCAAGGACCTTTAGAAAGAGCTGAAATCTGCCATTAGTAAAAGGAATCCTGGAAACATTCATCAGCTGGAACAAATTGCAGCTGAAGAGTGGGAGAAACTACCAGCAGACAGATGTACAAAACAAGAAACGTTTGGAGGCTGTCATATCTGCCAAGGGTTATGCAGCCAAATATTAGTGAAGGGTTCCATTAATCCTGTCCAGGTCATATTTTTTTCAGAAATTACTATGTTTAAGTTGCTCAGACATCTTTTTTTGTTGTTGTATACCTTTGAACATACTATTAAAATATTACAATGACATACAGTTGGAATATATCCAATTATTTCTCAAGATAGATTTGTTTATTTAACAGGTTTTCTATACCGCCTCATCATAAATTTGAAGCAGTTTACATGGAACAAGTTCAGCAACAAGCTTTTACTCAGAACAGGGAACTGAAACTTTGAGGATTATAAGGGTTAATAATACATTTAACGAATGCTAACTATATACATAAATATTGCTGTGGGTTGATGGTATACTGGAGCAATCAGCAGTTATCTGTTATATACAGTTGTTATATTGCTATGTCTCATTATATTCTAGATGGGACCGTAGTATTCGAGGAAGAGATGGGTCTTTATGGCTTTCCTGAAGTCCAGTAGATCTGTGATAGTGCATATTGAGGCGAGTAGGTCATTCCATAATAGTAGAGCACACAGAGAGAAGGTGCTACTGCAAGTGGACTGTTTTGCAGCTTGGTGGAGTTTCCAGGATGTTGGGTCTACAACTCTTCTTGTTCTGCTTGGACACGCTTTCTTGATCAATGGTTGACACAGTCCCACATAGGCGACTTATTAATTAATTGAGCACTCTAGAGATGGACCTTAAAGTGATTGACTGGGTAAGAAATTGGTTGAGTGGGAGGCGACAAAGTATACAGGTAAATAGAGCTCACTCTGAGGAGAAGGATGTTACCAGTGGTGTGCCGCAGGGATCTATCTTTGGTCCAATTCTTTTTAACATCATTGTTAGTGATATTGCTGAAGGGTTGTCAGGTAAGGTTTATTTATTTATTTAACTTTCTTATATACCGCGCTCTTTACACCAGTGCGGTTCACATGAAACGAAACTATGCAGAGCAGGGGAATGAAGTGCATTTACATTATAACAGGGAGTTATGTACAGGAGACATATGAACAAGATAACTATGTGCAGAATAAACTATCAACATATGTACATGGATCAATAATAAACTATCAACAAATGTACCTGTATCATTCAGCTATATATAAATTGGATCTGTAGTGATCATGATGTCAATGTGATGAGTGAAGTGCTACTAGCAGGAGGGTTGGATTTTGGCGGGCTACATGGGCTCGTAGGTGTGGCAGGGGGTGTGTGGTGACCTGGGTGTGCGTAGTATTGTAGGAACAGGTGATGTTTAAGTGCCTTCCTAAATTGGGTAAGGTCACTTATGGCCCGGATAGTAGGGGGTAGGGCGTTCCAGCAAGTCGGTGCATAAAAGGTGAATGCTCTGTTTTTGGTTGATTGCGAGCATTTTATGATTTCCTTTGGGATGTTCAATGTATTGACTGAGGCTGATCTCCTGACTCTGTTTAGGGGTGTAGTTTGGATGAGATCTGTGAGTGACGTGGAAGAGTTTTTATTAATGGCTTTGTGAGTCAGTGTCATGACTTTGAAGGTGATCCTAGATTGAACTGGGAGCCAGTGCAGGTTTTTTAGGATTGGGGTTATGTGTTCCCTCCCCGATGACCCGGTCAGTACTCTGGCGGCCGCGTTCATTGCTAGTTGAAGCGGGTTTAAGGAGTTTTTAGGAAGGCCGTGTAGTATGGCGTTCGCGTAGTCGAAGTGTGGGATTATTAGCGCCTGATAAACTGTCCGATAATCTTCTGGTTCTAGAAGTTGTCTCAAGTGGCGGAAAGTCTTGATTTTGTTGTATATTGCCTTGATCATATTGTTTATCTGGGCCTTCATGTTAAGATGTTGGTCAATCGTGACTCCAAGGTACCGGATTGTGTGCTTGCTTAGGAGCTCCGCATCCCTGACCTTCAGGGAGCTCGGTGGTGTGAATGTTGTGTTTTTTGTAAGGAAGAAGACATCCAGGAAGGAGTAGATAACATGAGGAGGGATCTAGGTAAGCTTGAAGAATGGTCAAGAATTTGGCAGCTGAGATTTAATGCTAAAAAATGTAGGGCCATGCATTTGGACTGCAAAAATCCAAGGAAGCGATATGTTGTAGGGGCGAAGTACTTCTGTCTATGAAAGAAGAGCGGAACCTGGGTATGATTGTTTCTGATGATCTGAAAGTTGATAAACAGGTAGAAAAGGCAATGGCAAAAGTCAAAAGGATGCTTGGGTGCATAGGGAGAGGAATGACCAGCAGAAAAAAGGAGGAGATAGTGCCTTTGTATAAGTCTCTGGTGCAACCTCATTTGGAGTATTGTGTGCAATTCTGGAGACTGCAGCTTCAAAAGGATATAAACTGGATGGAGTTGGTACACAGGGTGGCTACTAAAATGGTTAGTGGTCTTCATTATGAACCATATGGGGACAGACTTAAAGATCTTAATACGTTAGACGAAAGGCGGGATAGAAGAGATATGATAGAGACGTTTAAATACTTCTGTGACATAAATGCAGAAGAGGAGAGCCTCTTTCAATTGAAAGTAAGCTCTGTAAATGGGGCATAGGATGAGGGTGAAAAGGGATAATCTCAGGAGTAATATGCACAAATATTTCATTACTGAAAGAGTGGTAGATGCAGGGAATAGTCTCCCAGTGGAGGTAGTAGAGAGAAGTGGAGGAGTAGCCTAGTGGTGAGAGCAACTGCCTAGTACCCTGCAGATCAAGGGCTTGATTCTCACTGGCACTCCTTGTGACCTTGGGCAAGTCATTTTACCCTTCATGTCCTCAGAAGAAAAGGCCTGGCAATCTACTTCTGGTGATACATTGTCAAGAAAACCCAGAGGCAGCTGGCTTGCCAGGAGTCAGCACTGACTTGATAGCACTAAAAAACAATATTTCAGAAAGACAACAATTCACATTTATACTTAAGAATTGGGGTTGCAATGGTAGGCCACTTAGATAAGTAAGAATAAGGATCGAACATGCTGTAGATTAAACTTTTGACAGTATCTGAATTCAAAAAAGCATGGGACAAACACAGAGGATCTCTAAAGGTAAAAAGAGGACTATTGTAGTTGATATGGAAGGACAGACTAGATAGAAACATGTCAGCAGAAAAAGACCACATGGCCTATGTTTACAACATATCTAAAATGCAAGGGTGCCAATAATGTTGACCACAACTGTAGCTGCCTGACTAAAGACCGAACACAGTTGGCTTGATGGCACTTAACAACAATAACAAGCAATCCCCTAAGCCTGCCTAATGGAAGCGCTAGCCCTGCACCTTAGACATTTTTACATAGCCCTCCCATTAAACTGAAACTGGCTGCCCAGGCACAGTAGTTGTGTAAGCAGTTATAATCAAAGTCTTGTTATAAAAATGGTGTAAATAAAATCTCCTGATTCCTAAAATGTTCCCAGCACTGCAAATGCTCAGCAGGTCCTGCTATCAGCCTCAACCTGGTATATAGCATAAGGCCACTTCTAGAATACAGAGTCCTTTAAAAAGCAAGACTGCTTTGCAGATAACTTAAATACTAAAGCCAGCTGGAGAGGTCAGACCACCTTAACTGTTCAGCTCCCCAGTAATCAGCAGAGCTTGTGCAAGACAGTATGAAGTGGATGCTCTATTGAAAAGCATATGACGCTAAACAATTTGTCCATTTTTCTGTGACCTTCAGCATTTTGCAAGCAGTGGTATATTTTCCAGTATCGCTATGCATGAGATCTGCTAGTGAAAAGGCATTAAAAATGGAAACTTAGGGGCTGGTGCAGTGGCAGGTGCTGTGCACTCCACTGTCATGTGTAAGGACCCGACTTTAATGCCCACCTCTTTCACCTCTGACTCAGCAATGATGCAAAGGCTGTGTTTACAGCCCCTGGAGATGAGGGAGTCCCAGGCTCTGTGACACCTACCAGGTCATTTTATAAAGTAAGAGCCTTGGGAAATGGTCTTTATAGAAGTGAGAGGATGTATGTGCACATACAAGTATCTGTGCTAGCAAGAGCGTGAGTGCTTTTATGTGTTTTGCATGGAGGTATTTGGGCAGAATGGGGATAGTGTTGTGAGGTATGCACTTAAGGGCCCATATTCAATCTTGATAGTCTGTGTTTTTTCAAATGCTGGCCAGTGCGACTGAAAAAAATCCTGATATTCAGCACCAATATCTAGATAGTGGCCGAAGCTGGATACGAGGATTCAGCACTGACTACTGGTGATACCCATATAGCAGAAATATTAAGCCTGATATCTGGATAACTAACCAGATCAATTTAGGACAGGCTTTCAGATGTCCTAAATTTATCCTGATAACTTAAACCGGATAGCAGCTGAATAGCATTACTATCCAGATAAATACCAACATCATCCAAACTCCCTGCATTGCCCTGGCACTAACCAGATTGTGCTGTGGCGGTCAAAGGAAATATCCATCTGCGTTATCTGGACAGTGCCGCTGAAAATCTTGCTGGCCAGCATTTATCTGGCTAGTTAGTTACTGTTGACCAGATAAGTGCTTTTGAACACTGGCTCCTTACTTTACAAAATATACATGTATTTGCAAGCAGAGTATATGCAGGAAGCTCTACTTGCCTCAGATCAGCGGAAACTTTGTGTGAAAACATTTGTGCATTACTGAGATTCGTTATGGGAGCCTGTTTTAAGGCACATACACATATATTAAGCTTCCTTCATAAAATGCTATTATCAACAACCTAATGCAAGAAAGTGTAGAAAAATCATTTCCAATACACTGACACACTTTCTCCATAGAAACGCAGTTGCTTCAGCACTGATGTTAAAATAAGTGACAGGATCTCAGCAGAGTGGCAATTCGCAGGTATTGAAACATTGCTATATGCCTACCCAAAAGTCAATCAATCACAGCTCCCTTAATCACAGTCTTCTTTTTAAAATGTTGGTTTTTTAACTGCACTGTAAAATAACTTATTTAAAACAATAAGGGCATTGGAAACCCTTATCTTTTATGAGCCCTCTAGACTCTCGATCGCTGTTGCAAGCATCTAATCCCGACTGCTTCAGCGTGTTGTCAAAAATGTAGAGTGGAGTAATAAATTCATAGTAGACAGTATAAATTCCAAATTTCTCTCATATCACTTTAGTATATGTAGGTAGAATCACGCAGAATATTAGAGTGTCGTTAACTGAGTATAAATGAAGACTGACCACAGGGTCTCTAGATGAAGCCTTAGGGGTATGTTTACTAAACCATCTTAACGTTGCAGCGGTGGTATTATCGCATGATAAATGACACGATAACATCACTTATCGCGCGATAACGCAGCGGTGGCGTTAAGGCACACTAACGCTGTGAAATCCAGGTCTGAAGGGTGGAGTAAGGCTTCCCAGAGGGCAGAGAGAAGGGGTCAATGGGCGGAGAGTGGGAGGGGAGAGGCTCCAGGCATACTAACGCTGTGAAATCCGGGTCTGAACACTAACGCCAGTGAAACTCTCGCGTTAAGGACATTTGCAGGAAAGAGAAACCATTTCAGTCAGCAATGTACAGCTAAGGCAGGGAAACCCAGAAAAGTGATAGTTGTGATATATGTGCAGGGAACAAAGAGGCAAATAAACATATAAAAGGACCACAACCACATCTAAAATCCCAATACCCAAGCTGGCCAATAGTGATATTAATGATAAACATTAAGCAACACTACTGACAAAGCGTATAAATTAAGATATCATGTTTGGAAGGGTCTATGCTCTGTCCCCCTACAAAGTGAGTGATCCCACATTGAAATAGCGCTGATCAGGGTTTCTGTCATTTAGATTGGGCAGGTTTGTTAGGGCGTGCACATGTGCAGCAACAGCAGAGTGGGCATGTAGGAAACGGCAACTGTACTGATGCTGTAAATGGGATACAGGGGGCTGCAGGCGGCACATGCTGTGGTCCAGCTGGGGCACAGTGTGGGCTAGGCAGATGCCTAGGTGGCACATAGGAATGCCGAAACTGTAAAGCAGCAAGACAGCAACTGATGAGGGTCCAACATGGGCACAAGTTTGTGTCCCACAGTGTCACAGGGCATATTACCCAGCAGGTACCCCCAAGGGTACATAACATTGGCAGGTGATGCGGGGGGGAGGGGGGAAGCACGCATGTCCGAGAACCCACACCATAGGCAGCTGCCTACCGGCATACTGGATGGCCTGGGACTGTGCACCACCAGCACCACCGGCATAATGCCATGGCAGCATGGTGGAAGAGGGGTGCTGGTGGCAGAGGGGGCAGTGGCATCTGCCCACAGCAGACCATGGCCTAGCCCCATTTAGGTGGGTGCTGTGCAATGCAACAGACAGGGTCTGTCTGACGAACAGTCATGGTATCCCCAGAGAATGAACTGTCCCTGTGGCAACAGTGTGGTGCAGTACACATAGCCAGTGTTTTCAAGAACAGAAGGTCACAAGTTTAAGTCCCAGCTGTGGCTCCTGCCACATTTTACCCAGTACTAAACCATGGTAATAAAGATGGAACCTTTATTGCAGATAAAATATACATGCCTGAAATGCCTATATTTTACCCTACAGAGCACAGACACCATAAACATGTGCAATCCCTAGAGCAGAGTTTCCCAAGTGCAGTCCTGGAGGGCCAAACACCAATCAGGTTTCATGCTGTCCCTAATAAACATGGATGTGCTGCATTAGTATGCGCCGTCCCATTGTATGCAAATGTATCTCATGCATATTCATTAGGGACAGCATGAAAACCTGAACAGTGTTTGGCCCAACAGGATCGGACTTGGGAAACTCAGCCCTAGAGCAGCGGCCAACAGGGGCACAAACACCCACACCCACAGGCTCCACTATCCAAAGCCTCATGAAGAGTCAGGCTGTTGGGCCCTGCGCGGAGCAGCATCTCCCAATACTGGCACCTGCATACCTTAGCAATGCTGCCTTAAACTTGGGAACACGTTACACATATATCAAAAGGTTGCTATGATTAATGGCAGAAAACAAATCCTAAGTTAAACACAATTTGTTGACAGAGCTGCATCATAGCAACCTTTCTGATATTTGTGGAGTGTGTTTCAGTTTTGGTTTCTGACAGTGTTTACCACCCCAGGGAGTGACCCCAAAAGCATTGCGTATCATAGCCATGCCTGCACTGTGCCCAGGACTGGTGTGGTGGTCAAGGCTGCCAAAATCCTCTATATTTGCACAATGCTGGCATAGGTGTGGGAGTGTGTGTATGTCTATCTAGTGTGTTGTGGCTGCTTACACCTCACTGAGCCCACATTGCTTGCACTGTTTCCAGTGTTAGCCTGCCAATGTGCATAATGAGGAGCAAGGTACTGTGGGTATTTATTTATTTATTTAACAGTTATTTCTATACCGCTCTTTCCCAAGTATCAAGTGCGGTTTACAAGGAACAGTAAGTTATATGGTATGAGATAGAGCATACCTAGTCATTTTACAAAGAACAGGTGAAACTATTTACAAGTAACAATATAAGTGGGGGGACAGGATCTCCCACCTGCCCTATGCCCTGTGCATATGCATCCTGCCCAGGACACCCTGTCCGGGTATGGCCCGGACAGGTGTCCTGGGCAGGATGCATATGCACAGGGCATAGGGCAATGGCTGGAACATTGTAGTGCCTGGCCACCACCTGCATGGACAGGGTGGCCACAGCATGTCCTGCTGGAAGGTCACTCTCACCCTGACTGAGCAGTGACCACGGTATGGCTAGGTTCCCCCATAGTGCTATATAGTATTTCTCTCAAGTGATATTTATGGGTTCTCTTTTCTGGGGCCCAATCACTGATTTATCTGCTTGGTGTGTGTGTTCACATCCCAGTTTTGGGTGCATGCATTTCTTCCAGGAACATGCACTATGGACTAGCTAGCAGACTGTCTGCAGTTAGTATGTGTATGGCTGGAACACCTTGCAGGGTGCAGTGGCTGGAGACTGTCAGATAGTAGTGGGGGGCAGCTGAGCATTTCCAGGCCTACTGTCTGTCTGCCATTGCCTTATGGATGTGTACAGATCTGCAATGACTGCCCTGTAGGGTGCCTGTTCCCCAGCAGGACTGGGGTTGATGGTCCCCTCTACTGCCACCATTCCAGGGATGTAGAATGCGGACCTGTTGGTGGGAGATCTTGTCCCCCCACTCTGAACCCCAGAGGGCGGGTTGGGTGGTGCTACGTAATCCACCTGTGGGTCCAAACACCCCCCTTTACTTAAATCATGTGACCATGGCACCCACACAGGATATGCACTAGCCTGGGTACATCATAGTCCACAAGGGATAAATGTGACTAGGAAATACGGATGGACACAGGTGTATTTGCAAGACTACCTATCACACACTAGTACTGATGGCGACCTGCAGCATAGCCTATCTCAGCTAAGCTAGGTGCTGCGGACCTGGTACTGGGTGTACCACCTCACCCTCAGGGTGAGCACAGTACCCCCACAATGTGTCGGTCTGTAGCTACTCTGTGCCAGTAACACACACGGTCAGTTCCCCCTACCAGGCCGAGGTGCTGTGGGGGTGCATACCCCATCTTGTGATTATCTGTAGACTGCTGATCTGCATGTGCAGTGCATCATGGGTACATGTGGGTTAATCCTATCCTGGTAACCACAGCAGACAGTTTGGTGTGGTGACCTGCAGTCCTTCTGTAGCCAGCCAGGGGTTTGTTAGTAGCTATAGAGATGTAGCCCACTGGTTGCTTCACTGACTGTGGAGGCAGAGGTCATGGGTTTGATCCCAGAGTGGTGTTATTTGATAGGGCTGTCTTATAAGGCGCCTTATAGGGAACATTATAAGTTGCCTTGGCGGACATTGCACTTTATAATGTGCCCTCTGGAGTGCCTTATAGGGCGCCTTATGCGGCACCTTAGGTTACAGCACTGTGAGGGTGTGTTTGCTGGCAGCACTAATTTAAATTAAAAAAGAAAATGCCTCAGACAGCACTGATTTAAATTAAAGGGTAATGCCTCAGACAGCCTTACTCATTAAGCCCACTGGAGGATCAAACTCATGACCCCTGTTTCATCAGTCATTTTATTAACCAATGTGGTACACCTCTGTTGCTGTGCTTGTAGGTCAGCACGCCTAATTAAGGCTAACGCGCGTTAATGTGCCGCGGCTCCCTCGATCGCGCGATAACGGACTTTATCACGTGATAACCTGAAATGCTACCTTAAGACCGGAACGCCCACTACCTTATATGGCATTCATCACAGTAAGACGGTTTAGTAAACATACCCCTTAATTTCACATTGGCAACAGCCTGAGCAGTTTTGGGAAGATGTTCGGTGGATTATTTTAGATCATATAACTGATAAGACTGGAGTATGAAATTATATCTAGCACAATGTGAGCAATGCTGGATTTTTTAATTAGAGTGTTTGACACCTACAGATTTAAATAAAGACATGGAGTGGCATTCTATAGTAGGGGTGCTCAGTGACATTTTGAAAGGCTTTTTCTAAGATGTTTGTACTACTTTAATCAGCATTGATGTCATCTCGGAAGCTGATGTTTTTGTTTGCTTCTTTGAAAGGTTGCCATTTATATTGGAAGAAGAAAGGACAGTGATGCGCAGGGCCAGCCCAACCATCAGACAAATTAGATGGTTGCCTAGAGCAGCAACTTCTGAAGACTGGCAACAAGTAGGGCATTCAAAGCTAAATAATTGATTTCTACAGTCAGGCAGGGCTGTACAGCTTAAGGTCTTTGCCTACAGCACCCTCATCTTGAACGAACTCTGGGGCCGGCCCTGGTGATATGCTGATGGTGGAAGACGTGGTTTTGCCAATATGAGACAGCTTTGGAATGTATGCCAAGTCTACTATAAAGCTAGTGCTCCACTGTTCCTTTTTGACAATCCTCTGAAGCAAGCAGATTGCCAATGAAATTCAAGTCAGGATTGCAGGTTTTGAGCAGTATTTGCAACAGTGATGGAGGACCTAATAGGCTCATAAAAGATAAGTGTTTGCATTGCCCTTATTGTCTTTAAATAAACTCTTTTTAAGTGCAGATACAAAATGAGATATGGAAAAGACAACTGTGAATAAGGGACCTGTGACTGATTGACCTTTGAGTAGGCATATACAATAGCAAGGTCTTAATAACTGGGAATTGCCACTCTGCTGAGGTCCTGTCACTTATTTTATCATCAATACTGAAGCAATTGCCTTTTTATTGAGGAAGCATGTTAGTGTATTGACCTTTATAAAACAGGCAAAACTAGGCACTTTTTCACATTTTTTTTTATAGGCACCCTACTATAAAATGATTCTTCCCACCCCAGATGGCCAGATTTAGAGCCCATGATCGTGGGGATATGGAAGAATCTCTGCTGCATGTCTCCCACTCCCTGAAATGAATGGGCTCAAGAAAGTCGAGAGGGGTAGAAAACAGGTGGATTTCAGCCCCATTTCTGATTGAGCTGAAAGCAGGAGGAAAATGCAATGAACCACCCATCCCCTCTTCCCCCCCCCTCCCCCCCCACCAAAAAAGAATCTTAATGATGCTTTTCCTTGGACATGATTGCTCCCATTCAAGATAAACCTACCCATACATTTGTATCTTTTGAAAATGGGATTATTTCACCCTATGATGTCTAATAACTAGTGAATTCTTTATCCTGACCCAAAGTTATTTATTAAGAGCAATGAGATGCTCCCTTATTTAACAGTATATCTGTCTTCAAGAGAAAACGTGATTTTTCTGATTCTCCTTTTTTACAGCGTAACTGAGCTCCACTCTCCAATCCTGAAGCAAATGGTCAGGGACAATTTTAAAAGCTTTTCTCAACAGTTCTAAATCCATGTGGTGGCTAGGAATCCTGATCAGGGCCATACCACTTGGGTATTTGATGCTCCACTGGCTGGGGTGACCTTGGAACTCCTTGAAAATGAGCTGTGCTGTTGCCTTTTTATACAATGATTAAGAGTAGCTCTCTAAAATCCTTCAGACCTTCCATGGAGCCCTGGCAGGACTATCCGTGATCATCAGGTGGCCACCAGCTAGGGAGAAAACAAGACTTTCTCAAATTATTCTCCATTTACTCAGAATGGAGAAACATTCACCAGAACAAATTGGCAATGAGCAAAGATGATGACAAACCTGGATTACATAAGACCATGCTTGGGATACCTTTTGGGGGGTAATTTCATAACAGGGCACCTAGGTTAATAGAGTAGGAAGACATCTAGTTTAATTTATAAGGCACATGGGCGCTTATGTGTCTTTGGAAGATACTAGTACAAATCCTGCAGAAATTGCACCTAGATTGAAGACTTGGATATTACGCTGGCTAGAGAACAATCATAAATGTTAGAACATTAGACATGTGTGGGCATATGGATTTTATAAAATACCTGCATAAATTGCAGCTCCCCCTCTGCTCCATCCAAACTCTACCCCTGTGCATGCTTACTGTACAAGCACATGCTGGCTTGCACCATGCATACTTAGAAGTATGACCTAATTTTATAAGATCCCGTTGTAAATGCAAAATGGCATTTTATGTGCAAAAATGGTTTATAAAATTACTTCACGTTTCCCTCCAATAGGATAATTTTATGCAAAGCATGTTTGACATGCAGATGAAGGCTCCCATAAAATTGCTTTACCAACTACTCTTGTATAAGTATGCATGTGGAAAAGATGGTAAATGCTTATAGTATGCAGGCACTGCATATAGGCGTTCCTGGGGGTGAAGTTTAGGTGGACTTGTGAGGTACTCGCATGGAGCCCGATTCAGTGAGGGACGCGTCCGGGCATCCGGATGGCCGAAAAATAGATGGCTCCAAAGTGGACCCAATTCTGCAACTGTCCTGCCGGTGTGCTGGTGGCAGAAGCGCTGAATGCCCACCACAGTGCCAAACAGTTTCCCCACTGCCCGATCCTCGGCAGAGGCAGCCAAGGCCGGGACCTAGTGGCAGGGATTCACTTGCCTCTCCATTAGCTGTGTGGTGGGGTTGTGTGGGCCACTCACTGCCACACACGGGGCTTATACCACCTTCAAGGTGGTATAAACCCCACGTCTAGACTGCAGCCGATGGCCCTGTATGGTCCATCCCCACTCCGCCCCTCCCACCCCCCATCCAGCACTCCCTGCACAGTGGCTATGTGCATGCAGAGAGCACCTGAGGCAGCATGCGGTCCTGGTAAATAGCGGGGCTGGACTCCAACCCAGACGTCCTGCTATTCACGTCTCTGCATCGGGCCCATAGTGTACACACAAAGTTTTATTTTTTCAGAGTAGATGCAAATTTGTGTGAGAACATTTGTGCACTAATGAGGGTCAGTACAGGAGCCTTTTTATAATGGCACATAGACACCTATGTTGCCTTTATAAAACAGGTATAAAATTGGCACCTTTTTGGACTTTTCCCATGGGCACCCCATTGGAAAATCAGCCCTGGTGCATTTAACAAAAGCTTCAGTCGGTAGCATGGTCTGATTAAATGTATTGCCTCTTTCCAAGGAGAGGTACCGTAGGTTAAACACCAGCATTGTTTTTAGAGACAGTGTGGGGAAAGGAAAATGCCACCCTGATGAAAACAAAGAAATATGAGTGCATTCTGTGAAAGCAGACATGATTTTTTCCATCTTTCTTTGAAGCCATTAGAAAGGGTCACTACTATGAGTGCTACTGCTTTGTTTCAGTTTCCACAGGCTACTCCGTGATAACCATGGAAACAAAATGCATAATTGATAGGAACACCACTATGAAAATAGGGCAGAAACAAAGAAGTATAATTGTGCTAGAAGTTTGTGGTTTCTATGTAATTTTCATGGAAATATTCTAGTTTATCTTTCCATCAGCCAAAAAAGAGCTAAATCACTCCTTCCAATGTCACCCATCCATGCACACTGTCAGACCCTTTAATTGGTGGCCATCGTTGCTTTTCTAGACGTCATAAGCGGTAAGAATTTCTCTTTCTTTTAAAGGTCTTGGACCTCATGTACTAAAATCTGAAGTGACTTCAGAGTCCACTTTGATGAAAAATAGCACAAAATATTTGAAAATGCACCATTCCTGGAAGGGCTTCCTTTCAAGCAAGATAATTGACTTTTACACAAGTTCTCTGCCTGAGCGTTCTGTAAAAAAAAAGGGGTTATTTTTGTTAAATAACATTTTTATTGCTGCTTAAGTTACTATTTTATTTATGTAGCTGCTTGCAGAAGGGGATTTTTCTGTTTTAGGAAAGGCCTTTTTGCTTCTGGGTTTTTTTTTCCCCCTATAGGTTGTAGTCTTTACAAGTTCAAAGAGAGGAGGCAGCTAATATACTCAAAGCACTGTTGAGGTATTGGATCCCTCAAGTCCCACCTCGGTGTTGAATGTTCCTTAAAAGACGGAACCCACCATTTAAGGAGGAGCAGATAGGCCAACTTCAGGTTCTCTGTGGAAATTGAACAATAAACTATATTTCAAGGGTCACTGATTACTAATATCTTAATAAATCCTTGAGGGAATTCTACAAAGGCAGTACAAAATACTACACACCACAGACAAACATCTTGTAGTCCTAAGAGTCCTATCTTGTAGCCCTTGCTAAAGTGCAGTAACAGTTACGCAGAGTTTAGCGCACTCCAACAACCTGCAGTAACCGCTACCGCAAGCTGAAATCAGGCAGCAAGGTAAAAATTCTGTATTAACTGCTTTTAACAAGACAGGGCAGGATCATGGTGGAGAGTAGGCTTGGTGGTTGGTTGCAGACAGCAAAGAGGATGTTGCCACACAATAGATGTGACAACTACCAATAGCATGGCTGCACAACTCCATCTCAAGAGGTAGGGTTAAGTGCAGCCATGCTACCAGCATTATGTTAGGATATCTGCTGTCCACCACTTCAGGCCATGGCAGTTCCCCATCCCCCCCTCTCAGGGCACAGTCAACTCTGAATCAAGCTCTACTTAGAAATACAGAAACGTAGAAACATGACAGCAGAAAAAAAAACCACATGGCCTATCAAGTCTGCCCTTCCATATCACCCACGACAAGAGTCCCCTTTTTCCCTTTAGAGATCCTCTGTGTTTGTCCCATGCTTTTTTGAATTTGGATACTGTCCTCATCTCTACCACCTCCACTGGGGGGCTATTCCATGCATCTACCACTCTTTCCATAAAGAAATATTTCCACATATTACTTCTGAGTCTATCCCCCTTCATCCTCATCCTATGTCCCCTCATAGCAGAGCTTGCTTTGAATCGAAAGAGGCTCTCCTTCTGTGCATTTATGCTACGGGGGTATTTAAATGTCTCAGTCATATCACCTCTGTCCCACCATTCCTCTAAAGCAGGCATGTCCAACTTCGAACAGGTTGTGATCTACTTTTTCCATCTCGTCGCGGGATGCGGGCGGTGGCTGCCCCCTGGGGTACCCAAAAACTATTGGCACAAAAACAACAAGCGCCCCCAATACACCAGCAGGCAAGGAAAAAAGACAGGCAAAGGATAAGCAGCAGCGACAACCCCTCAGCAGACAACCTGCCAGCATGAGCTCTCTCCTAGCGATGGGGCGAGCTGCTGGAGAGATGGAGCCAAATGGGGCTGGTGATCTATCTCTGACCCCTCCGCGATCTACAGGTAGATCGCAATCTACATGTTGGACATGCCTGCTCTAAAGTATACACCTTAAGTCTGTCCTCATATGCTTTATAATGAAGACCATTAACCATTTTAGTAGCCACCCTCTACACCGACTCCAACCTGCTTATATCCTTTTGAAGGTGCGGTTGCAGAATTGCACACAATACTCCAAATGAGGTCGTACCAAAGACTTATACAGAGGCACTATCACCTCTTTTCTTCTGCCGGCCATGCCTCTCCCTATGCACCCAAGCATCCTTTTAGCTTTCACCGTCAACGTTTCTACCTGGTTAGCTACTTTGACATTGTCAGACACAATCACGCCTAGGTTCCATTCTTCTTTTGTGAACAGAAGTATATCACCCCCTATCCTGTACTGCTTCCTTGGATTGTTGCAGCCCAAATGCATGGCCCTATATTTTTTAGCATTAAATCTCAGCTGCCAAATTCTAGACCATTCTTCAAGCTTAGCAAGATCCTTCCTCGTGCTATCTATATAAGAACATAAGAACATAAGATATGCCATACTGGGTCAGACCAAGGTCCATCAAGCCCAGTATTCTGTTTCCAACAGTGGCCAATCTAGGTCATACGTACCTAGCAGTTTCCCCAAGGGACACAGGTTCCACAATCTATATCTTCCTGGGTGTCTACTCTGTTGCAGATTATGGTATCATCCGCAAAGAGGCAAATCTTACCCGACAGCCCTTCAGTAATATCACTAACAAAGATGTTAAAAAGAACCAGACCAAGGAAAGATCCCTGTGGAACTTCACTGGTAAACTCCTTCTCCTCAGAGTGAACTCCATTTACCTCTACCCTTTGTCGCCTCCCACTCAACCAATTTCTAATCCAAGCAGTAACTTTAGGGTCCATCCCAAGTTTGCTCATAAGTCACCTGTGTGGAACAGTGTCAAATGCTTTACTGAAATCTAAAATACACCACATCTAGGGCTCTCCCTCAGTCCAACTCCCTGGTCACCCAGTCAAAGAAATCAGATTTGTCTGATAAGACCTGCCCCTGGTGAATCCATGCTGCCTCGAATCCATGCTGCCTCGGATCCTGCAATCCGTTGGACTGCAGAAACCTCACTATTTTCTCTTTCAGCAGCATTTCCAATAATTTACTCACCACAGAGGTTAAACTAACCAGCCTGTAGTTTTCAACCACATCCTTACTTCTGCTTTTGTGCAAAGGGACCACATGTGCCTCTCTCAAAACCTCTGGCACCACCTCCGACTCCAAAGTAGCATTGAAAAGGTCCATCAGTGGAGCTGCTAGAACCTCCCCAAGTTCCTTCAGTATTCTTGGATGTATCCCACCTGGTCCCATCGCTTTATTTACTTTTAGTTTAGCTAGTTCCTCACAGAGTCCTCTAAAAATTGTTTGAGCTGCCCCTCGCTTTTGTTCCTGTTTGTGGGTGTTGTCTGAGGTTCTGCTCCCAGCCCTTCATCTGTGAACAGAGAACAGAAATATTTGTTAAGCAATTCCGCTTTATCCTCATCAGCTTCTACATATTCCTCCCTTTCACCCTTCAGTCTGACAATACCACTTTTTCCCTTCCTCCTTTCACTAATCTATCTGAAAAATGTCTTATCCCCCCCCCCCCATTTTATTGCATTAGCTATTTCTTCTTCTCTTTGTATCTTTGCTTTCCTGACTACTTTGCCAGTCTCTCCAAGTTTTTCCAAACATAGATGCCCATCTTCCTCTCTCTGTGATCTCTTGTATTTCATGAAGGCCTCCCTCTTTTTCTTCACCTTTTCAGCTACCTCTTTTGAGAACCATAGCGGCCTCCTTTTCCTTTTACATTTACTTACTATTCTAACAAAGAGGTTGGTTGCTCTTGAAATATCCCCTTTCATTTTTGCTATTTTTCTACATTCCCCAGCTGTTCCCATCCCACTAATGACTCCTTGAGGTATTGGCCCATCTTGGCAAAGTTAGTTTTCCTAAAGTCTAAGACCCTTGCTTTTGAATGGATTTTATCAGTCCTTGTCCTACTACTGAACCACGCCATTTGGTGATTACTGGATGTGAGATGATCTCCCACTATAACATCAGAAACACTTTCCCCATTGGTAAGCGCCAAGTCCAGTATGGCTCCTTCACGTGTGTGTTCTGTTACCAGTTGCCTGAATACTTCTTCCTGTAAAGAATCCAGGATCTCTTTGCTTATAGGTGACACCATAACAAGGATGCACCAATCAACATCCGGCATATTGAAATCCCATATCAGTAGCACTTCCCCTTTCCTGGCAATGCTGCATCTGTCTTCTGTTAAATCTCCGTCCATGTCTTCTCCCTGTATATCATGCCAATGTAAATGGATTTCTCTTTCCCTCTTTCTAGTTTAACTCATACTGCCTCCTTTCTCCCTTTTAAGCCCTGAATTTCCATAGCTTTAGTATTATTTTTTACATATAGTGCCAATCCTCTTTCCCTTCTTCCTACCCTGTACTTTCTGAATAATGTATATCCTGGTATAGTTATATCCCAGTTATGATTGTCCATGAACCATGTCTCTAACTGCCATGAAATCCAAGTCAGCCTCTCTAATTAAAGTCTCAGCATCTGTGATCTTATTTCCCATGCTACTGGCATTTATAGACACTGCTTTCCAGATGTTGCTCCTTTTACCTATTTCTATAAAGTATTTTATGTTTCACTTACCTGGGGGCTTTCACTTACCTGAGGGCTTTCGTCACCCATCCCCAATGAATCTAGTTTAAAGCCCTCTTCAATAGGTTAGCCAGTCTGCTACTGAAAATATGTCGACCCTTCTTGGACAGATGGATGCCATCTCTACTCTGCAGCCCTTGGAACATCATCCCATGGTCCAGGAGACCAAAACACTCTTGATGACACCACCAGTGCAACCATACATTTATCTCCAGGAAGCAAGCTTCTCTGCCCTGGCCTTTATCCTCAATAGGGAGGATTGAAAAGAACAACACCGGCACCCCTATCTGCTTCATCCTCTGTCCCAGAGCCACGAAGTCACTAGATACACTCAGAGGGATACCTGGCAGTATAATTTGTGCAGACATGGATGAGCAACATTTGTTAATAGTTAGTAGGCTTGATGAGTCTCAGCAAACTCTCCGAAACATCTTGGATTTTGGCACCTGGCAGACAGCATACCTCTCTGAACATCAAGTCTGGTTGGCAGATGGGTGCTTTAATACCTCTCAGAAGAGTCACCAACCACCACTACCCTTTGCTTCCTAGTGGTCACTGATTCAGCAACTTTGGGGTGCTCAAGCTCTGGTTCTTCCCTTTCTTGGGATGCCTCCACCTCCTCCAATTCCAGGCTTACATAATGGTTCTTCAATTCAAGGGCTTGAGGAGTTGGATTGGTGATTCTGCAGGCCCTGGTGACTCATGTCCATCCTTGCTCCTTCTGTAGGCTCCCATCCTCACCTCTGCTGGAGAGCTTGGATGTTTCAAGAAGCATCTCATCAATGTACCTCTCACTGTCTTGAATGCTCCTCAGCCTTACCGCCTCTTCTCTGAGCTCCTCCACCTGTTTCTTGAGAGCTTCAGCATGTAGGCATCCTGTACATGAAACAGTTCCTTTAACTGGCATTGGGATCTCTGTATGGACAGAGGTAGAAGCTGTAACGGACGCAACAGCTTTGACAATATGATTTTTTTTAGCCATTGTTCAGTTGGTGGAGCTTTGGTACCTTGCTTTGAAATGGAGAGACCCTCCACTTGCCACAGTCCCTCCCTTCAATCCTACCCCAAGTATTCCTACCCAATCACTTCCCACCCTGCATCAACCCCAACTCCCCCAATCATAACACCTCCCCAACCACAGCAACTCCACCCCCCATCCCTCAGAATAGCCAGGAAATAGTCAAAGTGCCCCTCTAGCCTCCCCCTTCAAGGTCCCGTCCCCCCCACATACACACACACATTCAATAGCCTACCCTGGATCCACCACCCACACAGGCTGCCTAGGGATAAAGGCTGCCATACCGGAAGCCTCATCAACCAGGGCAGGACTGGAGGGGACTGCTCCTTCTCCAATGTCCACTAGATACCAGGGATGACCTTGGTAAGACCCAAGGGAGGCTTGGGGAGGTGGAGGAATGGGTGTAGGGTAGGTATAGAATTAAAGGGTCCGCTAGCCTGAATCTGAAGCCCTCTCAGACCTCCTCCAGAGGGCCTCTGGTCCCTAGTAGTCAAGTGCCCCATACCCCAGCCCCAAACAAAAAGCATAAAAGTTTACAAAGAGTTTGCCTGGAAACCTCTCCTGGGGGGAAACTCAAGGTCTTGGCTTTCTTCTGTCATTCCCTTTTCTTCTTCTTCAATCTTCAGACTTTGATCTTTTCACCTTGTTGCTCCTTATGTATGGAACAAACTTTATCTTTACATCAAGTCTCTTCTCTCCCCCTCTTCAAATCCATGCGAAAAGTTTACCTTTGAGGACACATTTGGATCCTAATCCCTTGTTCTCCTTGTCTCCTTCCCTATTTGAGCACCCTTGTTTCACACCTACCATAATCCCTCAGATCCTTTGGGGGAGGAATGTGATGGACAGGGCCAGACCATGACCTTTTACTTTCATTTAGAGGTTTCCCTGGGGGAGGAATCATTTAAATACTTATGACCCAACTCGAATCTAGAAGAAACACTAGACTATCAGAGTCTTCAGTTATCCCTAAGGGAGAGGTCCAGGGGGACTCTTTTAACCAGGAATGCCCTCTGTCTGGGCTGATAGTGGGTGGGGACACTGGATTCTAGAGGACCTCGGTTTTCAGGACATCGGGCCGTTTCATTTTATGCCAGCACCATGCAAAGGGTGCGGCAGTCAAGAATGTACTAAATTTCTGGCAGTGGCAGCATGCAGAAAATGTCTGGTGCAGGTGCAGATGCAGAATTGCAGTAATTATCTAAGTTTTGGAGAAGATCGGATTTTCTGGAGTATGTGATACTGGATGTTAGATCAGTAAGACTCATCTAGTGCCGATGATCCTGAGACCACATCAAAAGAAACCCAAGAACTGCCAGACTGGGTCAGGCCAAAGGTCCATCAAGCACAGTGTCTTGTTTCCAACAGCAGCCAATCCAGGTCACAAGTACCTGGCATATCCCAAAAGTAGCCAGTTCCATGCTACCTATCTCCAGGGATAGGCAGTGGGTTTCTCTTGGGCTACCTTAACAACAACAGTTTATGCACTTTTCCTCCAGGAATATGTCTAAACCTTTTTTTAAACTCAGCTACACTACCTGCTTTTACCACATCCTCCAACAATAAGTTACAAAGTTTAATTATACATTGAGAGAAAATATTTTCTCCTATTTGTTTTAAATATGCTACTATTTGTAACTTCATGGCATGTCCCCTGGTCGTATTATTTTTGAAAGCGTAAACAATACATTTGTGTTTACCCATTCTACTCCACTCATGATAGAGGTCTATAAAATCCTGTCTCACAGTCCCAGTACCCCAGATTCCTGGGGTACTCAACTTTTCACCTTCCTCGGTTGCATAGGGGATCGATGACACAGCCGTTTGGGGAGGCTAAAGTGGGGAAGGACTAGGGCAAGGCTGGAGCAGGGCAAGTTGTAATCCTTGGGGTGGGGGCAAGACCTATGTCAGCAGTAAAGAGTCAATGGTGGCAGGTTTGCATACAGCAGGGAAGATCTTCTTCACTGTGTAGCTCTGGTGTAGCTGCACCAGCTGCCTCCCCCAAATACCTCCGTTAGTGATGGTAATATGTACCCTGAATACACTCCAGGGAATTATGTGCCAAAAATATCAAAGTAGTGCACCAAAGTAGTACAACATTAACAGAACAGTATCTGCAATATTATGGAAATACATGCAGGTACTTGGCTTGGCTACCAGTCAGCCCTAGCCCCCTGGTCCAGCATCTTCCTAAAGGCATGTGAACACTGGTCTCCAGCAGTATTGTAACAGAAGTCCTGTGGTTACTGGCAACCATAAAGTGATTTGCCTAGTAGTTTTGCCAGTAGGTTGCCAAATGGCCACTAGGATTCAGATCTGTTGACCTTTGGTAATTCAACAATAGACTAAACATGCTTAGAACATGTATTTATTTACATTTAGCATATGCCTTTCCAGTAGACATTCAAGGAATGTTGCAATCAGGTACAGTAAGTATTTCCCCGTCTCCTGGAGGGCTTATAATCTGTGGCAATACACGGCTAAGCGACTTGTCCAAGGCCACAAGAAGTACCGGTGAAATTCAAACACTGGTCTCTTTGCTCAGACGGCCATTGATCTAACCAGTGGACTAGTCCTTACTTCTATGATTTCTAGTAAATGGTTAGCGCAGTAGGCTGAGAACCAGGAAAGAAAGAGTTCAAATCTCAATGCCACTCCTTGTGACCTTGGGGTAATCACTTAGCCCTCCATTGCCTCACTTAGATGGTAAGCCCTCTGGGAATCCCTACATACCTGAATGTAACTCACCTTGAGCTATCACTGAGAAAGGTGAGAGCTAAATCCAAATCCAAAATCCAGTGCCAGGAGTACTTTGAAGTCATCCTACAAAGGTCTTTCAGGAACTATGAAGCAATTCTGCCATACCATTACAGCACTAACTTCCAGGAGTCAAATAATAAGGGCCCTAGGTAGGAAAAGGCATCACTGAAGTGGCCAGTATAACATCAGTACAGCTACTGGGAAAACTAAACAAGCTAGATTAGTATAGATAGATCCTACATTCAGTGCTAACAAAATACCTGGCCTCCTTCACACATATAGATCATAGGTAGACCACCAACAAGTATAGAATAAGTAACCACAAACTAAGAATATGTTCTTCCACTTATCTGCTTTCTTTACTCACATTTTATAACCCATCTTGGGTTCTTCGTTCTCTTCATGATAACACTGCACGTTCCACATACCACACACACACACACACACACACCCCAAAGCTAGACTAGAATCTGCATTTTTCTTCTGTGTCCCCACTCTTTGGAACTTCCTACCTCAACTTCTTCATCTTGAAACTTCTTACTCTTCCTTCAAATCTCAACTCAAAACACACCTGTTCTCTCTGGCCTTTGGAGCCTAGGTCATCCAGGACTCAAACATACCCTCTCTTTTTGTTTTTGTGTACCTTCCTTCTCTCTTTCCTGTTATTTTATGTCATTCCTTTCTTATTTTCTTTTATTCCACTTTGCCATTGTACAGAAAGGCGATATAAAAAGTTTTAAAATAAACATGTAGACAAAAGCTAAATTGAAACCCCAAGAAATAGATTCTGCATGCAGTACAACACCAGAGAAATCAACACAGTGGTGCATGTGCAAAATATAAAGATAGCAGATATATGATTCAGTTCCTTGGCTGCAGCACCGGCCAGTCCATTGAGCAAGAATGTTGTTTGCACAGGGCCCCACGTTTCAGGAGGCCAAGCACAAACAACATTCTATATTAAATGCCCAGGTAAATTAAACAAAAAAAAACCTGGCTGTTGCTGCTGTTGCTGCCGCTTCCACCGTGGCAGCAGCAGAATCAAGTGTCCCGTGGGCTCCCCACCTGCCCGGCAGAGTCCTCCCTCCTTGCATCAGTCCCTTCGGCGCCGACTTTCAGAGCCACGAAGGGAGAGTTTCCCTCTCTCGGCTCTGTTAAGCCTGCTGGGGCTGATGGGAAACAGGAAATACCTGTTTCCCATCAGCACCGGCAGGCTTAACAGAGCCACGAGGGAGAAACTACGAGGGGGGCTAAGACTGAAAATGGAGTGATGGGGGGTTAAGACTGGTAATGGGCTATGGGGGGGCTAGGACTGGAAATGGGCTGATGGGGAGGGTTAGGACTAGAGGTGGGCTGATGGGGTGTTAGGACTGGTAATTTATTTATATTCTCTTATATACTGTGCTATTCTGCATCAGTGTGGTTTACATTGAACAAACTGAAATTACATTGAACAGAGCATTATAACTTGGAGATAACTATTTTACAGGGAACATGGGCTATGGAGGGTTAAGTGGCTTGCCCATGACCACAAGGAGCACCTGTGGGACTAGAAACCCCAGTCCTTCCGGCCCAAGGTTGCTGTCCTCTAGTGGGATTTGAACCCCTGACCTTCTGGCCTGAAGTACCTTGCCCCAACCACTAGGCCACTCCTCCACTCCATGAGTCCATTTCAATCCAAGCCCCCACCACAGCCCATTTCCAATCTTAGCCCATTTCCAATCATAATGGGGTGATGGGGGGGTAGGACTGGTAATGTGCTATGGGGGGGCTCGGACTGGTAATGAGCTGGGGGGGTTGCTAGGACTAGAAATGGGCTGAATGCAAGGGGGGCTTGAACTGCAAATAGCTGATGGGAAGGGGGGCTCGGACTGGAAATGGGCTGAGTCGGGGGGAGCTAGGACAGGAAATGGGCTGATGGATGGGCTAGGATAGGACTGGAAATGGGCTGTTGGGGGGTGCTAAGATTGGAAATGGACTGTGGTGGGGGCTTGGATTGAAATGGACTCATGGAGGGGCTAGAACTGGAAGTAGGCTCATGGGGGGCGTGGATTGGAAATGGGCTGAGTGGAGGGGAGCTAGGATTTGACATGGGCTGATGGTGGGGCTAGAAAATGACTAGAAATGGGCTGATGGGGAGCTGGGATTTGGAAAAGAGTTGATGGAGGGACTCAGATAGGACTGGAAATGGATGGGGGAGCTAGGACTGGAAATGGGCAGATGGTGGGGCTAGAATAGGACAGGAAATGGGCTGATGCAGGGACTAGAAGGGAGCGGATGATGGGTGGAGCTGGAACTAGAAGGGAGCTGATGTTGGGGGAGGATTAGAATGGGATGGGGCTGGGAGAGTGAAATGGAGAGGGGGAAAATATTTTGTGTGGGAGGGAAGAAAAATCTACAATTGGCTGGGTATTGGGAGAGTAAGTGGGGATTGAGGATGGAGGGGTAAAATTTGAGTGGATGAAATAGGAATGAGGAAAGAGCAAAAGGAGAAAGATTAGTATGTTAAAGCAGAGAGAGAATGGAAAAAACTAGAAGAGAGAAGAAAGGACAAATGGACAGCAGACGATGGAGAGTTAGCAGAAGACACGAAGAAACCAGAAGAAAGTGGCTGGAGCAATTGCAACTGAAAAATAAATGCACAAAAGGTAGAAAAATAACTCTTTATTTTGAATTTATTAACTGGGAAATGTGCATCATTAACATCCGCACTTTGTTTAGTACAAGAGGAAATTAATTTATAGTTTTAATTCTACAGTGTTGTTGTACATTCCAAGTTTGGCTTTTGGGGTTCCCAGTTTACTTATTGTCTTCCTGTTTCTAAATTGTGATTCCTTGTTTGGTGATGGTCTATGTTCTGCATGTGTAACTGAGCTGAGGTATTCTGTTTATGTAATTCCTATTTGACATTGCCACTTGTTCTCTTTCCCCAGTAGGTCATGTATTGTTATTCTCTGAAATGTACTGGTTTAATATTTGCAGTGTTGCCTTTTGATAGGTAGAGTATGGTGCTTTGTGAGTCCTGGTAGTGCTGCTACGATACAGCGGGTTTGCTATGGGTTCTAAATGGGCAGTGTTTGTAGTAGTTCCTAATGTGCCTGGCGGTTGGCACTATAGTAATGTAGAAATATTTTAGTCTTTTTTTATCCATACACTCATTAAGAGACATATTTACTAAAAGTTAGTGTACGGTAACATTATGCAAATATTTATGCAAATAAGGCTCTGCACCAAGTCTCCGCACATGGCCCCGCACCCCCCTTGGGCTGCCCCTTCTTGGCTGCACACCCTTTCTCTACGCAGATGATATTCAGATTCTCTTCACTGCTCCTTCCTCTTCTTTGGCTATCTCTCCTCTCCAAGCAAGTCTCACAACTGATCACCAATGACTTTGCAACAGCCATCTTATTTTCAATGCTAGCAAATGTAGATAATCATGGTTTAATGGCAGAAAGCCAACATGGATTTAGCCAAGGAAAGTCTTGTCTTACTAATCTCTTACATTTTTCTTCAAAGTGTGAATAAATAGGTAGATAAAGGTGAACCGGTTGATATAATGCATTTGGATTTTCAGAAAGCCTTTGACAAGGTCCCTCATGAAAGACTCAGTGAAATTAGAAAGTCATGGAATAGGAGGCAGTGCACCATTGTGGATTAGGAACTGGTTAAAAGATAGAAAACAGAGTAGGGCTAAATGGCTAATTTTCTCAAAGGAGAAAGGTGAATAGTGGAGTACTCCAGGGCTCTGTTCTGGGTCCACTGCTTTTTCCCCGGAGGGAGCTACCAGACACTTACTCATACCCCTAGAATGATGTTCAAGTAGTCTAGACCAAGCAGTTACCTCTCAGTCTAGCAGTCTTCCTGGTGGAGGCGTATGGGAATCTTCACTATCCACGTCTCTTCTCGCTTTTCCCAAACAGGAATCAGAGAAGAAAATAAACTAAATGGAATTCAGATAGTATACCAATGTGATAATACAATTTTATTTTGAAGGTGATGTCAGCACAAAAACAAATAATCACATTTACCATAGAGGTTGAAATTGTAAATGGAATTTATTGGTAACTAAATTAATTAGAGTCAATCAGTTGAGAAGATTGATTCTAGATTCTACAACAAATAAGTTTTCTTTCTAACAGCAGTGGTCCACGGAAGTTCAGGTTACCAACCCCCAGCAACATTTCAGTACTTCAGTTTAAAACATCATTAAGATAAATAACTTTTACTATTATTCTTATTGTGAATTTACATTTCTTTCCAACATCTGAATTAGATTTTCACTCAGGTTTACTGTTCAGGATTTACATAAACTGCACCGTTTACCAGGTAAAGTTTCACATCTCAGAGTACTCTCTGTAAAAGAATGAGCTCATCAAGGTCCCCTTACAGTTCTTTTAGAGTGTGTGCGATGGTGGAGGTACCTCAGTCTTTAATCTTCCAAATTCCTCTCTTGAGTGGGAGCCCAGTGCAGTCTATGATAGAAATTCCTCAGGTTCCTTTTTCCTCCAGGCAGCCAGTCCAGCGATGTCCAGTTGCTGTTTCCTATTAACCTAACTTTAATAACTCAAAAAGAGAAAACCTTAGTCTAATCAGTAGAGGCTATTCAGTCTGGTTTGGATTAAGGAAAGACTGAATCATTTCTATTTACTGTCCCCGTACTAAGAAAACAAAAGGTAATTAATAAATCCCTATCTATCTTTTCCCCCTTTCAGTTCAGCAGACACACTCAGACCAGATCACTAGCAATTCAAAAATTGATTCTTGCTTTAATAAAAGTTAATGTCAGCACTGCTTCAACATCCTAATAACCCAGAACTTAACCCAGTTACAGCACAGTTCAATCACTAATAAACTGACTTAATTTGAACCTTGTCTCTCCTCAAAGGAATATTCTTCTGGATATTCTCTTTGAGTTTAATTAATTTCTGTTATTCACTACAGTAAGAGGAACCCTTTACCCCAAAGGAAGTACAAAGGGTTTTTATTCCTTTTCTTAGGACCCTTAAGTCCTCAGAATTCTCAATCCCGTTTCCTTATCCTTTTGATAAAGGCGTACAAGATTTCAATTAGAAACACTTCCCCTCCTCCTCCAAATTACACCAAACTTTTAAAACTGGATGGCAAACACACCACCTCAATTCACAGTCTCTACAAAGAGAGAGATTTGACTCAGTAACAAATCCAAATTTCTGCTTCAGTTGCCACTGCGACTAGTTTTAAACTCACAACAATAGCAGTTACTGATAAATCACACCTGTGCTCACCAGAGTGCTTCAAAAGAGCTTCTAAATACTCTTTTTCTTCCCCAAATATACAGAAACCAACAAGTTAATCAAGCTCTACTATATTTCCAATCAAGTGCTTCACTTTAAGCTTAAAATTCACTTCAATTAACCTCACAATACACACACAGACATCCTACCATATTTGCCTTCTTCAGCCTCAACTGCCAGAAAGAGGGGAAAACAGTTACCCACCTTCTTTTCTTTCTTGCTCTCCAAGACACCTCTCCCACCACCTACAAAGTAGATCCTTAGCAACCATAATTTTTGAACCCTAAGACGTCAAAACCTTCACTTCAAATTATTTTTTCCTAAAAGGATGGTTCAGAATTAAATTTTAAAAGACCTTATCTTACTTCACTAGGGCAGCTAAGACAAAAACACCTTAATATACATTGTAAGAGGTTTCTTCCTACCTTAAGCAATCACTTTTAAAGAGATCTGTACACTTTAATGGAACCGGAATTTGTTGTTTATAAAACAAATCCTTTTTCCCCCTAAGATGGCCTTTTTAAAGTCTGAAAAGCATGAACTAGTCCTTTTTAGGATAACTTTAAACTCTGAGGATAAACCCCTGCCCCTGGGGGAAAACAAGTGATTTTCTGGCAATAATGAACACTTTTTCAAAAACTCAGTATGTTTTCCAGGAAAGCACATCTCCTGCATCTGAACTCTAACTTTATATTTCTTTAATTTCAACTTTTAAAGTCTCTAAAAATCAGCACTTTTACATTGAAGCTACTGTTCCTTTAAGGCAATCCTGACTCATTAGCATACAGTTTGCTCCACCCCAGTGTAGATCTGAAAGACTCAGATTTCTTTTAACTTCTTTCTCTTTGAATAAGGGCTTCTTAGCTCAAAACCATATTCGGGGCTCTCTCAGCCTTTTTCCAAACTGGGGAACACTTTTATTCTAATTTTATTTTATCTTAAACTCAGTCCCTCTGCCTCCTTTTTTTAATTTAAGAAAACCCCAGACTGCCTGCAATCGGCTGCAAATCAGCCCCAAGGACAAAAAAACACACCGCAGCACTCAGCTGCCCCAGGGAGACCCAGGTCATCCCAGCCAGGTAAATCTTTTTATTTTTTAACCTCTGGTTACATTAACATATTTATAAATGACCTGGAAATGGGAATAACAAGTAAGGTGATCAAATTTGCAAATGACACCAAATTATTCAAAGTTGTTAAAACACAAGAGGATTGTGAAGAATTGCAAGAAAACCTTGAAAAATCGAGAGAATGGGCATCCAAATGGCAGATGAAATTTATTGTGGACAAGTGCAAAGTTATGCACTTAGGGAAGAACAACCCAAACTACAATTATACAATGCAAGGTTCCACATTAGGAATCACCACTCAGGAAAATGATCTGGGTGTCATCGTGGATAATATATTGAAACCCTCTGCCCAGTGTGCAACTGCCATCAAGAAAGCAAATAGAATGCTAGAAATCATAAGAAAAGAATAGAAAATAAATCCAAGGATATTATAATGCCTCTATATCGCTCCATAGTGCAAACCGAACCTTGAATATTGTGTGCAATTCTGGTCACCATATCTTAAAAAGGATATAGTAGAATTTGAAAAGGTACAGAAAGAGTGACCAAAATGGTAAAGGGGATGGAAGGATATCACTATGAGGAAAGGCCTAAAAGGTTAGAGCTGGACGAGGGATCCAAAATGATGCTTTGAGGATGCCCATGGGCAGATGTACCTGTTTGGTGCTCCTGCTTGGCCGCCTTGAGGACTCCTCCCCTCCTGCTATGGGGAAGAGGAAAGGGAATAGAAGACTCTTTCTCCCGGAAGGCACCCATCCTGTAACTTCACGGCAGATAACGTTGGAGGCCTTCAGCATTCCGTCCGCATCTCCGGTTTCCTGGCACCTCTGGGGAGAGTTTCCTGGGCAGCAGCGATGTGGCTTCATTGAGTCCTATTGTGTGGATGCCACCCCATAACCCCAGAGGTATTCCGCTGACCAGTGCATTGGAGCTCCTGTGAACCCATGGCAAGTTTGGGGGCTCTAACTGGAGGTGCTTCAGTTGATGCTTCATCCCCCCTGGAAGTGAGGGCAGTTGGAGGAGGACGTCCTGCTCTGGAGAGGCTTGTGGAGTCCATTGTGAATGAACAAGGCAAGACAGCTCTTCATGGTTTTATGGGAGAAGTGCAAAGATCTAAGATGGTGACATTTGAGTATCTGTGGACTGTGATTCAGGGATTTAATTCTTCCTTTCAAAGTTTGTCGAGTCAAGTTCTTGTGGACATTAAAGTTGTTTCTCAAGCTGTTCTCAGTCAATCCAAAGCAATGGAAGTGCTCGTTGGAAGAATGGATATGTTGGAGACTACAGTGGCTTGTCAATAGGCTGTGAGTAATATGGTGATGAAGGACTGCACTATAACGGCCCGACAGATGGAATATTTGTAAAATCGAGTTAGGTAGAATAATCTGCACCTGCTGAACTTCCCATAGTCCCCTTTTGTTCTGCCGGTTGAAATGGTCAAGAAATATCTTACTGAGGTTCTTGGAATGGACCCTGGGAACTTGCCTCCACTGGCGAGGGCCCAGTATTTGCCGCCAGGTGAGGTTATTCCCCCCCAGGTTTGGCAAGAGAACTCAGTTGTGCTAACTTGACTGAGTTTCTGGAATCCTCACTGGAGGTTATTACCCACAACTGT
Source organism: Ichthyophis bannanicus (assembly GCA_033557465.1). Taxonomy (NCBI): domain Eukaryota; kingdom Metazoa; phylum Chordata; class Amphibia; order Gymnophiona; family Ichthyophiidae; genus Ichthyophis; species Ichthyophis bannanicus. The sequence goes on from CM066035.1 coordinate 783,081,902, forward strand.
TATTTTGACTTTTGCTTTGGAATTTAATTGGAATGCAATCTTTAAACTATATTTTCGTGCAATAAATAAGCCTTTTTTAGGTTCTTGCATACCTATTTTTCCTGATATGTTGCAGTACACTCAAAATCGGTGACAGGGGTTCCTGGCTTTACGGTCCAGGGCCCAGTCTCTAGGTCTGCAGTTTGTGCTTAGATTTCCTTATGTGTGAGTGTGGTGATGCATGATGATAAGATGCCTATCTTCTTTGAACCTAAAGTGTTGGCTGATTGCCCTGTCTCCACTTTCACAGCCACCACTGTAGTGACCTTTGTGGGATTTGTTTTCTGGAGGTTAAGATCGAGAGGGCACGCCATGCTCTGAATCTGACAAGTCCTAATGCGCCAAAATATATTATCGTCTGTTTTCATGACTAACTAGTCAAGGAGAGAGTCGCTAAAATTGCCCCAAGCAAAGGCTAGTATATTTGGGACTCTCATTCAATTGAAGTTTTTGCCCTGTGAGATGTTACCAGCAAGCTTTTTGAGGACTGAGGAGAAAATTAAATATCACTGTCTGCATCATTTTGGGATGGCATTTACTACAGAGGGTAAGACTTTTAAGGCTTATTTCCAAGAAGAGACAATTCAGATGCTTTATAAGAAGGGTATTTCTGTCTTACAATCTAGAGAAAAGCATAAGAGGCTGGTTAAACATGTTACCAAGGGTGGCAGGAGGCTTCACAGGTGTTTGGACATGCAGGATTGAAGAACAGACTTGGGATAAGAGTAAACTTCTGTTTGTTTCTGAACTGCCTTGAATCTGGTTTGGAGGCAGTATTGGTTTGGATGTAACTGTTCTTCTTGTTGTTGTTGTTAAGTGCCGTCGAGTCAGAGTCGACTCATGGCGACCCTCTGGATAGCTATCCTAAATTGTGTTCGGTCTTCAGTCAGGCGGCTCATTGTTGACAGACTGGTACCCATAGCTCTTGTTATTGTATCGATCCATCTCATTGCTGGCCTTCCTCTTTTGCGTTGACCTTCTATCTTCCCAAGCATGATGTCTTTCTCTAATGATCTCTCTCTTCGCATAATGTGTCCAAAGTATGAAAGTCGAAGTCTTGTCATCTGAGCTTCTAAAGAAAGCTTAGGTTTGATCTCCTCTAGTACTGACGGGTTTGTTCTTCGGGCAGTCCATGGTATACACAGTATTCGCCGCCAGCACCCTAATTCAAAGGCATCAATTTTCTTCCTGTCTTTTTCACTGTCCAGCTTTCACATCCATATGATGTTATTGAAAATACCATGGCTTGAACAAGTCGAATCTTTGTATGGAGAGAGACATCTCTGCTCTTGAGAATCTTATCTAGGTCTTTCATAGCCATTCTGCCAAGAGTAATGCGTCGTTTGATTTCTTGACTGCTTGTTGCTTCTTTATTGATAGTTGATCCAAGTAGGTTAAAGTTGTTCACAATTTCAATTTCTTCTCCTTCAACGATGAACCTGTTGATTATGCCAGTTGTCATGATCTTTGTCTTCTTTACATTAAGGTGCAGGCCCATTTTGAGACTATGTTCTTTGATTGTGAGAAGCAAATGTTTCAGATCATCTTCACTTTCAGCCAGTAATGTAGTATCATCAGCATAGCGAAGGTTGTTGATGAGTCTTCCACCAATCTTAACACCTCTGTTGTCTTCATACAATCCTGCTTCTCTGATGATTTGTTCTGCATATAAATTAAACAGGTAGGGGGAAAGTATGCAGCCTTGTCTTACACCTTTGCTTATTTTAAACCATTCTGTTTCTCCTTGTTCCGTTCGAACTGTTGCTTCTTGATCAATGTACAGATTGCGCAGGTGTTCTGGTATACCCATGCTTCTTAATGTGGCCCAGAGTTTCTCATGGTTTACACAGTCAAAAGCCTTGCTATAGTCGATAAAGCACAAATAGATATCCTTGTGGTATTCTTTAGTCTTTTCAAGGATCCATCTCACATCCGCAATGATGTCTCTCGTTCTTCGCCCTTTCCTGAACCCTGCTTGCACTTCAGGTAGTTCTTGTTCCAGGTATGGTTATAGTCTCTTTTGAATAATCTTCAGTAGAATCTTGCTGGCATGTGGGATCAGAGCGATTGTTCGATAATTTCCACAGTCATTTGGATCACCTTTCTTTAGTATTGGTATAAACACAGATCTTTTCCAGTCAGTTGGCCATGATGTTGTCTTCCATATTTCTTGGCAGAGCCTTGTAAGTATGGTAACAGCTGCATCAGATTGCTGCAATACTTCTATAGGAATGCTATCGATGCCTGGTGCTTTGTTCTTTGATAAGGCTTTCAATGCTGCTTCAACTTCTTCTTTCATCACCAATGGTTCCCGATCATAAGGTACAGGTTGAAACAGCTGTTGGTCCACTTGATCTTTATCATATAAAAACTCTGTATATTCCTTCTACCTTTTCTTGATCTTCTCAGCATCATTCAACATAGAACCTTGAGCATCTTGTAACATTCCAATTCGAGGCTGGAACTTTTTCTTTAACTCTTGTAGCTTTAGGAAAGCCAATCTTGTTCTTCCTCTTATAGTTTCTGCTTCTATTTCCTTGCAAGTGTCATTGTAGTACTTTTCCTTGTCCTGTCTTGCTGCACATTGGAAATCTTTGTTGAGTTCTGTTATTGTCTTTCTTTCTCCTCTGGCTTTAGCTTCTCTGCGTTTCTGGGCAATTGTCAGAGTTTCTTCCGTCATCCATTTTGGCCGTTTTTGCTTTTTCACCTTTTGTAGAGACTTCTCGCTTTCTTCCAACACAGCCTTCTTGATGTCATTCCATAACTCTTCCAGAGCTCTGTCATTTGTATCTAAAGCAGCAAATCGATTTTGCAGGCAGTCTTTAAATTCCAGTGGTATATTCTCAAGGTCATATTTTGCTGCATTCATGAGTGGTTTGCTCTTTTTCAACTTTAGCTTGAGTTTGCATACTAGTAGTTGATGATCTGTACCACAGTCAGCTCCAGGTTTTGTCTTTGTTGATGTTATGGAGCTTTTCCATCGTTGACTTCCAGATGTAGTCAATTTGATTTTTATACAATCCATTGGGTGAAGTCCATGTGTACAGTCACCGCTTGTGTTGCTGGAAGAAGGTGTTTGAGATTAATAGATCATTGGTCTTGCAGAATTCTATCAGTCTTTCTCCAGCTTCATTTCTGTTGCCAAGTCCATATTTTCCAACTACTTTGCCTTCTTCTTTGCTGCCAACCTTTGCGTTCCAGTCACCCATGACTATCAGGATATCCTGTTTGCATGTTCTGTCAATTTCAGCTTGTACTTGTTCATAGAACTTGTTCTTCTTATCTCTAGCTTAATTGATGACAAATTTTGACAATGGGGGCATGGGGTGATGAGGTGTGAGGATGGGGGTCTGTTTGAGTGCTTGGGGATGGGGAGTGATGTGTGTGTGTGTGTGTGTGTGTGTATGTGTGTGTGTGTTTGAGGTTACTATGAGTGGAGGGTTTTGCCTTGGTCTGTGGTGTTACACCTCCCGAGGGGGCTTTTCTGTAAGGGAGTGAGCAGGCTTCGATTTGAGGTAAGGCTGGGGAGGGGAGATGTAGTTGAGGTTTGAAAAAAAGGGATGGATGGGATAAGCTGTTGGTGAGGTGTTTATGTTTGGTCTGCTTGATGTGTCTATGTGGGTGAGGGACCTGAATATGGGAGGTAGTGATTGTTTGGGATGAGGGGCAATGCCTGCAAATTTTTGCAAAGTAATTTCAGTTAATGTTAAAGGGTAGAATTCACCCTAGAAGCGCCAGAATGTATTTAAAGAGAGAATACATTTGCATGCAAGCAGATTTTTTTTTACAAGAAACTCATCTTTTGCAAAGCATGAACATTTAGCAACATCCAGCAGTTTTCCTAATGTTCTTCTTGCATCTAATTGGGGGGCAAGGAAAAAGGAGATGAGGGTTGTTCTCTTGTCTGGAGACCTTAAGTACCAGCTGCTGGATCACAAATCTGATCCCTGAGGAAGGTACTTGTGAGTCACAATCGAAGTACAGCTTAGTTAACAATTACATGCCAACCAGTGCCAGAGTAAATTTTGGGAAAAGCCTGAGGAGGTTCTTTTGAATGTGAAGGAGGGTACATCAATTTTGGGAGAAGACTAATATAGCACTCTCATCAAGACTTGACTCATTGGAAAGGTTCTGTCAGTGATTAAGGGACTGAGCTGAGTGGAAGGCATGATGGTGGGATGGGTGTCCCTGATATTGGGAAATATTCTTGTATAGAGTAATTGAGAACTGTGGCCAATTGGCTGAGGCCCAATATAGAAGCAGTGGGTTGTGCTATAGCAAGGGTTCCTAGGGAGAAGGAAGTGCCTTGAGGAGGTAGCTGGGGGACTAGATGGGATGAAGGGTAATGTTTGATGCAATAATCCTTTTGTGGCAATGGCACTGCCTGTTTGGCAAAGGTTGAAGAGTGTTTTGTTAGCTACGAAGACCGATCCCTTGGGATGCCTTTGCAACTAGTACATAATTTTCTGGGAGCAGGCATGAGGCCTAATTTTGATAGGAAGCAAAGATGCTATATAGAGTGTGGGATTTTTGGGATATTGATAAACCTGGTGATTTTGATTTTCTCTGCCTCGCATATGGGTTAGGGCCAAAAGATGTGTTTAGATATCAACAAATGTCCTCTGTTTCCAGAAGTAAATCTGTGTGGATTGACTTGTTGAAGGACCGAGGGACTGTTGGAGGTCAGATCGGAGCTCAAAGGGATTATTTCTAGGATTTATAAGTTACTGAATACTTCCAGCCAGCTGCATTTCCAGCATTTACGTAGCACAATTTTCGTAAGGATCTCATAGAAGCTCAGTAAGCTATACCATGCTATGATGAAAGTGTCCAACCAACCAACTTAACTGAGAATACCTGCAAAGTTTTATAGGTAGTGTCTGATCCCGCCATGGCCCATGGGTTGTGAACCAAAGGGGCGTGCTCCTTTGGTCATGCCCCTGAAATACACTGGAATAACCAAGGAACTAGTGTGGCTGAGGACAATTAACAATAGGGAAATGCAAGAATAAAATTGGCATGAAGGTAGTATCTACTGCAGAATTACAAGGTAAGATTTTGGGTGTTATGGATAGACACTTGATTCCTTTGACTTCCAGCTCGCTATCACCGGAAGGGGTCTCTGAGCCCCGATTCCCAAATCCTGCCACCGCTTTCTGTACTGGCTTTGTCCTCTATGATATTGGAAGATATCAGTGCTGACTTTTCCTCTGGAGTTCCAATATCACAACCTATACCACCGGTGTTCTCTGGGGCTGTTATCTTTCCCTCTATTGAGGATGATGTAACCCTTAAAGATCTACTCAGGATGATTAAAAACATTGATGTCAGATTGACTGCTACAGTAGCCTCTTTATGTACTTTTACTCATGGGGTAGCAGATGGATAAACAGCTTTGTAGTTTGAATAAGTCTTTTGCTCAAACCCATTCTCAAGTCCAATCATGTGCTATATCTAATACTGCTTTTATTAAAGATTCTTTGGCTGTTCAAGCCAGACTGGAAGCTTTAGAGATGGGGCTCATGCAAGGAATCTCCTTTTTTTTTAAATTTTCCTTTAACTCACCTGCTTTCCCAGAGATTCTTCTTCAAAAATACTTTTCAGAGGTTCTTAAATTTACAGATTTAATTGAAGTTTCACAAATGTATTATATTCCTAGTAAAATTAGAGTGGCTAATACGGGTGAGGGTGAAATGGATTCACTTCACCCATTACCCAGCCAGGATTTGACTGCTTTTCTAGAAGACTCCTTAGATGTATTAATAAGCGGAGTATTCTAGTGATTACACTGGAGGCAGAATCCTCCAAATTTAAAATTCTTAAAACGTTCTTTCATCATAAAGATGAGCTATTCTGTGACCACAAACTCAACATTCGCCAGACTCATGCTAGGCAACATCAATTCCTGGAACTTAAGCAACAGGTTTTGCAGTTAGGGCAACCTTTTATTTGAAGTTTCCCTGCAAATGTGTAATAGCTTGGCAGGGGCAGACACATGTTTTCTTTCAAGCCTCTCAACTGCAATCTTTCTTAAGGGATAGAGAGAATAGGTTAATAGGCTGTGAAAATTAGTATGTTTAGTACCTTATGTAGCACTTAGACGCTTAATTTCCTCGGTTGATGTGATTTTTGAGATGTCAAATGCTGCTCCCTTGCTGTGGACTTGATCATGTATATTGGATTATGGAAGTGATGTGTTTGGCTTTGTATTTCCAGATTATTATGGTTTCTTTTGTATTTGTGGAATGTAATCACAATCATAAAAAATTTAAAAAAAACCAACTATGTTGCTTTTATGAAATAGTTCAAAATTGGCCCTCGTACTTGGACTTCCAGCCTAGGTGATCTGTTATAAAATTATCCTCCACGTGTAAGTGTTGCATGATGGCTGGTAATTCTCTCCTTTCTGGGGCCTGGGAATACTATGGATGCTGTATAACCATTCCCAGATGGAGCAGGGTTCTACCATTACATTTCAGGGGAAAGTTTTCTTAATTTAGCGCTCTTGGGAACAAGGACCTCCGACATTTTTCCTTGCACATTTTTTTTTCTGTTGATGTTTTCCCTTCCTGAAATTGCATGATATGAATATGAACCCATTTGAAAAAAAGATATGAGCAGAAAATTATAGTTGCCGTGTTAGTCTGCTTCAATATGTACAACTAAAGGTCAGCTAACACGTTGTAGGTGATACTTTTTATTGGACAAACGTAATATATTTTTGAAAAGCTTTCGAGAGTTATAATCTTTTCATCAGGTCTACTCTCAAAAGCTTCTCAAAAACATATCAAGTTAGTCCAATAAAAGGTGTCGCCTACAACTTGTTTGTTGACCTTTATTTGCACATAAAAAAGATGTGTTATTCTGAAAATGCACAAGCAAACTGATCTGCAGGCTCTTTGCATGTTTTTTTGAGTGAAATGTAGATTCTGGAGCATTCTGTTTAATCTTAACTAACAAGTATCATTCTACCTGGGCTTCTGTGGGTTCGCTTAGCATCATGCAGAAAGAGCACTACATAATAACTTAGAGCAACTAGGTACTGTAAAACTAATTCTTTGACAGCATCAAGATCTTGTGCTGTAGTTGCTCAACAAGCAGAGGTTCTCTTGGTTTCTCTGTTTGGTGTGTCTGTGATGATAGATATATAGGAAATGTAACTATTTTTAACCAGATTTTAAGGTACAAAGCAACCTGAGCTTGAAAAAATCCCCAGAAAACAAAGTATATACACAAAATGCAGTGACATTTGAAAATTACCCTTCTGCTTCTGACCTTTAGAAGAGCTGTTATGGTGCCATCTAGTATATTTTGGAAGTCTTTCAAGTATACCCTTGACTCACCACAGACCCATAAAAACCAATTAAATAAAAGACGTCGAATGTAAATATTGTGTCTTCACTTGATTACTGTATACCAAGACATAGGCTGAGTTAACAACTGTTAGCACATTAGAGATTCCCAGTGGGGAAGTCCATCCACACTCAAAATGTTTGTTCTTCACTCCTTGATAGAGAAGGTTCATTGATCCTGCGCTGATCTTTTTTTCTAACACATGCCTTGTGCACTAAAAGAGTAGGGGAATAGCCTAATGGTTAGAGCAGCACCCTTGCAACCAGCAAGACCAAGGTCTAAATCCTACTGGCACCTCTTGTAGCCTTGGGCAAGTTACTTAACTCTCCACTGCTTCAGGTACAAATTTAGATTGTAAGCCCTCGGGGAACTACCTACCGTATGCAAATCTAATTTGTCTTGAACTATTACTGGAAAGGTATGAACTAAATACAAATATTAACAGCATGGCCAATAGCAACTTGATTGTAGATGTGAAACTGCAATCACATCACCAAAAACAGACCAGAGACCCATAGAAGGATGATAGCAAGGTACAAGAGAGGGAAGTTGGAAGGACATAGAAACATAGAAAAATGACGACAGAAAAAGACCACATGGCCTATGTAGTCTGTCCTTCCATATCAACAACTACAACAGTCCCCTTTTTTCTTTTAGAGATCCTTTGTGTCTGTCCCATGCTTTTTTTAATTCAGATACTATCCTCATCTCACCACCTCCACTGGGAGACTATTCCATGGATCCACCACTCTTTCTATTAAGAAATATTTCGGCATATCACTCCTCAATCTATCCCCTTTCACCCTCATCCCATGTCCCCTCATAGCAAAACTTGCTTTCAATCGAAAGAGGCTCTCCCCATGTGCATTTATGTCATGGAGGTATTTAAATATCTCAATCATATCACCTCTATCCCGCCTTTCCTCTAAGGCAGTGGTTCTTAACCAGTCCTCCTTGAACCCCTAGGCCAGTCGGGTGTTCAGGATAGCCCTAATGAATATGCATGAGATATATATGCATTAGAGATATCCTGCCAACCTGACTGGTTTGTGGCCCTCTAGCGCTGGATTCGGAGACCCCTGCCTTACATCTCTGTCATTTAAGAATGTGAGTGGGCAAGGTGCAGATCTCCAAGACATCAAAAAGGTTAGAGAGAATTTGTCACATGCCTCTTTGCTTCTCACCACCACCAAAATATTGTCTATTAGACAACTTTTTGGTGGTGGTGAGAATTGAGGAGGCATGTGACACATTCTATCTACCCTTTTGATGTCTAGGACATCTGCACCTTGCCCACTCACAATCTTAAATGACAGAGGTGTAAGGCAGGGGTCTCCAAATCCAGCTCTAGAGGGTCACAAACCAGTCAGGTTGGCAGGATATCTCTAATGCATATATATCTCATGCATATTCATTAGGGCTATCCTGAACACCCGACTGGCCTAGGGGTTCAAGGAGGACTGGTTAAGAACCACTGCTCTAAGGTGTACATATTAAGATCCTTAAGTCTGTCCTCATATGCTTTATAATGAAGACCACTAACCATTTTAGTAGCCACCCTCTGTACTGACTCCATCATGTTTATATCCTTTTGAAGGTGCAGTCTCCAGAATTGCACACAATACTCCAAATGAGGTTGCACCAAAGACTTATACAGAGGCACTATCACCTCCTTTTTTCCGCTAGCCATTCCTCTCGGTATGCACCCAAGCATCCTTCTAGCTTTTGCTGTCGCCTTTTCTACTTGTGTAGCTACTTTAAGATCATCAGATACAACCACGCCTAGGTCACACTCTTCTTTAGTGGACAAAAGTACTTCACCCCCTATACTATATTGCTCCCTTGGATTGCTGCAGCCCAAATGCATGACCTTCCATTTTTTAACATTAAATCTCAGCTGCCAGATTCTAGACCATTCTTCCTTAGCTAGATCCCCCCTCATGTTATCTACACCTTCCTGGGTGTCTATTCTATTGCAGATTTTGGTATCATCCGCAAAGAGGCAAACCTTACCGACAGCCCTTCCTCTATTTCACTAACAAAGATGTTGAATCGGACAATAGAGGAGGAAAGGCAGAGCAAATAAAAAGGGACAGATGATGATCAGTCATTGAACTAGCTACTTTTAGCCCCATTAGATACCACAGTGCATGGTTATGAGTCCAGGATTTCTCACCATTCCTTACTTTGCTTAATAGCTGCCTCTATGTTAAAGCAACCTTTGTATCTTCTTAACTAGACACCACTGGTTTCTCTCAACATGTCACCATTTCTCAGTAAACAGGAATGCAAACTTTGCACTAATTTAGTAGCACCCTGAAGGAGTATTCTGATGGTCGTGAACCCGGACTTGTGAATATTGGTTTGCTTGGAAATTGCATATTTTACAACTTGTAGAGACTATTGACTATTTATGTGTATGCCTATTTATGTGTATGACTATTTATTATATTGACTATTTATGTGTATGTTGAACAAGTCAGAAGGAAGCTTGGATTAAAGATCTTTGATTCTGAGGAGAGAAGGGGCACTGCAGAGCTTAACCATTATGGCTGCAGGATCAACTGCTCTGTAGCAGTGAGACTGTTCTTTAGATATCGGGCCCCCTAAACGTCTCTCAAATCCACTGTGGTGTATATCTATGATCAGGGCCGGCCCGTCCATTGAGCAAGAATGTTTTTTGCACAGGGCCCCGCGTTTCAGGGGGCCCCGCGCAAAAAACATTCTTCATCCCAAATTTTAAAAAAAAAACCCAGCTGCTTCTGCCGCGGCAGCATCAAGAGTGCCGCCGTGGGGCCCCCCTCCTGCCCGGCAGAGCCTCCCCCTGCCCGGCAGAGCCACCCAGTCCCTGCATCGTAGGCTAGCATCAAGAGTGCCGCCGCGGGGCCCCCCTCCTGCCCGGCAGAGCCCCCCCCCTGCCCGGCAGAGCCGCTCAGTCCCTGCATCATAGGCTGGCCCCGGCGGGATTAACAGAGCTGCGAGAAACTCTCGCGGCTCTGAAAAGAAGCCCGCGTTCGGGGATGATGCTAGCCTACGATGCAGGGACTGGGCGGCTCTGCTGGGCAGGAGGGGAGGCTCTGCCGGGCAGGAGGGGGGGCCCCGCGGCGGCACTCTTGATGCTGCCGCGGCAGAAGCAGCTGGGGGGTTTTTTTGTTTTTTTTAAACTTGGGATGATAGGAGGGAAGGGGGTTTAGGACTGGTACCAGTGGCTATGGGGGGGGGGCTAAGACTGGAATGTGGGCTGATAGGGGAGGGTTAGGACTAGTAATGGGCCGGGGGGGTGCTAAGACTGGAAGTGGGCTGATGGGGGGGTAGGACTGGTAATGGGCTATGGGGAGGGCTGACTGGAAATGGGCTGATGGGTGTGTTAGGACTGATAATTGGCTATGGGGGGGGGGCTAAGACTGGAAATGGGCTGATGGGGGGGGGGGCTAAGACTGGAAGTGGGCTGATAGGGGAGGGTTAGGACTAGTAATGGGCCAGGGGGGGTGCTAAGACTGGAAGTGGGCTGATGGGGGGGGTAGGACTGGTAATGGGCTATGGGGGGCTGACTGGAAATGGGCTGATGGGGGTGTTAGGACTGGTAATTGGCTATGGGGGGGGCTAAGACTGGTAATTGGCTATGGGGGGGGGCTAAGACTGGAAGTGGGCTGATAGGGGAGGGTTAGGACTAGAAATGGGCCAGGGGGGGCGTGCAAAGAAAGGAAGTGGCCGGATGGGGAGGTGTAGGACTGGTAATGGGTTATGGGGGGGGCTGACTGGAAATGGGCCGATGGGGGGGTTAGGACTGGTAATTGGCTATGGGGAGGGGCTAAGACTGGAAATGGGCTGATGGGGAGGTTTAGGACTGGTAATGGGTTAGGGGGGGGCTAAGACTGAAAGTGGGCTGATGGGGGAGGGTTAGGACTAGTAATGGGCCGTGGGGGGATGCTAAGACTGGAAGTGGGCTGATGGGGAGGTTTAGGACTGGTAATGGGCTATGGGGGGAGCTAAGACTGGAAATGGGCTGATGGGGGTTAGGACTGTTAATGGGCAATGGGAGGGGTTAGGACTGGTAATGGGCTGATGGGGGATTAGGACTGGTAATGGGCTATGGGGGGCTAAGACTGGAAATAGGCTGATGGGGGGGCTAGGCCTGGAAATAGGGTGATGGGGGGGTTAGCACGTAATGGGCTGATGGGGGGGTTAGGACTAGTAATGGGCTATGGGGGGACTAGGACTGGAAATGGGCTGATGGGGGTTAGGACTGGTAATGGGCTGGGGGGGCGAAGACTGTTAATGGGCTGGGGGGGTTGCTAGGACTGGAAATGGGCTGAGTGGAAGGAGGGCTTGAACTGCAAATAGCTGATGGGGACGGGGGCTTGGAATGGAAATGGGTTGTGAGGGGGAGGAAGCTAGGACTGGAAATGGGTGAATTGGCGGGGGGCTAGGACTTGAAATGGGCTGATGGAGGGGCTAGAATAGGACTGGAAATTGGCTGTTGGGAGGGTGCTAAGATTGGAAATGGGCTGTGGTGGGGGTTTGGATTGAAATGTACTCATGAAGGGGCTAGAACTGGAAGTAGGCTTATGGGGGGCTTGGATTGGAAATGGGCTGAGTGGAGGGGAGCTAGGATTTGACATGGGCTGATGGGCTCATGGGGGGCTGGGATTGGAAATGAGCTGATGGAGGGACTCGGATGGGACTGGAAATAGATGGGGGAGCTAGGACTGGAAATAGGCTGATGGTGGGTCTAGGATAGGACTGGAAATGGGCTTATGGGGGGCTAGGACTGGAAATGGGCTGATGCAGGGACTAGAAGGGAGCGGATGCTGGGTGGGACTGGAACTAGAATGGAGCTGATGTTGGGGGAGGATTAGAATGGGATGGAACTGGGAGAGTGAAATGGAGAGGGAAAAAATATTTTGTGTGGGAGGGAAGACAAATCTACAATTGGCCGGATATTGGGAGAGTAAGTGGGGATTGAGAATGGAGGGGTAAAATTTGAGTAGATGAAATAGGAATGAGGAAAGAGCAAAAGGAGAAAGATTAGTATGTTAAAGCAGATGTAGAGAGAGAATGGAAAAAAACTAGAAGAGAGAAGAAAAGACAAATGGACAGCAGACGATGGAGAGTTAGCGGAAGACACAAAGAAACCATAAGAAAGTGACTGGAGCAATTGCAGCTGAAAAAAAATGCACAAAAGGTAAAAAAATATCTCTTTAGTTTGAATTTATTAATTGGAATATATCAGCTCTGGGAAATGTGCATCATTAACGTCTGTGCTTTGTTTAGTACAAGAGCAAATTAATGTATAGTTTTATTTCTACAGTGTTGTACATTCCAAGTTTGGCTTTTGGGATTCCCAGTTTAATTATTGTCTTCCTGTTTCTAAATTGTGATTCCTTGTTTGGTGATGGTCTATGTTCTGCATGTGTAACTGAGTTGAGGTATTCTGTTTATGTAATTCCTATTTGACATTGCCACGTGTTCTCTTTCCCCAGTAGGTCATGTATTGTTATTCTCTGAAATGTATTGGTTAGAGCAGACTCGTCATTCCGCTTTTTTCTTTCTCGGCCCTTTCCTCTGGAACTCTTTACCACCTTCCCTCAGATTAGAATCCTCCTACCCTCATTTCAAGTCATTACTCAAAACACATCTGTTTACTCAGGCTTTTGACCTTCCTCCCAGTCCCCCTCCCTGAAGTTGTTCCCCCGTTGCTGGTGTGTGTTTTTATGTCTGTTGTTGTTGTTACCCTTTTTTAGTTTTAGTAGGTTATGTTAGGTCTCTTTAATTGATTATGTAATCTTATCTATATGTGTATGGTTTTGTTTTTTTTACTTTCCTTTCATTTTATGGCGTTCTTCTCTATAATTTGCAGTAGAAACGTTTTTATTGTACACCGCTCTATGCTTCGGCAGTAGCGGTTGATCAAATGTTTTAATAAAGATAAAGATAAAGATAAAGATAAAGATAATATTTGCAGTGTTGCCTTTTGATAGGTAGAGTATGGTTCTTTGTGAGTCCTGGTAGTGCTGTTAGGATACGGCGGGTTTGCTATGGGTTCTAAATGGGCAGTGTTTGTAGTAGTTCCTAATGTGTCTGGCGGTTGGCACTGGATTATAGTAATGTAGAAGTCTTTTAGTCTTTCTTTATTCATACACTCATTAAGAGGCATGTTTACTAAAAGTTAGTGTATGGTAACATTATGCAAATATTTATGCAAATGAGGCCCCTTATGCAAATGAGGCCCCGCACCGAGTCTCCGCACATGGCCCCGCACCCCCCTTGGGCCGCCCCTGTCTATGATCATCTGATATGTCCCCAATAAATCGGGTAAATTGGATGTCCAGTTTGCTCTTGTGTCTGGGCTAAAAAGATATAAGATGGATCCCCTGGCACTGGACAAAATGGTATCACAGAAGCAGACCATGGCTAGTGATCCCATGATGAGGGAGTCTCAGTCACTTAGGGAAATGATGGTCTCATAGCTGGAAGCAATGAAGCGGACATAGAAAAAACTTGAGAATGTAAGCGCTCAAATAGTGGCTTTGCAGCAGCACATGGCTACCTTGGAAGAGTGTGCAAGCAAGTTAGAAAGATCAAGGAGAATGCTACCTATGCACATAAATTACAACATGATTTAGAGGACTTCTCCACTAGGAGCAGATGGAAAAACATCTGACTCCTGAGGGTGCCAGAGGGCACGGAAGGCACCAATATGACATTTTAAATGCTTAGTTGTCCCAGCTTCTCAGGATCTTGTTTTCCTCTCCACTGGAAACCGAACAAGCCCACTGGGTGTTGTTGCAACCAGTTCCAAACAGCAAATACCTCAGGCCTATCATCACCAAAGTACAGAGGTATCCCCATGTGCTTCAAATTTTAACTAGCACTGAACAGAAATACTCCTTGTTATATATGGAAAGTGCTGATAGTACATGATTTGGCCCAAACAAATGCCATTAAAAGAAAGGAATTCCATGCACTGCACCAAACTTTGAATTACCTATGTGCAAAGTATAGACTGTATTATATTGAGCCTACAAAACTTATGGATTACCTGGAGTCTCTGAAGATGCAGTAATAGGTTAATACAATCTGTAAATTTAGCTAAAAGAGCACCTGGGTGTAACTTTGTTTGATAACATTGTCCTTGGAAGAACATTTTCTACAGTACTTGAAGATAAGCTCATCTAGGACCCAGTCTGGCTTTGCTGGATCTGTGATGCCTGAGATCATCAATGTGAACTGAATCATCCTCAGCTGCACATTGATCTGTTACAAGTTCTAATTTCTGAGTGCAATTTGATCAGTATCACAAGCCATCAACCATCCTGTGAACAATCAATGGGAACGGTACAGCTGCATCAGCGGTCAGAAAAACCTCCTGCAACAGCACAGTCCGATAGCACAGTCCCAAATAAAGAATTTCACAAACTGGGGAATAGAATTTCATGAGTTGGGGAAGAAAAACTATATTCAGTAGTTCAGGGCTTAAACGCAAAAAATATTGCTACAAAAACTCAAAGGAATTTAAGGAATTTGTTGAGTTCCCCAGATTCATTGCAGTCTTCTAGCACTTCTTTTTCGAGGTCTTGACATGTGAGTTATGGACAGTGCTCGGTGTGTCCGATTATGCTAGCACAGTCTTCTTTTTGCTATCATCAACGCACTGTGATAAGGAAGCTTATCATAGTTCAGGAAGAAATAATACAAGAGGTGAATTGGCTCTGAATAAGCAACCTGTGCTGGCTGGTAAAAGCACTAAAACAGAGTGTTTACCTAAAAGACTACCAGACCCAGAATGCACTGGTTTACAGAAAGCCTCTAGGAGAGCTGAAGTAGGGAAACGTGTGCCTAATCAGAGAAGCAATGATGTAATCCCTAATCACACATCTCCTAGGGCAGGGCTTAATTCAGAACACCTGCAGTGTGCTAGGGTGGAGCAGCCATCTAGGCACTTTAAAGCTAGAAGAAATTCATCATACAGACAGCAAGGAGAGCAAGGACAGCAATGGGAGCTGGAGAAGGAGAGATTGATCGTGAACAGAAGGAAGAACAGCAAGACGTCCAGAAGGTCTAAGAAAGGAGCCCAAGGCAGTACGTATGCTGGGAGAGATTCCTGGGGCAAGCATTCTTCATTGGATGGGAAGAAGCCAGAGGCTTGGAGATATACAGCCAGGAACCCTCGGACAGCACCTGTAAAGGAGACGGCTGCATCTACAGAAAGAAGGAGCTCTAATACCTATTTAAGGAGGTATGGGAAAAGAGACCTAAAGTCCAGGGATTCTGACTGGAGAGCTGGGCACAGAAGCTTTGCTACCTACTGGCCAAAATACCCAGAGAGGAAACCTAATGACAACGTGATCTCAGGTATGAACTCTGATCTGTTCCCTAGCTTTGCACAAGGAAGACAGCAGGGAAACAGTTTCTATCCTGGTAGAGATCAGTTAGAGAAATCCTCTGAGCCAGTGTATGGAAGTGATCCTATGATATTTCAAGAGCAAGAGGAAATATCAAATGAGGAAGTTGAATGTATGGATTGTTCTCTCTCTAAGCTGCTGTTCTAAAATAATCCTCAGAAAAGGATCAAACACCAAAAGGAACTGTACTGATTTTTAGCTTCACAGAAAAGTTTATTTGAGAAAAAGCTTTGGAGAAAGTTGGAGCCACGTGGAGAGTGGACCAGCAATGGTTTGCAGCTGGTTAGCACCTGTGATTAGAGCAAGGCACAAGTGCACGTGGGACTTTGAAAAAAAGCTTCTTCTCTGTGTGAAAGGAAGAAAGCTGTTTTTTTTTATATAAAGAGAATTTTCCTTTTGGGTTTATTTTTCATTCCAGCACTGCTAAGAAAGTTTATTAGCGGGGACTAGAAGAAAGACCTTTTCTGTTCCATCAAGGTCTTTACTAAGTTGTTGCATAAGTAATTCAGTTGCCTTATTTGTTTTGTTTCCTGAATAAAACTCCTGGAGAAAATTATCCTGTTGATGTTATCAAGCATATCTGTGCGAGGGAATAGCACCCCATAAATAAAATCTGTTTTCTGCTCTACACTCGAGCAACTACAATTCTTTATTCTTGTTAAACGGCAAGTTTTTGTGTGATTGAACTACAAGACCCACAATCCTTTGCAAGTCAAGTAACTTCATGCCCTTGCCAAGATTGTGGAACTTTCACAACAAGCACCCCCGTTTACAGCACTTATGGTCTTTGACATTCCATCACATGTTTGAGCACTTCTGTTGTCTATTTACTTTTTTACTCTTGTGGCCTTGCTTATGTGGGGAAGACTCATCACTCGCTGAAGATTAGATTAATTTAACACCATGGCAAACTACGGCACTCAACCGAAGGGGCTCCTTTGGTCAAGCATAGTGTCATGACTAGCCATGTATTCTCTGCTTTTTATTGTTTGGCTATTGATCACTTGAGCGCATCCTTTACGGGTGATCGGAACCAGCAACCGATCTGCATGGCATAGCGCTGGATTTTTCGGCTCAATACTATAGAATCTGTTGGCCTCAATGAAGTGATTGACTGGAAGGCTTGTCTGTGGTGTGTTTTCTTTTTCTTTTGTTCTGGGTCTGGGTGGGAGGGCTATTTTGTATTTTATTTTGCATTTTATATTATCTTTATTGCATACTTTCTTCTCAATGTACCTTGAGACTGTGATATAGCAAGTCCTTCTGGCCCGGTAGAAAGGCTTAAAAACCAGGTAGAAAGTGCAGGGCTGCAAGGTAAACAAAGGCACATGGCTACCAGTTGTCAGGGAAACCAGGCACGAGAGAAGGAAACACGCCCCTGCTATCAGTTTAGCAAAGAGTCACGGGGAAAGTTTGAACACCTGCTAGGGGGTGGAGCCAGGCCCTACCCAGGAAGGCTGTCTCATAAGGAGGCCCCAGTAGGCAGAGAGAGAGGAAAGCAGACTTCCGGTGAGAAGTTGGAAGGAGTTTTCAGCTGAAGGGAGGTCAGAGGCTCCGGCTGAGAGCTATCGAAGGGGCAGACCAGACCAGCTGAAGCATACAAGAGATTACAAGCAGCCAGAAAGGCATTTGGAAACTGCCTCACACAGGTTCAGCAGGGAACCAACCGGTATTTTTAAACCTCAGAGGAAGGCCTCCACAGCCAGGTCCCCAGGTAAGCCCAAGGGCTGGGATTACAGGAATCCATGTGAATTTAACAGCCTGGAAGGTTGGGGCTACGGTACTGGCTTTAGGCAATACTTAAACCCTGAATGTATTGAAAGGCTCAGGGTTGAAGAAAAGGGAGTGGCCCTAGAAAGAACTGGCCAAACTAATCCTAGCTCAGAGGTGGAACTTATGGACACAGAACCACCTTGTATGAATTATCCCTCAGAGGAAATGGATTGCACGATTACTTTATCTGAACAGATAATATCATTATGTTAGAAATATAGGGTGAAGCAAATACAAGCTGGCTGTGAGAGAAACAGAGCTGTATGAAATAATGTGCTGAATTTCAACTTGCTGGAAAGAAAATGTTTGTTTATTTCACGCTGAAGGAAGCTATTCTTATTTTGTCCTTTTTGCTGCCAGAGAGCAGATATTTTGTGTTACCTTTTTATCCTTGTGAAGGCCAACCCCGGGAGGGGAAATAAATCCCTTTTTGCTTGCAAACATTCTGAGTCACACTACTCTTCATTTGAACTGGTGGTAAACTACATTTCCCTACGAGCACTGCTCCAGGAAGTAGCAGAACATTGGTTTAAAGAAGGAACTTAAACTCCTTAACCCCTACCTACGGGTACTGGAAAGGGGAGGGATCACTATGGCGTAGTAGTTTGGATTTTACTCGGATTTAAAGGACACCTGGAGGGACAAGAGCCCAGCAGCAAGGAGCGGCTGATACCCAGGAGGAGCCGGTGCTCAACTGACTACCGGTCAGACAAAGAAACTACTTTCTCAGTGCTTGACTCTACACTGAGCCCAGGTAAAAGGGGCTAGGCATAAGTGTAGAGGGATAAACAGAGAAAGGTAGTGCACAGCAGTAGTGCACAGCAGTAGTGCACAAGTGAAATAAAAAAGAGGAAAAAATTTTTTTGTTTGGTGGACCGCACTTGGGTCTTTTTCTTGTGTCTTTCCCAGGTACCTGAGCAGCTGAAATGGATCCCCAAGAGATGTTACGATGGATGTCTCTCCAGTGGGACAAACAGCTGGAAATGACCCGCAGAGTCCAGGATCAAGCCATGGCTGCCATCATGGAACAACAAAAGCCGATGAAGGAATTAATGGAGCTGTTGGTAAAGAAGCAACAACAGGAGCCAGCAAGAGACTTGCCCGAGTATACCCGTGGGGTAGGACTGTTTAGTGGGGATGTCTTTAGGCTGGGACAGTTGTCCTCCACAGATAACGTGGATGAGTATGTGGACGCCTTTGAGCGCCTGGCAGAGGCAATGAAGCTGCCTAGAGAACAATGGGCTCTCAGATTTGCCATGTCCCTATCTGGAGAAGCCCTATTAGCCTATAAGTCAATGCCTGTTGCATTAACAACTGACTATGAGGCGATTAAAAATGTGGTGAGGGATAGGCTCGGGCTAACACCTTCATTCTATAGGCGCCAATTTAGGAAGGCCGAGTTGAGGCCTGGAGAAACTCCAAAGGCCCTTTACTATAGAATGAAAGGGTTGGCCTGGAAATGGGTAAAACCGGAGCATAGAACGGTTGAGTCCATAATGGATGAGCTAATTTTAGAACAATATTTAGAGGCAATACCAGCGGAAGTAAAAACCTTCCTTATGCTGCAGGACTGCAAAACTGCAGAGGAAGCAGCTGGTATGACGGAGCGGTATTTTGAGGCTGAATTTGCCAAAGCCCCAAAATCCAGCGCTCCAGGTGCAGCAATGGCTGGTGATAAGAGTAAGAATGTACCACATAAATTGTCTGATGAAAATGTATATATGTCCAGTATGAGGGGAAAATGTTTTAAATGTGGGGGCATAGGACATTTTCAAAGGGACTGTGATGCACGCAGGGCATTAATGGCTGGTATTGAAAAGAAAGGCCAATCAGGGTTTTTACTCCCGGTACAGGTGGAGGGTATAGAGGCCCAGGCACTGCTTGACTCTGGTGCTGACCAGAGCATGGTCTCCCAACGGCTCTGGGAGGCCATACAAGCCCAGTCAGCACCAGGTCAAGCCGTGGGAAGGGTTAAAATAAGATGCATACATGGGGCATCTTACCATTACCCCTTATATGAAATAGGAATAAGCGGGCTGGGAACAGACGGGAAGATGTTGATGGCGGTGGTCCCCCGCCTTCCACAGAGCGTCGTCTTGGGTAAGGATTGGCCACCCTTTAGACAGGGGCTCGAGGAAGGTCTTACCACTGAACAGAATGTAATATCCACCCCCTGTGAAGCTCCCTCGGGGGAAGGAGAGGTGGAGTCCCAAGATTTACCTAGATTGGAGGCCATCGCGACTAAAGTCCCCTGCCCTCTGTTCGGAAAACCGGGGAAAAGTAGCCCACAATGCCCAGCCAAAGAAAAGAATATAACTCCGGAAAAACCAAAGTTCCTACTGCAGTATTGTAAGATGTCAGTTCAGGCCAGGGGTCCCCAGCGAGCGTCGGAAGCTGCCGCAGGATACGACCTGTTTAGTGTGGAAGATAGGGTGATACCCAGGGGAGGAAAGGCCCTAATAAGTACAGGGGTGAAGGTCCAAATCCCGCCCGGATGCTATGGAAGGATAGTACCCAGGTCAGGCCTAGCCGCCAAATATTTTATAGACATAGGAGCTGGGGTAATTGACCCCGATTTTCGCGGAGAGGTAAAGGTGCTAATGTTCAATTTCAGTCAGGAAGAGTTCCAGGTGAAGGCAGGTGACAGGGTCGCGCAAATGATCTGCGAGCGCGTAGGTTTCCCAGAGGTGGTAGAAGTGGCCTCATTAACTCCCACGGGAGAGGAGACCGAGGATTTGGGTCTACCGGAGTGGGAGATTTAAAAGGGCTGACAGCTGTCACCGAAGAACAGAAGGAGGACGATTTTGGTCCTCAGCCCGCCGATTGGAGGGAAACTCCAGGGCCACGTATAGGGGACGGGTTATCAGGGCAACAGCAACAGGAACTTAGAAGGGTGTTAGATAGGTTCTCTGATGTCCTGACGACATTGCCAGGGGAAACCAGAATCGTTGCCCATGAAATTATCACGGAACCGGGAAAAATAATTAGGCAACGCCCCTATAGGCTACCAGAGGCACGGAAAAAGGAAATGATAGAGCAGGTAAGGGACATGCTCCGAATGGGCATCATCGAAGAATCCAGAAGCCCCTGGTCCAGCCCTATCGTGTTAGTGCCCAAACCAGATGGAAGTCTGCGCTTCTGTATCGATTTTAGACAAATAAATAATATCTCTGACTTCGATGCGTATCCCATGCCTCGAATTGAGGACCTATTAGACAAACTGGGCCAGGCGAAGTATTTGACCACATTAGACCTAACGAAAGGTTATTGGCAAATACCACTCACCCAGGCCTCCAAACCTAAGACAGCCTTTTCTACCCCGATAGGGTTGTTTTAATTCCGGCGTATGCCTTTTGGGCTTCACGGGGCAGCGGCCACCTGTCATAGGCTGGTGGATCACATCTTACGGCCCCACCACGAATACGCCTGGGCATATATGGACGACATTGTCATCCATAGCACCACATGGGCCCAGCATTTGCCCAGGGTAGAGGCAGTCCTGAATACGCTAAGGAAAGCGGGTCTCACGGTGAACCCCGGGAAGTATCTCTTCGCCGGCACAAAAGTGAAATACTTAGGCCACATGGTGGGAGGAGGGGTGGTAGAGCCCTTAGCTAGTAAGGTGGAAAGCGTGAAGAACTTTCCACACCCACTGAACAAAAGACAAATGCGGGGATTCCTGGGCCTGGTGGGATACTACCGCCGATTTATTCCCAGATTTGCGGAGGAAAGTGCCCTGCTAACAGACATGCTCAGGAAGAATGCCCCGAATAACCTCAAGTGGACACCTGAGGCGGAGGAAGTGTTCATAACGCTGAAAGACAGGTTATGTACAGCCCCGGTCCTTAGGGGGGTTAACTTTAACATGCCATTCTTGGTACAAACCAACGCCTCCGAAACGGGATTAGGAGCCGTAATGTCCCAGATATTTGAGGGTATTGAACATCCGGTGACTTACTTAAGTCGGAAATTGTCCAGAGCGGAACAGAAGTATTCTACCGTAGAACGCGAGTGTCTCGCAATTAAGTGGGCGATAGAGTCCTTGCGGTTTTATTTGACAGGCCGAAAATTTTATTTGATTACTGACCATGCTCCCTTAAAATGGTTGCATCAGATGAGAAACACTAACGCCAGGTTAACCCGATGGCATCTAGCATTACAGGCTTATGATTTTGTGGTGCAGCACCGAGCGGGTAGACTGCACAGTAATGCCGATGCCCTTTCTCGGATTACGTGCTGTCCGTCACAGGTTCCGGCAGCCCGTAATATTTTAAGTGGGGGGATCTGTGATATAGCAAGTCCTTCTGGCCCGGTAGAAAGGCTAAAAAACCAGGTAGAAAGTGCAGGGCTGCAAGGTAAACAAAGGCACATGGCTACCAGTTGTCAGGGAAACCAGGCACGAGAGAAGGAAACACGCCCCTGCTATCAGTTTAGCAAAGAGTCACGGGGAAAGTTTGAACACCTGCTAGGGGGTGGAGCCAGGCCCTACCCAGGAAGGCTGTCTCATAAGGAGGCCCCAGCAGGCAGAGAGAGAGAGGAGAGAGAGGAAAGCAGACTTCCGGTGAGAAGTTGGAAGGAGTTTTCAGCTGAAGGGAGGTCAGAGGCTCCGGCTGAGAGCTATCGAAGGGGCAGACCAGACCAGCTGAAGCATATAAGAGATTACAAGCAGCCAGAAAGGCATTTGGAAACTGCCTCACACAGGTTCAGCAGGGAACCAACCGGTATTTTTAAACCTCAGAGGAAGGCCTCCACAGCCAGGTCCCCAGGTAAGCCCAAGGGCTGGGATTACAGGAATCCATGTGAATTTAACAGCCTGGAAGGTTGGGGCTACGGTACTGGCTTTAGGCAATACTTAAACCCTGAATGTATTGAAAGGCTCAGGGTTGAAGAAAAGGGCGCGGCCCTAGAAAGAACTGGCCAAACTAATCCTAGCTCAGAGGTGGAACTTATGGACACAGAACCACCTTGTATGAATTATCCCACAGAGGAAATGGATTGCACGATTACTTTATCTGAACAGATAATATCATTATGTTAGAAATATAGGGTGAAGCAAATACAAGCTGGCTGTGAGAGAAACAGAGCTGTATGAAATAATGTGCTGAATTTCAACTTGCTGGAAAGAAAATGTTTGTTTATTTCACGCTGAAGGAAGCTATTCTTATTTTGTCCTTTTTGCTGCCAGAGAGCAGATGTTTTGTGTTACCTTTTTATCCTTGTGAAGTCCAACCCCAGGAGGGGAAATAAATCCCTTTTTGCTTGCAAACATTCTGAGTCACACTACTCTTCATTTGAACTGGTGGTAAACTACATTTCCCTACGAGCACTGCTCCAGGAAGTAGCAGAACTTTGGTTTAAAGAAGGAACTTAAACTCCTTAACCCCTACCTACGGGTACTGGAAAGGGGAGGGATCACAAGATGCATTCTTTCTAGCTCTTTTTCTTTTTTCCATGGGTGCTTTTTTGTTTGGCTGTTTTGAGAAGGTTTAGGCATTCCCAGTGTTCTGCTGATGTCATGATCCTGCCTAATTTGTTGCTTTTTTGAGCACAGGAGTGGTGGCTGTCTTTTTGTTGTGGGGACTCCACAGCTAAACCGCTTTTCTTTTTCTCTATTTTGTTTGTGCTTCGGGGTAAGTTTTTGAAATGGTGGTGTGAGTGCGTTCTGTTTAGTTTTCTCACTGCCGCAGTCTGTTTTTCAGTGCTGCCAACTGTCTTTTTTTCAGTCATTCTTTGTGCCTCTTTTCATTTTTTCAGTTCTTGGGGTCTATCAGTGGTCCATTCCCTGAAGAAGCGGTTTACAAAACGCCCACTGTTAGAGTGGTGACGGCAGTTTAGCTCTGTGCTGATATGATGATTGAAGCCGAGCACGATGCCTAACTGGTGTTTGAAACTAAGTACTCTGTTGGTTTTTGTGGCAATATTTTTTACGTTTAAGCCATGAACTACTGAATATAGTTCTTCTTCCCCAACTCATGAAATTCTGTTTCCCCAACTTGTGAAATTCTTTATTTGGGACTGTGTTACTTTTGTATTATTCATTTGGGACTGTGCTGTTGCAGGAGGTTTTTTCTGACCGCTGATACAGCTGTACCATTCCCATTGATTGCTCACAGGACGGTCAGTGGCTTTCCCTTTGTAGCCTTCTCTATGCTCTGGGATTGCAACTGAGGTCTTTTTCCTCCTGTTTAGTGCCAGATATCAAACAGATCTTGCTGTTGTATGAGTGGGCTTCTTTTTATTTTCATATTTCTTTCCTACTCTCCTAGGAGCAATTTTTTGTTAGCTTTGACAATGCAGAGTGTGACATGGATGGAAAGTGCATGAAGTCAGTGTGAGAAGATTGTGTGATTCTGATTGGGAAATAGGGAATAAATCAGATATGGGGGTGGGATAGGTCTCAGAGTGTGCAATGTATGATAGGGTATGCTGGATTCATGGTTTAAATAAAGTGTGAGTGTGGGGTGGTCCATATTGGAACCTCCCATGGTCCTCATTTTGTTGGTATTGATGAGGTGATAACTATTAAATTGCTTATGTGTGAGCATCAAGAGACAGGATCAAGTTACTGGATGGTGGGGGTGGGTCAGCAGATGTCATATTGTGTGGTTTTTAATTTCTTGCTGTATGGGACATGTTAGTTAAATTGGTCTCTTTAAATGTGAATGGGTTAAATTACCAGGTAAAAAGGTGCAAAGTGATCGAAAGACTGGCCGCAGAAGTGTTCTTCTTGCAAGAAACACACGTTACACTCTGCCTATAAGAAACTTAGGATGAATTGAATTTAGGGACATAGGAAAAGGGAGAAAGAGGATAGACTCAGGAGTAATATTTGGAAATAATTATTTACAGCATGTGTTCAGACAGAATCACAGTGTTGAAACACTCCTCACATGTCTAATAGACAACCTGCTCAAAGGAATAGAAAAGACAAAACAGGGATTCATTCTCATATTCCTAGATGTAACAGCAGCCTTTGACTCCATTAGCCATAAGAAACTCATTAAACGTCTGATTGACATTGGGATATGCGGCATACCTCTAAAATGGTTCTGTTCCTACCTATCTGAATGCACCCAGCAAGTCAAGATAAAGAACAAGGCATCCAACCCCTACAGACTACTCCAAAGATTGCTCCAAGGATCCACACTCTCTGCCCTTCTCTTTAACCTATACATCCAACCCGTTTGCAGAATCATCTGGAAGCATATGATCAAATGCCACATTTATGCACAGGGGCGGCTCAAGGCAATTTGCTGCCTGAGACGAAGGATGAGATGACGCCCCCCCCCCCCCACACACACACCCAGTAGAGGGGGGCGGGACTTTTTCAGAACTCCAATCAGGGACTGAACCAAACCAAAAAACTCATTAGATTATATGGAGGAAATGCAAGATGTTTGCACACCAAGGAACTAAAAGAGAGCGAGAACCACAGCATCGTTTATAAAACTAGATTATAACTCATTTTTATTTTGTTGTTATAAACTGTGTTATGGTTCTTGCTTTTTCTTTCCGAAACATGTATTTTGCATCCACAGAACCCCCTTCAACAGTGGATGCAGAGCAGAACCAGGACATTCACCCACAGAACTCAATATCTTAAAAAAAAATCTGATTCTGATCATCTCACTAACAACAACAACCATTCTCCAGTACCAGTCATATTGTGAACTAATACAAAACCCTACAACAAAGTCACTGAGCAAATCTACCATACCACACCATATCAGCACCAATTTCCAAAACTCACATAAGGAGCCCATCCTAAAAAAGCATCACTGTAAATACTACAGTGGGCCCTGGAACATCCATACATTTGAACAGCTGAATAAGTCAAATTACTACAGTACAGTATAGATCTTTATGTACAAACTCCATGATAACAGAACACCTGGGCTCAGTCACACATTCAGAACACAGACCCTCATCAAGTACAGAGTAAGTGACTTACAATCCAAAGTAAAAATAAAAATATGTAGACATAATTTAAACTGAAACCCAAAGAAGCCAGAGTCCACATACAGTGCAACATCAGATAAATAAGAGATGCAGTTCCCCAATACTGTGTAAAATATAAAGATAGCACAAAGTCCAATCACTAAAATTAAATAAAGTTATTTTTTCTACCTTTGTTGTCTGACCATTTTATTCTTTGATCATGCTGGTCCCGACCTGAGGTTTCTGCTTTCCTGTCTTCTCTTAGCTCTCTTTCTGTGGTCTATAGTCCATCTGCCATTTCTTATCTCTTCTTTTATTTTCTTCACTTCTTTCCATCAGCCTATTTCCAGTCCCAGTAACCCTCCCCAGTATCAGCCCCCTTTCCAGTCCTCCCCCCTCCCAGTACTTTCCAATGTCAACCACCTTGCATTCCCAGTACTGCCTCTGGTGTCCATTTCCTTCCAGTCCCCCTCCTTCCCCACCGTCCAGCCCCTTCTAGTCCAAGTACCATCGCAGGTATCAGCTCATGTCCACTCTCAGTGCCACCCTCCCCCCCCCCCCAGTTAGCTCACTTCCAGTCACCCTACCCTCTGTCCAACCCCCTTCCAGTGTCATTCGCACATGTCAGCTCCCTTCCAGCCTCCTCCCCATTACCCAGCCACCTACCACTCCCATTCCCAAGTGTCAGCTCCCTTCCAGTCCCCCTTCAGTACATCCCAGGTATCAGCTCCATTCCAGCCCCTCCCCCCCATATAAGCACCTTTCCAGCCCCCCTCCTTTCCCCATGTCAGCTCCCTTCCTGCCCCCTCCTTCCTCTGGCAGACCCTCTCAGTATCCACTCCCTTCCAGTCCTATTCTCCCATCCCTCTGCATCAGCCCATTTGTAGCACTAGCCCCTAGTTTTCTTCCAGAGCCAGCAGCACTCTCCTCCCCTCCCCCTCCCCCTCCCCCCCATCAACCCATTTCCAGTCCCAGCCCATTTCCAGTCTTATCCCCCTTATCAGCCCACTCCAATCCTAGCCCCCCCAATCAGCCCATTACCAATCCTAGCTCATTTCTAGTGCTAGCCCCCATCAGCCCATTACAGTCCTAACCCCCCTGATAAATCCATTTCCAGTCCTAGCCCCCCCAATCAGCCCATTTCTTGTCCTAGCCCCCCCCCCCCATCAGCCTATTTCCAGTAGTAGCCCATTTCCAGTCCTAACCCCACCTGATCAGCCCATTTCCAGTCCTATCCCCCTTTTCAGCCCACTCCAGTTCTAGCCTCCCCAATCATAGTAACATAGTTAATGATGGCAGATAAAGACCAGTATGGTCCATCTAATCTGCCCAGTAAGATGGCAAGAGTAGGTGCACCTGCCCCTCCTTGCAGGCCACCCCTCCCCATGTCTTTGTTTTAGGGGTGAACCCTCCCCATGTCTTTGTTTAAGGGGTGAACCCACTGCTCCGTGTAGGGCATCCCTGTATGTTGAGAAATTAGTTAAGTTTATTTTGATATTATCGTGTTGCTGTAAAGGGATCCACTGTGTCTGTCCCATGCCATTTTGAATTCTGTCACTGTATTTGCCCCCACCACTTCCATCGGGAGGGCATTCCAAGCATCCACCACCCTTTCAGTGAAGTAATATTTCCTGACATTGCCTTTCAATTTACTCCCTTGCAGCTTCATGTTATGCCCTCTAGTTTTACAGCTTCCCTGTCTGTGGAAGAGGTTTGTTTGTTCATTATTTCTCTAAGTATTTAAAGGTCTGAATCATATCTCCTCTGTCCCTCCTCTCCTCCAGAGTGTACATATTTAGGTCTTCAAGTCTCTTCTCATAAGCATTCTGACGCAGGCTCCTTCCTTTGAACAGCTTCCAGTCTTTTTATATCCTCTGTAAGATATGGTCTCCAAAACTGAACACAGTATTGCATGTGAGGCCTCACCAGTGACTTATACAGTAGCATTAGTACCTCTTCCTTTCTGCTGGTAATTCCTCTTTGTATGCAACCCAACATTCTCCTGGCCTTCGCCACCGCCTTGACGCACTGTTTTGCCACCTTGAGATCCGCAGAAATAATCACACCAAGGTCCTTCTCCTGGTCCGTGCACACCAATTTCTCTCCTCCTATCGCATACATTTCACCTGGATTTCTGCTTCCCAAGTGCATGACACTGCACTTCTTCGCATTAAGTCTTAACTGCCAAGCATTAGACCATTCTTCCAGCTTTTGTAGATCTTTCCTCATGTTATCCACTCCCTCAGGGGAGTCCACTCTGTTGCAAAGTTTCATGTCATCTGCAAAAAGACAGACTTTTTCATGCAGTCCTTCAGCAATATCACTCACAAATACATTGAACAGGGCCGGGCCCAGGACCAAATCCTGGGGCACCCCACTAATCACCCTCCTTTCATCTGAGTGAGCTCCATTTACCATCACCTTCTGTCGTCTGTCAGTCAACCAATTTCTGATCCAGTTCACCACTTTGGGACCCATCCCCAAACTACTGAGTTTATTGATAAGCCTCCTATGAGGAACAGTATCAAAGGATTTGCTGAAATCCAGGTAGATGACATCCATCACATGCCCCTGATCTAGTTCTCTGGTCACCCAGTCAAAGAACTCAATCAAATTTGTTTGGCAAGATCATCCTTTGGTAAAACCATGTTGCCTCGGATCATGCAACCTGTTGGTTTTGAGAAAGTCCACTATTCACTCTTTCAGAAGCGCCTCCATTATTTTTCCCACCAATCAGCCCATTACCAGTTCTAGTTCATTTCCAGTGCTAGCCCCCCATCAGCCCATTACCAGTCCTAACCCTTCCCCCCCTGATAAGTCCATTTCCAGTCCTAGCCTCCCAATCAGCCCATTTCCAGTCCTAACCCCACCGATCAGCCGATTACCAGTCCTAGCCGCCCTCCTGATCAGCCTATTTCCATTCTTAAGCCCCCCCATCAGCCCATTTCCAGTTCTAACCCCCTTGATCAGCTCATTACCAGTCCTAGCCCTGATCAGCCTATTTCCATTCTATAGATACTCACGCGAGACAGGAAATGCCTGTTTACCATCAGCGCCAGAGGGCTGAACTTTAACAGAGTCGCAGGAAAGGGAAAAGCTTTCCCTTTGCGACTCTGCAAAGTTGAGCCAGACCGGGAAAACAATGGCAGGGCTCTTCCGGGGCAGCAGGGGGCCGCGGGGCACTTGATTCTGCCACTGCAGCAGCAGCTTCTCCAGCCGGGTTTGTTTGGTTTTTTTTGTTTAAATTTTGAAGGCTGAGTGAGGCGGCTTTTTTGGGGGCATTTTTTTGCCGCCCCCAAAAAGTTGCCAGCTGAGGCCACTGCCTCACTCGGCCTCCTTATAGAGCCACCCCTGTTTATGCAGATGATCTCATGTTATATGCCCCTTTCATGACCACAAATCCAGAATTCTCTTCCATACACTCATGTATCAAAGAAATGACACACTGGCTAAAATGTCACAGCCTCTCAATTAACTATAATAAAACTGAAGTTCTCATCATTAACAGAGACCTCTCATATTCATCCCCCAAAACTAACACAATCAACAACTTTAACATCCCCATAAAAACAAAAGTCAAATGCCTTAGTGTGATACTAGACAGGAAACTGAACTTCCAGACTCATATCAAGAAAGTATCTGTTCAGCATATCACAAAATCAGAATACCACATAACCTTTGACCATTATTCAATGCCAACCTCTCCCAAACAGTTTGTCAAGCAATCATCACTTTTCATCTGGACTACTGTAATTCTATACTTCATCGACTTCCAAAATACACACTACTCCCCCTACAACTAGCCCAAAACACTGCAACCCATATGAACTCAAGGACACCAAGACACGAACACATCACCCCAGTTCTCAAAGACTTACACTGGCTTCCCACTCAAGCGCATATAAAATACAAGTCAATCATGACTACATAAAAGACTATACACAACTTGACCACAAACTGCCTACAAACTCTCATACAGAGCTTACCACACAACTGACTGAGAAGACAACAAACTGAGAACCTACTAAAACCCCCAAAACATAAGGCAACTGACACACCAGCAATGTGTCAATGAGCATTCTCCATCTATGGTCCCACCTTATGGAACTCCCTCCTATGCAACTTAAGAGCAACAAAAAGATGTAAAAGACTTCAGAAAAGAGCTTAAAACTTAAATCTTCCAGGAATGCTTTGGAACAGATACATAAGGTCCCATGATGCAGCCACCAAGCTCTCACTAACAAGTATCCAGATAATATCCTAAACGAAGAAGCCATTGCACATAGGTTGCCATTGTTCATATCATTCCTCTCCCCATAGATTGCATGCATTATTAACAATCTACTGTTCCCATATAATCCTCAGTTATGTTCCATTAATTATTGTTCTATGTAAGTTCCAGTTATGTTCAATGTAAACTGCCTTGATAATTTTGAAAAGTGGTATAAAAGAGATGTTAAATTAATAAAAATAAATAAATAACTGTGTGATATGGGAAGTCACTGGAAACCAGTGTTCAGTGATGAGGAGGGGGTGACATGATCAAACTTGCAGGCACCATACATGAGTTTAATGGCAGTATTCTGGATTAGCTGGAGGCAGCATATTTGATATTGAGGGAGACTAGAGAAGAGGGAATTAACACAGTCAAGGTGGGTGATGATTAACGAAAGAATAAATAGGTGGACAGAAGACTGATCAAGGAGATTACGGATGGAACAGATCTGACATAAAGGGAAGAAGCAATGCTGGATGGCGGAAGAGATGTGATGGGAGAAGGAGAGCTGGAAATCAAAGGATACACCAAGGATTTTAATGGTGTCCTGGAAGAGAAGGAAGGTACAATGAAGAGAAGGAGGGATCAAAGGGGAGGGAGAAGCAGGGTTGGTGAAGAGAAGAGACGTACTTTTGGCAGTGTTGATTTTAAGCCCATGACCTGAAAGCCAGTCCGCAATGGTAATGAGCTTGAGAGAGATTTGAGAAATGACGGACGTAGAGTGAGCAGGAAAATGGAAAAAGAGCTGGATGTCATCAGCATAGACAAAGAATGTGATATCCAGGGACACAAACAGGAAGGCCAATGGGGCCAGGAAGACATCAAAAGCCTGTTTGAGCCAAGTGGAGGGCACCAGAATGAATAAGGAAATCCTGTAGTTGCTGAGCAACCAATCGCTCAACAACTTTGGAATAATAGGGCATTCACAGCTAAACAATAGATTCTGACAGACAGGGACATAAGGCTTAATGTATGCCCAGGGACGGCCCAAGGGGGGTGCAGGGCCATGTGCGGAGACTCGGTGTGGGGCCTCATTTGCATAAGGGGCCTCGTTTGCATAAATATTTGCATAATGTTACCATACACTAACTTTTAGTAAACATGCCTCTTAATGAGTGTATGGATAAAGAAAGACTAAAAGATTTCTACATTACTATAATCCAGTGCCAACCGCCAGGCACATTAGGAACTACTACAAACACTGCCCATTTAAACCCATAGCAAACCTGCCGTATCCTAACAGCACTACAAGGACTCATAAAGCACCATACACTACCTATCAAAAGGCAACACTGCAAATATTAAACCAATACATTTCAGAGAATAACAATACATGACCTACTGGGGAAAGAGAACAAGTGGCAATGTCAAATAGGAATTACATAAACAGAATACCTCAGCTCAGTTACACATGCAGAACTTCCCATCAGCCGCCGCGGGCTTAACAGAGCCGCGAGGGAGAAACTCTCCCCTCACGCTCTGAAAGCCGGCGTGTGTGACTGCAGCTGCAAAGAGGAAGCTGATGCAGTGGAGGGCAGGTTCTGCCGGGCAGGGGGGGCCCCGCAGCACACTCGATTCTGCTGTGGCGGCCGCAGCCCCGGCCCCGGCCCCAGCAGCGGCAGCAGACAGGTTTCTTTTTATTTTAAATTTTACTTTTAGATCAAAATGTTTTTTGCACGGGGCCACCTGAAACGCGGGGCCCTGTGCAAAAAACATTCTCGCTCAATGGACGGGCCGGCCCTGTGTATGCCTTGAATTGGTTCAAGGGTACCAACATGTTGTATAACCCTGTTCTATGTAAAGCGCGTTACTGTAACTGTTCTATGTAAACCACTTTGAATGTATGATAAGGCGGTATAAAAGACACGTTAAATTAATTAAATAAATAATTAATTAATTAATTAAATACATACATACATTGAAAAGAATGTGACCGAGAGCAGAACCTTGGGGAACACCACAGTGAAAGGTTTGAGGGGCCAAAAGTAAAGAAGATCAAGAGACTCAATAGGAATGATTTTGCAAGTATGAGCGGAACTAGGCCAAGGCAGAGTCCATGATTCCAATCAAGGAGGGTCGAGAACGGAGAGAGTGGAAAACCAGGTTGAAGGCCACAGTGAGGTCAAGGGAAATAAGCAGGACTTGGTGATGGGAATCTAATGCAGTGCAGAGATAGTCAGTAATGGCCAGAAGGGAGTGCTCAGTGGACAGGTGGGGACAAAAGCCTGTTTGAGCCACATGGAGGGCACCAAAATGAATAAGGAAATCCTGTAGTTGCTGAGCGATCAATTGCTCAACAACTTTGGAATAATAGGGCATTCACAGCTAAACAATAGATTCTGACAGACAGGTGGGACATAAGGCTTAATGTATGCTTTGAATTGGTTCAAGGGTACCAACACTTTGAACCAAATCTGGGGCCGGCCCTGCCTGTAGGCCTAACAGCAGATAGCTGATGCTAGTGGCAAAGAGTGAGCACTGTTTTTAACATGAGCTATCTAGTAGTAAATGCTCCTCTCAATGAATTATTTGCCTCAGTCTTTTCTAAGAAAAACATTAGGGTCAAGTCCGTACCAAGGGCTGTGTGAGTGGTGCGGCTGCACAGGGTACAAATAAAAAAGGGGCACTGTTACCAGTGGTGTGCCCCAGGTATCTGTCCTTGGTCCAATTCTTTTTAACATCTTTGTTAGTGATATAGCGGAAGGGCTGTCGAGTAAAGTTTGCCTCTTTGCGGATGATACCAAAATCTGCAATAGAGTAGACACCCAGGAAGGTGTAGAAAACATGAGGAGAGATCTAGCTAAGCTTGAAGAATGGTCTAGAATTTGGCAGCTGGGATTTAATGTTAAAAAATGCAAGGTCATGCATTTGGGCTGCAGCAATCCAAGGGAGCAATATAGTATAGGGGGTGAAGTACTTTTGTCCAATAAAGAAGAGCGGGACCTAGGCGTGGTTGTGTCTGATGATCTTAAAGTAGCTAAACAGGTAGAAAAGGCGATGGCAAAAGCTAGAAGGATGCTTGGGTGCATATGGAGAGGAACGGCCAGCAGAATAAAGGAGGTGATAATGCCTCTGTATAAGTCTTTGGTGCGACCTCATTTGGAGTATAATGTGCAATTCTGGAGACCGCACCTTCAAAAGGATGTGAACAGGATGGAGTCGGTGCAGAGGGTGGCTACTAAAATGGTTAGTGGTCTTCATTATAAAGCATATGAGGACAGACTTAGGGATCTTAATATGTACACCTTAGAGGAAAGGCGGGATAGAGGTGATATGATTGAGATGTTTAAATAACTCCGTGGCATAAATGTTCAGGGGGAGAGCCTCTTTCAATTGAAAGCAAGTTCTGCTACGAGGGGACATGGGATGAGGGTGAAGGGAGATATATTCAGGAGTGATATGCGGAAATATTTCTTTACGGAAAGAGTGGTGGATCCATGAAATAGTCTCCCAGTGGAGATGGTAGAGATGAGGACACACATTTCTAGCTTGGTACAGTTCCTGATTAGGGTTATACTCACACCAAACATATTCTTTGATGGTGATGATTTAGAAAACTAAAGCAAATCACTGTAAATCTAGAAAATGTAATAACACAAACTGGCAAACTGTGAGTAATTGCAGCATTATGATGCGGATAACAGGTATATATGTTGCTTTTCTCAATTGTATGTAAGTTTATTTTTTTGTTGTGTTTTTAATGTTATTTTATTGTAATCTGTCTAGAGTTGTTAGTTTGGAATATACTTTTAAAAAAATAATAATAAATAATGAGCTACTGAGTAAGAAATCGTCAGGACCAGACAATATTCACTTTAGAATTCTGAAATAGCTCAAACATGAAATTGCTAACCTGTTGCTTTTAATCTTTAACCTATCACTTAAAACAGCCGTTGTACTTGAGGACTTGAGGGAGGCCAACATAATGGCAACTTTTAAAAAGATCTCCAGGGGATATCCAAGAAAATATAAATAAGTGGGCCCAATGTTCTGAGTGTAATAGGTCTCTGTTGAAGGAGTATCTGAACTATTCTACAGGAGGTCTACTGGGCAGGGGCAGGCACACTTCAAAAGTCTAGTCACACACTCAATTCAAAAAAAATAGATCATGGTAACATTGTATATGACAGCAGATAAAGACCAGTATGGTCCATCTAGTCTGTCCAGTAAGGTAGCTATATATATACCCACTGCTCCATGTAGGTCACCCACCTCTATACCTTTGTTTAGGGTTGTACCCGCCACTCCATGCAGGTCACCCCTCTCTATTTGTTGAAGTATAAAAAATAGTAAAGTTTATTTTGATTTTATCCTCTTGCTATGAAGGGATCCACTGTGTCTGTCCATGCCATTTTGAATTCCATCACTGCATTTGCCCCCACCATCTCCATCGGGAGGGCATTCCAAGCATCCACCACTCTTTCAGTGAAAAATATTTCCTGATGTTGCTTTTAAGTTTACCTTCTTGCAGCTTCATTTTATGCCCTTTAGTTTTACAGCTTCCAATTCTTTGAAAAAGGTTTGTTTGTTCATTTGTCCTCCATGATACAATGTAAACCCTTTTGTTGCCCTGTTAACCACTTTGATTGAAGGATAAAGTGGTATACAAAACCGATTAAATTAATTAATACCCTTTAAGTATTTAAACATCTGTATCATATCTCCCCTGTCTGTCCTCTCCTCTAGAGTATACATATTTAATCTTCAAGTCTCTTCTCGTACATCTTCTGGCACATGAAAAGAGAAAGCTGAGGGGAGATATGATAGAAACCTAGAAATTAATGAATGGAGTGGAACAGGTAAACGGCGATTGGTTGTTTACACCATCAGACGTAGAAAGACTGGAGGGCATGCAATCAAGATACAATGCAACTGATTTAAGACTAATAAGAGAAAATATTTTTTTTCATTATCGGAGAATGTAGTAAAAGCTGTTAATGAAGCTGGGTTTAAAAAAAGGTTTGGACAAGTTTCAGGAGGAAAGGTCCATAAACACTTATTAAAGAGGACTCTGGAAATGCACTGCTTGCCCTGGACAAGCATTGTGGAATCCGTGTGCCTCTTTGGGAATCTGCCAGATACTTATGGCCAGGATTGGCCATTGTTGGAAACAGGATACTGGGCTTGGTGGATCTTGGTCTGATGCAGTAAGGCATTTCTTATGTTCGTATTCCCAGGTACTGCACTCGGAATGCTTCTGGAATGTCCGATACTTACCACGTAGCATCGGGGAGTGTAGTAGCGGTACCTGGGGATATCCCACTTAGGGGCATTTACATGGTTTGCGGTCTGTAAGCCATGTAAATGCCTTTGAATATCAGGCCCTGTGTGTTTACCTGTCTTCATTTGGTAGGAGATAGAGCCGGCTACTCATTTATTTTCTTATCTTTCCCATATCTGCTTGATGTTTTCTAACCTAGAAATAGAACCGTGGATTTGGAAGGGTTTTTTTTAATGTTTCCTTGGACTTCATTTAATGCGGTTACTGGGAACATATCCGAGTACCATACCTTGCTGTACAGCACATCTCTCACCCACAATTGTTCAATAGCTACAATATTCTGAAGTCCTTGGGTACACAGTGTAGCACAGAATATGGACAGCATCATAAAAAAAGCACTGTGCAGAGCAAAAGGACTTTTACACACACTCGCATAACATACACACACACACACACACATTTGTACGACATTGTATGAAAGGGTTTCTGAGATTAATTGATGCTGGTTTACAAGCACATAATTGCCGTACACTGAGTGCTGTGGATGTCACTGACAGCTGCTGCCAGACTTTAGAAATAAAAGTAACAATTGTTTGGAATTACAAAATCTTTCATCCAGGAAGAAACCCAGCGCACTTGAGCATGTGCTAATGGACCGTGCTAACAGCACTTGCACTAAACAGACAAAGCAAGGTTAATTCCGCACTATCTGCCCAGTGTGTGGCAGGGAGAGAAATGGGAGGGGTACAGGCGTGTCTGCACAGCGACGCTTGTTTGCCGTACATGTTTGCCTCCAACGTTGCCGTTAGCATGTATGCACTTAACGCCACCTCAATGGATGGCATTAAGTGCGTCCACTTAAGCATGATTGTCACCAGCGTACGTTTGGGCCCAAATCTGTGCGGCATCTGTTGGGGCCGTGCTATGCACACCTTCAACAGGTAGCTGTTGCACATACCAAACACTGATTTCTACTCTCAATGCACGAAACCCGCAACCTTATTGCAGCTTAGTAAACATGCCCCCTAGTGTGGAACTCAGCACTTTCTTCCTACATTTTAGATCTTTTTCAGATATGCGCCATTTTGCACTTGCGTACATTCGATTTCATCTGCTATTTAGATGTCCATTTCCAGAGTCTCACAAAGTCCTTCTGTAATTCCCCACACGCAGCTTGCCTTTTGACCACTTTTGATAACTGCGTCGTTTGCAGATCTGACCACCTTGCTCTTTGCTCTTTTAAAATCATCGATGAATATGTTAAAAAAGACACTGATCACTCCATTACTTACCTCTCTCCATCTAGAAAACTCAGCATTTAATCCTACTCACTATTTACTATTTTTAACCATGTTCCTATCCACAATAGGACACTGCCTCCTATCTCCATAGGTATAGTTTGGAAGGGCATGGGGGGGGGGGGTCGTGTCCCCCCAAATGTTGCAGGTAGTAATGGTGAACTGGTTCCCCTTCCCTCACTGCCGCTATGATGTCTTTACCCTTTGCTCCCCCAAAGTAAAAAAAAGCAAACTACTCCAATGCCCATCTCACGTCTTTTAACTTCCTCAGAGGTTTCTCATCAGGCAATCTGTGATGCAGCCAAAATATCAGGTAATGTGCTAGGAGCAAGTTCATGGCTTAGTGGTGGAGTAAAGTGTAAACTACGAAAAAGAAGGGTCATTTTCTATCTCTACAAGCATGAACAGTTGAGGGAATGAATAGTGGGAAAGAGAACCTTTCACTTTAAGCAAATGAGGGTTCAGGGAACAGGCACAGGGATAGAAAGCCTACACATCTCGGTATGGGCATAGGAGCACAGAGCCTCTCAACTTAAAAACTAGATGACTCAAGAGATAGATGCAGGGATACAGGACCTGCCACATCTAGGACTGCAGGGCTCAGGAGACGGGTACAAGCGTACAGAGTTTATTGTGATGGACGGCTCCAATGGTTGATTTCCAATGAGGACTCAGAAAAAATCAGAAAGCCTGAGGAAAGTTGCTCGGTTTTGGGTTGTTGTTGTTTTTTTTTTTTTAAGAATACTGTGTTTGTCATTCTGTTTTAATTCCAGGGCTGTCTTACTCTGTATCACAGTGCGGTGCCGCTGAAGCTCTGCATTTCATCAGGATGTTCTGATGTTAGATAGCCTCAGGCGTGCTTCAAGGAAAGGGTAATTGTATTGGTTCTAACATGGTACTAAATATTTTCTCATACTGTGGTCAGCAAATCCAGACTAGGACAGCAGGTTCCCCGAGAGGTTTCTCCAACACAGTGACAACATTATCCTGTGAATCATTACAGAGAAGTTCAGACTTCCCACCGAGTGCTTGGGTGTCACATTTCTCCAGCATCCGCTTTGAAAGTGGATAACTAGCTATAAATTGAAATGTTCAAATATGAATAAATTTACAAAATGATAATCCAACTAGCTCCACCTGATAAAGACCTAGATATAGATCACAAATATAGTAGTTATTTTATGTATTGTATTTAGATATATTAAGAGACTCTCAAATGGCATACCAAGGGGGTGGATGTCGCGTCTTTGAGCCCCACTGATAGTAAATACATACAGCTTGATGGTGGTTTCTGCATATTCCTGCAGCAGAAAACGACCATTTTTTTATCAAACTGAGAGATTAGACATCCAAATAGACAGCAAATAACTATAAGGAGGTGGGTACGAGCTGAGTGGAAAGGTATTGTTTGATCTTCTGATTCTGTAATGTGAGAATGATGCTTTATAGTTTATTATCTGAGTAAAGTGGGAAATTTTACCTATTCAGTGCCAGAGCCAGCACTTCCTTATCTTCCTACTACATTAGTCCATAGGGGTGGGTTATGTTCCCTTGCCAGCAGGTGGCGGCAGACTTGAGCATTTTAGGTATGTTGTGTACAATATCTTGAAAAATAATTGGAAATAGTCCAGCTGTATGTCATCATAGGGAGGAGTAGCCTAGTGGTTGGGGCAAGGTACTTCAGGCCGGAAGGTCGGGGGTTCAAATCCCACTAGAGGACAGCAACCTTGGGCCGGAAGGACTGGGGTTTCTAGTCCCACAGATGCTCCTTGTGGTCTTGGGCAAGCCACTTAACCCTCCATTGCCCATGTTCCCTGTAAGTATTAGTGTATGTGTCTCACATCCCCGCGTGTTAAATGTATCCCCCAATTGTGTTGTGACCGCTTTGATTGAAGGATAAGGCGGTATACAAAACTGTCAAAATAAATAAACAAAATAAATCATGATATTTTCATTTTTTTTTTAAGTGTCATCAAGTCAATGCTGACTCCTTGTGACCATGCAGCCCCTGGCAAGGTATGACCAGAAGAAGATTGCCAGACCTTTTCTTCCAAGGCAATGGAAGGTAAAGGGACTTGTCCAAGGTCAGAAGGAGTACCAGTGGGAATCAAACCTGGATCTCTTGGGTGCTACTCCTCCACTCAATATTTTAATAGTATGTTCAAAGGTGTACAACAAACACGATGTTTGTGCAACTTAAACAAAGTAATTTCTGAGGAAAAAAAAAACAAAATAGGACCCGGACAGGATTAATGGCACCCTTCACTAATATTTGGTTGCACAATCCTTGGCAGTGATGACAGCCTCCAAACATTTCTTATAACCATCTACAGGTTTTGTACATCTGTCTGCTGGTAGTTTTTCCTACTCTTCAACTGCAATTTATTCCAGCTCATGAATGTTTCCAGGATTTATTTTACCAATGGCAGATTTCAGCTCTTTCTAAAGGTTCTCGATTGGATTGAGATCAGGATTCATTGCTGGCCTTTTTAAAACAGTCCTTGTTCCTTTTTAACCATTCTTTTGTACTTTTGGATGCATGTTTTGGATCATTGTCTTGTTGGAGGACCTATGACCTTCAGCCCAGGCCTAGCTTTCTGACACTAGACAGCACCTTTCACTCCAAAATACCTTCATAGTCCTCTGACTTCATAATTCCTTTAATGTTTATGTTTATTATATTTTCTTTACTGCCTTTCAGGGAGCCTGCAAGGTGGTGTACAAATTAAAACCAATACATAAGTGGAGGGGGGGGGGGGGCAAAGGGGAAAGTGATGGCGGCATCAGGCCTAAGGAAGGGGGAGAACAAAGTGTGCTCCCCCCTTGCTACTTCACATGAAACTAAGTGGAGGGTACAATGAGAGAAACGCCTCGCAGTGTTGGCATATTTCAATAAAAATCTATGGTATTTGATATACTAGCTTCTTAAATGGTCTATGTTTTCATTTTTTAAAATAACCATAAAAAATATATCCGATATGAATATATGCAAATGAATATTCAAATATGTCACTCCCATCCAATCAGATTACCCCATCCTTTGTCCCCCAAATGGAACTGCCCTTGGAGTTCCTAGCACTTGGTGGGCCTGAAAAGGAGCAGGAGGATCCCATGGTGCCCCTGAGAGGGAGACGATGGTAAGTTGGGCGGTGCTCCTTTTCCTCTTGATGTCCTAATCTGCATGCTTTGTATTTTTTCTGATTTCTTCTTTTCTCCCATTGTTTTCAATGGGCAGTATTTAGCTATCTGTTGCTTTCAATAAAACAGCTTCAATTTTAAAAAAAAGGCCTTTGATCAGCAGCTAAGTCTCCCAGGCCTGCTTGAATGCTGGGACCTTCTTACTCGGATTTCTCTGGACGGCCTGACAGGTGCTGGGATTCCCTTTATGGGTCTCTCTTTACAACATAGCCCTGCTTCTATTTTTCAGCATGGGTTTTTGCAGTCTTTTTTCAACTTTGTTGCTGCAGCCATGTAGCCTGATACAGTCTGCATCCCCGAGCACTGTTTTTCTGCAACTGCTTCTTTTTGCCCCAGTTGTGGCTGCAAAGCCTGCAGCACTTTTTTTTTTCAAAATTTTGGGAGCCCAAATGGGAGGCCCAGGGCTTAATGCCATTTCAGTGGCTTTTGCCACTCCTTTTCTGTTTTTTCCCACTAGTGGGCACCATGGCCTTTTTCTGTCATCATTTTTCTCTGTTTCCATAAGGGGATTGTTGTAGTTGTTGATATGGAAGGACAGACTAGATAGGCCATGTGGTCTTTTTCTGTCATCATTTTTCTGTTTCTATGTTATACAAGGAAAAGAAGGAGTTTGATGGGGTAGCCTTTGGAGGCCCTCTGGGTCTCACCTTTTCAACCAGCTTGCACTGCAGCTCCTGAAACAGCTCAAGGGCTGTTTTCACTCAGCCACTCCTTGGCAGCCCCCTTCATGGAAGTCTGGGGCTTGGGCTCCCCTCCACGGGACCCAGGGCCTATAAGCACTTCTGTCACAGGTAGTTAGATGGATTATAGCCTCTGATTCGCCCTTGTGCTCCCCCATTACCCCAGGAGCCCAACCATATCCCTTATGAGGGTTGGTTGAAGGACTCAAGTGAAATTCCTGTCACAAGAAGGTAAATCTGAGGAGGACAGGATGATGGTTCCCCCTAACGAAAAGCTAGGTTCTCCATGATCTGCCTTTTTCATTGACAGGCCCTGTTTAGGTCCTTTCAGAATGCTATGGCAGCTCTGCAAGTTGAAGAGCCTTTTTTCAGGCAAGGACAGCAGAGGGGTCCCCCTTATACTTGGTGGGTATCTGGTGTCTAGCTGCGTTCATGCCTCTACCTGACCCTATGCAGCAATACTTAGGGTTTTAGGGAGGAAATCCATGAATCACGCCCTAGGGGCTCTAAGGTTCTGTCTCGGCTATGCCTTTGGCCCCAAGATGAGTGGGATAAGTCTTTCAGGCTCCCTGAAGTGGGAATCCTGGTCACAGCTGTGACTAAGTGCAAGACCATCCCTGTGAAAAGAGTTTTGGAGGTTTGAGGTTCTCCTTAAGAATGTCTTTGCAGTTGCCTACTTAGGCTCTTGGGCAGCACTGTGTGCATGTCTGGAGTCTAGCCCTTTGATAATGGATCCATCCTCTTCTAGCAGCTTCTCTGACTCCAGCCATATAGAAACATAGAAACATGATGGAGGAAAAGACCACATGGCCTATCTAGTCTGATCTTCCATGTCAACCTCTACAACAGTCCTCTTTTTCCCTTTAGAGATCCTCTGTGTTTGTCCAATGCTTTTTTGAATTCAGATACTGTCGTCATCTCTACCACCTCCACTGGAAGACTATTCCACGCATCTACCACTCTTTCCATAAAGAAATATTTCTGCATATTATACCTGAGTCTATCCCCTTTCACCCTCATCCTATGTCCCCTCATAGCAGAGCTTGCTTTCAATTGAAAAAGGCTCTCATCCTGTGCATTTATGCCATGGAGGTATTTAAACATCTCAACCATATCACCTCTATCCTGCTTTTCCTCTAAAGTACACATATTACGATCCTTAAGTCTGTCCTCATATGCTTTATAATGAAGACCACTAACCATTTTAGTAGCCAGCCTCTGTACCAACTCCAACCTGTTTATATCCTTTTAAAGGCGCGGTCTCCAGAGTTGCACACAATACTCCAAATGAGGTTGCACCAAAGACCTATACAGAGGCGCTAACACCTCCTTTCTTCTGCTGGCCATTCCTCCCCCTATACACCCAAGCATCCTTCTAGCTTTCACTGTCACCTTTTCTACCTGTTTAGCTACTTTAAGATCATCAGACACAATCATGCCTAGGTCCCGTTCTTCTTTTGTGGACAGAAGTACTTCAACCCCTATACTATATCGCTCCCTTGGATTGCTGCAGCCCAAATGTATGACCTTGTATTTTTAAACGTTAAATTTCAGCTGCCAAATTCTAGACCATTGTTCAAGCTTAGATAGATCCCTCCACATGTTATCTACACCTTTCTGGGTGTCTACTCTATTGTAGATTTTGGTATCATCCGCAAAGAGCAAATCTTGATCGACAGCCCTTCCGCAATATCACTAACAAAGATGTTAAAAAGAATCAGACCGACCTCCGGTGGCGCTGGCTGACGAAATGGCGGCGCGCTGACAGAGCTCCACTGCTAGCACCCATCTAAAAGCGAAAAAGACCCTTGAAGTGGTGGAATACGAGCACTGAAGTGTGTGCTGGGAGATAAGTGAACCCCCAAAAGTAAGCGGAAGGAAGGGTGGACTCGAAACCCGACAAAAGACAAAAGGCAGTGATCTAAGCGGCGATCCGGTAGGAAGATTGGCCAGTGCGGGAACCGGGTGCCATTCCAAAGGAGCAGATAGGGCAGACCTGACAATGCCCAAGTAGTAGGAGGAGGAGCGGGTAACCGGCGGTGGTGGCGGGTTGAGTGCGGCCACTCGGAGAGGCAGCGGGTGAGCACCCAGAGAAGGAGCTTGATTGCTAGAAACAGCATGTGGCAGAAACGAGAGGAGGCCATGGAATATCGGAGGATACCGGCCTTAATAACTAGTGGCAGAGCAGCGGGACAAAGCCACAACTGGTGGGACAACAAAAGAGTGAGACAGTACCTTCCTGGGCCATCAGAGTCGGGCTGGCTGTGTGAACTTAAAACTCCCAGCGAAAGGGCCACTCGAGCCTCCAGAGGAGGGAAAAGAAAGGGGGAAGCCTCCCCGCTTTCGGCGCGAGGGAATCAAGCGGGAGAACCAGCGGCAGCGGATGGCAGCAAAGAAATCCGCCATGGACCTTAAAGCTTATTCTTTTAAAAGCACGGTGGGAGCCAAGAGCCACGTGGCAAAAATGGCTGTGGCCAGTGGTGAACAGAGGGGCCCGGATGAAAGGGGAGCTACTGGAGGCTCATCGAGTGATATTCAAGCATTGCAAGCAGATTTAAAGGAGTGGTTTGCTTCAATGAGACAGGAGCTGGGAGCATTAAAGAATGAGGTGCATGGCTGGCCACAAGAGATAAAAGCAGACATGGCATCTATGGGGACTAGACTTGAGGAAGTAGAAAATAAAATGGAGGAACAGGAAGGCAGATGGGCGCCTTATGAACATTGAGTGAAGGCCCTAAGTGAGGTGCACAATGAACTGTGGCAGAAAATAGAGGACCTGGAGAATAGGTCAAGGTTCTTGAATATTAGGATAAAGGGCCTACCAGAGAGCGAAGGAACAGTGAATTATGTGTCCTTGGCAGAGGAATTCTGCAGGGCGGCCCTCAAAGCTGCAGACCTGGAGGTGGAAGGAGTATGCCTTACAGTGGATAGAGCCCATAGAGCATTGGGGCCTAGGAGAGAGAACAAGGTACGTGATGTGGTAGTATGCCTGCATGAATTCAGATCTAAAGAGCTGGTGATGAAGGCTTCCAGGAAGATAGGAAAGATCAAATGGCAAGGATCAGAGGTGGAAGTGTTTGCAGACATATTTAGCCTTACTATTAAAAAACGCAGAGAGTACCAAGAGGTGACCAGGAGGCTGAGAGAAGAGAACGTGCGGTACCGATGGCTGTTTCCAGTTGGCTTGCAATTTACAATAAATACAAAAACGACGACAGTTCATTCGGTGGAAGCGGCGATAATGAGTATGAAACAAGCAGGGTCGACTGATATTCCTGTGATATCTACAGGCGGTCAAGACCGGTGAGACAGAGGAAGCCAGGAGAAGGAATCACAGCATCAATGGAGCCGGGTGCCTGGAGGGGCAAAAGGTTTAAGACGCCAGAGACTGCCAAAATGAGTAATCTGATTTGTTTGAATATTTGTTGGGATAAGGCTGAACGGGGGGCAATTGAACAAGACTGGGGTGCTTAGGGAATGAGACATAGGGGAGGGGCAAGATTTCTTGTCCCTTTCCCTTTTAGTGTTGTAGGGGGGATCAAACAGTGTGGATAATGGGAAGTAGATGGGTGGTAGGCTGGAGGTCACCTGAAAGGGTTCCAAAGGGAGCCGATGGAGGAAGGGGGGAGGGGAGGGGGGAGAGGCAAGGGGGGCAGGGGAAAGAGGGGGAGGGGGAGGGGGTGGGGTGGAGGGTAAGGGGGGATAATAGGCTAGACAGGGGTGTTGGTAAAAGTTGGGAGGGTGCGATGGTACCATGCCGGAGATAAATATCATGTCTATGAATGTTAGAGGCCTCAACTCTTTTGCAAAGCGACAGTTATTAATGAAAGAGTGTACCAGATTGCACGGGGATCTCTTTTTTATACAGGAGACCCATCTTTTGACTAAAGATGAGAGCCGGTCGAGACATCCTCAATATCCGCAGCAATTTTTTGCTTCAAATAAAGTAGAAAAAAAGAAAGGAGGGGTGGGTATACTATTATCGGCATGGATTCTGGGACAAGTGGGGGAAGTAATTAGGGATAAAATGGGGAGATTTGTGGTTGTAAAATTGCAATGGGATCAGCAGCTATATACCCTGGTTAATGTGTATGCCCCGAACACTAAACAAGGCCAATTTTTTCGGGAACTTCAGAATAAGTTAATTGGGATGGTAGAAGGTCGCCTGATTATGGGAGGCGATTTTAAAGTGACACTAGACCCACAAATGGACACCTCTAAAGGTGTGGAGAAGAAAAGAAGAAAGTCTTCCGCAAATTGGACAACCAGAGGAGAATAGCGGAAGAATTAACCACGGCCTACCAGATGATAATTAAAATCCTTTATTGAGGACCCAATAAAGGATTTTAATTATCATCTGGTAGGCCGTGGTTAATTCTTCCGCTATTCTCCTCTGGTTGTCCACCTCTAAAGGTGCGTCATCGACACCAAAACAACATAGGACGAATCTGAAGAAATTAATTGCTGGCTTGGGTCTGGTTGATCTCTGGAGGGAAACAAATAGAGGGCAAAGGGACTATTCTTTTTTCTCAGCGGTGCATGAGGTGTACTCCTGAATTGATATGATA
Source organism: Ichthyophis bannanicus (assembly GCA_033557465.1). Classification (NCBI taxonomy): domain Eukaryota; kingdom Metazoa; phylum Chordata; class Amphibia; order Gymnophiona; family Ichthyophiidae; genus Ichthyophis; species Ichthyophis bannanicus. Next base: position 783,126,651 of record CM066035.1, read on the forward strand.
TTTGTAGATTTACCCTGGTAGCAGCAGTAAAGAAGTGTGAAATTAGAGAACGCACTTGGTCTGACTATGCCCCATTTACATGCGCAATCCAACTTGGGAGTTCAAGGATGAATAGAAGGTGGAGGAGATTAAATGAATCCCTATTAGAGGATAAAGCGGTGGTGCGACAGATCACAGAAAGCATAGCAGAATATCTGTTGCTAAATGATACAAGGGATTGCACGCCGGGGACAGTTTGGGACTGCTTAAAGGCGGTAGTAAGGGGCAAACTTATTGCAGTAGGAGCGCATCGAAAAAAGTTGAAATTGCGGCAGCAAGACAGTTTGATAGCTGAGATTGGGGAGGCAGAGTAAAAATTAAAAAGAAACCCGAGGGATACCCAGTTAACCAAGGAGTTAGGGGGATTAAGGAAGGAATTGAGTGAATTGAATATGCAAGATATTCGGTATAAACTCACCATGTTGAAGCAGAAGAGCTTTGAGTTTAGCAACAAGGCAGGGAGGATGTTGGCCCGCAAAATCCAAAAGTTGAGATCCAGGAACACAATAGTTAGAATCAAGGATGAAAGGGGGAAGGATTTGTGGGCAGGGGACGATATAGAGGAGAGATTCATTCAATTCTATCAAAAATTATATACCCCGGAGATGCCAGTGGATGAGGACAAAATACAGGGCTACTTGAGAAAGGTCATGCTGCCCAAACTTACGGGGGAAGAAAGTGAGGAGCTGTCGGACCCAATTAGAGAACAAGAGATCTTGGCAGTGATCAAAGGGTAACAGGGCCATAAGACACTGGGGTTAGATGAATTCCCAAATAGGTTTTATAAGGTATTTTCTAAAGTTCTGGTGGGGCCACTAGCGCGGATGAACAACTCTTTTAATACTGTTGGGAAGATGCCGGCCTCAATGTGAATGGCGGAAATTAGCATATTACACAAAGAGGGGAAAGATCTGGCTGAGTGTGGCTCATATAGGCCTATTTCACTGTTGGGGGGGGGGATTTAAAAATTTTTACCAGGGTGTTAGCAAATCGGTTAGGGCCATTTCTGGGGAAGTTAATACATCCCAACCAACCGGGATTTGTTCAGGGACGGTGTATGTCTGATAATATCCGGAGGACCTTGAATGTGATGTGGGGAGGGGAAGAGAGGGGAGAGAAGATAGCATTGTTGACAGTGGATGCCGAAAAAGCTTTCGATAGGGTTAATTGGGCTTTTCTCTTTAGGGTACTCGAAAAAGTAGGGATAACGGGGAATTTCTTGAATTGGGTCCAGACTCTATACCAGGCGCCCATGGCCTGTTTAAAAGTAAATGGCTGCATATCAAAGGGATTTGAATTGTTTCGGGGCACTCGGCAGGGGTGCCCATTATCGCCTTTGCTATTTATCTTGTCAATGGAACCAATGGCGCAACGAATAAGAGACCGGGGGGACGTCAGGGGGGTGCAAGTGGGACAGGATAACCATAAGATTTCACTATTCGCAGACAATGTGTTTTTCTTTATCGCAGACCCGCATCGGACGCTGGGGATGATACGAGAGGAGCTCAGCGAATACGGAGAAGTGTCGGGATTCTGTATGAATGCTACTAAATCAGAAATATTAAACCTGACTATAAACAAAGAGGAAGAGGTTAGGTTGAGGCAGGATTTTCCCTTTAGATGGGCGCATAGAAGCATTCGGTATTTGGGAGTACAGCTTACCTCCAAGCGGGAAGCGATGTTCCGGGAGAACTATGTGGCAGCTAAGAATAAAATGTTGCGGGCATTAGAAGATTGGGGTACCTATGAGATGTCCTGGCTGGGGAGAAGGGATCTGGTTAAGATGATAATACTCCCTAGGTTGTTATATTTGTTTATGAACTTACCGGAGGAAGTCCTGGGGGCATACTTACAGCAATTGCAGGCTAGGGTCATGAAGTACATTTGGAAGGAATGGAGGCTGAGAGTAGCAAAGAGTATTTTGTGTGCTAGTAAGAAGGTGGGGGGAATAGGGGTTCCTATGTTGACCAGGTATTATGAGGCTGCGAGAGTGCGGGCGGTGTTTGAATGGGTATTGAGGGGATCAACGGAATGGGTGCAGATGGAAGGGGAGGGGATGGCCCATGGGAGAGATTTGAAAGGGCGGATTTGGATGAGAGGGGGGGAGACTCTCCAAGGACGCCAGGGGAATCCATATGTCACACTAACTGCAGCATTGGCGGAAGTGGCAAGGGAAATGGTATGGAGCCTCGGGGGGTTCTAAATTTCTATCGTTGGTGGGAAATACGGAGTTCCCACCCGGTATGACGGATCCAACTTTCAGGAGATGGGCTGAGATGGGGTTGTGTGGGGTGGGGCAAATTAAAATGAGTGGTGAATGGGTGAAATTTGAGGAGTTGCAGGAGGAGTTCCAACTGCCTAACACTGACCGGTTTAGATATGTTCAAGCTCTGCATTATTGTAAAGAGATAGCGCAGAGGGGTAATGGTCCGAAAGGAGATGATATAGATGGGCTTTTTGAAAAGGGAGAGGTTAAAGGTCTTATTTCCCAACTATATAAAGCAATGGAGGGGGAGCAGGGGAACGATTGGGTACACCGGAGGGCATGAGGGGTGGACCTTAATAGAAGTTGGGATGGAGCACAATGGGAAAGAGTTTGTAAAGGGCTGTTCAAAGGGCTGATATCCAGTAATATTATGGAACATGATTATAAAATGTTGTACCGATGGTACATGACGCCTCAAAGGCTGCAGAAGTGGCAGGGAGGTAAGGCGGAGTGCTGGAGAGGGTGTGGGCAGGTGGGCTCTTTCCTTCATATCTGGTGGGGATGCCCAGTACTCGGCCCCCTATGGCAAGGAGTAGTGGAATGGTTTACGGAGGTTTATGGGGAGGAGAGAAGGCTGGGGCCTTGTTTGGCTTTGCTTAATGTTGAGAAGGTAGAGGGGAGGAAGAAGGACCATGGTTGGTGTGGAATAGTATGTACCGCAACAAGGCAATTGATAGCGTGGAGATGGAGGTCATTGTTGGTACCTACGCTCGAGGAGGTTCAGGCGAAGGTGGAGCATTTTTGCTCGATGTACCGCCTCACAGCTATGCATCAAAATTGCTTGTTGCGCTTTCAAACCACCTAGGGCCCGTACCTCAATTGGAAGGCATCAGGAAGGGAGGAGGGCAGAAAGAAAGAGGGGAGGGAGGAGAGGGTAGGCATCTGATATTAATGATGGGGTGATAATAAGAATGGGATGATGATGGGTAATGCGGGAGTACTGCAAAGAAGTTGTTGGCTTTATGGTATGCTTAATGTACTTGTTTAATTTATGCATTATGTGTAAGCTAACATAAGCGGGGGCCGTGAATGTGGAAGACATAGAATACAAGGAAGGATGAACTTTATGTTTCGACACAGGGAGGACAATGGGAGCTGTAATGCCAGAACCCTTTGTATTGTGTAAGTTTTGGAAGGGGGAGAGGGTATGAGTTGAAAAATTTAAGGAACATGGATGTAATAGCTTGATGTGTATACTTGCGGTGATTTCTTAATAAATAAAAAACAGAAAAAAAAAAAAAGAATCAGACCAAGGACAGATCCCAGGGGCACACCATTGGTAACCTCCTTCTCCTCAATGAGCTCCATTTACCTGCTCCCTTTGTCGCCTCCCACTCAACCAATTTCTAACCCAAGCAGTAACTTTAGGGTCCATCCCTAGGGTGCTCAGTTTGTTTATAAGTTGTCTGTGTGGAACGGTGTCAAGGGCTTTAATAAAATCTAAATTCACCACATCTAGGGATCTCCCTCAGTCTAACTCCCTGGTGACCTAGTCAAATAAATCAATCAGATTTGTCTGACAAGACCTGCCTCTGGTGAATCCATGCTGCCTCAGATCCAGTAATTTGCTGAACTCCACAAACCTCACTATTTTCTCTTTCAGCAGTGCTTCCAATAATTTACTCACCACTGAGGTTAAACTAACCACATCCTTACTTCTGCTTTTGTGTAAAGGGACCACATGTGCCTCTCTCCAGTCCTCTAGGACCACTCCTGACTCCATTGAAAAGTTCAGTCAGTGGAGCTGCTAGAATGTCCCCAAGTTCCCTCAGTATTCTTGGGTCTATCCCATCTGGTCCCATTGCTTTGTCTTCTTTAAGTTTAGCTAGCTTCTCATGAACACAGTTTTCTGAAAATTGTTCAAGATGCCCCTCACTTCTGTTCCTGTTTGTGGGTGTTTTCTGAGGTCCTGCTCCTGGTTCTTCATCTGTGAACACAGAATAGAAATATTTGTTAAGTAATTCCGCTTTATCCTCATCAGCTTCTACATATTCCTCCCCTTCACCCTTGAGTCTGACAATACCACTTTTGCCTTCCTCTTCTCACTAACATATCTGAAAAATGTCTTATCCCACTATTTTATAGCATTGGCTATTTCCTCCTCTTTCTGATCTTTGCTTTCTTGATTTCTTTGCCAGCTTCTCTAAGTTTTTCCAAATATAGATGCCTGTCTTCCTCTCTCTGTGATCTCTTGAATTTCTTGAAGGCCCCCTTTTTCTTCACCTTTTCAGATACTCCTTTCGAAAACCATAGCAGTTTCCTCTTCCTTTTACCTTAATTTACCATTTTAACAAAATAGTTGGTTGCCCTTAAAATACCCCCTTCCAGTTTTGCCCACTGTTTTTCTATATCCCCCAGCTGTTCCCATCCCACTAAGGACTTCCTGAGGTATTGGCCCATCTTGGCAAAGTTAGTTTTCCCAAAGCCTAAGACCATTGCTTTTGAATGGATTTTATCAGCCCTGGTCCTAATACTGAACCACACCATCTGGTGATCACTGGATGCAAAATGATCTCCCACAATAACATCAGAAACACTTTCACAATTGGTAAGCACCAAGTCCAGTATGGCCCCTTCACGTGTGGATTCTGTAACTAGTTGCCTAAATAGTTCTCCCTGTAGAGAATCCAGGATCTCCTTACTTCTAGATGATACTGCAGCAGGGATATGCCAATCAACATCTGGCATATTGAAATCCCCTATCAGTAGCACTTCCCCTTTCCTGGCAATGCTGAGTATGTCTTCAATTAACTCTCTGTCCACCTCTTCAACCTGTGAGGGAGGTCTGTATATCAAGCCAATACAAATAGATTTCTCTTTCCCTCTTTCAAGTTTAACCCACAGTGCCTCCTCTCTCCCTTTCAAGCCCTGTATTTCCATAGCTTTAATATTATTTTTTACATATAGTGCCACTGCTCCTACCCTTCTTCCTACCCTGTCCTTTTTGAATAAAGTATAGCCTGGTATAGTTAAATCCCAGTTGTCCGTGAACCATGTCTCTGTTACCACCACTAAATCCAAGTCATCCTCTTTCATTAAAGCCTCAACATCTGGAATCTTATTTCCCATGCTTCGAGCATGTATAGACACTGCTTTCCAGATGTTGCCCCTTTTACCTATTTCTATAAAGGTAGTTAATGTTTCACTTACATGGGGGATTTCACTTGCCTGGGGACACCCTTCCCCAGAAAATCTAGTTTAAAGCCCTCTTCAGTAGGTTAGCCAGTCTGCTACAGAAGACACATCAACCCTTCTTGGACAGATGAATGCCATGTCTGCTCTGCAACCCTTGGAACAGCATCCCATGGTCCAGGAAACCAAAATGCTCTTGATGACACCATCCACGCAGCCATGCATTCATCTCCAGGACACAAGCTTCTCTGCCTTGGCCTTTACTCTCAGTTGGGAGACTTGAAGAGAACACCACCTGCACCCCTATCTGCTTCACCCTCTGTCCCAGAGCCATAAAGTCACTTTCGATACACTCAGAGTGGTATCTGGCAGTATCATTTGTGCCAATATGGATAAGCAACATCAGGTAATAGTCAGTGGGCCTGATGAGTCTCGGAAAACTTTCCATAACATCTCAGATTTTGGCATCTGGCAAACAACATATTTTGCTGAACATCAAGTCTGGTAGGCAGAGATACCCCTCAGAGGAGAGCCACCTACCACCACTACCCTTCAATTCCTTGTGGTCACTGATTCTGCAACTTTGGGGTGCTTGAGCTCTGGTTCTTCCCTTTCCAGGGATGCTTTCACCTCCTCCACTTCCAGGGCTGCATAATGATTCTTCAATTCAAGGGCTGGAGGAGTTGGATTGGTAATTCTGCAGGCTCTGGTGACTTGTGTCCAACCTTCATCATTCGGTAGGCTCCCATCTTCTCCTCTGCTGGAGAGCTTGGATGTTACAAGAAGCATCTCATCAATGTACTTCTCACTGTCTTGAATGCTCCTCAGCCTCGCCACCTCTTTTCTAAGCTCCTCCACTTGTTTCCTGAGAGCTTCAGCATGCAGGCATCCTGCACAAGGAACCAGTCTTCAAATGGCATTGGGATCTCTGTTTGGACAGAGGCAAAAGCTGTAATAGGGCAACAACTTTGGCAATACGATTTTTCCCAGTCATTGTTCAGTTGGTGGAGCTTAGGTGCCTGTTGAAGCAAAAGAGAGAGAGACCTACCAAAGTCCCAGCCTGTTTCCCAGCTGTTCTTTCAGAGAAAAAGCAGTTAACCTCTTTTAAGTGTGTTCTAAATGTGCTGATTCCAAGTCGCTGTGTGTAACTAATTGGGGCAGGTGCCCTATAAAGCAAGACAACTCACATGGGGTGGATGGGAGGGGGTAGGGTGGGAATTAACACCTGATGAGGTGTCAGTAGCTTCAAAGAGCTGAGAAAGGTACTAAAAGCAGTGTTTTAAACCTACACCACTAAAGACAATATTTCCCCTTTTGAAATAAAACACCAAAAAGAGCCCATATGAGGCCACTTCAAAAGTCCCTACATTTTCAGTGGTCTCCCAGCTCTCAGGGATTCGAGGCCAGGCTGCCCCTCTAGCCTGCAGTGGTGATGACAGCCACAGCACCTGAGACTGGGTATGCCATTAGATGATCACCCAAAGCTTCGCCAGTCAATGGATGCTAGTCTGTTTGGCTGGGGAACTCATTGAGAGACCTGAACAGCTCAAAGCTGTTGGAACTGCCATAAGGGAACTTGCCTTTGACACTGTTCCACACAGGCAACTTATAAACAAACTGAGCACTCTAGAGATGGACCTTAAACTTATTGATTGGGTTAGAAATTGGTTGAGTAGGAGGCGACAAAGAGAACAGGTAAATGGAACTCACTCTGCGGAGAAGGAGATTACCAATGGTTGCCACAGGGATCTGTCCTTCGTCCGATTCTTTTTAACATCTTTGTTAGTGATATTGTGGAAGGGTTGTCGGGTAAGGTTTGCTTATTTGCAGATGATATCAAAATCTGCAATAGACACCCAGGAAGGAGTAGATAACATTAGGAGGGATCTAGCTAAGCTTGGTCTAGAACTTGGCAGCTGAAATTTAATGCTAAAAAATGCAGAGTCATGCACTTTGGCTACAAAAATCCAAAGGAGCTGTACAGTGTAGGGGGTGAGGTACTTCTGTCCATGAAAAAAGAGCAGGACCTGGGCATAATTGTGTCTGACAATCTTAAAGTAGCTAAGCAGGTAGAAAAGGTAACTATGAAAGCTAGAAGGATGTTTGGGTGTATAGAGAGAAGAATGACCAGCAGTAAAAAGGAGGTGATAATGCTTCTGTGTACGTCTCTGGTGATACCTCATTTGATGCAATTCTGGAGATCGCATCTTCAAAAGGATATAATCAGGATGGAGTAGGTGCAGATGGTGGCTACTAAAATGGATAGTCTTCTTCATTAGGAAGCATATGAGGACAAACATGTTTATGTTTAAAGATCTTAATATGTATACTTTAGAGGAAAGGTGGGATAGGGGAGATATGATAGAGACATAGGGTGCTCAGTTTGTTTAAAAGTTGCCTGTGCGGAACGGTGTCAAAAGCTTTATTGAAATCTAAGTACACCACATCTAGGGCTCTCCCTTGCTCCAACTCCCTGGTCACCCAGTCAAAAAAAATCAATCAGATTTGTCTGACAAGAGTTGCCTCTGGTAAATCCATTCTGCCTCAGATCCTGCAATCCACTGGACGCCAGAAACCTCACTATTCTCTCTTTTATCATTTAGCATTTCCAATACTATACTCATCACAGAGGTTAGACTAATCGGCCAGTATTTTTAAACCTCATCCTTACTCCCACTTTTGTGTAAAGGGATCACATGTGCCTTTCTCCAGTCCTCTGGGACCACTCCCGACTTCAAAGAAGCATTGAAAAAGTCCTTCAGTGGAGCCGTTAGAATGTCCTCAAGTTCCTTCAGTATTTTCAGATGTATCCCATCTGATACCACTGCTTAATTTACTTTTAGTTTTACTAGTTCCTCATGAACACAGTCTTCTGAAAATCGTCAGAGCTTCCTGTCACTTCTCATTCTATTTGTGGGTGTTTTCTGAGATCCTGCTCCTGGCCCTTCATCTGTGAACACAGAACAGGGATTTTTGTTAAGCAATTCCGCTTTATCCTCATCAGCTTCTACATATTCCTTTCCTTCACTCGTCAGTCTGGCAATACCACTTTTGCTCTTCCTCCTCTAACTAACATATTTAAAAAATGTCTTCTCTCCCCATTTTATTGCATTGGTTATTTCTTCTCATTTTGTAGCTTTGTTTTCCTGACTACCTTGACAGTCTCTCTAAGTTTTTCCAAATATAGATGCCTGTCTTCCTCTCTCTATAATCTCTTGTATTTCCTGAAGGCCTCCCTCTTTTTCTTTCCCTTTTCAGTTACTTTTTTTAAGAACCATAGCAGCCTCCTTTTCCTTTTACATTTATTTACCTTTTAAACAAAAAGGTTTGTTGCCCTTAAAACAGGGGTCTCAAACACGCGGCCCGCGGGCCGCATGCGGCCCGCGAGAGACCTTTGTGCGGCCCGCGATGCATAGGGGGAAAAAAAAAACACCCCGGCTTCTGCTGCTGCTGCCGCCGCTGCCGTGGCCGGCAATAGCAGCAATATCGCAAGTCCCGCGGGCTCCGCTCCCCCCCCCCTTCCTTCCTGCTTGCCTGCCAGTTCTCCGCTTCGGCTTCGCCTTTCAGAGCCGCGAAGGGAGAGCTTCTCCCTCACGACTCTGTTCAGCCCGCTGGGGCAGATGGGAAATTTCCCATCTGCCCCAGCGGGCTGAACAGAGTCACGAGGGAGAAGCTCTCCCTTCGCGGCTCTGAAAGCCAAAGCCGAAGCGGAGAACTGGCAGGCAAGCAGGAAGGAAGGAAGGGGGGGAGGAGGGGGGGGAACGGAGCCCGCGGGACTTGCGATATTGCTGCTATTGCCGGCCACGGCAGCGGCGGCAGCAGCAGCAGAAGCTGGGTTTTTTTTAAGTTTAATTTTCCCGGGGGGGGGGAGGGAGGGAGGGAGCAGGACTTGATGGGGGGAGCAGGACTTGATGTGGGGGGGCAGGACTTGATGTGGGGGGGGGAGCAGGACTTGATGTGGGGGGGCAGGACTTGATGTGTGGCTGGGGGGGGTAGTACTGAAAATGGGGTGATGGGGGTTAGGACTGGTAATGGACAGATGGGGGTTAGGACTGGAGGTGGTCTGATTGGGGGGCTAAGACTGAAATGGGGTTATGGGGGGGCTAAGAATGAAGATAGGGCGATGGAAGGGTTAGGCCTGGAACTGGGCCGTTGGGGGGCTTAGGACCGATAATGGGCTAGGGGGGGGGCTAGAACTGGTAATGGACTGGGGGGGGTGCTATGACTGGAAATGGGCCGAGTAGAAGGGGGAGCTTGAACTGCAAATAGCTGATGGGGACAGGGTCTTGGAATGGTAATGGGCTGAGTGGAAGGGGGCTTGGAATGGAAATGGGCTGATGGGGAGGGGGGCTTGGAAAGGAAATGGGCTGTGAGGGGAGGGAGCTAGGACTGGAAATGGGCTGATGATGCGGGGAATAGAAGGGAGCGGATGCTGGGTGGGGCAGGAGCTAGAAGGGAGTTGATGTTGGGGGACGATTAGAATGGGATGGGGCTGGGAGAGTGAAATGGAGAGGGGAAATATATTTTGTGTGGGAGGGAAGAAAAATCTACAATTGGCCGGGTATTGGGAGAGTAAGTGGGGATTGAGGATGGAGGGGTAAAATTTGAGTGGATGAAATAGGAATGAGGAAAGAGCAAAAGGAGAATGATTAGTATGTTAAAGCAGATGTAGAGAGAATGGAAAAAAACTAGGAAAGAAGAAAGGACAAATGGACAGCAGACGATGGAGAGTTAGCAGAAGACACAAAGAAACCAGAAGAAAGTGAATGGAACAATTGCAACTGAAAAAAAAATGCACAAAAGGTAGAAAAATATCTCTTTATTTTGAATTTATTAACTGAAATATGTCAGCTCTTGGAAATGTGCATCTTTAACGTCTGCACTTTATTTAATACAAGAGGAAATCAATTTATAGTTTTATTTCTACAGTGTTGTACATTCTAAGTTTGGCTTTTGGGGTTCCCAGTTTAATTGTCTTCCTGTTTCTAAATTGTGATTCCTTGTTTGGTGATGGTGTATGTTCTGCATGTGTAACTGAGCTGAGGTATTCTGTTTATGTAATTCCTATTTGACATTGCCACTTGTTCTCTTTCCTGAGTAGGTCATGTATTGTTATTCTCTGAAATGTGTTGATTTAATATTTGCAGTGTTGCCTTTTGATAGTTAGGGTATGGTGCTTTGTGAGTCCTGGTAGTGCTGTTAGGACACGGCAGGTTTGCTATGGGTTCTAAATGAGCAGTGTTTCTAGTAGTTCCTAATGTGCCTGGCGGTTGGCACTGGTTTATAGTAATGTAGAAATCTTTTAGTTTTTCTTTATCCATACACTCATTAAGAGGCATGTTTACTAAAAGTTAGTGTATGGTAACATTATGCAAATATTTATGCAAATGATGCCCTTATGCAAATGAGGCCTGCGTCTTGTGCGGCCCCCGGGTTACTCTACAAGTCCTCATTTGGCCCTCAAAGCAATTTGAGTTTGAGACCCCTGCCTTAAAATATCCCCTTTCAGTTTTGTCCACTGGTTTTCCATATCCCCCAGCTGTTCCCATCCCACTAAGGACTCCTTGGGGTACTGTCCCATCTTGGCAAAATTAGTTTTCTTAAAGTCTATGCCTCGCTTTCAAATGGATTTTATCAGCCCTAGACAATACTGAACCACACCATCTGGTGATCACTGGATGCGAGATGATCTCCCATTATAACATCAAAAACACTTCCCCCTTTAGTAAGCACCAAGTCCAGTATGGCCCCTTCATGTGTGGGTTCTGTTACCAGTTGCCTGAATAGTTCTCCCTGTAGAGAATCCAGGATCTCCTAACTTCTAGATGACACCGCAGCAGGGAAGTGCCAGTCAACATCCAGCATATTAAAATCACCTATCAGTACCACTTCCCCTTTCCTGGCAATGCTGAATATGTCTTCTGTTAAATTTCCCTTTTCCTCTTTCTAGTTTTATCCACAGTGCCTCCTCTCTCCCTTTTTACAGCCTGTAATTCTATAGCTTTAATATTATTTTTTTAATATAGTGTCACTCCTCCTCCCGTTCTTCCTACCCTGTCCTTCCTGCATAAAATATAGCCCGGTATAATTATATCTCAGTCATGGTTGTCCGTGAACCTTGTCTTCATAACCACCACTAAATCCAAGTCAGCCTCTTCCACTAAAGTGTCAACATCTGGGATCTTATTTCCCATACACATCACTTTCCATATATTGCCCCTTTTACCCATTTCTACAGAGGTATTTAAGGCCCGATTTTCAATTAGGCAGTCTATGCGCTGCATCTGCGCATAGCCTGCCTGCTGACCACCTTAATCCAGAAATTCATTTCCATGGCGAAGGAAATGGAAATCCAGGTCACACTGCACAGGCTAGCTGTCGCCGAGGCTAAGCAGGTGGCAGCGATTTTCGATGCTGCTCATTTAGCCCCAGCGCCTTAAAGATAGGCGAGGGCTTTCCTTGCCTATCTTTAGGGTGCAGAGCACCAAGCGGGCAGCATCGAAAATCACTGCTACCCACTTAGTGCCATTGCCCGCCTCTGCTCCACCCTGGAACGCCCCTAACATGCCCCAATGCTAAGTGGATAGCATCTGGGCATGTTAGGGACTTAACCGGGATTTTCCAAAGGCACTACCCATGTAGGTGCCGTTGGAAAATCCTAATTAAGGCATTTACATGGGTAATATGTTCTGTTACTCATGTAACTGCCTTTAATATTTTACTTACCTGAGGGCTTTTACTTACCTGGGAGCTTTCATAACCCATCCCCTATGAATCTAGTTGAAAGTCCTCTTCAGTAAGTTAGCCAGTCTGCTGCTGAATACACTTCGACCCTTCTTGGACAGATGGATGCCATCTCTCCTCTGCAGCCCTTGGAGCATCATCTCATGGTCCAGGAAACCAAAACTCTCTCGATGACACCATCCACACAGCCATGCATTAATCTCTAGAATTCGAGCTTCTCTGCCTTGGCCTTTACCCTCAACAGGGAGGATTAAAGAGAACACCACCTATGCACCAACCTGCTTCACCCTCTTTCCCAGAGCCATGAAGTCACTTTTGATATGCTCAGAGGGATATCTGACAGTATCATTTGTGCTGACATGGGTGAGCAACATTGAATAATAGTCAGGCATGATGAGACTCATCAAACTCTTCATAACATCACAGATTTTGGTACCTGGCAGACAGCACACCTCTCTGAGCATCAAGTCTGGTCGGCAGATGGATGCCTCAGTACCCCTCAGAAGAGTATCATCACCTAACACTTCACTTCTTTGAGGTCACTGATTCAATAACTTTGGGGTGCTTGAGCTCTGGTTCTTCCCTTTCATAGGATGCTTTCATCTCCTCCACTTCCAGGGCTGCATACTGGTTCTTCAGTTCAAGGGTTGGAGGAGTTGAAGTGTTGATTCAGCAGGCTCTGGTGATTTGTGTCCAACTTTCTTCATTCTATGGTCTCCTATCTTCACCTCTGTCAGAGAGCTTGGATGTTTCAAGAAACATCTCATCTATGAACTTCTCACTGTCTTGAATGCTTCTCAGCCTCGCCACTGCTTATCTGAGCTTCTCCACTTGTTTCCTGAGAGCTTCAGCATGCAGGCATCCTGCACATGGAACTGGTCCTTCAACTAGCATTGGGATCTTTTGTCTGGACAGAGGAAGAAGCTGTTATGGGAGCAACAGCTTTGGCAATACAATTTTTCCCAGCCATTGTTCATTTAGTGGAGCTTTGGTACCCACTGAAGTAAAAGAGAGACTTACCAAAGTCCCTACCTGTTCCTCAGCTGTACTTTAAGAGAAAAAGCAGTTAACCTCTTTTAAGTGTGTTCTAACAGCATTGTTCTACAGTATGTCCCTGTGTTTCGCTAATTGGGGAGGTACCCTATAAAGCATGAATGCTCACAAGGGATGGATGGGAGCTGGGATGGGCGGGAACTGGGGTGGGTAGGGAGGGATCTAACACCTGATGAGGTCAGTGGCTTCAAAGAACTAGCTGTGAATGCGTAGCTGGAACAAAAAAACAATGAACTCTAACTGACAGAGTTTTGCCCAACACCACAAAAATTTCCCCCTTTGAAGCTCTGAAAAATAATTAGCTTTTAAAAATGAACACCAAAACCCTTTTAAGAGCTTTCAGGCAGAGAGCTTGTATTTAAAAGCTGCACAGAATCACCTTGCTTGCAATGGAGTCCCTGTTAGGAATGAAAATACTTGCAAGACCCTTTACAGCACTGCCTAGCTGCTTAGTAAGGAAATCAAGGACAACCAACACCTGATGAGGTCAGTGGCTTCAAAGAGGTAGCTGTGAATTGGTAGCTGGAACAAAAAACAATGAACTCTAACTGACAGAGCTTTGCCCAACACCGCAAAAAAATTCTTCCTTTGCGGTTTAGAAAAAAAATAGCTCTTAAAAATGAAAATCAAAACCCCTTTAATTTCCTTCAGGCAGATGAGCTTGTATTTAAAAGCCACACAAAATTACCTTGATTGCAATGGAGTCGCTTTTAAGAATGGGAGAAATCCAACATGGATTTAGCCAAGGAAGGATTTGCCTTAGTAATCTGTTGTATTTTTTTGAAGGTGTGAATAAACAGGTAGACAAAGGTGAGCCAGTTGATATAGTGTATCTGGATTTTCAGAAAGTCTTTCACAGGGTCCCTCATGAGAGACTCTTGGTGAAATTAAAAAGTCATGGGATGGGAGGCAGTGTACTATTGCAGATCATGAACTGGATAAAAGATAGAAAGCAGAGAGTAGGGCTAAATGGCCAATTTTCACAATGGAAAGAGGTGAATAGTGAAGTACCCCAGGGATCTGTGCTGGACCAACTGCTTTTTAAATGACCTGAAAATGGGAATAACGAGTGAGGTGATCAAATCTGCAGATGACACAACATTATTCAGTTATTAAATCACAAGAGGATTGTGAAAAATTGCAATAAGACCTTGATAAATTGGAAGACTGGACATCCAAAAGGCAAATGAAATTTAATGTGAGCAAGTGCAAAGTTATGCACTCAGGAAAGAACAACCCAAACTATGGTTACACGATGCAATATTCCACATTAGGAACCAACACCCAAGAAAAGGATTTAGGTGTCATCATGGATAATATGCTGAAACCCTCTGCCCAGTGTGCAGCGGCAGCCAAGAAAGCAAATATAATGTTAGGAATCATAATAAAAGGAATAGAGAACAATACCAAGGATATTATAATGCCTCTGTATTGTTCCATGGTGCGACCATACCTTGAATACCATGTGCAATTCTGGTCGCCATATCTTTAAAAGGATATAGCAGAATTAGAAAAGGTACAGAGAAGAGCCACCAACATGGTAAAAGGGATGGAAGGATACACCTATGAGCTCTTAAACTTGGAAAAGGATGGCTAAGGGGAGATATGATAGAGGTCTAAAATTAATGAATGGGAGTGGATCAGGTAAACGTAGATTGGTTGTTTACTCCTTCAAAAAGTAGAAAGAGTAGGGGACACTCAATGAAGCTACAATGTGCCCATTTAGGACTAATAAGAGAAAATATATTTTACTCATTGTGTAATCAAACTCTGGAATTCATTACCGAAGAATGTAGTAAAGGCTGTTAGTATAGCTGGGTTTAAAAAAGGATTGGACAAGTTCCTGAAGGAATAGTCCATAAACCATTATTAAAGAGGATCAGGGAAATCCACTACTTTACCCTGGAATAAGCATTGTGAAATCTGTGTACCTTTTTGTGAACCTGACAGGTATTTGTTACCTGGATTGGCCACTGTTGGAAACAGGATACTGGGCTTGATGGACCTTGGTTTGACCCAATATGGCATTTCTTATGTTCTTATGTTTTTCTCCTTGAAGTCAACAACATGGAGGCGGACTTCCTCAGTCGACACTCTCAATCCCAGGGATTCTTCACCACTGGGGTCGTCCCGAAATGGATCTGATGGCATCTCATGCAATGTCAAACATGAACACTTCTTCAGTCACTGAAGAGAAACAGGCTCCAATGACATTGATGCTCTAGTTCAGCCCTGGCCGAATTGCAGCCTGCTGTACGTGTTCCTTCCATGGCTGCTAATGGGTCATGTGCTTTGAAGTATAGAGTGGCATATAGGCTGGGTAATCTTGGTGGTGATGGATTGGCCACAGAGCCCATGATTTAGGGACCTAAGGAAGCTTCCACAGGATCCTCCTGCGACTGCCCCGAACCTGGGTCTATTACATCAAGCACTGGTTCTGAACAACCCGGTTCACTTCTTGCTTTTG
Organism: Ichthyophis bannanicus; assembly: GCA_033557465.1. NCBI lineage: Eukaryota > Metazoa > Chordata > Amphibia > Gymnophiona > Ichthyophiidae > Ichthyophis > Ichthyophis bannanicus. The sequence continues at coordinate 783,142,352 of CM066035.1, forward strand.
GCTTGACTTTTTAGATGCACCACTTAGTACATAAAGGCTACTCTTCCACAATGGTTTCCATGCTCCTCAAGGTTAGGAGAGGATCTACCAGCCTGGCCTACATCTGCGTCTAGTGTCTTCTGAGAATTGCCATCAGCATCAGGCTCGACCTGATACAACAGACTTACTGTCCTTGTTTGCCTATCTTCGGGAGGATCTGGACAAAGGCCTTTCTCTTAGTTCCCTGAAGGTTCAGATGGCGCACCTTTACTGCTTCAAGGAACCAATGACAGGGCAGTCCATAGCTTTGCATCCTGATGTTTCCAATTTTCTCCAGGAGGTACAACATCTGTGTCCCCCCTGCATTCTATTTTTTCTCCATGGGATTGCCTGGTGCTCCAGGCCTTGATGTCAGAGCCCTTCAAGCCCTTGAAATGGGTTACACTTAAAGATCTGACTCAAGATGTCCTTCTGGTCTTAATCTGTTTGGCGAGACGTATCTCTGAGCTGTCATGCAGGGATCCTTATTTATCATTCTCATAGGAGGCCATGTGCATTCAGCCTGTAACTTGCTTCTTACCCAAGGTAGTTTCTGCCTTCTATGTGAATCAAGTAGTCTATTTGCCCTCCTTTTCTAAGGAGCAGTGCCAAGGGAAGGACAAGGACCTTCACCTGGTGGATTTCGAGAGAGTACTTCTCTGGTACTTAAAGATTAATAACTCTCTTCATTAGTCAGACCATCTATTTGTGCTGTTTGTGGGACCACATAGAGGTGATGTGGCTGCCAAGTCTACTTTGGGATGCTGGATCAAGAAGACAATTATCTCCACATATCTGCTGAAGACGTGGATGGTTCTGGGGAAGGGCCTGTGAGAGAGAGACAGATATTGGGTGAAGGCTTTGGGTGGCTGTGATAGAGAGAGAGAGAGAGAAAGAGACCAGTCTAAGGCTATGGAGATGCTCTTTGAGAGAGATACAGACAGACAGATAGACAGACACTGGGTGAAGGCTGGGGAGGGGGGGCTGTGAGAGAAAGAGAGGATGAGAGAGAGAGAGAGAGAGAGACCAGGTGAAGGCTGGGGGGGGGCTGTGAGCGAAAGAGAGACAGATGTGAGTGGAGGCTGTGGGGGCTGTGAAAGAGAGAGAGAGAATGAAACACTGGGTGATGACTGTGAGATGAAAGAGACATTATGAGTGAAATAGACACTGGGTGATGGATTTGTGGGCGGGGTATGAGAGAGAGTGAGAGAGAGAGACACTGGGTGAAGGCTGTGGGGGAGTGCTGTGACAAAGAGAGAAAAAGAGAGACACACTAAATAATAGCTATGAGAGGGGGCTATGAGAGAGAGAAAAACTAGCAGAGTTGCCAGTTCCATGTGAAATTTTTAAGCCAGTCCTGGATTTTGGACAATCTTGTCCTGATGAATTATGAGACCTGCAGCACAGATTCCAATGAGTAAAATCAAGGACTACAAACACCATACTTCATTGCAAGGCAAATTTAAAACCAGAGCTAGCAAAAAACCTCACTCATGGAACTGGGTGACTTGGTAACTCTGCACTGGATGATAGTTATTGAGAGTATGTGAGAGTGAAGAGACACTGGGTGATGGCTGTGGGGAAATATGAGAGCAAAGAGAGATACTAGGGGATGGCTGAGGGGGAGGGGGCTATGACAGAGAGAAGGAGACATCAGGTAAATACTGTAGGGGGCTATGAGAAAGAGAGAGACTGGGTGATGGCTGAGAGTGGCACTATGCAAAAGAGAAAGACTAGGTGATGGCTGGGGAGGGGCTATGAGAGGTTTGTTTGTTTTTTTGCTTTACATATTAGTAGGCCATGGTGATATGTGAAGCAAAAAAGGAAGTAGCTCAGGTGCAGCTATAAAAGGTCATCAATATACTGCTTACAACCTATTTAATGGGGTTGGTGGGAGGAGAATGGTCACCGCCTTCTCTTGGCGCTGTTTAAAGGCACTTTAAGGACCTTGTTTTGTTTTCCACAGAAAATAGGAAAAAAAATAAATCAGGCCCTTAGAAAACAGCTGCGATAAACCTTTTGGGAGGGGAGGTGAGGTAGGGTAGTCAGATAGGGTGATTCTGTGACTGAGGTCTCAATGGCCAGCTCCTAAATTTTCAAGCTGGCTCTTAGATTCCAAGAAAACATTATTCCAAGAAAACATTATTCTTGTATTCTTGCCATTCATATAGCTAATATTCCTCAAGTACAAAGGGTGCGCAGCAAGTCTACAGTCCAGGTTGCAATCCCACCCTATGAGCTTCTGTACTTACAGATAAGTTTGTCTATGCTTGTGATGTGCAGACCTTGGAGCAGATATGTAAAGCTTTGCTTTGTACCTCAGAAGATATAACTACCATGCAACCAGGGTTCAACCCATACAGTGGAGGCAGTGCATCCAAATCTATCTCATGCATATTCATTGTGGGAATCCTGAAAACCTGACTGGCTGGGTATGCCTGGAGGACTGTGTTGAAAACCATTGGTTTATAAGATGAATAGTATTACCAGCGCTGGCCCCAGTGTTGGTTCAAGGTGTTGATGCCCTAGGCAAATCTTGGGGCCAATGAAGAAAGCCAGCATTGAAGTCGCGTGCTATTAGCTATGTGCACATCTATGTAATGCCGGCATGCAGAAAGGGGCGCATATGCAAATTAGTCACACATTAAACTGTGGCGCAAATGTCAGAGTTAAACTGGGAAAGCAAGCCAAACACATGCGCACAGAAGTCGGCGCAGATTTGGCATGCTCTCTCAGAGAAACAAGGTCATCTGAAGGGAAATTTGACACTTCACCTCAGATGATCCGGGCATTGGGGAAAGCCCCCTGATGCCATCAAAATACTGTCAGGGGCTGGTGCCCATCCTGGCCCTGTGCAGTGCATTTTCAACCTTATATGGCAGTCTGACCCTGCCAATGCATCCCAGGATGCACTGCATGGAGCCAAGTAATGCATTTTTCAAGATGGCGGCACAGGAGCAGGAGTGCATGGACAACGCTCCCACTCTGTCTTAAAGGTACTGGAAGGGGGGTGGGGGATTCAGGGGAAACTGGACCTTTTGTTATTGGATGAAAGGGTGGAATTGGGGCTGCTGAGCCACCGTGGATTTTTTTATTGGGTGGATGGGTGGTGGGATCGGGGCCAATGGGCCACCAGGAATCTTTTTATATTAAGGTGGATGGAGAGATCAGAGCCACTGGACCACCAGGGATTTGATTTCTGGGGGGGTGGGTCGGTGTTGGGGACACCCTGACAGTATTTTGATGGCATCGGGGGCTTTCCCTGATGCCCAGATCATTTGGCACGTCACCTCAGATGATCCAGGCATCGGGGAAAGCCCCTGATGACATCAAAATAATGGTTGGGGGCATGCGCAAAATGTTTAAGCCACCTCAGACCAGGCAGAGAGATATTGGTGCTTTGGCTGGTTACATAATCCTCTATGCATTTCTCTGCACTGGGTGCAGACAATATTAGCATGCTATTTTAATGTGCACAGCTCATTTGCATATAATTTAAATATGCTTGGCATTACTGTGTGTGTTTGACATGCATGTAAATAGCAAACGAAAAGCAATCTCTTTTCTGCATTTGGCATGTCAGAACTTATGCATATAAGTTATGTTATCTGCACACAAAGGGCATGTTAGTCTTTCTGCATCGCCCTGCTTAAGCTTAAACCTCCCACTCCTTATCCCCGGCTGTTAGAATCTATTCTTTTAGCTTTGAATGCCCTGCCATTTGCCACACTGCAGAAGCTGCTTCCCTAAACCAATGCCTAGTATGCCTAGTGGTTGGACTGGCCCTGAGTATTACTCATGGTGTAAAAGAATGGCTAGGTCCTAATGTATGAAGAAGCAAACTTAAGAGGACATATAGGCAAACCAAGGCCATATCCTAGAGGAGACACCTAGTGCAGTTGGGACTACTTCTATGGGAGGAGCCTCCTGAAAAAGGACTTAGGTTTCAGTGCTACATGAAGACAAAAACCTGTCTGGATCTTAAAGAACAAGAAGGATCCGGCAGCGAGAAGGAGAAGGAATAAGCGACTGAACGTGCATCTCATTGGATCTCTTGAGCAGCCGGTGCACATCTGCTCTCCTTTCCGACAAGAGACAGTCCAGACAGCACTCACATTCACCGCCAGAGCGAGTGGTGCAGTCGCACAGGGCACGTGGAGAAGGGGCACCAAAGTCACCACTAGGCTTCCAGAAAGCCCATCAAGACTGATTTCCTGCATGTGGCTGTGGTTTGTGAATGGCGCAGGGCACATTTCTAGCTTGGTACAGTCCTGCTCGTAACCTAGAACAACGGTCATTGAGCAAGGTGACTCAAAGGACGACCTAGGTGCAAGGAGCTCTTTGCTCTCAGGGAACGAGTCCGTTCTCTAGAGGCTAAGGTAGCAGACTTGGAAAGCATAAGACAGACAGAGAGGTACATAGACGAGACCTACAGGGATATAGTCCTGAAGTCCCACCTCCAGTCTGGCAGCATCCCTGTTGCCATGGAGGAGAGAGGTCACGTGACAGGAGAGCATCACCCTGGTGTGGCAGGAAGTGATCCTGTAACTAGGACCTGTCCTCCAGGTGATGTAAAACCCTCTCGCACCGAGGACGTTTCTCCAGGGCCATGTGCCCATGAGGGAAGGGTTAGGACAGCCGTTATAGTTGGTAATTCGATCATTAGGCATGTAGATAGCTGGGTGGCTGGTGGACGTGAGGATCGCCTGGTAACATGCCTGCCTGGTGCGAAGGTAGCGGACCTCACGCGCCACCTAGATAAGGTCTTAGATAGTGCTGGGGAGGAGTCTGCTGTCTTGGTACATGTCGGTACCAATGACATAGGAAAATGTGGTAAGGAGGTTCTGGAGGCTAAATTTAGGCTTTTAGGTAGGAAGTTGAAATCCAGAACTTCCATGGTAGCATTCTCCGAAATGCTTCCTGTTCCACGCGCAGGACCCAAAAGGCAGGCAGAGCTCTGGAGTCTCAATGCGTGGATGAGACAATGGTGCAGAGATGAGGGGTTTGGATTTGTTAGGAACTGGGGAACATTCTGGGGAAAGGAGGGGCTCTTCCAAAGGGATGGGCTTCACCTTAACCGGGATGGAACCAGGCTGCTGGCATTAACCTTTAAAAAGGAGATAGAGCAGCTTTTAAACTAGATATTAGGGGAAAGCCGACAGTCGCCCAAGAGCGGATGGTTCGGAAGAATGTATCTTTGAAGGATACTACCGAAAGCAGAGAGGTTCCACAAAAGAGTAAAGTAGCCCAAATGCCCTCAAGTATGGAGCAGACAGAGCTTAAAGATCCCAAATTACCCATGTCTAACAATAGCCAAATTAATATGAATAAAATACATTCTCTAAAATGCTTGTATGCAAATGCTAGAAGTCTAAAAAATGAGATGGGAGAGTTAGAATATATAGCACTAAATGAAAGGTTAGATATGATTGGAATATCAGAGACATGGTGGAAGGAGGAAAACCAGTGGGACACTGTGATACCTAGGTACAAACTATATCGTAATGATAGAGCTGATCAAATTAGTAGAGGGGTTGCTCTCTATGTTAGAGAGGGCATTGAGTCAGAAAGGATTAAAGTTTTGCAGGAAACAAAATCTGCTGTAGAATCTATATGGATTGAAATTCCATGTAAAAGGGGGAAGGCAATGGCAGTGGGGGTGTACTATCGAGTGCCTGGCCAGAATGACCAAATGGATGATGAAATGCTCAAAGAAATCAAGGAAGCTAACAAATGTTACAGCGCAGTAATAATAATGGGTGATTTCAACTACCCCGGTATCGACTGGGTCAGTGTCACGTCAGGACATGCTAGGGAGATAAAGTTCCTAGATGAAATAAATGACTGCTTCTTGGAGCAGCTGGTTCATGAACCAACCAGAGGGGAAGCCATATTAGACCTAGTCCTTAGTGGAGCACCAGATCTAGTGCAAGAGATAAGGTTGTTGGGGCCACTTGGCAATAGTGATCATAGCATGATCGCCTTTGATTTAATTAGTGGAGGAGGGATAGTAAGAAAATCCACAGTACCACCTTTTAACTTTCGAAAGGGAGACTATGATAAAATGAGGAAAACAGTTAAGAAAAAACTAAAAGGAGCAGTTGCAAAGGTTAAAGACGTACATCAGGCTTGGCTGTTGTTGAAAAATACTATCTTGGAAGCCCAGACCAGCTGTATTCCACGCTTTAAGAAAAGTGGAAGGAAGTCCAAAAAACTGCCAGCATGGTTTAAAGGTGAGGTCAGAGAGGCTGTTGTTGCCAAAAAAGCATCTTTCAGGAAATGGAAAAAGAGCCAAACGACGAAACCTGGAAACAGCACAAGCACTGGCAAGTCAAATGCAAGGCATTGATAAGGCAGGCAAAGGGAGAATTTGAGAAGAAGCTTGCTGCGGAAGCAAAAACGTGAAGTAAAGACCTTTTCAAGTACATTCATAGCAAAAAACCTATGAGAGAGTCAGTTGGTCTATTAGATGATAAAGGGGTTAAAGGAGCACTAAGAGGCGACAAGGCGATAGCGGAGAGACTGAATGAATTCTTTGCTTCAGTCTTTACTGAGGAAGATGTAGGGATGTTACCCATGACTGAAGTGGTATTTAAAGGTGTGGAAGAATTGAAGGAAATATCGATACATCGGGAAGATGTATTACAACTATTAGATAAACTGAAGAGTAGCAAATCACCTGGACCGGATGGTATACATCCAAGGGTGTTGAAAGAACTGAAATATGAGATTGCAGACCTGCTATTAGTAATCTGTGAACTATCATTAAAATCATCTCTAATACCTGAAGATTGGAGGATCGCCAGTGTAACACCAATTTTTAAAAAGGGTTCCAGGGGTGATCCGGGAAACTACAGACCGGTGAGCCTGACATCAGTACCAGGAAAAATGGTAGAAACCATCATAAAGAATAAAATTACTCAGCATGTAGATAGTCATGACCTAATGGGAGACAGCCAACATGGCTTTAGACAAGGAAGATCTTGTCTTACTAATCTGTTATGTTTTTTTGAAGGAGTGAATAATCAGGTGGACAAAGGTGAGTTGGTTGATATTGTGTATCTGGACTTTCAGAAAGCCTTTGACAAGGTCCCTCATGAGAGACCTTTGTCAAAACTAAAGAGTCATGGGATAGGAGGCAGTGTACTATTGTGGATCAGGAACTGGTTAAAAGATAGAAAGCAGAGGGTAGGGCTAAATGGCCAATTTTCCCAATGGAGAAAGGTGAATAGTGGTGTACCCCAGGGATCTGTGCTGGGTCCGCTGCTTTTTGACATATTCATAAATGACCTGGAAAGTGGAATAACGAGTGAGGTTATCAAATTTGCAGATGACACAAAACTATTTAAAGTTGTTAAAACCCAAGAAGATTGTGGAAAATTGCAAGAGGATCTTGATAAATTGGAAGACTGGGCATCAAAATGGCAGATGAAATTTAATGTGGACAAGTGCAAGGTTATGCACCTAGTGAAGAACAACCCAAACTATGGTTACACGATGCAAGGTTCCACATTAGGAACTACCACCTAGGAAAAAGATTTAGGCGTCATTGTGGATACCATGTTAAAACCCTTGGCCCAGTGTTCAGCAGCGGCCAAGAGAGCAAATAGAATGCTAGGTATGATAAGGAAAGGAATGGAAAATAAAACAAAAGATATTATAATGCCTCTATATCGTTCCATGGTGAGACCGCACCTTGAATATTGTGTGCAATTCTGGTCGCCGTATCTTAAAAAGGATATAGCGATTTTAGAAAAGGTTCAGAGAAGAGCAACCAAAATGGTAAAGGGGATGGAAGGATACTCCTATGAAGAAAGGCTAAAAAGGTTAGGGCTCTTTAACCTGGAAAAGAGACGGCTGAGGGAAGATATGATAGAAGTCTATAAATTAATGAACGGAGTGGAACGGGTAAACGTAGATCGATTGTTTACGTTATCAGAATATAGAAAGACTAGGGGACATGCAATGAAGCTACAGGGTAAACTATTTAAGACTAATAAAAGAAAATATTTTTTCACTCAACGTGTAATCAAACTCTGGAATTTGTTACCGGAGGATGTAGTAAAGGCTGTTAGTGTAGCTGGGTTTAAAAAAGGTTTGGACAAGTTCCTGGAGGAAAGGTCCATAAACCATTATTAAGAAGGGATCCAGGATATCAATGCTTGAACCAATACAAGCATTGTGGAACCTATGTCCCTTGGGGAAACTGCTAGGTACATATGACCTAGATTGGCCACTGTTGGAAACAGAATACTGGGCTTGATGGACCTTGGTCTGACCCAGTATGGCATATCTTATGTTCTTATGTAACATGGGTTTATTATTGCATCTTCACAGTCACAATTTTGTATTTAGCTCATGCCTTTCCAAAGCAGTTTGCAATCAGGTATTGAGTTCAAGAAGCAATATTCCGTTTATTAGGCTGTGGTTGTCCTTTCATTCACCTCGCTCAGGGACCCTTGGCCTCCCTTCCACTTTGCAAAATTCAGATGAAAGAAACTCTCCTCTTAAAACTCAAGGCTCCCCCCCCCCCCCCTCCACCTCTCCATAACTGAAACAGGCACTCTGAAAACATTAGCTTTGTAAAATACAGGGATTCCTCCTGTTTGCCCTCTTTGGCATAAGTCAAGTAGTAAGCACTGGGCTGAGACCTAGCAGTAAATTGGAAAAAGTGAGATAGCGCTGATCATATTCTAGTTTAGGCAGTGAGCATCATTACTGTCATTTATGCACAAACCTAAAGCATTTGGAGACACTGTCCTTCTCAAACGCCTGTCTCCTAGTTCTTTGCAAATACTTTCAAGCCCAGATATATCCCTGAATACGTTTCCTAGTCTACAGAAATATTAGGCACTAGTCCGGATTTAAACCAGAACAGGAAAGAAATCAACTGATCCTTGCGGAATTAATGACACACCCGTCCCACCCTAAACACGGGCTAAGCCCTACACGTCCCAGAAAGGTCTCTTAGCCCTAAACTCTGAGATGCACTGTCCCCCATCTCCCCACTTTGTATTCCACCGTGAGCCAGTTTCCTACAAGCGTTTACTCACTGCAAACCGACTGCAACAAGTGCCAGAAAGATCCTCCCCTCCCTTCCCCGGATAAATGAAACCCTTCTTGACGAGGTAGCGCCCCCGCCCCATGCTGAAGCGTTTGTCAGCCGAAGGAGCCCGAGGAAGGGGCAGACGCGGGGACCAGCAGGGGGAGATGGCGGCAGCCTCATCGCAGCGTGAGCCAGAACTCGGCAGTGCGATCGCAGACCTGCACCAGCACCACCCTCGCTCGCTCTCCTGCACGCGACCTTTCCCCGGACTGAAACCAGACTCGCTCTTCTCTCACTTCAGGTATGTTTGCACCGAGGGAGACCGACTGCAGCAAAAGGGTGTCTGAGAAAGCTAAGCTAAGCTCTAGCAGTCCCCGAGAGATAGCAGAAGGCAGAGAGAGCATTGCACAGAACTGTGAACTGTACGTGATGTTCTCCGCTGTCTTGCCCTTCATGTTTTAAAAGTATTTGTACACGGAAGGAGAGGTGGGTTGGAAATGTCATGGAGAGCTCAAAGATTATATTTTAACTATCGTTTATTATAACTAAAAGCTTTTTATAACTCGAAAAGCTTTTTTTCCCAGTCCGTTTGCACGAGAAAACTACTTAGTACATCCGGCCCCTGTCACAGGAACGGATTGCGCTTACTACCTTACAGTTTGCAAAGTTTATTCTCCGGCGGTACAGCTTCGCGCATGTTGCATTTAAAAGGCGTGCTTATTCTGAAATAGAGGATATTTGTGCTTCTCGCCTTTAAAAAAAATTTAACGGGTTTAAAAAGTAGTCTTGCATCGCTTTACAGAATGCTGATGGATGGGGTTGAGCTATGGTGGATTTATCAGGCAAACTCTTCCCCCTCTCCCCTCCCCCAACCAGCAAGATCGCAGACCATATCCATGGCGAAATTTAAACAGTCGAATACAGTCAGCTAGATCCTCGATGATAATCTGCTCCAATGGGACCTTCAGGAACCCCCCCCCCCCAAAAAAAAAAAACCCCTCTTCTGTATCATCTTCTTAGCGATAGATGTAGCTCGCCTTGAACTACTAGCGAGCTATACCAAATAAATGCATAAAAATGTGCAAAAAGGGTTTCTTTCATTTTCAATAAGGGAAATACTTGGTACATCCTGCCCAAATCTAGGATTCCAAATATCTAAGAATTATTTATCTATTCACTAATTACAATTTTTTATGCCACACATTCCTAAGTGATCGTGGCAGGTCCAGTAGGGGGTATAAATAATCTATTTGTAGCAAACCTTGATTGCAGTAAACTAAAGTGTAGGTTATACAGGATGAGAAAAAGCACTCAGACTTTGCTATAGCAAAATTCTCTATAACCAACAAACCCACTGATTCCCGGCACTTTATTTTTCTGAAGGATGGTCTATACTTTGAGTCACTAACAATTCTGATTTCAAGATGCATGCTTTTATGTTTTTAAGCCATGCATTTAGACCAAAACAACCTAATCATCTCTGGAAAGCCTGAGAGAAATTTGGATTGTGTCCTTGTCAAATGTAATTAATTCTGTAAAACAAAAGCCTTGGTGAAGGACCGAATCAGATATGTCGGTAATGGTGGTATATAGCATCTGTCTTTCAAACACTGGAATTTTGTCAACAAGGGGCCACTGACTTCCAGGTCATCCCGCCTACATTTGCAGGGGTTCATTTACAGAATGAGGGCTGGCCGCAAGGCAAAAACAAACAGACAAAAAAAACAGCATTGCATTGCGCCTCCGCGCTAAAACTTGCGCTCCCTACAATATGCCGCGCCTCACGTCCTAATCTTAAAAGTGGGTCACATACCGGTGTTCACTACAGCCCAGAACATCAACCGCAGCCCCAGAAGTAAAAGATTGGGGGTGGAGAAAAGGGTTTACCATCCCTTTCTATCAAGATCAAAAGCTCTGCCCAAACTGTTCCAAGTGATCCAAAAGTCCTAATGGAAATTTTGAAAGTAAAAGAAACGTGTTAAACCTTTTCCAACCGGATTGGCCCCTGCTTTTCAACTGAGGTTAAAAAGGAGGGAGGCAGGACGATGATTTTCCTTTGTAAATATCATTTGTATTGAAATTCAAAGACACACCAGCAAGAGACGCTACAGGTGACGAATTGCAGCCTCTTATAAACGGACCTGTATATCGAGTCTTTTAATCTAGCGCTGGAACTAAGTCCCTGTGAATAAGCCCCCCAGTGAGTTCAGAAAGAGACCGACATGGGTAGAAAAAACATTAAGCATGCTAACAGATTATAGGCTCTAAAGAAAGATGCTGTCTAGCTATAAACATCCACCGCTTCGTTAGCACTCCTGCACTAAAAGCCATTCGGCTTATTTTTCAGTGCTAGTCGTGAACGCTTAGGTAGCCTTGCTAATTCCACTCATGTCCCACTTGTGTTCCTTTGCAGACAAGAACTTAACATATCTGCTGCCCCGATGCCGAATATCTATCCTCCTTGTGCCCTCTGAGAGCTGAAGCAAGTTGAAGAGAATTCTGGCTGCATCATTCATTGGATCTGGAAGGAAAAAGGTCGTGAATTAAAAGGCCTAACAAAAAAGACTTAAAAAACAATTAATTTACAAGATGCTAGGGGTTTCTGGGGAAGAAAGGATGTTGCACAGTTTCCAATTCACCAGAACATTCATTGAAAACCCCTGAAAAATGCAACTCATTTCACACCTCATCTCCTGGGTGTGTGTCTTTGCAGTGGACAGGAAGAGCCGTCTGGAGTGTGAAATTGGTTGGTCAGCTGCCTACAGGAGGAAATGCACTTGGGCACCAACTGTGCACTGAAAATGTTCAAGGGGAAGTTTAGCCTGCAGCTTCAGAGGCGCTGTCCCTACTTCTAAAGTGTTTGCCTAACTAGATATCCTGGCACCAGCTACCAAAGACTTAAGCTGGTTTACTGCTAGCCAAGCAGGAACTGATTTCCAGAACAAGAAAATCAAAGAATAAGATGCATGGAGACTTTTAAGCCATAAGCTGATTTTAGTAGACTTACAGTCATGGAAGCTACAGGCAGCTGCGACTATATGATGCCCAATGTGAGTGTCTATGAGGTCATTTTAAAGAACAGCACCAACTCCAGCTCTCAGTTCGTTGGGGTGCAACTGATCCAATCCTTTAAGCCCTTGATCATCCCCTGTTACACGCTGGTGGTGCTTATTGGCATCTTTGGGAACTACCTTCTTCTCTACGTCATCTGCAAGACCAAGAAAATGCACAATGTCACCAACTTCTTAATTGGAAACCTGGCTTTCTCGGACATGCTGATGTGTGCCACCTGTGTGCCCTTTACCTTGGCCTACGCGTTCAACCCCCAGGGATGGATCTTTGGGAAGTTTATGTGCTATTTTGTATTTCTGATGCAGCCTGTGACGGTCTACGTGTCTGTATTTACGCTGACTGCCATTGCTGTGGACAGGTAACTATGAATGGAACGAAAGCCCCGGTACCTTATTCCGCTGCTTGTTTATCACTATCCAGAACTACTGGTTCTCGCTGAGCAAGCTGCCATAACCTCCAGAAATATAATATTGTTCCCAGCCGGAAGCTCTGGCTAAAATAATCCTTAGGGACGATTCAAGAGTATTTGGCACCTAGGCAAACCTTCAGCTTTGGGTGGCTCCCAATTAACTGCCAGGCCCATAAGCTCTCCCTCTCCCCCCACTCACAATAATCCTATTACCACCCCTCCCAGACCAAAGCCATAAAAACAAATCATTGGACATAGGGAGGACAATATTCAAAAGTCATTTCCAAAGTAAATACCTCTTTGCTCAAGTAGAAGGCCCTTTTGAAAACCGTACACCTCAAGAGAGCCAACACGTATGCAAGGATCACAGCGAAAGTGTGTTCATACTTTCTCTTTCAGAATAGTTACAACGCTCTTGATAGAAGTATCTGCTGACTTTCTACCAGAATTTACAGTTTTGAAAATTACCTTCAGACTTTAAAGTTTGTCATATATATATATATATATATACACACACACACACACACACACACAAACATGTTTCCGAAATCATGTCACAGTGTCTGAATGTATCATCTTTAATTTTGGTGGTAGACTGCAAAACATTTCTAAAAAGACACAATTTATCCTGCATTGGCTGAAACGACTGGCTGGCTGAGTTGAATTAGGATGTTTCCATTACTACTCGTGATTAAAGAATTTTTCAAATTTCTTGGTCACCTCACTACAAGTGATAGATACTCCCTTTATTATGAAGCATGTTGTGAAGTAACACAAACCCCCACAAAAGCGTCATGCAGAACCCACCATACCAAACTCCCAGAACTCAAAGAGCAACACCCTATGAAAAGCCTGCAGAATACCTTACATTGCTCACACTGCAGACAGGACCAGGCCGTCCACTAGGACTGTGGCTGCTGCACAGCCGGCAAGACAGAGACAAAGCAAACTGCTGGCAGCGAGCCTTTAAGCCTCTGCGTGCGTGCATGCTCCAAGCTTCTGCTTTGTCCCCTCGGCAGTAGGAGGCAGGATGAACAGTTCATGAGTACATGCAGGGTAATGGAAGGCTCGCCGCCGCACTGACTGCCGTGTGCTCTGCTGCTGTCTTGCCAGACACCAGAGTGAGAGGGAAGAGAAGGGGAAATGCTGGACACTTGGAACATGGGGGTAGGGAAGGGAAGAGGAGATTGGCTACTTGAGGGGGTAGGGAAGGGAAGGGGATATGCTGGACACCTGGGAAGGAAAGATAGGACCCTGAGCTGCCCTGAGGACTGGCGTGGCTAATGGTTTGCTTAGGGCAGCAAATTCCCTTGGGTCAACCCTGTGTACATAGAAAACCCATTACCAAATGCAGCATAAAAGACCACAAATTATAAATAGAAATATGCACAGAAAAACTAGCTCCTGTGTCCTCTTGGCTCTTCCCCTTCCCTTCTGTTCCTGATATGATGGGGGGGGGGAGGGGGAAGCAGAAAGGGAAGGGCTCCTCTTTGTTCTGCTCTGCCCACTGTAGCCTTACCACATCCCCTTCTGTTTTCACCACAATGGAGCAGAAAGCTGTTCTTTGCTGCCCGAGATTGAGGGTACTGGTCAACAGGCTACAGCCCTATGTAGTCATGCATAGTGAAGCCCCTGCTGCACACCTCCAAAACTCTTGCACTCTAGGTGATTGCCTAGTATGCCTAATGGAAGCATTAGCTCTGGTAATTTTTTTTTAATAGGAAGCCCCGGATTTGTAAAAGGGTCTCTAACTGAAAGGGCAACAAGCTGAAGTCCTAGAGAGAAGTCCACACATAACCACATGTTTTCCCGTGCTTCTAAAACATCGGTGCCAACATTTCAAAATGATTAGGGCTGCTAGACACCACAGATTACCATTCTTTGGACACAGTGAAGGAGCATGCACAATATTGGGCTACAGAGTTGACACTCATGCTTTAAAGTGCATTTCTAATGCAAATATAATCTGGTATGTCTACTTCAGAATGTGCAGGAACACGTGTTCCTCAGAGAGGGGCACAGTGACCTCCAGGGGCATTGTATAAACAGTCTCCGTCACTAAGCACTCCATTACTATTCAGTATTTCTTTTTATCGTAAACCTCATTATCCAGCCATATTTGCCGTCTCTACTCACTTTTATCTCCCTCATTTTTTCACTATGAGTTAGTTGAGGGTGTCTCAGACTTGGAACATTTTCACTCAGGACTGAATTTAAGATGTAGGTGCCTATAGGCAGGACCTAAGAGCAGTGGAGAGGGCAGTTTTCTCCCTCAGAGATCAGAGAGCATGGTCCTAAAGCAAGCAAAATCAGGCTTCTGTTTAGCCCAGGTATTTTATGCCTTCAAAATTTGGTACCCTTTGTAGTTGCCTATGCCAAGTCTAGGCATGTGTCCACCCTCCTCATTTTTAAGGCAGAAGAGAGAACTAGGGGAAGTCAGATTAAGTCCTGAGATATTTTAAGGCACGGGGACATTTTCAAGGGAGGAAAACAACCTAGACAATGAAGTCCCCCCCCCCCCCCCACCATCCATGTACAAGAGTGCAGCAGTGTTTCTGCATCATATTTGGCAATCAAGCACTTTATCTCTCTCTGTCTCTCACACAAACACGCACACAAGTAGCCGAGAGCTACAACAAATTTGCACTGGCTCAGAGAATGTATTTCCTCAGCATGAAAACATAGAACCTATTGATTCCACTTAAAAAAAAATAAATAGTATGTGTTAGATCTCATTCAGCGACACACACAGAAGTGAGAAAAAGACCAGGTTCTGAGGGGAGCCCATGGACAATCATTCTGCAATCAAGTCTAGTCCATGAAAAGGCAGATATTACCCTAGCCACTCCAGGCTAGACATAGTCTACAGAGAAGAGTTCATGGTTTGCAAGAGGCATTTACAAATACTGTAACATTAGTTCATTTTGAAATGGAATACGCATGTTTTGGTGCATTTTTCATTTTGTCCGAAATGAAGCAGATCCCTAATTTCTGCTGTCTCATCTTATGGCCATCCATCCTGTGTTTCTTGCCTTTTGTCTCCCCTGTCCAACCCTTCACCAAGCAGATTTTCCAGTCTCAGTCTTATCTAGAGCCCAAAGGTCTCAGTCCTCTCTAACAGATGGCAATGTCTTTCTTGAAAGATGAGTTAGTATTGTTGGAAACTTGATTAGTATCATTTTCCTATTATTTGTCATGGAGAATTCATCTGTAACTTGCTCTTTGCAAAAAAACGATCTTTGCTGCGCTGTGTATATCACTAAGTGGCACAAAGGATGCTGCTATAACAAATATTCAGTTCAGTTGAATCCTCTTTCTCTGGCTAGTACATCTACCTAGCATCCCTTAAGTAGAGCCAGTAATGCTCACCTAGATCAAGGGGGAGGTTAGGAAGAATTCACTCCCTCTTCTTTTGAAGCAACAGCACCAAAACTATCTAAAATCATACCAGACCTTCTAAGTGTACTCAAATAGCAAACAAAGCTTCACAGAACACTAAACTCCCAGAAGGTTAGAGGAATTGTTGCTCTATGTAAAACGAAGCTTGTTCAGTTCAGTTTTAACTGTGCCGTACAATACATTAGTATTACTTTTCTTTAGTGTATTTCCCACATCTCTAGGCACTGAAGAGGTTAAGGACCAGGTTAACATTTTAGGAAATGGCACTCAGGAAATAAATGGTAAATGATGAGCTCCAAAAATGCTTAAAGCTAAAGAAGAGCACCGAACAGAGAAATGTCTTGGGAAATAGTTTGAAAGATGAATGTGGCCAGATTGCACCATAGATACAGAAAGGGCTTAAGATTTTCTAAAGCCTAGTAACAGCAGGAGTCAATGAATGTATTGATCACTGGAAAGCAAATTAGCTAAAGCCCTTCTCAGAAGTTCTCAGGAGGCTTGTTTCTTGGACAGTGAATATAACTTGGACTCATCCCATTACATTACAGTAATAGTCACAGGTCTGCTTTATCCCAGGGCCGGCCCTACCACTGAGTAACCATATGTTTTGCACATGGTCCAATTTTTCAGTCCCTATTAGCTTATGCAGATGAGGCCCTGCAATCCATTTTCTGCCCATGACCCCACATCCTTCTGCTTCCCCCTCAGGCCATCCCTGCTTCATCCAAAGGGAAGGCCTCTTTTGTTGAAAGTAATTGCACTTCAGTGTATGGTACTGAGACTTAGTATCGAGTTGGTTGAGTTTCTAGAAGAAAGATATCACCAGACGTGCACATTCAGCTTCACTGAGATTTTTGAGGAATAAGAGTGGATCATAGATTTTCTCCCATCCTCATCTGGAGCCGGGAAAGGAATGTAGTAACAACAAAAAGTTGGTTAAAGTTGCATGATGGGTGGACAAGACGGTTTGTCTTCCTTTAGACCAACATAAAGCAACTACCCAGACCTAGCTAGATTTCAGTTACTAATTTAAACAATGCCCTTTTTAATGCATGATCCACACTGATTCACATACCCCTGATATCTCCCCTCTTAATCTCTGTCTTTCTGCTGTAGCTTCTTGGTTCACTTCTAATTTTCTTCAGGTTAATCCCACTAAATCATTTGCCATTTGGTTTACCCTTGGAAGCCCTTCCCCCACCTGCGCCCCTTCCCTCTCTTCCCAGCCCATTCCTCTCGTCTCATCCCTCAAGTATCTTGGCGTTATTCTTGATTCCTCTCTTTCTTTTAAAGAACACATCACTTCTATAGTTCAACGTTCTTTTCTATCCCTCAAACAACTTCGACCTGTGCGTCCTTTTCTTTCACCCTCTGCTTTTGCTACTCTTATTCTCTCCTTTGCAATTTCCCGTCTCGACTATTGTAATGTTTCTCTCGCTGGTCTACCCCAATCTCAACTCTCCCGTCTACAACGTGTTCAGAATGCAGCTGTCCGTCTCCTTTCCTGTGCTTCTCGTTATGACCATGTCACTCCCTTACTTCTGCATCATCACTGGTTACCGGTTTCTTTTCGTATACAATATAAGGTCCTCACTTTTGTGCACAGGGTGACTCACACTGGTACCCCTCTCTATCTTGCAGATCTTCTTCAATTTCGTACTTCCCATCGTCTGCTCCGTTCTATCCACGTTAATCGGTTGGCCCTTCCTTCTCCTTCTCAAGCTCACTTGGAGTCTACACGTTCTTCGGCTTTTTACTTCTTGGGTCCTAGGCTCTGGAACTCACTTCCCCCCCCTCTTCGTGCAGAGCAATCATATCAAGCCTTCAAACGACAGCTAAAAACCCACTTGTTTTGTTTGGCGTTTGACCTCCCTCCCTCGTCCGTGTCTCCCTCCCCCTCCCCTTGTTGATGTTTCCTCTTATACTTTGCTGTCTCTATTATCTGTCTCTCTGCTGTCCTTTTTAAGATTTTAACTGGCGTTCTTTTTAACTTTTCTGACAGCCTATGTTGTAACTGTTTTTAATTTTGTTTGTAAACCGCCCAGACGCCACTGGTATGGGGCGGTATAGAAAGCATTTTAAATAAACATAAACATAAATAACCAATAGCGCAAAAGGGCAACTTTCACACATACTGTACACTAGCATGGCAGAAGTTGTGTTTAAATTGTTGCTCCCTTGAGTCCTGTATGCTGCCAGTTTGCAAATGCTCAGTAATTTTATCATCACTGGATTGGGGCATAAAGTGCTTGCACACTGCTTGAGCCAAGTTGCTTCTGTAATTTTTAACAGGTGACAAATATGCTTCATTACAGGCATGTACAGTATCAAAATTAAATTGACAGATGATACCTTCAAAACACAGATCTGAGTGTTCCAAAACACAATAGATTGGAAGAAAAAAAAAGCAACCTGGATGGCATTGGTCACAAACAAGGAATAAAATAAATAATCCAGG
The DNA here is from genome assembly GCA_033557465.1 of Ichthyophis bannanicus. Lineage (NCBI taxonomy): Eukaryota > Metazoa > Chordata > Amphibia > Gymnophiona > Ichthyophiidae > Ichthyophis > Ichthyophis bannanicus. The sequence goes on from CM066035.1 coordinate 783,160,754, forward strand.
CACTGAATAACAATAATAAGGATTTGCTCATATGGGCTGCAAGAATCTTGAGGACAAATAGCAAATATAGTGGGAAAAGAGGGAGAAGTCTGAGGACTGATTTTATTAACTGAGTTCTTCCTTTATTTATTCAAATTTGATCTAAATGCCCTACCATAGTAATCAAGACAAGTAACAAAAATACAATTAAAACAATTATAAAAAGATAAGCAAATACATCAAACAGTTATAGCATCAGCTAACATGATTCTAGTGGATCTTGGTTTCCTTTAAATTCCTACATTTTCAAATTCAGAAACCTGACATTCTCCTAGGACAAACAGGATGAGTCAGCCACAACTGGTGATGTCATCCAACTGCACCGAGACAGAAGTACTCTCCATAGCCCCACCCACCTGCCCACCCCTAACCAGCCAGTTCCTCTTCTTCCGCCTTGCCAGCAAGACAGATCTCTCCTACTCTCCAAATTATAACCTTCTACATGCCTAACAAGAAAAAAAAATCAGCAATACTACAATCAAGGTAGCGATGCCTAAACCTGGATTTAAAAAATGCCCACACTGTGCCAGAAAAATAATCTCCACAGACACCCATGAATTGTGTGTCTGCTGCCTCGGCGTATTCCACAAAGTTGAAGAGTGTGCACATTGCGCTAGGATGTCTCAATGAGCAAGGAAATCAAGGAAGCACACACTCCAGAACCTTTACCCGGGGACCCCCCTCACCTCCATTGCTGCCTGCGACCATGCGGCCCCCTCCGCAGTGAGTGAAAACTCCCTGGCTGCTCCTACCGCTCAGAATGTGCCCCCCCCCCCGGGCCTCCATCCACAGCGGATCTTCTTTGGAGCCTCCTCCTGCAACAGGATCATCTTCGGGGCTCCTCCTGCACCATCAACCCCGATTCAGGTACCTCTTGCGGTCCTGCCTCCCCCTGTTGCAGCAGCTGCTCCAGCTGAGGACCTCCACAACTTCCACTTGAGGGCTCCCCCGGTGGTGACCATCTTGTCCTGTCTCACCTCTGGCCCTGATGATGATATCATTGCTGCCTCCGCCTCCCATGGCCATTGACCGGTGCCATGGCAACAAGGGAAACCAGGAATGCCCTCTTCAAGACGCAGGAACTCGATGCAGAGAATCCCCCTGGCAGGCCTCTCCATCAACACGGAGGCACCACTCAAGCCCGCACCAACGCAGAAGAGGCAGAGAAGCAGAGACAGCCTCAAGGGAAGCCGCAGTTGTAGCCGGTGATGCAGATCGCATTCGAGCAGCAGCAGCCTCCACACCAGCCAGCACACCCAGAAGAGGAGACGTCACTACCTCCACAGTCAGGTTCGCTCTGGCAGCCCCCCCCCCCCCCACCTTCCATTCCCCAGTCTTTGGACGCAACAGCAGCAGCTTTGAAAGCTCCCCAGACAGCCGAAGGGAACATAGGTATGCCTGCAGTCCTTCCCTCTTCCTTGCATCTGACAGAGCCTGTCTCAGCCAACCGGGGGGAAGTGGGGTCTCAGCAACCACAACCTAGCATCCCTGGGAAACCGTGGTCCTGAAATAGTCACTGAAGTGCCATCCAACATGTCACCTGATCGCCTACCTCTTTCAACAGTGGTCTTCTTCAGCATAGCCCATCTCCCCACCGCAGCAAAACCTTCCTTCTTCACCAGCACCAGGGCCTGCAACCAGAACCTCCGACAGCCTGCTGAGCCAAGCAGTATGCTCAGCCATCCCTGTGACAGAGACACTGCTCTCAAGGACACCCTCACTGGACCCCTCACTCCTGCAATCCCCAAGCCACATGGGGCGCCCAGTGTGGATGAAGAGACACCTGCACAATGGTCCCCACCCTCCGGAGATGTCCTCACTATGATGGGTACAGGAATTACAATGCCTGCAGCCAACCCTCCACCTGTCGCACTGGAGGACTTGTCCTACCCAAAGTTCCTGCAAAAATTCTCAACTGCATTAGCTATCGCAACCTACGACAAGACAGATCAGCGGCCAAAAACCCAAGGGATGCTCAAGTTCCTGGAGATGCCAAAACAGAGTGCACTACTCACAGTACACCCATTGCTGCACAATGACCTGATCAAGCTGTGGCAAAACCCCACCACCAGACCCGCAGCCTCCCAAAATCTCAACGCCTAGTACCCAGTGCAGGCTGCACAGGGTTTCGACAATACACAGCTCCTGCACCACTCCATGGTGGTGGAGTCGGCTCGCAAATGGACCGAGTCCAACCACACCCACACAAACAACCCACCAGGCTGGGACAACAAGCTCTTCAATGATGTGGAGAAGAGGGCCTTTCAAAGGGCCATGTTGTGCGGCAGAATATCAGCCCACCAGCTCCAGCATGCACTGTACCAAGATGTCCTCCTGGGGAACCTCACAGCCACCATCTTGGCCCTCAGCCCAGAGGCACAGGCGTCTGCCATGGCACCCTCATGGATCTAAAGGAGTGTACGAAGCACCATGTCCAAGCAGCCTTCAACGCCTTTGATGTTGCAGCACGTACTGTGGGAACTGCAATCTCGGCCTGCCATCTAGCCTGGCTAAGAGCATCTGGTCTCCGGGAGGAAACTCATGACTGCATCACGGACTCCCCCTGCATGGGCAATATGCTCTTGAGGGATAAAGTTAAAGATGCGGCGAATAATATGAAAGATCACCATGCTGCAGACTCTCACTGAGGACGGCCTAGAACAAGCCTCCTCCTCCAAACACAACAGCACCTACCACCAAAAAGCTTACTCCTACAAGCGCCGTAGCTCCTACTGCTCATACTGCAAGTGGTAGCCACCCAGTATAAACAATAGGCTTACCAGATCTCCTACCACCCGAAACCTCGCCAACAGGACAGGAAGCAACAGATGCTTCCTGCAAGCTGGTGCAGGAAAATCCAACCCATCTTTTTGACATGAAGGTCACAGCCAACCTCCCCATGGGGAGTCAGCTGACAGCCTTCCTGCACACATGGGAATCCATTACGAAGGACAAATGGGTCCTTCAGATCATCAGGGAGGCGTACCACATCAGGTTTCGTACCCTTCCCATGCAATGCCACCCACTCCCCAACACCACACCATCTTCATCGCACTTTGCCATTACAGCAGAATTGCTTTCTCTTCTGGACTCCAGAGCTATAGAGCCTGTACCACCCAATGAACTCTACACCGGCTTCTACTCAAGATATTTTCCGGTTAGTGTTGCACATACTATGGCAGTCGTGAACCTCACTTCTAAGCCAGGTATTTTCTGGTCCCCAAAAAGACTGGACCGGAACCTCGACAAGTTCGTCAGGGAGAAGTTCAGGATGTACTCCCTGGGGTCCATCCTGCCACTCATCCAGCCCGGTGAAAGGCTGGCCCCCTTGGACTTGCAGAATGCGTCCACTCATATTCCCATACATGTTGCGCATTGACAATATCTGCATTTCCAAGTCATAGACAACCACTATCAGTACAGTGTTCTTCCCTTTGGCCTCTCCCCCGCACTGTGGGTGTTCACCAAATGCGTTGCTGTTGCGGCGACCCACCTCCGCAAACAGCATATTTGTATATTCCCCTACCTTGATGACTGGCTAATCTCAGCCTCATCATCACAGGAGGCCCTAGCAGCTGTCCAGCTAACCATCAAGCTTTTGTCATTCCTGGGTTTCCTGGTGAACCTCCAGAAGTCCGACCCATGACCCATGCAAGGCTGGACTTCCATCGGTGTGAACATAGACACTACTGCGTCCAAGAGCTTCCTCCCTCAGATGACACCATCATCTACCTTGCACGGAACCTTTCATCGGCCCAGCAAACATCCACATGGAACATACTGTGTCTCCTGGGCCACATGGCGGCATCCACACAGGTGCTCCCCCTGGCGAAGTTACATATGCATTTATTTAGATAAATTTCTGCGTTCTGAAGTGGTGAAAATCCCCTCCTACCTTAGAGATACGACACATTTTCTGCAAATTTTGGATGATTTTGATGCTATGAAACAAGTTACCTGGTTGGCTTCTCTGGACGTAACAGCTTTATATACTTCAATACCACAAGATGAGGCTATTCGGGTTTTGGCGACTGTTTGGGAAGCGCGACTTAGTCCGCAACGTGTTCCGACTGAATTTTTGATTTATCTTGCTGAGCTTGCTTTGAAAAGAAATTACTTCGTCTATAAAGCAGAATTCTTTCTTCAAATCTCTGGTACCGCGATGGGTGCAACTTTTGCCCCTTCGCTGGCAAACTTATATATGCATTCATTTGAACAACAGTGGGTCTATTCTTCAAGGTTTGCCCCGTTTATCTTAAGATGGTATAGATATATTGACAACATTTTTTTGATGTGGAGCGGTTCCCGCACCGCTCTGGAAGATTTTTTTGGTTATTTGAATCAATGCAATACTCATATTCAGTTTGAAATCAATATTCAGAAGACTACTCTCTGCTTTCTAGATGTTGCAGTTACTAAAGGTCTTGAGAAGTTTTCGACTACTGTTTACACCAGGGGTCTCAAACTCAAATTGCTTTGAGGGCCAAATGAGGACTTGTAGAGTAACCCGGGGGCCGCACAAGACGCAGGCCTCATTTGCATAAGGGAATCATTTGCATAAGGGCATCATTTGCATAAATATTTGCATAATGTTACCATACACTAACTTTTAGTAAACATGCCTCTTAATGAGTGTATGGATAAAGAAAGACTAAAAGATTTCTACATTACTATAAACCAGTGCCAACCGCCAGGCACATTAGGAACTACTAGAAACACTGCCCATTTAGAACCCATAGCAAACCTGCCGTGTCCTAACAGCACTACCAGGACTCACAAAGCACCATACCCTAACTATCAAAAGGCAACACTGCAAATATTAAATCAACACATTTCAGAGAATAACAATACATGACCTACTCGGGAAAGAGAACAAGTGGCAATGTCAAATAGGAATTACATAAACAGAATACCTCAGCTCAGTTACACATGCAGAACATACACCATCACCAAACAAGGAATCACAATTTAGAAACAGGAAGACAATTAAACTGGGAACCCCAAAAGCCAAACTTAGAATGTACAACACTGTAGAAATAAAACTATACATTGATTTCCTCTTGTATTAAATAAAGTGCAGACGTTAAAGATGCACATTTCCAAGAGCTGACATATTTCAGTTAATAAATTCAAAATAAAGAGATATTTTTCTATCTTTTGTGCATTTTTTTTCAGTTGCAATTGTTCCAGTCACTTTCTTCTGGTTTCTTTGTGTCTTCTGCTAACTCTCCATCGTCTGCTGTCCATTTCTCCTTTCTTCTTTCCTAGTTTTTTTCCATTCTCTCTACATCTGCTTTAACATACTAATCATTCTCCTTTTGCTCTTTCCTCATTCCTATTTCATCCACTCAAATTTTACCCCTCCATCCTCAATCCCCACTTACTCTCCCAATACCCGGCCAATTGTAGATTTTTCTTCCCTCCCACACAAAATATATTTCCCCTCTCCATTTCACTCTCCCAGCCCCATCCCATTCTAATCGTCCCCCAACATCAACTCCCTTCTAGCTCCTGCCCAACCCAGCATCCGCTCCCTTCTAGTCCCCGCATCATCAGCCCATTTCCAGTCCTAGCTCCCTCCCCTCACAGCCCATTTCCTTTCCAAGCCCCCCTCCCCATCAGCCCATTTCCATTCCAAGCCCCCTTCCACTCAGCCCATTACCATTCCAAGACCCTGTCCCCATCAGCTATTTGCAGTTCAAGCTCCCCCTTCTACTCGGCCCATTTCCAGTCATAGCACCCCCCCCCAGTCCATTACCAGTTCTAGCCCCCCCCCCCTAGCCCATTATCGGTCCTAAGCCCCCCAACAGCCCACTTCCAGGCCTAACCCTTCCATCGCCCCATCTTCATTCTTAGCCCCCCCATAACCCCATTTTCAGTCTTAGGCCCCCAGTCAGACCACCTCCAGTCCTAACCCCCATCTGTCCATTACCAGTCCTAACCCCCATCACCCCATTTTCAGTACTACCCCCCCCAGCCCACATCAAGTCCTGCTCCCCCCCATCAAGTCCTGCTCCCCCCCTACATCAAGTCCTGCTCCCCCCCATCAAGTCCTGCTCCCCCCCCTACATCAAGTCCTGCTCCCCCCCCACAAGTCCTGCTCCCCCCCATCAAGTCCTGCTCCCCCCCCAGCCACACATCAAGTCCTGCTCCCCCCCCCCATCAAGTCCTGCTCCCTCCCCCCCCCCCGGGAAAATTAAACTTTTAAAAAAAACCGGCTTCTGCTGCTGCTGCCGCCGCTGCCGTGGCCGGCAATAGCAGCAACATTGCAAGTCCCGCGGGCTCCCCCCCACCCGGCAGATCCCTTCCTGCTTGCCTGCCAGTTCTCCGCTTCGGTTTTCAGCGCCGCGAAGGTAGCGCTTCCCCCTCGTGACTCTGTAAAGCCCGCTGGGGCAGATGGTAAATTTCCCATCTGCCCCGGCGAGCTTAACAGAGTCGCGAGGGAGAAGTTCTCCCTTCGCGGCTCTGAAAGCCGAAGCGGAGAACTGGCAGCATTGGCAGGCAAGCAGGAAGGGATCTGCCGGGTGGGGGGGAGCCCGCGGGACTTGCGATATTGCTGCTATTGCCGGCCACGGCAGCGGCGGCAGCAGCAGCAGAAGCCGGTTTTTTTTTTTCCCCCCTATGCATCGCGGGCCGCACAAGGGTCTCTCGCGGGCCGCATGCGGCCCACGGGCCACGTGTTTGAGACCCCTGCACTAAGGGAACAGACAGAAACACATTACTACATTTTGCAAGCTTCCACCCGCCCCATCTGAAAGAAAGCCTCCCTTACTCTCAACTATTACGATGCCGACGGATTTGCTCTTCAAATCAAGAATTCGAAACACAGGCCGGTATTATGCTGGTAAAATTTCGTGAGAGAGGCTATCCCTCTTCAGTTTTGAAAAAAGCCTATAAAAGAGCCAAGTTTAATCATAGAGAGTGGCTCTTGCGTCCAAAGAAGCTAAGCATGGACTCAGAAGTATCATCTACTGTGACTTGTGTTCTCCCCTATTCGGAGTTATCCAATCGAATTGTTTCTGCCTTGCATAAACGCTGGAAACTATTTATGACTCATCCTATACTGGCCGACAGTACCCTTAGGGTAGCCTATCAACGGGGCAGAAATTTACGAGATCGGCTCTGCTCAGCAGTCCCTCGATCTCCTTTTACAAGTGAAGAATTCTCTCATAGAAGTTGTGGCCGCTGCTCATTCTGTAAATATATGGCTAATGCAATTCATCTCACTTCTGCTCTCCAGTCCCGACGTCTCTGTCAAGATACAGACTGTAATACCTCTTTTGTTATCTATGCACTTTGGTGCCCGTGTCTTAAAACATACGTGGGAAAGACAACTCGCCCTTTAAGAACTAGACTGGCTGAGCATAAATATAGTATTTCTAAAGCTCAATTGGAGACCCCATTAGTGCAGCATTGGCTTACTTCACATCATACTTTCGATGATATTCGATGTACAGTTTTGGAAGTGGTGCCGTTTAATATTCGACGAGGTGACAGAGGACTTCATCTACTTCAGAAAGAACAAAGGTGGATTTACTCCTTACATACGTTAGATCCGGGAGGATTGAACGATAAAATAGATTGGGCTCTGTTTTTTTAAGATCCTTTGACTGCTGCAGTTCCTACTTATCCTTCTCCTGGTTTTATTCGTTTGTGATAGTGTTAGATATTTGTATTGTGTTTTGTATAAAGTTGTCGAAAGTTGAAGAGTGACTGGTATAAGTTAGCTGATTGGTACCTGGTTTTGAAAGCTGCTGACATCAGACGCTAATGTGAAGCGTTGTTTGAGGAGGCATTTTGTGCCTAAAATGAAATGATTATTTATCCTGGTTAATTTTGGTTCCTGATGAAGCCTGGTGGCGAAACGGAGGCTTTCGTTGGACATTTGACGGCAGCTTATGGAGCAGTTTTGCTGAAAGATTCGTTGACTTTTTGCTTCTTAGCAGATAAGTAACAGATTATGCCTTGTATAATGGTGATTGCTGAATGTTAGTCTTAAGACTTTTGTCTTATTTTTAAGTGAACTCTCATGGACATCATGCTTGGATATACTTTCACCTAAAGATCTGCATAATCTTTTCTGTTCCTTCTGCTTAATAGAGATATGGACACTTTGCAGTAATGCGTATATTGTTTGTGGTGTGTTATGTGATTTATGGTTTTGGGTATGTTGTGTAAGTGTTGTATGAATTCCTATATGAAGTTATAGATAGGGTAAGTTATTTATTTATAGTGCTGAATGGAATATTCGGATAAAGTATTTAAGAAGTTTATTGAGGTGAAGGACCTATGATGTAAGTGTCCACCATTTCCCTATGGTGATGAATTTCGCCAGATGGAGGGTGTATGATTCCTGAGGTCCGGTGAGAACCCATTGTTACTGTTTTGATTGGTGGTTTGGAATTTACGGAAACTTTTTTATAGCTGGTTTATATATTGGTAGTTTACTGAGAGGTGTTGATTTATATTTGAAGTTACATATGCACCATTTGCAGTGGCACCTTCACATGCCCTGGAACCAACATTCCCAACCCCTGTCCGCATCCATTCCCCTGGACAGGGAATCAAAGATGCTGTGCTTTGGCGGACCTGCAAAGTGAACCTGACACACGGCAGGCCCCTCCAGCAGACCAACCACCAATTGGTGATCACCACTGATGCCTCCCCTGTGGGATGGGAAGCCCACTGCAGGCAGTTCCGCACACAAGGAGCCTGGTCAATGAAGAAGCTATTGTTCCACATCAACCTGCTGGAATTCAGAGCAATAAGGTATGCCCTCGGGGCTTTCCAGGACCTCATCCCCGGTAAGACAGTCCTGATCTAGACAGACAGCCAGGTAGCTATGTTCTACATCAACAAACAAGAGGAAATGGGCTCCTGCTCCCTATGCAAGGAGACCCTCTGCCTATGGACCCTTGTCCTATCCATGCACTGCCTCCTACAGGCCTCCTATCTCCCAGGAACACAGAACGTGCTGGCAGACAGGCTCAGCCACCAGCTGAATCTGCACGAATGGACCCTGAACACTCAGGTAGCGGCCTCCCTCTTCCAGCGACGCATATTAACATTGAGGTAGGCTACACAGATCAACCTATTTGCCATAGAGAAGAACATTAAATGCACCCTTTTCTGCTCCAAACACCCCTCCAGCCACAGCGTCGCCTCGGATGCCTTTGACATGTTGTGGGGTGAGTGGTCACTGGTGTACGCCTTCCACACCTCTCCCCTCATCTTCCTGATCATTCAGTGCATCACCACAGACAGAGCCTGGGCCATCCTCATCGCCCCCCACTGGCCGTGGCAGATGTGGTTCCCCTACCTCCACTGCCTGGCTCAGGAGCCTCCAGTACGCCTTCCATCACCAACTTCTGCTCTGTACCGGTGGCTGACATCTGCAAGACCGCCACCTGATCCTCTCTCCGACTGTTCCAGAGATATTACTGCCTCGACCTGGCAGCACAGACAGTCACATCCTTCAGACAGGTGATCTTGGCCACTGCAGAGGCTACAGACTATTAGGTCTCAGTGGAGAGCCCACACACCATGCTCTGAACTTGAACTGTTGCCACATGTTACATAGCCTACCTCAATGTTAATATGTGTTCGCACTTGTTACACTGAATCCTGTATGCGAGTACCTTATCTTGAAGCATCTTGTTGTACCTCGCACCAATTGTTCTGCAATGTCCAGAACTGCACCTTTGTTCTGCACTGTGCCACGTTATGCTGCACTGTTTTGTTGTTGCAACTCCCTGTTGTTGCGCAATAAACATTTCGCACTGTGACCCTGGCACATGTCTTCCTTGCTTCTTCAGAGCTTCGGCCTTCCCCTTCTGCCACAGTGCTCCGCAGCTGGGGAGGCATCAGGTGTGGCTGACTCATCCTGCTTGTCCTAGGAGAAAGTGAGGTTACTTACCTGCAACAGGGGTTCTCTGTGGACAACAGGATAAGTCAGCCACACATTCCCGCCCACCTCCCCTTGAAGGGGTTGGCTGTCCGGCCCTGGCACCTGGTTCCTAGAAGCAAGGCTCAGCTAGAGGCATACCGGATGACTAGGGGTGGGCCGATGGGTCGGAGCTGTTGGCTCATGCTCAGAAAGGCAAAGCCCTTCTGAGCTATGGAGAGTGCTTTTGTCTTGGCGCCGTTGGATGACATCACCAAGTGTGGCTGACTTATCCTGCTGCCCATGGAGAACCCCTGTTACAGGTAAGTAACCTCACTGACTTTAACCATCAGTAACTGTAGATAAGGAAATCTGATTTACTAAGGACAGACATCAAGTCTATATGCAGCTCCTCTTGGCTGAGCACAGCAAGCTCCAGGGTCATGGATATTAAAATTATGAACCAGCCATAGGAAGCCCACTCTCTCACAAAGAATGCAATGTGAGCCTTTGAGTCAATGCTGACTCATGGCGATCCAGAAGCTCCTGGGCTTTCTTGGCAGTGTGACCAGATGTAGATTGCCAGGCCTTTCTTCCGAGGCAATGAAGAGTTATGTAAGTGACTTGCCTAAGCCCACAAGAAGTGCCAGTGGGTATCGAAGCCCGGTCTCTTGGCCAACAAGCCAGTGCTCTAACCATAGGCCTACTCCCACTCTCTCACAGGCAATCATAATACATAGAAACATAGTAAATGGAAATGAACAAAGACAAACTAACCCCTGTCATCTGCTTAATTATCCAAGTCTATGCTGCTAAGAATATATTTCAGCTACCAGCTTTAGAGGCTTAACCATTTGTAAGATATTGCTCCTTATCAAAATCAGTTTTCAGAGTTTGACACTAAATTGAAATGACATCAAAACTGGAATCTACTGTTTTACATCATTGTTAGTAATTGGAAACATCCTAGCAGTACACAGTCATATGAAAACAAAATGTGCCATGCTGGATCAGATCAAGTCTGTCGAGCCCAGCCAGGAGAGATTGGTGTGTTATAACTAGACATTTTTCAGTTTGTTTTAAATGTATTTTCTAAATTATAATGTGTAACGTGTGCTATCTCTTGCAGCGCCAATGTTATTCCATGGGCACTGTGACAGAAGCACACAGTACTATATAGATTTACATATTCAGCAATTGATTTCATATTGCAGACTGTTTACCTGAAAATCTGTCAGTAGGTGCACTCTTAAAGCAGTAGAGAATAAGCACTGCGGCTCAGACCTGTGTATGCCTAGTGCCCACCCATGTTACCTTTGGGCCCCCCAAAAACTCAGGTCTGGCTACGCCACAGGTTGAAACATCTTAGCATGCACTAAAATGACAAGAGATTCATTTATTTTTGTCACTTTACAAAAGAAACTACACAAAATGACATGACAAATATTGATGTTTTCATGCTTTTTTTAAATGACAGCACCTCCCTACCCATTACTCCTAGTTGATTGATTAAATGAGTCAACTAATCTCCAAATTTAACATCACAGCCCAGGCTACTATTATGTTGTCATTTCATGACATGCAGGAGTCGGGGGCGGGGGTATTAAACTTCACAATAACAATCCCTCAAACCATTTGACAAATTCTTGAAAACACGTTTGCAGGATGTTTGTTCTGCAAACTTAGAAAACCAGATTTCCTTACCATTAGGCTGCTTCCATGGAAACAGTCTGTTTTGTGCCCCTAGAAGAATGGCAAGCTCCTCTTCCTAAAAAACAAAAAAAAAGATAGAAAAAAGAAAGGATGGAGAGAAGGATTTGAGACTATGGCATCTGCATCTTTTTGTCTACTTGGTTATCAAATGTTTTCTGAGAAAGGGTGTTTAGCAGAAATAGTGCAATTGATCTGTCCGTGAGAACAAAGCCTCGTGTAGCACAAAATAATATTTTAAAACCAAACAGCTGTGACTGCAGGATATGAAACCGCTGCCTAACTGGTAGGAATGGTTTTCACGTTAAGACGTTATAGTTTGAAGGCTGTGATGCACGCTGATTAGGTTCTAAGCACAAACTCAAAAGTGAACTTCAAGACAAGAGAATAATTCACCATTTCCTATACTCTCTTGGAAAAATAGTCTATAATATTGTATGAGACTGCATGCTCATGACCTTGGTAGTGGAATAAGGGAGGAGGAAGACCAGAGATTGAGTAGGATGCTTTGTAGCACAGTCAGTGGGCATTGATGGGCACACTGAGTGAACGAAGTGGTCCTTGTCTGCCAACATCTGCTATGGTTTGTGTTTTCTTAGCTGGCTATGCAAGTGCTGCTCCTGCTAACATGCAAAAAAGCATCGCTGCTAAGAGAGATTTGCAAAGCAACTTGCTTTTCATAGCTCTTTCCATCTGGGAAGTTAAACTGAATGTATTCTTTGACGCCTGTTTTTAGGCGTGTTTCACTAAGGCACAGCGCCTATTGTCAAGGGTTCAGTGGCAAGGAAATTGTCTGTACATGCATAAGTCTTGCACAAACATGCTTATACTGGCCTAGTAAAAATGTCTTGGTTTAGGCTTCCTGCGCCACAGTCGGCTCACTGAATGGTGGAACTGTGTGGCGCAGCAAGTTCGCGTTGATCTTGTGGTTTGAGAGATCAGCTTGAGCTTCCTGCCACGCATGGTTTCACCATTCAGAGAACTGATCGCGGTACAGGAAGTCTGAATCGTGGTGATTTTTAAGGAGCCGCAGACAGCATAGGTGTGTACAAAAGAGGACTTAATGAAGGGAGGGGTGGAGGTGTGAGATAGAGCATGTGAAGCCTTGGGGTCCAGTTATGAGAGAGAGACACACACATACACACACAATAGAAGAAGCCTGGGGGATGGGGAATGCCATAAGAGAGAGAGAAATAGACTGGGTGAAGCCTGGTGGGGCCATTTATACATATAAAGAAAGAGAGACTAAAGGAAGGCGGGGGAGGGGGGGTATGAGAGAGATAGACCAGGGGAAGGCTGAATATAGGCTACCTGAGTCAGTGCGCAGGCTCCTTCTCTAGCCCTATTCAAATCCAGGCTAAAAACCCACCTCTTTGAGGCTGCTTTTGGATTCTGATACACCTCACTCTCTTGTTCACTACTTATGTGTATCTTGCCATACTCTAGTACTCAGTTTTGTGATGTTCTCTGTCTTCATTAGATTATTAGCTCTGATGAGCAGGGATTGTGTCTTACATCCTTATGTATGGTTTATTAAAAATTTGATATACCGCCTTTAGTCATAGCATCAAAGCAATTTATAACATACAATAGCATATAATAATTACATCAGAATTAAAAATAAAACAAAACAAATAACAGAGCATAAAACAGGTAAAGGAAAAGAAGAAAGAATAAGGGGATTAGTCCGGTGCAAGTCGGTGGCTCAAAAACAGCCCCTGCCATCTAAGTAATAACGTACCTTGTTCAAAAAAATACATTTTTCAGTTTTTCTTAAAGGATTTCAGCGCATACACCTTGTAGTGCTATACGAATAATAAGCAGTATTAGTAATAGTAGTAAAAAGAGAAACAGACTTGAGGAAGCCTGGGAGGGGGTCATGAGAGACACACACACACACACACTCACAGCTCCTGACACTTCTCATGACACACACACACACACACATAACCCCTGTCACTTCCCAGGACAAAGACTGCTTCTATCTGTGCCCTTCTCTTCTATTGCTAACTCCAGACTTCGCTCTTTTTCCACCTTGCTGCACCTTACGCCTGGAACAAACTACCTGATTCCATACATCATGTGCCTTCTCTGACCCTCTTCAGATCTAGGCTGAAAACTCACCTCTTTGCTGCCGCTTTCGGATCTTGACTCCCCTGATCTCCTTGTGTTTCCCTTGTGTTGTCTGTCTTGACTAGATTGTAAGCTCTGATGAGCAGGGACTGTCTCTTTAAATGTCTGTGCAGCATGGCGTACGTCTTGTAGCGCTATTCAAATGCTCAGTAGTAGTAGTAGCTACCTCTCAAAACGTCCTATGAGATAAACACATGACCCCCCCCCCTTATAATTAATGTCATAACTAGGCAGATTCATTTTGAATTCTCCACAGGGTCATCTCCATACCATCTTCCCCCTCCTCAATCACAAATCCCTCCACAAACTTCTGTCACCCCTTCTTCCTTTTCTAAAATCATTGAGGGAGAAACTGCAAATCTCTCCTCCTCCAAACTTACTACTGCACCTGCTCCTCTAATTCCTTTCGCATTCATCTACTAAGCTCTGTCTCTTCTGCTGTCATCCTTTCCATCTGTCATATCCTTAACCTATCGCCTTCCACTGCAACTGTTTCTGCAGCCTTCAAACATGCTGTGGTCACAGCTCTCCTCAAAAAACCTTCACTAGATCTTACCTATCCTTCCAGTTATCAGCCTATTTCTCTCCTCCCCTTTGCTTCAAAACTACTTGAATGAGCTGCTCACCTCTACTGTCTTGACCTTCTTTCCTCGCAAGCCCTTCTAGATCCACTGCAATCTGGCTTTTGTCCTCTACATTCTAAAGAAACAGTTCTTGCCAAAGTCTCCAGTGACTTGTTCCTCACCAAATCCAAGTACCTTTATTTGATCCTCGTCCTTTTTGACCTTTCTACTGCCTTTGACACTGTTGATCACCACCTTCTCCTCAATACTCTGTTCTCGCTTGGATTTAGGGGCTCTGTTCTGTCTGTGTTTCCTTCTTATGTCTCCAATCACACTTTTAGTGTATGTTCTGGTGGATCCTCCTCTACTGCCATCCTGCTTTCAGTTGGTGCACTTCAGGACTCTGTCTTGGGGCCTCTCCTTTTCTCTCTCTACACTCAGTCCTTTGGTGCACTTACTGTACTTCCTCCCATGGTTTTCACAACCATATTTATGCTAAAAACTCTCAGACCTACCTCCCTGTACCTGAAATCTCGCTGGGAATCCAGGCCCAAATCTCTATCTGTTTATTCAACATTGCTGTCTGGATGTCTTACCGCCATCTGAAATTGAACATGGCCAAAACTGAGCTCATCTTTCCCCCAAACCTCCCTCCCCCTCCTCCCTTCTCTGTTTCTGTGGATACTATGATACTCCTCCATTTCCTCAGCTCGCAACCTTGGGGTCATCTTTGACTCTATTCTCTCTTTCTCTGCACACATCCAACAGAAAGCTAAAACCTGTTGATTCTTTCTCTATAACATCAGCAAAATTCATCCCTTTCTTGCTGAAGACACTACTAATATCCTCATCCATTCTCTAGTCACCTCCTACCTTGACTGTTGTAATCTGCTCCATGCTGGTCTCCCTCCGAATCATCAGTCTATTCAAAACTCAGCTGCAAAGCTTATCTTCTACCAGTGTTGTAGCAGCAAAGCGCAGACAAACCAATGATACCAGGAGTCTGTTCAGAAGGTCCAAATCATTTATTTGTGCACAAGTCTCAAGCAAGGCAATTTCAAAATGGCTGAGCAAAGTTTTCAAGCATTACAACAACTTTTATAGACTTCTGTTCCATTCTAGGTATAGAAAAACATTTCATTGGTCCCGGTACGCTCCCGTACCTCCCGTAGCCCTTCTATTGGTCCCGGTACTGATAAGTTTCTCCAATTATGTTCCTTCTGTGGGCTTCTGTAGGCATGACACCTGCCTGCCCCCCTTCTAGTCCCGATTACAATGGTCAGTTCATCAACTTGTTACTTTCACACTTTCAAGGCTATGGGACCATTTGTGCGTGCAGAAGAGCAAGGTTCTGTAACTCATCTGTCAGCACTCCTCAATATTTCTCTGCAAATGTACTCTTTCTTATCAGTAACTTTAAAACACATCTTTTCTGTATTTTTCCATTTCTTAATTCTGCAATTCTGCTTATCTAAGCTAATTCAATATTTCTACTGAGTTCTTTCTTACAATAGCAGCATATTGGGGGATGTGCAATCCTATATGCCTCTCCACAGGCCTCATTTACAGGTCAAGCTAGCCATGCTGGCCTGCCTATGTCAGACACCGTGGGTCACAGGCCTGCACCTGCCACATTCCCCCCTTTGATTAATCTCACCCTATTACTTAATAAGGTGTGAGAATTAAATCACTTTCCAGAAGATTCACATCTTGATTAAAGGATTCTTACTAGTTCCACTAGGGCTAGCTTTGTATAAAGCCATTATTCTAGTTGCGGTCTTCCGCTCTACGGTACTATCAATAGCACTATGAAGGGAACGCATGCAACATGGGATTAGACATGGTAAGCAGAGGACAACAGCAACAAGGATTAGTACTAAGATAACGAAAGTCTTAAATCCTCCCAGCCAAGAGAAAAGGTTAGCAAACCAATTAGGGAATTTCAAGGCGTGCCAAGTCTGTACTGGCACATAAGCATGTCTTTGCATATCTTTAGCAATTTCTTCAACTACTTGACCTTTATCATCTATTTTCAAACAGCAATTAGTTAAATTCAGTTTACCACATACTCCTCCTTCAGCTGCTAGCAAATAATCAAGGGCTAAGCGATTCTGGTATATGGCAGTGCGCATCTGAGTACTTTGTCTAGCTAAGAGAGTGAGAGCATGACTAGTTTCATTGGTTATTATTTCAACTACTGCTTGTAAGCGAATAATACGATTGATCATATAAATTGGGGTACGATAACCATACATACCATCATCATTCCAAGTGGCAGGTCCATAATACTCAATAATTCTTTCTGGTGGCCAATCATCACCTCGCCACTTCTCCCACTTGCCTATCTGTAAGGCCTCTCTTCTCTGTCTAGATGCTCCTTTGTGTTTGTGGGTAGTATATACAGGGTACCCTAATTGTTCTCCATGTTCAGTGTTTAACAGGAAGAAAGAAGGTCTGATGGTTCCTAAGACACATGCTCCTCCCCATTGTGGTGGGAGTTGCGCATATGCTCGGTTTCCACAGATCCAATATAGGCCAGGTGGGGCTTGCCAGGCTTGGACTTTGGCAAGGTTAGTCCATAGACCTGCAAGTTCAGAAAATCTAGCTAATGGGTTAGGAGGTTCAGGATGTCTGATTCCTGACCACCATGCTGTCTTTTTAGTTGTGGCATTATAATATTTCTGGCTAAGACAGACCAGCTGTCCTACCTTTTGGGTGAACTGGGGTCCAGTTCTGGCAAAGCAAAGACGTCCAACGATTGAGTGCGCTAACACCCATTCACTGGTAGTCTTGTGTAATTCAGTCTGATTGTAAATCATGGAATAATTCAATTCTTGGGCTTCCCAGGGCCATTGGTCTCCCATTTGGGTTCCGCCACAGAAATAACAATCTGTGATCTTAAGACTAGATACTACTGCTCCGGCTAATTCTAGAAACAAATTCTGTGAAGGGTGAGGGATCTCAAACTTATTTACATGCATAGCTTCATAAAAGGTATTATGAATATGATATTTAGATGACTTGTGGGCTTGAGTATTCAACCTAATATACACAATGGTCCCTGGATCTGTTCCTCCTCCAGCAATACGTAAACCAAACTTATATCCTTGTTTCCATGCATGGGGGTTATGTACACGCAAATGTAAGGGGTTACAAGCATCTTTCTGACATTTATCATTTGTGGTTGGCTTGGTTAGAGTAGCCATCCGCTTATCTATTTTCTCATCAGTTATACCAGTGTTCCAGGTAGCATAGAAAACACATTCCCAATACGGGCAATAGTAGTCTGCCGCTGTAGCAGTACTATACCCTGATCCTGTTTTACCTGTACACTTCCACCAATTTGTGGCACTTTCTGGACACATATACTTATGGTCATTTCGATACGCTTTCTCCCATGTACCACAGGTGGACTGACTATCTCTGTTAATAGCATTACATGCATCAAAATTCAAAACAGCAGGTTTAGTAATGTCCTTAAGTGGTGGTGTAGCAGCTAATATAGGTCCATCTGCATCCTTCCATCTTATTTCCAACGTGTAATAGGATGGATTCTGATGCGGATTATAGCATGCTTTAATTTTGCCATGAGTGCAAACATTTAGTTCAGTGGTGTTATAGATACACCGAGTTATTGTTCCCTTGCAGGTATAATAAGAATGGTAAAGCAAAGTCTGAGTTACTTTCAGTCCAGTTCTAGTAGAAGTAATGCAAGCAGTGCATGGAGGTAGAGCATAAGTCTGTTCAAAACCTCCGAAGAAGGCAACCAAGGCAAAGCAGAAGCAAAGATACATGTTGATGTTGATTGGAGTTCTTCTGAATCCTCAGCTTGCTGATCTTGATCACGACGGTCTATTATTCTTCGTCCCGTTTGCTAATGAAGCAATTTAACGGGTGCTGAGTGTTGATTGAAGATCCTCAAGATGTCCAGCACACATTAACCAACTTAGCAATTCAGTTGGCTTGTGAAGTCTGGCTTAGTCAACGTAGTCTCAAAGTAGTGTGTCAAATCACACACAAATTGGGTTCGTTGAAACAAAACTGTTGCTGCATGGAAAACAGCAATCCTCTTCGAAAGACTTGGCTACTGCAAAGCACTTGTGATGAAGTGTCTATGCTGCTGGTTGCCGTCTCAGAGTAACTCGCAAGGGTACATCAGGGTGCTGCTCTGCTGTCCACCGCTCTGGTTCAGGATCGGCGGCGGGCTTGACTCGGCTGTGGTGGATCCAGGCGTCGATCTCGGCTACCTTTACTGCAGTTGGGGTAGACAGGATGACGGTGTACGGTCCCTTCCAATGGGGTTCCAACGGTATCTTCTTCCAATCTTTGATCCACACCGAAGTTCCAGGCTGGTAGGGATGCAAGGGTTCCGTCAAGTTGATAGGCAACTGGTCTTGGATCCACGTATGGAGAGTCTGCAGAACAAAACTAAGAGCTAGGAGTTCTTGTCTGGTTACTTCTGAACCAATCTGGGCTAAACTTCCTTTGACTCCCTGCACTATTGGTGGGGGTTTACCATACAAAACTTCAAAAGGGGAAAATCCTGTTGACTTTACAGGGGCTGAGCGTATTCTGAGTAAAGCTATGGGGAGCACTTGGGGCCATTTCAAGTGTGTCTCCTGACAAAGCTTAGACATTTGGGCTTTCAAGGTACGATTCATTCGCTCAACTTTCCCTGAGCTCTGGGGTCTGTATGCAGTGTGGAGCTTCCACTGTATCTGCAAAGCTTTTGCTAACTGCTGAGTAACTTGGGAGACAAATGAGGGTCCATTGTCTGACCCTATTACTGCTGGAATTCCAAATCTGGGGACAATCTCTCTCATTAAGGCTTTGGTAACTTCTCGGGCTTTCTCAGTTCTGGTTGGGAATGCTTCTACCCACCCAGAGAAAGTACAAACTAATACTAGTAGGTAATGGTATCCATTAGCTTTTGGCATTTCGGTGAAATCAACTTGGAGGTTGTGCATGGGGGTCACACCTCTTGACTGAACTCGGGGTGCTGTAATAAGGCCTTGCTTGGCATTATTCTTGGCACAGGTCTGACATTGTCGTGCTACTGAGGCTGATATGGTTGTCATCAGAGGGATGTAGAAATGTGGTCTGAGTGCTTTCTCCATAGCACTCTTTCCATAGTGGGTGGCTTCATGAAAAGCTTTGACAAAGGATGGTCCTAACAGTTCAGGAATTACTATTCTTCCCGGAGGTTGACTGCCCTCTTCTGGTGGCAGCTCAATCCATCCATCTTTCAATACTCCATTTTCTTTGTCACAATAGTAATCTAATTCTTTGGTGGTATATCGTGGGGTCCATAAATTCAAGGGTACTGGAAACAATGCTGCTTGCATTGGTATAGCTTGTGGGGCAATCTGTCCTGTCATAGCTGCTTGTCGTGCTGAGGCATCTGCGAATCTATTTCCTCGAGCAACTTCTCCTTTTCCTGCTTGATGTCCTCTACAATGCATGACAGCTACACGTGTTGGGGCCCAGACTGCATCAAGTAACATCAATATTTCGGGACCATACTTGACTGATTTTCCTCCGGATGTGATGAGTCCTCTTTCTTTGTAGAGAGCTCCATGGGCATGCAAGGTGGTGAAGGCATATTTGGAATCTGTATATACATTTAGCACAAGTTTTTCTCCTAACAACAATGCTCTGGTGAGTGCTATCAATTCGGCTTTCTGGGCTGATGTGCCTGAGGCTAGAGCTGATGATTCAACTACTTCATGTTGAGTGACGACTGCATATCCGGCACAGCGTCGTCCGTCAAGGATGAGACTGCTCCCATCAACATAATAGATCTGGTCAGGATTGTCTATGGGCACATCTGTTAAGTCAGGTCGACTAGAGAACACAGTTTCCATGACTTCGATGCAGTCATGTTCTGGGAGTTCTTCACTGATGGGTATCAAGGTAGCTGGGTTCAAGGCATGGCTCACTTCAAGTTGTATCTGTGGGTTTTCACATAACATGCTCTGGTACTTCAACATTCGGGAATTGGTGAGCCAATAATTTGCTTTCTGTTCCATAAGGGCAAGGACTGCATGTGGCACAGTGACTCGTATGTTCTGTCCTAGTGTGAGTTTGTCTGCTTCACTCACTAATAGCGCTGTAGCTGCAACTGCTCTCAAGCAGGGTGGCCATCCTTTGGCCACAGGGTCCAATTGTTTCGATAGGTAGGCTACAGGTCGTTCCCAATTTCCTAATTTCTGAGTCAACATGCCTAAGGCATTTCCCTGTGCTTCATGTACAAACAAGTGGAAAGGTTTGTGGACATCTGGTAGTCCAAGTGCTGGTGATGACATCAATTCTTCTTTTAACTTCTGGAAGGCTGTATCCTGCTCAAGTCCCCACTCCAGTGGTGACTTCTCTTCTCCTTTTGTGGCTTCATACAGTGGTTTGGCAATTTGGGCAAAGTTGGGTATCCAGATTCGGCAATATCCTGCCGCTCCCAGAAAGGCTCTGACTTGCTTTCTGGTTGTTGGAGTTGGAATTCTGCATACTGCTTCTTTTCTTTCTCTGCCTAATCTTCTGCTTCCTTGGGTAATACGAAAACCCAAGTATTTCACTTCTGTTTGGCATAGTTGTGCTTTGGCTCTGGAAACTTTATATCCAGCTTCATTTAGTAACTGCAAGAGATCTTTGGTGGCTAATATACATTCTCTTTCTGATACGGCAGCTATCAACAGATCATCCACGTACTGGAGAAGTACTCTCTTCCCCGGGGCTACTGGATAGCTTGAAAGGTCTTGATTTAGTGCAGCACTAAAGATGGTAGGTGAATTCTTGAATCCTTGGGGTAATCTTGTCCAGGTGAGTTGGCCCCCTCTTCCAGAGATGGGGTCCTGCCATTCAAATGCGAACAATATTTGGCTTACAGGGGCTAATCTTATGCAAAAGAATGCATCTTTTAAATCCAGTACAGTGAAATGGGTAGCTTCAGCAGGTATCAGTCCTAGAAGAGTGTAAGGATTGGGCACAACTGGATGTATAGTTTCAACTGCATCATTTACTCTTCTCAAATCTTGCACTGGGCGATAATCATCTGTCTCAGGTTTCTTTACTGGCAAAAGTGGGGTGTTCCATGGGGATTGACATACTTTCAGTAGGCCATACTCAAGCAATCTCTGTAGGTGGCGATGAATGCCTTCAATTGCGGCTCTTGGGAGAGGGTACTGTTTGACGTGCACTGGTGTAGCGCTAGGCTTGAGGGTTACAATCACTGGTGCTATATGCTTGGCTAGGCCTGGGGGACTGCCTTCTGCCCATACTTCAAGTGGTGCATGAATGTTCTTTAAAGTTTGTTCAAAATAGGTATCTTGAATCGAATCATCAATGTAATATCTCCATTCTTCTTCTCGGGGTACTGTCAGCAGCATTACTCCTGCTGGTTTGGCTTGGGAATTCACTGTCATTTGCATTTCTCCTTGTTCGGAGAAAGATATTTGGGCTTGAAGCTTGGCTAGCATATCTCGTCCCAGTAGGGGTACTGGACATTCGGGCATGTAAAGGAATTGATGAGTTACTTGCTGTCCTCCTAGACTGCATATTCGGTTTTGTAGAAAAGACTTTGTGGCTTTGGCACCAGTTGCTCCTATAATGGTGACTGCTTTCTTGGTGAATGGGGCTATCTTTTTGTCTATTACTGAATGTTCTGCTCCAGTATCAACCATAAAGTTCATAAATTGGTCTCCTATTTGTATTTCGACCATAGGCTCCTGGAGACCTAAAGCAAACTTGGAGCCCGGTCTGTCCTAATCCACGTCATCCTCATCATGGGCCTGTGTGGCCAATGCTTGGATGGCTCCTCCTCCCCTCTCTCTCTGGAATTGTTCTCGATTGGCTCCTCCTCGGCCTCGGGGACGGCCTCGTCTTTCTTCTCGTCACTGATGATCGTATTCGTCATCTTGCTGGGCGTCTTCGAGTTGCGGGCAAGTATCTCTCCAATGTCATTCTTCTTTGCAATAGGCGCATTGGTTCACGCCTAGTCTCTGGGTCCGGCCTCCGCCTTGACCCCGCCCTCTTCCTCTGCTCCTTCGATTAGGGACACCTCCCCTTTTCTTTTCAACTATGGCCGCAGCCAAAAAATCAGCTTTCTTCTTCATCTTTCTATCACATTCTCTCTGTCTTTCAGTATCACGATTCACATACACTTTATGAGCGACTTCCAATAACTGTGTTGCATTCATGCCCGCAAACCCTTCTAATTTCTGTAATTTACGTCTAATGTCTGGTTGAGACTGGTTTACAAAAGCAGAATTCACCATGCATAAACTTCCTGGTGCCTCGGGATCATAGGGAGTATACATTCTATAAGCTTCAGTTAATCTTTCATAATAATCTGCTGGGCTCTCATCTATTCCTTGGATAACTCCTGCTACTTTGGAAAGGTTCATAGCTTTTTGGCCTCCTCTTCTCAGGCCTTGTAAAAAGCCTTGGCGAAAACGGGCTAGGGCTGTGGATCCTTCATCTGTATTTGGATCCCATTGGGGGTCTTCATTCGGGAATTCTCTCTGAGCTGCTTCTCTACGATCTATTATATTCTGCCCCTGCGCTGGAGCTGCAGGGTTTTCTGCCATCCATTCGATAGCTGCTTTTCTAATTCTCGCTCGTTCTTCTGTAGTAAATAGGGTGGTCAGGAGCTGACGGCAATCTGGCCAAGTGGGTTGGTGAGTTTCCATAATACTAGTTACTAATTCTGTCAGCTCCTGGGGCTTGCTAGTATAGGAGGCATAGTGCGACCTCCAATTTAATAAATCAGTTGTAGAGAAGGGAATATACACATAAGTTAAGGGTCCCGCTACCACTTCATCATTATCATTCTTTACGGGCACCCCCGGGACTTGCCTTAAGGGAAACAGTTTGGCTGTCCCAGGCGTCATTTGGGTCTGGGATCTAAGGGCTATTGTCGTTGTCTTTGCAGGAGTCGCTTTCTTTTTCTCAACTGGTTTTGCTTTGGGTTTTTCTTTCACTGACTTGCTAGTGCTAGCGCTGGCTTTCTCAATTAGTTGTACACTGTCCTCTTCTTCTTCTTCTGGGGAATTCCCTCCTTCTTCTTCTTCTAGCTCCGCTTCGGGCTCACTTTTTACATCCTCCTCTTCTCTTCCCGCTAATTCTTTCTCTTCCTCTCCTCCAGGAGGAGGGGGGTCAGGGGTTGGGTCTCGCCTCGGCTCTGGCAGTCTCTGGGGTTCTGGGGCAGGACGCCGCCGAGCTATTCTTACTGGACCTGGGGTTCGGGGCTGCCTGAGGACTACTTCTGGGGAATCGGGATCTGCCAAGATGGGTTTCTTCTTGGCTTTCTTATCCTGCTCTTTCATTCTAGGCTGTTCCGTTTTCTGTCTAGAATCTGTTTTAGCTAACATTATTCTGCACTGTTCCTCATAACAGCGCTGCGCCCAGGAGGGCGGATCTTCACAAATACTTAACCAGGAATCTATATAGGGGTACTGATCGGGGTGCGCTACCCGCACTCTACGGTGTATTGACTGGATAATCTCTACGGTGAACGTTCCCTCTCGGGGCCAGATGGGGTCTAGATCGGGCCACTCCCTAGTACACAAAATCTGCAAACGGGCTGCTGTCATTTTAATACCATAATCTCCTGAATATCCCTCTTTAAAATGTGCGATCATACATTCTAATGGAGTGTTTCTAGTAGACTCCGCCCCTCCCATTTCGATGTGTGCGCGCAACAACAGACAGAAGGGAAAAGGAGTGCGGACCGTGGGTAAGGGGTCCTCACGGCCCTGGAAACGTATAGGGAATACAAATAACAAGACAAGACGACAATCGCTTCCCCCTTTTCGCGACCTGAACGCGGTCGCCCGGTCAGGAAATGCGCTAATCAGGGGTCCGCCTTCACTTGGTCCGTGCTGCCAGACCTCTCATTCACACTTCGTTCACACAATCATGCTAGCAACGTATTCCCAGAATGCATTCGTTTCTATCTGTTCTGACTAGTCTTTTTCCCAAATTACAAAAAGGATGAGGGTTTCACCTAGCGAATTCCCATGCCAGGCTACTCGGCTCTTCCTTGAGAGTTGATCAAGCTCTCTTACCAATTCCCAATATCTCGAGATTACAAATTCCAAATTCCAAGTTCCAATGGCAGTACTGCTCTTTCTATTTCTGTCTAGACCCAAAATCAAAACTATACTCACCGGATCCGGTCCTCAAACTTCCCAAGCAGGCGCATGAGTTGGACCTCGGACTCCCCTCACTCGGGTTCGAGGCGTTGGCTCCGACCGGGCCCGGCACCCGCCGAGGTCCGACCAGCTCCCTCCGATACAAGGGACCGGTGGCGCCAGGGAGCGGCCCTCGTCGGAAGGGCGCGATCCCGGCAGGACCAAGCCTATAGAGGCGGAAAGTCGTGGTATATTGCCCTATATACACTTTGATTCCACAACTTCCCGGCCAACGCACCAAGGAATATGTAGCAGCAAAGCGCAGACAAACCAATGATACCAGGAGTCTGTTCAGAAGGTCCAAATCATTTATTTGTGCACAAGTCTCAAGCAAGGCAATTTCAAAATGGCTGAGCAAAGTTTTCAAGCATTACAACAACTTTTATAGACTTCTGTTCCATTCTAGGTATAGAAAAACATTTCATTGGTCCCGGTACGCTCCCGTACCTCCCGTAGCCCTTCTATTGGTCCCGGTACTGATAAGTTTCTCCAATTATGTTCCTTCTGTGGGCTTCTGTAGGCATGACACCTGCCTGCCCCCCTTCTAGTCCCGATTACAATGGTCAGTTCATCAACTTGTTACTTTCACACTTTCAAGGCTATGGGACCATTTGTGCGTGCAGAAGAGCAAGGTTCTGTAACTCATCTGTCAGCACTCCTCAATATTTCTCTGCAAATGTACTCTTTCTTATCAGTAACTTTAAAACACATCTTTTCTGTATTTTTCCATTTCTTAATTCTGCAATTCTGCTTATCTAAGCTAATTCAATATTTCTACTGAGTTCTTTCTTACAATAGCAGCATATTGGGGGATGTGCAATCCTATATGCCTCTCCACAGGCCTCATTTACAGGTCAAGCTAGCCATGCTGGCCTGCCTATGTCAGACACCGTGGGTCACAGGCCTGCACCTGCCACAGTGTCACTATGCTTATGTAACCCCTCTTCTCAAGTCACTTCACTGGCTCCCTATCTGCTTCCATACCCAGTTCAAACGTCTCTTACTGACCAACAAGTGCATTCATTCTGTGGCTCCTCACTACCTTTCCTTTCTTATCTCACTCTATACGCCTCCTCGGGGACTCTGCTCCTCTGGCAGATCCCTTTTATCTGTGCCCTTCTCTGCCACTGCCATCTCCAGACTTCATTCCCTCCACCTTGCTGCTCCATATGCCTAGATCAAACTACTTGCATCAATACGTCAGGCTCTTTCTCTAGCCCTATCCAAATACCATCTCTTTAAGGCTGCTTTTGGATCCTGATGCCCCTCACTCTCTTGTCCATCACTTATGTGAATCTTGCCATACTCTAGTCCCCAGTCAGGTGATGTTCTTCATCTTGATTAGATTGTAAGCTCTGATGATCAGAGACTGTCTCTTACATCTATATGTACAGCGCTGCATACGCCTTGTAGCACTATACAAATAAGTAGTAGTAACTGAGTTAAAACCTTTGAATATTGGACCCATAAGGGGCATATTTACTAAGCCCCATGCTAGTAACATGGTCTTGAGCCATGTTACCAGCCACAGGGAGCAACTAGCACCACCCGTTGTGCTGGCGATAGTCGTTCCCTGCCAACTGTTGGCAGCATGGGCTTTCAAGACCCACGCTAGCAACGCCATGCTGCAATGTCCATGCCAGCCCAGGTGCCACCAAGATGCATGCTGCCTGGGTAGCAGGGTACCAAAAACACATGTTAACCCTGCACTACCTGGCTAGCGCGCTTTAGTAAACATCAAGATTATTGTAATTCTTCTGGCACTTCTTATAGTCATTGATTTATGACCGTGGGAAGAACACAGGCAGCTGGGAGAGCTGTTTTTTGGTTGCACGCTGTGGAAGAGAGTACAGACAGCAGGGAATGCTCACTTCAGTCACTCAGGAGCTGTGGAAAAGGGCAGTAAAGGTACACAGTCATTTGAAATAACATAAGAAGTGTCAGTGATTTCTTACATCATTTTGTTTCTAAAACTAAACACCCCTCCCACCCCCAGTACTATCGGGTACCTCTTTTACGCCTTTCTTATCAAGACAATCTTGGCATCTATATTAGGCTTTCAGAACAAGCTCCAATACCAGGCAAATGGCAACATACAAATTTACATCTGCTGTACAAAAGTTTTTCAAATTACATTTCCTTATCGCTTCTCCGGGCCAGTCCAGGGTATGTTAGGGTTGTCAATCCCCCTTAGCAGCTGAGGACTGAAGACTTCAAGTTTTCTTGAGAGGTGAAGCCACTCCCCCTGAGGTCACCCAGCCAGTCTTTCAGTCCTCAGCAGCTGAAGAGGATCGATTCTGTCTTTTTCCCTCTTGTCTATGACTACTGTTTAATTTCATTGATTTCTTTATTACAGTGCAAGTTGGCTCTAGCAGAGCTGATTATTTTCCATAGTCCTGAGGGGCTTCGTTTTTCCTCCCTAGGGGGTAATAATAAGAGAGGCGTCGTGGAGTTGTAAATTCAGCGGTATAAGGTAGAGCCTGCCTTGTGTAGCCGCATCCGTCTCTCTGAGCAGAGTGATCCTGGGGGCCCCAGTGCTTCGTCTGCCTTTGGTTAGAAACCGCACTTCTACATGTTCCGCTAGCAGCGGAACGAAGTCTCAAAGCTGCATAATCTTCTGTGTGAGGTTAGTGTGTATAGCGGTGCAGCGTCTTTTTTTTTTTTTCTTTTTTCAGAATTGCGTTCAGTGAAGCCGGCGTTATCGCTTCTCGAGGCCGTAGCATGGCAAGCAGAAGTGTTTTCCGCCTTCGGGGGTAATTTTCTGTGAGCGGCGGTAATGGCTGAGAAAATTTCATCGGAGGCAGAGAAGCCGTCAGTGACCGCGGAAAGGGCGGGAAAAGCGGCCATTTTGTGTGCGCCGGCCATCTCCACCGCGGAGCAGCACAGGCCTGCTAAACGAAAATCTAAGTCCTCTAAGGACGTCTCTCAGAGGGAAAAGCCTGCTCCGTCTCTGTCTGATGCTCAATCTGCCATATCGTCGTTTTTTTCGCCGGAATTTATCCTGGCGATGCACAGAGCGTTTTTACTGAAGTCTTCTCAGCCTGCTCCTGCAGAAACGCTTCAGGCCACGGGGGCGCTTCCACTGGGTATTGCCGTGCCAGAGGACCCTGGAGAGGGTCCTTCTCAGCAGTCAGAGCTCCATAGAGATCCTTTGGATCCATTTGCTCCTCAGCTCTCTGGGCCTCTGGGTCAGGCAGAGTCGGAATTTCTTTCTGAAGCAGGCTTAGATCTGGCTCCGGAAGAGCTAGAAGAGGGTGAGATTGCACCCGGAGACGATCCTAATATCTTTCGCGTCTTTCGCAGGGAGGAGCTTGCAGCGCTCATTTCCCATTCCTTATCGGCATTACACCTGCTGCTTCCTTCAGTTTCCCAGGAGCCTTTGGAGGATCCATTATTGCAGGGTTTTAAAATGGAACAACACTGTTTCCCGATGCACAGAGTTATAAAGCAGATGATTGAATCTGAATGGGAGTGTCCAGAGGCTACGCTCCGTGGGAGCCGTGCCTTGGCTCGCCTTTACCCCATGCCGCAAGAGGAGAAGGAGTTCTTGCGCATGCCCAAGGTGGATGCGATTGTGTCGGCAGTGACCAAAAAGACTACCATCCCGGTGGAAGGAGCGGCAGCGCTTAAGGACCTCCAGGATTGAAAATTGGAAATTCTTCTCAAGCAGGCGTTTGATTCTAGCGCGTTAGCTCTGCAGGCGGCGATTTGTGGAGCATATGTTTCTCGAGCGTCCATTCGGTGGCTGCAGGGAGACGTGTCCGGGGATGCCGCGTCAGCACATGGGAATGAAGGTCCGAGATTGGAATCAGCCGCGGCTTATATGGCGGATGCCTTCTATGACTTGCTCCGAATAGCTGCTAAGACTATGGCATCATTGGTCGCCGCCAGACGTTTTTTATGGTTGCGTAACTGGTCAGCGGATGTTTCCTCTAAGTTGCGGCTTAGTAAATTGCCCTATAAGGGGAGATTGCTTTTTGGAGAAGCGCTAGAGAAGATTGTTAAGGATCTCGGTGACTCTAAAGGCGGGCGTTTGCCAGAGGATCGGCCCAAGCCCATGCGAGGAGCGGGTGGTCTCCGTGGCTCTAGTCGGGACTCCCGTAGATTCCGAGGGGCGCGCTTTGCACCCTATTCCAGAGGCCGGACAGGATTTAGAGGTCAGTCCTTTCAAGGAGCGAGAGGTTTCAGCAGGTCTTACTTCGGTGCTCCTCAGTCCTCGGCTAAGAAGCCACAATGAAGGTGTGCTGGTCCAGGCGTCAGTACCTGTAGGCGGACGCCTGCAGGATTATCTAGCAGCCTGGACCGCCATCACTGCAGACCAGTGGGTATTGGAAATAATTCAAAAAGGATATGCTCTGGATTTCGCTTGCCCTTTGTCGCCCGCGTTTGTAATGTCCCCTTGTGCGCCGGGTCTGAAGTCACAGGCCGTGTCAGACACGCTTTCTCGTCTCTTGCTGCTCCGGGCGATAGTTCCCGTACCTCGAGACCAATACGGTCAAGGTCGATACTCGATCTATTTCGTGGTGCCCAAAAAAGAAGGTTCTTTTCGGCCGGTACTGGATCTCAAGGGCGTCAACCATTCTTTGCGGGTGCCGCATTTTCACATGGAAACGTTGCGTAACGTGATTCGGGCGGTACGTCCAGGAGAGTTTCTCTCGTCCATAGATCTCACGGAAGCATATCTTCATATTCCCATCAGGCAGTCTCATCAACAGTTTTTACGTTTTGCCCTTCCTTTAGGTCATTACCAGTTTCGAGCGTTGCCGTTCGGCCTCGCCACGGCTCCACGGACCTTCACCAAACTCATGGTGGTGGTAGCAGCGGCGCTGCAGAAGGAAGGAATCAGAGTTCATCCGTATCTTGACGATTGGCTTATCAGGGCCGATTGTCATTTGACCGCGGTATCAGCAACGGCTCGAGTGGTTCAGCTTCTGGAGCAGCTAGGATGGGTCATAAATCAGGCCAAAAGTCACTTGCAACCGGTGCAACAACTGACTTATCTTGGAGCCTTCTTCGACACGGCTCGTGGCGCAGTTTTCTTGCCCGAAGTCAGAGTGGAGAAGGTTTTACAGCAAGTACACGCGTTTTTGAGGATATCGGCTCCGTCGGCGTGGACGTACTTACAACTCTTGGGCTCCATGGCGTCAACCTTGGACCTGGTTCCATGGGCCAGGGCTCACATGTGACCCTTGCAACAAGCGTTGCTTTCCCGATGGTCTCCGCAGCTTCACTCTCTCTCTCAGCGGCTAGTTTGTCCAGAGTTAGTGAGGCAAAGTCTGGAGTGGTGGTTGAACCCGGTCCACCTAAGGGCAGGGGTTCCTTTGCAGGAGCCGTCATGGGTATTAGTCACGACGGATGCCAGTCTCACAGGCTGGGGAGCTCATTGTCGGTCGCAGATCGCTCAGGGATCTTGGTCTCGGGAGGAGAGCTCATGGTCGATCAACAGGTTGGAGCTGCGCGCGGCTCGGCTCGCCCTTCAGCACTTCGAGACCCTGATCAAGGGGACTGCAGTCCGGGTATTCTCCGACAATGCAGTGACAGTGGCATATATCAATCGGCAGGGGGGGACTAAGAGTCTCTCTCTTCTCACCGAATGTCAGGAGTTGATGGCTTGGGCAGAAGTTCATCTCTTAGCATTGTCTGCTGCGCATGTGGCGGGCAAGCAGAACGTGAAGGCCGATTTTCTCAGTCACAATGTACTCGATCCCGGAGAATGGGAGTTGAACATGGCAGTGTATCACGAGCTGGTCTTACGTTGGGGACAACCAGTGATGGATCTTATGGCGACGTTCAGCAATGCAAAGGCGAACCGTTTTTTCAGCAGGCGCAGAGAGCGCATGTCAGAAGGATTAGATGCTCTGGTTCAGCCATGGCCGACGGACACTCTGTTGTATATTTTCCCTCCTTGGCCGATGTTGAGTCGGGTTATCCAACGAATAGCGGGACACCGGGGATCGGTGATTCTGATTGCGCCGGATTGGCCTCGTCGTCCTTGGTATGTCGATCTGATTCGGCTCCTGATAGCTCCTCCTTGGCGCCTTCCGGACCGGATCAACCTCTTGCATCAGGGTCCGGTGCTCATGCCACAGGTGGATCGCTTCTTGCTTACGGCTTGGCACTTGAGAGGGCTTGCTTAAGGTGCAAAGGTTACGCGAGTTCGGTCGTGGTTACCTTACTTCGGTCTAGAAGACCGGGGACCTCTCTTGCGTATGTGCGTGTATGGAGGCTCTTCGAGCATTGGTGTGCACAGCGCGACGTTCTTCCTCGGTCGGCTACCTTACCTCACCTGCTTTTATTTCTCCAGGAAGGGTTGGATAAAGGTTTGGCGCTTAGTACTCTTAAGGTTCATTTGGCGGCGCTCACCTGTTTTAGGGGATTGGTGCAAAATCGACGGCTGTCGACACATCCGGATGTGCAACGTTTTTTTCGAGCGGCTAAGATTCTCCGTCCTCCACGGCGTCAAGTCGTGCCATCATGGGATTTGAATATCGTCTTGG
Organism: Ichthyophis bannanicus; assembly: GCA_033557465.1. NCBI lineage: Eukaryota > Metazoa > Chordata > Amphibia > Gymnophiona > Ichthyophiidae > Ichthyophis > Ichthyophis bannanicus. The sequence continues at coordinate 783,191,763 of CM066035.1, forward strand.
AGGCGTTTTCCACGTCCCCGTTAGCGTCGGTGTCCTCGCGGTCTTTGCGTGAGTGTTCTTGGAAAACAGCGTTTCTGGTGGCCTTATGTTCTGCAAGGCGAATCTCGGATTTGCAGGCCTTGTCTTGTCAAGAACCTTATCTACAATTTCTCCCTGAACGAGTATTGCTGCGGACGGTGCCTTCTTTTTTGCCAAAGGTGCTGTCAGTTTTTCATGTTAATCAGTCGGTGGCCTTACCCATTTTTTCCAATTTGTCAGATTCTCCGATAGACCGAGCTCTCAAACAGTTGGATCTTGGTCGCGTTTTGAAGGCATACCTGAGACTCTCAAAACCGTTGCGGAAGACCGATAGATTCTTTGTCCAGCATGCAGGGCCCAATAAAGGTCAGGTGGCGTCAAAGTCCACGATTGCTCGTTGGGTGCGCTGCGCTATTGTAGCAGCTTACCAAGCACGAGGGCGGTCTCCCCCAGAGGGTGTGAAGGCTCATTCCACTCGAGCTCAAGCGGCTTCCTGGGCAGAGTTTGCCTTTGTTCCTCCAGTGGATATCTGTAGAGCAGCGACGTGGTCTTCCTTGCATACGTTTACAAAGCATTACCGTTTGGACGTTCAAGCCAGAGAAGATGCGAAAGTGGGGACGTCGGCTCTTATCGCAGGGCTGGTGGGTCCCTCCCGAGTTTAGGTACTGCTTTGGTACTGCCCTAACATTCCCTGGACTGGCCCGGAGAAGCGATAAGGAAGAAGAAATTAGATCTTACCTGCTAATTGTCTTTCCTTGAGCTGTCTCCGGGCCAGTCCAGGGTCCCACCCCTTCTAATTTCGTTGTCCGATACCTCTGCAGAAGAACCAGCGTAATAAAAGTTGGGGATATTCAGGCGAATGGGGTGCTTTGGGGCTTCAATGATCTTTCTCAGAGAAGAGCGATAGTGTTTTTAAGTTATATAATAAAAAAAAAAAAGGAAAAGAATTTGCACTGTTTTGGATTTGCTTACTCCTTCCAAGGGCTATGGAGCATTATCAGTTTTGGCAGGTTAACCTTGTGTTTTTCAGTTCTTTATTAGTGGTCTGCTTTGTCAGGAGAAGACTGGCTGGGTGACCTCAGGGGGAGTGGCTTCACCTCTCAAGAAAACTTGAAGTCTTTAGTCCTAAGCTGCTAAGGGGGATTGACAACCCTAACATACCCTGGACTGGCCCGGAGACAGCTCAAGGAAAGACAATTAGCAGGTAAGATCTAATTTCTTCTTTTGTTTCATTTTGAAAAATATATTTTCCGTTTCCTTTGCTTTTCATGTCTCATGATTTTTCGCTGTTGCACCTTCTATACATATATTTGTGTATTTTCGGCTTGCACTATTTCTTTTTAAGGAAATGTGATATACTGCCTCTTCAAAATCACAGAGGTTTACAAAATAAAACTCTAGAAAATCAGAAAGGAACACCGGCATTTCAAAATAAAGAGAAATAACAACAGAGAAATCAGAAGACACACGGTTTTATATAAGGCCTTTCGACATGTAAAACTGCCCTTTCATTTCTAAAAAACATTTAGGAAAGCATCCCCCACACACATCAGTTTGGTGCTTGCTCTTTCAATGAGGAAAGGGAAATCCCAATTTAAAAATAGGGTTGCCAACTGGCTCCAGATGCGCCCGACACACTTGATCCAGTCCTAGGTTTACCCCACTGCATGCAGGGACATGTAGTTCTGATTTTTCCATTGCATTCCATAAGAAAAGCAAGACTACATGTCCCTGCATGCAATGGGGTAAACCCAGGACTGGATCAAGCTTGTCAGGCGCATCTGGAGCCAGTTGGCAACCCTATTTAAAAAGCATGTGAACATGCACACCATTAGAGAGCACAGACAGTTGGCAGAACTCTGTTGGTCAAGAGCTGTGGAAAGGAGCACGGACAGCTGAGAAAGCTCGTCATCCTCAAAAGGTCACTGCATGGTGCTGGGAAAGGTAGCTGCCAGCATACTATTTCCAAAAAGGATGGTGGAGGTATGCAACAGTCTCCCATTGCAGATGGTAGCAGGCAAAAACAGTAGTGGAATTCAAGAAAGCCTGGGATAAGCATTGCAAAAACCTGGTGGAAAGGCTGTTGCAAGACATGGGCAAGCAAGGCAACTGCCATGGGTACCAAGCAGGGCACTACATTGCCATGGGTACCCAGAGGGCACTACATTACCTTTTGAGTCGGTCTCGGAGTCTGTGAGCAAGTGACTGCCCTGCTGGATTGTGGAGAAGTGAGGGCACAGCCAGATACATGGTATAGTCTGACAGGAAAGGAAAGTGGATAGCTAGATGGATCTTGCAGTCTTAAATCTATTTGTCATGATAGTCTATATTGGTGCTTCTCAGCTGGTGTGCCACAGTGCTGACAGCCCCAGCAGGATCTCCCCCCACCACCCCAAGTGCTATTCAACTCACCTGCTTGTTGCTCTAGCCACTATTTCACATTCCTTCATGTCCTGGTAACACTGTGGAGTGAGTGCTTCAGGGAGGGAGGCAGATGATGCTGACATGCTCTTGCTGTCCAGGAGTGAGGAAAAGATCAGGAGAACAAGCTGGGAGGAAGGAAGGAAGGATAAATCATTCTAGGGTTCATATAAGAGAGGTGGGAGATCAAATTTAAGATAGACGGGATGAAGAAAAATAAGGCACATGGAGAGATTTGTTTGTGAGGGAGAGTGAGGAAGCAGGAGAAATGGAGAGAGAAGGAGAGAGAGAGAGAGGAGTGGAGAGTAAGGGAGAGATGGCCTGGCACAGAGGGATGGAGAAGAAGAAGAAGGAAAGGGCTGTGGACTATGGAATGAGAAATGAGACCCAGGACAGACAGTGAGAGAAGACCAGGTATTGAAAAGAGAATACAGATAAATGACTTGGGAACAGAGAGAAGAGAAAGTGGACAAAAATAAGGAAGACATCTGAGGATGAGGCATCAGGAAGAAGGGGAGAGAGCAATGATGAAGAACTAAGAGACAGAGAGAGATCATTGGATGGGGGAATGTAGAGGAAGAGTGGATCCAGGATACAGGCTGTATGGAGAGAGGGGAGGGGTGCCCTCTGTCTGGGGGAGAAGGAGTCCTGAGAATTAATGGAGAAGGAAGAGGATGAAGAATCAGAAGGGGATGAAGAATGAGGAGGGATGGGGAAAGAATAGACAAAGAGGAAGGAAAGAAAGAAGAGAACCAAGGGAAGAAAGCAGAAAGGCTGAGGAAAGAGGCAAAGAATTAGGGGGGGGGGGGTGGATAGGGAGGGAGAAATAAAATCAGACAGAAGATCAGATAATGAGAAAAAAAAGACACACCTGATATAGAAAAGTAAGCCAGCAACACCAGAGGTTAGAAATTTATTGGATGATAGTGACAGAGAGTATTATTCACTCATCAGAGTATAATATCCTGGGATTCAGTTCAAAGCCTCTGGCCTTTATGTATCTCCTGTCCAGAATGTACATGTTGAGATGGTTAAGTTAACTTTTCAGTGCATGAATTCTCTTGAATGCCCAACATACCCACCAGCACTGAGGTTTTTATATTAGGCTCAAAAATATTTTGAGCTAAAATGTTTTTAGGTATATTATATGAGTAGATTAATACAATTTTCCTTAGGGATAGTCTGTAATGATCTGCCTGCTCAATACTAGCACGAGTACAACTCTACTAACCCTTCTGGGCCTCCTCCTTGCACTGGCGGGAGGAGAGCAGCACTTTATACTGAGGTTTGCCTGCTCTGCCAGTTTCATTCTGAGTTTTGAATGCATGGGTGCTCCGATCTCTCAGGACTTGTTGGCCCTGCATGCAGAGCCGGCCTCAGAGCTGGTTCAAGGAGTTGGCATCCTAGGCCATCCTTAAGCTTAATTCCCCCCCCCCCCTTCCCCCTTGGCTGTCAAAATCTATTGTCTAACTTTGAATGTCCCGCTGTTTGCCACCGGCAGTGGTTGATGCCCTCGGCGGCTGCCTAGTTTGCCTAGTGGTTGGCCCGGCCCTGCCTGCTTGTTTAGAGGTCAGATTGATGGTACTTTTCTCCGTCAGTGGGTGGAAAGGGCACCATGATCATGCAAAATTTCTCTTGGTATGTCAGGATGGTTGAGCAGATTTAAAAGGAAACTGTGCCAAAGAATGAAAACAAGGTTGAGAAGCACTGGTCTATATTTGTATAAAGTAGGAGGAATGACTTCCTGCTTCCCCCCTCCAACACCCCCCCCCCTCCTCCCCAGTAGTACAATTTAAGAAGTGAAGTGGGGAGGTATCTCCTGATTGCTTCTTTGGCTTTTGCTGTTGATTACCCCCAGTCTTCTTTTTTTTCTTTTGGTATTTACTTTCAATTTACTTTCACTGCTTTCACTTGGAATGATCTCCAATCTGTCAGCGAAGCTATTCAAAAAGAGGTGCCATCAACATGCAAGTGATTTACAGTAACATGATATTGTAAAAGAATGTATAGAAAAATAAATAGATGAGAGATATTCTAGATTATATTGTGCAGACATACTCTAGATGGCAGATCCCCTATGAGGTCAAATTTCATCAGGACATCAGGAGAATAATTTGAAACACCTAATTTCGGCATTTCAAATGATTCCTATATTCATTGGCACAATCCGTACAGTAAGTAATACCATAAAGCATTTGACATGTGGAAAAGGGCTTTTTAAAAATTTTCCCAGGGTAACACACATAAAAGTATGTATATTGACAAGAAGGTGCCTGGTTTAATGTGATCGAGGTACAGGCCTGTTCTGGGGCGGAGTGGGTGGAGCTCAGGCAGTGTTGCATTTTACATGCAAATTTTATAAACTATGCGCAACTGTGAATGCCACTGAATATATCAGTATAAATATGGGGAGAGATATTCAAAGGCATTTATGAGGTTTGCAGACCTGCCGCTGGATATCCGCGGGTGCCGCTGATACATGCCCTGTTGCTAAGCGCTTAGCATCGGGGCATGTGATGGGCGTTCCAGTACAGAGTGGAGGCAGCACCCGTTGCTAAACGCGCAGCAGCGATACTGAGCCACTGCCTGGTTAGCAACCCGCAGGTAAAGTAAGGCGCAGCAAAAGCTGGCATAACGTTACCCGTGAAAGCTAGCCGGGCAGCAGCTCAATATCATTTCCAGATATGGCCTTGGCATGAAATATCCTGGGTTAGTATTCAGCGGGCCCTATATGTATATGTATACTTAGGGGCATGTTTACTAAAGTGCAATACATTTACCATGTGGGTTTTTTTCACGCACTAAGCCGATAGTGCAGGACCGTGGTAACTGCCAGCATATGCTAAAACAGCTGGCACAGTAAAAATATGTTCAGCACACAAAGGGGCAGGGGAAGGGTGCGTTAGGGGTCGGGAGTGGATTTTCGCCGCACACTGCGCAGGGATAATTACCATGTACTAATTGTGAATGTTGTAGTTAGTGCAGGTGCACTTAACACTACCTCTGTGGGTGGTGATCAGTGCAGCCAGGTTAACTGAGAATGAAGTTTTAGCATGGCGAAATTCTTTTCAGTGCAGTAACTGTAGGGGGAAATACTTGGCATTTCCCCAACACTTAGCACACAGCCTTTGCACTTACAGAGCTTAGGTGTTTACTCCAAATGTGCTGTAATTGCATAAACTTATTGCACTTTAGTAAATATGCCCTTATACATAGAAGCGCCAAATATTGTGATTTCTACCTATAAGGTATGCATATAAGGCCTCAAATATCTGCGCTATTGTCTTAGATGGCCCAAGTTATACTTGGTTTTCACATGTCCGAGCCAAATATATGAAGCAGCATTTTAGAAGGGCGTGGTGTCAGTGAAGCGAGGCATGTGTAAGTGCCTTCTGAAATCACACCGTCTTCACCCCGAAAGATGCATATCCTCACAACCAATTCTGGAGACAAGCCCATGCATATAGCTTGGCCATGTACGTGCACATTTGCAGGTCATTTTAAAAATGTGGACGTCCTCAAAATGCATGGCCATAGAAAGGGGTACATAGGCATGCCGGCTAAGGTATTTCAGAACAGGGTTGTTTATGCTATCATACATGCATGTCCGAGCTGGCCATTTCAGATCTGCAGACATGCAGTGGCAGGGCAGTAAAACCAATGGACTATTAACAGGCCAATGCAAGGATATGATGCGCTCTAAGTGGACCTCATTCCTAATGCCCACCTGCTACCAGGGCTGGCCTGTCCATTGTGCAAGAATGTTGCTCACACAGGGCCCCGTGCTTCAGGGGGTCCCGCGCCACCAACATCTCGTATTCAGTACCGGAAGGCAGGGCAGTTTTAGAGGGAACTGGAGAGGCCTCGGCTCACCTCTGACAGCCGCCGAAGTGAAGAGCACCTTTTTACTTCACTTCAGCAGCTGTATTGTAGTATAGGATGCTGGCGCGCTTAGATCAAAGGGGATTTCCTGTTTCCCGGCACTCAGCGCATCAGCATCCTATACTACAATACAGCTGCCAAAGTGAAGAAAAAGGGCGCTCTTCACTTCAGCGGCTGTTAGAGGTGAGCCAGGGCCTCTCCGGCTCTCTCTAAAGCCTATTAGACAGCCGGGGGTGGGAGGGGGGGGGGCTATGACTGGAAATAGCTGAATGGGAGGAGGGCTTGGACTGGAAATTGACTGAGTGGGAGGAGCTGGGACTGGAAATAGCTGATGGGGAGGGGGGCTTGGACTGAAAATGGGCTGAGTGTGGGAGCTAGGACTGGAAATGGGCTGATGGAGGGACTAGGATAGGACTGGAAATGGATGGGGCAGCTAGGACTGCAAATGGGCTGATGGTGGGGCTTGGATTGGAAAGGGATGATGGGGAAGCTAAGACTGGAAATAGCTGATGGGGAGGGGGGCTTGGACTGGAAATGAGCTGATTGGGGGATGGGATTGGAAATTGGTTGAGTGAGGGGAGCGAGGACTGGAAATAGCTGATGGGGGGGCTAGAATTGGAAATGGGCTGATGGGGAGGTTAGGATTGGAACTGGGCTGATGAGGGGCTAGGACTAGAAATGGGCTCATGCGGGAGGATGGGAGAATGGAACTAGAAGGGAGTGGATGTGGGTGGAGCTGGAACTAGAAGGGAGCTGATGTTGGGGGAGGACTAGAATGGGATGAGGCTGGGGGAGTGAGGATGGAGAGGGGAAAAATATTTTGTGTGGGAGGGAAGAAAAATCTATGATCGGCCATGTATTGGAAGAGTAAGTGGGGGTTGAGGATGGAGGGGTAAAATTTGAGTGGATGATAAAGGAATAAAGAAAGAAATGGAGGAGAAAGCAAAAGGGGAAAGATCAGTATGTTAAAGCAGATGTAGAGAGAGAATGGTAAAAAACTAGAAGAGAGAAGAAAGGACAAATGGATATCAGACAATGGAGAGTTAGCAGAAGATATGAAGAAACCAGAAGAAAGTGACTGGAGCTATTTCAACTGAAAATAAAATGCACAGATAACAAAAGGTAAAAAATACTTTTTTATTTTGAATTTATTAACTAGAATATGTCAGCTCTGGGAAATGTGCATCGTTAAAGTCTGTGTTTTGTTTATTACAATAGGATCTTAATTTATAGTTTTATTTCTCCAGTGTTGTTGTACATTCCAAGTTTGGCTTTTGGGGTTCCCTGTTTAATTATTGTCTTCCTATTTCTAAATTGTGATCCCTTATTCTTTGTTTGTTGACGGCCTATGTTCTGCATGTGTAACAGAGCTGAGATATTCTGTTCATGTAGTTTCTATTTGACAGTGCCACTTATTCTCTTTCCCCAGTAGGAGATATATTGGTGTTCTCTGAGATATATTGGTTTAATATCTGCAGTGTTGCCTTTTGATAGATAGGGTATGGTGCTTTGTGAGTCCTGGTAGTGCTGTTATGATATGGTGGGTTTGCTATGGGCTCTAAATGGACAGTGTTTGTAGTACAGTGGAACCTCGGTTTTCGTGATTAATCCATTCGAAAAAGTCTGACTAAAACCGAATGTATGAAAACTGAAGCAATATTTCCCATAAGAAATAATGTAAATCCAATTAATCTGTTCCAGACACCCAAAAATATTAACAAAAAATACATTTTATAGATAATAACTATATTTTTACATACAGAAAACAATAAGAAATAAATATAAATGACTAATGAAATGGATAAATGAACATTTAACATCACTTTTACCTTTATTGAAGACTCTTGTTGGCATATGGAAGACAGTCAATCAGCAAGAGAATCAAAATAAAGAAAATCCCACTTCTGGCCACAAGATGGTGCTCCATTTTCAACTGTATGAAAACCGAGACAATGTAGGAAAACTGGGACAAAATCTTGACGAAAAAAGTCAACGAAAACCGAATCGTACGAAAACTAGGGCATATGAAAACCAAGGTTTGACTGTACTTCCTAATGTGCCTGGCAGTTGGCACGGGAGTATAATAATGTAGAAATCTGGTAGCCTTTCTTTATCCAGACACTTATTAAGAGGCATGTTTAGTAAAAGTTAGTGCACGTTAATATTATGCCAATATTTATGCAAATGATGTCCCTTATGCAACTGAAGCCCCGCAATGAGTCTCCGCAAATGGCCCCACACCCCCCTCTAGCCGCCCCTGCCTGCTCCCACCCCATTTCCACTGTTGCTGCCCCTTACCATGACATGCAATGTCCCCCGTGCAAACAGGAAATGGAATCGGAGGGAGCAGAAGCAGGAACAGCGCCACAGCTCTGGAGGTGATGGTAAATGCTGTAATGCAGTTTTAAAAATATTGCAGCCTCTGCATGTCCCAGAGAGGGGTGGTAGCAGTGGCAATGGGCTGTCCTCTGACCACCTGCACTCTAGGTGACAATCTGGTTCACCTAATGTTAGTACCAGCCCTGACTGTTAATTAACATGCAGGTTTTATTTTGACCCGGCAAAATTTACATTTTGCTCTTCCCCTGCAAGTGTTGCTGCCAGCTTATTCGTAGTCAGGAGCAGGTTCAGGCATGGATGTGTCAACAGCCAGGGCCAGATGTGCTCAGGCCATTCTGGAATTGCACGGTGACATACCCCTCCTTAGCATCACCCAGGCTATGTCTCCTCCACGCCCCCTTGCAACTTAAACATGATCGCGCTAGGGACATCTGTATAGCTGGCTTTCCAAAATGGCTCCAGGGATGTCTCTGTGATTTGCACCTCTGAATGCCCATTTTCAGACATCCAAATCATGAATAGAGCTTCTGAAATGACCCCCATAAGCTGAAGGCACATTTTAAATAGTTTGTGGAGACTAGAACTGAGACGTCGAGATCAGGACATACTTGTTTCCAGTGGTATTTTAGGATAGGCTTTGCTAAACATGGAGCTGTTCTAAAATACACAGATGGAAGTCTACGAACACATGGACTGACATCTGTGTGCAGCAGGAGATGCCATTTTGTAAATTCAAACGTAGAAATACCAAGAGGAAACACAGCAATTTGCATGTGTAATTGCCGGCATGTGTAATTGCCGGAGTGGAGGAGCGGCCTAGTGGTTGGGGCAAGGTACTTCAGGCCGGAAGGTCGGGGGTTCAAATCCCACTAGAGGACAGCAACCTTGGGCCAGAAGGACTGGGGTTTCTAGTCCCACAGGTGCTCCTTGTGGTCTTGGGCAAGCCACTTAACCCTCCATAGTCCTTGTTCCCTGTAAATATATGTGTAAATAGTTAATATGGTTATCCAAGTTGAGATCCCTGTTATTTGTAATTACAGTGTAATCCCCCACCATAAAATACCTTGATGTTCCATGTAAACCACACTGATATCAAATAGCGCAGTATATAAGAAAAATAAATAAATAAAATTTCACAACTTGCACATGTAAATCTCAGCACTTACGTGTGTATCTGAGCCATTTTTCAAACTTAGATGGGTAGCTGCTGCTCGTTAACAACATAGGATGCTATCTTGACCTCATTTCAATTTGGAGGGGGAAGTAAACTATGGAGGATTAAGGAGAATCATGCCCTTAATCCCTCCTGTAAAGGCCTGGCCCTAATGAACACTTTTTAAAACCTACGCATGGCAAGCAGTAGGTGTAAATCCAGATATGGAGAATTTTGGGCTTACAGGTATATTCCCTATATGAAATGGAAAATACATGTGTACATTTTTCTGCCACCCACACCACACCCCCAACATGCTCCCTTAAAATTTCCACATATTAAGGACATCATCGTATAAACTGGAACCTTTCTAAAATGGGCATGTACACATGCATGTAATTTACATATATATATTCCTGATTATACATGTGTAAATCATGAATAGCGCTTCTAAAATAACCCCCATATGTCCAGGGGCCAAGTATTGGTGCCTAGACATATAAGGCCCAATTTTCATTTAGGCAGAGGGCGCATAGGCTGCCTTCCGATCCCCTTAACTCAGATTTTCACTTTCGCATGATGGAAGTAAAAATCTGAGTTTGGTTGGACATGCCAGCAGCTGCTGAGGATAAGCAGGTAGCAGAGGGCTAAGTGGGTAGCATCAAAAAGCGCTGTTACCCGCTTAGCCCTTTCCTCTACCCCCGTGCCGCCCCAGAATACCCCCGACACACCCCGATGCTAACCTCATAGCATCTGGGCGCATTAGGGGCTTAACTGGGATTTTCCAAAAGCACTATCCATGTAGGATATTTACCTATGTAACTGCCTTTGAAAATTGGGCCCATAATTTATATGGAGATCCTGCCCCACTCTAGAACACCATGCCCCTGTCTTCCTTGCTCTATGTATAGTATTACGTTGTTGTTGTTGTTAAGTATGATCAAGTCAGTGTCGCTCATGGAGACCCTCTGGGTAGTTGTCCTAAACTGTGTTCAGTCTTCAGTCAGGCGGCTCATAGTTGATAGAGTGACATTCATAGCTATTATTATTGTATCAGTCCATCTCATTGTTGGTCTTCCTCTTTTGCATTGACTTTCAACCTTGCCTAGCATGATGTCTTTCTCTAATGATCTCTCTCTTCACATGATGTGTCCAAAGCATGAAAGTCGAAGTCTTGTCTCCTCTAGTACTGACTAGTATGATGTCCTTTAGTTATGCATATAGCAAAATATTCCTTTTCCCCTATATCCTTTTCCCCTATATGTGTAATGCCATTGGACATATAAAATAAAAAAGCATGTAGACAATCAGAATAGACACCAAATGTGTACATGGTTTTAAATATAGACCAGTATGTATTTTGTAAACATTACCTGGTAGATTCTTTACCCAGACCAGTGCCATTTTGTATAGAAGAAATTAACAATGTTGCCAACCTCAGTCAGCCAGTGGCAACTAATGTTGAGGCATTCAGTGGTGGCACCCAGGGTTTTTCAATGGCACTAACTGTGTTAGTCCCACTGAATATCCCACTCGCCGTGATTAATGCGGCTAGCAGATCTGCTTACCACATTAATCACTTTGAAAATGCCCCCTATAAGTCCCATTCATCTGGTCTCCCCTTTTTATCTCCCATCCCACCTATCACAGACCCTATTCTATGCTTGGCACTTCCATTCTTTTCCCCACTCCCAGAGATCCTTTTTGCTTGTTCTAGGCTCTCCTATAGATCAATAATGATGAAAACAGCCACATTAGAAAGTAAGAATTAGTGTGTGAAGCTGGCACTTGTCCCTTTATGCCTTCTTTGTAAAAGAGTTGCTCCTTCCCCCCCCCCCACCCCCACCCCTATCCTGAATCCTTATGTGGAAAGGGTTGACAGCGCCGTGGCCAAACATATCTACTGTAGAATGATTCAGGGACTCTTTCAAAAACATACCCTGATATTGGGAAAGAGCAGTCCCATTGACGGGTGCAGGTGGGAAAAGTGCACCGTCCTCCTCCCCCAACTGCTTCACTGTGTTTTCTTCTTCAATGAAAGCATTTTTATCAAAACAGCTAATTTTGTGGGTGCTGCTATGCTGATGTGCTAATTACGTTCTGAATGAGATTAAAGGCATTCAGTGGTACTGATTTGCACTGCTCTCTTTGAATTCCTGCAAGGCCTCATTTCCTATCAGTACCCAGTGTGGCATCCTACTAAATTATTAAATTATAGAGTAATCAAATGATAACAGTGTCGAAGGGGGATGGTAGAAAAGCTACCAATTATTTCACTAATTAGGAAATAACAGCTTTTGAATCAAAGGAAATTGTTTTCTTTATTATTTAAAACTCAGATCTAAAAAATCTTTATAGAGCATTATCACAAATAAATGACCGATTCCTCCATGTTCAATGTGGAATTAAGCAGCAGCATTTTGCATATCCCGACAAGCCATATGGTGTTCAAGAGGAGAATTCTAGCACACAGCACACTAATGTAATTAGCTGAGCATTTCCTTATTAATCCTGAAATGTGAATTTGAAATAGCATTTTATGATACATGATATAACACCAATTGTCAAGGCTCTTGTCCATAGTAACATAGTATATGATGGCAGATAAAGACCAGTATGATCCATCTAGTCTGCCCAGTAAGGTGGCTAGAATGGTTGTACCTGTTGCTCCATGCAAGTCACCCCCCTCTATGCCTTTGTTTTGGGTGGCATCCACCGCTCCATGAAGGTCGCTCCCCCCCTCCCAACAGGCATCATGGTTGTCTTAGGCCTGTCCATATGCATCTGTTTATTTGTGACATTCACAAACAAACAGATGCATAAGGTATCATTCCAGCCTCTAAAGAACAGCAGGTTTAAAGAACTGGTTGGAATTCCAGGGTCCCACAGGCACAGACAAGAGGAGAAGCACATTTAAAGAACCAGTAGGACTCCCAGGGTCTCACTGGTGTGGAAGAGAGGAGCAGTGTGTTTAAAGAGCAGGCAGGAGTCTTGAGGTCCCACCAGCATAGAAAATCAGAGCAGCACATTTACAGAGCTGGCAGGAGTCTCAGGATCCTGCCAGCATGGAACACCGGATCAGCACATTTATAGACCAGGCGTGAGTCCGGGGTCCCGCCAACATGAAAAGCTAGAGTAGCGCAGAGAAGGAAGGGAAGGAAATAGAAAGGACAGGAGGGCAGTTAGAGGAGAAAAGGGGTAGAGTATAAGTGAAAGTGCAGGGTTAGAGGAGAAAAAGGGTGGAATGTAAGGGAAGGTGCAGGGTTAAAGGAGACAAAGAATGGAGCATAGGGGAAGGGGCAGAGCAGGGGTGGCTCTATAATGAGGCCGAGTGAGGTGGTGGCCTCAGGCGGCAACTTTTTGGGGGCAGCAAAAAATGCCCCCAAAAAGACCACCTCACTCGGCCTTCAAAATATAAACAAAAAAAAAGTGCTGGAAAAGCTGCTGCTGCTGCTGCTTCTCGGCAGCGGCAGAATCACCTGCCCCGCGGCACCCCCCTCCCCCGGAAGAGCCCTGCCGGTGCCCCGGCTCAACTTTGCAGAGCCGCGAGAAGGAACAGTGTTTCCCTTCTTTCCCGTAGCTCTGTTAAAGACGAACCCGTCAGCGCACTGAGGGTTGGGAGTATATCCTGTCTCGCGCAAGACAGGAAATGCTCCCAACCTTCAGCGTGCCGGTGGGCTCAACTTTAACAGAGCCATGGAAAAGAAGGGATACACTGTTCCTTCTCGCAGCTCTGCAAAGTTATGCAGGTGCGGTATAGCATGTGCCAGCGATGCACATCTGGCATGCCATGTGGTTCTGGGTAGAGGCTAGGGAGTACTGAGGCCTAGTTGATGTGGAAAACAGAGACAACCTTAGGGAGGAACTTGGGATGTGTCCTGAGGATGGCCCTGTCATGATGGAGCTGGGTATAGTGTGAGTAGTCGACCAGGGCCTGCAGCTCGCTGATGCAGCATGCTGACATGATTGCTATGAGAAAAATGATTTTCCATGTGAGAAATTTGATGTGCGCTTGCTCCAGAGGTTCGAATGGGTGGCACATCAGCTGTTGTAGGATAACGTTGAGGTCCCATCCTGGCACTGGTGGTTTGATGGGAAGGGGGGGTGCAGGTGGTTGAGGCCTCGCATGAAGCATGGAACAAGGAGTTATACCGAGATAGATTTTTCCTCTACCTTGTCATAGTATGCTGCTATGGCACTCAGATGCATCCTGATGGATGATGATTTCAGTCCTGCCTGCAACAGGGTGAGGAGGTACCGCAATAGTGCTGGAATGGGACAGATGAAAGGGTTCAGCCGCTCATTATTGCACCATGTGCAGAACCTTTCCCACTTTGTGGTGTAGGATCGCTGAGTCACTGGGCCCTGAGCTGCCAGTACTTCCATGATGTCCTGCGAGAGGTGGAATGGTATCAGGGTTGCCCCCTCAACATTCATGCAATCAATGCTAGGGTTTCCAGCTTGGGGTAAAGTGTGTGTCCTCGTCCTGTGTGACTAGGTCCGGGCAGGGAGGTAGATGGAGGTGCCTCTGGCTGGATAGCTGCTGGAAGAATGAAAACTAAGGCTGTCTTGGCCAGTAGGGTGCTATGAAGATGACCTGTACCTTGTTGCATATTATCTTCTGAAGTGCCCTGGCTATGAGAGGGGTTGGAGTATAGGCATAGTATAGCTGTGAGCCCCAGTCGATCAAGAATGCAACTGTGGCTGCCCTGCGAATGGAGAGTCATCTGAAGCAGAAGGTTTGACATTTTGTATTGTCCTCACAGGCAAACAGGTCCATCATGGGGGTCCCCCAACGGTGAAATAGGTGTGAGGCAATGGAGCATTGCAGTGACCACTTGTATGGTGCAAGCTGCCAGCTCAAGGCAGCTGTTAGCATGTCGTCATCCCCAAGTAGGTAGGCAGCCTGGATGTCGGACTCCAGGGAGATGGTGAACACCCATATCTGAAAGGCCTCTCTGCAGCAGGGATGGGAGCCCATGCCCCCTTGCTTGTTGATGTAAAACATGGCTACTTGGTTGTCCACCTGGACAAGGATGGCTTTCCCTTGGATCCAGCACTGGAAGGCCTGCAACACATTTCCTATGACTCTGAGTTTGAGAAGGTTGATGTGCAGCTGTGTCTCTTGGGGGGGTCAGACATGCGGAAGTTGAGCAGGTGCACTCCTCAACCGCACTTTGATGCATCTGTGGTCATGGTGATCAGAGTACGGGGCTGATGCAGAGAGCAGTCCTGAATGGCCTGCCTCTTTATAGGTTCCCCCGCAATCTCCACCAGCTGAGGATCTTCGAAGTAGAGAGGTCTATGTGGATCTTGCAGTGCAGGGGTTGCCTGTGCTGGTCTCATGACCTTCTGAGATGCCACTGGAGCTGGAAAATGTGGAGTCTGGTGTGCAGAATGACATGTGCAGCTGCTGCTAAGTGAGCTAAAAAGCATAGGAAGATCCGTGCTGATGTCATGTCTGTGAAGGAGATCTGGCTGGCTAGGGCAATGATCTTGTCTGCCCTCTGGGACAGGAGGAATGCCTTGGTATGTGTGGTATCAATATAGGTCCATTAATTCCCATGCTTGGATGGGTTCCCAGTGTGATTTCTTGTCATAGATCAAGAAGCCCAGACTGCATAGGAGATTGGCTGTGACTTGGGTCGCCTTTCGCGCTGCCCTCTGAGACCTTGAGGCAATCAACCAGTCATCGAGGTAAGGGAAGACGCAGATCCCTGCCTTGTGGAGATGTTCTGCTGCAACAGCGACACACTTTGTGAAGACTCGTGGTGCTGGCAAGAGGCCAAATGGGAGGGCCTTGTACTTGTAGTGTTGGTTGCCAACCTGGAAACAGAGGTATTTCTTCTGAGATGGGTGGAGAGGCATATAGTGTATGCATCTTTTAGGTCCAGAGATGCAAACCAGTCGTTATTCTGAATCAGGGGGAGGATGGTTCCAAGGGAGTGCATACAGAACTTCTCCTTGAGAATGAATTTGTTGAGTTGCCTGAGAATGAAGATTGGTCGCCAGCTCCCTGACTTCTTGGGGACAAGGATATAGCGAGAGTAGAAGCCTTACTTGGTTTGTGCATTGGGGACAGACTATATGAGGCTTGTTTACAAAGCCGCGGTAGTGGTTCGCGATCGTTATCGGAGCCGCAGCTTTGTAAACAAGCCCCTATGGCTCCTGTTCGAAATGGGCCCTGGACCTCCCTGAGTTGGTGTGTTGTCTCCTTGGCTGCATTGTTGGGTTGGGGGGGTGTGGAGGGGAGCTTGTCTTGGAATCAAATGTGGAAGCCCCAGCATATTTTCTTGAGGAACCAGTGGTCGGTCGAGATGCTCGCCCATGCCTCCGCAAAGTGTGAGAGGCGATCCCCCACAGCCATGGGCTTCAGGGCAAAGTGGTCAACAACCCAGAGAGGGTTTGGTCAAGGAGGATGGTTGAGACTTCTGCGACTTCCTGTCTCTTTGGCATGACTTGTGTTGATGTGAGCTCTGGTAGCACTGAGGTCTTTGGTAACTCATCTGGTTATGGTTGTAGGAGTTATACTTGCGATGTTGGTAATAGGGATTTTGGGCACTGTGGGGTTTGGAGGGTCTCTGCTGGTTTAGTCCCTCATTAGACAGGATTTGCAGGGTTGTGCAGTCGTCTTTAATAAATTCTACAGTGGTCACTTTTTCCAGAGTACAAACTTAATTACTACTGCAACACTCTGTATCACAACTTGAAAGTGTAACCATATCATCTATTGACTCATGGCTAGAAGAGGTCTCAGGACCATTAGGCTGCCACCGTTTGCCTCAAACCATACGGTGGACTAATGCCTAAAGTCACATCAATGACCTCATTTTTCACCATTAGCCACTTAATTTTTTATTATTTCTAGTTTTCTTATTTCTTATCAAAAAGTGTGCTTTCCCATGAAAAGCCTTATAATCTTGCTCCAAAATGTTAAAAAGTAAACCAGTGCTTAGCACTCCAATAACACTGGTGTGTCTTCATCAAGGCTCTGGTAAGACACACCAGTGTTATTGGAGTGCTTCTTAAAAAGATTCCCCTGAAGAAACCAGCACAGTGAAACGCACTTCACAGCGTGCAGGACAAGCGTCGGGAATGCTCTCAGAAAGCTAAGCACTGGTTTACTTTTTAACATTTTGGAGCAAGATCATAAGGCTTTTCATGGGAAAGCACACTTTTTGATAAGAAATAAGAAAACTAGAAATAATAAAAAATTAAGTGGCTAATGGTGAAAAATGAGGTCATTGATGTGATTTTAGGCATTAGTCCACCGTATGGTTTGAGGCAAACGGTGACAGCCTAATGGTTCTGAGACCTCTTCTAGCCATGAGTCAATAGATGATATGGTTACACTTTCAAGTTGTGATACAGAGTGTTCCAGTCGTCTTTAATGCCATAGACCATTTCCTTGACTTTGCTGTTGAAGAGGTTAACCCCTGTACAGGGGGCGTTGGCCAGGTGCTCGTGAATGTGATCGCACAGGCCGGATGCCCTGAGCTATGCCATGTGCCTGGCGGTGATGGCTGACCCGGCTGTGCAGGCGGTGGTCTTGAATGCATCAAATGCATATCTGATTAGGTGTTTTCCGCAGTCCGACATGCTATGGGATACCAGTGTCAGGAGATTCGTGGCTTCCGGGAGTAGGGAGGCTAGGGCATCCCTCGCTTTGGTGAGCAGTCATGGTACATAACGATTTAAAATTGGTGTGAGGTGATTTTCAAGATCAGCATGGAGCCCTGGAAAACCTTCTTTCAGATTTTATTCAGTAGTTCTTGGCCCCTGCCTGGCGGAGTGTTGCAATGCCCTCTTCAGAGCTAACCCGACAACAATTGATTGACACAGCAGCTGTGGTTTTTCGAAACCTGGTGTCGGTTGGACTTGGTACTTGAGCTATAGTCTTTTTGTTGTGGTAGGGGCTGATGCCAAGGTCTGCCGGATCTTGTCCTTACAGTCTGTTACCACTTGGTGTACTGGCATTGCCACCACAGTCTTGGGGTCATCCAGATACTTTAGTAGTCAGAGGACTTTGTGTCTGAGGTCCAGTATATCTTTTGGCGAAAGTCCAAGTTGCATCGAGAGTTTCTGTAGAAATTTGGAATAGGTGAGGTCCTCTGGGGGAGAGGCCAGGATTAGAGGGATGTCCGATGGGATGCCTGGCGATCGAAGTGATGTGGGTGACTGTGTCTCATTGCTGCCAGCTGTGTCCCAGTTATCTCACTGCAAACCATATATTGTAAATGCTTTTGAATATTGGGCCCCAAGTACACAATTTATATTAGTACTCAACAAAATTATTCTTTCCATAAGTTAAAATCCTACAAAAGAGATAACAATTGTACTCACTGAGGCATGTTTACTAAAGGGCGTGCTGTTAGCATACAGCTATGCCATGAAGCTAGTATAGAGGCCCGTGTCAACTTCAGGGGGTATGAATGTCTGCCTGCCTGCCATTGGCACATTGTTAATATGCAGCACCATGGAAACCGGCTCATGGGTGCACTTAATGACACCCATTGCGGCGGTATTAAGCGCATCCATGATGATGGCAACAGTTGTGGTCAGCACATGCCCATAATGCCCAGACTAACAACGATGTGCCATCAACAATCATGCTCTGCCCCCAGCCCACCCTGTCTCTGCCCAGTCATGCACTATCCAGTTCGCATGGGATTTTCAGTATGGGGCCTTGTGCTACCTTTTAGCTTGGCTTGCTTATCACACACTAAACTCCACACTAACGGTTAGTGCAGATTAGTAAATGTTAAACAGATATTCTCTGAAAAGAGTAGTTTTTCGCAAATGTCTGAATGCACTTCTCTGATCTCCATTGGTAAGAACTTCCATTCTATGACAACTCTAGAAGAAAACCATAACAAGCGTATACTTAAAAGTTATAGATAAAGGAGCAGTAAACATATTGTGGTCATCAAATGTCAACTTCTAGAGAGTACACTGAGATTAATCAAAGAAGACATGTATAATGGAATTGTGCCATGGTAGATCTTAAACACAAAACATAGCATCTTAAAAATAATTCTGGCTATTATCAAAAGCCAGTATAATTGGATTAAAAATGGTATTATAAAAGGCTCAGTGCTCAAAATACTTTCATAGTTTTACACAGGAAAATCTAAATATCCATTTATCCACTCACATGATATATGATACCCAAGACCTACAAACTTAAGTTAATGTTACTTCCAAGTTTATGTTTATGTTTATTTCATTTGATATACCGCCCTTCCATGAGTTAATCTCCCTATTCAATGGATAACGTTCTGTTACAATGTAAACCACTTTGACCATAGGATAAAGCGGTGTAAAAAACTGTTAAATAAATAAATAACTTTAAAGATTATTTTTGTTGCCTAGTAAACAATCACTGCCTGAAGGTTTGTAGCCAAATGAATGAATTTCTAGTGTCATAAACAGTACATTATGCTAAGCATAATCTCAAATGCATGTGATCGTTGCTAAGGAGAACAATTCATATATAATTCACATATAAATACGTATCAAGAGATCTAGTGTGAAAATTGTCTATCTGAGCTAATCCCCTGTCTTTCCTCTCCTAGGTACTATGCCACAGTGCATCCTCTGAAGAAGCGAATATCAGTCACTACCTGTGCGTATGTGTTGGGTGGGATATGGCTTCTCTCCTGTGGGCTGGTGGCTCCTGCCATTGCACATACGTATCATGTGGAGTTCCAAGAGGAAGGCTTTACTATCTGCGAGGAGTTCTGGATGGGCAAAGAGAAGGAACATTTGGCTTATGCCTACAGCACTCTCATCATTACCTACATCCTTCCCCTTTCTGCCGTCTCCCTCTCCTACATCTGTATCACCGTGAAGCTGAAGAACCGTGTGGTCCCAGGACACCCTACTCAAAGCCCAGCCGAGTTTGACAGAGTCAGAAAGAGGAAAATCTTCCGCCTTATTGTCTTAGTGGTGGCAGCTTTTGGGATCTGTTGGCTCCCCATTCATGTGTTCAACATCCTCAGGGACATCAACATAAATCTGATCAATAAGCACTATTTCCTGTTGATTCAGCTGCTTTGCCACCTGTTTGCCATGAGCTCATCCTGCTGCAACCCTTTCCTCTATGCCTGGCTACATGACCGTTTCCGCAGTGAACTGAAGAGGATGTTCACCCTCAAGCAGAAAATCATTCCCACCAATAATTGTGTGGCAGTGAGTGTCGTGCTCTGAGACACTGGAGGGCTCAGCCATTCACTGCCTGCAATCCAGGGTTTGCTCCTAGTCATGTGGGGTGAGCTGGAGATGTATTGTATCCTACCGGATGGATCCTTTACGTGCACATGCTGGTACACTGCACATGTGATTTGCCAAAGGAAGTCTTGCAATGTAATATGACAAAGAGCCAGCCAATATTATTAAATGCTGAATCATCCAAAAGAACAGAGTCTGAGATTCTCATATTTATCTCCTCTTTAGTAAGTGGTCTTGCCCTGGTTTATTTCTCCCCAATGTGCTCCTGTTGGTCTCCTTGTCTCATGCAGACACACAATGTTTCCTCTCTATATTTTCCCTTTTCTTATTGCCCTTCTAACACAGCAGTGCTTGTCTTTGGCTCTTCATCGGGTCCTGAAAATTCATCTTCTCAGAGATTCCCCTACATCTGTCCATTTCTCTTCCCTTTTCTTTTCACCACTAACCCACATTACTGCTGGGAGACTCATCTCTCTTGTTTCTCTGTTAGTTATCAGCTGATATCTTTAGGTTGTAAAGCATTTTTTTAAAGGTGCAGAAGAAATATATTTTCCTCATCTAAGGGCCAGCTATGCTGAGGTGACTGCTCATGAACCATTAGATACTGATTGATACTCTCCCTTCACTTCCTTGTTGAACTCTACAGCATCAAGCCTCCTCCTCCTCCTCCTCCCACCCCCCTCCACCCCCCCCCCTCCATCTTCCACCACCATTAACACACATACCCTCAATGGAACCCTAGCATGGATTTATCAAAGATTTTTTTCTTATAAAGCAGGGCTATGTGAACTACATTTCTTTTCTTTGTAGTTCCATTTTTACATAGAAACATAATAGATCATAGTAGATAAGGACCAATTAGTCCATGCAGTTTGTCCAGTTGTCTTCCTCTTTGGTTCTCTACCACTTTGGGCAGATGAATAGATAAATTCCCCTACTTACAGTTTTATATGACCTCTCATCGCTGACCCCACCATTACCCTCTATATCTACCCCAAGCTTGCCCATACGTCAGTCTCCACCACTTATGCCAGTAGGCCACTCCAACCAACTCCACCTCCCACCCCACCCTACCCCACACCCCTTCCAGCAAAGTAGCACATGCTCATCTTTCCCCTGAGCCTAACATATAGGAAATGAAGATGATGACACATGAGGACCAGTTGGCCATCCAGTCTGTTGGACTGTTCCTAAGGTTGCAATATTTGGAAAGGTGAAACATGGTTGTCAGGAAAGTGTCTACTATTTGGCAACTGTGTGT
Organism: Ichthyophis bannanicus; assembly: GCA_033557465.1. Lineage (NCBI taxonomy): Eukaryota > Metazoa > Chordata > Amphibia > Gymnophiona > Ichthyophiidae > Ichthyophis > Ichthyophis bannanicus. Next base: position 783,213,068 of record CM066035.1, read on the forward strand.
ACAACTGGGAATGTTGAAAAACATCACTTGTGCTGATGTGCAGAAGAAAGTGAATTTAAGTATCCTGACCAAATAAAGGCAACCCTCCTCACCTCCCCCCAAAATTAAAGACCTAATATTCAAAGAAACATATAAACATAGAAATATGATGACAGAAAAAGACCACATGGCCTATCTAGTCTGTCCTTCCATATCAACAACTACAACAGTCCCCTTTTTTCCTTTAGAGATCCTCTGTGTTTGTCCCATGCTTTTTTGAATTCAGTTACTGTCCTCATCTCTACCACCTCCACTGGGAGACTATTCCACGGATCCACTACTCTTTCCGTAAAGAAATATTTCCGCATATCACTCCTGAATCTATCTCCCTTCACCCTCATCCCATGTCCCCTCGTAGCAGAACTTGCTTTCAATTGAAAGAGGCTCTCTCCCTGAACATTTATGCCACGGAGGTATTTAAACATCTCACTCATATCACCTCTATCCCGCCTTTCCTCTAAGGTGTACATATTAAGATCCTTCAGTCTGTCCTCATATGCTTTATAATGAAGACCACTAATCATTTTTGTAGCCACCCTCTGCACCGACTCCATCCTGTTCACATCCTTTTGAAGGTGCGGTCTCCAGAATTGCACACTATACTCCAAATGAGGTCACACCAAAGACTTATACAGAGGCATTATCACCTCCTTTTTTCTGCTAGCCATTCCTCTCCGTATGCACCCAAGCATCCTTCTAGCTTTTGCCGTCGCCTTTTCTACCTGTTTAGCTATTTTAAGATCATCAGACACAACCCCGCCTAGGTCCTGCTCTTCTTTAGTGGACAAAAGTACTTCACCCCCTATACTATATTGCTCCCTTGGATTGCTGCAGCCCAAATGCATGACCTTACATTTTTTTAACATTAAATCCCAGCTGCCAAATTCTAGACCATTCTTCAAGCTTAGCTAGATCCCTCCTCATGTTATCTACACCTTCCTGGGTGTCTACTCTATTGCAGATTTTGGTATCATCCACAAAGAGGCAAACCTTACCTGAAAGCCCTTCCGCTATATCACTAACAAAGATGTTAAAAAGAATCGGACCAAGGACAGATCCCTGGGGCACACCACTGGTAACATCCTTCTCCTCAGAGTGAGCTCCATTTACTTGTACCCTTTGTCACCTCCCACCCAACCAATTTCTAACCCAAGCAGTAACTTTAGGGTCCATCCCTAGGGTGCTCAGTTTGTTTATAAGTCGCCTGTGAGGAACAGTGTCAAAGCCTTTACTGAAATCTAAATACACCACATCTAGAGTTCTCCCTCGGTCCAACTCGGTCCAAGGGATTAACATGATTGTCAGATCTGCTAACCAAGTTAATCCCCTGTTGAATATCTGCAGGTGTTGTCACTGCACGCCCTTCTGGGGTGGCACCTGGCGAGAACCAGGCAGCAATGATATTGAGCCGCTGCCTAGTTAAGGCAAAGTGGCAAAAGTCAGGGACCGCAAAAGCTGGCCTAACTCTCGCTGTGAAGCTAATCAAGCATCAGATGAATATCGCGCTGCCCAGTTAGCTTCATTGCTATCCGAGAACCTGGATATTCAATACCAGGACCCAGACTTGGCTCCAGTAATGAATATCTGAGTATAATGTTCATCAGTGGTTCACTTTAGCGGCACAAACCGCCGCCACCGCAGAATATCAGGCCCCAAAATTATACTTAGGAAATGGATATTTTGATCAGCACCTGCAACAAAGGCATCATAGACCACATGGCCTATCTAGTCTGCCCTTCCATATCAACAACTACAGCAGTCCCCTTTTTTCCTTTTGATATCCTCTGTGTTTGTCCGATGCTTTTTTAAATTCAGATACTGTCCTCATTTCTACCATCTCCACTGGAAGACTATTCCACGTATCTACCACTCTTTCTGTAAAGAAATATTTATGCATATTACTCCTGAGTCTATCCCCTTTCACCCTCATCTATGTCCCCTCGTAGCAGAGCTTGCTTTCAATCAAAAGAGGCTCTCCTCCTGTGCATTTATGCCATGGAGGTATCTAAACGTCTCAATCATATCACCTCTATCCCGCCTTTCCTCTAAAGTATACATATTTAGATCCATGGGCCAGATTTTCAATTAGGCAGGCTATGCGCCGCATAGGCACATAGCCTGCCTGCTGAACCTCTTAACCCGGATTTTCACTTCCGCGGAGACAGAAGTGAAAATCTGGGTTGCATGGACATGCCAGCAGTCGCAGAGGCTAAGCAGGTAGCAGCAATTTTCAATGCTATCCGGTTAGCCTCAGTGCCTCAAAGATAGGTGGGAATAGCCCTCTCCTATCTTTAAGGCACTGATGTCTAACCAGGTAGCATCGAAAATCGCTGCTACCCACCTAGCCCTTTCCTCCGTCCCCGCTCCACCCCAGAATGCCCTCGACATGCTCCGATGCTAACCACACACCACTGGGGCATGTAAAGGACAAATCAGGGAATTTTCGAAGGCACTACCCTTGTAGGTACTTTCGAAAATTCCCTGTTAAGGCATTTACATGGGCAGCTAGGATAGTTACCCGTGTAAATGCCTTCGAAAATCGAGCACCTTAAATTTATCCTCATATGCTTTATAACGAAGACCGCTAAGCATTTTAGTAGCCACCCTCTGCACTGACTCCAATCTGTTTATATCCTTTTGAAGGTGTGGTCTCCAGAATTGCATGCAACACTGGAGGGCTCAGCTATTCACTGCCTGCAATCCAGGGTTTGCTGCTATCCATATGGGGAGAGCTGGAGATGTATTGTATCCTACCTGATGGATCCTTTACGTGCACATGCTGGTACACTGCACATGTGATTTGCCAAAGGAAGTCTTGCAATGTAATATGACAAAGAGCCACCCAATATTATTAAATGAGGTCACACCAAAGGCTTACACAGAGGCACTATCACCTCCTTTTTTCTTCTAGCCATTCCTCTCCCTATGCACCCAAGCATCCTTCTAGCTTTCACTGTCACCTTTTCTACCTGTTTAACTACTTTAAGATCATCAGACACAATGACGTCTAAGTCCCGCTCTTCTTTTGTGGACAGAAGTACTTCACCTGCTACATTATACTGCTCCCTTGGATTATTGCAGCACAAATGCATGACCCTGCATTTTTTAGCATTAAATCTCAGCTGCCAAATTCTCAACCATTCTTCAAGCTTAGCTAGATCCCTCCTAATGTTATCTACTCTTTCCTACGTGTCTATTGTAGATTTTGATATCATCTACAAAATGGCAAATCTTACCCAACAGCTTTTCCACAATATCACTAACAAAGATTTTAAAAAGAAGCTTTTTGACATATTCATAAATGACCTGGAAAGTAGAATAACGAGTGAGGTTATCAAATTTGCAGATGAGACAAAACTATTTAAAGTTGTTATAACCCAAGAGGATTGTGGAAAATTGCAAGAGGATCTTGATAAATTGGAAGACTGGGCATCAAAATGGCAGATGAAATTTAATGTGGACAAGTGCAAGGTTATGCACCTAGGGAAGAACAACCCAAACTATGGTTACACGATGCAAGGTTCCACATTAGGAACTACCACCCAGGAAAAAGATTTAGGCGTCATTGTGGATACCATGTTAAAACCCTCGGCCCAGTGTGCAGCAGCAGCCAAGAGAGCAAATAGAATGCTAGGTATGATAAGGAAAGGAATGGAAATTAAAACAAAAGACATTATAATGCCTCTATATCGTTCCATGGTGAGACCGCACCTTGAATATTGTGTGCAATTCTGGTCGCCGTATCTTAAAAAGGATATAGCGATTTTAGAAAAGGTTCAGAGAAGAGCCACCAAAATGGTAAAGGGGATGGAAGGATACTCCTATGAAGAAAGGCTAAAAAGGTTAGGGCTCTTTAACCTGGAAAAGAGACGGCTGAGGGGAGATATGATAGAAGTCTATAAATTAATGAACGGAGTGGAACGGATAAACGTAGATCGATTGTTTACCTTATCAGAATATAGAAAGACTAGGGGACATGCAATGAAGCTACAGGGTAAACTATTTAAGACTAATAAAAGAAAATATTTTTTCACTCAACGTGTAATCAAACTCTGGAATTTGTTACCGGAGGATGTAGTAAAGGCTGTTAGTGTAGCTGGGTTTAAAAAAGGTTTGGACAAGTTCCTGGAGGAAAGGTCCATAAACCATTATTAAGAAGGGACCCAGGATATCAATGCTTGAACCAATACAAGCATTGTGGAACCTGTGTCCCTTGGGGAAACTGCTAGGTACATATGACCTAGATTGGCCACTGTTGGAAACAGAATACTGGGCTTGATGGACCTTGGTCTGACCCAGTATGGCATATCTTATGTTCTTATAAGCAGACCAAGGATAGATCCCTACGGCATACCACTGGTAATCTCCTTTTCCTCAGAGCGAGCTCCATTTACCTGTACCCTTTGTCGCCTCCCACTCAACCAATTTCTAACCCAATCAATAACTGTAGGGTCCATCCCTAAGCTGCTCAGTTTGTTTATAGGTCACCTGTGCGGAACAGTTTCAAAGGCTTTACTGAAATCCAAGTACACCACATTTAGGGCTCTCCCTCAGTCCAACTCCCTGGTAAATCAATCAAATTTGTCTGACAAGACCTGCCTCTGGTGAATCCATGCTACCTCTGATCCTGTAATCCATTGGACTCCAGAAATCTCACTATTTTCTCTTTCAGCAGTGTTTCCAATAATTCACTCATCACAGAGGTTAGACTAACCGGACTGCAGTTTTCAACCACATCCTTACTTCTGCTTTTGTATAAAGGGACCAAATGTGCCTCTCTCCAGTCCTCTGACACCACTCCCGACTCCAAGGAGGCCTTGAAAAAGTGAGTCAGTGGAGCTGCTAGAATATCCCCAAGTTATTTATTTATGTGTTTTATGTACTGGCCTTATCAAGAAATCAAAGCGGTTTACAAATTAACAAAACATTTTACATGTAACGTATTGTGCACAAAAACTTTAACTATATACATTATGCATTATAAGTGGTTAGATAGGTTGTAGTTTCAGGTATTAGTTAAATATAAACAAAGGTGAACTATACAATATACAAGGAGAAATTAGGCCTTACCTGCTAATTGTCTTTCCTGGTGTCTTCTCCGGGCCAGTCCAGGGAACGGTAGGGTTGTCAATCCTGTCCAGCAGCTGAGGACTGACATACTAGGCGTTTTGCTGACAGCTTAAGCTCCTCCTCCTGAAGCCAGCACTCCAGTCTTGTACTAACAAAGCAGCTAACCCAGACCGATACAAAGAGAACGAAGCACGCACAAAATATACCAAAACTGAGAACTTCTATATTCCCCAGGCACGGACTGCACATGCACCGCCATGGGAGCGGGAAATTTAATACCCCAGAAAGGCACTCCTATTCGGTGCCCAGAGTCAACATTAACATTAGCAAGTGCCTTTCTCTTCACCCGCAGAACTCTTTTTGCACTGGATACTTTTATCTCCTTATTTCTGTTGTGTTTGTCTTTTTTTTTTATTTTTTTTTTTTATATCCTTCGCGAAATGGAGCCATAAACAAATCCTGGTAAAGCTCATGCCATCAGCCAGACCAAAGCCGACGAGCGGAACCACATGGACACTGACCATAAACTTCGGGTGGGGCCCTGGACTGGCCCGGAGAAGACTCCAGGAAAGACAATTAGCAGGTAAGGCCTAATTTCTCCTTCCTAATCGCTTCTCCGGGCCAGTCCAGGGAACGGTAGGGCAGTACCAAAACAGAACCTAACCATGGGAGGGACCCGCGAGCCCAGCCACTAACGCTGCCGCTCCAACCTTCGCATCTCCGCGTGCCATAACATCCAGCCTATAATGTTTAGTGAAAGTACGCAGAGAAGACCACGTAGCAGCTCTACAAATATCCACTGGAGGTACCAACGCGTATTCTGCCCAAGACGCCGCTTGAGAACGCGTAGAATGGGCGCGGAGCCCTTCCGGCGGAACTTTACCCCCAGCCGCGTAAGCCGCCACAATGGCTTGTTTTACCCAGCGGGCTATGGAGGCTTTCATAGCCGCCTGACCCTTACGACGACCCGCAAACAGCACAAATAACCTGTCGGACCGGCAAAAATCTTTAGTGACTTTAAGATACTTCCGAAGGACTCGACCGAGATCCAATCTCCGAAGAGCACGGTCCATAGGAGAGCCCGAAGCACTAGAGAAAACAGGCAAAGCCACTGACTGATTCATATGGAAGGAAGACACCACCTTAGGCAAGAAGGATGGCACCGGACGCAAAAGCACCTTTTCCGGGAAAAATTGCAGATACGGCTCTCGACAAGAAAGTGCCTGCAAGTCCGAAATTCGCCTAGCCGAACACAAAGCAACTAGGAAGGCCGCCTTCCAAGAAAACTCCTTCACATTCACTCCGGAAGCTGTCTCAAAAGGAGCCTGCGTCAAGGCCTCCAGCACGATGTTCAAATCCCAAGAAGGAACTACGTTCCGCACAGGAGGCCTGAGGAGCTTAGCCGCCCGAAAGAAACGCAGAACATGTGCATGCGTCGAGAGACGGCGCATATTCACCGGCCCCCGAAAACAACTCAAAGCCGCCACATGCACCTTCAGAGTGGCGACCGACAAGTTCTTATCCAAACCCTCTTGAAGAAACAACAGAAGCTGCGGCACAGAGGTAGACATGGGCTCAAAACCCTGAAGCGCACACCATCGTTCAAAGACGCGCCAGACACGGACATACGCTAGATAAGTCGAAGATCTCCTCGAACGCAACAGGGTGGATACCACAGCCTCCGAATAACCCTTGCGACTTAATCGAGCCCTCTCAAGAGCCAGGCCGTAAGCAAGAAGCGATCCACCTGGGGCATCAATACGGGTCCCTGAGTTAACAGGTTGCTCCGAGCCGGAAGCCGCCAAGGAGAGTCGATCACCAGACGCACCAAGTCCGCATACCACGGCCGCCAAGGCCAGTCCGGCGCTATGAGAATCACCGTCCCCCTGTGCCCTGCTATGCGGTGAATAACCCGACTTAGCATTGGCCACGGCAGAAAGACATACAATAGGGAGTCGGGAGGCCAAGGTTGAACCAACGCATCGAGACCTTCGGACATGTGTTCCCTGCGCCGGCTGAAAAAACGAAACGCTTTGGCATTGCTGAAGGTAGCCATCAGATCCATTGACGGCTGCCCCCAACGCACGGTGATGTCGTGAAACACCGCCGCATTCAGCTCCCATTCCCCGGGATCGAGAACATGGCGACTGAGATAATCGGCCTGAATATTGTCTTTGCCGGCCACGTGCGCCGCTGATAAGGCCACGAGATGAATCTCCTGACTCTCCTCCAGCAACGGCCACTCCTGGTGCCGCCCTGGCGATTGATGTAGGACACGGTCACCGCATTGTTGGAAAAAACCCGGACTGCCGCCCCCTCGAGCAGGCGCCCGAAATGAAGAAGCGCCAACCGAACGACCCAGAGCTCCAAAAGATTGATCGAAAAGGAGCTCTCTTCCTGCGACCAGCATCCCTGCGTCACCTGAGCCTGACAGTGAGTCCCCCAGCTCGAGAGACTGGCATCCGTCATCAGCAGAACCCACTAAGGATCCTGCAGGGGAACCCCCACCGAGAGATGACCGGGATTCATCCACCAGTGCAGACCGCTGCGCACCGAGTCTGGGCAGACCAATTTTTGAGACAGAGGATGGAGCTGAGATGACCACCTGGACAGCAAGGCTTGTTGAAGAGGCCGCATATGCGCCCTGGCCCACGGAACCAAGTCCAGAGCCGCTGCCATGGACCCCAAGAACTGTAAATAGGTCCACGCCGAAGGAGCCGAAGTCTTCAAGAACAGCTGCACTTGCCACACAAGCTTTTGAACTCTGATCTCGGGCAGAAATACCAAACCGGTTTCTGTGTTGAAGAAGGCCCCGAGGTACAAGAGCTGTTGCACTGGTTGCAACTGACTCTTCGCCTGGTTGATCACCCAACCGAGTTGTTCCAAGAGCTGAACCACTCGAGCCGTGGCGACGACCGCCTCCGCTCTGGAATCGGCTCTGATCAACCAGTCGTCCAGATAAGGGTGAACCCGAACCCCTTCTTTCCGCAGGGCCTCTGCGACCACTACCATTACCTTCGTGAAGGTGCGAGGGGCAGTCGCGAGACCGAAAGGCAACGCCTGAAACTGGAAATGCCCCATGGGCAGCGCAAACCTCAAAAATTGTTGATGATCTTCCCTGATGGGGATGTGGAGATAAGCCTCCGTGAGGTCTATAGCGGAGAGGAACTCTCCCGGACGCACCGCCCGAATAACTGACCGCAACATCTCCATCCGAAAATGCGGAACCCGCAGGGCGCAATTGACCCACTTGAGATCGAGGATCGGACGAAAAGAACCTTCTTTTTTGGGAACCACAAAATAAATCGAGTATCGACCTAAGCCGCACTGGTCTGGAGGCACCGGTACGACTGCCTGCAGCTGTACTAATCATGCGAGCGTGTCGGCTACCGCCTGCCTCTTCGGGCCCGACGCGCAAGGAGATACCATGAAGGCGGCCGCCAACGGACACGCGAAATCTAGGGCATAGCCCTCTCGAATTATCTGAAGCACCCATGCGTCCGAAGTTATTGCGGTCCAGGCCGGGAGAAATTCCTGCAAGCGTCCTCCCACAGGTATCACGGCCGGGACTGGCCGACCATCATTGCGATTTCTTAACTGCGGTCTGCTGAGAATTGAAGTAGCTTCTCGCGAATCCTCGAGCACCCCGAAAGGACTGCCCCCGAGAACCGAAGCGGGTCCTGGGATAAGGAAGAAAACGAGCCCCGCGAAATCTACGAGAATCTCTACTTTGGCCCCGCTGCGCCGAACCCCCTCTAGGAGGCCGGGGACGATCCTCAGGTAATCGACCACCCTTGGAATCGCCCAGATCCTTAACAATCTTTTCCAACGCCTCTCCAAAAAGCAACTTCCCCTTATAAGGGAGTTTACTGAGGCGCGATTTAGAGGACACGTCCGCCGCCCAATTCCTTAACCAGAGAAAACGTCTAGCCGCCACCAAGGAGGCCATGGACTTTGCCGCTATGCAAACCAAATCATAAAACGCGTCCGCCAGATAAGCCGCAGCCGACTCCAGTTTCGCGCCTTCCGCGGAAGACGTCTCCGCAGCCTCAGTGGCGACCTCTCCCTGGAGCCAGCGAATCGAAGCACGGGACACATATGCTCCACAAATGGAAGCCTGCAGTGCCAGCGCGCTGGAATCAAACGCCTGCTTCAAAAGGACTTCCAATTTACGATCCTGTAGATCCTTAAGCGCCGCCGCACCCTCAACTGGAATCGTCGTCTTTTTAGTCACCGCGGAAACTAAGGCATCTACCTTAGGCATCTTTAGCAACTCTTTCTCCTCCTGAGGCATCGGGTACAGGCGACCTAAGGCTCGGCTGTCCCTTAACGTAGCCTCAGGACATTCCCATTCGGACTCTATCATTTGCTTAATGACCCGGTGAACCGGAAAACAGCGTTGCTCCGCTTTTAAACCTTGCAGTAAGGGATTCTCGAGCGGCTCCTGAGACATGGAGGGCAATTGAATATTCAGCGCCACCAAAGATTGCGAGATAAGTGCCCCAAGCTCCTCCTTGCGGAACACACGAAACACATTAGGATCTTCACCTGGCGCAATCTCCCCCTCTTCTAGCTCCCCTAGCCAAGGATCCAAACCTGTGTCCGAGAGAAGCTCACCGTCCTCACCTAACAGCGGCTCCCGCACCAGGGGAGCGCTAATCTCCTCTGCAGCAAGCTTACCTAACGTCCCTTGGGAAGAACCCTCCCCCGGGTCGTTCTGAGACGTCTCTGGCCGCTCCTTAAGATCCTGCCAGGAACCTGGAGCCCCTGTAGCCTGTGCAGATTTCATCAAAAATGCCCGATGCATCGCCAAAATAAACTCAGGGGAAAAGTAAGCAGAGAAGCCCTCCTGAGCTTCAGGAGGCTTCTGCTGCGGTTGCACCACCCGAGGAGGTGCTTTTTCGGATTTAGACTTGCGTTTACTATGTTTTGGAGGCCCCGCGGCAGACACCGAGGGAGCTCCTAAAATGGCGGCCGTTCCCGCCGTTTCTGCAGGCAGGGAAGGCCGCTCTGCCTCTGCCGCATTGCTCTCCATGCGCTCCAGCGTTCCAAGGCCTACACGAGACCCCGGCCCGATCACCGCCAAGCCCGCGGCGCCAAAAAACACGAAACCACGTCCCCCCCCGGAGGACCTTCGATACTCGCAAGCTTCCAGTGTTACCTGAGCAGCCCCGCTCTGCCCGTAGGCTCCGGAGAGCTGATTGCAAGAGCGCCGGACGTTCTCCTGCTCCCCCGCTGCTAGCAGGCGAAGAGAAAGGTGGCAGTTTTCCCCCAGAGGGTGATCCCTGAGGCTCTCAGGATCAGAGCCCCCATAAAAAGTCAAATTTAGGCCCCTGGAGAAGGCAGGCTCTGCCCCCTCGTGCTGCTCTTACCCGGTCCCAAAGAATCGCAGCCGCGAAATCGGAAGACCCGGACTTAGGAAGGGTGCAGCCAGGGGAATATAGGAGCCTCAGCCCTGCTAGAGCCCGCTCACTGTCCGTTTAGAAATTAAACAAATCTCTCCCTCTAACTAGGAGCCTGTCAGCACGTCGTCCTGTTCAGCTGCTGAGGACTGAAAGACTGAAGTGCTGGCTTCAGGAGGAGGAGCTTAAGTTGTCAGCAAAACTTCTAGTATGTCAGTCCTCAGCTGCTGGACAGGATTAACAACCCTACCGTTCTCTGGACTGGCCCGGAGAAGCGATTAGGAAAAGGTATATTACATCAGTGTTCTCGGATGTATTCCATCTGGTCCCATTGCTTTGTCTACTTTTAGTTTAGCTAGTTCCTCACGAACACAGTTCTCTGAAAAACGTTTGAGATCCCCGTCACTTCTGGAACAGCCTCCTGCATGATTTAATGGAGACAAAAAAGTAACAAAATATCCTTGTTCCAGGCTTTCTAGAAAAGGATTCCTGGAGAAAGTCAAAGGTCAGCTGGGAATGGAGTTGGGAAGACTAGATGGACCTTGAAGTCCTTTTCTGCAGCACAAAGTCTATGTGCCCAATATGGGGTGTGCCGAAACATTCTGGGGTGGCACCCATTGCTAACCAGGCAACGACAATATTCAGCCGCTGCCTGGTTAGCAACATGAGGCAAAGGTCTGGCATGGTAAACACTGGCCTAACTTTTACTGCAGAAGTTAACTGGGCAGTGGCTCAATATCACTGCTAGCTGGTTAGCTTTGCGGCAATCCTGGCAGCTGGGATATTCAATGCCAGAGTCTGGATATGGCCCCAGCATTGAATATTTGGGTTTAAAGTGTCACACCGGCAGCTAGCTGCTGTAGGAGCACTAGCCCCCAATGCTGAATATCGGGCCCTATTCAGGTCTGAAATGGACCATAGGCGACTCTGATTAATTGTGCATGAAATAAATATTCAGAGATTTGAAAGTGAGTCAGCATCCCTTTCTGCGGTGCTTTTGAGATGAGCTTCCCATTGTCTGCACCTCAATGCTCCTCAAATTATCTTTGAAGCACAAAAGAGAATGCAGAAACCCATTTGAGAGTAAATTTAAAAAGTCTAAAAACTCAGAATAGAACACATTCAAGCTCATTTTAAGAAAACAAAAATGAGGTTTGCACCTGGAGGTTGTGAGATGACTCCCTCCCATGTGTGTCTTCTTGCTCTTTGTTGTGTAAAAAGGCTGACTCTGAGAGGTATGCATCTGCTCATTTCTACAGTTCTTCCAGTTAAGTTTACCGAGCCCTTTCAGGGTTTCCCAACACAGGACCCTTGACCACATCTGGTTTTCTAGATAAAACCAGATTTTTTGACCCAATATGACCAGAAACAGCTCATGATTATTTCTTGTCCTCTTCAGTGGACCTAGATAAGAGTTAGAGGGCTAAACCTTAATATGACAATTTCAAAAAGTATGTAGAAAATATAAAGATGCCCGAAAATGCCCTGAAGATCCAATAGGTGGTGCTAATGATTAGCAAGAAATATTCAATTAAACTACAATTGCTTTAGTATCCAGGGTGAGGGGTCACTCTTCCTTACTAAAGTTATCGTTAGGCAGTCTAGGGGGTTATCTAGGGTAGAAGCTTCTGGGGCAGGCAGCAGCAGATGTGGTCAAAGTAAAACAATACAAACTCAAAGAAGCATTTTATTTAGCAGGTTTTTTTATATCACTTTATCATTTCAGTCAAAGTGATTTACATTGTAACTTAAACAGAGACATTGATAATGTGGATTTTTATGAGGCAATGGAGTTAAGTGATTTGTCCAAGGCAACAAGGCGTGCTAGTGGGAATCAAACCCTGGCTTCTTGGTTCCCAAACCAGTGCTCCAACCATTAGGCTACTCCTCCACTCCATGAGAACAGCCTTTTACCTGCAAGAATGGTAGGCAATTTTCAAATAGCCCATTTACCCAAACAAATGGATTTGGAAATTGCCCTCATTGGGGGTAATTTAATAATGAGCCGCCTAATTTTAGATGGTAAGAACGTGCGTAAATGTTATTATTTTATTCATTTGCGTGCACAAGTGGACACCCAGCATCAAACTACATATACGTTTCATGGGCGTGCACAGAGGCCGAATTGGGCGGAGCATAGGCGAAGTCCAAACTTACACATGTATGTTTATGTTTATTACATTTGATATACCGCTCAAGCCAAAGTAGATTCTAAAGTTCCATCATTAACGCATGGAAAGGATGCACTAACATTTACATGGGCTGGCACCTACATGTGTGCACATTCTTTTGCTTTTATAAAACAGGTGGAAAATAATCATGTGAGAACACAAATTAACCAGATGCAACTTTAAGGAGTTTTATCACTTGTAGGGAGGCTTAACTACTCACTGCATTCACAGAGCCACGATCTATGATCAAATCATTATGAGCTCTATGAGCAAAACATCTTGCTGTTCTGTGAAGCTAAACCCGCCCTCCTCCCCCCCCCCCCCCCCCATTCCCCCAAGATGTTGATAATTAAACTTTGCAGGCAATAATGATGACTCCACCACCATAGCTCCTGTACAAACACAGAATATTCTTTTCAATACAAGAACAAACCAGTTGGTACTAGAGGAGATCAAACCTAAGCTTTCTTTAGAAGCTCAGATGACAAGACTTAAGGTCAATGCAAAAGAGGAAGGCCAGCAATGAGATGGATCGATACAATAACAGCAGCTACGGGTGCCAGTCTGTCAACAATGAGCCGCCTGACTGAAGACCGAACACAATTTAGGACAACTATCCAGAGGGTCGCCATGTGTCGACTCCGACTCGATGGCACTTAACAACAACATCACATAAAAATCTCAAAAACATCAGAGAGCTCAACATGTGGTCTTATCAGTGATATAAACATCTACCTGCCACAACCAATTACATAATCCTTGCCCTCTGTTGATGTAATATTCACTGTTACATTAAACACACTGAATACAGTAATGCCACTACAGTATATCACCCATACTTGATGTAAATGTACAGTGATCATCCTCTTTGGGGAAAATTTAAAGGTGTGTGGGAGGGAGTTTAGTTGGGTGCTGTGGAAGTGGAGTATCTTCTGAATAGGGGTAAGTCTTTATATATATTCTTTATATATATTCTTTATATATATATATGTTTTTGCTTTTTGATTTATGGATTACAGTATCTTATGCACTATTTTTGGAAAACAGTGACTGCTCATTTTGATGAAGCCGCAATACCAGCAAAACTGACAGTCGTGGTCAAGATTGAATCTGTTATAATTTTTGTTGAGCCATGTTCTTTGAACCAGAGGATGGAGCTGACAGTGTGTATGATGAAGCTAATGATTGCTGATTTGCTTCCTCCAGTTAATTGTCACATCATTGTTGGTATATTTATATCCAATATGGGTGTTATACTGTAGTGCTAATACTGCCTTCAGTGAGTTCAATATAACAGCGGATAGCACCTTTACTCTGTATACACCAACAGAGGGCGAGGATAATGTAATTGATTGTGGCAGGTAGATGTCTATATCACCGATAAGACCACAAGTTGAGCTCTCTGGTGTTTTCAAGATTTTTATTTGATATTATATTGAAAAAAAATTTTGGATCCAATTTTTTGTTGCTGATTCTAGTATATTTTTGGTTCCCTTTGTAGGGTTTAAGTGCTTGTAGAGGTAGAGGTTAAGTATGATAGATTTGGGGTTTAGTATTATAGATTTGCTTTTAATTTTTAAGTGCTAAGGATTAATAATGTTCCTGATTCATAATCACTTACTGGCTACCCTGAATCTCACAAAAATAGCTACCGAAGAACAGCATGCTGCTATGACATGTGAGCCAGTATTCAGGTCTTTGCAAGAAGAGATCCAAGAACCAGATAAGGAGATATCATGAGCCTTGTAAGGTGCCAGTTTGGGCTGAAGAGTCTAAACTTTGACCTACATGGAGATATCAGATAAAGGCTGGGTGCAAAGAAATGCATACACAGGAAACCACAAAGCTACTAACATATATGCTAGACCCGACTCTGAAGAAAAGCAGCTAGCCAGGTCATGGTGAGTATGAGGAGGAGGGGGGCCAGGAGGGATTTTGCAACAGGAACTAAGGGGAGCAAAAAGGCAACGATAGGAAATAAGGTGGGGAGGGGGAGAGAACACAGAGGAATAGCTCTGGGGACTGGACTGCATGTAGTAATACGGAAGGAAAAAGGGTATAAAACGTAACATGCTTTCTATATTCAGGGGGAGAGTTGCATTCTTGAGGTGCCTAGTGCCCGATAGAACTCTCTTCCCCACTTTGCTACCTGTATTTGGTCATCAGTTATCTAATAAACAGAGACTCTGATTGCACCTGTACTGACCTTTTGGATCTGATCATTTCAGGTACATAGTAATAATAATTAGGTTGTGGTTCATTTTTGTACGAAACAGGGCCGTACACCTTTTTAAGTGTGATTTTTGTTTTTTTCCTGTACAAACACATAAATGAACAAAGAAGGGGAAATTTTCAAAATCTTTATGCTGGTAAATACTAATTTACCCATGTAGAAGGGCTTTTTGAAAAGTGATTACCCCAAAGCGACTAAAAGAAAACCTGGCTCAAATGTTCCTACTTTCCCTTTAGAGAACTGGTGCAAAACCCACAACTTTATATACTATGGACATACAGTTTTTAAAAACTGCTCCCATACATCTAAATATTAAATTTTGTATATACTAGCTGAGTAACCTGGCATTGCTTGATCAACATGAATAAAATATATACCTGGCATTGTAAAGAACTGGCAATTTCAAAACATGCACAATTTTTCCAGTTCTAGTCCTTTCGTCTCTGTGCTGTAGGTTGCTGGACTGTAGCAAAAAGAACAGACTTTCAAAAATATACAAATATGTTTCCAAAATCATGTCACAGTGTCTGATGAATGTGTTACTGGCCAATATCACACATAAACCCTTTAGTATAAAGGTTCATATTCTGTGATATTGGCTGCTAACAGTGAGAAGATGATGGTGCTAAAGAATGTTAATTGAAGTAACAGCTGGCTGAAAAAGAGATTTTCTGAGTCAAAGTTACTCACAGCATCGCGATCCCTGGTGCAAAACGGTGCTGTGATTAGTCCAAAACATAATACTGTTGGATCAATCTTTTTGTGATGGATTAATTGAACTGAGCAATTTTTGGTTTATAATTGAATTGCTTTCAATTGTATGAAACATTTTTAGACATAAATATTGGGCTGGCGCAGCACTGGGTGTATTTTTAAATGTTTTCATATACAATAACAAGGACTGTTACACTATGACAGCTTTGCTGCTATTAAAATAGGCCGACAAAAATATCTTCTATAGGGCTTGACAGTTTTTGTGATTAGAGTTCTTTGGTTGACCCCGGGCTTGTAGTATTTTTGGTTCTATCTTTGTGTATGTTGTATGAACCACCATAGCCAAAACTAATCAAATGATAAATTTGCATTCTCCGAGGATCAATTAATATTTTATTTTATCTTTGTGTATGTTGTATGAATCTTGATAGCCAAAACTAATCAAATGGATACATCTGCACCCTCTGAGGATCAATTAAAATTAATTATATAAAGAAACTCTACCTCATGGTCAGAATTATGAGAACTGAAGAAACACTTAACATGGGCTCAATTACACAGTGCTAAATTGTCAACTATATGAAAGAAAACATGATTTCTAAAGGCCTGAGGATTATGAAAGCTCCTAAATGTTTTGTTCAGGATGAAGATTTTCTGTCAATGGAATGGTATCCTTAGTAAACGTGCCAGAGATTTGATGGCACTTTTGGTGGAAGAGAGTCAGCTTTAAGGCAGTGTTTTTCAAACTTTTATCCTGTATGAACCCATTTTAACAAATGAAAATTCATGCGACCCCAGATGATGATGAAATCAAAATAGCAGGTTTCCAGCCTCCTTCCCTTCACTCATGTAAAGCAGGAAGGCAACAGCAATGGCAACAGAAGTAGCAGTCAGTATAAACTCAAAGTGTAGGGTACTTACAGACCCCAATACTTACCATTTATTTATTTACATTCTCTTATATACTGTGCTATTCTGCATCAGTGTGGTTTACATTGAACAAACTGAAATTACATTGAACAGGGCATTATAACTTGGAGATAACTATTTTACAGGGGACAGGGGCTATGGAGGGTTAAGTGGCTTGCCCAAGACCACAAGGAGCACCTGTGGGACTAGAAACCCCAGTCCTTCTGGCCCAAGGATGCTGTCCTCTAGTGGGATTTGAACCCCTGACCTTCCAGCCTGAAGTACCTTGCCCTAACCACTAGGCCACTCCTCCACTCCACACCATGGGTTTCCAGTCCAACAGGAGGGAACAAGGGCCTATGAATGTTCACTTGCTCACAGGCCACATGCTGGGGCAGCCCAAGAGTGGTGGGAGGGAGCATGTGTGGAAACTCATTGCAGGGTCTCATGTCCTTATCCATATCCACTGGACCTCATTTGCATAAATTTATTTTATTTAAAAATGTATATGTTGCAAACTAAGGTTTTAGGCGGCTTTCAAAGGAGCCCTTCATAAGCCTCTCTTTTGTCCTAGCAATTACTTAGGGGCATATTTACTAAATATTAATGTGCGTTAAGTGCCACTGCACCAATAGAAATAAATGGGCCATCCCCCACTTAGAGCACATTAACATTTGTGAATGCAAATTAACTTTTAGTAAGCACGCCTCTTAATGAGTGTCTGAATACTATTTGCATGGGCAATAAGGATAAGCAAAGGCTACCAGATTTCTACATTACTATACTCCAGTGTCAACTGTGAGGCACATTAGGAAGTACCACAAACCCTGCCCATTTAGATCCCATAGCAAACCTGCCATATCATAACAGCACTACCAGGACTCACAAACAATGTTCCCTCTAAGCTGCACTGGGTCCGCCGCCAATATTCCTGCCAGCAGGGGGAGGTGCAGTGCGATCGACGCTCCGCCCCTCCCCCCACCGGCAGAGGACTCGGTGCAGATTAAAGGGAACCTTGGGAGGGTGCTGCGGCTTGTGTTAGACCCTGTGTCTAACACACGCCGCAGCACCCTGTGTCTAACACACGCTGCAGCACCCTCGCAGTGGTCCCTTTAATCTGCGCCGGGTCCTCCGCCGGCATTCCCACCAGTGGGGGGAGGGGCGGAGCGTCGATTGTACTGCTCCTCCTCCCGCCGGCAGGAAAGTTGGCAGCAGACCCAGCGCAACTTAGAGGGAACATTGCTCACAAAGCACCAAACCTTACCTATCAAAAGGCAACACTGCAAATATTAAACTAATACATCTCGGAGAATACCAGATCTCCTTTTGGGGAAAGAGAACAAGTGGGACTATCACATAGAAATTTCATGAACAGAATACTGCAGCTCGGTTATACATGCAAAACATAAACCGTCAGCAAACATAGATCAAGAGATCACAATTTAGAAATATGAAGACAATAGAAACCCAAAAAGCTAACTTGGAATGTACAACAACACTGGAGAAATAAAACTATAAATTAATTTCCTCTTGTACTAAACAAAACGCAAAGACGTTAGCAATGTACATTTCCCAGAGCTGACATGTTCCAGTTAATAAATTCAAAATAAAATAGTATTTTTCTACCTTTTTGTTGTTTGGGCATTTTATTTTGCCGTCGCAACTGCCCCAGTTGTTTTCTTCTGTTTTCTTCATGTCTTCTGCTAACTCTCCATTGTCTGCAGTCTATTTGTCCTTTCTTCTCTCTTCTAGTTTTTTCCATTCTCTCTCTACATCTGCTCCATCATACTGATCTTTCTCCTTTTGCTCTTTCCTCCATTTCCTTCTTTATTCCTTTTTCATCCACTCAAATTTCACCCCTCCCAATACCCGGCCAATCGTAGATTTTTCTTTCCTCCCACCCCAAATACCTTTTCCTCTCTCCATCCTCACTCCCCCAGTCCCATCCCCTTCTAGTCCTCCCCACCAACATCAGCTCTCTTCTAGTTCCAGCCCTACCCAGTATCCGCTTCCTTCTAGTCCCATTCTCCCATCCCCCCCCCCACATCAGCTCATTTCCAGTCCAAGCCCCCCAATCAGCTCATTTCCAGCCCTAGCCCACCCATCAGCCCATTCCAGTCCTATCCTAACCCCCCATCAGCCCAATTCCAGTCCTAGCCCACCATAAGCCATTTCCATTCCTATCCTAGCCCCTACATCAGCCCATTTGCAGTCCTATCCTAGCCCCCATCAGCCCATTTCAAGTCCTAGCCGCAGCATCAGCCCATTTCCAGTCCTAGCCACCCATCAGCCATTTCTAGTCCTATCCTAGCCCCTCCATCAGCCCATTTCAATTCCTAGCCTCCCAATCAGCCATTTTCAGTCTTATCCTAACCCACCATCAGCCCATTTCAAGTCCTAGCCCCCATCAGCCTATTACCAATCCTAGCCCCCCCCCAGCAGCCATTTCCAGTCCTATCTCAGCCCCTCCGTCAGCCCATTGGCAGGCCTATCTTAGCCCCCCCACCAGCCCATTTCAAGTCCTAGCCCCCATAAGCCATTTTCATTCCTATCCTAACCCCTCTATCAACCCATTTGCAGTCCTATCCTAGCCCTCCCCCATCAGCCCATTTCTAGTCCTATCCTAGCACCTCCATCAGCCCATTTCTAGTCCTAGATCCCAATCAGCCATTTCCTGTCCTATCCTAGCACCTCCATCAGCTCATTTGCAGTCATATCCTAGCCCCCCCCCCCCATCAGCCCATTTCAAGTCCTAGCACGCACATCAGCCCATTTCCTGTCCAAGCACCCACAATCATCCCATTTCCAGTCTTAGGTCCTCATCAGCCCTTTCCAGTACTACCATAGCTCCTCTATCAGCCCATGTCCAATCCTAGCCCCCCATCAGCCATTCCCAGGCCTATCCTAGCCCCCCCCCCCCCATCAGCCCCTTAGCAGTCTTATCCTTGCCTTCACCCATCAGCCCATTTCAGGTCCTAGCCCCCCAATCAGCCCATTTCCAGTCCTAGCCCCCATCAGCCATTTCCAGTCCTATCCTAACCCCCCATCTGCCCATTTCAAGTACTAGCCCCCTATCAGCCCTTTTCAAATCCTAGCTCCACCGGGAGCCATTTCCAATCCCTTCCTAGCCTCTCCCTTCAGCCCATTTCCAGTCCAAGCCCCCAATCAGCCATACCCATTCCTATCCTAGCGCCTCCATCAGCCCATTTGCAGTCCTAGCCTAGCCCCCCCCCCCCAATATCCCATTTCATTCTAGCCCCCCATCAGCTCATTTCCAGTCCAAGGACCCCCAATCAGCCTATTTCCTATCCTAGCCTAGCCTAGCCCCTCATCAGCCATTTCCAGTCCTATCCTAGCTCCTCCATAAGCCCATTTGTAGTCCTATCCTTGCCCCACCATCAGCCATTCTGTCCTAGCCTAGCCCAGCCCCACCAGCCCATTTAAATTCCTTGCCTCCCCTTTAGCCCATTTCCAGTCCTAGCCCCCCCATTAACCCATTTCCAGTCCCAACCCCCCTCCCATCAGCCCATCTCCAATCCTAGCCCCCCTCCAGGCAGTCATTTCCAGTCTTATCCTTGCCCCTCCATCAGCCCATTTGCAGTCCTGTCCTAGTCCCCCCCCCCATCAGCCCATTTCATCCTAGCTCCCCCATCAGCTCATTTCCAGTCCAAGCCCCCCATCAGCCCATTTTCAATCCTAGCCTAGCCCCCCATCAGCCATCTCCAGTCCTATCCTAGCTCCTCCATCAGCCCATTTGCAGTCCTATCCTTTCCCCACCATCAGCCATTCCCAGTCCTATCCTAGCCCCCTCCCCATCAGCCAATTTCAATTTATCACCTCCCCCTTATCCCATTTCCAGACCCCCCCCCCATCAGCCCATTTCCAATCCTAGCCCCAGGTAGCCATTTCCAGTCCTATCCTAGCCCCTCCATTAGCTCATTTGCAGTCCTATCCTAGCCCCCATCAGCCCATTTCAAGTCCTAGCCCTGCATCAACCGATTTCAAGTCCAAATCCCCCCAATCAGTCCATTTCCAGTCCAAGCCCCCTATCAGCCCATTTGCAGTTCTATCCTAGCCCCCCATCAGCCCATTTCAAGTCCTAGCCCCCCATAAATTAATTTCCAGTTCAAGCCCCCCCCCCCCCAATCATCCCTTTTCCAGTCCTAGCTCCCCCATCAGCCCATTTACAGTCCAACCCCCCCCCCCCCCAAGAGCCTGTCTCTGGCTTCAGAGGAAGCTGAGGAGGCCCAAGGCCCCGACTCACCTCCACAGCCGCCAGACTGGTGGCTGTGTTCTCGTGGAGTCTGTTGAGTGCTGGGAAACATGAAATGTCCTTTAACCTCTGGCATGCCAGCGGGCTCCATGAGAACACAGCAGCCTGACTCAGTGAATAAAACGCCCCTCTTCAGTCCAGTGGCTATACAGAAGTGAGCCGGGACTTCGGCCCTCCCTGGGTCCATCTGAATCCAGCCCTGCAAACAATCGGCACTTGGGAGCCGAACACCATTTGCAGCATGTTGGCGCGGTGCCCCCTGAAGAGTGGGGCCCTGTGCAAACAACATTCCCGCACAATGGATGGGCCGGATCTGGCCCATGCTGACTGGTGACTGGCACTACTTGGCATAGGTCACTGAAAGTCCAGGGAGAAGAGGAAATGGCCATGTTTCTGTGACCCATCCGCTGAGGATGTGACCCCCTTTGGGTTCCCAACCCCAAGTTTGAGAACCACTGGCTTAAGGACTCAAAACAATTAGAAACTCAAATAAAATCTGATAGTTCAGCTGATACTTTGGACAAACAACCTAAAGAATCATTGTTGTAGTGGCTCATTACATGCAAAAGCAACATGAATTTAACCACTTGAGATGGGGACTGATGTGGCAATAGATTGGAGGGGAAGTCTGAATTTTTTAGAACAGCAATGGATTTTCACATTGAACACTATTGAACTTTTTGGTATGAACGCAGCAGTTGAATGGATGACACTGATATAGAAGATCACTACTGATTGACCTGAGTGTGGTATCAACTGACTTATAAGTTACCTATTGGAGTTATGTGTCATATTGGCTGGTGAGCATTATCTGTCAAGATAGCCTAAAATCCAAATTTATTATTAGCAAAACAAACCAGAATACTTCATATTGGTGACATACATAAAAACCCTCAACAACTTCAGAATAATTGATCACAAATTATAAACAGAAATATTCAGGAAAAAAACTCAACTCTTGTTCGTTCCAGTTTAACCCATCACTCCCAGGGCCAGCCCAGCTATTAGGCAAGGTTAGGTTGCGGCTTCTGAGGGGTGGCAAAGTGCCACAGCAGTCAAAGAAAAACAACAGGTCGTGACGATCACACAAACTCAAAAAGCCAGCAGCACATTCCTTCACCTGCATGGAGAGTGGGTTCACAAATACAAAGCAAAGTTTAGGATTTAAAAGTAGGATGTCCAATTAAGCATTTTTATGGTATTGTTGTGGGAAGGAAGGTGCTGCAATGATCTTGGGGTGGGGGCTGTAAAGCTTAAGAGTCGCCTAGGGTGCCTACTATCCTTGCAGCTGCCATGTTCCCTTCTTGTCTATTGTAGGGCAGGATGGGGAAGGGAAAACTGCCATATGAGAGCGGAAATAGTGTGGCTTCTCCTTTTTCTGTTTTACACATATAACCTGTACATTTTCATGACATCCACAGTGAACATGTATAAGATAGATTTGCATGCACTCTCTCATGCATATTCATTGCAGATATCCTAAAAAAATTGATAGACGGCATTTGTCCCAAGGACTGGATGGAGAACCACTGGTTTAATCTCATCTTTTCCTGTTCTCCGCAAGTTGCCTGAGAAGAAAGGGGCTGGAGCAGGACAAAGTGGATTGCTCTCTGCTGCTTGAGAACCATCAAGTTCATAGATGTCAAAGTCCCAGCCAGTGCCATCTCCAAAACTGTTGCACTCTGTTTAGGCAATGGAAGAGCAGTTATCACATCACTATTTTATGGGTTGGAAAATATATAAAGCTCTAGAATTTTAGCTCCAGAGCTCCCAGGCAGAAGTGATACCCAGAATTCAGAAGAGGAGCTGCCCAACATCCAGAGTAGTGCTGTACAGAGGGTAATGGTCTGAAACACCCCTTTCCAGGGGCAGGTGGGCACCTTTCTGATTGGAGGGGCTATATAACCCAATCTCTGGCTCCACCCTCAAGCTCTCTAATTGTTGATGTTGTGTTGGGAAAAATATTGGTCTGTCAATGACCCTTTCTAAATATGTTTCACCTTAGAGGATAGGAGCCCTTTAAAGAAAAGGTAATTTGTATTTGAACTCGTGTTACCACACAGATGACAGACTGCTGAGTGAAACAGAGTCACGGGTAAGAGCACTATTTACAAAATTAATCATGAAACAAACAGGACATGCCTTTCTTTTCAACTAGGAAAACAAACATTACAACAGGTCTGGTTATGGGCACCTGGCTCTTACTGCAAAACCTCTCCCAGCTGCTGTCAGTGATATTCCTGCTGTCCTCCTCTTTCAGACTTTACCTCTTCCCCTCTAGCTGCACACATTTTGCCTTAAATGCTGCCAGCTATAACTGGGTATTTTAGCACCTGAGGGGAGGCAAGCACATATGTGCCTTCTTGCTCCTCTCTCTCTCCACTCTGTTCCCTAGCCCTTTTTTCTTTTTTTCCAACCCAACAGAAGTTGGAAAGAATTATACAAAAGGGGCTGAGAAATGTCTTTCTGTCTGGGGGCAAAATTAATCTTTGCAAATGTAACTGAATGAGATAAAACTTGGCACAGGGGGGAAAAAAAACTGTGAAAAGACACAGTCAGTTTGAAAATGGGCCAAATCGGATTGGAGGTTCCAGAGAAATAAACCCCATCCCCCCCCCCCCCCCAAAAGAGATGGCCCATGCAAGAGAGCTCTAACTGCAGTAGCATAAAAAAACCTATATTCAGAAAAATATAGCAGTTAGGGAATTCCTCCTTCCAAACAGACTTTTCCTGTTCTCTGATCTCCCAGTCCCCCAAACAGCCCTCACCCCACACAAACTAATACCCCTGCAACTGCCCCACCACCCCACAACCCTAAACTACTTCCATCATCCCCAAACTGCTTACATAAATAAAAACTACAGGCCCACAACTGCCACACCACACTGCAAGTTGCTCCACCCAAAGAAAACTTCCCCCCTCCAGAAATTGTCCCAATACCCCACAAACTGCCTAACCCCCAAAAACCTACACTGCCACCCTGTAAATTACTCCAATGCCAAAAACTACCCAAGCTGCCCAACTAACCCACAAACATCCACCACTGCCACAAACTAAGCTCTCAGCAACTTCCACAACACCCAGGCGGCCCCACCCCGCAAAACTACTCCCCACAACTGTACCACCACCCTGCAAATTTCTTCACCCCAAAACGTACACTTCACAATGCTCCAACACCCACAAACTGCCTCACCACCACAATCTACCTTCCCATAACTGCCCCACCATCCCACAAACTTCCCTTGTCTCCAGAAACTATCCCACACCTCAAATCTTGCCCCGCAGAACCATCCACTATTCTGCAAATTTCCTTGTCCTCCAAAAATTTACACCTACAACTGCTCCATCATCCCTCAACGTGTCATCACTCACAAAAACTTGCCCCCACAACCACCCCACCACTCCACAAACAGCTCCTACCCTCAAAAACATGCGCCCACAACTCCCTCACATTACTAACTACCCCATCCCCAAATATTACCCCATAAATGCCCCACCATCCATTAAGCTGTCCTACACCAAAATCTATACCTCCACAACTGCCTTAGCACTCACAAACTGCCCCCACTCCCACACACTCCTCTCTCCAACTGCACCACCATCTTCCTAACTATCCTCATCCCCAAAAACTATTCTCCCAGCAGCTTTCCAACTAACCTGCAAACTGTCTCCCACCCCCAAAACTATGCTCCCCCAACTGCCCCAATACCCCACACACTGCTCCACTCCCAAAAAATATTTCCCACAACAGCACCTCCACCCCACAAACTGCACCACCCCTGAAACTACCTTTCCAGCAAATGCCCAACTACCCTGCAAACTGCCCCACTCCCAAAGAATATTCCCACACAATTGCCCCACTAACCTGCAAACTGCCCCATCCTCCAACACTACTTCCACAGCTACCCCAACAGCCCTCAACTACCCCACTCCAACCATTACTCCTTGCAACTGCCCCAACAACCCACAAACTGCTGCCATCTCCAAAAACTACCCCAACTACACCACCCTGAAAACTCCCCTGTTCCCCAAACCTTTCCCCTGCAATTGCCCCACTATCACTCAAAATGTCCCCACTTAAATGCTCTTAATTATGCTGTCTGTCTGGACCTTCTAGTCAGGGAGACTAGCTCGTGGCAGACTGCATTGGTTTCTTGGCTCAGACGTATAAATGCATTTAAAATGTTACTGCTGCCGAAGCTGCTATTCCTCTTTACGCAACTGCCCATCTGGGTCCCGTGTTCTTTTTTCCGAGAGCTGAGATGTATTTTGACGAGATTCATATTGGGAGGTCGTCGATCATGATTCCGCTGGTCTACCATGATTTGATCTCAAGGGACTGGAGGTATGGGGTTCCCGGATATGGAACTGTATTATCATTGATTTTGCTTATGCACCTTGTATCATTGGCAAGCAATCCCCAATGCTGCTTGGGTCCTGCTGTAGGCGGAGTGGATGTACCCGATACCATTAAGAGCAATACCTTTCATGCATCACTCAGATGACCAGCATAGGGTCCTCTCTCATGTTTTTCTTGGACCATTCTGGAGGGGGTGGACCTCATTGTGTCATAAATTCCAGCTGTCACCAAGTCATACTCCTTATACAATACTAGCTGCGTTCCCATTCCATAGAAATCTTGGCCCACGGGCCATGACGTCTGAGGGGTTAGTTTGTTTGATGCATCTCCTAGATGGAGAAAATGTAATGGATGTGAAGAATTTTGAACAGCGGTCACTTTTTAAACCCACTCTGTACCAATATTATCAGTTACGTCATTGCCTGCGATACTCACAGCATGCTCAGGACTATGGTCGTACTCCAAATTTGTGGGAAAAGACATTATTTGAATCCACGCGTTTTTCCGCTCTTCTGGCCAGACTCTATTGTGCCATAGTGGCAGATCACCCAACACAACTCTCAACTCCAGTTCACTGGAATGCTGATCTCCCAACTCTAACAGAAGATTTTTGGACCGAAGTCTACCATTATTCACATCGGTGCTCTCTCTCTCTATTTTAAGTGAATACCCAACTGCGAATTCTTTTCCACATGTCTATTGTGCCTACAGATATCTTTAGGTGGGGATATGCAGACGACCCACTGTGTTGGTGTCTTTGCAGAAATCGGGGAGATTTTTACCATATGTGGTGGTCATGTCCCAAAATACAAGCATTTTGGAATTCAGTGCACAATCGTATCTCACAGATAGTTAAGGTTTCCTTTCCCCTAACTGTAGAGGTCTGGGTTTTGGGGTACCTGTCTCCAGATACCTTTCAATCACGCCACCAATGTGTTATTAATTGCCTGCTCCTTGCAGCTCGATCGATTGTGAGCAGGTTCTGGAAGAGAACATATGAGTCTTCTATAGATGAGTGGATGGTCAAAGTGTGGGATATTTATCGCATGAAGAAACTTACGGCAGACCTACATGGTTGTCCAGAAAATGTGTAGGAGGTGTGGCCCTCTATTCTCCCTCTGCGGGCTTGAGTCTCTCTGTGGATCGGCGAGATGCTATTAACTGGCATATGATCCCTTGCATGTGATTCTCACCTTACTATATATAATTGTGGTGTAGAGTTTCCCGACCACCTCCCACGCTGGTGTACCCTTGAAATCCATTCAGGGGATATTAGCAAGGCTTTTTAGAAGAAGAGGATGGGGTGGGGTATTGAGAAAAGAGGGGAGGGTATGGGAGGGAGGGGGATAGGGGGAGGGAGGGGGGTAGAGGGAAGGGGGCGACGAGAGGGGACTGGGAGGGATGGGGTGAGATGCTTTCCTGACGCCCTCAAAATGTAGAGGGCGGGCCCAGGTCATGTGGGATACAGGCAGGGTGGAGAGTTGGTTGATTGGCTTATCTAACTATTGATGGCATTGGTATAATGATTACAATAATAATAATAAGTTTTGTTCTTGACTGGTTTCTCCACTGCTGAGGAGGGTTTGTATTTCTCTGTTCTCATTTACTGTGTAGTGATGCTGATATTAATTTGGGGCAAGGGAAACTAAGTCTATGGCTGTAACATCTATGCTCTATATGTGGACCTTCAGATGTGTTCATAGTCTCGATGTTTATACCCTGTCTGTTGTGGTAAGGAAGCCTATCCTGAGTTAGGGGAAAGGGAAAAAGGCAAAGAGTTTACCCTAGTAAAAGGGCCCCTTTTGCAAGGTCAGGGTAACAAAGCCACAACCTCACCTAGGAACCAGAAAACCCCCAGCTGGAACAGGTTTCATGTTTCCCCTAGTGAAATAAGGGAGAGTGAATACAGACCTAAGGTCCAAGATCCTTACATCAGTAAGCTCCCTGATTACTCAGGTGCCAGAAGGCAGAGTGATCTCCATCACCTGGGAAGAGAGGAGGTGGGGCTAGAACCCTAGAGATATAAGCCTATGCTAGATTATAGTAAAGGAGGAAGAGAGAGGGTGGAAGGAACACCAGAAGCAAGGGCAGAGGCAAAGGCAAGAAGAGGAGAAAGAGGGAGAGAAGCTGATACAAGCCGAGGCACAGGTACGAGCCTAAGAAGCCTGATTAATGCTGAGCAGAGCAGGAGAAGCCTGACTAATGCTGGGCAGTGCAGAGGAGCAGGAGACACTCTCAGCTCTAACGTGAGGCTGTCAGCTGAGCCTGGTGAGCCAGAAGGAGAGTCAGAGTCTATGCAGCTAGGAGAGCCTGATGCTGAGCTGAATACTGGGTCAGACCAAGGTCCATCAAGCCCAGTATTTATTTATTTTATTTATTTAGTATACATTTGTATACTGCTACTTCCAGCGATCAGCAGCGGTTTTGATTACAGATTGGAAATTGTCAAATCATGACAGGAAATTTTTGAGGTATAAACACATTGATTAGACAGGAAGCACAGCACACAGAGAACTATTTTACAGGGAACATGGGCTATGGAGGGTTAAGTGGCTTGCCCAAGACCACAAGGAGCACCTGTGGGACTAGAAACCCCAGTCCTTCCGGCCCAAGGTTGCTGTCCTCTAGTGGGATTTGAACCCCCGACCTTCCGACCCGAAGTACCTTCCCCAACCACTAGGCCACTCCTCCACTCTAACAGTATTCTGTTTCCAACAGTGGCCAATCTAGGTCATATGTACCTAGCAGTTTCCCCAAGAGACACAAGTTCCACAATGCTTGTACTGGGTCAAGCATTGATATCTTCGGTCACTTCTTAATAATGGTTTATGGACCTTTCCTCCAGGAACTTGTCCAAACCTTTTTTAAACCCAGCTACACTAACAGCCTTTACTACATCCTCCGGTAACAAATTCCAGAGTTTGATTACACGTTGAGTGAAAAAATATTTTCTTTTATTAGTCTTAAATAGTTTACCCTGTAGCTTCATTGCATGTCCCCTAGTCTTTCTATATTCTGATAAGGTAAACAATGAAGACACCCTCATGGATTGCTCTTTGTGCCAAGCCTTAGCCACAGAAGGGTTGAAGGAAAGCCAGCCCTGAGAGAAAGTCCTCTAGAGAAAGGTAACCATAAGAAGCAGGTAGATGGATTGTAAATTCCCACGTGGTAAAGAGGGGATGTTTTATTAAGACGTAAGAACAAGCTGGAGTTAATTAATTAATTAACTGTGAGGAAAAAGCTTTCTTTTTACTCTTGAATTTTTCCTGAGAAACCTGAATAGAACTTTGCTTGCATGTTGAAAGTTTGTTCCTGTTTGGAGTTTTTGTTTTGCTTGTTAATTGGAAAACAGCCTGGAAAGGTTTGAGACTGGAAAAGAAGGCAAACTGCCACAGAAGAAAGCCTGTTTTGTGTTATGTGCTTTAACCAGCAAGGCTAAAGGAAGCTGGTAGCCTTGCTGTTAAAAGGCTATGTTTTTCTAAGCTGAAGAATACTTTAAGCTGCCATTTTGGTTTTGGGTTTTGTTTTGCTTATAACCTGTTGTACTTTGAAGAAGCCTGGAGAAGTATGCCTGAATGTGGTATTTTTTTTTTTTTGTGCTCAATAAATTTCGGTCATTGCCTTACCCCAAGGAGCCCGACTACAGCTTTCTACCTGAAGCCCATATATAGTGCAATTAAACTACATTTCCCAGAAAACATTGCGGGGAATTAGTCAGTTAAGTCTGAAAGCGGAAAGGTCCTCATGCAACCACGCACCTCTAAGCTAGAGGCGAGTGGCGAGGGCATGACACTGTACTGGGGCGGAATGTGTAATTTTTCTGTAAGACCTGAATAAAAATCATTTACATAAAAAAATGTCCCCACTTTCAGAAACCTATTCCCACAACTGCCCCACTATCCAACCAACAGCCTCAACCCCCAAAACACTTGCTCCCACAACTGCTTCACCACCATACTAACTGCCCATCACTCACAAACTACATTCCTACAAGTGCTGCAACCCCCAAAACTATCCCTGCAACTTCGCCCAATCTCAACAACTACTTTAGCAGACCCACCTTCCCAAACTGACTCTACTCTCAAACACTTCCCAGTAACTACTCCACAACTCTGCAAACTACCTCATCCCAAAAAACTACCCCCTGCAACTGCTGCTCCCCAAAAATTACTCCTACAAATGCCCTACCACCCTGAAAATTGCCCCACCCCAAAACTGCTCTCCTGCAGCTGTTCCACTACCCTGCAAGTTACCCAACCCCTAAAACAGGCCCCTGCAACTGCCCCACCATCTTGTTACTTGCCTCCATCTTACCAAACTATGCAACTACCTCAACATGTTATGAATGCCCCTGCTCAATATACATTACCAAGTTTAAATTATAATGTAAACTACTTTGATTGAAATGATAGTGGTATAAAAAAACTTGCTAAATAAACATGCCTCAAAATTCCCTTTCTACCCAAAATTACCCCCTACTACTGTACCTCAACACACTCCAAATTCCCGCCACCATAAAAAATTATTCCTGCCACTGCTCCTAACTACCCCTCTGCCCCCCACACAGAACACATACACAGTGCACATGCAACAGAGCTATACAAAAACATGCACACACATACATACAAACACAGCCATGCTTCCTAACGGAAAAGTGAGGTTACTTACCTGTAACGGGGGTTCTCTGTGGACAGCAAGCTAAGTCATCTACACCTGGTGACATCAACCGATGGCACCATAGATGGAAATGTTCTCCAGAGCTCAGAAAGGCAAGCTATTCTGAGCATGTGCCTAGGTAGCCCTGCCTCCTGGCCTGCCCCTAGCTAGCCCAGTTTGTCCCAAGCCATGACCTTACTGCTAGGTTGGCAGGAGACTTGAGTCGTGTGGTAGTTGGGAGGTGGGAGAGATATGTGTGGTTGACTTATTCTGCTGTCCACAGAGAACCCCCATTACAGGTAAGTAACCTCGCTTTCTCCATGGACAAGCGGGATGCGTTAGCCACATCTGGTGCCTCACTAGCTGTGCCACCAGGACACTGTGGTGGATGAGAGGGAGGCGGACAACTGAGTGTGCATAATAGGTCCCAATGGCTTAGGCCGGTCCCTAGCACGACAGCTTGCAGTGTCTCGTGGATGTAACGCTTTATTAACCTCATGCATATAACACTAGGCATTAGCACACTGATCAGCGTGGTAACTTGAAACAGCAACCAGGCCAGTGCAACTGGGCAGTGTAGCAACTCAAACCATCCACAACAGCAACAGTGTCAGTGCAACTGGGCAATGTAATCAATCCTAGTGATAACAGCGACAATCCCAGCACAAATGGGTAACGTAATCACTTGGAACAATGCAATGGGTAACTCATAGTAATCTGTAACATATCGTGGTACATGAAGGGCAGGTTTAGGGAATCCGATAGACACTTCACAGCAATAGGAGAGGTCCATTGCCACAGGGTGATAGGCGAAGCTGCCAGTGGCAGATCGCTGCCAGGTCCAGTGTACAGTTCACTTGGGGAGTTGCAGGCACCGCAGCTGCTAGTACTGCTGGGCCGAAAGAGCTGTCCGTCAGCACCTCGTGGTCGAGGCAGTAGTAGTGCCTCTGGAAGGTATCTATGGAGGGTTCACAACAAGACATATGTACAATCTCGCTGAAAACCAGGCAGCACAAGAAGGCAAGAAAGTAAAGCAAAAGTCCTTTATTAACAACCCCAACACGGTCGTATTTTGGCAAAGCCTTCATCAGGGGGAACCTCAAAGAGAACAATAATACTAAAACTCATTAAAATAGTGGATACAAAATACATAGATGTGCAAAGATAAAAAATAGTTAATACAAATAGTTAATTCAAAATAAATAAATGTATGATATGCATGTAATCACTAAAAAACAAATGTATAAAGAATAGAAACATAGAAACATGATGACAGAAAAAGACCACATGGCCTATTTAGTCTGTCCTTTCAAATCAACTACAATAGTCCCCTTTTTATCTTTAGAGATCCTCTGTGTTTGTCCCATGCTTTTTTGAATTCAGATACTCTCCTCATCTCTACCACCTCCACTGGGAGACTATTCCACGCATCTACCACTCTTTCTGTAAAGAAATATTTCCGCATATTACTTCTGAGTCTATCCCCTTTCACTCTCATCCTATGTCCCCTCATAGCAGAGCTTGCTTTAAATTGAAAGAGACCCTCTTGTGCATTTATGCCACAGAGGTATTTACATGTCTCTGTCATATCGCCCCTCTCCCAACTTTCCTCTAAAGCAGCGGTTCTCGACCTGTGGGTCGCGACCCCCACAGGGGTCACCACAGGATTTAGCAGGGGTCGCTTCACTCCGCCAGGGGGCTGACATGGATGGAGGGGGATGACATGGATGGATGGAGGGAGGGGGGCTGACATGGACAGAGGGGGGCTGACATGGAAGGAGGGAGAGGGGCTGATATGGACAGAGGGGGCTGACGAGGGAGGGAGGGGGCTGACATGGGTGGAGGGAGGGGGCTGACATGGATGGATGGAGGGAGGCTGACATGGACAGAGGGGGGCTGACATGGAGGGAAGGAGGGGGCTGACATGGACAAAGTGGAGAGACAGGGGGATATACTGGACAGACAGGGGATAAATGCTGGACAGAGGGGAGAGAGAGTGCAGGTTAGGATTATTATGGGCAGATGAGGGGGCTAGGACTGGTAATGGGTTGATTAGGGAAGGCTAGGACTGGGAATGGACTGATCAAGGGAGGGGGTTGGGACTGGTAATGGGCTGATAGGTGGGTAGGACTGGTAATGGACTGATGGGGTGGGGTAGGACTGTTAATGGACTGATGGGGGGCTAGCATTGGAAATGAGCTGATCGGGGAGGTTAGGATCGTAAATGGGCTGATTAGAGGAGGCTAGGACTGGTAATGGGCTGATGGGGGGGGGGGTAGGACTGGTAATGGGCTGATTAGGGGAGCCTAGCACTGGTAATGGGGTTGAGGAGGGACTAGCACTGGAAATGAGCTGATTAGGGGCGGCTAGGACTGGTAATGTGCTGATGGGGTGGGGTAGGACTGGGACTGATAGGAGGCTAGCATTGGAACTGAGTTGATCGGGGGGGGGCTATGACTGGAAATGGGCTGATTAGTGGAGGTTAGGACTGGTAATGAGCTGATGGGGGGTAGGATTGGTATTGGGCTGCTTAGGGGAGGCTAGCACTGGTAATGGGGTTGAGGGGGGACTAGCACTGGGAGTGAGCTGATTGGGGGGCTTCGACTGTGAATGGGCTGATGGTGGGGAGGGGAGGATAGAGCTGCTGGCCTTGGAAGAACACTGGGGGCTAGGGCTACAAATGGGCTGATGCGAGGGGATGGGAGAATGGGACTGGAAGGGAGTGGATGCTGAGAGGGGCTGCCATGGTATTTGTACTAGAAGGGACTGGTCAGTGGGGAAGGAGGGGGACTGGAAGGAAATGGACACCAGTGGCAGTCATGGGAATGCAAGTTGACATTGGAAGGTACTGGGAGTGAGGAATGGAAAGGGGCTGATACTGGGGAGGGTTACTGGGACTGGAAATAGGCTGCTGGAAAGAAGTGAAGAAAACAAAAGAAGAGATAAGAAATGGCAGATGGACCATAGACCACAGAAAGAGAGCTAAGAGAAGACAGGAAAGCAGAAGCCTCAGATCGGCACCAGCATGATCACAGAATAAATTGGTCAGACAGCAAAGGTAGAAAAAATAATTTTATCTCATATTAGTGATTTGACTACAAAATCATAATAATTTTGAAATCAAACATTGTTACTTGTTATTGTGATTAATTATTGTGGTTTAAATAAGTAAAATTTATTAATAAAAACATATTGCAAAGGCCGATAATATATTAATAATTCAACAAATGATTACAGCAACAATGGGTTAACGGTAAAGGAAGAGAGATACATTTGATTTTATCATTTATTTACATTCTCTTATATACCGCGCTATTCTGCATCAGTGCAGTTTACATTGAACAAACTGAAATTACATTGAACAGGGCATTATAACTTGAAGAAAACTATTTTACAGGGAACATGGGCTATGGAGGTTTAAGTGGCTTGCCCAAGACCACAAGGAGCACCTGTGGGACTAGAAACCCCAGTCCTTCTTATTTATTTTATTTATTTATATTTCTTATATACCGCACTATTTGCAATCAGCGCGGTTCACATGGAACAGAAACATCCGACAACTTAAATATGTCTGGTCATTACATTAAACAGGAAATGCAACTTGGAAAAAGGGTACACTATATACATATGAGGTGTACTGAGAAAGGATAATGTTTGGTGTTTACATTGTAGGGGACACCTGTTGCGAGGGCTTGCCTAGTTGACTACTATTATTATTATATTATTATATATTATTATATACTATATCTGGCCCAAGGTTGCTGTCCTCTAGTGGGATTTTAACCCCTGACCTTCCGGCCTGAAGTACCTTGCCCCAACCACTAGGCCACTCCTCCACTCCACATCATTGGGGGTCATCACAAGTTGACCAATGGTAAAAGGGGTCACGGTAGAAAAAAGGTTGAGAACCACTGCTCTAAAGTATATGAATTAAGATCTTTAAGTCTGTCCTCATATGCTTCATAACGAAGACCACTAACCATTTTAGTAGCCACCCTCTGCACCAACTCCAACCTGCCTAGATAGGCCATATGGTCTTTTTCTGTTGTCGTGTTTCTATGTTCTATATCTCTAAAGGAAAAAAGAGGAATGTTGTAGTGGCTGATATGGAAGGACAGACTAGATAGGCCATGTGGTCTTTTTCTGTCGTCATGTTTCTATGTTTCTATATCCTTCTGAAGGTGTGGTCTCCAGAACTGCACACAATACTCCAAATGAGGTCGCACAAGAGTTTTATACAGAGGCATTATCACCTCCTTTTTTCTGCTGACCATTCCTCTCCCTATACACCCAAGCATCCTTCTGGCTTTCGCAGTTGCCTTTTCTACCTGTTTAATGCAAAAATGAACCTTAAATTTAAATTTATTTGTCGGAAGATCAGCCATGAAGTAAATTACTCCTCGAAGCTGTTACTTCCATTTTAATTAATAAATGTGTATACATGCCCCCTAAAGAGCAAAAAAAGGTGGAAAATAAACCACTATATAGGTGCCACCTTTAAAATAGCCCAAAGACTTATTTAAAATCAGTCAACTTAACTGAATCGTCGTAGATCATCTGGTCCTTCAAAGTTAGCCAGAAATTTTCAACTTCTTAGAATTATCAAAAGGAAGCTTTACAAAGTCAGCAGTTAACCAAGGAGAGCATGCGTCGGCGTTTCAGAACGGCAGAGACGCCTTTTGGAAATCATTTATCGGCATGGCAGTATTTGAAGCGTTGAGACAGGGCAAACAACTTTAATATGCCCGAAACGCAGTGCTGTGTTCTCCTTGGATAACTGCTGACTTTGTAAAGCTTCCTTTTGATAATTCTAAGAAGTACAGCACCTGGGAGCGGGTTAGCAGGGTAGGTGGACCCACAGGAACACACACTGAGGGTGCTATGGAAGACATATGGGGGTGGCAAGCTTGTACCTAGACCTTTGGGACGAGCACGTACAGGGTAGCGCAGTGACAGTTGTGGTCAACGGTCTCGAGGGCAGCAGACAGGTCCCAGAGGGGATGGACAGGCTACAGGCCCTTGGACCTGGCCAGGAACACGTCAGTGGCGTGTTTGGGTGGGGACAATTGGGTACTGTGTCATGACGAACTGCCAGACTGTGACGGGTCTAGGGGGTTATGAGAGATGTTGATGTGAAGCTGGTGTGTTTGTTGCACAGCTCCAACATGACATATGTATGTTTCCCTTGTGTTTCTCGATAAACAGGACATGCTTGGAGATGTTCCAGGTGCTGTAGTGCAGTGTCAGCTGTGTGTACCTCATTCAATGTGCAGGACACTGGGGTAGGTGGACATACAGGTGATTTATGTGTGTGGACAGTCAGGAGCAACACATGTCACAGGTTATCTGTCTATTGCACATATGTTGTGGGTGACCTATTTATCAGGCTCCCCGGTACCCCATATGGTGATGATGGCCACACATATCCACATGTGTTCATGCGCAGTTTGTCTTCTCCAGCACTGTCTCTGGGACACATCCAACAGGGCTGTGTGTGTGTACAGGTCCTAGGTGTTCCGGTGGTGGACCCCACTTTCACTCTTCCATGACATTGTGGCATCGGCCAACAGCAGTGTATCATAGCATTTGCCAGGCCTTTATCTCCACTATTCGCCCATTGTGCACATTCAGGCCGTATGTTACTGGTGCTACGCTTACCTTCTCATACTGTGTGGGTGGGTGGTGGCTCTGTTATGATACAGTGTGCATGCAATTTGCACTATCATTTGGTGTGAGGGGTCTGACGTTGGGGGAGGACTAGAATGGAATGGAGCTGGGAGAGTGAAATGGAGAGGGGAAAAAATATTTTATGTGGGAGGGAAGACAAATCTACAATTGGCCGGATATTGGGAGAGTAAGTGGGGATTGAGGATAGAGGGGTAAAATTTGAGTGGATGAAATAGGAATGAGGAAAGAGCAAAAGGAGAAAGATTAGTATGTTAAAGCAGATGTAGAGAGAGAATGGAAAACAACTAGAAGAGAGAAGAAAGGACAAATGGGCAGCAGACGATGGAGAGTTAGCAGAAGACACGAAGAAACCAGAAGAAAGTGGCTGGAGCAATTGCAACTGAAAAAAATGCATAAAAGGTAGAAAAATATCTCTTTATTTTGAATTTATTAACTGGAATATGTCAGCTCTGGGAAATGTGCATCATTAACATCTGCGCTTTGTTTAGTACAAGAGGAAATTAATTTATAGTTTTATTTCTACAGTGTTGTTGTACATTCCAAGTTTGGCTTTTGGGGTTCCCAGTTTTAATTATTGTCTTCCTATTTCTAAATTGTGATTCCTTGTTTGGTGATGGTCTATGTTCTGCATGTGTAATTGAGCTGAGGTATTCTGTTTATGTAATTCCTATTTGACATTGCCACTTGTTCTCTTTCCCCAGTAGGTCATGTATTGTTATTCTCTGAAATGTATTGGTTTAATATTTGCAGTGTTTCCTTTTGATAGATAGGCTATGGTGCTTTGTGAGTCCTGGTAGTGCTGTTAGGATACGGCGGGTTTGCTATGGGTTCTAAATGGGCAGTGTTTGTAGTAGTTTCTAATGTGCCTGGCGATTGGCACTGGATTATAGTAATGTAGAAATCTTTTAGTCTTTCTTTATCCGTACACTCATTAAGAGGCATGTTTACTAAAAGTTAGTGTATGGTAACATTATGCAAATATTTATGCAAAGGAGGCCCCGCACAGTCTCCGCATATGGCCCCGCACTCCCCTTGGGCCTCCCCTGGACGCGACGACTAATTTGACTACTGTTGTCTCCTTGCAAACTCAGCAATTGCAGCTAAAACTTCAGGATCAAGCTGCTGCAATTATTTTGCAGCACACAGCAATTGAAGAGTTAAAAATAACTGTTATGGACCATGCAACCAAGATTGATTCAGTTTGTGACTCTAACTCTGCTATCATAAAGGATTTCACAGCTACTCGTTTTAAGCTGGAAGCCCTTGAAAATGCAACTAGGGCTTCCAACTTGCGATTTATAAACTTTCCAAAATCTGCAGCTGTTTCAGTGTTCCGTAAATATTTACTGGAGAATCTGCTAGTTCCTAAGGAAATGATTCCATCTGTTTCTCATATCTATTATTTGTCAGCTGGGAAGAAACAGCCTGCAGGTGAATCTGAAGTTAGGGATACTTTAAATGAATTGGACTTGGAAGATTTGCAGACTGAATCATTGATTTCTGATACTTTGTTAGTTACTTGTGCATAATCAGTTGATAGAGACTGGATTCTCAAGTTGCTCTTTAAAAAAATGATCTGTCCCTTTTCTTGGGTTTAATATTAGGGTTTTTCCAGACTTGACAAGAGAAACACAGAAACATTGCAGGGAATTTCTTGTGTTAAAAAATGGTGTATGGCAGATGGGGTCTTGTTCTTTTTAAAATACCTTTGCAAATGCTTAGTAAAATACAATTCTGTTAATTATATATTTTATCAGCCTTCTGAGCTGACTGCTTGGATCAATGCTAACTGCTTGTATCAATGCTAAGCAAATTACCTCTTCTCCTAGAATACATGTCCATGTAAATGACCTGGAAATGGGAATAACGAGTAAGGTAATCAAATTTGCAGATGACACAAAACTATTCAAAGTTGTTAAAACCCATGAGGATTGTGAAAAATTGCAAGAGGACCTTGATAAATTGGAAGACTGGGCATCCAAATGGCATATGAAATTTAATGTGGACAAGGACAAAGTTATGCACCTAGGAAAGAACAACTCAAAGAGTAAATTAGACTTACCTGCTAATTGTTGTTCCTGGAGGAACTCCAGTCTAGTCCCGAACTTCTGAGTTGTGATCCTCTCACAGCAGCTTGGAGACTGAGACAAGTCATCTTTTTTCTGATGACCACTGGTATATCCCTCTTGGATCCGCCTCCTCACTCCAGTAACCTACTGACCAAGCAGACTCACCGGAGCAACCATTAAGTATTAAACTTTAACAACAACAAACCTAGCATAAAATTATAACAGAGGGTCACCGACCCTTCACTAACTCGTCTGTGAAAATTACTGAGGTCCACCCTCCCCATTAAACGAGAGGGAAGGAGCTTAGCAGGTAAGTCTAATTTACTCTTCCTAATCATCCCTCCAGTCTAGTCCCAAACCTCTGAGTAAGTAACAGAGCAGTAAAGAAAAATTCAACGGGAGGGACCCGCTAGACCAGCCTGAAGCACCGCCGATCCAAAACAAGTATCCCTTTCCGCCTGAAGATCGAGACGGCAATGCTTGACAAAGGAATTCAGCGACGACTAGGTAGCCACTTTACAAATTTCCACCGCTGGTACTAACTGGGACTCAGCCCAGGACGCCGCCTGTGAGTGAGCGTCGAGTGAGCCCGCAAACCCTCGGGAACCGGCTTTCCTTTCAAAATATATGCGGACGCGACAGCCGCCTTAATCCATCTAGAAATGGAGGCCTTGGAAGCTGCCTGCCCCTGCCGCGATCCCCCGAATAGTACGAAGAGACGATCTGATCATCGAAAAGCTACTGTTCTACGGATGTAGATCTTCAAAGCCCGCCGCACGTCTAAGCCATGGAGCCTTTGAGTAGAAGAATCCTTCGATGCCTCCACGAATACCGGCAAAGAGACCATCTGATTTACATGAAACACCAAGACCACCTTAGGCAAAAAAGACGGCACGGGTCGCAAAACTACTTTAGACTTATAGAACTCCAAAAAAGGCTTCCTACAAGATAACGCTTGTAACTTGGAAATGCGCCTTGCCGAGCACATCACTACCAGGAACACCACCTTAATGGTAAGATCCTTCAAAGTCGCCCCCGACAAAGGCTCAAATGGTTCCTTAACCAACGCCTCTAAGACCAGAGGAAGATTCCAACTAGGGACCATCGACCTACGTGGTGGCCGAAGAAGAGACACTGCCCGTAAGAAACGTTTAACATCAGGATGACAACCAAGCAGCTTACCGCCTATTTTACCCCTATAGCAGGCCAAGGCCGCCGCTAAACCTTTCTCCAGTCCCCTTTGCAAAAAGGCTAACACCTGCGGGATGGAGGCCCTCATTGCTGGCGCCTGATTGTCCCCACACCAGGCCTCAAAAACCCGCCAGATGCGCACATATGCTAAAGAGGTGGATCTTTTCCTAGCCCTTAACAAGGTGGAAAAGTCGGAAATAGAGTATCCCCTTGCCATCAGCCTAGCCCTCTCAAGAGCCAGGCCGTAAGCGAGAATCGATCCACTTGAGGCATGCAAAGCGGCCCTTGGGACAGAAGATCCACCCGAAGGGGAAGGTGCCACAGCTTCTCCACCAAGAGCTGCATCAGGTCTGCGTACCATGGACGCCTTGGCCAATCCAGCACTATCAGCAGCACCCTGCCCTTGTGATGTTCGATACGCTGTATTATCCTTCCTATCAACACCCACTGAGGAAACACATACAGCAGCCGCTCCTGCTCTCTTCTTCTGCTGAAGAACCGATCAACCTTTGCCGACTGGAAGGTCATCATGAGATCCATCACCGGAGGTCCCCAGCGACGTACCAGCATTTCGAACACTTCTTGATGCAGACTCCACTCTCCTGGATCCACTTGCACTCAGCTCAAGAAGTCTGCTTGCACGTTGTCCACCCCTGCCACATGTGCCGCTGACACTGCTCACAGATTTTGTTTGGCCCTCTCAAATAGCTGCTCTGCCTCTTCCTCCAGAGGAGCACTGCTGGTACCCCCCTGGTGATTGATGTAGGCTACCGCCGTGGCATTGTCGGAAAACACCCGAACGGCCACATTGCAAAGAGAAGGCTGGAACGCTTGCAGCATGAGCCTTACCAATCTGTTGATGGACCAAGTCCTTTCGTCCTCTGACCACTGACCCTGTGTGAACATCCCTTGGAAATGCACTCCCCATCCAAACAGACTGGCATCTGTAGTCAGCGGGAGCCAACAAGGTGCTTCCAATGGCATCCCGCTCTCGAGATGCTTCGCCTGAAGCCACCACTGCAACACTAGATGCGTCTCCGGTAAGCAGGGTAACCGTTGAGACAACCGATCAGTCTGGTGAGACCAACGCCTGAGCAGCGCCCTTTGTAATGGTCTCATGTGTGCTCTCGCCCACTGAACTAGATCTATTGTCGCTACCATGGTCCCGAGCAATTACAGGTAATGCCACGCCGTGGGCGACGCTCTGCTCAGAAAACGCTGGACTAAACGACGTAATCCTATCGCACACTGATGGGGAATGAACACTCTCCCCGCCTGTGAATCAAAACAAGCCCCTAAGTACAGTATCTCCTGAGACGGGACCAAACTGCTCTTTGCCTTGTTGACCACCCAACCAAGGTCCTGCAAGAACTTTACCACCTTTGCTGTTGCCGATACGCTTTCGCTTCAGGACTTCGTGTGAATCAACCAATCATCTAGGTACGGATGCACTAGTACGCCTTCTTTTCGCAACGCCGCCACCATGACGACCATCACCTTGGTGAACGTCCTCGGGGCCGTGGCCAATCCGAACGGCAAGGCTCGGAATTGAAAATGCCCCATTGGCACCACAAACCGGAGATACTTTGATGTTCCGAGTGAATTGGGATGTGTAGGTAAGTTTCCGATAGATCCAGGGAGGTAAGAAACTCCCCCTTTCATAACACAACTATAACCGACCTCAAGGTCTCCATACGAAAATGGGATACCCGGAGACACCGATTCACTCCTTTTAGGTCTAAGATCGGACGAAACGTTCCGTCCTTTTTGGGCACCACAAAATAAATGGAGTATCGACCTAACTTGCATTGGTCTTGAGGAACCGGAACCACCGCCTTGAGGGCGATCAGCCTCTTGAGCATTTCCCGCACTGCGGCCCTCTTGACAGGCGACTTGCATGGGGATTGAACAAAGAATTCTCTTACTGGCTGCTGAAATTCCAAGGCATAACCCTCCTGAATGACCTCCAGCACCCACCTGTCTGACGTAATCTGGACCCAGGCCAGAAGAAACTCCCGCAGGCGACCCCCTATGGGCTCCAAGCCTGCCTGGGCCCGCCTGACTTCATTGGGCTTTTCGCAGATTTGAGGAAGCGGACGGCGCCCCAAAGCCCCTTCCGGCTCCCCAAAATCCACGAAACCCCTGCGTTCTGCTAGGGAAACATGCTCTCTGAGCCTGGCCGAATCTAGGGTATCGAAACCTCCTAAATTCCCTCTGTTGACCCTTTGGGGCAGAGGAAGACCTCCCAGGCTTCTGCTTATCTTCCGGGAGATGGCCCTCTTTGGATTCTCCGAGATCTTTCACTAGCTTCTCCAAATCCTTACCAAACAACAATTTGCCTCGAAATGGCAGCTTGCTTAGACGGGATTTAGAGGAACCATCCGCTGCCCAATTGAGCAGCCAAAGATAACGGCGCGCCGCTACAGCAGACGCCATACTCTTCGACAATCCCCTAATGAGGTCATACTGGATATCTGCTAAATACGCCGTAGCAGATTCCAACTTTTCCATGTCGCCGACCGCAGCCTCCCCTTGGTCCCCTTGCACCCTCTGAGACCAGCGAAGGGAAGCCCTCGTCATCCATGCTCCACAAATGGCAGCTTGTATAGACAAAGCATTCACATCAATAACCTGCTTCAGCAAGGCCTCCAACCGCCTGTCCTGAGTATCCTTGAGCGCTGCACTACCCTCTACTGGAATCGTAGACTTCTTCGTGACAGCCGAGACAGCGGCATCCACCTTTGGGGACTTAAACAATTCCTTATCCTGGTCCACCAAAGGGTAAAGGCGTCCCATAACCCTGGAACCTTTTAAACTTGCCTCCGGCATATCCCACTCCTCCTGGATCATTTCCCGGATAACCCTGTGTACCTGAAACGCCCTCTGTGTCTTCCAAAACACCTGCAACAGGGGATCCTCCAAGGTAGCATCCCCTGCAGGTCCAGGAGTAGGCATATTGAGAGCTCTTAGCGTCTCTGAGATGAGCGCCGGGAGCTCTTTTCTTCTGAAGAGACGGACAACCCGTGCTTGATCCTCTCTTTCCGTTATCTCTCCTTCTTCCAGGTCCTCTCCTAATTCATCTTCGAGCTCACCCTCCTCAGAGAGACCTCCCTCTGAGTCCAACGCAGAGTCCTTCAGATCCTTTTCCCTTCTGACTCTCTTAACCGGGCCGCCCGCTGTCTCCATACTCAAAGGAGTAAGAGGTTGCTTTTCTCCACTGGTCCCCAACTCAGGACCGGATACTGGCCCTCCCCGTTGCCCCCCAAAGGCTTGTTGAATAAGGGCCACAAACTCTGAGGAAAAAATGGCCGCGAGGCCCCCAGGCAATGCTGGCTGAGAAGGAGGAAGATCTGGAGCGGTCAGGCTCGCCAGGCGCCAAATCCAGGGAAGCAGCCTCCTGCCCATCCAGCACCGTCTTCTGCCTCCCTACTGCCCCTTCCAAGGAGTTCTCCATGGCCGCAGCCTCCAGAGTACACCCCTTGCAGACCCCTGACTCTGCCAAAGAAGCCTTCCTAGAGCCGCAGACAAGGCAACCGGCTTAGAAGGCATTCCTGTGACCCCCCGGCAGTGTCACCACTCAGAAGTACACTTGCAGAGTCAGAGAACAAAAAAGGAGAAACGCGGGGTCCCGTCATTTTTTTTTTTTTAAACCAAAGAAAACGTAAAACTCGCTCCTGCTAGGGCCCCCGAGCTATAAAAAGTGCAAACAGGCGCGAAACGAAGCTGTTCCACGAGGTTAGGGCCTGCCAAAAGACAGAAATTAGGCACGGCTGTTCCCGCACCGCCGACATGTGGTAGGCCCGCCGTCGGAACAAATGACCGCCCCCAAACCGCTCCAAAACCTCTTTGCGGCGGTTCCAAAGGCAGAGAGCAGCCCTTACCTTATGGACTTTTACACCACAATGCAGCCAGTGCCCTCGGGGAGAGATCCTGTGCTTTGCTCTACCGATCGGCTGCCTGTCAGAGTCGGGAGCTGAGCAGTGCAAATGAGAAGGAAGCGTCCCAGCACTGAGCACACGCCCGGTTAAGGCTCTTCACAGTGCCGAGCAGGCAGAACGTCTGCGAGGCGCTGACTGACACTCCCGCCGGCTCCTGCACTCCTGCCCCCAGATGGACGGACCAATGAGCCTCTCGTCCACCGGGTCGCAGGCTAACTCACCACTCACTAAATCTCCTTACCAATAAGACAATGAGGGGAAGGAAGGAGGGGGAGGGAGGGGAGGAAAGAGGGGCCAGACCTCAGCAAAAGATCTCTCAGTCAACCCCACTCCCCCAAGGTAATTCTATTCTTCTTCACAATTTCTTCTTTTCCTCCTTTTTATATATATATATATATATTCCTCTTTAAGTAATCTATATCTTAATCGTTCCTCTAGTGAGCCTGGACCTCTGGGCTCACCCAACCTCCAGCTGCATGGAGACTGACAACTGGAGTGAGAAGGCAGATCCAGGAGGGATATACCAGTGGTCATCAGAAAAAAGATGATGGGTCTCAGTCTCCAAGCTGCTGTGAGAGGATCACAACTCAGACGTTCGGGACTAAACTGGAGGGACGATGAAGAACTATGGTTACATGATACAAGGATCCACATTAGGAACCAACACCCAGGAAAAAGATTTAGGCGTCATTGTGGATAACATGTTGAAACCCTCCACCCAGTGTGCAGCGGTGGCCAAGAAGGCAAATAGAATGCTAGGAATCATAAGGAAAGGAATGGAGAATAAAACAAAGGATATTATAATGCCTCTGTATCGTTCCATGGTGCGATCGCACCTTGAATATTGTGTGCAGTTCTGGTCGCTGTATCTTAAAAAGGATATAGCGGAATCAGAAAAGGTACAGAGAAGAGCCACCAAAATGGTAAAGGGGATAGAAGGATACCCATATAAAGAGAGACTAAAAAGGTTAGGGCTCTTTAACCTGGAAGAGAGATGTCTGAGGGTAAATGTGGATCGATTGTTTATGCCATCAAAATATAGAAAGACTAGGGGACATAAAATGAAGCTACAAGGTAACCTATTTAAGACTAATAAGAGAAAATAGTTTTTCACTCAACATGTAATCAAACTCTGGAATTCGTTACCGAAGGATGTAGTAAAAGCCGTTAGTGTAGCCGGGCTTAAAAAAGGTTTGGACAAGTTCCTGGAGCAAAGGTACATAAACCATTA
This sequence comes from Ichthyophis bannanicus, assembly GCA_033557465.1. Lineage (NCBI taxonomy): Eukaryota > Metazoa > Chordata > Amphibia > Gymnophiona > Ichthyophiidae > Ichthyophis > Ichthyophis bannanicus. The sequence goes on from CM066035.1 coordinate 783,257,012, forward strand.
TTAAAGAGGACCTGTGATATCCACTGCTTGACCCAATACAAGCACTGTGGAATTTGTGTCTTTTGGGGAAACTGCTAGGTACTTATGACCTAGATTAGCCACTGCTGGAAACAGGATACTGGGCTTGATGGACCTTAGTCTGACCTAGTATGGCATATCTTATGTTCTTAAAGAAATTGACGCTTGTATGTTTATACGCTGTTGTGGTCAGGCTTTATTTTCCTTCTATTTTTGCTTCCTACCCCTTGGGTGGGTAGTTTCTTTTCCATGGTGTAAGCAGATCCCCTCAATATTGTGGGTTTGTGGGATTTAATTCTTAGTATTTTTGTTATATTATATTCTTGATCATGTTTATTTTTTTTTCCTCAATAAATGGATGCTTGTAATTAATGTTAAAATTCAATTTAAAAAAAGAAACATACAAAGGGTAGTCCCTGCTACAGGACATTTACAGTCTAGTCAAGATGAACAGTCATAGTAACATAGTAACATAGTAACTGACGGCAGATAAAGACCAGCATGGTCCATCCAGTCTGCCCAGCAAGATACGGCAAGAGTAGGTGCACCTGTCACTCTGTGCAGGCCACCCCTCCCCATGTCTTTGTTTAGAGGTGGACCCACCACTCCATGTAGGACACCCCTATTTGTTGAGAAGTTAGATGGTTCAGTTTATTTTGTTTTTATCCTGTTGCTGTAAAGGGATCCGCTGTGCTTGTCCCATGCTGTTTTGAATTCCGTCACCGTGTTTACCCTCACCACTTCCATCGGGACAGCATTCCAAGCATCCACCACCCTTTCAGTGAAAAAATATTTCCTGACATTGCCTTTCAATTTTCCACCTTGCAGCTTCATGTTATGCCCTCTAGTTTTGTAGCTTCCCCGTCTTTGGAAGAGGTTTGTTTGTTCATCGTTCCTCTTTAAGTATTTAAAGGTCTGAATCATATCTCCTCTATCCCTCCTCTCCTCCAAAGTGTACATATTTAGGTCTTCAAGTCTCTTCTCATAAGGTTTCTTACGCAGGCTCCAAATCATTTTGGTCGCCTTCCTCTGAACAGTTTCCAGTCTTTGTACATGTTTTGCAAGATATGGTCTCCAAAACTGAACACAGTATTGCATGTGAGGCCTCACCAGTGACTTATACAGTAGCATTAGTACCTCTTCCTTTCTGCTGGTAATTCCTCTTTGTATGCAACCCAACATCCTCCTGGCCTTCGCCACCGCCTTGACGCACTGTTTTGCCACCTTGAGATCCGCAGAAATAATCACACCAAGGTCCTTCTCCTGGTCCGTGCACACCAATTTCTCTCCTCCTATCGCATACATTTCACCTGGATTTCTGCTTCCCAAGTGCATGACACTGCACTTCTTCGCATTAAGTCTTAACTGCCAAGCATTAGACCATTCTTCCAGCTTTTGTAGATCTTTCCTCATGTTATCCACTCCCTCAGGGGAGTCCACTCTGTTGCAAAGTTTCATGTCATCTGCAAAAAGACAGACTTTTTCATGCAGTCCTTCAGCAATATCACTCACAAATACATTGAACAGTGCCGGGCCCAGGACCAAACCCTGGGGCACCCCGCTAATCACCTTCCTTTCATCTGAGTGAGCTCCATGTACCATCACCTTCTGTCATCTGTCAGTCAACCAATTTCTAATCCACTTTACCATCTTGGTACCCATCCCCAAGCTACTGAGTTTATTGACAAGCCTCCTATGAGGAACAGTATCAAAGGCTTTGCTGAAATCCAGGTAGATGACATCCATCGCATGCCCCTGATCTAGTTCCTTGGTCACCCAGTCAAAGAACTCAATCAGATTTGTTTGGCAAGACCGTCCTTCAGTAAAACCATGTTGCCTCGGATCTTGCAACCTGTTGGTTTTGAGAAAGTTCACTATTTGCTCTTTCAGGAGTGCCTCCATTACTTTTCCCGCCACCGAGATAAGGCTCACGGGTCTGTAGTTTGACACTTCTTCCCTGTCACCACTTTTGTGTAGAGGTACGACATCAGCCATTCTCCAGTCCTGAGGAACCTCTCCTGTTTCCAAGGATCTGTTGAATACATCCTTTAACGGCCCTGCAAGAACCTCTCTGAGCTCTTTCAGTATCCTGGGATGTATCCCATCCGGTCCCATGGCTTTGTCCACTTTCAGTTTAGAAAGTTGTTCCAACACCTCATCTTCTGTGAATGGTGTGGTATGAACTACATTCCCATTTTTATATTTGGGAGTCACAGCTGGTCCATCTCCAGGATTTTCTTTAGTAAAAACAGAGCAGAAGTATTTGTTTAGCAATTTCGCTTTTTCTATGTCACTTTCCACGAGTCCTTTCCCAGCACTTCTGAGTCCTGCAATTCCAACTCTGATCTTCTTCCTTTCCCGAATATACCTGAAGAAAGTTTTGTCGCCACCCTTAACATCTTTAGCCATCTTTTCCTCTGCCTTTGAGTTTGATCCTGTATTCATTTCTGTGTTCTTCTGTTTGCAAGCTTTTGAATTTTGCGAAAGCTGTGTTTTTTGCCTTTATTTGAGCAGCCACTTCTTTGGAAAACCAAATAGGTTTCCTTCTCCTCTTGTTTTTGTTTACTTTTTTTACATATTTGTCTGGTGCTTCTTTTATTGCCACCTTTAGTTTAGCCCATTGCAATTCCACTTCCCTTATCTCCTTCCACCGCGTCCTCTCCTCCTTTAGGTACTCGGCCATTTTATTGAAGTCAGCCGGCAGTCGCCCAAGAGCGCATGGTTCGGAAGAATGTATCCTTGAAGGATACTACAAAAAGCAGAGAGGTTCCAAAAAAGAGTAAAGTAGCCCAAATGCCCTCGAGTATGGAGCAGACAGAGCTTAAAGATCCCAAATTACCCATGTCTACCAATAGCCAAATTAATATGAATAAAATACAGTCTCTAAAATGCTTGTATGCAAATGCTAGAAGTCTAAAAACAAGATGGGAGAGTTAGAATATATAGCACTAAACGAGAGGTTAGATATGATTGGAATATCAGAGACATGGTGGAAGGAGGACAACCAGTGGGACACTGTGATACCTGGGTACAAACTATATCGTAATGATAGAGCTGATCAAATTGGTGGAGGGGTTGCGCTCTATGTTAGAGAGGGCATTGAGTCAGAAAGGATTAAAGTTTTGCAAGAAACAAAATTTGCTGTAGAATCTCTATGGATTGAAATTCCATGTAAAAAGGGGAAGGCGATGGCAGTGGGGGTGTACTATCGTCCGCCTGGCCAGAATGAACAAATGGATGATGAAATGCTCAAAGAAATCAAGGAAGCTAGCAAAAGTTACAGTGCAGTAATAATAATGGGTGATTTCAATTACCCCGGCATCGACTGGGTCAGTGTCACAGCAGGACATGCTAGGGAGATAAAGTTCCTAGATGAAATAAATGACTGCTTCTTGGAGCAGCTGGTTCATGAACCGACCAGAGGGGAAGCCATATTAGACCTAGTCCTTAGTGGAACACCAGATCTAGTGCAAGAGATAAGGGTGTTGGGGCCACTTGGCAATAGTGATCATAGCATGATCGCCTTTGATTTAATTAGTGGAGGAGGGATAGTAAGGAAATCCACAGTACTACCCTTTAACTTTCGAAAGGGAGACTATGATAAAATGAGGAAAACAGTTAAGAAAAAACTAAAAGGAGCAGTTGCAAAGGTTAAAGATGTACATCAAGCTTGGATGTTGTTGAAAAATACTATCATGGAAGCCCAGACCAGCTGTATTCCACACTTTAAGAAAAGTGGAAGGAAGTAAAAAAAACTGCCAGCATGGTTTAAAGGTGAGGTCAGAGAGGCTGTTGTTGCCAAAAAAGCATCTTTCAGGAAATGGAAAAAAGAGCCAAATGACGAAACCTGGAAACAGCACAAGCACCGGCAAGTCAAATGCAAGGCATTGATAAGGCAGGCAAAGAGAGAATTTGAGAAGAAGCTTGCTGCGGAAGCAAAAACACGAAATAAAGACCTTTTCAAGTACATTCGTAGCAAAAAACCTGTGAGAGAGTCAGTTGGTCCATTAGATGATAAAGGGGTTAAAGGAGCACTAAGAGGCGACAAGGCGATAGCGGAGAGACTGAATGAATTCTTTGCTTCAGTCTTTACTGAGGAAGATGTAGGGATGTTACCCATGACTGAGGTGGTATTTAAAGGTGCGGAAGAATTGAAGGAAATATCGATACATCGGGAAGATGTCTTACAACTATTAGATAAACTGAAGAGTAGCAAATCACCTGGGCCGGATGGTATACATCCAAGGGTGTTGAAAGAACTGAAATATGAGATTGCAGACCTGCTATTAGTAATCTGTGAACTATCATTAAAATCATCTCTAATACCTGAAGATTGGAGGATCGCCAATGTAACACCAATTTTTAAAAAGGGCTCCAGGGGTGATCCGGGAAACTACAGACCGGTGAGCCTGACGTCAGTACCGGGAAAAATGGTAGAAACCATCATAAAGAATAAAATTACTCAGCATGTAGATAGTCACGACCTAATGGGAGACAGCCAACATGGCTTTAGACAAGGAAGATCTTGTCTTACTAATCTGTTATGTTTTTTTGAAGGAGTGAATAAACAGGTGGACAAAGGTGAGTCGGTTGATATTGTGTATCTGGACTTTCAGAAAGCCTTTGACAAGGTCCCTCATCAGAGACGTTTGGCAAAACTAAAGAGTCATGGGATAGGAGGCAGTGTACTATTGTGGATCAGGAACTGGTTAAAAGATAGAAAGCAGAGGGTAGGGCTAAATGGCCAATTTTCCCAATGGAGAAAGGTGAATAGTGGTGTACCCCAGGGATCTGTGCTGGGTCTGCTGCTTTTTGACATATTCATAAATGACCTGGAAAGTGGAATAACGAGTGAGGTTATCAAATTTGCAGATGACACAAAACTATCTAACGTTGTTAAAACCCAAGAGGATTGTGAAAAATTGCAAGAGGATCTTGATAAATTGGAAGACTGGGCATCAAAATGGCAGATGAAATTTAATGTGGACAAGTGCAAGGTTATGCACCTAGGGAAGAACAACCCAAACTATGGTTACACGATGCAAGGTTCCACATTAGGAACCACCACCCAGGAAAAAGATTTAGGCGTCATTGTGGATACCATGTTAAAACCCTCGGCCCAGTGTGCAGCGGCAGCCAAGAGAGCAAATAGAATGCTAGGTATGATAAGGAAAGGAATGGAAAATAAAACAAAAGATATTATAATGCCTCTATATCATTCCATGGTGAGACCGCACCTTGAATATTGTGTGCAATTCTGGTCGCCGTATCTTAAAAAGGATATAGCGATTTTAGAAAAGGTTCAGAGAAGAGCCACCAAAATGGTAAAGGGGATGGAAGGATACTCCTATGTGGAAAGGCTAAAAAGGTTAGGGCTGTTTAACCTGGAAAAGAGACGGCTGAGGGGAGATATGATAGAAGTCTATAAATTAATGAACGGAGTGGAACGGGTAAACGTAGATCGATTGTTTACGTTATCAGAATATAGAAAGACTAGGGGACATGCAATGAAGCTACAGGGTAAACTATTTAAGACTAATAAAAGAAAATATTTTTTCACTCAACGTGTAATCAAACTCTGGAATTTGTTACCGGAGGATGTAGTAAAGGCTGTTAGTGTAGCTGGGTTTAAAAAAGGTTTGGACAAGTTCCTGGAGGAAAGGTCCATAAACCATTATTAAGAAGTGACCGAAGATATCAATGCTTGACCCAGTACAAGCATTGTGGAACTTGTGTCTCTTGGGGAAACTGCTAGGTACATATGACCTAGATTGGCCACTGTTGGAAACAGAATACTGGGCTTGATGGACCTTGGTCTGACCTAGTATGGCATATCTTATGTTCTTATGTTTTTGAAGTTTAGGACTTTGAGCTTGCTATGTTTGGCCTGTACCTTGGCTTTTATCTCAAACCACACCGTGTGATGAACATTGTTGCTCACAGGGGCACTCACGCAGACATTTGACACGCTATCACTGTTGGTGAGCACTAAATCCAGTGTTGAGCTTTCCCTGGTTGGTTCCATCACCATTTGTCTAAGTGATGCATCTTGGGGAGCATCTACAATTTTTTTGCTTCTTTCCAGATGTGCAGAAGGAGTAAATACAAAAAAATAAATAATAAAATAAAAAAAATAAAAAATAAATAATAAAAAATAAAGTCAAAGTACAAATAATTATAATACACTATTCTATCTTCAAAGAAGCATCTCCTACCCCCTTAAGTCTCTTTTTTAGCATATCTTGGTAATAAGCACATTTCTAGGGAACACTTACTGATGTCATAACCCTATTTTATTTTTCCAGTGATAACATATAAGTCCATAAATGTTCTGTCCAGTATTGCAATGTTTTCATGTTTATGTGTACTCTTGTCTCCATGTTGTAGGCTGGTAGACAGTGGCATATTGAGTTTTAATGATGTCTTTAAGGTTGCATAAATTTATAAACTGAGAGGCTGAGGGATAGGCCCAAGTTGTTTGACTAGGTTAAAAACAGCTGAATGACAAAATACAGGGAGAAAATCAATGGAAGCTCACACACTCAAATTACTAGAAATCCTTTATTTTCACTATTCAGCCTGTGTTTTCAAACTTTGTTCTGCACCGAATGCAAGAATTTCTATAAAACAAAGTTATTGTGAGGGAAAGAGATTAAAAAAAACTCTCTTTGAAAAAAATCTTGATAAGCAAGACCCATCCCTGTTATAGAGTTCCAGCACTAGGTGTCCTGATCTAATCTGCTTCATACCAGTACACACTTGGCTATTTTAAAAGTCATTTAATCCTTTCAGCTCAAGGTGGGGCAGGACTTGAGTTGTGCAATTTCTGACTTTCCTTCAAAGCAATGCAGAAATCATGTGCAGCTACAATTCCCAACTAGTTCCATCCACATTTCCACAGAGCTGCCAAATTACCCAGTTCCAAGAGGGAGATGTTTTGGACAGTTCTAGTTTTGAATTTACATTCCAAAGCACAGTGTTATTTGTAGTCCTTGACTCTATTGAAATCAGTGATGCAGGTCCAAAAATACAACAGGATAGTGTCAGAAATCAAGGAATGGCCTAAGATCTCCTTCCTGGAACTGGGTATATTGGCATCTCTGAGCCATCCCTGCATATTCTTGTAGTCTTGCCTTTTGTAGTGAATATGGTAAAACCAGGATTGCATCAATGTGTTCTGAAAATCTGAAGCCAGTCGGCAAGCCTATGTGTAGCACATTCACAGAAAAACCTTTTATAGTCAAATCCTCTAAATGGTAAACATAAAGATTAAATGAAATCCCTTGGCTTGAAGAGATCAATGGTGATATATCAAAAGAACTGAAAGAAATATTGATAAACCAGGAAGAGAAGTATTTGATAAACTGAAGAGTAGTAAATCACCTGGACTGGTGTACATCCGAGGGTGTTGAAAGAACTGAAAGATAAGATTGCGGACCTACTACTAGTAATCTGTGAACTATCATTAAAATCATCTGTAGTATCTGAAGATTGGAGAATGGCCAATGTAACATCAATTTTTAAAAGAGGTTCCAGGGGTGATCCGAGAAACTACAGACCTGTGAGCCTGACATCAGTACTGGGCAAAATGGTAAAAACCATTATAAAGAATAAAATTACTGAACATGTAATAGTCATGGTTTAATGGGAGAAAGCCAACATGGATTTAGCCAAGGAAAGTCTTGTATTACTAATCTGTTATATTTTTTGAAGGTGTGACTAACCAGGTAGACCAAGGTGAGCCAGTTGATATAATGTATCTGGATTTTCAGAAAGCCTTTGACAAGGTCCCTCGTGAGAGGCCCTTGGCTAAATTAAAAAGTCATCGGATTGCAGGCAGTGTACTATTTTGGATCAAGAACTGCTTAAAAGATAGAAAGCAGAGAATAGGGCTAAATGGCCAATTTTCTCAATGGAAAAAGGTGAACAGGGGAGTGCCCCAGGGATCTATTCTGGGCCCGATGCTTTTTAACATATTCATAAATGATCTGAAAATGGGAATAACGAGTAAGGTGATCAGATTTGAGGATGACACAAATTATTCAAAATTGTTAAAACACAAGAGGATTGTGAAAAATTGATAAACTGGAGGACTGGACATTCAAATGGCAGATTAAATTTAATGTGGACATGTGCAAAGTTATGCACCTAGGAAGAACAACCCAAACTACAATTAAACGATGCAAGGTTCCACTTTAGGAACCACCATCCAGGAGATTTAGGTGTCATCATGGATAATATGTTGAAACCTTCCGCTCAGTGTGCAGCAGCGGCCAAGAGAGCAAACAGAATTCTAGAAATCATAAGGAAAGGAATGGAGAATAAAACCAAAGATACTATAATGCTTCTGTATCGTTCCATGGTGCGACTGCACTTTGAATATTGTGTGCAGTTCTGGTCGCCATATCTTAAAAAGGATAGATAGCGGAATTAGAAAAGGTACAAAGAGCCACCAAAATGGTAAAGGGTATGGAAAGATACCCCTATGAGGAAAGGCTTAAAAGGTTAGGGCTTTTCAACTTGGAAAAGAGATGGCTTGGGGAGATTATGATAAAGATCTATAAATTAATGATAGAATAGAATGGGTAAACATAGTTTGGTTGTTTATGTCATCAAAAAGTAGAAAGACTAGGGACACACAATGGAGCTACAACTTAACCCATTTAAGAGTAATAAAAGAGGAAATATTTTTTTACTCAATGAGTAATCAAACTCTGGAAAAGTTCCTGGAGGAGAGAGGCACATAATCCATTATTAAAGAGGACCCGGGAGAGCCACTGCTTGCCCTGGGACAAGCACTGTGGAACCTGTGTACCTTTTTGGGAACCTGTCAGGTACTTGAGACCTGGATTGGCCACTGTTGGAAACAGGGTACCGGGCTTGATCTGACCCAGTATGGCATTTCTTGTGTTCTATGAAGAAAAAGTGCCAATATTAAAGGGGAGGATACAACTTTAGAAGATGCATCCTCCTTACTGAAATGTATTTTACTTAAGGCTACCAGATTTTTTGCAGGCACATTTGAGATATTTATCCAAAGTGTGGTGGGGAGGGGGGAAGGCAGGGACACTTTAGTTTAAGGTTTGAGTAATAAGGCATAAAGGAGGGAAGAAGAGTCATTTTTTTCTTACCCCCCCCCCCCCCTCATTGCTGGAATTGGAAGATAAAAGGCTGCCACACAGGTGGGAATCGGGGACACAGCTCTAATATCGGGAACAATCCCTGAAAATCGGGGACATCGGATAAGTTTAATTTTACTCGAAAGTGCCAAGTATTAGAAGCACAGGAAAAAATAGCATGAATTGCCTCATCCCACCGACAAAGAATTGTAGTTATTTTGTTAGCCCACTTGAAAATGTGGAACTAAGGATAAAAAAAAAATTAAACCGTAAGATTTGCCATACTGGATGAGACCACAAGTCCATCAAGACTAGTTTTCTGTTTCTAGCAGTGACCAAAGTTGCAGATTCGAAATCTCGTCAAAGATCCATTACGCTGTTAGCGAAATAAAAAAGTATCACCTACAGCTTGTTTGTTAACCCTTATTCCCACTAAAGACAAGGGCGTTCATACAGAGAGACAGCTCCGCTAGTGCCAACTGCCAAGTAGAGGGGGGAGGGGGAGGGGACGGAGAGAACAAGGTCCAGCCACAAGGAACGAAGCCGCGCGCCTCCAGACCGAGACTCGACACACGTCCTGCCTCTCGCTCTCGCGAGATTTTCCCAGATTACCTTAGCGACGCGACAGCCCTGCGCACAGTTGCTAAGCGCTAGCGGGTAAGAGAAGGAAGAAGAAAGCAGCTCTGAGAACGGCTGGCGCAAGGTGACTAGAATTCCCGAAGATGTCTTTGGCTCTGCAGTCGCAAACTTGGTTCCCCACCCATGTGCAGGTGACTGTGCTGCAGGCGAAAGCCCTGCGGACCAAGGGAAAGGCCGGCACCAACGACGCTTACTGCATCATCCAGCTGGGCAAGGAGAAGTACTCCACGTCGGTGGCCGAAAAGAGCGTGGCCCCGCTCTGGAAGGAGGAAGCCACTTTTGAGTTGCCACTGCTGCATCAGGGCAACCAGGAGCGATGCACCCTCTATGTCATCGTCATGCACCGGGCTCTGGTCGGGCTGGACAAGTTTCTGGGCCAGGCAGCCCTCAACCTGTGGGAGCTTCACCAGGAAAAGAACCGCAGGAAGATCCAGTAAGTGTGCAGTAATGTCTGTCTATAGGCTCCCTCCCTGGTGTCTGTCACTGTGTATTTACAGGCTTTCAATCCGATAGAGCCACAAGAAAGCTCTGGGGGTAACTGGGTAGAATAGGGGCTGTCTGCATTGTCTATTTACACATACTTCGGCCCAGTACAAAGGTTACAGAAACAACAAAGGTTGTTTCGGGGGAGAGGGAGCAAATACAGGAGGCGTTCTTATCTGATTATCCAGAGACCGGCAGCATACCGACACTAAGTGGGCAGAAAGCCCAGAGAGTGTTATGGCAGGTTATAGGCTTCAGAAACAACCCCCATTCTCACACCCCAACGAGCACAAGAATTACGCTTCATTTAGGAGCGCCATAAAAATAAAATTAAACATGACATTAACATCTGTTTTCAGGTTGCTTGGACGTAACTGTGAATTTCTCAAAGTTGCTTTGAGACACTGAGTGAATGCCGTTAGAACAACTGATAAGTCAGATAATGTGCATACCCATGTTTGCACTGCTTCCTGGACACTTTATTAAATTATTGCATACAGAAAATCTTTTATGTAATGATAGATAAACCCACATCTGAAAGAAGAATCCCTATATAGAGGAGTCTGTCCAAGGTATGACTGGAAGTAGACTGCCAGACCTTTTTCTTCCGAGGCAGTGGAGGGTAAAGTGACTTGCCCAAGGCCACAGGAGTGCTAGTGAGAATCGACATTTTGGGTAGTAGGCTGTTGCTCTAACCACTAGGCTACACCGTGCAATCTACTTCCAGTCACACCTTGCCAAGAAAACCCAGGGGTTGCTGGGTCTCCAGGAGTCAGCATTACAGAATGCGATATAAATAAAACATAACACTTCTTTATTTTCAGTAAATCCTTTGAGTCTCTTATGACTTGTACACTTAAGGCCATGTTTACTAAAGTGCAGCAATTGTGGTGTTTTTGCACTTGTGATGTGTTATAAGTGCAACAGCCCCACGCTATTGTGGGTATGCCCAGCATGTTCCTGGTAATTACTGCATGGCAAGGTTCTAACATATGGATATTTGCAATTAACACAGGTGCACTTAACAGCACCTCAATGAGTGGCATTAAGTTCACACCTACTGACTGCGACATTGACAGTTAGTGTGGAGTAATTACCCCGTGCAGGAGTCAGGACTGACTCAAAGGCACACATTGCATTGCAATCACAGTGGGTAGTCAACATACTTTCATCCCCTATCCTGCCCCATTGCATGCCAAGCAGCTAAGGTGAGATTTTTATGGCCCTGGCAGTTTCTACTGTGTGGGAACAGTTACTGCACTCCCATGATAATGGCTCGGTGCTTGCTAAAGTGTGCATGAGCACACTTTGGTAAACATGTCCCTTTGTGGCTTACAGCATACTGTTAACCTGAACAGGAGTGGGAGGTGAATTAAAACAGTTTAGGCATCCAAGAAGGGTACAGATGAAATAAGGGACTCACTTTGTATTTCCAACTTTCAATATTTTTAATGCAGATGAGGAAAAAAGGAAATAAGTCTTTATGACTTGCAAGGACTGAAAAGTCTGGATAGTTGGTGTTAATGAACCAGAAGAGGCATAAAGCTGTATGTTAGTCAATATCATCAATAAATATTATATTGCTAGCCTAGTATGGAAATATTTTATATGGCTTGTTTTTATTTGAGTGAATTCAATTTGCATTTGTAATTGACAGATTGTCCTCATTAAGGACTAGATCTACTAGTGTACAACTTCATTAGTGTGTGTGATTTAGTAAATAGATCTTACTTCCCAGAATGTGCCCTGCAATAAATAAAGAGCATTAATTGTTAGCATGCATTAACATGATACTGCACTTTAGTAAATTGTGCATGGAAAAACAGCAAAATGCTGCATTAGAGCACAGAGTTTCTGCATCTGCCCCTAATATAGGTGGAACTTAAAGTTGAGTTTTTATTTCCAGCATCTGTCAGCAAATGCAAGAGTGATAATTAGGGCTTCTGATTTTCAGTTTTAACTAATATATAAACACTGTTAAAATGCAATATAATGAAAATAGGTGTTAGATGAATACCCCAAAAAAATGACATTTCCCCAGGTACTTTTTCATCCCTCTCCTGACTTTTCTTATATCTTCCACTCAGTTTTTTCTTTTGTGTGTTAACAACTCCCAAAGAGCACTTATGTCCATATTTGATTCCACCAGAAAAAGATATTCAACAATAGTATTTGTGCTGCTACAATTAACTGCGGATTTTTTGTACCCTCAAAAAAAAAAAAAATCCACCAGATTAGTTGGCAAATTAGCATCTAAATTAACAATTTATAAATGCCTTAGAACAGATGTACTACTCATAATATGCATGATCGTTCTACACTTGTCGCTCTTAGAATTACATCACCAGCATAAAAAGAAATAATTTCTTGCCACATCTGTTTGCCAATTTAGCTGTGGGTGGATCACATCCCCACCCAAGTGAACTGGTAAATTATTAATCCTGTGTTTGGTTTCCTTGTACTAAATCCGTGATGTTTCATATATCACTAAATTCTCACAGCATTTGTACACAAAATTGAAGCAAATTGGAAATTATTTATTGACCTGCCTATAGAATTATAAATGGTGTATGCCACAGTATGAAGCTATAAACAAAGTGTTATTCTGTGCAGTAACATTTAATTTATTCATAAGTTCATGGTCTCTCTAAAAAAAAAAAAAGCCTGTACAGACGTTGCTAAATGCACTTTCGTGGGCACACTACTACTACTACTATTAATAATCATTTGTATAGCGCTACAAGGAGTATGCAACGCTGTTCATAAAGATGTAAGACACAGTCCCTGCTCATCAGAGCTTAGAATCTAATCAAGATGAAAAAACATCACAAAACTGGGAACGAGAGTATGGTAAGACCAAAGTTATGACCACAGATGGATCACAGGCCAATGTTTACCTCAATGGAATTCAAATCGAGCAGGTCCTGGAATTCAAATACCTGGGATCGCTGCTGCAGGAGAAGGTGGCATCCACCACTGAAATCTACAGCAGGATTGGCCATGCAACAGTAGTGTTTGCCTCGCTCAAATGGTGCCTCTGGAAGAAGGCCAGTATCTCCAGCAAGACCAAAATTCGCCTCTTCCGAACACACTGATCTTGCCAATTCTCCTGTATAGATCGGAAACATGGACTCTGCTCAAACCTGACATGAACAAACTTAAGGTATTTCAAATGTAATGCCTGAGACAGATTTTGGGTATCTCTCTTCTTGATCACAATCAAAACGAGACAATTCAGACAAGGTGTGACCATCAATATTCAGTTGAAGAACAAATCCAAAAACACAGACTGTGATGGTTTGGCCATGTTTGCAGAATAACCACCAGTTGGCTGCCATACAAACTCCTCTGGCGAGAGTGACCTGCCCACTAGAGGGTTCAACAAGCAGCACTGGAAAAAAAGTGGCTCAAACGCATCAAGGGAGACCTAAGGAATCAGCGACTGACCATGGATGAGGCCAGAAATCGCCAAGGTTAGAAGTGTATTGTGAACACACGGAATCCAGCGGGATCTACAACAGCGTATTGGTTGAGAGGATGACCTGCTCCCCGAATGCCAGCTAAGGATTAAAGAAGAAGATACACATAAGTAGTGAACGAGAAAGTAAGGGGCATCAGGATCCAGAAGTAGCCTCAAAAAAGGTGGGTTTTTAGCCTGGATTTGAATAGGGCCAGAGGAGGAGTCCAATGCAGCGACTCAGGTAGTTTGTTCCAGGCATATGGAGCAGAAGGTGGAATGGATGAAGTCTGGAGTTGGCAGTGGCAGAGAAAGTCGCAGATGAGAGGGATCTGCCAGAGAAGCAGAGTTTCAGAGCAGGAGTGCAGAGTGAGATAAGAGGAAAAGTAGTGAAGAGTTGCAAAATGATTGCACTTGTAGATAAGTAGGAGAAGTTTGAACTGGATGCGGAAATGACTTGAGAAGAGGGGTTACATGAACATAGTGGCACTGGCAGAAGATAAGCTGTTTAGATAAATAGCGCCTGGTATTCCAAAGCAGTTACACAGTTTACAGACCTATAAACCGTGTAACCACCTCTAAGCGGGATATTCAGCAGCACTAACAATGCTAGTACTGCTGAATATTCCCAGATACTGCCACTCTACGCCCCAATGCTACACACTTAGCATTGGGGAGGTCTGGGGGTGTTCCGGGGCAGTACCAGGGGATAACCAGTCAGCGGTGATATTCAGCTCCTACCCGTTGATCTCTCAGCAGCAAAAGTTAGGCACAGTAAAAGCTGAATATCACCACTGCCCGATTAGCTCCTGTGCCATGTGGTGCTGTGTGGCGGACCCAGATATTTAGTGCTGGTGGCCGGATATGGTCCCATCATTGAATATCCGGGTTAACCTTTCAGTAGCAATGGCACTCTATCTGCACCAGCTGCTGCTGCCACTGCCACTTGTGCCCATAATGGTTCATGTTAGCTTTGCAAACATATTAAAGTGTGCAAAATACATTTGGAAACTACAAACAAAACATTACCATAAAAGATCAAAAGAGATGTGACACTGTCACCTGGAGAAAAAAGAAACCAGACTAGTACAAAAAGGTGCATTTAAAACAGAGGAAGAACACCTCTACAATAGTCCAAAGGTCAAAGTTAAAAGGTCCCTCAGAGGAAAGGAAATGCCTAACTGCAAAAAAAAAAAATTCAACTAAACCTTAAATTTAGCTGTATTGGATCCAGTTCTAAATTCTGGAGGTATTCCAGAGCAAAAACTGAAAAGCCATCCCTCTTGTAATTGCAAACCTAATTAGAGGGTAAGCAAACAGCTTTAACTGAAGATCTTGCTGGATGCACAAAGAGTAATAAGAGTAGCCAGATAAACAGTTTGCCCAATGTAAAGGGCCTGCTGTGTCAAAAGAAGTTTATATTTTATATGATACAGGTAACCAATGATTCGAATGATCATATTTACTGTATGATCCCCAAAGAGCCACTTGATGAAAGTATTTTGCAAAGTTTGATGATGCCTAAAGTAAAGCCCCCACTCCCATTAAAATAGAGTAGTTGAATAAGTTATAATATTGCAATTCTAATAGATAAAATTTGGTAAAACATATGTGCATGCCAGTGCTGTGTTCAGTGACTAAACAAAGGTAAGATCAGTGTAGTAATTTCAGACCTTTTCTCAAGCAGTAAGGTGTCTTATTTTTTACTGGTGATCAGATGAAAATGAGGGGAAATCCTAGTTTTTAAGGTTTGCCTATTGCTTTTAGAAAACTTGTCTAGATCTTGCTATGGCAAAGTAAATGCCATAAAAAGGTATCACTTTTTTTAAATTGCACATCTTTTTACTCTGGCTTTGACAGAAAACTTAAGGGATTAGGGAGCATGACACAAAAGTTCTTAATTTATTAAGTGATGAAAATCACTGCTGTTTTTATAATTGATATAAAGGCACATTGTGCAGACATTACATATAAAATAAATTCGGTCACAGGCTGAGTAGGTCTGAAAACAGGGCTGGTCTGTCCATTGTGCGAGAATGTTTGCACAGGGCTTCGTGCTTCAGGGGGCCCCGCACCAACATCTTGAATATTCGGCACCGGCAGTGTCGGCTTTAGAAGGAGCCGGAGAGGCCTTTCTCCTTTTGCTCTTTCCTCCATCTTTTCCTTATTCCTTTTTCATCCAGTCAAATTTCATCCCTCCATCCTCAGTCCCCACTTACTCTCCCAATACCCGGCCAATCGCAGATCTTTCTTCCTTCCCACGCAAAATCTTTTCCCCTCATTATCCTCTCTTCTCTAGCTCCATTCCATGCGAGTCCTCCCCCCAACATCAGCTCCCTTCTAGTTCCATTCTCCCATCCCCCTGCATCAGTCCACTTCAGTCCTAGCCCCCCCATTAGCCATTTCCAGTCCTATCCTAGTCTTCCCCCCCCCCCCCCCCATCATCCCATTTCCAGTCCTAACTCCCCCCTCCTAAAGAGCCTCACAGCTGTCTGACAGGCTTTAGAGCAGGGGTTCTCAACCCTGTCCTCGGGACCCACCTAGCCAGTCGGGTTTTCAGGAACATCACCTTTTCACCAAATACTTTCCAGAGAACATAGTAACACAGGCACACTCCATTCACAACTTATCACACCCAAATAGCAACAATCCCATTCTTTCCATGTAACCTCTGCTATCCCAACAACTCTTCACACCTCTCTCCCTTACCAATACTGCCCCTTTATATACAATGTGTCTTCCAAATGTAAATAGTTACACTGATTACTATTTGTTCTAAACAAATTACTATTTGTTTTAATTAATTACCCCGGTTTACCCAAGTTATTGTGCCTGTTATATGTATAATACTCAGATATTGTATTCTGTCTGATGTTTTCTTGTTCTATGTAAACCGCGCTGATTATAAATAGTGCGGTATATAAAAGATGTTAAATAAATAAATAAATAAATAAATAACCACAATGACTATGCATGGGATACATTTGCATATAATTGAGGCAGTGTATGCAAATCTCTCTCATACATATTCATCCAAGACCTTTCTGAAACTGGGAGAGGATTTCTAAGTTCTTGGGGAACGCCTGGCCATTCCTCCACAACACTCCCATTCTGATTTGGATTTCCTTGCAAAGGGGACATCCACAGGCCTGGCTTATAAAATGTCTCTGGGGATGTCTGTGCTTTCGACATCTCTATGTCCATCAGACATCAAAAACACAAATAGGGCTTCTAAGATTACTCTCATTGTGTTTTATTTGGTGCTGTGTGTGTTTATGACCAGGAGAGTAGAGATGAGGGGAGAAGCAGTTTAAAAGGAGCAATTCCCCAGCTACCATGTCTCAGTGTATTAAAATTATACTGCAGAAGCTGCAACTGCTTCTCCCATAGAAAGGCATTGGGTCATTTGGAGAGTGAGAGCTTTATTCCTCTGGAACCCTCAGTCTGTCTGGCTTCTTCTTAACTGTGTCTTTTCAGCATCCCCCCCCCATCAATGTTCCCTCTAATTTTCTGTAGGCTGTGTGCGCATAAAATATCAGCTGTGCAGCTTTTGAAGGAAGGTTAAATTTTTGTGTGCCACATAACGACACTCAGAGTTATATACTTTAAAATTTGACTACACGTCAGAATACAGTATGTACACCACATTGGCACTAGAAAATATTGTAGAACTTGTGAAAACCATAAGTACACAACAACTTTTCAATTTTAAGAACGTCTGTTTTCTATCAGAATCAGAACCGTAATTTTTGTGCACTCTGTTGTAAAGTATGTGCGCTCACTCGGCGAGGTGTGTGCGCGTGCACACGCGCACAGCTTAGAGGGAACAGTGCCCCCCATGCTAAATTTTGGTCCCATTCCATTAAATTTCTAGGTATAATTTCTTCCCAACATTCTGTTGGGTTGAAAAGGAATAAAAACAGCATGCAGTGGTTCCTCAGTCCTTTACTCATTGTCGTCGTCATCAGGTGTCCTCTCATCTTCTATACCAGTGGAGGAGCACAAGACAGAATTGTTCAAGCAGTTACTGTAAACATTTTTCTATCTGTCAGCTGGCAAACATTTAACAGGGAGTGAGATTAACCCACCAGTGTCCTGTAAGGTATTCCCTTTTAGGTTTTGTTCTAGTACCAAATACTTTGCATGTGACAGATTTGGTTTCACTGACTATAAATAGTTTTAAATGTTGCATGGATTGCTGTTGTATTCTTATGCTGCATACAATTGAAACTTGGATTATCATGTAATGTCTGCGCATTTACTGTCGTCAGCAGATGGATCACATGATTGCATTCACTATATAACTGGTTTCAGTTGAGCAACAAAACTGGTTTTACCACATTCTTTGGAGAGACTGCGTTAGGTGCCTGTGCCCTGCAGTAGGTAATGACTAACTGCTCATTCAGGCTTCATTACATTTTTTGTCTGACTTTTTCTACAGAGCTCACATGGCTTGTTTCCATGTGTATTACATGTGTTTGTCAGTTGGCAAGCATAATTTAATATTCTTTGGCAAAAACAAGGGATAGTATTGTCATGAATACCCTGTCTGCTTGTTTTTTTGGAGATGTAGTATCATCTCAAAAGTTTTAGATGCAATACACTACTACTGAACATTTGTATAGCGCTACAAGATGTATGCAGCACTGCACATACATATGTAAAAGACAGTCCCTGCTCATCAGAGCTTACAATCTAGTCAAGACAGACAACACAGTAGCTGTAGGCATGGGATACATCTAGGGGGAATGGTAAGATACACAAGGAGATTAGGTGAATCAAGATCTGAAAGCGGTGACAAAGAAGTGAGTTTTCAGCCTGGATTTGAAAAGGGGCAGAGATGAAGCCTGACATACAGACTCGGGTAGTCTGTTCAGGCATAAGGAACAGCAAGGTGAAAGGAGCGAAGTCTAGAGTTGGCAATAGAAGCAATTTGCTAGAAGAGCAGAGTTCCAGAAGAGAGATGTAGGGAGAGATAAGAGGCAAGGTAGTGATACTCTGTTATCTCTGTAGCCAGGTAGGTTTGAACTTAGACCCGTGGAACCTAAGTGTTCTTGGGTTCCTCATTTCAGTTGCTCACAAAGTGGTTGAATTAGCATAAGTTCTTAACATATACAGCTCTGACCCTGTGTCCCAGCCACCCTCCTCCCCAGCATGAACAATCCCCTTCCACCCCTGTGAGGGGCTGGTAACCTGGGCCAATATCATAATATGACGCTCATGAGATCAGTGGTATAACATGGCCATAGTGTTTTTGTAACAGAACCAATGATTGCATAACTGTACCTGAGCCAACAAGTGCATACATAACACATTTTGGATCAACAGTCCACTGTGGCATCTGCACAGCTGATGTCCACTCTGTTACGTGTCTAGTGTTGTCCATCATGTACCAAGAGTGCCCAGCTAACTTGCTCGCACTATGCATTGTACATCATGGTTCTGTGGGCCCCCCCCCCCCCGTGCACCCTGGCAGAGGGTGCCCATAGGAGACATCCCTGCCACAATCATACCAAGTCCAAATGTCCAGCAATATAATCCTTAGCTTGGGTACCCCTGCTGGCTGCGACATCGTACATACAAACTGTACAACAGAAGATAAAGCAAGATGGGGAGGGTAACGGGGAACAGCAACTGATGGCAACATTGGGATGTGTGGCACATTTATCCCGTACTGGAGACCAAGCGGATGCCTGAACCTCTGTGGGCAATCTTCCTGCCAGAGCTCAGGTGACAGTAAGAAATGGGCGAGGGCTGAGGGCATAGTGCCATGTTATAGTTGGTTTCCATGCACTTGGCACTTCACATTGTTTCTCATCTGTGCATCTGAAAACTGATGATCCACATCTGAAAAACAAATCCCGAAGCAACTTACTTATTAAGTAAAGATACAATAAATAATTTGGCTGCTTTTGTTTTTTTTATCTCCTTGTGCCTAAGCTCTCTCTGCTTTTTCATGTTTCCTTTCTGCTTTGCAAATGATGGCAGAGAGATCAACTGACTCGCACAGTCTGCATCCACACTCTTAGGATATATCTTGACTGCTAACCATTAGGACGTGACTACTTGCAAAATGTGACGACTTATCTAGGGCAATGTTTATCTTCCTCCTCAGAACTTCATGACAGATGAGTGGCAAGATATCCCTCATCACCCCTAGTTCACATCCCACACTATGCCCTTTCCAAATCTATTCACAATGCTTAAAATAACGGCAAAAAGAGCTCCCACTATTAGTATAAATGTGGAGTAGTAGTAGTAGTATGGCTTTTGTCATTTCTTATTCTACCCTTTTCATCTCTCCCTTTGCTTCCGTTCCTGAGGGTTTAAAGAGGCTTGATCAGAGGTGCATATTGCACAGATCTAACTGAGGAAAAAAAATCTAAATTTCCCACACAAGAATGACTGACTAGGAGAATTTCTGTGTAATCCTGGGAGAGACGGTAGCTATAGTGGCAAAATGCTTTGTATCCTGCTACCAAGTAAGAAACATAACATGATAGCACCAAAACCTTTGAAATGTCCTAAATTGTACTTCATATCCTCTGAACCTTGTAATTTTGTTTTACTCCTTTATTTTCTTAAAATTTCTTTCTGCTTTGTTACTTTAAAGCACAGGGAAGGTAACTTTTGTTTATGACAATGTGAAGGCATATAGGCACATATGTTGCTTTGCTAAAAGTGGGGCATTATATGCACCTATGTGCTTTTATAAAATAGCCTCCCCAAAATCTCTCTCACAGTTAGAGCTGCTCTGAGGCACCTTATCTTTTCCACCTACGTTTTTTATGTAGATATGCACATACACACGTCATAACAAAAATATGAAAATCTCTCGCAACTGTTCCAGCTCTACCCCAGGAATGCCTATGGATATGTCATGTTAAGTACACACTGAAGCACCATTTATGCAAGTAAATCACTAATAAACCATGATTTATGCATGCTTATGCCTCATAACTTTATTGCAGTTCCTTAGAAATTGCCTCTCTAATGTGTGCATGCACTTTATGCTATGGATCTTTACAAAATAAGATGTTTGGCTGCATTTGGGAGGATCTTCTGAAAGGATGCTTCATTCTTTATAAATAAGAGGCTGTATGAGCAGTCAGCATCATTTTCTGGAAGAATTGGTAATCATACAAAACTTCAGTGTGGGAGGGTAACTTTCCTTATCAGTCTTTTGTAGGGACCTTCTCCCTCACACATTCCTAAACTGAATAAACAGTGTGTTTAATTTCTAAGAGTGAAAAAGGCAAATGCAGCACTGGTGATGGAATATAGATAAATTGTGAAAGAACATCCAAGAAGCAAGGCTCCAGCAGTTTAAAATAGTTAGCCTCCCGGATACATCCAGTAGAGATTGTGGCTTCAAGTGGGGTCATCCAGCATGTTTAAAAGTTCAGGTCATCTTAGAATACTGCCTGTACTTGTATCTGATTATTTTTAATCAAAAATATTGACTTATTAGAACTTCTAACTCAATAGTTCAGACAAGAAAATAGATATTGAATATTGTGTACAATTCTGGTCGCCATATCTTAAAGATATAGCAGAATTAGAAAAGGTACAGAGAAGAGCAACAAAAAATGGTTAAAGGGGATGGAAGGATATCCCCTATGAGGAGAGGCTTAAAAGGTTAGGGCTTTTCAACCTGGAAAAGAGACGGATGAGGTCTATAAATTAATGAATGGAGTGCAATGGGTAAACATTGGTTGTTCATATCAAAAAGTAGAAAGGCTAGAGGACATGCAATGAAGCTACAATGTAACCCATTTAAGACTAATAAGAGAATATTTTTTCACTCAACACATAATCAAACTCTGGAATTTGTTACCGGAGGATGTAGTAAAAGCTGTTAGTGTAGCTGGGCTTTAAAAGGGTTTGGACAAGTTCCTAGAGGAAAGGTCCATAAACCATTATTAAAGAGGATCTGGGAAATCCACTGCTTACCCCTGGATGAGCAGTGTGAAACCTGTGTGCCTTTTTAGGAACCTGACAGGTTTTTGTGACCTGGATTGGCCACTGTTGGAAACAAGATACTGGGCTCGATGGACCTTGGTCCGACCCAGCATGGCATTTCTTATGTTCTTATCTGAGTTTCCTTTTTAATTTATGCCAGTGCCCATTCTGAAGTTGTAAGAACCCAATGCTGTATTCCTAATGTCTGTCAACTCTGGTTACATAAGCTTCAGATTTTATTTTGAGTGGTCTACTGTTATTTCACTGGACCCCCGCCCCTCCTTCCTTCTAAGCTTGTGTCAATACTACTTTCTTGTCTGCTGGTACCAATTCTACTCTTAACTCTATTTAGATTCACTGACTGGATTTCTGGTATTTGCACACATGATTCTATAGCATTTTGCTATGCAACTGTAGCTTGATGCTGTAAAGTTACTTTATAATAACTGAGCCTCTGCTGCCTCTTAGAGCTCTGCCCCAAAGTCATGTTCTCTCAAGGCATGTTAACACATCACAAAAAATCTATGGTGAAATAAATATACCACAGATCCAATTAAACGTGCTGGTCATCCTATAGAGCAGACAAGAAGTGGTAGTCTTATTTTTTAGTTGGGTTCTAGTCCATGTGACTTTGTTCTGCCCTTCCCTTCTTGCTGTGTGTTTAGCGTGTACCTTTTTTTGAGTCACTGCCATTCTGACAGAAACCAAGATGCTATAATTAACTTTCCTGCTCATGAAGTTTTCAGTACTGCAAGTTTAAGGCGGTGCATCACCTATGTCATAAGGATGGCATTTCCAACAGTGGTATTTATTTATTTATTGCTCCATGGAGATTTTTAACAAAGCAAACTAAATATAGCCTTGGTCCAAAAATGTATCATTGGAAACTCTGGTAATATCTTGCTCTCACACACACACAAGTAAGCACGCACATGACTATAGACACCACACAAGTGCAACAACCTAGCTAAACCACAGAAGCTGTTACTTCATCTTATTTGTAGAGTATCTTGTGGCTGAAAGGGCCTTTGTTCAGAACTAAAGTACATATACTAAAGGCAAATGAGGGAGGATATATATTTAAAGGCCTAAAGAAGAATCGTGTTACTCTTTCGGTGAACTGGTTAGACACTTATCTCAGGCTACTAACTATGTACTGTAGTTTATAATTACTTCAGAACAGAGGAGCATATTCACTAAAAAGTGCACTGCTAGTAGTACATAGTCAGGCTGCAAAACAGCATAGATTCCTGCACCAGTTTCAGTGTGCATCTGCCCCCCTGCCATTGGTACAGTGCTAATTCATGGCATCGCACTAACCCGGCACAAGGGTACACTTAATGCCAGCTACTGAGGTGGTGGAAAGTGCACCTGTACGAACATCAACAATTTCAGTTAGCTTGAGCCCACCACTCTTGTGTTAACTGCAGTGTGCCATTAAGGCCCATGACCTACCCCAATCTGCCCAGCCTCCACTTATTCACAAGAGATTTTTATTTAGCATGGGATCCCATGATTACTTTTAGCGAGGTGTGCTTACTACATGCTGAACTCACACTAGTGGTTTATACAGTTTAGTAAGCCTGCCTCATATAACCATAAAATACACAGAACATGTCTGCTATAATGGTATATTAAAAAAAAATCTTTAAATACTCAATATGAGAGAGGCCCATTGCTGCATTTAGAGCTAAAAAGAGCAAGAGTGGGGGAGCTAGTGGCTAGGGCAGCAGCCTGTGACCAGAAAGACCAGGGTTCAAATCCCACTCTGATGCTCATTGTGGCCTTGCACAAGTCAGTTAACCCTCCATTACCTCTGGTACAAACTTAAATTGTAAGCCCTCTGGTGACAGGGAAATACCCGATTTGTAACTTGCCTTAAACCACTACTGGAATGGTGTGAGCTAAATACTAAAACACATTTTATTTATTTTTTTTGCTTCTTTTCCTTATTTGCTTTTCCAAATTGTAGGAATGATGGCCACATTCTACACCTAGGTGACCTGTCCTCAGATTTTTCCAGCCCTGTATGTCTATCTGACATTGAAGGGGTACACAAAAATATACAAAATAGTAAGCATTTGAAGGACAGAGGCAAAATGTCTTTCCTCACATGACTCTGGAATTTAACACAACGGGGGATACAAGTTTCTTAGTTCAGACTATATTGTATTTCCTTTATTACTGTATAAATATCTCCTTTATTTGGATCTGTGCACAAGATCAGTGTCGATCAAATCGTAACCAACTTTGAGTCCTAGGAGCATAACGAGCCTGACTCTAACAAGCCACTATCTACACGTGATAACAAACATCTAACTTACATAGTCCTCTGTAATTAGCTCTTTCTATACAGCATGTTATACAATCTAGGGTAGGGTAACCAGTCTTCTAATTGGACATTATATCTGTTCAGTTTATTTTAAGAAGCTAACATTCTTTTCTGCATTCTGGATTTAGCAATAAGGTGTGGTATTGTGGGCAGTACCATGCTAAAATGGAATTATAGGGAAAGTTGCACCCTGGAATGACTTGCTATTACATAAGCTGCACGCTTTTGGTTCGTTCTGGCAATTTAACGTTGCTTATTAGCATTGTTAAATACTACCCACCAAGGGTCTTGCCATGGATTCACACAAATAGAATGCATGAAAAAGGGTTAGCTTCAGAAGCTAATAGCTGGGAAGTAATTGTCCCCAACTCGACAGGAATAAATGTGTTATTTTTGCAGGTATTGCATTTATTGCATAATCCCACTTGCACATCATTACTCTCCCCTGCCTCTGTGGTGACAAACAGTTTGGAAAAGAGATCCGGCTTTTGTAGGAGGGAAATATTGGGTGAGGAAAGGGGCATTGAGGAGAGCCCATGATAAATATACAGTAAAATGCATAAGATTTGCTAAGGTGGTTATTTTAGATTTAGAAGCATTTCCATGCGTAAATATCAGCATGTACAGGTGTAAATTAGAAGACGCATGCAAATGTGTTTTTAGAAAACTATTTACATATGGATATCCACACTGCGCAGCAAGATCAAGGGGCATGGCAGAGGCATGATTTGGGAGAAGCTTGTGAGGGCCATAAAGCTAAATATGTATTCCCCATTTTGCAAAAGGGATCAACATACATGTTGACATATTTCCTTCCCAGGTTTTACATCTGCTCTAAGGGATGAATAGGTACTTAAAATGCTGGACTAGCCAAGCACTTGTTGCATGATGGATAAGGAGAATTATTCTCCATAATCCATTTCCTCCTCCAAAATGCAAAAGAAAATTACGAGCTCTCTATATCTTATATCTGTGCCATTTTAGAAACCTATATGTAGAAGGTGACGCTCGGTTGTCCTACATTTAGATATTTAAAATGGCTCCTCTCACTATGTATGGTAACAAATCCAAATGCATTCTTGCATATCCTAATACTTGTTCTACAGAAGGCTCTGCATTTGATAGAGCCTTTTGTAAAATACTGCTAGAATTGAGCAGGCCTCAACCTGGATGTCTCAATTCCAATCACAATGTGCTATGTAAAATGGGCCTGTATATGCTCTAATGAAAAATTATGAGAAGTTCTCATTCACAAGACAAAATCCAAAAGGTATAGCAGAAGGAAATGTCATCTACAGTATGGATCAATCAGATCCAGTGAGCAGAAGGTAATGTGCAAGACTCGTGTGAACATGACTGCTCCAATTGAAGCTAGAGGATGTTCTGGTTTACTTTTTAAAAGTGAGTGAAAGCCAGGCTGTTAAATTCTGCCACCTGGTATAAGTTAATTACTCTTGATAAAGACTTCATAGGTCTTTAATTTTTTATATGATGGGTACTATAGCAGTAAGATTTATTTTAATAATCTTTGTATATTGCCTTGTGAAGCAGTGTATTTTAGAAGTCCTTTTAGAAGCCTTTCTCAACAATTGTAGATTGCATATGCATGTAAATGCTGATTTTTAGAATGCAACCACTTACAAGAAGAATTGGGGGTGTGGTGGTGGTGAAGTACCATTGTTTCTTTTGACTCATGGTGACCCTCTGGATAACTGTCCTAAACTGTGTTCGATCTTATTACTACTACTAGTCATTTGTATAGCGCTACAAGGTATATGCAGCGCTGTACATAAAGATATAAGACACCTTCCCTGCTCATCAGAGGTTAGAATCTAATCAAAGATGAAAAAGCATTGCAAAACTGGGGACTAGAGTATGGTAGGATACACAAGTATTGAACAAGAGTGAGCAGCATCAGGATCCTAAGGCAGCCTCAGAGGTAGGATTTTAGCCTGGATTTGAATAGGGCCACAGAAGGAGCCTGACATACTAACTCAGGTAGTTTGTTCCAGGCATATGCAGCAGCAAAGTGGAATGAACGAAGTCTGGAGTTGGCAGTGGCAGAAAAGGGCACAGATAAAAGGGATTTGCTAGAAGAGGGGAGTTTCTGAGGAGGGGTGTAGAGTGAGATGAGAGGAAAGATTAGTGAGAAGCCGCAGAATGAATGCACTTGCAGGTCAGTAGAAGTTTGAACTGCATATGGAAATGGATAGGGAGCCAGTGAAGTGACTTGAGAAGAAGGGTTACATGAGTATAGAGACACTGGTGGAAAATAAGCTGTGCAGCTGAGTTTTGAACAAATTGAAGGGGAGAAAGATGATTTAGAGGGAGACCAGTGAGGAGCAGGTTAGAATAGTCAAGACGGGAGGTGACTAGCAAGTGGATGAGGATCTTAGTACTGTGTGTAGAAAGGAAGAGATGAATATTGCTGGTCTTACAAAGAAAAGTGACAAGTTTTAGCTATCTGTTAGATGTGTGCAGAGAGAGAGAGTCAAAGATGACCCCAAGGTTATGAGTTGAAGAAACAGGGAGGAGCGTAGTGTTATCCATAGAAATAGAGGAGGAAGGGGGAGGTGAATTTAGGGGGAAAGATAAGGAGCTTACTTTTGGCCATGTTCAGTTTGACAGTGGCCAGACATCCAGGCAGCAATGTCAGATAAGCAGGCAGAGATCCAGGCCTGGATTACAGGAGAGATTTCGGGAACAAAGGTAGATTAGAGAGTCATCAGCATAGAGATGGTCCTGAGAACCATGGGAGGAAACCCAGGGCAGTGTACCTTCCTGCCAGAACCGGAGCAGCTCAGCCACACAGTCACTGCGGAGCTGCTCTGGTTTTGGAGGGGGAGTTTACTGCTTTGTCCTGCGATCTGTGGTGATTTACTTGCACAGGGGAGATTGGCAATGCCCAAGGTGCTCAGGGGGAGCAGTGCTTGATTGGCGACCACCCACAGTGGGACAAACTCTCTGCATTTGGGGGCATTTGCAGAGAGTTGGGTAAGTTTGCCTTTCTCCTTTCAATTCAGCATTAAGTGCAGAGAGAATTCTCGATTGCACTGTATAAAATCATGGTGGACCCAAGGGTACCACAGCAGAGGAAACGGAGCAAATACAGTTTCCGGGGCAGGCCCTGGATTGGTCTGCTGACAGCCTTATGTTTATGCTTTCCTGTACATTGTTCTCTTCTGTTTGATCTCTCATTGTTGCCCACATTGAGGTGTGAGGCTTGCCATGTTTCTTCCATATTCTTTGGACGAACACTGAAGGGACCTCTGAGGCAAATAGAGGCCTAAATAGGAGTGATATCATTGAGACCTGAGAATTTCATTGATTCTTTGTCTCCACCAATCTGCTGCTAGGGGACACAACCAACTTGTCTGGACTGGTCTAGCAAGGAAACAACATAACTAGTAAATAATATGTCACCTTTTTACACCAGCGATGCTCTATCTCAAAAACCATAGCCTACCCCACTGAGTTTACTTGTTAAAAATTTTCCAAGACTGAATAATCTAAAGATTGAAAAGGTGGTGGTGGCATTTGCATTTGAATCAGCAGCTAGTGTGGCTTTGAGTGACAGCTATAGTATTGCTGCTATTACAAAGGCTGCCTTTCTTTAGCTGTTAGTAAACTTCAAATGGTTTCAAACTTCCCTGTCTTGCTGCTTCTGGATTTCAGTGCTTGAACCTTTTTCCTCATCCTTCTCTGTGCATTCACTGTTCTTTCACCTAATGAAAGCTATCCATGGAATGCACCCACTGTGTGGGAGGCTCAACCTCTCTTGGAGTTTCTGTAAACAGTACATGAGTGATGTCACCTGTTTGCCAGTAACTTCAGTGAACTGATAAGATTGAGGCTTGTTAAATAGCTTCAATGGATTGCTTGAATGTGTTTCATTAAAACAATTCTAAATGTGTTTCACATATGCTTAGCTTGTGTGCTTGCATCAGGTGATGCAGTATGTAAGCACAGAAAGCCTTTACTCCAAAGTACAGGGACAGATAGTGTTGTAAATTCTGCCGAAGTGGCCCCCAAGGACAAAGGGGGCCCATGAGCAGCTTCTCCTCTGTGTTTTTGAAATGGACTTGTAGTATGTGTATATAAAGCAGGCACACGAACATAGTACCTACTTTCTCCAGTAACAAGCAGGAAGTCGGCCCTCATGGGTGACGTCAGCACAGACGGAGCCCTCACGGAAGCATCTCCCAGCTTTCAAAAAAGTCTTTGGAAGATGCCACCACGCATGCATGGACCCCTTCCCACCCAAGGATGCCATCTTGCTCAGTCTCCATTTTACTGTGGAGCCCTTCAGACATTCGTCTAGCTTGTCCCCAAAAAAAGTTGATTTTTTTTCCTCTTGAGTTTCATACTTACCGCCGGTATCACACCAGTACTCTTCCCGCGACCTGACCTCACTGCCTCAGTGTCTAGTCCGGGTCTATTTTTGTAATTTTTAGTTTCTTTAATTTTCTGGCAACTTCATGCCGTTTTCCCCAACTGGCAGCATGGCGAGTCTTCGACTTCGCAGGGGTACTTATTTTTTCCCCCCATGGCTACCAGTGACTTTAAGTGTGATCGGTGCTTAAAAATTATATGTCTGACTGATGCACATGACTGCTGTCTCTGTTGCCTCGGGCCAGACCATGATCCGGCAGCATGCGGTCTTTGCAAGAGGATGTCCAGCAAGGCCCTCAAGAACTGCCAGCAGCAGCAAGATAAGGGTTCCCCCCCCCCCTTCCTGAGTCCCCAGTGCCCCCAACGGCCAGGGTCTTGTCTGAAGCAGACGGACAGACCCTTCTGAGCCTTCAGAAAGGAGGTCTCCCTCGAGGGATGCCAAAAAGAAGAAGAAACCCTCAAAGGTAGTGTTCTTAGATGGATCCAACAGGTCGGGTGTCCTCCGGGCCAGGTCCCGCAATCCAAGGCATTGGAGAAAGAGTAGCCTGCAAAGGTCCCCCGGAAGGATTCGACCTTGGACCAGCCTCGGTCCCCAGACACCATCTTCGTCAAGGATTCCCCTTCGGGGGAGCCAGCACTGGGACAGAGTCCCCTCAGTGCCTGTGCTGAAGGTTGCATAGCCTTTTGTCCTGGAGTCCAGAATGGCAGCCCTGGAGCGCAGTTTGTCTGCCTTCATGGACCAGCAGCGGGTGCTGTTGTCCAGTATGACCGGTTCATCCGCCCCAATCACTGGGCCCTCGACGTCAAAGACTTCCCCGGAAACCGAGCCGATCCTCGAGGCTCTTTGGTCTCGAGTTCATCCTTGTCAGGGGTCTCATTCAGATTCCCACTCGACGTGACCACGATCATCCCCGGCAAGTGTGCCAGGCAATGGCTGTGGAGTATCGGGAGCCCTGAGGTGGGCAGAGCAGCTCTCCTAAGAGTCCTAGACGAACTACTTAGGATTCCTCATTCTCCATCTCCCACTCTTGTCTTCCCGCCCCCCTATACCTGTTGCTACCACGACGTCCCATCAGATTTTCCTGTCTCCGAGCCTCGAGGGCATACCCCACCAGAGGATATGGGCTTCCTTGATTTTGTCATGGATATGTCAAAGGCTCTGGCATTCCCTACAGAGTCAGAGGAGGACCCTTGGGTGGATGAATTGAAAATCCTCCCTCCAGTACAAGGCTCCTCTGAGAAAATCGCTCATAGTGCCCATAAATCCCATCCTGGAACGGCTGATGCTCCGAATGTGGGAGACACCGGCGTCAGTGCCAGTGGTGAGCAAACAGCTCGACTCAGTGTATATTGAGTTTGCTTGAGCCTGGGCTTCCAGAAATCGCATCTGCTACAGAATCGCATCGGCCAACACAAGGCCGACTCCATGGTGGTGGAGTCAGCCATGTGTCGGCTGAAAAGCCAGAAGACACACTCCTCAGTGCCCCCCGGCAGGGAGGCCGATGCCCTCGGCAGAAAGTGTTACCAGGGCTCGATGCTCATCGGCTGCATCCAGGCCTACCATAGAAACATAGAAATATGACGACAGAAAAAGACCACATGGCCTATCTAATCTGTCCTTCCAGATCAACTACAACTGTCCCCTTTTTTCCTTTAGAGATACTCTGTTTGTCCCGTGCTTTTTTGAATTCAGTTGCTGTCCTCATCTCTACCACCTCCACTGGGAGACTATTCTACGGATACACCACTCTTTCCGTAAAGAAATATTTCCACAAATCACTCCTGAATCTATCCCCCTTCACCCTCATCCCATGTCCCCTCGTAGCAGAACTTGCTTTCAATTGAAAGAGGCTCTTCCCCTGAACATTTATGCCACGGAGGTATTTAAACATCTCAATCATATCACCTCTATCCCACCTTTCCTCCAAGGTGTACATATTAAGATCCTTAAGTCCTCATATGCTTTTATAATGAAGACCACTAACCATTTTAGTAGCCACCCTCTGCACTGACTCACCCACCAGAAGCAGGTGCACCCCTCCCCATGTCTTCTCTCCTCCCCATATCTTCGTTTCTTTGTTTGTTTAGGGATGAACCCACCACTACTCCCCCCCCCCCCCCCATCGCTCCATGTAGGACATCCTTATTTGTTGAGAAATTAGATGGTTCAGTTTATTTTGATTTAATCTTGTTGCTGTAAAGTGATCCACTGTGTCTGTCCCAGGCCACTTTGAATTCCGTCACTGTATTTGCCCCCACCTCTTCCATTGGGAAGGCATTCCAAGCATACACCACCCTTTCAGTAAAAAAAAAAGTATTTCCTGACATTGCCTTTCAATTTACCACCTTGCAGCTTCATTTTATGCCCTCTAGTTTTACAGCTTCCCTGTCTCTGGAAGAGGTTGATTTGTTCATTATTTCTCTAAGTATTAAGGGCCTTTATCATATATACCCTATCCCTCCTCTCCTCCAAAGTGTACATATTTAGGTCTTCAAGTCTCTCCTCATAAGGCTTCTGACGCAAGCTCCAAATCATTTTGGTTGCCTTCCTTTGAACAGCTTGCATTCTTTTTACATCCTTTGCAAGATACGGTCTCCAAAACTGAACACAGTATTCCAAGTGAGACCTCACCAGAGACTTATACAGTGGCACCTGTACCCCTTCCCTTCTGCTGATAATTCCTCTTCGAATGCAGCCCAACATCCTCCTGGCTTTTGCCACCTTGAGATCTACAGAAATAATCACACCGAGGTCTTTCCAGGACTACTACTACTACTGCTATTAAGCATTTATAAAGCGCTACTAGTCCGCACACAGCGCTGTACAGACATGTAGGAGACGGTCCCTGCTCGTTAGAGCTTACAATCTAGTCAAGATAGAGTGGTCTATCCTTTATCATACCCTTCCAATTTCCACATATCGTTGTTTCAGACAACTGCTAGTAAGAGAATGGCACACATCCTTTGCGCTTTGGTTTGTCTTATTTTTGCTTTATTTTTTTTTTCCAACCCAATGGAAGTTGGAAAGAATTATACAAAAATGTCTCCCCTCTGGGGCAAAATAACTCTTCAAATATTTAGCAGAAAGGGATGAAACCTGGCATGGGGGAAATGGTGAAAAGTTGCATTAAAAATGGGCTAGATTGGAAAGGGGGTTCCAGGGAAAATTCCCTAGGAATGGCACCAAGCTTTTCCCACAGACATGCAGAGCTAACTTCTGTAGTATGGAAACTTACATACCGTGAAACACATCAATTAGGAAATTCCTCCTTCAAACTGCATCTACCCTGTTCTCTATTTGCCCCCTCCCCTTATCTTAAGGCAAAGCTGCTCAGAGGCAACTACACATTCTGCACATGGAGGAGTTAGAATATCCATGAACCATACTCCACATGCTTTCCTCACTTGTTTGGCTAGATTTATGTATTTTGTGTCTCTATAGTGTATTATAGTTTATTGTATTACATTTTGTTTACTTATATTTGAAGTTTAAGGAACCATTGTAATCCACATTGATCATAATTTTATGGTAAACTAAATTGTGATCATCTACATATTTATAATAGAACATTGAGGTTTGTTCATATCATACATTTTATAATGTTTAGAATTGTCTGGAGCCCTTCAAGGAGTATAATTTAAAAAGAAAATGCATTTTTAATGTTTAGATATCCATAACTTGTATCTTAGATCCTGGACATATCTTGCTAGTAATCAAATGTCTGAATAGGGCTATATTTAGAAACCATCCATATTCATAATAGAAAACCCCTCACCTTTTTCAGACCTAGTTGTGCCTTTTACTGTGTGTAGGTATACAGTAATGCTACTTTGATAAGCTTAAACTGTTTCTTGTATTTGAAATGAGTTGAGAACTCAGTTAATCAGTGAAGGCAGTCTTGAGATGTTAAATGTCGTCTTCAGTACTTAGGAGCCCTGTTGCTTAAAATATCCTGTCTCACATATAAAACTTTTATGTTTCTTTCATTAACAGTATTTGAGTAATATATGAAATTTAAAAAAAAATAAAATCACTCTGGGATAGTAAATAGATTCTTCATTTATTGTATTTGTGTTTTCACCATCCTTCTGTGAATGTGGCTTACAGACTTGTTTACTAAGCAGCGGTAGCAGCTTCCAATCGATATGAGCCGTGGTCCCCATTGAATTCTTTAGAATAGTTTAGATTTCTTAGACTCAGAAGTGCCAATAAATATTTTTCACTCCAGTAAAGACAACATTTTTGAACATCTGGGGTTTTTGTATTGCAAGAATTTTCTTTTAGACCTACTGAAATGTTTCCTTTTTTTCTCCCCCTTCAAAGGTGGTATAGACTGCAATCAAAACCAGGAAAGAAGGCAAAAGAAAGGGGTCAGATTGAGGTAGATATCCAGTTTATGAGAAACAACATGACAGCAAGTATGTTTGACTTGTCCATGAAAGAGAAGTCCCAGTCACCTTTTCGAAAACTAAAGGACAAAATAAAGAGGAAGCAACATGATGGGCTGCCTGACACTTCCTCTGCCATTGTGCCCAGTATCACTCGGTCAGCGGCTGACAGTGATGAGGAGAATGCTCCAAAGAAAGAGAAGAAAAACAAGATTAAGACCTTATTTTCTAAGCCTGGACTTCAGAAAAACTCCCTTTCCCAGTCCATGTCTGTTCTACCTACGTTCCAGCAAGTGCCTGCTGCATCAGAGAAAACTGTACTGAAACCCAGTGATTTCAGACCAAGCTCTGACAATGAACCACTGTCTACAAAATCGGAAAGTGAGTAGACTGCACTATTACCTACT
Source organism: Ichthyophis bannanicus (assembly GCA_033557465.1). Lineage (NCBI taxonomy): Eukaryota > Metazoa > Chordata > Amphibia > Gymnophiona > Ichthyophiidae > Ichthyophis > Ichthyophis bannanicus. The sequence goes on from CM066035.1 coordinate 783,290,210, forward strand.
GAAAAGAAAAATAGCAGGAGATTACTGGCAGTCGGATCACAAGAGAGGATGAGCAATTACTTTATTTGTTTAGCTGCTTTGGGGGGGGGTTATCTTTTATAAAGAGATTTTTGGACTTTTGGGTTTTTTTTGCATGTTATGACTTTGTTTTACATGCAGAAAAAGGCCCCCATGTAGGCATTTCTGGGGGTGAAGTTGAAATATATGCATGCATAACCTATTTTGCTTCTATAAAACTCACCTTTTTGGACTTCACATAGGCATCCCATTATAAAATCAGGCCCTTTAAGGCTAGCAAAGCTGGCTTACCCATAGGAAGACTAGGCAGTCTCCTAGGGCAGTAGTTGTGGGCTCACAAAGAGCTGCTGATCTCAAAGCCAAACAATAGGTCCCGACAGCCACCCAATCTCAATGAACCATGAGTACTTTTCCTGGAGAGAGGGTGGGCAATTTTCAAATAACACATTGACCTGGGTAAATAACTTTTGGAAAGTGTCCTCATTGGTGTAACTTTTAGAAGCTGGTTTCCATGGATAAAAAGTAGGTACCTACATCTTTTTTTTTACATGCTTTGCAAGTAGATGTTCCCAGGAACATAGTTAAGGTGGCGGATGATGGGCATGCGTAAGGCTTCTGTTCATCTGCCATGGTCTGTGTTGTTTTTTTAAATAGAGCACCAAAACATTTTAAAGAAAAATCTGAATATTCAGCGCTGCTATCCAGATGAGTCAGTGGCATTATCCACATAACGGTGGCGATTAGCATTGCTATCCAAATAGCTTAAGACAACTCAGAACAGCCTTTTTGTTCTAAGTATGCTCCGCCCACAGACCTGTGCCTCAGCACCCCACATGTGCTAGAATACACACACAGAGCAAGTATGGGAGTGCATTAGTGTGCTACTGGAGGTTATTCTAGAAGCCACTTTTGTTGGCTTTATAAGGTCCTGCATAAAATGGGTTTGTGTGGAATTTTATAAATGCCCTGTTTTGTATGTCTGTATGTCTGTATGTATTTATTTTAGAGCATTGTTCTGGTAGAGATGCTGTGGAGTGATCATAATCGTTGAGTTTGGCGAAGTGTTCTGAAAGTTGAGGGACACGAGATTAAAGGTCCATAAACCATTCTCCAGGAACAAGCAGGAAATCAGCCCTCACATATGGGTGATGTCAGCACTGACGAAGCCCTTGCAGAAGCAGCTATCCAGCTTTCAAAGAAAGCTTTTAGGAGATGCCACCATGCATGTGTGGTCCCCTTCCCACCCAAGGGTGCCATCTTGCTCAGTCTCCTTTTTTTTTTCTTCCTGCGGAGCCATTTAGATGTTTGTCTGGCTTGTCCCCAGAAAAAGTTAATTTTTCTGAGTTTCATACTGTCCTCCAGTATCGCACAAGTACTCTTCCTGCTATCTGACCTTGTTGCCTCAGGTCTATTTTTGTAGCTTTCATTCTTTCTTTTCCTGGCATCTTTGTGCCTTTTTTCCAACTGGCAACCCAGAGAGTCTTTGACCTTGCAGGGGTACTTTTTTTTTTTTTTCCCTCCCCATGGCTACCAATGGCTTTAAGAAATGTGATCAGTGCTCTAAAATTATGTCTTTGACCGACACACACGACTTCTGTCTCCGCTGCCTTGGGCCAGACCACGACCTGACAGCCTGCAGTCTCTGCAAAAGAATGTTCAGTAATGCCCTCGAGCCAACAGCAGCAGCACGATAAGTTTTTGTTTTTTAATTTTTTTCCCTGAGACCCCAGTGCCTCCAAAGGGCAGAGCCTAGTCTGAGGCCTCGACATCACAGGTGGAACCTCCCAAACCCGAGTCCTGTCGTGGGTCCTCAGAAAAAGGGGGTCTCTCTCGAGGGAACCCAAGAAGAAGAAGCCCTCAAAGGCAGCATCCTTGGACAGTTCTGACCGGCCGGGTGCCCTCCCCGTGCCCAGTCCCGCAGTCAGAAATGCTCTTCCAAGGCTTCGGAGAAGGAGTAGCCTGCAAAGGTCCCCTGAAAGGATCCGGCCTCTGTCCCCAGACACTATTCTTGTCAAAGATTCGCCCTTTGGGGGAGCTTGGTGTTGGGCCTGAGTCCCTCTGTGTCTGTGCCAAAGGCTGTGGAGCCTTCTGGTCTGGAGTCCAGAATGGCAGCCCTGGAGCGCAGTTTGTCTGCCTTCATGGACCAGCAGCAGGCACTGTTGTCCAGCATGACTGCTTCATCTGCCCTGACCACCGGGCCCTCTGTCTAAGATGTCCCCAGAGGCTGAGCCGATCCTAGAGGTCCTTTGGCCTCATGTCGATCCTCAGCAGAGGTTGTGATCAGAGTCCTGCTCGATGGGACCACGGTCATCCCCGGCAAGTATGCCAGGCACCAGTTGCAGAACATCAGGAGCCTTGAGGCCTGTGGAGCAGCCCTCCTACAAGTCCTCAACAGACTACTCCGAGTGGGACACGGAGGACAAGGAGTCCCTCGATACCTGTCGCCACTACAACGTCCCATCCGACTCTCTGGTCTCGGAGTTTCAATGGCGGTCCCTGCCAGAGGATATGGGCTTCCTTGATTTCATCAAGGATATGTCAAAGGCCCTGGTATTCCCTATGGAGTCTGAGGAGGACCCTCAGGGAGATGAGTTGGAAATCCTGCAGTACGAGGCTCCTCCGTGGGAATCTCTCACGGTGCCCATCCCTCCCATCCTGGAAAGGCTGATGCTGCAAATGTGGGAGACACCGGCTTCAGTACCGGTGGTGAGCAAACGGCTCGACTCGATGTATTGAGTCCGCCGGAGCCCAGGTTTCCAAAAGTCACAGCTGCCACATAACTCCATGGTGGTGGAGTCTGCCATGTGTTAGCTGAAAAGCAAGAAGACACACTCCTTGATGTCCCCCTGGCAGGGAGGCCTACATCCTGGGCACCCTTAGTAGAAACTGATACCAGAGCTCAGTGCTCATCGGCCACATGGCTTACCAGCTGTACATAGGTATGTACCTGAGAGACCTGGCGAAGGAATTCACCAGGTTCTCCAAGGAACTCTTGCAGTGGTTCAAGAACCTGGCCAAGGAGGTCCATGAGTGCTCCAAATTCATGTCTCGAGCGGCCTATGATGGGTTTGAGTCAGCGGCTTGAGTAGCAGCAGTGGGCATTGGTGCACGGTGCCAAGCTTGGCTAAAGTCATCCAACCTTGAGCAGTGGGTTCAGGAGAAATTGGTCAATGTCCCATGCCAAGGAGAGAACCTCATTGGCAAACCCATGACCGACAAAGCTGCTGAGCTGGAGACTGAGTTCATGACGAGGACCAGGTTCTCCAAAAAGACCACTGCCCCTCCCCGATGGAAGGGCTTGGGTAAAAAGTCTTTCTACCAAAGGAAGGGAGCTGCTTACAGAAATCACCTACCTTTTTCAGGCCTTCCTAGCTCCCCAGCAAGGTCAGCAGGCCAAAGGACATGGGTATGGCCCTCAGAAGCAGAAGGCTCCAAAACACCAGGCCCTGGCTCCAGCCCAGCCAGGGGGCGTTTTTGGTTCCTTGAGCATAGCCTATCTACCCCAAGGAGATCAGCAGCCCACAGGGGGACATCTGGCACTTCGGGTAGTCAGGGAGGGTTACCTCTTCCACCTGATTCACACCTCCTCCTTATTTCCCAGGAGAGCCCCTCAGGTCTCCACTTCTCCGGTACCTTCTACTGAAGGAGTTGGCAGGTCTTCTCAAGGACAAAGCGGTGGAACCGGTGCCCCACAATCTCTCGAGGGCAAGGGGTTCTACTCCAGGTACTTCCTTATGCCAAAAATGACAGGGGGGCCTAAGGCTCACCCTCAACCTGCGTGACCTCAACAAATTCCTAGTGGGGGAGAAGTTCAAGATGCTCTCCCTTAGAACATTGCTGCCATACCTCTAGCAGGGAGATTGGCTATGCTCCTTAGACCTCAAGGATGCTTATACTCACATCCTCATTCACCCCAACCAGAGATGGTACCTGCAGTTAGTAGTGGGGGGGGGCAAGCATTTTCAGTATAAGGTGCTCCCCTTCGGCTTGACCTCTGCCCCAAGAATCTTCACAAAATGCCTGGCAGTCGTGGCCGCCTTCCTTCGCCTCCGGAGGGGGGGGGGGGGTCTTTGTCTTCTCCTACCTGACGACTGGCTTATAAAGTGAGGCACAGCCTCGTAGGTGCAGCAGGCCACCGTATGTACCATCCAGGTCCTGCAACACTTGGGGTTTGTCATAAACTACCCAAAGTCTCACCTCTCTCCAGTCAAAGGCCTTCTTGCCCAGGGACCGAGCATACTGTCTCAGGACTCTGGCACTGGACATACAGTACCGTCTCTCTGTTCCCACTCAGCTTCTTCTGCACCTTCTCAGGCACATGGCCTCTACAGTCCACATCACCCCAGACACTCACCTCCACATGAAGGCGTCGCAGGGGTGTCTGCGGGACCAGTGCACTCAAGCCACAGGGCGCCTCCGAGACAGAGTCTCTATAACCCACCAACTGGCAGGCTCTCTGGTCTGGTGGCAGTCTCCAGTATCTAGAGGCAGGCATGCCTTTTCAGGCCCCGAGCCCCTTAAGGGTCATCACCAGCGTTGCCTCCCTGCTCGGCTGGAGAGCCCATTGTGGGGAGCTCTGCACCCAAGGCAGCTGATCACCAGGCAAGAGCACCCAGCAGATCAACCTCCTGGAGCTGCAAGCCATATACTTAACCCTGCGAGTCTTCTGCCACCACCTGCATCACCAGCTGGTGCTGGTCCAGACGGTCAAACAGGTGGTGATGTTCTATGTGAACAAACAGGGGGGCACAGGGTCTCATACCCTTTGTCAGGAGGCCCTGGTCCTCTGCATATAGGCAATCCAAGAAAGTATTCTTCTGCAGGTAGTGTACCTACCAGGCCAGGACAACCTTCTGGCTGACAGGCTGAGCAGAGTCCTTCAGCCGCACGAGTGGCAGCTGGACCCCAGGGTAGCCAGTCGGCTTTTCCAGACTTGGAGGGAACCCATGATGGACCTGTTCGTCAGCCCAGATAACTTCCAGTTACCCCGCTTCTGTTCCTGGCAGGTCCACCCCTACAGGGCGGCAGTGGACACATTCCTTGTCTCATGGTCAGAAGGCCTCATGTACACCGTCCCTTCCACACTGCTGATTGCCAAGACCTTGTTCAGGATACTCCGTGACAGGGCCTCGCTCATCTTGATAGCTCTTTGGTGGCCCAGGCAACCATGGTTCCCGCTGCTCCTCCAGTTGATGGTGGAGACCCCCATCCCCCTTGGGTACTGCTCTGGAACTTCTGTCTCAGGAGGGGGATCTCTTCTGCACCCAAACCTGGGGTCCCTGTTGCTGACGGTGTGGCTGCTGAGAGGGTATCTCTGGCCCCTTTCAACCTTTTGGTTGAGGTAGAGGAGATTCTGTTGGCCTCTACTAGGAAGGCTGATGCCCTCAAACGGCGCAGGTTCTCAGCTTGGTGCCCTAGCATGGGGGCTGATGCGTTGTCCTTCCTGTTGGGACTGGTCTTACATAGAATAGGCCATGTGGTCTTTTTCTGTCATCATATCTAGTCTGTCCTTCCATATCAACAACTACAACAGTCCCCTTTTTACCTTTAGAGATCCTCTGTGTTTGTCCCATGCTTTTTTGAATTCAGTTACTGTCCTCATCTCTACCACCTCCACTGGGAGACTATTCCACGGATACATTACTCTTTCCGTAAAGAAATATTTCTGCATATCGCTCCTGAATTTATCTCTCTTCACCCACATCCCATGTCCCCTTGTAGCAGAACTTGCTTTCAATTGAAAGAGGCTCTCTCCCTGAACATTTATGCCATGGAGGTATTTAAACATCTCAATCATATCACCTCTATCCCGCCTTTCCTCTAAGGTGTACATATTAAGATCCTTCAGTCTGTCCTCATATGCTTCATAATGAAGACCACTAATCATTTTAGTAGCCACCCTCTGCACCGACTCCATCCTGTTCACATCCTTCTGAAGGTGCGGTCTCCAGAATTGCACACTATACTCCAAATGAGGTCGCACCAAAGACTTATACAGAGGCATTATCGCCTCCTTTTTTTCTGCTAACCATTCCTCTCCGTATGCACCCAAGCATCCTTTTAGCTTTTGCCATCGCCTTTTCTACCTGTTTATCTTTATTAAAATACTTGATATACCGCCCAGGCCGAGGCATCAGGGCGGTGTACAATCATAAAATTAACGACTGCTAAGAAAAAGAAAGGAACGCCATAAAATAATAGAACAGAGGGAGAAATAGTAAAACCATAAAATAATAGGATAAATAAAAACAAATAGCAGACAGCCAAGGTGCAGGAGGGGTAAAGGGGATGAGGGAAGGAGGAGGGGAGGGACGTAAGGGAAAAGGGGAAGGGGAGGCACAACTAGGGAGAGGAAACACCATCAACAGGGGGGGGGGCAGATCAAAAGCCTGACAGAAAAAGTGTGTCTTAAGAAGGACCTTGAAACGGGTATAGGATGATTCAGTGCGAAGTGGGAGGGGAAGAGTTCCAGAGGGCAGGGGCTAAGAAAAAGAAAGCAGAGTGACGAGTAGATTCAAGGTGAGCCTGAGTAGGTGACGGCAGGAAAAGACGATTACCGTGAGACGAACGAAGGAAACAGGGAGAGGGCTGGAGGCGAATGATGTCGGCTAGGTACTGGGGGGTATCAGAGTGAAGAGCTTTGTGAGCAAGGATAAGCAACTTGAACATGAACCGGAACTTAACGGGGAGCCAGTGTAAAGATGATAAACATGGTGACACATGAGCATGAATGGAAGATGAAGTAACAAGACGGGCAGCAGCATTTTGGACAAGTTGGAGACGGCGAAGTTGGTAAGAGGGAAGGCCAGCATAGATAACATTACAATAGTCAAGACGAGAAATAACCAGAGACAGGACGAGAGTGACAACTGAGAATGAAGGGAGAATGGAACGAACAGCCTTGATACGGCGTAGGTGAAAAAAGGAGGAACGTACAACAGAAGAGATATGATCGTGAAAGGAAAGGGACGCGTCTAGGGTAACACCCAGGTAGCGAAGGGTTGGGGCAGAAGGAATGGGGTGAGGGCCCATGACAGGGAGAAGGGGGGGGGGGAGGGAGACCGTAGGTAATCCAAAGTGCAGAGGATTTTGCAGGGTTGGCATGCATAAAGTTAGTGGCAAACCAGGAGGCGATAGAAGATAGACAGAGGTTCAGGGGGCCCAGATCTGGGGAAGAGGGAGAAGTGTTTAGCTACTTTAAGATCATTAGACACAACCACGCCTAGGTCCCGCTCTTCTTCTTTAGTGGACAAAAGTACTTCACCCCCTATACTATATTGCTCCCTTGGATTGCTGCAGCCCAAATGCATGACCTTACATTTTTTAACATTAAATCCCAGCTGCCAAATTCTAGACCATTCTTCAAGCTTAGCTAGATCCCTCCTCATGTTATCTACACCTTCCTGGGTGTCTACTCTATTGCAGATTTTGGTATCATCTGCAAAGAGGCAAACCTTACCCGACAACCCTTCCGCTATATCACTAACAAAGATGTTGAAAAGAATTGGACCAAAGACAGATCCCATGGGGCACACCACTGGTAACATCCTTCTCCTCAGAGTGAGCTCCATTTACTTGTACTCTTTGTCACCTCCCACCCAACCAATTTCTAACCCAAGCATCAACTTTAGGGTCCATCCCTAGGGTGCTCAGTTTGTTTATAAGTCGCCTGTGAGGAACAGTGTCAAAGGCTTTACTGAAATCTAAATACACCACATCTAGGGCTCTCCCTAGGTCCAACTCCCTGGTCACCCAGTCAAAGAAATCAATCAGATTTGTCTGACAAGACCTGCCTTTGAACAGTACCTTGTTCAAATCAAACTCCGTCCCAGTGTACCTTAGTGCCTTGGTGTCACACCACTATCCGGTGGATGGCAAGCCCCTCTCGATCCAGCCTTTGACCTACTCTTATTGAAGCCCCCAGTTCGCCCTCCGGCAACCAAATGGGACCTCAGTGTAGTGTTGTGGCAGCTCACTCGTCCACCCTTCGAGCCTGTGGCTACCTGCCACCTTCTCTTACCTTTCTTGGAAGGTGGCTTTCCTGGTTGCGCTCACCTCTGCTCGCAGAGTTAGCAAGCTTCAGGCCCTTGTGGCGGAGGGGCCTTATACCAGGTTCTACAAGAACAGAGTGGTGCTTCACATGCATCCCAAATTCCTGCCGAAGGTAGTATCGCCCTTCCGTCTCAACCAGGAAGTGGTGCTCCCTACCTTCTTTCCAAGATCTCACTCCAGTCGGGCAGAAATGGTCCTTCACACCTTGGACTGTAAGAGGGCTTTGTCCTTCTATATCCAATACACTCAGGGCCAGCACAGAGCTTCTCAGCTTTTCATTTCCTACAACCCCAGTAGGTTGCAGGAAGCGGTGACCCAAGCGTACACTGTCCACCTGGGTGGTGGACTTGCCCTCACCTATGAGCAGGTGGGGCTCCTGCTGGAAGGCCGTGTCAGGGCCATTGCGGCCTCAGTGGCAAACTTGCACTCTGTCCTGATGGTGGACAGTTGCCGGGCCGCCTCCTGGTCTTCAGTCCATACCTTCACAGCCCATTACTGCCTGGAAAGAGTCCTGATGGGACAGTGCCTTTGGCCAGGCTGCGCTCCATAACCTTTTTGGAGTTTAGGCAACTCCTGTCCTCTGACCCTTCTGTGTTCAGGCTACCGGAGTGCTGGTTTCATCAGACACAGGGGTCCTACTGTGGTCTGTGGACACAGACTCATTTGCTGCTGCTTGCGGCTCCCTGTGAGGGAGTCCCTATTTTTGCTCTGGGCTTTCGTTAACCTGTAGCTGGGGAGTCCCATATGTGAGGACTGACTTCCTGCTTGTTCCCAGAGAAAGCGTAGTTACTCACCTGTAACAAGTGTTCTCTGGGGACAGGAGGAATAGGTCCTCACAACCCTCCCTCCCTCCTCCCTTTGGAGTTGCTCCTTTACCATCTTGTTTTTGCCGTCTTTTAGCTATTTCATCTGACTGAGCAAGATGGCACCCTTGGCAGGAAGTGGACCATGCTTGCGTGGTGGCATCTCCCAAAGGCTTTCTTTGAATGCTGGGGGGATGCTTCCGTGAGGGCTCCGTCATTGCCGATGTCACCCATATGTGAGGACTGATTCCTGCTGTCCCCGGAGAACACCTGTTACAGTTGAGTAACTATGCTTTAAAGAGGACCCGGAAAATCCACTGCTTACTCCAGGATGAGCATTGTGTAAGCTGTGGACTTTGGGTACCTGCCAGGTACTTGTGACCTGGGACCTTGATCGGTCACTGTTGGACCTTGATATGACCCAGTATGGCATTTCTGATGTTCTTAAGGTTGCCTAGGGTGAAAACTACCCTTGCATTGGTCCTAATGACTAGTATGGGTCCATTGGTGGCAGAATTCAGGGGTGTGTGTGTGTGGTGGGGGAGGGGGTGCTCTGCTACTGTGAGGAAAGCACTGCTTGGAATTCATTTAGATGATTCCTGATTTCTGTGCTTAAATGCTTTCTTTTGCTTTGTGGCACCTGAATGCACTAATTTTATGTATAGGTACAACAAATTCTTGCACTTTAAGTGTATAATCTAAACAATGAGAGAAATCCATTTAATTTAATTAAACGTTATAGTCCTCCAATCCATTTTGCCATTAAATTCTTCTTTTCCAGATCCGTTTCAAAGCAAAACGGAAGGAAGATCATCCAAGTTGGCTCATCTTCCAGTAATTATGTCTCACAAAAGAACAATCAGTGCAGATCACAGTCAGATAAACCAGATGACCTCTGGCAACACCAAGAAAGAAGGTCTGTCCTTCTTCAGTGGCCTTCGATCCAAGAATGACCCCATCACGCGATCCAATGTGTGCATTAATGGAAACCATGTTTACGTGGAGACTGAACCTAAAAGTGACACCCTTCCAAAGGACAATAGCATTATTAGTTCTCCTCTGGTTCTTAGAAAACATCCAGTGTACGCATCAGCAGAAAACCTTTCTTCCAAAAGCTTAGAAGAGGCCGTCACAACAGCAGGCATGCCTGCTGATAAAAACCTGCCAAAATCTGCTTCTAAAGAGTCCCTCAAATCTAGGACAATGCCAGTTTCTAAAATTTCTGCCAGTGAGGAATCTGGGGGTATCGGTACACTTGCAAATTTCAACCCTCCAAAAGAAATGCAAGGGAACAAGAAAACAGCACTTGAAGAATCCCAGGACAGAAATGCTTCTGCAAGCTTTGACCCTCCCAAGGAAATCAAAGAGAGCAAGAAGCCCTCTCTGTTAACTTTTGTGACGGGAAAGAAAGATGTTGCTCAAATCAATGAGCCATTTTCTGAAATCTCTTTGGAAGATAGAGAAAAACCTGTCATCAATCCAAAGAAGGAATCGGAGACTGCCCCCACAATAGATGCTCTGAGCAAGAAGAAGCCATTCAATCCATTTGATGAAGATCTGACTGTAGAAGAAAAGAAACCAGAGCCACCTCTGGCCTCGGCAAGGACCACTAAAACCACAGCTGTCAAGCCCAGGTCAGTCTTTTTATAGCTACATCATATATTGTGAATTGCTTATCCAAAATGAGGTATGCAAGTTTATTCTAAAATTGAAAATTTTGCCTTTTATTCAGAAAATTGTCATTTGCTTGTGTAAAATGACTTGGCTGCAAATTGTTCCTTATCGTTTCTCCAGTTTAGTCCTCAACCTCTGGGTAGTGAACCTCCTCCTGCAGCTTGGAGACTGGACATGTCAAACTCATGACATCACTGGATATAGCCTGCTGGTCTCTCCCATCAGCTCCCAGTGTGTCCAGTCTCCATGCAGCAGGAGGACGTAGTGAGCCTAGCTTCTGGGCTCACTTGGGGGAACAGATAAGGAGCATTTAGTGACAAATTCTATTCTGATTTTACTTTTGATATTTACCTTTAATTTTACTTTTAATTCAGTTACCTTTGGTTAATTGGCAGTCGGGGATTAGTTCCCTTTAGTTGTTAGGAGCAAATTTCCTTAGATTTAAAGTAATTTTAAATTTGAGCCTGGCTCTTTAAATTAGTAAGAGCTCTCGCCTTCCCTCCTTGTCAGTTATTTTCACTTGCTGCAGGCATTCGCCGGTGTGGATCTCTCTCCCTTGACGGTACAGGAGAGAGAGCTTCGGGACCCGTACAGCCACACTGAAGCTGTGTGAGACAGAGCCTCTCCGTTGCTGCGTGATTTTAATTTTACTCTGTGGAACCGGCTGAGCGGTCCTTGCCACAGCTGCCTGGTGCGATAGCGCGGCTTGAGGATCAGATGAATTCAAGGTGGTAGGAGCAGGCTGCGTGGCTTTCGGCCCTGCAGGTAAGGCCTTCAGGCTCTTTCGGTCTGCTGAGGCCTCCTTTTTTGCAGCGGCTGTTCTTGGCGCCAAAATTCGTTGGCAAAGGGGCGGCCATTTTCTCTCTAGGTTTTTGCAGCAAGCTGCCTGTGTGAGGAAGACAGGCAGAATAGCTAGAATTTTTGGTCTAGTGTTTCTTTGTTTGTAGGTTTTTTGAGGCTCAATTCCCTTGGTATTAAGTTTTCTGCAGGACGGGTTTGGTAAAGGCAGGTCCTGGAGAGTTCAGTTAGCAGCTCTGTCTTTCTATAGGAGCAAAGGACAGGGAGTGGCTCTCATGCACAGGTCGATGTGGTACGCTTTCTCAGGCGGTTACCAGACTGTAGCCCTCTCATAGGATATTAATTCCACCAGGGAAGCTCAAGTTGGTTTTAGGAGCGTTAGCTAGCGCGCCATTGGGGCCCTTGCAACAGGCATAGGTTAAGGGTTTTGCCTTGAAGACGGTATGTTTGATGGTCATGTGTTCGGCGAGGCGATTTTCGGAGTTGCAGGCATTGTCCTGTCAGGAATCGTTTTTTGTCTGTCTCCAGACAGAAGGTGGCCTGGCGGCTGGTTCCATCGTTGTTGTCAAAGGTGGTTTCTGTGTTCACCTAATAAAATGGTCTCTCTTCCAGCGCTAGGTGCGGTGGAGGGGAGCGTATTGAACCATAGCTTGCGCTGTTTGGACATCAAGAGAGCGCTGCGGCAGTGTTTAAAGGTTTCAGAAACTTTCGCAAAGCGGATCATTTCTCTTCGGGGTGTTCGGAGGGCCCCGCAAAGGGAAGCGGCGGCGAAGGAGTCAGTTTCTGGATGGATTGGAGTGGCAAGTGCATCGGCTTATCTTCTACGGGACCGTACAGTCCCAGGGAGCTTACGAGCTCACTCTACCAGAGTGCAAGCGTCTTCTTGGACGGAGCACAGTTTGGTTCTGCCAGTGGACATCTGTAGGGAGGCCTCTTGGTTGTCTCTCCATACTTTTCAGTAAGCACTACCACCTAGATGTTTTGGCAGCTAAGGATGCCGTTTTCAGGGAGGCGGTGTCGAGATCCGGCTGGAAAGGTCCCTCCCAATGATTACTGCTCTGATACATCCCAGAGGTTGAGGACTAAACTGGAGGAACGATAAGGAAAGCGTAGTTACTCACCTGTAACAGGTGTTCTCCAGGAGCAGCAGGAATCAGTCCTCACATATGGGTGACGTCGGCGCCGATGGAGCCCTCGCGGAGCAATTTTCCCCAGCTTTCAAAGAAAGCCTTTGGGAATTGCAGCGCGCATGCGCGGTCGCCTTCCCGCCCAAGGGTGCCATCTTAGCCAGTCTGATGACATAGCTAAAAGACAGCATAAAAATTTGCAAAAAAACTTAAGCAGATGATTGCAACTCCACGGGGAGGAGGGAGGGTTGTGAGGACTGATTCCTGCTGCTCCTGGAGAACACCTGTTACAGGTGAGTAACTACGCTTTCTCCAGGACCAAGCAGGAAGTCAGTCCTCACATATGGGACTCCCAAGCTTAAGGCTACCGGAGACCCTAAGCACAAAAATGAGCTCCCTCTAGCTCAGCGGCCCAGAAGGAAGGAATCTTCACTGAATTATCACCCACCGGTAGCCCCCATCCGGGATGGAGGGTAGGAGTTGCTCAAACCTCGAAGAGATTTCGGAGGACTGCCTGTCCGAAAGCACTGTCCCTGCGGGACTCCCTCTCGAGACAGTAATGGACCGCTAAAGTCTGGCTCGAAGACCAAGTAGCGGCCCGGCAGATGTCTGCCAGCGGAACAGAGCGGAGGTAAGCCACTGACGTAGCCTTCGCCCGAACACAATGAGCCGTGACTCGACTTTCTAAGAGTCCGGCTGCCCCATAAGCCCGAGCGATACAGTCAGCAACCCAGATGGACAGAGTACGCTTGGAGACTGGGAGCCCCAATTTATTGGGGTCAAAAGACACAAAAAGCTGAGCAGCTTTACGGTGCTCCCGCGTACGGTCAAGGTAGAAGTTCAATGCCCTTCTACAGTCCAGGGTATGCAGGACCCTTTCAGCTCGGCTGGAGTGAGGCCTGGGAAAGAAGGTTGGAAGTACCACCTCCTGATTGATGTGAAAAGGGGAGACAACTTTTGGAAGAAATTTTGGGTGAGTCCGTAGGACTACCCTATTTTTGTAGAACCGAGTGAAAGGGGGATCAGACACGAGGGCCTGCAATTCACTTACGCGTCTAGCGGAAGTGAGGGCTATCAGGAATAAGGTTTTCCACGAAAGAAAACGCAGAGAACAGGTAGCCATCGGTTCAAAAGGCGGACAGGTGATCCGCTGTAAAACCACATTCAGATCCCAGTCAGGTGCTGTCGGGCGCAGAGGTGGTTTAAGTAGAAGGAGACCTCGGAGAAACCGTGCTACGAGAGGGTCGCTGGAAAGAGGTCTGCCGTCCACTGGCACATGGTGTGCTGAAAGAGCACTGAGGTGGACTTTGACGGAGTTGGACTTAAGTCCCAGATTAGAGAGGTAGAGCAGGTACTGCAAGATCACCGACACCGAGCAGGAGAAGGGATCCTGAGACCGCTGTACACACCAAACGGAAAAGCGACGCCATTTAAGGGCGTAGCATTTGCGGGTAGAAGGTCGCCGAGAAGCTAGGACGACCTCTTCCACCTCTGCCGGCAGGAGAAGGGGAGCAAGGACTACCCTTTCAGCCGCCAGGCCATTAGATTGAGAGATCTGAGGTTGGGGTGTAGCAGAGACCCCTGATCCTGTGTTAGGAGATCCGGTTGAAACCCCAGAGGGAACGGATCCTCTACCGCTAATTGCAACAGGAGTGGAAACCACGGCTGTCTGGGCCAGCAAGGAGCCACCAGGATCATGGAAGCTTTGTCCCGGAGAACCTTGAATAGAGTTCGAGAGACTAGCGGGATGGGAGGAAAAGCATAGAGAAGGCTTTCCGACCATGAGAGTAGAAAAGCATCTGCCGCTACCCGAAGGGGATGTGGCTGACGAGAGCAGAAGCGAGGAAGTTGCCGGTTGAGAGGACTGGCAAAGAGATCCATCGTGGGGAGGCCCCACTTCAGAAAAAGTTTCTGAACTACCAAGGGATCCAGACGCCACTCGTGCGGCTGGAGTATCCTGCTGAGTTTGTCCGCCAGGCAATTCTCTTGGCCTGGGAGATAAACTGCCTTGAGAAGAATGCCGTGACTGACGGCCCAAGAGCAGAGCTTCTGAGCTTCTCGGCAGAGAAGGAAGGAGCCCGTGCCCCCCTGCTTGTTCACGTAGAACATGGCAACTTGATTGTCCGTCTGGACAAGGACGGACCGGTGAGAAGTCAGGTGGGAGAAAGCCTTGAGCGCCAGACGGATTGCTCTGAGCTCCAGGAAGTTGATCTGTTGAGCAGACTCCCACGCGGTCCAGAGACCTTGAGTACATGCCCCCTGGCAATGTGCTCCCCAACCCAGGAGGGAAGCATCGGTCGTCAGCACTTGAGCCGGCTGAGGTGACAAACGGCATTCCGAGCACGAGGTTCGGCCGATGAAGCCACCACTGTAGGGAAGAGGCCAGCGGCCCGGAGATGCGCACTAAGTCGGCTAGTCCGCCGGTGGCTTGTCGCCACTGCTTGCGAAGGCACCATTGAGCAGGCCGCATATTCAGGCGAGCATTGGGGGTCACGTGGACGGTGGAAGCCATATGGCCGAGTAGTCTCAGGAAGCGCCTGGCGGAGACCAGGGACTGGCTGCGAAAACGGCCGGCTAGGTCCATGAGCCGTTGAGCCCTGTCGAGAGGCAGGAAAGCTCGTGCCTGAGGAGTGTGCAGTCTTGCGCCGATGAACTCGAGATCCTGTGAGGGGAGCAAAGTGGACTTTGCGAAGTTTATGACAAAGCCCAAGTACTGCAGAAGAGTCACCGTGCAGTGTGTGGCATTGGTGACTGCCGGAGAGGACGATGCTCTGATGAGCCAGTCGTCGAGGTACGGAAAGACATAGAGGCCGTGAAGCCAGAGATAGGCCGCCACCACCGCGAGACATTTTGTGAAGACTCGCGATGCGGAGGATAGGCCAAAGGGCAGTACTCTGTACTGGTAATGATTTCCCGCCACCACAAACCTTAGGTATTGGCGGTGGCTTGGGTGGATGAGGATGTGCGTGTAGGCATCCTTTAGATCTAAGGAGCATAGCCAATCTCCCTGCTGGAGGTAGGGCAGAAGGATTCCAAGGGTAAGCATCTTGAACTTTTCCCGCACGAGGAACTTGTGGAGTTTGCACAAGTCCAGGATGGGTCTGAGGCCTCCTGTCCTTTTTGGTATTAGGAAATACCTGGAATAAAAGCCCTGACCTCTCAGGTGGTGGGGCACCGGTTCCACAGCCTGTTCCTGAAGAAGACTTGCTAACTCCTGAAGGAGTAAGTCCCTGTGCAGAGGGAGTCGAGGAGGTTCTCCCGGAAAATAAGAGGGAGGGACCTGACGGAAGTGGAGAAGATATCCTTCTCTCACGACTTGAAGCACCCAGGCATCTGAAGTGATGTTGGACCACCTGTGGGCGAAGTGAACCAGCCGGCCTCCAGTGCTGGGAGGAGCCAGCTGAGGGGGAGAGGCTATGCTGAGGAAGTCAAAAAAACCCCACCCTGCTGAGCAGGGGCTGGTGGTGCAGGCTTGGGGGCTTGCTGCCTACGGGACCCGTTACCCCGTCCCTTGGCCTGCTGGCCCTGTGGGGGAGCTGTGGAGGCCTGATATTGAGGGTAGTGTTTATAGGCAGCCGCCTTTCTCGGGTAAAAGGACTTCTTTCCTGAGCCCTTCTTTTTCTGGGAAGGGGCGGAGGTCTTCCTAGAAAGCCTAGTCCTGGTGAGAGTCTCCGTCTCGATTTGTGCAGCCTTTTCAGCCATGGGCTTGCCAAAGAGGTTCTCACCTCTGCAGGGGACATCGACCAACTTGTCCTGCACCCAGGGTTCAAGGTCAGACGACTGAAGCCAAGCCTGTCGGCGGGCACCGATGCCAGCTGCGGCTACTCGAGCCGATGCTTCAAAGCCATCATAGGCTGCTCGGGACATGAATTTGGAGTATTCCCGAATACCAGTTGTCAAGGCCAAGAACCTCTGCAAAGGTTCCTCGGACAGTCCAGCGGAGAATCCGGCTAGCTCTTTAGCCAGGTCTCGGAGATACATGCCCATGTATAGCTGGTAGGTCTGGACACGACAAGCCAGCATAGAGCCCTGGAAACACTTCTTACCAAGGCCATCCAGGTTACGGGCCTCCCTGCCAGGAGGCACCGAGGAGTGCATCTTTTGGCTCTTAAGCCTATGCATGGCCGATTCCACTACCATGGAATGGTGTGGCAGCTGTGCTTTTTGGAAGCCAGGACTCTTGCGGACTCGATAGATGGAATCGACCCGCTTGCTTAATACCGGCGACGAGGCCGGACTCTCCCACATGCGGAAGAGTAGTCGTTCCAGCATGGGAGGAACCGGTACAGTAAAGTGCTCCCGGGCGGGAGAGTCGTACTGAAGGGCGTCGAGCTCTTCGGCTCGAGGCTCCTCCTCGGGATCCGCAGGGAAGGCCAAAGCTTTGGCCATATCCCTGACGAAGTCCGAGAACCGGGCATCCTCCGGAGGGGACTGCTTCCGAGGTTCGGACTCAGGTGAGTCCGAGGGGACACACCGAGTCCGAAACGAATCAGGTGACTCTTCCTCTTCAGACTCCCAGGCCGACTCCGAGGAGGAATCGGTGGGGTCGGCTCGGGCAGGCGGAGGCGTCGGCCGCCCCGACGCCGAGGGAGTCGGCGGCGACGACCTCGGTCCCGAACGGGAGGCCGAGGGTGACCTCGACCGAGGATCGACTCGAGTTCGCATGGACTCGAGGATCGGCTCGGTCTCCAGGGTCGACTTAGACGTCGACGTCCCGGCGGTCGGGGCAGTGGCGCCAGCAAGGCTAGCGATCAGTGCCCGCTGCTGGTCCATGAAGGCAGATAGTCTGCTCTCCAAGGCCGTCAACCTGAGTCCGACCTCAGGTGACCCAGCAGTCCCCGACTCGGGCCCCGACGGCGTCGGGCCCGACGTCGGACATCTCGGAGGCGAGTCCAGAAGGACTACAGGACTTACCCGAGCAGGCAACTCCGACTCCAGGCGAGGTCGCTTCGGGAGGTGCTCCTCCAAAGACCCGGGACGGCTATCGGGGCTATGCGACCTGGCCCTTGCGGAGCCAGGAGCGTCCACCGACGCCGCCCTCGCGGGTTTTGCCTTCCGTCGATGGTCCCCGGAGGGAGAACCCCTGTCGGAGGAGCTTCGGCGATGGTCAGAGCTGGAGCCTCTGGATGCCGAGGCCTCCAACGAGGTCCGGGTACGGCCGGGGTCAGCGAAGATTCTATCCCGCTGGTGCCGCCGACGACTCAACGCTTTGGAGGACATTTTGCCACAGGCTCCACAGATCAGTTCTTCATGATCCGGGCCCAGGCAGCGGAGGCAATTATCGTGTGTGTCAGTGAGTGACATATTTCTGTCACACTGACCACACCGCTTGAAACCACTGGCAGCCATCGGGGGAAAAAGGGCCCCTGCAAGGTCAAAGGACCGGGCTGCCAGCGAAAAACCGAAAACGAAACTGACCAAAATCAGAAAAACCGAAAAATAAGAGAAGGACTCGCAACGGCGTCGCGAGTCCGGGCAGG
Source organism: Ichthyophis bannanicus (assembly GCA_033557465.1). Lineage (NCBI taxonomy): Eukaryota > Metazoa > Chordata > Amphibia > Gymnophiona > Ichthyophiidae > Ichthyophis > Ichthyophis bannanicus. Next base: position 783,308,162 of record CM066035.1, read on the forward strand.
AAAACGACCGGCGTCGAACCGAAGTGAAAAAAGAGAAACTCACGAAAATCAACTTTTTTAGCGGGGACATGACGGGTACGTCTGTAGGGCTCCGCGGAAAAAAGAAGACTGGCTAAGATGGCACCCTTGGGCGGGAAGGCGACCACGCATGCGTGCTGCAATTCCCAAAGGCTTTCTTTGAAAGCTGGGGAAAATTGCTCCGCGAGGGCTCCGTCGGTGCCAACGTCACCCATATGTGAGGACTGACTTCCTGCTTGGTCCTGGAGAAATAGGAATTACACTTACCTTGTAATTGTGGTTCCTTGAGTGACTCCAGTTTAGTCCTCATTCCTGCCCGGGGATGGAGTCTTAGCAGTGGTCTTTCTATTGGGGGACGTGCAAGGTTAAGTGGATATAGGCCTTCACTGGTGTTCAGTCATTTTGATGCTTCCATTTGTTTTGCGCTATATTGTTATATTATATTATGATATTGTTATATATATTGCTATATTGCTCTGGATTGTTTAGGGCTAGGCATTCGACGGAAAGGAGAGCATGCAGGAAGCAGTCCCTTTCCTTCTGGAAGGGGGAGTAGTAGGTAGCTAGATTATATGTTCTGCATGCCCTTGAATATAATAAGTTAAAAAAAAAAGTTACTGATTTTTTGCTCCTTTGAGTCTGCTCTGTCAATAGTTCACTGGGGGCTGATGGGAGAGACCAGCAGGCTATATCCAGTGATGTCATGAGTTTGACATGCCCAGTCTCCAAACTGCAGGAGGAGGTTCACTACCCCGAGGTTGAGGACTAAACTGGAGTCACTCAAGGAACCACAATTACCAGGTAAGTGTAATTCCTATTCTTCCTCAGAGCAGCTAAAAATGTACAAGGAAAGTGATATATAAAGAGGTGTAATCCTGTTTTAGGTTAAGGGAAGAAACAGCACATATACTTTCGATATATTTTTTTTTAAAATGTTTGCTATTTTGCCTCTGCCAGGCCACCTGCATTAGAGGTATTTTTATAAACCTTTTCCATGCATAAATGGGCTCTTATAAAATGAGGTGATCCCTAAAGAAACGTATGGCACGCTTAGGAATGTACTTGGAAGAGTAGAGGCAGAGTTGAGATTTACGTGCATATTTTATAAAATACGCATGTACTTGATGCCTTCTCCTGCGCAAGCATAAATAGCAGCACCCATAATCTAGGCTCTTTCTGTAGGATTTTTGCTACTATTTTTTATAGAGACATATAGGTGCCTTCTTTTGCCTTCACACCTAGGCACCCTGCTATAAAATTACCCTCAGTATGTATGCAAATCAGCTACAGTTGTGCCACCCTGCGTGAGCCTGATCTTGTTTGATCTCAGAAGCTAAACGTTTCTTGCCTGGTTACCACCTGGATGAGAGACCACCTTGGAATATCCGGTGCTCCTAGACATCATGCAGTAACATCAAGTGTCACCAGGAGTTTGCATCGACTTTGACACTTAACATAAGGATCCAAATTGGTCCACATTATTTAACACATTGTGAAAACCAAATAAGACTTTAAAATTGCTTCATATTTAAAAAAAAAAAAAAAAAAAAACGTTCATTTTTATCAGTTTTGCTGACGGTTTGCTTTCATTGCTGACAACCAACCAGTATCCTACTTTATGCCTAAATAGAAGGATAGTACCAATCCATAGTCTTGTTTTTACATATGACATTGAAGAAAAATCCAAAAAATAGTGCATCTAGTCTAGAATAGTTGTACAGTTGAGGCTTTTAACATTAGAAGCCCCAAAAGGAATTTTACCTAGAAACCCCAAAGTGTGTCAATTGACGCATTATCACAACGACTGCGTTTAGCATGAAATGCAGATGTGAATGAATGTGAAGTTATTTGTTAAATACGTGCAGCATGTGATGTCATTACATGTCATCGTGTGTTTGTTTGTAATGTCAGAGTAAAACTGTAAACAGTGATTGAGATGAGCCACCTAGTGGGAACATGAATTTATACCTAGAAGCCCCAAAGTACGTCAATTGACACATCCGAAACAATTGAGTGTCAATTGATGCACTTTGGGGCTTCTAGGTATAAATTCATGTTCCCACCAGGTGGTGCATCTGTCATTAATTTTCGATGCACATATTTGAACATCTTGACCTTGCTAACAAAGTCATAGAACATGACTGACATGGTTCTAGCAGTGGCACTGGTATACAACTTCGAAGATGCATTTGCATCAATTGACGCACTTTGGGGCTTCTAGTGTTAAGCATATGGATATTTTGCAGAAATACCTTGCTTGATTTTGTCCCCTTATTTTATTTTTTTTTTCTTGGACCAAACTTGTGGTTTCCTCATTTGCAAACAATTGTAAGTCTTTGCTCTGGTGTTTTTCCTTTATAAAGCCTCTTTTCTGTGCCCTGTTAGCTCTGCAGTGTATTGCAGAAAAATGAACCCCTATGAAAGGGTGTTTTTTTTTTTTTTGGGGGGGGGGGGGTTGTTTGTTTTTCTAACTAAGCTTTATTTTGCCCAGTGGTTTGGGTGTGGGAGTTTTTAGAGCAATCATGATTGCTAACAAAACTAGCAGTTGACTACAACTACTTTTTCTGTTTCCTTTGTTTCTATTTAGAGATGCTTACTATCGGTACTTTTTTTCTTCAGTTACCCTTTTTAACAACCTAATATGCTAATGTTAAACTGACCTTTCTGCACAAAAATTAACTTTTTATGCTCTGTTTAAAAGAAGATAATTGGTTGTTGCATTGCTGTACTAAAGTCTTATGTTGCGCTAAACAAATACTAATGTGCAGTACTGCATTAACACATGCTAACATCATTAACTTGCATTATTAGTAATTGGGTCCCATTGCATCAAATGTGACCTGTGGTAAGGTTCATGTTAATGGGGCTGGGAGTAGTGCATATTAGAAGCCCTAGTTTAAAGTTTTCTACAGACAATTAAGATACTCTGCACAACTCCCCCCCCCCCCCCCCCTCGAACATGGAGGTTGATTTGGCTTCCTATGTAGAGTTCTGAGCCATAAATCAGAAAAACCTCTGAGATTCAGGAGTTAGTTCTGCTCCCTTAAAGCCCAGTGATTTTAGGCATGTTAGCTTATCCCTCTCAAGCTGTTTTATGCCAATGACATTGAAAACTATTTCCTGCTTTTTCTGCTTTACAGACTGGTATATACTTCAGGCATAAAATCTAAAAGCTAGATTATCCTCCCCAGCAGTAGATAGTGGCCTGTGCATGTCGGAAGTATTTTAATTCTTGAGCCTTCACTAACCTTTTATCATGGTACAGGACAATCTAGAATAGGTATGTGGTGATCCAAGCATTCTGTATGGGCACCTTGGAAGACCTTTTTGCCTGTGGAGGCCAGGGATTTCTGCTTCTTGCCCAGAAGGGCATGGGAGTGCTGATGGAAACTTTTGGACCTCTTTATGGCTGATCCAACAATGATGGATTGATGTGGTAGCTGGGATCTGATGATGCCAGATGCGGAATGCACATGTTACTTGATGTTGATCCTTTGGGTGGTGGTAAATCCCAAGGAGGGTGTCTACCAGACTTTTTTTCTCTGCAGTTGAGAAGGATCTTGTGGATGGGGACTGCCACTATGATTTTAGGGGCATCCAGGTACTTCAGGAGGCCCAGAACCTCATTCTTCGGGTCTGGTGTGTCTTTTAGGTGAGAGTCCCATCTGCAATGAGAACCTTTAGACAAATATCGGGTAGGTGAGGTCTTCTGAAGGCAATGCTGGAGGAAATGGGGGAAGCTGGGGCATCAAAGGATGCCCAGAGACAGTGGCGAGGCTGGGGAGCAGGCACCGTTGGAGCTATGTCAGGGCTTCAGAGTCATCTGTCTCACCTTCCTCCTCTGTGTGGTGTGACTCTCTCTGGTGAAATCTGCAGTGGAAAGTGCAGCGGCAGAGGGAGGGTGGCAGCCCTCTTTGGGGACCAGTGCAGTGGCTATGGTACGGGTACCAGTTGTGAATGAGGTGCTATACTATGGAGATGCTGTCATGAACTTGCCCAAGAGATCGAGAAGGAGATGCTGTGGTAAAGATGACATGCCTGAGCAGGTGCAGGCGGGAGTGGCAGAGGGCTTCTGTCCAGATCGGACCTGCATGCTGGGGCTGGGTAGGTTGCTAGTTTCCCTTATGTACTTCTTGGAGCCATAGAGAGGGAGAAGGAGCATCTCCTAGTTAGCTCATAAGAACATAAGATATGCCATACTGGGTCAGACCGAGGTCCATCAAGCCCAGTATCCTGTTTCCAACAGTGGCCAATCTAGGTCATACGTACTTAGCAGTTTCCCTAAAAGACACAGGTTCCACATTGCTTGTATTGGGTCAAGCATTGATATCCTGGGTCCCTTTTTTAATAATGGTATATGGACCTTTCCTTCAGGAACTTGTCCAAACCTTTTTTTTAAACCCAGCTACACTAACAGCCTTTACTACATCCTCCGGTAACAAATTCCAGAGTTTGATTACACGTTGAGTGGAAAAAATATTTTCTTTTATTAGTCTTAAATAGTTTACCCTGTAGCTTCATTGCATGTCCCCTAGTCTTTCTATATTCTGATAACGTAAACAATCGATCTACGTTTACCCGCTCCACTCCGTTCATTAATTTATAGACTTCTATCATATCTCCCCTCAGCCATCTCTTTTCCAGGTTAAAGAGCCCTAACCCTTTTAGCCTTTCTTCATAGGGGTATCCTTCCATCACCTTTACCATTTTGGTGGCTCTTCTCTGAACCTTTTCTAATAACGCTATATCCTTTTTAAGATACGGCGACCAGAATTGCACACAATATTCGAGGTGTGGTCTCACCATGGAACGATATAGAGGCATTATAATATCCTTTGTTTTATTTTCCATTCCTTTCCTTATGATACCTAGCATTCTATTTGCTCTCTTGGCTGCCGCTGCACACTGGGCTGAGGGTTTTAACATGTTATCCACAATGATGCCTAAATCTCTTTCCTGGGTGGTGGTCCCTAATGTGGAACCTTGCATCATGTAACCATAGTTTGGGTTGTTCTTCCCTAGGTGCATAACTTTGCACTTGTCCACATTAAATTTCATCTGCCATTTTAATGCCCAGTCTCCCAATTTATCAAGATCCTCTTGGGTTTTAACAACTTTAAATAGTTTCGTGTCATCTGCAAATTTGATAACCTCACTCGTTGTTCCCTTTTCCAGGTCATTTATGAATATGTCAAAAAGCAGCAGACCCAGCACAGATCCCTGGGTCCAGACCACTATTCACCTTTTTCCATTGGGAAAATTGACCATTTATCCCTACCCTCTGCTTTTTATCTTTTAACCAGTTCCTGATCCACTGGCTCAGGAGTGGGGGGGGGGGGGGGAGGAGAAGGAGGAGGAGCTCTGGGTGTGCCTATAGGGTTTGTGCTGGCCCCTGTGGGCAGAGTCTTTCCTCTGTTCCTTGGTGTGGGGGCTGTGCCAGGATCAATGCCATCTGCAGGATTGGATCTCTGCTCTTCTCTGCCACCTTCTGGTCTGTATTCTGTGTGCAGTCTCTGGTGGCGGGGACCATTTGTGGGGGCTGGTAGTGACAGGAGGCTCAGGCCCAAGGAGAAGGTGGCTGATTTTTGCCAAGAAATCCCCTCTGAGCGTTCTTTGTGTTTCCTGGCTCTTGGAGATATTTTGCCATAGTGGGTGCAAGACTCACTGGAGATAAGATATTCTGAATAGAATGTCTGCACAGAATATCACTGTATGTGCCAGAACTGGGTTATGTTATCTCCAGGAACAAGCAGGAATGTAGTCTTCACATATGGATATCATTGGTACCGATGAAGCCTGTGCGGGAACGCTCCCCAGCGTCCAATGGGAACGCTTTTGGGAGCATCCCTCAGCACATGCGCATTGCCTTCCCGCCTTTCCAACTGTCCCTCTTCAGTTCTTCGTTTTCCACGGAGCCCACACGATCTATTCCCTGTCACCGCAGAAAATTCCGTCTTTAAATTTCTTTTCTTGTGGTCGCGTTTACCTACCGCACGACGCCTACCGGTACTGCCAGTGCTTTTCTTTTCATCCAAAAAAAAACAACCCTTAGGCTTTGGACTGTTTCTTTTCAGAAACTTTCCTCTTTGGTGCTAGGCGCCATTGTGGGCATTAGGCATAAACCTCCTGGAATTAAGAGAAATTTATTTAGCTCTTCAAGTGTTTCACGCCCAGCTCAGCTTCAAGACAGTCCTAGTCCAGACGGACAGTCAGGTAGCTATGTTCTATGTGAACAAGCAGGGCGGAACGGGCTCTGTTATGCAACAAAGCTTTACGACTATGGGCCCTCGCCAGAGAGCATCAAATTCACCTTCTAGTGGTATATCTTCCAGGCATTCAAAACCTTTGGACAGACAAACTCAGTCGAGTGCTGCTGCCTCACGAGTGGTGACTCCACCTAGACCAGGTGGCAAAGATATTTCATCTCTGGGGTACTCCAGACATAGACCTCTTTGCAAGTCCACTGAATGCCAAACTTCCCCGGTTGTGTTCCAGGATTCCGGCTCACAACTGTCAGGCAAGGGATGCCTTCCTCCTTCACTGGGGTCAGGACTTCCTTTATGCCTTCCCACCCATTCCTCTCATCCCCAAAACACTCTTCAAACTTCAGAGAGACAGGGGTCGCATGATTCTCGTAGCACCACGATGGCCACGCCAAACGTGGTATTTCCTGCTTTTCCATCTCTCTCAAGCGGCACCTCTGAAGTTAGGGCATGCTCCAGATCTCCTCTCCCAGGAGAACGGGACGCTATGGCACCCGAATCCCCAGTCCATGCACCTCACGGCCTGGTTGCTGAAGGCTTAGACCTCCAGGATCTCAACCTATCCCAGCAGGTAAAAGATATCCTTCAGGCTTCTAGGAAACTTTCCACAAGAAGGTCTTATGCCTTCAAGTGGAAACGTTTTACTATATGGTGCTCCAAGAGGAGATTAAACCCCCTGGTCATACTCTTAGAATCGATACTAGAGTATCTCCTTCACTTATCAAATTCTGGGTTAAAGACCAATTCGGTAAGAGTCCATCTTAGTGCAATTGCAGCTTCTTATAAGCCTCTAAATGGACAACCAATTTCCTCTCATCCAGTCCTATCAAGATTTATGAGAAGCCTTTTATTAACTAAACCTCCCATCAAGCCACCACCGGTGGCATGGGATCTAAATCTAGTTCTCGGGCAGCTCATGAAGTCGCCTTTTGAGCCTTTAGCCACTACAGCCCTTAAGTTTTTGACCTGGAAGTTTATCTTCCTAATTGCAATCACCTCTGCCCGTCATATTAGTGAATTGCAAACTTTAGTGGCTGATCCTCCTTATACTAGGTTTCATCATAAGGTTGTTCTCCGAACTCACCCACATTTTATGCCAAAGGTGGTTTCGCCTTTTCATTTAAATCAATCAATTTACCTTCCTGTATTTTTTCCGAGGCCTCACGCCTCTAATGCAGAAAGAAACCTTCATACTTTGGATTGTAAAAGGGCCTTGGCCTTTTATATACAAAGAACACAGCACCATAGAAAGTCCTCACAACTTTTTATAGCTTTTGACTCTAGTCATTTGGGATTTCCAGTCTCCAAAAGACCTTTATCTAAATGGATTGCCCAATGCATATCCTTTGCTTATGAGAGTAAGGGCCTTCCTCTTCAGGACCATGTCACAGCTCATAATGTGAGAGCCATGGTAGCTTCTGTGGCTAATCTCCACTCTGTCTATCGATGACATTTTGTCGAGCTGCCACCTGGGCTTCGGTACACACCTTCACAGCCCACTACTGCCTGGATAAAGTCTCCCTTCGCGATGCCGCCTTTGGCCAAGCTGTTCTTCAAAATCTCTTTCAAACCTTAATGAACTCCTACCCACCAACCCTGGTGGGATGCCAGAGATCCATGGGAGGAAGGATTCCCACCTTCTAGGATGGCACCTTCCTGCGGCTATCTCCCTGGCATCTTCAGCTAGGGAGTCCCCATATGTGAGGACTACATTCCTGCTTGTTCCTGGAGATAGCGTAGTTACTCACCTGTAACAGGTGATCTCCGGGAACAGCAGGAATTTAGTCCTCACAACCCATCCACCTCCCCTAGAAGTTGTCTTTCTATCTGTCTTTCCTCTCTCCCTGTATCCTTTCACTCGGCTACAAACTTAACTGAAGAGGAACAGTTGGAAAGGCGGGAAGGCAGCACGCATGTGCTGAGGGATGCTCCCAAAAGCGTTCCTATTGGACGCTGGGGAGCGTTCCCGCGCAGGCTCAGTCAGTACCAACGATACCCATATGTGAGGACTAAATTCCTGCTGTTCCCGGAGATCACCTGTTACAGGTGAGTAACTATGCTTTTATGTGCATAAGATATACAGTTGGTGCTGCTAATGCAGATCCCTGTATACATGTGCTGAGCTTGCTCTTTTAGCACAGATGTTTTGTGCAGTGGTCCATTTTCATGCTGTTCGCTAGAGCATTGCTGAGCAAAACCTCTGCATTAAACTTGCATTAGGTAACCCTGCATCAAACCCTTTGAGTCTGTTTAGCAACCAGTGTTTATTTCCTGATGCTTTACCCATTTATATGTACAACAGTATGCAGCTATGTGTTCAGCAGCTTCACTTTCTCACATTTTGTGGTTGCATTTTAACATTTAGACACAATTGGCATTGTAAAATCTTTTTAGGTAAAGTATCTTTAAGATCATTTTTTTGTGTGTGTTTGAGACAACTGCTACTACTCTCCTCTCCTTTCCTTTATTCTCATTTTATAATCCCCCTGATTTCCTTCCCTAGCCTCCCTGTAATATGTTTGACCATTGATTCATTTTGCTTTTATCGCTTTCTTTAGAATAATGATAAAATAAACTGCTTAAATGCTGGAAAGCAATCTATCAAATATACGGGAATAAATGCATAAATATTTTGTCCCCTTTGCAGAGTGGACGTGTCTTCAGAGGATGAAACCAAAGCCAGGCTTGCTTCTACTTCTTCATCTGATTTTTCTTTCTCTCTTCCAACAAATCTTTCTAATGATCGTGATGAGCCTTTTTCTGTCTCTTCTAAACTGGGAAAGGAAACAAAAACACAAGACTTAAAAAATCTTTCTACTCTGCACTCTACCTTTACTCCTGTGGATACATCTCTCTCCTGGTCTTCTCATGGCAAAATAGTACCCTCCTCTAAAGAGGACCTCACTAATTTAGAACTGTTCGAGCCCCAAAATGAAACTTTAACTAATAAACGTAATATCACAACTAGAACTTCTAATTTGAATTCTGAAAGGCCTAAAGAAAAGCAAATTGTCCCACCATTTACTGAAAAGAACATAAATGATAAGAGCTCGGTGAAATCCCTTCTGGATGAGTTAAAAGCTAAAAAGGAAAATGCAAGTCCTGTGCAGTCACTGAATGCTGTACTGCAGGATGGAAGCCTAGCTAGTAAACATAGAGAGAAATTTCATGAAAAGCAAACTGAGTCGCTCCTGGGAAAAAGAGAAGAGTTTGCTCATGTAGCTAATAGCTCCTCCCCTAAAACCAAAGTGACATCTTCAACCTTTCCTGAAACCAAAACCAACAATGAGGACAAAGAAACATTTAACCAAACAAAAGTGGATGACTCGCTGAAAGAGAGGGAATGTATTCATCAGTTAGATTCAACCTTGCTACTTTTAAATAAAAATGCCATTTCAAGCCCTACTGATAACCATCCAAAAAAGAATGATAGTATGTTTTCCATACCAAACAAAGAACAGGGGGCCCGCACACAATTGGATGACGTGATAGACCCAGGGGTTGATGTAAAGAGCAAATCAGAAGAGCAGCCAACAAATAACATATTGTTTCACCAAGAGCCCCCCAAACCAGCCCCAAGAGTTCAAATGTGGTCCACCAAAGAAGGAAAGGAGGAAGGACCTATTATAGAAACTGAATCTAAACCTATTCCACCAAAGCCAATGCCAAGAAAATTAAATAAGATTGATTCTGACTCCCTAACAAATAACGGAAACCTTATGTCAGATTCTTTACTGACTATCTCCACAGTCTCTATGCCGAAGTTGGTGGTACATAAGGAAACTCTTAAACCTGAGAGAGACCCAGGAAAAAACTCTGTTCAGCTAGATGCATTTACACTTGAAAAATATAAAGTAGATGATGGTTCTCAAAGTAAGGCTGATTTTAGTGAAGACTTGCCTTGCTTTATCACTGATGACTTCAAAATGGCAACCTCAGCTCTTGACGATGAGCTTCCAATCATCCCAGAAAGACCAGAAGTATCAGATGATGACAGCCTGGCAGATATAAACCAGGTGGAAAAAGTCATTGGAAAATGCAAAGATTCACGTGAGCCTGTAAAACATTATTCAAATATACCCTGTTCTATTGAAGAAAAACTTGAAAGCTCAAGTCATATTCCCTCTGAGGAAACATGCCATCCAAAATCTAGCATAGACCTGACTGAGAAACAAAGTGATCATTTTAAATCCAGTAAATCAAATCAAAATGTAGCATTTGACAAACAGGTATCTTATCCAAACTCCTCCAGCCAGCAAGAGCCAAAACATCAGTTCATGGGGGTTAATGACACGACAGAGAGCAGAAAAAGTGATAGGTCTGATCTTCACAAAAATAATTCTCCTAATGAACCTGACACCTTTTTGACTGATCACTCCCTTTCTAGTCCCTCTGCACTCTCCTCTTCTTCCAGTCTGCAGCTCCCTTCTGACACATACCACAAGCATAGAGCAGAGTCTCCGAAAGGTCCAACAGCAGAGGGTTCTGATAAAGCTGAAAACGCTGGCAAGAAGAAACTTCTGCGGGCATGGGTTTCACCCTCTGAGACACATCCAATCCCGATCCGGCAGAATGATGGGACTGCGTCTGCCAAGCACAGGTGAGAGCTTGAATTCTAAAACCATGTCTCCTGTGTCAAATTATTCCATCTCCTCCTCTTCACTGGTACCCCATACTGCTGTTCATGCTTACAGGGGTAAAGGCACAGATACTGTTTACCGTAGAGTCTCAGTTCATGGCAGTCTTATGGATCATTGACCTAAACTGTGTTTGGTCTTCTATAAAAAGTAATTTGCTAGCTCATATAATAAGGCTGATATTCAGTGGGACCAAACCAGATTACTTATTCACTGAAGTTTAACTAGAAAAGTGTGGGGGGTGGGGGGAGTACAGTTAATTAGGCCAGTGCAAATTGCTGTCTCTTTTTTTTAGTTAACTTTAGGACAATTTCTTTGACCAGACTTTTGCACATTAATATAACTAGCAGTGTTAGTAACTAACTAGGTCCCATGGCATAAAGCAGTACACATTAGTAACACTAGGTGTTAATTGGCTATCCTTAACTGGATAGTGCTGAATTAGACATACCCATCACACATCTCTCACCCTTCCCATATTTAACAGGTTAACTTATTTGGACAATGAATGGTCTGAACAAAAGATAACTGGTCAGCAGGATAGAAAATCTAAAAATTAAGATTGGTCGGGTTAACTCTTGAAAGTAACGGAACAAATCCTTTGGATATCGGCCCCAATATTGATTTTGTACATTTTACTACCAGAGGTGTTCAGAACCCAATACATCCATTTATCATTATCCTTCTTTAATATCCTAAAATCTGTTCTAAAATGTCATAACCAAATCCTAAAACACTCCCCACTCAGCATCAAATTATAATACTCGGGTTATGTATTCATTATCACAAAACATTCCATGCTCAGCAAATATCATTAGCAAGATTATAGGTCTATTATCATAGCAGCTAAATTAGTTATACCTATCACTACTTTTTCCCAGTCTAAATAAAATCATGCCCATCTATTATGACTTAACCACTTCTGTATAACATAGTCTCTCTAATACATTGATGCCCACAATATTTTAATTATAACCAGTAGAATTCTGATTTCTTCCGGTGAACCTTAGTCTAATCCAGGTACTGTTGAGATGACAAGGGATTGAGCCCCTATTTATTTTGCAAAGAATTGCACAACCATAGAGATACAAAATACGTTGTAGGCCGAGTATTTTTTAATCCAGAAGTTATGAGTGCCTCACTTGCTGGCTTTGAGCTCTTCCTGGGGAGAATTTATCTGCTCAAACATTCCTGTGAGCACCTTGGGCTCTTAAGAGTTGATGCTTTATATTGAATCTGAAATCTGCTAACCAGTAAAGGGACTTCAACATAGGGGTGATATGCTTTCCATATTTGCATACTATTACTGCTCTAGTTGCAACATTCGGAATCAATTGGAAGGGATTTCTTTTTTAATGATTTTAATTTTAAAGCTGTTAATGTAGCTGCGTTTAAAAAAAGGTTTGGACAAGTTCCTGGAGGAAAGGTCCATAAAGCATTATTAAGAGACCCAGGATATCACTGCTTGACCCAATACAAGCATTGTGGAACTTGTGTCTTTTGGGGAGACTGCTAGGTACGTATGACCTGGATTGGACACTGTTGGAGACAGGATACTGGGCTTGATGGATCTTGGTCTAACCCAGTATGGCGCATCTTATGTTCTTGAAGGACTAGAAAAGGGGACTGTTACTTCTAGAGAGAGATCTGCAATTGTGAGTATATACTACTGGGAATTTTCTGAAAGGAATTCTTTGTATTAAAGCTAATCTGTGAACCCACTATGTTTTGTTAAATCAGTCAGGGCCTAGTAGCAGCAGTTTAAGTTTAAATTTAAAACACAGAAGAGAGCTTTCTGGTTAAATTTAGAACCCAGCAGAGAGCTTGTAGTTTAAATTTTCATAATAAGTTAGAACCTAGCAGCAGCAAAGAGCTATAATTTAAATCAAATCAGAATATAGCTTACCTCAGCAGCACAAGACAGGGTACTGTGTAGCCGCCCTCTTTTAATAAGTGTTATTTCCTTCCCTCCCTCCCCAACACCTACCCACCCCTAGGATAATTGTAGCTTTATAGGTACTTACACATACTTACACATCTTAAAAGAAGGAGGTGCTCTCAGGTGAAGCTCGTTACCCAAATCAGTCATACACTAAGGACCTGAGCTTAATTAAGTTTCAGGTGAACAAGGTATAGTAAACATATTAGGTACAGTATTATTAGTATAAATATCCATAGCAACCCTTAGTAAGTAAAGAACTTAAAGATGTAAACACAAACTTAAAACTAAGATGCAGACAGGAGTCCAGCAGCGAGATGGGGGCTTTCCAGTCTTTTGCATTGAGTGTCACATGTATAATTTTCTCCCAGTTATGAGAGGTCTTACGTGTGCACTAGGTGCAAGGAGCTCTTTGCTCTCAGGGAACGAGTCCGTTCTCTAGAGGCTAGAGTAGCAGACTTGGAAAACATAGACAGAGGTACATAGACGAGACCTACAGGGATATAGTCCTGAAGTCCCACCTCCAGTCTGGCAGCATCCCTGTTGCCATGGAGGAGAGAGGTCACTTGACAGGAGAGCATCACCCTGGTGTGGCAGGAAGTAATCCTGTAACTAGGACCTGTCCTCCAGTTGATGTAATACCCTCTCGCACCGAGGAAGTTTCTCCAGGGCCATGTGCCCATGAGGGAAGGGTTAGGACAGCCGTTATAGTTGGTGATTCGATCATTAGGCATGTAAATAGCTGGGTGGCTGGTGGACGTGAGGATCGCCTGGTAACATGCCTGCCTGGTGCGAAGATAGCAGACCTCACGCGCCACCTAGATAAGGTCTTAGATAGTGCTGGGGAGGAGTCTGCTGTCTTGGTACATATCGGTACCAATGACATAGGAAGGTTCTGGAGGCTAAATTTAGGCTTTTAGGTAGGAAGTTGAAATCCAGAACTTCCAGGGTAGCGTTCTCTGAAATGCTTCCCGTTCCACGCGCAGGACCCAAAGGCAGGCAGAGCTCCAGAGTCTCAATGTGTGGATGAGACAATGGTGCAGAGATGAGGGGTTTGGATTTGTTAGGAACTGGGGAACATTCTGGGGAAAGGAGGGGCTCTTCCGAAGGGACGGGCTTCACCTTAACCGGGATGGAACCAGGCTGCTGACATTAACCTTTAAAAAGGAGAGCAGCTTTTAAACTAGATAATAGGGGAAAGCCAACAGTCGCCCAAGAGCGGATGGTTCGGAAGAATGTATCCTTGAAGGATACTACCAAAAGCAGAGAGGTTCCAAAAAAGAGTAAAGTAGCCCACAAATGCCCTCGACTATGGATCAGACAGAGCTTAAAGATCCCAAATTACCCATGTCTACCAATAGCCAAATTAATATGAATAAAATAAAGTCTCTAAAATGCTTGTATGCAAATGCTAGAAGTCTAAAAAAAATAAGATGGGAGAGTTATAATATATAGCACTAAATGAGAGGTTAGATATGATTGGAATATCAGAAACATGGTGGAAGGAGGACAACCAGTGGGACACTGATACCTAGGTACAAACTTTATCGTAATGATAGAGCTGATCAAATTGGTGGAGGGGTTGCGCTCTGTTAGAGAAGGCATTGAGTCAGAAAGGATTAAAGTTTTGCAGGAAACAAAATTTGCTGTAGAATTTCTATGGATTGAAATTCCATGTAAAAAGGGTAAGGCGATGGCAGTGGGGGTGTACTATCGACCACCTGGCCAGAATGAGCAAATGGATGATGAAATGCTCAAAGAAATCAAGGAAGCTAACAAAAGTTACAGCGCAGTAATAATAATGGGTGATTTCAATTATCCCGGTATTGACTGGGTCTGTGTCACGTCAGGACATGCTAGGGAAATAAAGTTCCTAGATGAAATAAATGACTGCTTCATGGAGCAGCTAGTTCATGAACCGACCAGAGAGGAAGCCATATTAGACCTAGTCCTTAGTGGAACACCAGATCTAGTGCAAGAGATAAGGGTGTTGGGGCCACTTGGCAATAGTGATCATAGCATGATCGCCTTTGATTTAATTAGTGGAGGAGGGATAGTAAGGAAATCCACAGTACTACCCTTTAACTTTCGAAAGGGAGACTATGATAAAATGAGGAAAATAGTTAAGAAAAAGCTAAAAGGAGCAGTTGCAAAGGTTAAAGACTTACGTCAAGCTTGGGTGGTGTTGAAAAATACTATCTTGGAAGCCCAGGCCAGCCGTATTCCACGCTTTAAGAAAAGTGGAAGGAAGTCCAAAAAACTGCCAGCATGGTTTAAAGGAGAGGTCAGAGAGGCTGTTGCCAAAAAAGCATCTTTCAGGAAATGGAAAAAGGAGCCAAACAACGAAACCTGGAAACAGCACAAGCACGGGCAAGTCAAATGCAAGGCACTGATAAGGCAGGCAAAGGGGAATTTGAGAAGAAGCTTGCTGCGGAAGCAAAAACACAAAATAAAGACTTCTTTTCAAGTACATTCGTAGCAAAAAACCTGTGAGTCAGTTGGTCCATTTAGATGATAGAGGGGTTAAAGGGGCACTAAGAGGCGACAAGGCGATAGCGGAGAGACTGAATGAATTCTTTGCTTCAGTCTTTACTGAGGAAGATGTAGGGATGTTACCCATGACTGAAGTGGTATTTAAAGGTGCGGAAGAATTGATGGAAATATCGATACATCGGGAAGATGTATTACAACTATTAAACTGAAGAGTAGCAAATCACCTGGGCCGGATGGTATACATCCAAGGGTGTTGAAGGAACTGAAATATGAGAGAGTTCACAGATTACTAATAGCAGGTCTACAATCATTAAAATCATCTCTAATACCTGAAGATTGGAGGATCGCCAATGTAACACCAATTTTTAAAAAGAGTTCCAGGGGTGATCCGGGAAACTACAGACCGGTGAGCCTGACGTCAGTACCGGGAAAAATGGTAGAAACCATCATAAAGAATAAAATTACTCAGCATGTAGATAGTCATGGCCTAATGGGAGACAGCCAACATGGCTTTAGACTAGGAAGATCTTGTCTTACTAATCTGTTATGCTTTTTTGAAGGTGTGAATAAACAGGTGGACAAAGGTGAGTCGGTTGATTATAGTGTATCTAGACTTTCAGAAAGCCTTCGACAAGGTCCCTCATCAGAGACTTTTGGCAAAACTAGAGTCATGGGATAGGAGGCAGTGTACTACTGTGGATCAGGAACTGGTTAAAAGATAGAAAGCAGAGGGTAGAGCTAAATGGCCAATTTTCCCAATGGAGAAAGGTGAATAGTACCCCAGAGATCTGTGCTGGGTCCGCTGCTTTTTGACATATTCATAAACGACCTGGAAAGTGGAATATCGAATGAGGTTATCGAATTTTGCAGATGACACAAAACTATTTAAAGTTGTTAAAAACCCAAGAGGATTGTAGAAAATTGCAAGAGGATCTTGATAAATTGGAAGACTGGGCATCAAAATGGCAAATGAAATTTAATGTGGACAAGTGCAAAGTTATGCACCTAGGGAAGAACAACCCAACTATGGTTACACAATGCAAGGTTCCACATTAGGAACCACCACCCAGGAAAAAGATTTAGGCGTCGTTGTGGATAGCATGTTAAAACCCTCGGCCCAGTGTGCAGCAGCGGCCAAGAGAGCAAATAAAATGCTAGGTATCATAAGGAAAGGAATGGAAAATAAAACAAAGGATATTATAATGCCTCTATATTGTTCCATGGTGAGACCGCACCTTGAATATTGTGTGCAGTTCTGGTCGCCGTATCTTAAAAAGGATATAGCGATATTAGAAAAGGTTCAGAGAAGAGCCACCAAAATGGTAAAGGGGATGGAAGGATATTCCTATGAAGAAAGGCTAAAAAGGTTAGGGCTCTTTAACCTGGAAAAGAGACGGCTGAGGGGAGATATGATAGAAGTCTATAAATTAATGAACGGAGTGGAACGGGTAAACGTAGATCGATTGTTTACGTTATCAGAATATAGAAAGACTAGGGGACATGCAATGAAGCTACAGGGTAACTATTTAAGACTAATTAATAAAAGAAAATATTTTTTCACTCAATGTGTAATCGAACTCTGGAATTTGTTACCGGAGGATGTATTAAAGGCTGTTAGTGTAGCTGGGTTTAAAAAAGGTTTGGAAAAGTTCCTGGAGGAAAGATCCATAAACCATTATTAAGCAGGGACCCAGGATATATGATAATTACACTTACCTGGTAATTGTAGTTCCTTGAGTGACAACAGTTCAGTCCTCTACCTCTGGGTTGTCAACCTCCTACTGCAGCTTGGAGACTGGTACGTCAGAATCATGACATCACTGGATATAGCCTGCTGATCTGTCTCTCTCCCTCCAGTGTGAACTATTAACAAAGCAGACTCAAAGGAGCAACAAATAAGTAGCTAACATCAATAACCAAATTCTAAACTTCACTAGCCCATAAGGGTTAAATACTACAATAGTCGGCTAGACTTTCATACTCCGTTACTGCCAGATAAACTGCAGAGTATGAAAAAGTGAAAAGAAAAAGGAAGCACAGCGAATTACACCTACCTGTAAGAACGGACTCGCACCCCCCTTCAGCACTCCGTCTGTGGAAAAGACTGGGAGGGATGGAGGACTGAACTGTCGTCACTCAAAGAACTACAATTACCAGCTAAGTGTAATTATCATTTCCTTATCGTTCCTCCAGTTCAGTCTTCTACCTCTGGGATGTACCAGAGCAGTCATCATGGGAGGGACCCCGCCATCCGGCTCGCAATACTGCCGAACCGAACCGAGCATCCGCAGCCGCCGCTAGATCCAGACGGTAATGCTTAGTGAAAGTATGAAGAGACAACCATGTCGCCGCTCGACAGATCTCCCCTGGCGGCACCAAACTGTGCTCCGCCCAGGAACAGGCCTGCGCTCTGGTGGAATGCGCTCGCAAGCCCTCCAGCACTGACCGACCTTGAAGCAGATAAGCGGACGCTATAGCCTCTCGGAGCCACTGGGCAATCGAAGCCTTAGATGCCGCCTCTCCTTTGCGGACACCTCCAAACAGTGCAAACAAATGATCCAATTTGCGAAACGCCTCTGTAGTCTGCAAATACCGTCGCAATGATCTTTTAACATCCAACCAACGTAACCCCAAATCACGATCGGCACTCTCCAAAGAACCGAGAAGAGGTAGACACATCACTTGGTTCAAATGAAAGGGAGACACTACCTTAGGTAGAAAGGAAGGAACTGGACGCAGCACCACTTTTTCCCTTGAAAATGACAAGTACGGTTCCCTACACGAAAAGGCTTGCAACTCCGAAACGCGCCGAGCCAAACAGATCGCCACTAGAAAAACTGTCTTCAAAGTTAAAGCTTTCAATGAAGCTCGATGCAACAGCTCAAAGGGAGACCCCGATAACGCCGTCAACACAAGATTGAGATACCAAGGCGGGACCACCACCCTGCGCGACAGCCGCAACCGGGAAACTGCCTTCAAGAAACGGATCACATCTGGGTGCGTACCTAATGACCGCCCCTGCACCTTACCGCGGAAACAGGTGAGGGCTGCCAACTGAACGCGCAAAGAACTAGCCGCCAGGCCTTTATCAAACCCATCCTGCAGAAAATCTAAGATAGAAGGCATGGCCACCGTCGCCGCCCGAAGTTGATGTCGGGAGCACCAATCCTCAAAGATACGCCATATCCGCACATACGCTAATGAGGTGGACTGCTTCCTCGCCCGAAGCAGCGTAGATACTACCGCCGCTGAATAACCTTTTTTCGTCAACCGGGCCCTTTCAATGGCCATTCTTTAAGCGAGAACTGATCCATTTGGGGCATGAAAAGCAGACCCTGAAGCAACAGATCTGCCCTTATCGGCAACCGCCACAGTGTGCCGTCTAAAACGCACGAGATCTGCATACCACGGACATCGCGGCCAGTCCGGTGCCACGAGGAGCACCCTTCCCGGGTGAGCCCCGATTCTCTGAACCACTCGGCCTATTAACGCCCACGGAGGGAAGATGTACAGGAGTCCCGAGGCTGGCCACTGCTGCAACAGCGCGTCAATGCCCTCGGACATGCGCTCTCTCCATCTGCTGAAAAACCGGCTGACTTTTGCCGACTGAAAAGTCGCCATCAAATCCATTACCGGCATTCCCCAGCGACTCACTATCAGTGCAAACACGTCGGGATGAAGCTCCCACTCCCCTGCATCTACCTGCACTCTGCTGAGAAAATCCGCCTGGACATTCTCCTTTCCCACTATGTGCACTGCCGAAAACGCCGTCAATCGACTTTCTACCCATGCGAGTAACAGATCCGCTTCCTCCTCCATTGCGGCACTTCCCGTGCCGCCTTGGCGGTTTATGTATGCCACCATTGCCGAATTGTCCGACAGCACCCGAACCGGACAGCCCAGGATCAAGTCCTCGAACGCTTGTAGCGCTCGCATCACTGCCCGAAGCTCCAACCGATTTATCGACCAAGACCTCTCTTGGGCGCCTAAACCTGTTCTGGCAGTGGGCACCCCACCCCATCAGACTGGCATCCGTCAATAACGGGAGCCATCGTGGTTGTTCTAGGGGCATGCCGGCCGCCAAGGAAGACTCCCGCAGCCACCACCGGAGTGACTGTCGGACCTTCCAAGGGCACGGCAGACGCTTGCTCAAGGAATCGTTCTGATGTGACCAATGCCGCAGGAGTGCCCTTTGTAACGGACGCATATGAAACCTAGCCCACGGCACCACCTCTAAGGTCGCCACCATTGTTCCCAACACCTGCAAGTAAGACCACGCCAACGGAGCCATGACCGACCGGAACTTCCGGACCAGAGACCTGAGCGTGGCTCTGTGGTAGGAACAGGAAACCCTGTCGAGTGTCGACCCCTAGGTATTCTATATCCTGAGAAGGCTGCAGACGACTCTTGGCTGTATTGACCACCCAACCCAGACTCTGTAAGAACTCTACCACTCTGGCTGTCACGCAAACGCTCTCCGATGTGGATTTGGCATGAATCAACCAATCGTCGAGATACGGATGTACTAGGATGCCTTCCTTGTGCAACGTCGCCGCCACCACCACCACCACCACCACCATAATTTTTGTGAAGGTTCGCGGCGCCATCGCCAAACCAAAGGGCAACGCTTGGAACTGATAATGACCCCAAAAGAAAGCGAACCGCAGAAATTTCTGATGGGCTGCGTGAATAGGTGTGTGCAAGTACGCCTCTGTAAGGTCGAGAGACGTCAAATACTCCCCTTGGCGCACTGCCACTATGACAGATCGCAAGGTTTCCATCCGAAAGTGCGGCACTCTGAGGTAACGATTGACTGCTTTCAGGTCTAAAATGGGCCTTAACGTTCCGCCCTTCTTTGGCACCACGAAATAAATGGAGTACCGACCTGTGCGGTACTCTGCTTTGGGCACCTCGATCACCGCCCCTAACTGAAGAAGGCGATCTAAGGTACTGCGAATGGCCACGATCTTTGAAGCGCTCCTGCAAGGGGACATGACGAAGGAATCCCACACTGGACGATCCAGCTCAAGCGCATAGCCCTGCTGAATTATCTCCAACACCCAGCGATCGGAGGTGATAAGGGTCCAAGCCGGAAGAAACTCCCGGAGACGTCCTATGGGAGGCCCCCCCCCCCCCCCGGCGGGACCCCCCCATCTCATTGCGACTTGCGAGCTGTGGGCGAACTGCCGGACGCGAAACCTCTACTAGCTCCTCGGAAACCGCGAAACCCCTGCGCACGAGCCAGGAACCGACCCCTCTGCGAAGAGGTGAAGCGTGAGGAACGAAATCTGCGGAAGTCCCGAAACTGACCTCTATAAGCTTGACTCGGCTTGCCTTGCTTCAGCTTATCCTCAGGAAGCCTACCCCCTTTGGACTCCCCGAGATCCTTTACTAACTTGTCCGGATCGTCTCCAAAAAGTAGACCGCCCTTAAAAGGCAGTTTGCCGAGGCGAGACTTCGAGGAACCATCCGCCGCCCAATTCCGCAACCACACCGAGCAGCCACCACAGACACCGTACTATTAGCTAGGGCCCTGATCAAGTCATAGTGCACGTCAGAAAGATAGGCCGTTCCAGACTCTAGACGATCCAGCTGCTTGAGCCCCTCCAGATCCAAGTCTGCGGACTGCCTCAGCCGTTGCACCCAACGCAAACATGCTCTGGCCACCCAAGCTCCGCATATGGAAGCTTGAAGCGACAGCGAATCCGCTTCAAAGGTCTGTTTCAATAAAGCATCCACTTTCCTATCCTGGGAATCCTTTAAAGCTGCACTGCCCTCCACCGGGATGGTAGTCTTCTTGGTAACGGCCGAAACCACCACGTCCACCTGTGGCGCCTTAAACCGTTCCCGATCCTTCTCAGCCAAGGGATAGAGCCTATTCATGGTCCGTATGCCACGCAGACCCGTTTCCGGCCTATCCCATTCCTCCTAGATCATTTTGTCCACTACTCTATGCATTGGGAACACTACCTGTGACTGCCGGACCGCCTGGATGACCGGGTCTTCAATCTCCTCCTCCACAGCAACTGGCGAGGAGAGATTCAACACCTGCAGTGCCTCTGCGATTAAGGCCAAGAGTTCCTCCCTAAGGAACAATCTAATGAGCTTGGCTTGATCCTCCGGCTCCGGAATCTCTCCATCCTCGATCGGGAGCCATCTCATCTTGCTCCCAATCAAGATCCTCCTCAACATTCCAAGCCACCTCCTCAGACGTGGACGCCTGAATCCTCACCACCTTGGCCACCACCGGTTCCGCCCCAACCCCCGCCCTGGGCTCCAGAGGCTGGGAAACACTGGGAACCGGCAAAGCGCCGGGCAAACGACCATGACGCCGTAGACAAAACACCTGGTGCAACAAAAAAACAAATTCTGGGCTAAACTCCGCACGCTCCGCTGCTGGTGACACCCCCTGGGTCCCTGACAAGCCAGCTAGCTCCTCTGATGGCACATCTTGCCCCGGGCTCTGAGAAACCGCAGGCACCGCTCCCGTCGGCTCACCCTGTGCCTCCGGAATCTCCTGACTCACCATTTGCTGTTCAACAGTGGATGACAAGGCAGCACAGCCACGACAGACCCCCGAGTCCGCCACTGTACTCCTTCGGGTCCCACATACAATGCACTGCAGTCTGGAGGCCATCCCAAGGCAAATCCAGAGCCAAGCTGCCCTGTCCCAACAAGGAAAGAAAGAAATAAAGAAATGAAATCAAAGAAATAGAGAAATAAAAGCCTAAGGGCAGCAGCTTGCTCTGTGCCGATGAAGCAAGGGCTCCCTCCGCACTGCGGGAGGCCTCCCCCCTTCACCACAAACTGTCTGTGAAGCCCCCGAGGCCGAGCAGAATCTGGCAGTGATGAATGAAAGGCCCACTAAAGACTAGGGCTGTCGTCCGGCGGCCACGCGGTTCCACCGCGCCACTTAAAATGGCCACCGGGAACTGCAGGGCACTAAAAAGAGGCGCGAAAACATCATGCCACGCTCATAACAAGCTTTCCCAGCAGAAACGCAGCCTGCCGCCGGTTACAGCTGACCAGCCAGGTCTGCGCTGAGGGCCCCGAGGCTGTAGATTGACGGTTGTATGTGAAGCAGCGAAGCCGTGTCTCCACCGGACCGCAGGATTGCGGTCCGGATCAGGCAGCCTGTCACCAAAGGGCTCTCCCCCGAAAGTCCTGGGGGAGAGAACTTTGCCCGCTTTAGGAAAGAATGGCCCCAATTGAAAGGGAAAGAAACAGCCTGTGACTGCTTTTCTCCTACCTTTCTCTGACAGTCTGGGAATGAGAAAGTCAGCCTGCCCTGCATTAAGCTTCTTAAAGGAATAGTACCCCTGTAGGAGTAGCCTAAGAATTATCAGGCTCTGTTTTGTCTTATTTTTTATTTTTATTTTAAACCCAATTTCCTCTAAACCTAATCAGCTAGACACCTAAAGCTCCTTATTCGTTTCTCCAGGGAGCCCCTATCAGGCTCACTACGTCGTCCTGCTACATGGAGACTGGTCACACTGGAGGGAGAGAGAGAGATCAGCAGGCTATATCCAGTGATGTCATGATTCTGACGTACCAGTCTCCAAGCTGCAGGAGGAGGTTGACAACCCAGAGGTAGAGGACTGAACTGGAGGAACGATAAGGAACAATGCTTGACCCAGTACAAGCATTGTGGAACCTGTGTCTTTTGGGGAAACTGCTAGGTACGTATGATCTAGATTGGCCACTATTGGAAACAGGATACTGGGCTCGATGGACCTTGGTCTGACCCAGTCTGGCATATCTTATATTCTTTAAATGTAAGTCACTGTATACAGTAGTACATTCTAGTTATAATAAAATCTACCTTGGAATACCTTTCCACCTTAAATTTCCAAACCTTTGGATAAGCAGGCATGTTGCTACTGAGTTTGGGACAGTGAGAAGATTATGTTAGCATGATTATCTCTTAAGTGGGGAAAGCACAATAAGTTGTTGCTTTAAAAAGAAATCCCTTCATTGAACTTGGTTGCACTTCTGGCGTCTAATTTTCTTTACAGGATAATTGTGTGTTGGTAAAGGGTTGCCGCTGCATGATGACAGTCTGACTTGTGGTGGTGTCACCTTTTGAGGGCAACATATTTCAGTTATGAACTAGTTTTGCATAGGGTACTACAAAGTTTGCATCTTTTTACTAAACAGTTCAAGTAATTAGCCTACTATACACATGCATCTACATTTCCAAGTGTCATGAGAAATTTACTTGAAAGCCTGAGTACAAGGCAGGAGTCATGGTTTTAACTTATTCATGAGGTTTTCAAGGAGTATAAAAAATGTCCTAAACGTTGCAAGCATGAGATTTTCAATGTTTTGTTTGGATAGAAGTCTTACCATCATATTGGAGATCCTATTTTTCCCGAGACAGAATGTGAGAAATGGTTTTCAAAATAAGGTTGTGGGTCATTTTAGGGTGCATCTATGCCTTGTGGGTGGGTACAAAGGGTCAAGTCTAGGTTTAAAGTAGTTTACTGCCAACAAGAGAACTAATGTGGCTAGTGCTTCCAGTAGGCAAACTAAGCAACCACCTAAAGTGCCAGCATTCTGGGGATGGCAAGAGGGTAATGAGCGGAATTCTTAAATTTACTGGCATCTGGCAGGAGGAAGAGTGCTTAAGAACATCCTTCCTTCTGACAGCCTCTGGGGATCAATCACCAATAAATGTAAAAAGTCTGATGGCTGCTGCACTTTTGGGGTTTTGACAAAGGCTTGTGCCAGTGTTTAATGGTGGGTTAGAGGATGCAAGAGTTAGTTATTTATTTCACATGTTTTTATACCGCTTTATTTCAGTCAGAGGTTTACATTGTAACTTAAAATTGGTAATGTACATTAAACAGGGACATTGATAACTTGGATTTTTCTGAGGCAGTGGAGGATTAAGTGACTTGCCCAAGGACACAATGAGTGCTATTGGCAATCGAACCCTTGTCTCTTGGTCCCCAAACCAGTGCGCTAACCATTCTGCAGAGTGGGGAGAAAGGCATGGTGTAAGGTTGAGGGTTCACCTAAGGTGCAAGATAGCCTTGCATTGACCCTGGGAATTAACATAGTCTTGAAAGCAGCAACCAGATTTGTTATGGAATTGTAGCCAATCCTCTCCTAACTGAAACAGGCTCTTTTCCAGTTAGTACAGTAAAGCTATGGCTGCCTTCTGAAGAAAAGGTGGGGGAAACTCAGAATTTGGTGCATTTTGTACTTTTGATTCATCTCTAAATATTAGTATGGGAGTACTCGCCAGTAAATGAATCGGCACAGGACAGGGTGGCCCTGAATGCCACTACTTCTCCGGGAACAAGAAGTCTGTCCTCACATATGAGTGACGTCTGTGCCGACAGAGCCCCCTCAGAAGCATCTTCCCAGCTTTCAAAGAAAGACTTTGGGAGATGCACCACGCATGCATAGTCACCTTCCCGCCCAAGGGTGCCATCTTGCCTTGTCTCCTTTTTTTCTGCAGAGCTCTTCGGACATATGTCCAGTTTCCCCCAGAAAAAGTGCCTTTTTTTTTGTTTTTTTTTTTTTTTAATCTTATCCGGTATGCGTACCAGCTCCTTCCCGCCCCTGAGCCAGCTCATCTTGGCATTGCTCCTCGTGTTCATCCATTTTTGTTTTCTTGGTGTTCCTCGGCTGGCGTTCATGCCCTTTATTGTCCATAGGCTTCTGACTCATGCCCAGGTGGCCTCCAGCGGTTTCAAAAAATGTGATCAGTGCAATAAGATGTCCCTCACCGATCTACATGACTGCTGCCTCCGTTGCCTTGGACTGGACCATGACAACTCTTGAATGTGAACTTTGCAAGGCAATGACCACAAAGGCCATAAAGAGCTGTTAGCTGCAGCAGGAAAAGATTTTTCACAAGTCTGACTCTGGGCTGGAGTCTCCGCTCCAGGGTCCCCTCTGGTACCTTGGTGCCCTGCGATGCTTGGGCCACCCCATGGATGTGGGACCTCCCTAGGGAAAACCCCAGAGGTGGAACGCAAGTAAGTCAAAACCCTCTAAGACCACTCCCAAGGACTGGTCTGGGAAAGCAGGAAAATCCCATTCCTCGCCCTGCAGTCCCAGGTGTGAGTCTGAGGGGTCTGAGCAGGAGTGGCCTTACAAGTTGCCCCAAAAGGAGTCACTGGCAGTCGGTGATTGGTCTTGGATCCCCAATGCCATCCTCGTCAAGGACTCCCCCTTGACAGAGCCGATGCCAGGCCCAAAACCCTCGGTGGCCGTATCAAAGGCTGCAGAGCCAACTGGCATGGCAACCAGGATGGTAGCCTTGGAGCATAGTATATATACCCTCATGGCTCAGCAGCGGGTGTTTTGTCCTGTTCATCTGGCCCAACGACCAGACCCTTGACATCGAGGGCTTCCCTGGAAGTTGAGCTGATCCTCGAGCACCACCGGCCTCTAGAGACCCATCGGCAGAGGCGAGATCCCGGTGCACCGAGGAATAGGATCGGTCTTCCCTGGCCAGTGCCCATGGCTCAGACCATCGGTCCTCCAGAGATGGTGGGCCTCAACTGCAGAGACTCAGACTCTTCCTCTGACCTAGAGTCTGACTGGGAGACAGAGGACGAGCAGTCCCCTGAGACTCTGCAACACAGATGTGCCCTCTGACCTGTCTCCCCCAGTGTCCAGAGGACATCGCCTTCCTTGACTTTGTGCAGTACATGGCTAAGGCGCTCGCTGTTGAGACTGAAGCAGAGGAGGCTCGCTGTTGAGACTGAAGCAGAGGAATTGGATTCTCCAGTGCAAGACCCCTCTGATGGAGGCCCTCACGGTGCCTGTCCCTCTGATCCTCAAACACCACCTCCATATGTGGGAAAACACTCAGCCGAAAGGCCTTTCAGGGCTCGATGCCCTCAGCCGAAAGGTCTTTGAGGGCTTTATACTTATCTGCTGAGTTCAATTCTGCCAATTATATATATGTATCTTAAAGAGCTGCTGAAGGAGCTTGCTAGTTTCTCGGCAGGCCTCGACGGGGAACCTCTCCAACGGTTCAAGTCACTGGTCTAGGCAGTCGGAGTGCTCTAAGTTCTTATCTCAAGCAGCATACAATGGCTTAGAGTTAGCAGCCATGGGCATCAGGGCCTGACACCAGGCCTGGCTGCAGTCTGACCTCAAGCAATGGATCTAGGACAAGCTGATTGATATCCCCTGTATTGTAGAGAATCTCTTCAGGAAACCTATGGCAGACAAAGCGGCTGAAATAGAGACTGAGTTCCTGAGGAGAACCAGACTATTTTTTTTTTAAGACCTCTGTGCTTCCCCACAAGAAGGACCAGGGGAAGAAGCCCTTCTTCCTGAGGGAAAAGGGGAATTTTTGTACTGCCCCACAGTTCCAGGCCTTCTTTGCTTCACAGCAAGACCAGCAGCACAAGGGGCAAGGGCATGGCTCCACAAGCAGAAGGCCCCCAAGGCCCATCCCTTGGCACAACTTTCTTCTCCCCAGGAGGTCCCTTACAGCCCACAGGTGGTCCTCCATCACCACCAATTTCTGGGTACTGCAAGTTGTCAGGGAGAGCTACCACCTCCAAATACAACAGACGCCATCCTCTTACTTTCCGGAAGAGCTTGTCAAGCTTCTCCACCAGGCTGTGCTTCTCTGAGCTCACAGGCCGCCTCAAGGACAAGGCAGTAGAGCCAGTGCCAATCACCTCTGGGGCAAAGGCTTCTATTCCAGATACTTCCTTCTTCCCAAACAAACAGGCGACCTCAGGCCCATCCTAGACCTGTGGGACCTGAACAGATTCCTAGTGAGGGAGAAGCTTAGGATGCTGTCCCTTGGAACACTGCTGCCATATCTCCAGCAGGGAGACTGGCTATGCTCCATTAGACCTGGAGGATGCTTTGCTTACACACACATCCTGATTCATCCCAGCCACCAGAAATACCTTTGGTTCATGGTCACTACTAATACAGGGTGCTGCCCTTCCAGCTAGCCTCTTCACCAAGGGCCTAGTGGTGGTTGCAGCCCACCTTCATCTCCAAGGGGCATTCATCTTTCCCTTATTGGGTGACTGGCTGATAAGGGGGGCAACAGCAGCAGAGGTGCACCATCCACACCCTGTAACACCTGGGGTTTGTCATCAACTACCCCAAGTCCCACCTCTCCCCGGCCCAGTGCCTGGAGTTCATCAGGACTCAGCTAGACCCCCTCCAGGCTAAGGCCTTCCTTTCTATAGAAAGGTCAGAATGCCTCATTGTGCTAACTGCAGAGATGCAACACCGCCGGTCAGTGCCTGCTCACATTCTTCTCTGCCTGATTGGCCACATGGCCTCCACTGTCCACATAACCCCATATACCCCTCTGCACATGAGGGCAGCTCAGAGGTGCCTCCGTTCCCAGTGGAAACAAGCCACGGGCAGGCTTCAGGACAGAGTGAGAGTAACCCGCCAGCTGGCGGACTACCTCAACTGGTGGCAGCTTCCCTGTCACATTCAGGCCAGGATGCCCTTCCAGGCACCCATTCCCCAGAGGGTCCTAACCAAGGATGCCTCCCTGCTCGGTTGGGGTGCACACTGCGAGAACCTCTGCACACAAGGTAGTTGGTCTCATGCGTAATGCCAGTTGCAGATCAACCTTCTGGAGCTCTGGGCCATATTTCTGGCCCTCTGAGCCTTCCGCCACAGGCTCTAGCACCAGTCTGTGCTGGTCCAGACGGACAACCAAGTTGCAGTGTTCTATGTGAACAAGCAGGGGGGCATGGGATTGTACTCCCTCTGCTAGGAGGTGGTGCCCTCTGCTCATATGTGACTTGCAACGGGATGCTCCTGCGGGCAGTCTGCCACTCTCTGGGCCAGCAGAAAGCCCTGACGGACAAGGTGAGCAGAGTCCTCCAGCTGCAGAACTGGCATTTGGACCCCAGAGTGGCCTTCCAGCTTTTTATGCTCTGGGGCATTCCTCTAGTGGACCTCTTCATCAACCTGGACAACACATAGTTGCTCAGTTTCTGCTCCCACCAGCTGTACCTGTTCTGAGTGGCTGCGGATGTGTTCCTCATCCCATGGATGGAAGGCCTTCTCTATACCTTCCCACCAACACTGCTGGTTGCCAAGACCCTCTTCAGGGTCCAGAGAGACAGAGCGTCTAATATTGATAGACCCCCAGATGGCCCAGCAACCTTGGTTCTCACTACTTCTCCACCTCTCAATGGCATTTCTGATTCCCTTGGGCTGCACCCTAGGACTTCTGTCACAGGAGGAGGGCTTTCTCCTGCACCCCAACCTGGGGTCCCTGTCACTCATGATTTGGCTGCTGAATAAGAGCTACCCTTTCCCTTTGACTTCCCATGAGACGTAGAGAAGATCCTCCTTGCCTCCCACAAGGCCCCCATGAGAAGGGCATGTGTCCTTTTTTTTTTTAAGTGGCTCCATTTTTCAGTGCGACATGCTGAGACAGGCAATCCCATTCTCCTGTTCGGTGCAGCTAGTCCTCCAGTACCTACTCCACCTGTCCCAGGTGGGACTGAAGTCCAACTCGGTCAGAGTGCACCTAATGCTATTGCGGTGCACCACCACTCCATTGAGGGAAAGCCCCTTTCGTTTCCTACGAGGCTTCATGTTGTCTAAGCCCCCCATCTGCCCACCAATGGTGGAGTGGGATCTCAACATAGTGCTCGCAGCTCACTACACCACCATTTTGAGCTCTTGGCTACCTGCCACTTATGGTATCTCTCCTGGAAGGTTGTCTTTCTTGTGGCACGCAGGTCAGCTCATAGGGTCAGTGTCTTCCAGGCTCTGGTGGCAGAGCCTCCCTACACGAGGTTCTACAAGAACAGAGTGGTGCTTCCAGCACACCCCAAGTTTCTGCCAAAGGTGGTGTACCCCCTTCCACCTCAATCAGGAGATGGTGCTCCCCACCTTCTTCCTGAGGCCTGATGCTGGCAAGGCGGAGACTGTTCTCCATACTCTGGATTGTAAGAGGGCCCTGTCCTTCTGTCTGCAACAGACTCGGAGCACCTCAGCTTTTTGTTTCCTATGACCCCAATCGACTGGGGCTTCCAGTGACCAAGTGAACTGTCCACTTGGGTGGCCGACTGCATTGCCCTCACCTAATGAGCAGGCTGGGATCTCACTGGACCACTGGGTCATGGTGCACCCTGTCACGGCCATGGCTACCTCTGAGAAATCTGCATTCTGTACCTGTGACAGAAATATGCTGGGCTGCCACCTGATGTTCGGCAGATACCTTTGCAGCTCACTACTGCCTGGAGAGGGAGTCCTGATAGGACAGCACTTGTAATCTCTTTGGGGTGTAGGCAACTCCTGCCCTCTGACCCTTCTGTGTTCAGGCTACCAGAGTGCTGGTTCTCCACCAGACACTTGTTTTTTTACAGGTTCTTGGTAGTTTGTAACTGGGGAGTCCCATATGTGAGGACTGACTGTTTGTTCCTGGAGAAAGTGGTTACCTGTAACAGGTGTTCTCCGGGGACAGCAGGAATCTATTCTCACAACCCTCCCTCCTTCCCTTGGAGTTGCTGCTTTACCATAATTTATTTTTGCTGTCTTAGCTATGTCATTAGACTGAGGCAAGATGGTGCCTTTGGGTGGGAAAGGGACCACGCATACATGGTGCATCTCCCAAAGGCTTTCTTTGAAAGCTGTGGAGATGCTTCCGAAGGGGCTCTGTCGACGCTGACATCACCCATGTGAGGACTGATTCCTGCTGTTCCTGGAGAACACTGTTACAGGTGAGTAACTACGCTATATGTCTTATGAAATGTGAGTCAAAAATCTAGTGCCTCTAGCTACCAGAAAATAATGGCAGTACAGCATGCATACCCTTAAGTGTTATTGCCCTTTTATGAAATAGAGGTGCTTTTACATTATCTGAACCTCCTGTGTCTGTGTTGAAGTTGCATAGACTACAAAAATGAGACAGACTAACCAAGAACTACTAACAAATCCAATTACTTGTAAGTATTAAAATTTATATACTGTATTGGTCCTAGAAGAATATGCATGTTCATTTGCATCACTGCAGCAAATGGCAACCTAATTTAAATTTTAAAGTAAGTGTTTTTGTTTTTTTATCACAGAGGCATGAAAAAAGGGGCCAAATAGCCTTTCCACCTTTTTAAAGCATCTGCAGAATAGGTTTATTAGATGTGAGCTCTTCTGGATAACAATCTTCTTGTTATTGTATTAGATAACAACATTAGTCTGAGGTTTACATCCTGTCTGCTAATTCAGTGCTTGTCTATTACTGTGAATGATTGCCGCAGCCTCCATCAAGCACCAGAGATTACAGTGAAGATTAGATTGAGAAAGGAATGAAGGAGAGGCAGTTATACATGTAAATGTGGGCAGTTTATAGCTCGCTCTGTTTACAACAGCAGTAATGGCTTGAATAAATGAGCAACATTAGATAAAAACAAGCAGAAACAAAAGACTGAAATAAAACTAGTCAGAGACATTAATTTTGGTGTTTTGAAGTTAGAGGTGGGACATTTTTAAATTCATAGGCATATATGTAAAAAATATCTGTTGGGCGTTTTTGTTTTTAAATTTTAAAAATAACTTTTTAATGCTGTTGAAAATGTCTAGCTGTAATTTCATAATATACTAATACATTTTCAGAATGATTTTAATAACATTGAATGAGGGTAAAGAAACATTTTAATCAAACAAAAGCAGATGACTTGCTGAAAGAGGGAAAACATTCATCATTTAGATTCAACCTTGATGCTTTTGAATAAAAATGCCATTTCAAGCCCTGCTGATGACCAAGAAAAGAATGAAAGTATGATTTCCTTAATTGAAATTACACCAAACAAAACACAGACTGCACATTCAAATAGACTAACAGTGTGGCTGCTGTGTTAGTCTAATTGAACGTGCAGAAATGAAGGTGGAACAACAAATAAGGCATCAAAAAGTGTCAACTTTAATATTTTTTTTTTCCTTGATGTTCTGCCAGGGATCCTTTAACCACTTAAGGGGCCCTGGGCAAACTTGTGGGGTTGAGCCCCCTATTATTTTTTTCCCTATTGGACACCATCCTCCATTTCCTACTTGAGAACCTCCCCCATCCCATCCCCTGTAAACTATTGCCAGCAGCCTACTTCTGCAGCTTCCCTCCTCTTTGCCATGTGACAGGAGGACAGCTGCATACTCTGTCCTCTTTCTGGCCCCATGAAGGCTGATACAAGTACCCCTCTGCCTTCTTAATTACCCCTACAGGCTGATGCAAGTGTGCAAGAGGGGGTTTCTTCCTTCTGCTCCATGTGGCAGGTGTCAGTCTGCTTTGTAAAAGCTTGTAATGGGCACATTTGATGCAAGGAGACCAGGAGCCTTAGATAAACCTTTAAGCCTTATACTGCCTTCAATTAACTTTTAGACTCATGCCCCTCCACGGATTTTGATAGTTGTCATGATCTTGCCACCAGTGCTCCCAGAGCAAGCCTATAAAAATATGTAATTTGACATTATTAGATCAATATTCAGAAGTCTTTAATGGTCAGCACTGGTGTTGACCACATAAGGTCATTAAAAAAATCCTGGAAGTTATATGCTCAAATTCTGGTTGGTTAAATAAATAAATTGAATAAAGGGTGGTGGAAGCTTGGAATGCCCTCCCAATGGAAGTGGTGAGTTCAAACAGTGACAGGATTCAAAATGGCATGGGGGACACAGTGGATCCCTTCATAGCAAAAGGATAAAATTAAACTAAGCATAACTCTTTTATATCTGAACAAATAGGGGTGACCTACACGGAACAGTGGGTACACCCCTAAACAAAGCCATGGGGAGGGGTGACCTGCACGGAGCGGCAGGTGCACCTACTCTTGCCGGACAGACTAGATGGACCATACTGGTCTTTACTACTTGCCATAGAATACAGCCCTTTGCTTCTGCTCCAGTCCCTCCCCTCTCAGGCAGCTGTAGGAAACCAAAGAGGAGGGGGATGAGGCTAGAGTCAGCAGAGCAAAGGGCATATCCAGCCCCACCCCCTTCCCTCCTTTTTCCTTCCATTCTGATAATGAATGTAGTTTGTGTCACTATCTTTTTTTTGTTTTTTTTTCTCTTTCTCGAGAATC
This sequence comes from Ichthyophis bannanicus, assembly GCA_033557465.1. Taxonomy (NCBI): domain Eukaryota; kingdom Metazoa; phylum Chordata; class Amphibia; order Gymnophiona; family Ichthyophiidae; genus Ichthyophis; species Ichthyophis bannanicus. The sequence goes on from CM066035.1 coordinate 783,340,551, forward strand.
GAACACTGGCCAGTAGTTACAGGAGAGAGCACTGTGTGCCCATTCAATGGGCCCTCTGCCATGCTGGGCCTAGAGCTATTGCCCCTTTTGCTCTGGTAAAAAGCAACTCTGCTTTTTGCACATAATCTACTTCTAGAGACGGATAGGGTAAATGGACTCCTCTGCACATGCCCCATTTCATACTTGTACCTTTTAAGTGCCCTGCTTCTCACTACTGTCAAACATTGCTGATTGGGATGGGTTTCAGGTCTGACCCAGTGGACAAGTGTGTCTCAACTGAGGAGATATCACAACAGCATACTAATTCACTTACTTTCATCTGATTTATGAGCTGAGAATGGCTAGGGCTGAGCACTGTTACCCCACTGGAGATACAATGATGTAACTATTGCAAAAAAAAGGATTAACCTTCCCCCCTCCCCCCTCCCCCCCCCCCCCCGCTAAAAAAACAATAAAAATACACACGCACACAGAAAACATGTGTAAAAGTAAATGTCTAGAGAAATAGGAGAATTAAAAGCATGCAACTAAGCTCCAACATTAGCAGCCTGTCAGCAGGGGACTTCCTTGGGGCAAGCAACTGTATCCATGGTAGTGATATACTTGGCCTTCAAGGGACCAGCTTCTCTCAGCCCTGTCAGTAACCAGTGGAGACCACAGAATTGCTCTTTTCTGGTTCTGATGGGTTTTATGAACCTGATGGCATCAGTTTCTGTATTGTACCCAATATTATTAATTGCTTTATTAGGTGAATGAAATATGTTCTGACCTTACATATTTGCTGTTATTTCAGACTTCATCCAGTGAAACCTATGAATACCACGCAGACCAGAACATCAACCACATTGAACTCTGGGACAATGGGCAAAAATCAAGAAAATATAATCAAGCTCAATGCAAAGGTATGCTCCATCCTGAGATGAGCAAATGGTAGCACATATTAGGCATTTGTAAGGTGAATCATGGTTATTGCACAGTAACGATACCTAGTAGCTGCATTTAGAGCCCATGATTGCAGGCTTCCAGAAGAAGCTCTGGTGCTGACTGAACACTGTTACTGTGATTGGACAAAAATAAATTGGGACATAATATAAAAGAGGGGGGAAATCCCTGGATAATCACAAATGAAGCATCAAGCTTCCAGTTCCCAATCTTGATTGCAACTTGAGCTGGAATCCCAAAAGAGTAGAAGGAACCTACCAGGTTAGTTTTTGGGAGGGGGTGTGTACATTTTTGACCAAAAAATATGTGGATAACTGGTATTTCAAGTATTCTAAGAAAGCAACTCAGCTGAGATTTTTAACTAACTTTTAGTGATTATAGAACGACCATCTCTTAAATCAGATTTCTATAGTACTGTATTTCAGGCATTACTAATGGAAAATCTGACTTACCGCATAACACACAGAACATAAAGCAAAATATCAAAGCAGGTCAGGTTCACTTATAGCATCACAGGTGGGAAGCAGATGTAACGTAAGACATAGGCTTGTTAAGTCACATTTTCAGGGGCAGGGATTCTATCTTGTTTAATCCTAATTTCTTCCTCTTTCCTCTTCTCTCTAAAGAATTATGACCCATCAGATCCTGCATCTGCGTATGCTCAACTAACACATGATGAGCTGATCCAGCTAGTTTTAAAACAGAAGGAGACTATTTCGAACAAAGAACTTCAAGTGCGAGAACTTGAGAGATACATTGACAATTTGCTTGTGAGAGTAATGGAGGCGACTCCTAGCATTCTGCGGGTTTCAACTCGGTTAAGCAAAAAGGCTGGTAAAATTTAAGCCTATAGCAAGGGAGCAAGTCCAAAACAGAAGAACTGAAGGGCAATTTGTTACAGGATTACTTCACACAGATACCTGGAGCTGAGCTGATACTTTATGGACCTAATACTGTCTGACTATAAATGGAAACACACATCTTTCTCATGCTTAAATGGTCACAAGTCAGCTGCCACTCATCTGATGACCAGTTAATGATTTACAAGTTTGCATTACCTATTCTACTGAATAGTTCTGCCAAGCTTCTCTATGGAGTACTTTAAATATCTTAGTAATACAAGATGTTATCAACTGTTTACAATTTCCAAAGTTGCCCAGGGATTTGGGGGCCAGTTTCCATTCCTGGAGCAAAAGAATTGAATTTCATCTCCACAGTTCCATTTCTCCAGTAAAAAATGAAGGAACCTATTCAGACTTCAGAAAATGAGTCAAGCAGTTTTGTATTTTTTTTTTAAGGAGATGTGCATATATGGAGAAGATCTGCTGGGAACAGGTTTCAATCCATCTGTGGTAGTAGGGATTTGCCCACTTAGGAATATATTTATTAAGCTGCGCTAATGAGTGTAAAATTGAACATGAGGTGCTTGCAGCAGTCATGTGCTACCTGTTGGGGGCATGCACAGCATGGCCTCAGCAGATGCTGTACTGATTCATACCCTAATGCGCTCCAGCACCAACTGTAATGTACAGTTAATGCCCATGCTGCACCCTACCCTGTCCGTTTCCTTTCTTGTTGCATGATAAGTGAACAGCATGGAATTAACCTCATGCTGTCTGTTATGGGTGCACACTAGCTGTTGGCGTGACCCTGCGAAAGCTGATTAGCGTGCCTGAACAGCGCAGCTTCGTAAACATCCTCCTAAGTCTCTCAGAAATCCGGAGAGGTTGAAGGCCAAGGATTGATTATAGGTAACGATCTAGAGGGTAGTGCAAGCAGTGCGTGTCTTGCACCGTCTGTGTTCCATCATGCTTAAGCAGCTGCTAAAAACAGATTAGAAGAAAAACCTCAGATTTCTTCCTGCATAGAGCTATCCTAACTCTCTCTAGCTTTCTGGGACAATACAGACAATGAGATGAAAGTGTTGAGGTTGACTACTTCTGATTTATTTGAAGAGCAGCATACCTGCCCGAGGTAAATAGATTTCTGCAAGAGAACTTTAGAGCTATACTGGAGGTCTTAAACTGCCTTATATATATTTCTTGTGAATGTTTGTCAAAGCAATGATTCTGCTAAAGATTGCATGCTGAGGCGGGCATACTTTATACTTTTCTTAGGTATGGTACATTAGGTGCCTTTGAGCCTAGTAGAATGAGGATACTGACTGATACTGGCTAAGAAAAAATGTCTGTTTAGAAAGTCTCAGGATTACCAGTAAAGGCCACATGGAGCTTAAAGAACCAGCCCAAAATCTTAAGGGGTCAATTTTCAGCAAGGCAGATTGCTTGAAGGTCTGCAGATACTCTTACCACTGGTTTTGAAATTAATGTTCAAAGGGAAACTATTCCCTTTGAAAAGCTTGCTTCGGCAAGGTCCATGGTATCAAAATACCTGCAGGCTTGGAACCGGTTTCAACTGGTTAGCAGGCATGCATGTAAGATTTGAAAATCAAATCCCGGTGCCTGCTTTCCTTTTCCTGACTTCCCCCTGTACCTGGGAATGCCACTTTATCCCAAAGCTAAATCGAATCATATTGTGATCTAGCTGCTGAGGGGAAAAGTCAGTTTTCAGCTTCAGTGGTTTACCTTTATGCATATTGTCCTCTTCGGGCTTGTTTAATTTTTTTCCCCATAGGCATACAAGAGGTAAAAGCTCTCCTTTGAAATATGCCCTAAATATACAGATGGCATTTAGTGTTTTGACAAATCCCCCTCTCATCATGGAATGCTTCAGCAACATTTGTCGTTGTGCATCCCAGCGTGGTCTTGTATGCCACATGATGTAAACTGGTATTTTTGTTAATTTTTTAAATCCAGTTTTCATCATGATTTAACTCTTTGCAGATTGGATGTGATGTTGAGGAATGTGAAATATCTTTCAATCTGGTTTTATTAATTGTGTGTGGCCATCCTATACTCCTTACTGTCTGAGCATCTTCAAGCTAGGAATGATTACCCATATCATTGACTTTGCAAGTGTATGAAGTTTTATGATGCTAGAGCGTATCCCTTGTGAGGAAGAAAACTGTAAATGTAGTGGGATTTTGGGCAGTTTTTTAATGGAAGATGTATTAAGTTCAGAAGGTGAGTTGCCTAGGTATTGTACAATCAGTATTGCTGTATATTACCCTATGTAACAAAGCAGAATAGTTCTGTAAATTTGTTTTCCATTTAATCACTGCACTGTAAAAGGAAAAAAAAATCACTTGAGGGCCTTACGTAAATAGAAAAGCCAAAGTAATCTTGTTATGGTGCCTTAATTGGAAACCCCATTTTCTGCTGCTTATTTTAGAGGTCAGGGTTATGCACAGAGCCTTGAGAATTAGGATGTGGAGGAGTATTAGGCCAGGCTTAATTTTTCTGAAAGGCATACCATAAGCTGTCTGTGGTGAAATACATAATGTTGGAGTATACCACTGCATGGAATTTCCCTGAACATAAAATAATTATTAGCCTATACCTTCCAGAGTTGTAGGGTTTTGGGAGGTCAAGAGTACAGGAACAAGACCTCATTCTACAAATTAGATATCTGTAAGACTGTTGATTCAAAGTTGTTTCTGCCTTCCTGTGTCTTATAGCACTGTCCACCCAGGGCATTTTTTTTTTTTGTTTCAGCATTGCTGGCATGTCTGACTGCTGTGTTTCTGTACAGTTCAGTCTGCCATTATTATGCTCCTGGGTGCATATCCTGCTTCACCTGTTTGGCTTCTGGGGAGTGTTTCTCTGTGTTGGAGATCGGGAAAGTCTTGCATACATTCACTCATTGTCCATGGATGAGAGGGATCTCTACATAATTCATGAGGCTTATAGCTTACATTTTTAATTGACATTACATAATTTTTTTTGCTTTCTGAGTCTGAATTTCTAGCTAAATCCCCTATTTTATTTAGATGTAGATGTGCTATTGATTTCTAAGTTTACCAGCGTGCCTTAGTCACTGAGGAGGAGGCTTCCAAGGAATCAATTATCTGAATATTAAACTGCAGCTAAACAGCTAAAGTTGTAACTATTCAGTTAAATCTAAGGGAACTTGTGTGATTACATTTAAGGCAGCATCTGAGGGGCCACTCTTGGATGAATTTAGCTGGTTAGTGCTGAATTATTGTGCTAACCAGCTAAAAACATTCTTGGATATGCCCAGTCTCTATTTTATCCAGCTAAATCAGTGCACACAGCAATTGCAGTTTTAGCCAGGCAGTGGCTGAAATTCTTGAAACATCCAGATAAAAAATCAGTCCTAGTCAAACCCTTCTGATTATTCAGATTTGATGCAGTTATGTAACAGTGCTCTGTCTGTAAAGTTCCTTGAAAAGATATGTTTGGTATTTATCTGTCATCATTTACTAGCATAGTCCATATAGTCTGGCTAGTAAAGTGGCTAGAGTTGTATGGAGATAAAGCGGCCTATTTTGGTTTTAACCTTCATGATTTCCACTTTTAAAAGTAGACTAAAGAAATATTTGACATTTTAACAGAAGTTAAGCTCCAAGAGTGTTAGCACTTAATCAAGACTGAAACAAAACTGAGGTCTCCTGATTGCTCAAACATTTGATAAGAGGTCTCTTGCACAAGACCACACACTTTTTCAAGTAGTTGAAGTGCAGTTTACTACTTTTTGCCCTCCTCCCCTTTTTCTACGAATCACTGGAAGGGTATACAAGTTGAGCAGTTTGTTCCATACCCAAAACTTTGCTACAGGATAAAAGGCCTTGAACTCAATCTAACCACATCTCTGCAATTTGGTCGATTCCCTCAATGTATGTTGATTCATCATGTGAAAATTCCACATAAGCCAATTATTTATAACTAGAATGGATAGCTGTTGTATAGACAATGCATACAAAGTATTCCACACAGGTAATGCAAAAACCAAAACATTTTGCAAACTAAATACCTTATGGAGCTTTAAAGCTAGGCCCTGTGCCTGGCACTTAGGCCTATTCACTGGAACTTTGAGCTGGAAGTAGCATAACATTGGTGCAAAAATTTGTTGCTGTAAAACAAAGAATGTATCATCATCATACTGGCATGCCTCCAGTGTGACTGTCATTTCCAGAATAAAGTTTTGGATAATACAGACATTACATGCTTTTTAATGCCATTATGAAATGATTTAATTTGTGTTGCTAAAATTAATTCTTGTTTGCCGTCTACATTCTTAAAGCTGGACTCAGATATTAGTTGCCTGACTTCTGGTATATCTATGTAATTGTGATGCTAGAATTATGTAGCCATGACTTTCTATCCACTAATCAAATTACTCAGTCTGAAAATGCTATTGCAGGCATTCTTGATCATTCTACTTGTGTTGAAATTTTGAATTAGAAAGTCAGGAGCCTAATGGGTTAAATCACTGTTCTCCAAAGCCTGTTTGGGAAATGTTAAGATAATATAAATGTGTATATAGTCTTTCAATATTTTTGGGAATGGGAACATGTCTTTTACTAAAGTATTTATTACCTTCTTAGAGCACTTTGTTGTATTTGCCCAGTTAACTTTTGTATTTTAGATGTTCCTAATACTTCTGTTCTTCTTAATAAAGTACAGAATACCAGTGCAAACTTTATCAAAGGTCTGTATTTTTAGTAATATGCATGCACAACAATGAGATGGATCAATACTGGCACCCATAGCTGCTGTGTGTCAACAATAAGCCGCCTGACTGAAGACTGAACACGGTTTTGGAAAACTATCCAGAGGGTTACAATGAGTTGACACCGATTCAATGGCACTTAACAACAACATGCACAACAATATTTGCATATAATGAGAAAAAATTATATGTATGTAAAGCTGGAAAGGACATACTTGTTAGTTTAAAAACCAAATTGGGATTATTAAAATTGAGAAGTAAAACTCCTAATATATCACCCTAACACGTAGAAATCAAACTATTAATTTTGTGATTCCCTCCCCCTCCCCTCCTGTTTTGTTAGCTTGGCAGTGTGTCTAAAAAAGGATGCAAGTTCAGTAATATAGGTGATCAGCCCAGTGACCCTCTCTAATTTCAGTGGGAGGTGTAAATGGGGCTTTGGCAGGTGGTGGCGGCAGCAAATTACTACTTGAAATCTTGGTATACTTACCATCTTTTGAAGCAGCTGTAAGTCATTTTAAGGCACGAGTCTACATGTGGTGTTTTGCAATTTACTAGATATGAGTCAAGATTGTGTTTCATGATTCATCAATACCACAAGCTTTGTTTGCTAGCCGCTCATGAAACCAGATGACCAATATGTTAATGTAGACTGTCCAAGAAGTAGGCAGTACTCACGTTAGTAGCACAAACACAGTCCAAGACGTGAGGAGTGTGGAAGACAATTTTATTAACTCACAGACCTAGGCAACCCGACACAGGCCGTGTTTCGTAACCTTCGTCAGGGGTTGTAAGGCAAAATTACTATAAACATAGAAACATAACATATTAAAAGTGAAGGAACAAACAAATTCATCTAACAAATACATAAAAGACATAATAAAAACAAAAATAATAATAAAACAAATCATGTAATATATGATATAATAATAAATGCATAATGTAATAGTGTTGGAACGCTATAAATCTAATGATATCATAATTAAATAATAAAAATTAATAAGAATTAAATTAAAAACTAGGTACATATAACCAACATCATATAAGTGTGACAAGCAAAAACACATCCATAAAGTAAAAAGAGTGGACCTCTGTATATACTAATTATAGTATGATAATACCATTGTTAATATATATATATATATATATATATACATAGAAAAAGATAATAATAAATAATAAATAGTAATAAATATAAAAAATTACCCTAAAACCATAATACCAGAGAATATCTGAATATCTAATATAAAATAATAACCACAAAGAGATAATTAAGAGAGATAATTAAGAGAGCAGCAGGAGCGAACAAATCTTAGTTAAATTGATACGAATATCCAATTGAGGAGGTAGGTATTTATAAAAACAATTATAAATCATCAGCAGTTTCTAAAATTTAAACCATATAAAATAATAAATAATCATAATCAAATAAGATAAAAAAATAATATAAAAAAGTGAAATAAAATATTAATATGAATCATTAAAATATATTCAAAATGATAAAAAAATATTAACAAAGTATAAAATTATGATACATAAAAACAAACTTTATTATAAATAAATAAAGGATAAATTAATAAATTAAGATCATGAAGTGAATAAACGTCATAAATTTTTAAAAGATGAAATTATAGATAAGATAAAGATAAAATAGTAAAATAATAAAATGAGCAATGGTTTGTAAATCTCATACCAAATCTTCTTGTGTTGTGAAACAAACTTGTCAAATATTTTAAGTAAACTTAAGTAAAATTACTATCACAGGGTAAATAAAAATATTTTTTAAAAAATACATTTTAAAAAATATATATATATGTATATTTTTAAAAAAATATATTTGTTTATTTAAAAAAAAATTTGTTAAAATGATTTAAACCTTAAAAATTACAATTGTGATTGCTTTTTTGATGATTTTTAATTCTTTTTATAGAATCATTTCTCAAAATAAAAGAAACGCCGTTTCAACCTCCTAGGTTTTAGACAGACAACCTCTATTTCGCATGTGCCTATTAGTGCTAATAGAAAAAATTCAAAATAATACTTCTATATCATATTGTGCATAATTTGGCAAGAGTACCTCTATTTACTGATACTTAATCCGTATCTGCCACCTAGTACTGCAAGGAAAGGGTAATATTTATAGAAACCATAGACTTGAAAGCCTAATAAAATCAACTGTCTTTTAAAAGGGGGGAAAAAAGGAGGGAAAAAACGGACCGTGGAAATGCAGCAATTTTATTCCATTAATGCATATACTTGCACGGCCATAAAGGTGGGAAAACCGGAGAGATAGACTCACTTGTCTTGTCTTCAGAAACGCCGGCGCATGCGCCTTCGTCAGCTTCCCGGGCTGGAAACTGTTATTTCTAAGTTGAAGGCAAAATAATCCATTTTGTAAATAACCTCCGACAAGTGCACCCCCTTTATATAATCGTTAAAACCCTGAGTGTTAAAAATGAAAAAAGCTCCGTTCTGAAAACCATCACTCATATTTTTAATTCCTTCTTACTTATATTCTACCCCATATAAAAATCCACCAAGGTTTCAGCATACACGGGCTTGCGGTGAAAACGTGACCAGAAATTAATCCAAGCCACATACACCAACAACAGGCCCAATAACATCAATGACCTGGTAAATGGCAGCCAGCAACATCCACACCATACACTTAAATAGAGAGTATCAAGCACGTAGCTTTAAAAAGTGAAGCATGGAAATGTGACAAGCGCCGGCCACCTTCCCCGACGTTACCACAAAAGAGCCCTCATACGTTTCGCAGGACAAACCCGCTTCCTCAGGGGATTCTAAAAAGACAAACACAAAACATCCCATTTTTACATTAGTTTATTCAACTACAAAAAACACCTAAAACTACTACAAAATTCTAAAAAACCACAACTCAACCAACATTCTCTTACCTGCCAGCTACCCTTTAACATCGCTATGCATCGTTCCGCCGGGGCAGGTACCCCTGGGTTTGCTCATTTTTAAACAGCTTATCCTTCATGATGTGGCTATTTTGGAGCAGTCTCGCCACAAGCAGTTGTCAACTTTAATCCCTGCTGAGAAAAAGGCTCTTGTAGAACTTAGAGCTAATCATGATTTAGTAATACGCAATGCTGACAAGGGGGGTGCAGTGGTGGTCTGGGGCAGGGGGGACTATTTGCAGGAAGTCCATCGTCAGCTGTCCGACCCTGTTACCTATGAAGTTTTACTAGCTGACCCTACTGCTGATCTGCAGACCATTTTAGATCTGACTACTTCTGCTCTTCGGTCCAAATTAATTTCTAAAAAAGAGCACTCTTTCCTAAATGTTCGTAGTCCCGCACTGGCTAAGTTCTATCTGTTGCCTAAGGTGCATAAAAACTTGCAGCGGCCACCAGGGCGCCCTATTGTGTCCACCAGGGGCACGGTCCTTGAGCCTCTCTCGGTGTTTGTAGATTCTTTTTTGAGACCTATGCTGTTGACGATTCCTGCTTACATTCATGATACCATGCATTTTTTAAACATTTTGCAGAAGCATTCTGATTTGGCAGGTTCTACTGACATTCTATTTGCCACGTTGGACGTGGTTTCATTATATACCTCAATCCCCCAGGCTGCGGCAATGGATGTTGTGGAAGAATGTCTTTTGCGGCGTGGGGACGTGGGTTCTGATATGGTCAGGTTTGTTAAGCAGTTGGCCATTTTTGAGAATTATTTTCAGTTTGAAGGTTCTCTTTATCATCAGCCGGGGTTGCGATGGGGGCAACGTGCGCCCCCTCGGTGGCCACTCTGTATATGGCCCGGTTTGAGGCCGTGTGGTTGGGTCAGTCCCCTCTCTCTGCTCATGTTTGCCTGTGGCATAGGTTTATCAATGATATTTTTTTGCTATGGGGGGGCACGATGGATGAGTTTCAGGTGTTTGTGCAGTGGCTGAATGGCTGTGACGGGAATATTCGTTTTACGAGTGCTTGCAGTTTCCAAAAAATTGTGGTTTTGGATGTTGAGATATGCAAGAGTAGTCAGGGTTGGATTACCTCAGTTCATAGGAAGCCCACGGATAGGAACACCTTACTGCATTATTCTGTGGCCCTCAGGAATAGCCTGCCTTTTTCCCAGTTTATCCTGTACAGGCGCAACTGTTCGGATGTGGGGAATTTTAAATGTAAGTCTAAATTGCTGGTACAAGGTTTTTTGGCTCGGGGGCAATCCGAAGCGGGTGGTTGGGGATGCCTATAAGAGGGCTTTGTATAATAACCGGTCCCTGTTATTACTCCCTAAGGATAAAAGTGCTGTAAGGGGTAGTGAATCTGTCAATTTTGTCTCTAAGTACTCGCCTTTTAGTTTCAGTATTCAACATATTGTTCGTAGACACATGGATGTGGTGCATACAGTTCCTGGTTTGGAAGATCAGGTTGTCGGGGGGGGTGTGGCAGTGTCAGTGAAATTTGCGTGAGTTGCTCAGTCCTTCCTTCGCGCAGACTGAGACTGGTGGAGGTCACACGATTTGTGGGCATTGTTCAGCTTGCGAGTTGTCATGTGTGATTTCTCATTTTGACTATCATGGCACCCAGTATAAGTTGAAAGATTGTACGTCTTGCGATTCCCCTTTTGTAGTCTATGGAATTCGCTGTCCGTGTCAGTTGTTGTATGTAGGGAGTACTTGTCGACCTTTTCGTAAAAGGATTTTAGAGCATAAGAGCAGGCTCCGCTGTGGGGTTCGTGAGGCACCTCTGGTACCCCATTTTTTGGAATTTCAACATTCCTTTCATGACATACGATGTTTGTTTCTGTTTGGAGCAGGTTTTATCCGGTCGGGATGGGAAGAGCAGGGAACAGATTCTTTTGATGCGGGAGCAAAAATGGATTTAATCAGTTACGCACGGTTCTTCCGGAGGGCTTAAATCTTTGTATCGATTGGGCGGTCTGTTTGTGATTTGGAGGTGGAGTTCTGGTGGGAGTTCCTCTGTGTTACGTAGGGGGCTTCCCTTTTATAATGAGGTAATGGGTTTGAGTGCGCATGGGCGGCATTTTTCTGCACAGCGATGTTAAAGGGTAGCTGGCAGGTAAGAGAATGTTGGTTGAGTTGTGGTTTTTTAGAATTTTGTAGTAGTTTTAGGTGTTTTTTGTAGTTGAATAAACTAATGTAAAAATGGGATGTTTTGTGTTTGTTTGTCTTTTTAGAATCCCCTGAGGAAGCGGATTTGTCCTGCGAAACGTATGAGGGCTCTTTTGTGGTAACGTCGGGGAAGGTGGCCGGCGCTTGTCGCATTTCCATGCTTCACTTTTTAAAGCTAAGTGCTTGATACTCTCTATTTAAGTGTATGGTGTGGATGTTGCTGACTGCCATTTACTAGGTCATTGATGTTATTGGGCCTGTTGTTGGTGTATGTGGCTTGGATTAATTTCTGGTCACGTTTTCACTGCAAGCCCGTGTATGCTGAGACCTTGGTGGATTTTTGACAATCAAGCATTGAGTACAAATTTATAAGAAACACGTGGTTTTGAGGGAGTGAGTTTTTCCTTTATGCCTGTTGGGAGCAGCTGCAGCAATTCTAAGCCCTTGTTTCCAAAATGAAGGAGTGTTCCAAATACATCACACGAGCTGCCTATGATGATTTTGAGTCTGTGCCTGCTGCCTTGTGTGGCTGCAGTCCTCTGACTTAGAACAATGGCTCTAGGAAGTACTATGGTACTTATGCTCCATATCATTTTTACCAGGTGCCCCCAGCAAGGGCGGCAGCAGCTGCAAAAAGGACAGGGCCAACACCAGCATCGCTGCCCAAAGCTTCAAACCTCAACCAGTGCTGCAGCCTGGTGGGGGTTTTTTGAAGACTCCTTCTGGAACATGGCCCTTCCCATCCCAGACACAGTTCCGCTGCAAATGGGAGGAAGACTGATTTTCGTTTTGCTCACGGGTGGCTGAAACTCCTGGGCCCTCCAGTTAACCTGGGAGGGGTACCTGTTACATTTCGATTAGCTTCCTCCCATGTTCTTCCCAGGGGGAGAACCCCCTTGACCTTCACCACTACCACTTGCTCCAACAAGAAATCTAAACCCTCTTGTTGAGCTGGGCTGTGGAGCTGGTTCCTCTGTCTCAGATGAGATGGGGATTCTACTCCCAGTACTTTCTGGTTCTGAAAAAGACCTCCAGAACCTCAGCCGGTTCCTGAGAGAGAAGTTCAAGAGGGTGTCCCTGGTAACGTTATTGCCCTACCTTCAAGGGGAAGTTTGGCTATTTCTATTATTTATATAAATGATTAAGCTACAAGGTGTATGTAGCGCTGTATAGATACATTTACTCTTTGGATTTCAAAGATGCATATATACACATCCTCATTCACCAGTAGTATCTGTTTCATGTTTAACAGACAGCACCTATTGGTACTGGGTACTACCCTTCAACCTTGCCTCTGCCCCCAGGGTCTTCACAAAGTGTCTAGCTGTCATACCTGCTTTTCTCCATACCCAGGGGATCTTTGTATTTTTCCTGGATGACTGGTTGATCAAGGGTAGGCTGCTTGAAGACTAAGCTGACCATCCAGGTCCTGGAGCATGTGGGCTTTGTAATCAACTACTCTAAGTCTCATCTTCAGTACTCCCAACGGCTAGAATTCATTAGGGCTCTACTCGCTACCACTCTAGCTTGAGTCTGCCTGCCAAAGGACAGGACCCAGCACTTAGTTGCCCTAGCTCAGGACATTCACTGCAGTACCCTCATGACAGCTCGGCCACATGGCCTTCACAGTCCATGTCAAGCCAGCAGTGCAGCTCCTAATGCATCAGGTACAGTGGAATCTCCAGGAACAAGCAGGAATGAATCTTCACATGTGGGAGACGTTGCTGACGAAGCCCGCACGGGACTACGCCCCAGCATCCAGTCAGAAGCCTTTGGGAGCATCCCCCCGCCTGCGTGGTGGCTTCCCGCCCTTCCTACTGCCTCTCCCCAGTTTTTCGTTTTCTGCGGAGCAGGCAGGACGTCCCTCCTGCCACCGCAGAAGTTTCTTTTCTTTTTGTTTCCTGTGGTTGCGGCCTTTCTTCCCGCTGACAATGGCACCTTCCGTGCCCCTTTCTTTTTTTTTTTTCCTTTCTTAAATTTCGTCACCTAGAGGGAACCCTTTCTTCCCTCGGATCGTTGAGGCCTGCTGGGCTTACAGCATGGAGCCTTCTTCTCCCCAGAAGTGCCCTCACTGCGGAGACTTAGTTTTCCACTTAGACTCCAACGCCTGGTGCTTCTCCTGTTGGGTCCTGACCCTTTCCTCCCGGCTTCAGTATAGGGAGAAGACCTTCCCTTTTCAAGGTATCCCTCGATGACGTCTTCCCGCCCAAGGTGGTCATCGGGTTTTTCTTCTCTACAGGATCAGGTAACCACACAACAGTCTGTTAAGACTAGCCAAGTCTTGAGCAGCATGGCGATGGCTCCGGCCAACCCCTCAAGCCCCCCTTGGCCAATATACCCCGGCGGGAGTCTTCGGGCTCCAAAGCATCCACGGGGTTTTGGGTTGTTCCTGGGGTTCGCTCCTCACAGAACATTCCTGAGCCATGCTCGAGGGTGGTATCCGCTTCGAGCGGTGCCGATTCCCCGGCGCCGGCGTCGAGTGTTCCACTCTTCGCCAGGGATCGTCAGCTGGTGTCCTCGGCACCTCCGGGGCAGATCGACTCTACCCAGTCTTGCTTCCCTACATCCCAGCCGTGCGCAGAGGTGGTATCCGCTTCGGGCGGTACCGACCCCCCGGCGTCGGTGTCGAGCGTCCCGCTCCTCACCGGGGATTGTCAGCTGCTGTCCTTGGCACCTCCGGGGGCCGATCAACTCGACCCAGTCTGGCGTTCCGTCCTCCCTGCCATGCGCGGAGGTGGTACCCGCTTCGGGTGGTACCTATTCCTCTGCGTCGAGTGTCCCACTCCCCGCCGGGGATCGTCATCTGGTGTCCTCGGCACCTCCGGGGCTGTTTGCCTCAACCCAGCCTGGCATTCCTATGTCCCTGCCATGCGTGGGGGTGGTATCCACTTCAGGCGGTACCGACCCATCGGTGTCGGGCGTTCCGCTCCTCACCGGGGATCGTCGGCTGCGGTCCTCGGCGCCTCCGTGGCCGATCGACTCGATCCGGTATGGCGTTCCAATGTCCCGGCCATGCGCAAGGGTGGTATCCGCTTCGGACGGTACCGACCCCTCAGCGTTGGGGTCAAGCGTCCCACTCCTCACCGGGGATCGTCAGCGGCTGTCCTCTGCACCTCCGGGGCCAATCGACTCGACCCAGTCTGGTGGTCCCACATTCATGCCATGCGCGGAGGTGGTACCCGCTTCAGGCGGCACCTCGGCGTCGTCATCGAGGATTCCACTCTTCGCCGGGGATTGGCATCTGGTGCCCTCGCTTCCTTCAGGGCCGATCGCTTCAACCCGTGCTGGTTTGCTGGTATCCTCGCCCTGCGCGGGGGTGGTGCCAGATTTGGGCGTCGCCACTACCCCGGGGCGTCAGGCGCCCCAATCGTCTCCAGGGACCGCCGTCGGCCTTCCCCGGTGTCCTTGGGGTATGTCGATCAATCCCAGACGGGCGATCCCCCGGCATCGACGTGGACAGCGAGGGCCCTGCCCATTGCTCGAAGGGGGACCCCGGTGTCTTCGATCGCTCCGATCCAGCCTGGGTTCCAGCGTCAAGAGACGCCGGTGCTTGGTGCTTCCCTCCCCGCGGGAGCTCGTCGCTGGGTTGCCTGGGTACCCTCGGGGACGGGTCGTCTGCCACAGAGGGTTTTCCCTCCGGGCAAGCCGGGTTTGGGAAGGGGCCCGGCGTCTGGCACGGCCTGCCGCCCGACTTCGGCGCAGGTGTTGGATGACCCCCTCTTCACCGAGCGTCGTTCTCGGGGGCCCTCTATGCCCGCGACACCGATCGATGCGGTTCTGATTCGCTCCCCGGGGTCGGCCTCGCCGGCACAGCCGCCGCTGCAGGAGCCCCCTAGGAGGGAGTCTATCTCCTCGCTCGATTCGATGCCCAGCCTAGAATCGGTATCCAGCCTCGAAGGCTTGGCTGCGACGCGCTTCGGGACCGGGCCCTGTCCCTTCCCGCAACGCAGAGCAGAGATTACTAGCCACTGCCCTCCGGATGCTGTGGAACCGCTTCAGTCGCCGGGGGCAGAGCCACACCCGGGGTCGGGGCCGAGGCTGCTTCCTGCGGTCCCATCGACGCCTAGCTTGGAATCAATCCCGGGTACCGACGACGCCATGCTGACTGCCCCAATCTGGGACTGTTGGTACCCTCCTCGGCCCAGCGGACATCAGTCCGATAGGCCTTTTGGTGCCCTGGCGGCCCCTCCCGCCATCGCCTCCCACGGCATAGCCCCTCTGGGAGAGCTGTCTTTTCAGGATTTTCTTCTTGACATGGCGGACCTGCTTGCTATTCCCATCCAGGGTCCTTCCCTAAGTCCAGGTTCTGCGGAACAGGAGGCTGTAATGCTTCCTCTACATCCTTCCCTGCAGGGTCTTCTACTGGAGGCATGGCGGTCGCCTTTGCGGGTTCCTGCACCGTCGACAGCGATGCATGCTCTGTATTGGGTGCCACCCTCCCCGGGGTTTCAGCAGCACCAGCTTCCACATCATTCCATCGTGGTGGAATCGGCGCTGAGGAAGGTGGGAAGCAAGAAGAAGCATTCTTCTCGCCCTCCAGGTCGCGCCTCAAACGCTGGATACCCTGGGGCGTCAAACGTCCATGTTGGCTTCCAGAATTCTTTCATATATTTTTTATATGAGCCTGACACTCCGGGAGATCACCGAGAGATTATCTCGGTTGTCTCCTTTTTTGTCTGTAACCAAGGCCTCTGAATATTCCTTGCTTCTTTATCACTGCAGGAATATCTGGTGTCCTTTCTCGTGCTTCTCTAGACTCCTTCCTGGCGGTCAGCAGATCCTCTGCTATTGCCATCAGAGCACGTCATACAGCATGGTTGCAGGTGTCAGATTTGTGCAGACGGGCACAACATAACTTGGGTAATTCTCCTTTTCCTGGAGACCACCTCTTCAATAGTGAAGCCTTACGTCAGGTCGCTCAGTGCTTCGCTAACCCTCCCAGCGTTAGAAGCCGTCCTAGGTCCCGTCCTCCCCCCGGGGGTGGGAAATGCCTCTCTACACCTTCCTTCCCTAGGAAGAGGAAAGGTCATCCCTCTGCCAGGGGCGCCCAAGCAAGGGGCCTCTCACTCTGGTTTGAAGTTCCTGGGCCCGCGCCAGGATACTCATACCAAGCCGTTTTAGGCTCCTGTAGGTGGCTGCCTGCAATTAACCTTCTCTCACCAGAAGCTAAAAATTGGGCTCTACTCTGGGGCAAATGGTTTGAATGTTTATCCAGGGGTTCAGGTATTCTCCTTCCGTTGGAAGAGGGAGATCACCTCTATTCCATGTTAGCTCTGGCCCATGGACTTCCTACCCCTCAACTTACTTACCCTTAGGTACGTCCCTGAACCCTTCTCTGCCAGGGTTCCCCGGCTGATTGACACCGTACCGGTTTGGCTACTGTCCCTCGCAGCATGTTCGGAACAATTCCTCGCCAAGGCCGGATCAGCCCTGTTCCCCTGGTCTGGTTTTCTCTGTCCAGGCAGGAGAACCCACCCGGCTATAGTCCCCCTATGCTTACCAAGGACTATACCCTCTGTCCTCCATGCTGTCGTGCTGTTTGTTCAACGATCTGCCACTGCTCCACTGGAATAGATCCCTCCTCCTGGATGGATCTTGACGCCCCCCCCCCCCCAGGGGGACGTTTCTGTGGATCAATGGCAGGTCCGCCTTATCAGTGTCATGCTCAGGGAGGTAGGTTCCTCGGCATACCTGCGTTAATGCCTGGGTGGATGTTCCCTATGCCCAACCACCTAGATGTATCAGATATTACCTGCCGGTAGGCGCATATTGGGAGATGTCCACAGTGCCTATGTTCTACCGCCTATTTCACCTATGGCTGGTACTCACGCCCCCCCCCCCCCCCCCCCCCCCCCGAGGTCCGGCCTGTCCGCCTGCCTATTTTCCCTGGATCGGCCCTCGGACTGGTTGTACTCTGTGTACTGCTGTGAAGTCAACAGCTTCTACTTTTAGTTATGCCCTCCTTCCGGAGGTTCAGACCCTTGTCTCCCTATCCCTCGCTAGGGAAGACTGTGTACTCCTGCTCCGGGGTACACCCCTACTCTTCTCCGGACTAGGCTATCCAGATCGGCCAGTCTTCTGCTGTTAGTCCTCTGAGTTATGGACTCTGCTCCTAAGGGAGTGCTCAGCTTTTTGCATAAAGCTTCCTTGAAGACCTGCCGTCCTTCTCCTGACCCAGTTGACACCTGGTTCTCCTGGCCTTCCGGATTTGGAACTTCCTCCTCGCTGCTGTGAAGTTCCCTTGAAGACCTTGCTACTGCGTCTCCAGTACCTTCATCATAGCTCCACTTCCTACAACCCAGTAGGTAAGCTCCACATGGTATTAGGTCATTAATTCATTAAATGCTTAATGATACTTCTCATGCATTCTAAAGGCTACTCTCCCTGTAGCCTTTGGGTTTTTGCTGTTCCTCTCTTCTCAACTCCTTCCCTCCATCCCTCGGGGGATGCTGGGGATCCAGGTTGGGGACATGCCATCCTGGCCTGGGCTGTGCTGATGGGATCTCCCCGGGCATCCTCAGCTAGGGAGTCCCCACATGTGAAGACTCATTCCTGCTTGTTCCTGGAGATAGCACAGTTACTTACCTGTAACAGGTGATCTCCGGAACAGCAGGAATTAGTCTTCACAACCCGCCCACCTCCCCTGGGAGTTGTATCTCTATCTCTCTATTCCTTCCTCTCCTCTCCTTCTGGATCAGCTATAAAACTCAACTGGGGAAAGGCAGTAGGAAGGGCGGGAAGCCACTGCGCAGGCGCGGGGGATGCTCCCAAAGGCTTCTGATTGGATGCTGGGGAGCATTCCTGTGCGGGCTCCGTCGGCGACGTCTCCCACATGTGAAGACTAATTCCTGCTGTTCCGGAGATCACCTGTTACAGGTAAGTAACTGTGCTTTCTGTGCACTTGGTGGTGCTAGGCAACTGGCCCAATCAAGGACAGATTTAAGGTGGCTTAGGGAGTCCCTCTCCTGGTGGTAGCAGCCCTCCAATCTTCTGGCAAGGCTTCCTTTCCAGACCCCACCACATTATTGCGTCCTGATGACTAATGCCTCCAAGGTGAGCTCACCTGGACACAGGACTGGCCCAAGGGTTTCTGACACCCTAGGCAGAAGCCCTGTCAATGCCCCCACCCCTGCTGAGCTGCACCATGTTCTCCTCCCCCCAATCCTACACTGTGCTTTGGCATCAATGACCTGCCACTTCTGAAACCACACCCCCCCCCCCCAGCTATGTTTGAGGGGGTCAGAAGTGGCAGGCCTTGTGTGCCAAAGCACATGGCCTACAGCCAAGCCTAGCTGTCTTCCTCCTGCCACTGGAATTAGCAGCAGCAGCAGCAGCAGCAGCAGCATCAGCAGCAGCAGCAGCAGCATGGCATGGCTCAGCATGAAGGGAAAGGGAGGGTGGTCTGTTCAGGGCTCAGGAGAGCTTCCATCAAATCAACTTTCTGGAATTCTGGACCATTATCAGTGCCTATGGGTTTTTCAGTGGCAGCTCTCCAACCAGGTAGACCTTATCCAGACAGACACCCAGGTGGCCATGTTTTATATCAACAAGCAAGGGGTTGTATCTCCTTTTGTCCAGAGATGGACTGCTTTCCAACAATTTCCATGGCATGCTTCTCAGTGCAATGTATCTCCCAGGGAACCTCAAATGTCTTGGTGGATCGCTTCAGCCACGTGAGTGGACTCTCAACAGGCAGGTAGCCAACTGTCTTCCAGATGTGGGGCACACCATCAATAGACCTCTTTGCCACTCCTCAAAATGCCCAGCTACCATGATTTTTGCTCCAGAATGCAATGTAAATATTAGATAGGTCTAGACCAGTCCAGTCCCCACCTCTGGAATCTATTATGATCTTTCTATGAGCTGCTGTGGCCTGCAATGATCTGGTCTGAGCTGAAATGATCTGTGGTGATTGGCTATTATCTTGGTTTAGCCCTGCAGGTTACATTCTTCTTGGAAGTTCTGGGTTTTTGACTGCTAGTACTTGTTACCCTCATTGGCGCTTGTGAGGCCAGGAGTTCTTATCCATGGCTTAGGTACGAATACTGAAGTAGTATGCCTCTAGCTGCTCTAGTGCAAGATGAGGTCATCGGAAACATCTGGATTTTTCTGTCTCCACCTCTGCTGGTAGGGGAACAATACCCACTTGTCTGGATTGGCCTATCAGGGGTCAATGAAAGGTTATTAGTCTTCCTGTGGAGGTAGTAAAGATGAGGACGGTATCTGAATTCAAGAAAGCATGGGACAAACACAGAAGATCTCTAAAGAAAAAAAATGGGATTACTGTAGCTGATATGGAAGAGCAGACTAGAAAGACCATATGGTCTTTTTCTGTTATGTTTCTATGTTATCTGATATGTAAAATGCCATATTTGCCCTGCTGAAGTGTCTTACGTGAAAGAAGGTTAGTACACAGCAAAGTGGTTTACATGTAGAAAATACATGAAAAGAAATTGGCGCAGCTGTGTTAAGAGAAAATTATGGAGAGAAGGTAGATCTTTAAGAATTCACATTCACATTAACATAAGAAAGACAACCAGGTGGCCATGTTCTACTTGAACAAGGGGGGGGAAAGAGAGACATGGTTGTACATCTTCTGCCAGGAGGCAGTAGCCCTCTGCTCATATGTGATCAGCCAAGGAATGCTCCTGAGAGCAGTTTACCTGCTGGATCTGGACAATACCCTTGTGGACAGGTTGAGTAGGGTCCTCCAGCTGCACGAATGGTGGCTAGACCCCAGAGTAGCCAAATGACTGTTTCAGCATCGGGAGACCTCCCCCTCAGCTGGACCATTTTGTGGTCCACCAAAAGCTCAGTTGACACTATTCTGTTCCCGCCAGCCTCATGTTTCCCAGGAGGCAGTGGATGCCTTCCTCATCCCGTGGTCGAAGGGCCTCCTATATCCCTTCCCGCCCACGCCATTGGTCACCAAGACCCTTTTCAAGGTCGTCTCAGGACAAAGCATTGCTAATTCTGGTGGCCCAGGCAGCCATGGTTCCTGCTTAGCGGCAGAGCACCTGGTCCCGCTTGGGAACTCTCTGGGGCTGCTGACTCAGGAGGACGGCTCTCTCCTGCATCCCTATCTGGGGTCTCTGGCATTAACAGCTTGGCTGCTGAATAGGTAGCCATGGGCCCCCTTCAACCTTTCAGAGGAAGTAGAGAAGGTCCTCCTCGCTTCCCACAAGGCCTCCATGAAGCATGTGTACGCCTTCAAGTGGTGCAGATTCTCTGTGTGGTGCTCAGAGAGATGGGCCCACCTGTTCTCCTGCATGCTGCTATAGTACCTGCTTCATTTTTCACAGGCTGGACTCAAATCCAATTCAGTTAGGGTGCACCTGAGTGCTCTCTCAGCATACCACCACACTATCAAGGGCAAGCCTCATTTGGCACCTGCACCTCATCACCTGCTTCCTATGGGCCTACTACTCCCTAAGCCCCCAATCTGCCCACACCCCAGCAAAGTGGGAAATCAATGTGATGCCAGCATGACTTTCTCGGCTGCCATTCAACCCCCTTGCTACCTGCCATCTGCGATACCTCTCCTGGAAGGCTGTCTTCCTGGTGGCACTCACCTCTGCTCCTAGAGTCAGCGAGCTTCAGGCCCTTGTGGTGGAGCCACTCTATACCAGGTTCTACAAGAACAGGGTCATGCTATGCATATACCCCAAATTCCTTCCAAAGGTGGTGTCTTCGTTTCATCTCAATCAGGAGGTGGTGCTCCCCACCTTCTTTCCATGGCCTTACATCAATAGGGTGGAGACTGTCACTCATACTCTGTCCTTTTTTTACCTAGTGTATCCAGGGCTGCCGAAGTGCCTCACAGCTTTTCATCTCCTATGACGCCTGTTGGTTGGGGGAGGCAGTGACCAAGCAGACCCTGTCTACCTGGGTGGGGTGAAGTGCATCACCCTCGTCTACAAATAGGCTGGGCTCCAGCTAGAGCACTGTGTCACAGCCCATGATGACCTCAGTGGTGAACCTGCGCTCTGTTCCGATGGCAAACATCTGCCGGGCTGCCACCTGGTGTTTAGTCCACACCTTTACAGCTCACTACTCCCTGGAGAGAGACAGTGCCTCTGGCCAGGTCGTACTCCATAATCTCTTTGTGGTCTAAGCAACTCCTACCCTCTGACCCTTCTGTGTTCAGGCTATCAGAATGAGGGTTCTTCCTGGGCACTGGTGTCTTTCCAGCATCTGTCCTTCTGACGCATTTGCTGCTGCTCCCGGCTTGCTATGGTTTTCTATAGGTTCTTGGTTGCCTGTAGCTAGGGAGTCCCATATGTGAGGACTTACTTCCTGCTTGTTCCTGGAGAAAGCGTAGTTACCAGTAACAGGTGTTCTCCGGGGACAGTAGGAATCAGTCCTCACAACCCTTATTCCCATAGAGTTGCCTTAGTTGTACCGTGTTTTGCTGTCTTAGCTATGTCATTGACTGAGCAAGATGGCTCCCTTGAGTGGGAAGTGGACCACATATGCATAGTGCATCTCCCAAAGCTTTTTTGAAAGCTAGGGAGATGCTTCTGTGTAGAGCTGTGGTGGTGGTGCCAACATCATCCATATGTGAGTATTGATTTCTGTTGTCCCCGGAGAACACCTGTCGTCTCAGGACAAAACATTGAGTAACTATGCTTTGTCTGTTCTCTGACACAAAAGATGGAACTGGAGAATTCTGTGTCTGTTTCACAAACATGAGTCTGGAAGGATAGCTGAATGGAATATTATTTTTTAATGACTATAAGATTTTGGGACATGAATTTGGTTTCTGTATTTTTGTTTTACAGTACATGTGGGTTTTGTATAGTTGGGAAAGATGTGTGGTTCTTTTTTTTTTAGAGACTACTTTGAACTCCAACCATCCTTAAGATGTTCCTTAAGGCTGGTGAGTGATAGTATATCTTTAAGCTATTATCAACCAAGCTTTTTCTTTGTATCTGGATTTTCAAAAAGTCTTTGAGTAGGTCCCTCTTGAGGAGATTACAAAGTCATGGGATTGGAGGTAGTGTATGATTGTGGACTGGGAACTGGTTAAAAGATTGTCAGTTTTTGGAGAAAGGTGGCTAGTAGAGGACCTCATGGATCTGAGCTAGGCCCTGCTGATTTTTAAGATATTCATAAATGACCTGGCAATGGGAATAATGAGCGAGATGATCAAATTTGCAAATGACATAAAATTTAAATTAAGAGAGGACTGTGAAAAATTACAAGAGGACCTTGAGAAATTAGGAGACTGGGTGTTCAAAGAGTAGATGAAATTTAAAGTGGGAAGTGTAAACTTATGCACTTAAAGAACAAACCAAACTATAGTTCTCCGATGCAAGGTTCCACATTAGGAATCATCACCCAGAAAAAGGATCTGAATGTCACTGTGGATAATATATTGAAACCCTCTGCCCCGTGTGCAACTGTAGCCAAGAAAGAAAATAGAATGCTAGGAAACAAGGAAAGGAATGGAAACTAAAACCAAGGATCTAATTTATTTATTTGACATGTTTTGTATACCGCCTTTTCCTTCAATCAAAGCGGTTCACAACATACTACAAAGGTCATACACCACCTTTATCATTACATCCAAGTGGTTGGAAGTGAGACTAGAGACTACCTTATTACTCTGTATTGCTCCATGGTGTGACTGTACATCATAGTGACCAGAGTTGCACACAGTATTTAACTTAGAAAAAGTACAAAGAACAGCAACCAAAATGATAAAAGGGCTGAAAGATTTAAATAACTAGGGCTCTTCATCTTGGAAAAGAGACAGCTGAGGGGGAGATATGAGGTCTCTAAAATGACTGGCGTAGAATGGGTAAACGTAGATTGGTTGTTTACTCCTTCAAGAAGTAGAAAGACTAGGCTACACACAATGAAGCTACAATGTAGCACATTTAAAACTAAATGGAGGAAATATTTTTTCACGCAACACGTAATAAAACTCTGGAATTTGTTGCCGGAAGATGTAGCAAAAGCTGTTAGTGTAGCTAGGTTTTAAAGAGGTTTGGACAAGTTCCTAGAGGAAAAGTCCATAAACCATCAGTAAAGTGGACTGGAGAAATCCACTGCTTACCCTCTGAAATCAAGCAATATTTATTTATTTATTTATTTATTTATTTAATTGGATTTTTATACCGCCTTATCATACAATCAAAGCGGTTTAACAAAAGAGAAAATTAGTAATAGTGAAAAAATCTGTGATAATATATACATAGTTTGTAAATATATGATTAAATGTCTTGGGAAAAGGTGCACTATATATATTGTGAGCTATACTATAAAGTGAGCTATTGTCTGTCTTTTGGGAACCTGGATTAAGCACAGTTGGAAAAAGGATACTCTGTTTTATGAACCTTTAGTCTGGTCCAGTATGGCATTTATGTTCTTATGCAGTAAACCATTGATTTTGGGTAATGTCTATTGAGTGGTTTTTTCTCCCTTTTATAGTGTTCATCCACTTAAGATATATTTCTTTCCACTGGTGAGGACATTTTGGTGCTCATGGATTGGTTTCACTGCGATCCTATTCTCCGCAAGGGTCATCCACAAGCAGTAAGCTGATCAAATTGTGTTATATAGTTTGTTTGTTGTAGTTGCAGCTCACAGGCCATTTTGATCTACTGATTTGGGTAAAGAAGTGATTCAAAGCCTTCCAGGTAGTCGATGTCTCCTTCGGCCACTGCAGTAAGCTGCTCAGGCGCTGACCATAGCAATCTTAGCAACACAGTTTTAAAGTTGCACCTCTAGGTCTGTTCCTGAGCAGTCATAGGTGTGGAGTAGTTTATTTCTGTTGTCATGAAGATCCCTCTTGACTTCAGGTGTTTTATCTGCCATGGTGTGACTGCTCCAGGAGTATCTAGTGTCTTTTGAGAAAAAGTACAGAGATGAGCAACAAGGACATTTACGCTAAGAAACAACTTCTATGTAAGGAAAAATGTGTAAACCCCCCCCCCCCCCTAAACTAAACCTAGCACTCAATTTGGAAAAGAGGTAGCAAATGGGATAACATGATAGGTGTATAAAATCATAAAAAGATGGGGCAAAAGTAAAGAGAAAAGGTTTTCACTGTCTTGAAATGCAAGAATTAGGGGAAGCGATTGAAGTTCAAGCAGTAGTCTTTAAATTGAAGAAATAATTGTTTCTCCAGATAATGCATAGATAAGCATGCAATTCAAGTTCCACGTGCTGTTATCACATGCCATAGTATTAAATAGCTTCAGAAAGGAAATGGACACGTTTCGGAGAGTTAGATCAGCTGTAGGGTATTCAACACAGCAGGACTATTGCTTTGGTTGTTGGTGGCAGTTCATCTCAATGGCAGGAAACTGGAACAATCTAACAGCAGAAAGATGACTACACATTCCCCTTCTCTTATACATGTTCCCTGAAATTCAGCAACAGCAGTGTTACTCCTGAATTGGAGACTATTTATTCAAATCTCTGCCTTCTGAACTGTAACGAGAAGAAACGAGTCAATGCTAGTTTGAACCCAGGATGATGGGTTAAGAACAGCCTTGGTCTGATTTAAGGATGCTCTGTAAAGAGAGACCAGACTAGAAAAGCATTAGGGCAGTAGAGTTCTGACTAGTTCATGACTATAATACACTCATCTCTTCAGAAACTGAAAATAGTAGAACCCCATAAGGAAGATAATTTTATAACGAGACACTTTAGCACATATGTCATACGTATATGCTTTATAAAGCTGACACACAGTTACACCGGCGTAGAGTCTGGAGTAACTTTTTCTTGTGTCCGTGCCTGCCTCCGCTTGACGCCTATCGGTACCGCCGGTTCTCTTTTCTTCTTTTCAAAAAAAAAAAAAAATTTACTATCTGAAGTGTTTCTCTTCAGAAACTTTTTCTTTTTGGTGCTAGGCGCCATTTTCCTAAAAAATGGAAAAACCAGCTAGTGGTTTTAAAAAATGTACTAAGTGTGGCGGTACCATTTCCGTCACCGACAACCATGACTGGTGTCTCAAATGTTTAGGCCCTGACCATTCTCCTTCGGAGTGTTCCTCTTGTATGGGGATGACTAAAAGAGGAAGACAGCAACTCGGTACCCTCTTTTCTTCAGATGCGATGTCCATTGTGTCAATGTCTTCCAGAGGCTTGTCTTCCTCCCATGGATCTCAGGTAACTAAACCTAAGAGCCGGTCCTCAAAGGGTAGATCTCCTTCCAAGCATCGAGAAGCCAGTGGTATTGCCCTTGAGGAAACTATACCGCAAAACAGCCCTGGTGGGAGGCTTCGGCCTCCAAAGCACTAACGGGGCTCCAGGATGTTCTCGAGGCCTTGACCTCGGCAGAACTACTGGTGCCATGCTCAGGGGTTCCGGCCGCTTCTACTGGTACCGACACCCAGGCATCGGCAGCGTCGATAGACCAGAGATTCCTCGCTATCGAATGCAGTCTTGCAGCTCTCCTTACAACTGTGGTACCATTGACACAGCTACCGACAGTTCAACGGGCACCAGTACCGATACCGGTACCAGCACTGACGGTACCGGCCCCGGTGGGAATTCTGCCCATGCCGACTTTTTCAGGCATCGACAGATCGGTACCGGACCAACTCGGTGCCGACTTTGATCGATACCGATACTGGGCTTTGCATGAACATCGAGATCAGAGATGCTTCGAATCTTCCGATTCCGATGACTCGGATAACTCGGTCGGTACCAGAGTACTTCTTCCAGAAGACTCCTCTTCTCATCAACGCAGAATGTCTCCTCCGGAGGACATGTCTTTTCAGGATTTTATTTATGATGTGGTCCGTGGCCTATCAATCATGATAGCTCCTGAAAAAGAACCTAGAGCAAAGGAATTGGAAATACTCCAATACCCTAAGGCTCCCAAAGAGGCAGCTACCCTGCCCATTCATGAAATTCTTCATGATTTGATGCTCAGAATGTGGGAAACACCTCTGACCACATCTCCTCATTCTAGGAGACTCGATACCATGTATCAAGTTCCACCATGTCCTGGTTTTCAAAAGACTCAGCTGCCACACCATTCAATGGTAGTGGAATCAGCCATGCGTAGGATGAAAAGTGCAAAAAGACATGCATCCAATCTCCAGGTCGTGAATACAGGACTCTTGACGCCTTTGGGCGTCAAACATTTCAGGCTTCCATGCTTTCAGCTAGGATCAGCTCATATATTTTATATATGGGAATGTTCCTCAAAGAAGTCACAGGAGACTTGGAGCTTATGAGCCCCTTTCTCTGTGATGACAAATGACAAGACTTCCTTACTCTTGTCAAGCATGCTCAAGACGTTTCCAAGTTTGTAAATTGTGCAGCCTTTGACTGCTTTGAATGCATCAGCAGAACTTCTGCTATTGCCATTGATGCACGTCAGATTGCCTGGCTTCAGGCATCAGACTTGGGTACAGGACAAATTAGGAAACATCCCTTGCACAGGAGAAAACCTCTTTGGCAAGAATTGGCAGGAGAAGGCTAATGAGATAGATACTGACAATCTCACTTTAGACAGATTATCAAAATCTACAGCCACTCCAGCCAAAAAGAAACCCTATAAAAAACCCCTTTTTCAGCAAAGAGGAAGTTTTATCCATCCTATACCCAGCTCAGGGTCAAGTTGCCCAAAAGGGACAACAGCAACAATCCAGATAACAAAAGAAGCCAAAAGGCCCGAGAGCTCAACCAGCTCCACAGGCTCAGCTCCCTCAAGGGCTTTGACTCCTTCCTAGAGAGCTTAGCTTTCCTGCCTCTGAAGGGTCCAGAACCCCTAAACATTCCAGGCAGGTTGTGTCATTTTGTCAACAGATGGCACCAAATAACAGCAGAAAATTGGATTCTGTCCATTGTAGGGGAGGGGTACAAGCTTCATTTTCACAGCATGCCCCCTCCTATAATTGTAAGACAGTTCAATTCCCAAACCTCTCCAGACAATCTACTGGATCAAGAGGTCTCAACACTCCTTGCTCAGGAAGCAATAGAGGAAGTGCCAATTCCCCAACAGGATACAGGGTTCCACTCCCCCTATTTTCTTATTCCAAAGAAAACCAGGAGGACACAGACCCATTCTAGACCTCAGAGAATTGAACAAATATCTGTTCCGAGAAAAGTTCAAAATGATTTCTCTGGGAACTCTTCTGCCATACCTTCAAAGTCAGGATTGGCTTTGCTCTCTAGATCTAAAGGATGCATATACTCATATTCTGATCCATCCAGATCAAAGGAAATTCTTACGATTCCTTTTCAAGGGAAAACACCTCCAATACAGGGTTCTTCCTTTTGGTCTGGCTTCGGCACCAAGAGTATTCACGAAATGCATGGCAGTAGTAGCTGCATTCCTGCAAACCCTAGGGATATTTGTCTTCCTTTACTTGGACGACTGGCTCATTCAAGCCCCCACAATTCTAGAAGCCAACTCTGCACTGTCTCGCACAATCCAAATTCTCCAATACTTGGGATTAGTCATAAACTTCCCAAAACCGCACTGATGCAGAATAGCGCGGTATATAAGAGAATGTAATAAAATCCCAACTTGTTCCTTCTCAGACCCTGGAGTTCATAGGAGCTTGTTGGGATACCAGACAGTCAAGGGCTTTCCTCCCACAGCCCCGCTGTCTTTGCATAATGCAACTAGCTTCTCAAGCAGCGGGAAAGTCCTCCCTAACTGCTCAAGAACTGCTGCAATTACTGGGACATATGGCATCCACAGTTCATGTGCTTGCCTATGCTTGCCTCCACATCCGAGCAGCCCAGTGGACACTATCCACACAGTGGACACAGGCCACAGGATGTCTGTCGGACAAGATATCAAACTCACAATGACTGATCTTGTCCCTATAATGGTGGCAATCACTGGAGAATCTTTTAGTGGGGTCTCCTTTCCAACAACCCCCATTCCAGGCCACCCTAACAACAGATGCATCACAGGTGGGATGGGGAGCACACCTGCACGATCTCTCCACCCAGAGTACCTGGACTCCACAGGAGGCTTGTCTTCAGATAAACCTCCTAGAACTCAGAGCAATCTATCTAGCTCTTCAAGTATTCCATGCCCAGCTCAGCTACAAGATAGTCCTAGTCCAAACGGACAATCAAGTAGCCATGTTCTATGTGAACAAGCAGGGCGGAACAGGCTCTCTGTCGTTATGCAACGAAGCTTTATGACTACGGGCCCTCGGCAGAGAGCATCAAATTCACCTTCTCGTGGTATATCTTCCAGGCATTCAAAACCTTTGGGCAGACAAACTCAGCTGAGTACTGCTGCCTCACGAATGGTCTCTCCACCTCGACTAGGTGATAAAAATATTTCACATCTGGGGAACCCCAGACATAGACCTCTTTGCAAGTCCACTAAATGCCAAACTTCCCTGGTTCTGTTCCAGAATTCCGGCTCCCAATTGCCAGGCAAGGGACGCCTTCCTTCTTCACTGGGGTCAGGACTTCCTCTATGCCTTCCCACCCATTCCCCTCATCCCCAAAACACTCTTCAAGCTTCAGAAAGACAGAGGTCGTATGATGTTTGTTTATTTATTTGATATACCGCCCTACTTTAACAATCAGAGCAGTTCACAATTTACAATAACTTAGAAAGTGGGCACAAGGCCAGAAAGTGAAAGGAAATTACAATCAATAATAGGACAGCGGTAGTAAATGGGCATACAAGACAGAAAGCATAGTAACAATTATAGTTGGGGAGGTGGGTCAAACAAAAGGCTAGGGAAGGTCAAAGGCTAGGGAAAAAAGGTGGGTTTTTAGGTTCTTTTTGAAGGTGACGTGATGGGGTTCCAACCTGAGGGAAGTGGGCAGTGAGTTCCAGAGTGCTGGGCCAATGAAAAAGAACGCAGATGAGCGGGTGGGTGAAGGAGGGAGAAGGAAGATGAAGGTGGTTCAGATGGAATGAGCGGGGGGAATGTCTGGGGGTGTGAAGTGTGATAAGATCTGCTAGGTATTGAGGGGTGCTAGTGTGGAGGGCTCTATGAACCAAAGTTAATAGTTTGAACTGAGAGCAGAAGGAGAGGTGTTACATGGTCACGATGGGAAGTGTGTGATAAGACAGGCAGCAGTATTCTGAATTCGTTGTAGTCTACCTTGTGATTTTGTAATGCCAATGAGAACAGAGTTAGAGAAATCGACACGGGACATAACAAGTGATAGTAGAAGAGTAGTGAGAGCAGGTGGTGTGAGAAAAGGGCGAATTGCACGAATTTGGCGAAGGGAAAAAAAGGATGTTTTGGTGATATGTGAAATGTGGGCTGTGAAGGAGAGATCGGAATCGAAAAGAACACCCAGATAGCGGAAGCAGGAAACTATGGGTACGGGGGATCCTGAGAAAGAGGGGGCCAGCGGTGGGGAAGGACTGCCATGGGTGAACCAGATTGCAATGGTTTTAGTTAGGTTAAGATGAAGACAATTAGAAGTGAACCAGTCAGTGATGTCTGCAAGACAAGAGTTGAGATCAGGGTGAAGGGGGGAAGTGTGGTGAAGAAGTACTAGATCGTCTGCATAACAGAAGGCGGAGATCCCGGATTGCTGTATCAGTAGAGCAAGTGGAGCTAGAAAGAGATTAAAGAGAAGGAGTGCCAGAACAGAACCCTGGGGGACCCCACAGGGCAATGGGGACCTCATAGCGCCACGGTGGCTACGACAAACGTGGTATCCCCTGCTTCTACATCTCTCTCTCAAGCTGGAGTGGAGGAGTGGCCTAGTGGTTGGGGCAAGGTACTTCAGGCCGGGGGTTCACATCCCACTAGAGGACAGCAACCTTGGGCCAGAAGACTGGGGTTTCTAGTCCCACAGGTGCTCCTTGTGGTCTTGGGCAAGCCACTTAACTATTTTACAGGGAACATGGGCTATCGAGGGTTATCTCCAAGTTATAATGCCCTGTTCAATGTAATTTCAGTTTGTTCAATGTAAACCGCACTGATGCAGAATTGCGTGGTATATAAGAGAATGTAAATAAATAAAATAAAAATAAAAAAGCTGCACCTCTGGAGTTAGGGTGTGCTCCAGACCTTCTCTCTCAAGAGAATGGGATGCTATGGCACCCGAATCCCCAGTCCCTGCATCTCAGGGCCTGGTTGCTGAAAGCCTAGACTTGCAGGATCTTAACCTTTCCCAACAGGTAAAGGATGTCCTTCAGGCTTCCAGAAAACCTTCCACAAGACGTTCTTACGCCTTCAAGTGGAAAGTTTTACTGCATTTTTTTCTCAAAAGGGCTTAAACCTCCTTGTGATACCTTTGGAATCGGTACTAGAGTACCTACTTCATTTATCAAATTCTGGTCTAAAGACAAATTCAGTAAGAGTCCATCTTAGTGCAATTGCGGCTTCCTATAAGCCTCTAAATCAGGGGTCTCAAACACGCGGCCCGCGGGCCGCATGCGGCCCGCGAGAGACCCTTGTGCGGCCCGCGATGCATAGGGGGAAAAAAAAAAAACCGGCTTCTGCTGCTGCTGCCGCCGCTGGCAATAGCAGCAATATCGCAAGTCCCGCGGGCTCCCCCCCACCCGGCAGGTCCCTTCCTGCTTGCCTGCCAATGCTGCCAGTTCTCCGCTTCGGCTTTCAGAGCCGCGAAGGGAGAACTTCTCCCTCGCGACTCTGTTAAGCTCGCCGGGGCAGATGGGAAATTTCCCATCTGCCCCAGCGGGCTTAACAGAGTCACGAGGGAGAAGCTCTCCCTTCGCGGCTCTGAAAGCCGAAGCGGAGAACTGGCAGGCAAGCAGGAAGGGATCTGCCGGGTGGGGGGGAGCCCGCGGGACTTGCGATATTGCTGCTATTGCCGGCCACGGCAGCGGCGGCAGCAGCAGCAGCAGCAGAAGCCGGTTTTTTTTTAAAGTTTAATTTTCCCGGGGGGGGGGGGAGGGAGCAGGACTTGGTGGGGGGGGGTGCAGGACTTGGTGGGGGGCTGGGGGGGGAGCAGGACTTGATGTGTGGCTGGGGGGGGGAGCAGGACTTGATGTGGGGGGGGAGCAGGACTTGATGTGTGGCTGGGGGGGGAGCAGGACTTGATGTGGGGGGAGCAGTACTTGATGTGGGGGGGGAGCAGGACTTGATGTGGGGGGGGAGCAGGACTTGATGTAGGGGGGGGAGCAGGACTTGATGGGGGGGAGTAGGACTTGATGTGGGCTGGGGGGGGGGGTAGTACTGAAAATGGGGTGATGGGGGTTAGGACTGGAGGTGGTCTGACTGGGGGCCTAAGACTGAAAATGGGGTGATGGGGGGGCTAAGAATGAAGATGGGGCGATGGAAGGGTTAGGCCTGGAAGTGGGCTGTTGGGGGGCTTAGGACCGATAATGGGCTAGGGGGGTGGCTAGAACTGGTAATGGACTGGGGGGGGGGGGTGCTATGACTGGAAATGGGCCGAGTAGAAGGGGGAGCTTGAACTGCAAATAGCTGATGGGGACAGGGTCTTGGAATGGTAATGGGCTGAGTGGAAGGGGGCTTGGAATGGAAATGGGCTGATGGGGAGGGGGGCTTGGAAAGGAAATGGGCTGTGAGGGGAGGAAGCTAGGACTGGAAATGGGCTGATGATGCGGCGACTAGAAGGGAGCGGATGCTGGGTTGGGCAGGAGCTAGAAGGGAGTTGATGTTGGGGGACGATTAGAATGGGATGGGGCTGGGAGAGTGAAATGGAGAGGGGAAATATATTTTGTGTGGGAGGGAAGAAAAATCTACAATTGGCCGGGTATTGGGAGAGTAAGTGGGGATTGAGGATGGAGGGGTAAAATTTGAGTGGATGAAATAGGAATGAGGAAAGAGCAAAAGGAGAATGATTAGTATGTTAAAGCAGATGTAGAGAGAATGGAAAAAAACTAGGAAAGAAGAAAGGAGAAATGGACAGCAGACGATGGAGAGTTAGCAGAAGACACAAAGAAACCAGAAGAAAGTGACTGGAACAATTGCAACTGAAAAAAAATGCACAAAAGGTAGAAAAATATCTCTTTATTTTGAATTTATTAACTGAAATATGTCAGCTCTTGGAAATGTGCGTCTTTAACGTCTGCACTTTATTTAATACAAGAGGAAATCAATGTATAGTTTTATTTCTACAGTGTTGTACATTCTAAGTTTGGCTTTTGGGGTTCCCAGTTTAATTGTCTTCCTGTTTCTAAATTGTGATTCCTTGTTTGGTGATGGTGTATGTTCTGCATGTGTAACTGAGCTGAGGTATTCTGTTTATGTAATTCCTATTTGACATTGCCACTTGTTCTCTTTCCCGAGTAGGTCATGTATTGTTGTTCTCTGAAATGTGTTGATTTAATATTTGCAGTGTTGCCTTTTGATAGTTAGGGTATGGTGCTTTGTGAGTCCTGGTAGTGCTGTTAGGACACGGCAGGTTTGCTATGGGTTCTAAATGGGCAGTGTTTCTAGTAGTTCCTAATGTGCCTGGCGGTTGGCACTGGTTTATAGTAATGTAGAAATCTTTTAGTCTTTCTTTATCCATACACTCATTAAGAGGCATGTTTACTAAAAGTTAGTGTATGGTAACATTATGCAAATATTTATGCAAATGATGCCCTTATGCAAATGAGGCCTGCGTCTTGTGCGGCCCCCGGGTTACTCTACAAGTCCTCATTTGGCCCTCAAAGCAATTTGAGTTTGAGACCCCTGCTCTAAATGGACAGCCAATTTCCTCTCAGCCACTCATAGCAAGATTCATGAGAGGTCTTCTATTAACAAAGCCTCCCATCAGGCCACCACCGGTGGCATGGGATTTAAATCTAGTTCTTGGACAGCTCATGAAACTGCCCTTTGAACCTTTAGCCACTACAACCCTAAAGTTTTTATCCTGGAAGGTCATCTTCCTAATTGCAGTCACCTCTGCACGTCGCATTAGTGAATTGCAAGCTTTAGTGGCTGATCCCCCTTATACAAGGTTTCACCATGATAAGGTTGTTCTCAGAACTCATCCATATTTTATGCCAAAGGTGGTTTCGCCTTTTCATTTAAATCAATCGATTTACCTTCCTGTATTCTTTCCGAGGCCTCATGCCTCTAATGCAGAAAGGAACCTTCATACTTTGGACTGTAAAAGAGCCTTGGCTTTTTACCTACAAAGAACACAGCATCATAGAAAGTCTTCTCAACTTTTTGTTGCTTTTGATTCTAGTCATTTGGGACTTCCAGTCTCCAAAAGAACTCTATCTAAATGGATTGAACAATGAATATCTTTTACTTATGAGAGCAAGAATCTTCCTCTTCAAGGCCATGTCACAGCACATAATGTGAGAGCCATGGCAGCCTCTATGGCTAACCTTCACTCTGTGTCTATCGATGACATCTGTCGAGCAGCCACCTGGGCTTCGGTGCACACCTTCAGCGCCCACTACTGCCTAGATAAAGCCTCCCATCGGGATGCCTTCTTTGGCCAGGCTGTTCTTCAACATCTCTTTCAGACTTAATTCAACTCCTACCCACCAACCCTAGTAGGATGCCAGAGATCCATGGGAGGAAGCATGGCCCACCTCACTATAGGTGGCAGCTTCCTGGGGCCATCTCCCTGGCATCTTCAGCTGGGGAGTCCCCATATGTGAAGACTACATTCCTGCTTGTTCCTGGAGATAGCGTAGTTACTCACCTGTAACAGATGATCTCTGGGAACAGCAGGAATTTAGTCTTCACAATCCACCCACCTCCCCTAGGAGTTGTCTCTCTATTTCTCTGTCTCTTTCCTCTCTCCCTTCACTCAGCTGCAAACTTAACTGAAGAGGGACAGTTGGGAAGACAGTGCGCATGTGCTAAGGGATGCTCCCAAAAGCGTTCCTGTGCAGGCTCTGTCGGTACCGATGATACTCATATGTGAAGACTAAATTCCTGCTGTTACAGGTGAGTAACTACGCTATCCTCCAGTAGTGAAAAGGCTCATTAGACACATAGATGGTGTATTAAGAACTGGCTAAACCACCCTTCAAAAATCAGAACAGTTTACAAATAAAAATGATCATGAAAGGAATTCCAATTAAAATAAAACAGATAAATCTAAATCTAGACAGAGCACATTTATATACATAATGGACAGCAGGCAGCACAACATATGGACAGCGGCTATGATTCTATGTTAAAGGCTTGCTGAAAGAGGTATGTCATTAGGTCATTCTTAAATTTACAGAATGATAGTTCCTCATGGAAGTGCAAGCGGGGCTCAGGAAAGGGTGAGGAATGAGAGATATCATTGCAGATATGAAATGGATCCTTGAAAAAAAAAAAAAAAGAATACCAAAAGGATATCTATATGTGTTTTAGTGACTACAGCAAGGCTTTTGACTATAAACTATGAGAAACTCTGGGTCACATTAAGAAGCATGGGTATACCAGAACACCTGCTCGTTCTCTTGCACAACCTTACATTAATCAAGAAGCAGCAGTTTGATTTTGAACATAACTAGGAGAAACAGAATGGTTTAAAATCAGCAAAGGTGTATGACAAAGCTGCATACTTTCCCCGTATCTCTTTATATGCAGAAGAAATCATCAGAGAAGCAGGACTGTATGAAGACAACTAAGATGTGAAGATTGGTGGAAGACTCATCAACAACCTTCGCTATGCTGATGATACCACATTACTGTCTGAAAGTGAAGACAATCTGAAACATTTGCTTCTCAAGATCAAGGAACATAGTCTTAAAATAGACCTGCACCTTAATAAAAAGAAGACAAAGATCCTGACAACTGGCAAAATCTATTAATTCATCGTTGATGGACAAGAAATTGAAATAATTGAGGTAGGAGTGGCCTAATGATTGGGACACGGTACCCCAAGCAGGAGGGCCAGGGCTATGATTTCCGCTTAGGGACAGCAATCTCAGACCGGAGGGACTGGGGTTTCTAGTCCTATAGGCACTCCTTGTGGCCACTTAACCCTCCATTGCCTCAAATATGCATGCAGATTGTGAGCCCTTCGGGGACAGGGGAATGTATCCAGTACCTGCTTCTAGTGTGTGTAAACCGCTCTGATGCCTTCTGCCTGGGTAGTATATCAATAAATTGCATAAACAAACTTTAACCTATTTGGATCAGCTATCAATTAAGAAATGACAAGCCGTCAAGAAATCCAACGACACATTGCTCTTGGCAGAATGGCTATGAAGGACCTAGACAAGATTCTCAAGAGCAGAGATGTCTTTTTCCATACAAAGATTCGACTTGCTCAAGCCATGGTATTTTCAATAACATCATATGGATGCAAAAGTGAAAAAGACAGGAAGAAAACTGATGCCTTTTAATTATGGTGCTAATGAAGAATACTGTGTACACCATAGACTGCCCGAAGAACAAACCAGTCCACACTAGAGGAGATCAAACCTAAGCTTTCTTTAGAAGCTCAGATGACAAGACAGCAACAGTGATGAGTCTTCCTTTTGGACACATCATATGCAGACAGAGATCATTAGAGAAAGACATCATCATGGCAAGCTAGAAGGTCAACGCAAAAGAGGAAGGCCATCAATGAGATGGATTGATACAATAATAGCAGCTATGGGTGTCACTCTATCAAGAATGAGCTGCCTGACTGAAGACCAAACACAGTTTAGGACAACTATCCAGAGGGTCACCATGAGTCAACGCCAACTCGATGGCACTTTACAACAAAAACAACAGTTTCTGGTGGAGATCAGATGGGAGAGAGTTTCAGAGAGCTGGGGCATGATGACAGAAGAATGTCCATACCATGTTAAAATTGCAAAGGAATATGTCATGGGTAGGACAAAATTCTAAAGCTCTATTCTCCATCTTGTATAAGGAAGGCATGTGTTAGCCTAAAATTGTCCAGTTCCAGATTTACATCTGCAGCCCAACACGAATAGTTATTTAAAAAGTGTTCCCCCTTGATCCCTCAATCTTTATTTCCTCAGTCAAATTAAAATGAGGTAAAAAAAAAGAGTCTGCTGTAGTTTAAGAACATCTGTGTGTCTAGGTTAATAAAATTACTCAGATACAAATGCCAAGTATTGACATTTCATAAACTTACACATGTAAGTTGCTGGGTTTCCTTCACTGTTCCCTCCTCCCTCCCCCTCCTATGTGCATTTGTGAAGTGGCTCCTCCTGCTACATGAGGATATAAATCCCTGTGTGTTCCTGTATTTCCTTCCATGTAGTTTAAAACCAGCTCCACTTTTAACCAACCTAGACATTTCAATTTCAATCTCCACCATGCACATCAACCTCCTCGTCCTCAACAATAGCTTCCACACTTGAGTGTCCTTAGGCAGAGGGCATCAGCCACTCTAAGTGTAGGCAACATGCACATCTAGCCAAGCCAGCATTCACAGAATTTAGATATGTGGATCACCCACTACAGATGTACTAAAGTGAACATTGCACCTGCTGCAAACCTGAAGAGTATGTGACACGGGATGGCACAGTATTCTGCTCCTTCATAGGTTGGGTCTTACTAAATGCTTTGAATTACATTTTGTACAGTGTGAGTAGGGCTGGCTCAAGTGTTTCTGCTGTCCTAGACAGAAGCCCTGGCATGCTGTCGTCCCCCCCCCCCTCCCCAGCTCACCACCCTGTGAAACTCTTCCCCCCTCCCTTCCCCATGCCAAACCGCACTGCCACTGATTCTGGCAGCAGGGTCAGGGGTGGCTCAGTGGCAGCCTATGTGTGTCAGCACACATGGCCTGCCGCCTCTTACCCTCTTTGACACAACTTGGCGTGCTGCGGCTTAGCTCAACATGAGGTGACTGCCTAAGTCTGCCTAGTGGACAGGCTGGTCCTGAGTGTGAGTAGGCATAGGTAGCACCGGTGCCATAGGAGCATGGTCAGTAGTGAGAATGCCATCCTCTGTCACACACTGTGCAAATTTAAACAGCAAGCGATATCTTAGGAAGAATGAGCAAATGTTATTTTTGTCACTAGGGGTAAAGGTTATGGCTACCTACAGGTGAAGCCGAAGGCCTAGATCTAGATGACGGCAACAATGCTGAGGTGAGGAGTCAAAACCCTGGAGAAAGACACCTCTCACAGACCACAACAGCCAGGGTAGACGGCAGCATACACACTGAGATAGGGGACTCTTCCCCTCTTATTCTCCTGTTTACCACCCATATGTACTATAACCATTTCCCCTTAGTTCTGCTCTTGTTCTCTGTTGTATGTGTCTGCCTTGGATAAATTGTGAGCTGTTTTGAGCAGGGACTGTCTCTTACATGTATGTGTACAGTACTGCGTATGTTTTGTAGTTTTATTCAGATAATATGCAGTAGTAGTAATAGGACCAGGTGGCTAGCCAGGAGAGAGCTCGTGCTGAAGACACGGAGTGACATGCTGATATTCTGGATGGCGGAAAGGTATCAGACATCCAACTTCCAACACAATCACCTTTCTATGATGATCCATACCCTGTAGAAAGAGCACCAGAAGCAGTGCAAAGCAAAGAACATTATGCCAATCAGAAACACCAGCAGGTGTTGAGGTGTGAACAGTGACTGCTGCAGCAGAACCAGCAGCTCAGCATACATGGAAAATTGAGCTGCAAGAAAGATTTGTTGTCATCAGTGCTGACTGAGGATAGAGGAAGAGCAGCTGGCAGTGGCTGAGAGACAGCTAGAGGTGTCTGAGGTCCTGCTGGATGAAATGCAGGACCTGCACCATCACAGTCAACTTCACACCATGATGTTGCCACCTGCCTCAGCACCATCTGCACCCCTAGCCTCCCTGTTAACATGAGCCACACCTAAGAGGAAGACACTTGCAGAATCCTCCACAGCCTTCCGAATCTCTCAGCGGTCTGTTGTCTTGAAAACACCACCCTCCTTGCAAATGTTGGGACAGTCCTTCATGGAATAAGATTCTCAAATTTCCCTCATTCCAAAGAGCTGGCCATGACAAAAGGTAGGCTGGATGACATGTTAGAAAGCTCTTCCAAGAGCAGTGATGCATCATCCAGCACACTATCACATCCACCTGTACAGAATCAGGAGCAGGGGAAGGGTGGGAAAGGAGCAGGAGATAAGGAAAAAAAATAAACATCCCTACCTATTATGTTCACCGGGGGGAGGTTGGAGGGAAAGATAGGGCTAAGGTGGGCATGCCTTCCCAGTAGTAGTTCATGGGAAGTAGGTATGGGGATGGCCAGGAGAGATGGGGCAGAAATAGTCATTTTGGTGGTTGGGAACCATGTGCATGTAATATATTAGTTTCTGTCTATTAAAACATTGACCTTCACAAAAAAAGCCTGTGTATCAGCTCATTTCTTGTTGTGGGATCCGTACTGATGGAAATGGGCTGTGTCCTCCTGTCGCAAGACTTCTGCATCATCCTCTATGTCTGGGTCTGTCAACTCAACTCCTTCAGGCAAAGGTTTGCACCACCTAATTGCCAGATTGTACAGCACACAGCAAACTATAAATATTTGGCAGACCTTGGATGGGCCATAGAGGAGCTTTGCCCCAGATCGAACCAGCAGCTCTTCAAGAAGGTCAAGGTTCTTTCAATAATTGACCAGTAATATCTGTGGGCCTTATTGCACTGCTCTTCTACATTTATCTGGGATACAACAATGGGGGTTCAGGAACCACCTCCTTAGAGAGTAGTCTCTATTTCCTGCATGAGAAGAGAAAGTGAGAACAGAGTAGAGCCAAGAGCCAAGATAGTAGCTGGGGTGGGCAGGCACTGTAACCATGTGCTCTTTTTCCAGTTTCTGCTGTCAGGGACCACTGAGACCATCTAGCATGTGCATGTCTAGATGCCAGTGGTCCAGTGCAGGGCTTACAACAGGTGAACCATGCATGGGTGATTTGTCTGCTCTCAAATCTCTTGTAGATGCCAGAGTGGGTCAGGATGTATGAGTCATGGCAAGAGCTAGGGAATCTCAGAAATACATCACTTATACCTCCTTCCACATTGCAGACCATCTGCATATTGAGTGAGTGGATCGCTTTTCTGTTGCAGTATATAGCCTTCCTCTCTCCTAAAGGCCTGATGGCCACATGTATGTAATCAGTGACCCCCAATACAGATTGGAATCTGGCCACATCAAAGAAATGTGTCATAGTTAACTGCCTCTGCTGCACCGTCTGAGGGAAGGCTACATATTCAGAAACTGAGATGACTGACTGGCTGAGATCCACTGCAACTTTATGCATTGCTGGCCAGAGATACCGAATCAGAATTGATAAAACGAGGGTACATGCCTATTTGGTAAAGGAGAGGAGGAAGGGGGAAGTAGGTGGGTTTAAACAGAAGGGTTGGGGCGGATATATATATATATATATAACAAAAGGAAATGCATATCTTCCTATGGTCATGGGTGCAGGGCTGATATAAATGTGCTATTACTGCTCTGTGAGTGGGAGTGTTGTCATTCTTAATATTTGTTGGATGGTTCTGTGTTCTTCCTCCTCCAATCATATATATACGGAGATGAATGGGGGTTTACGTGTTTCAATAATGAAAAAAAGTGATGGTGGATGGCTGCCTTGTCAAAGCAGAACTTGGTGAGGCACTGCTCATCAGTGAGGTCTAGGAGTTGGGACCTAGTTCTAAACATCCTCTGATTATGGATACCTCCTGGTGGCTCTCCTATGCTCCATATGAGCCTCTTCCAGAATGGCCTACGCAAACCATTTGTTAGGTCCCTCATGGCTCCCTCCTCCCACACCTACTGCAATAAACATGCACCTACACTCATACACTAAAAAAGTGACACGCGGGGAACACACATACATGCACAGAGAGCACTGAGCAGATGGCCAACAGGAAGACTTACATACCCTGCGCAAAGGAGAGAGATAGTGGGAGTCTGGAATGAGCATGGCTGAGGGAGGAGGGGAAAAGGGTTCAGGGAGATGGAATATACCAGGGTCTTTGAAGAGGGGTGGAATACAGGTTTGAGAGAGGAACAGAAAAGAGTGCAGGGAAACAAAAGGTAGCCCAAAATATACCTACATAGATGCAGATGACAATCAAGCTAGAGAATCGCAAGCCAATGGCACAAGTAGTACCAAACAGGGCCAGCCCCAGAGTTGGTTCAAGGCGTTGGCACCCAAAGCAAACCTTAAGTCTTATCCCCCTCCCTCCCCCAGCTATCAGAATCTATTGTTTAGCTTTGAATGCCCTAGGTGACTGCCTGATTTGCCTAATGGTTGGGCCTGCCCTGGTCCCAAAAGACATGCGAAGCACGTTCAGAAATCCTGCCCTGCACGTCATTAGCCTTTGTGAAATGTCATACACAGGTAAACATTGGTACCCCCCCTGGACATGCCCCAAACGTCCTTCTGGAAAAGCATGCATAGGCATAGGTAGCACCGGTGCCATAAGAGCAACATGTAAATTGTGGCCTTTCCAAAATCACATTTTCACATAGATATATCTTATATGCACTTGGAAAACGCGAATAAGGCTTCTAAAAAGACCCCCTTAATATGGGGCAAGGATGA
The DNA here is from genome assembly GCA_033557465.1 of Ichthyophis bannanicus. NCBI lineage: Eukaryota > Metazoa > Chordata > Amphibia > Gymnophiona > Ichthyophiidae > Ichthyophis > Ichthyophis bannanicus. Next base: position 783,381,531 of record CM066035.1, read on the forward strand.
ACTGAAAAGCATTAAAATATTAAAGAAACTATTCTCTTCCAGTCTTTGCTGGTGAAATGGCTCCATCACTGTGATTGATCATGTTTCTGAGGTTTATAGGGAGAGTACAAATTACATTTTATGCCTGTAATTTGTTCTTTGGGTGTTTTTATCAACACTCATTCTGCAGCTCCATAGACACATTCCATTTCTGTAAAAAGAAACTTTCATATCAAAGTCACCTCTAACTGCTTGCTTGTTCAGGACTGTTGTAAAGATTATAGCCTAACTCATTTCAAATTTTTTTTTTTGTTACTTGGCTTGTTCTGAAGAGCGTTAGCCGTTGTCCTGATGAGATTTCTGATAGCATATGACTCTTGCTGTGCTCTTTCCTGTTCTGAGCTGAGCTGAAATTCACTCCTCAGCTTGGTAGTTAATAGGAAGTGGGGATACTGGACGGGCACTGCGACCTCATGTTGCCAATGTTCTTCTCATCCAAAGTTCTGAGTCACCAGCCAAAGGAGCAAAAATGCTGGAGTTCAATACCAAACCAAAAAAATGTCAAAACTGAGCTAGGAGCACATACACCAGACAGGTTCTCCTTGCCTAAACACAGAAATATGATGACAGATAAAGACTATATGGCCTTTCCAGTCTGCCCTTCCATACCAACTACTAAGCTTTACAGGTCCTTTCATTCCTTTAGAGATCTTCCTGTGTTTGTCCCATGCTTTCTTGAATTAAGATACAGTCCTTGTCTCTACTACCTTCACTGGGAGACTATTCCATGCATCTACCACTCTTTCTATAAATGAATATTTCCACTTATTACGCACAAATTTACACCCTTTCACCTTCATCCTATGCCCCCTCATTGCAGAGCTTTCTTTCAACTGAAAGAGGCTCTCCAGTGTATTTATACCACAGAGGTATTTTAAATGTCTCTATCATATCTCCCCTCTTCTGCCTTGCATCTGAAGTATAAATATTGAGATTTTAAGTCTGTCCCTATATGCCTTATGATGAAGCCAACTCCATCCTGTTTATATCGTTTTGAAGATGTGATCTCCAGAATTGCACACAATACTCCAAATGTCCAGCACTGCCTTCTTTCTGCTGGCCATTCCTCTCCCTATGCACCCAAGCATCCTTCTGGGCCTTCACCGTCGCCTTCTCTACCTGTTTATAGTCACCTTAAGATCATCCAAAACAATCACCCACAGGCTCAGCTATTCTTTAATGAAAAGAAGTACTTCACTCTCTCTACTATACAATTCCCTTGAATTATGCAGCCCAAATGCATGACCCTGAATTTTTTAGCATTAAATTTCAGCTGCCATTCTTCAAGCTTCATTAGATCCCTCCTCCTGTTATCTACTCCTTCTTGGGTGTCTATTCTATTGCAGATTTTGGTATCATCTGTAAAGAGACAAACCTTACCCGATAGCACTTCCCTTCAAAAATGTTTAAAAAAATGGACCAAGGACAGATCCCAGTGGCACACCCACAGGTAACATACTTCTCCTCAGAATGAGCTCCATGTACCTGTACCTTTTGTTGCCTCCCATTCAACCAATTTCTAACTCAGTTAATCACTTTAGGATCCATTCCTCTATTTATAAGTCATCTGTGCAGAACAGTATCAAAGGCTTTACTGAAATTTAAGTACACCACATCTATGGCTCTCCCTCAATCCAACTCTCTAGTCACCCAGTCAAAAAAATTAATGAGATTTGTTTGACAAGACCTGCCTCTAGTAAAACCATACTGCCTCGGATCCTGCAATCCACTGGATTCCAGAAACCTCACTATTATTTGTTTTAGCAGTGTTTCGATGAATTTACTTTCCTAGCTTCTCTTAGTTTTTCCAAATATTGATGCTTGTCTTCCTCTTTCTGTGATCTCTTATATTTTATGAAGGCACCCTCTTTCTTCACCTTTTCAGCTACTTCTTTCAAGAACCATAGTGACCTCCTTTTCCTTTTACATCTATTTACTTTTCTAACAAAAAGATTTATTGCCCTTAAAATATCCAATTCCAGTTTCACCCACTCCTTTTCTAGATCCCTCAGCTGTTCCCATCCCACTAATAACTCCTTGAGATATTATCCCATCTTAGCAAAGTTTTCCTAGTTTAGAACCCTTATTTTTGAATGGACTATATCAGCCCTTGACCTAATACTGAACCACACCATCCAGTGATCACTGGATGCAAGATGATCACCCACTATAACATCCAAATTACTATTCCTATTCATAAGTACCAGGTCCAATATGGTTCTGTCAGCAGTTGCCGGAATATTTCTCCCTATAAAGAATCCAGGATCTCCTTACTTCTAGATGACATCATAGTAAGTATGTCCTAATGGACATCCGGCAAATTAAAATCACCTATCAGCAGCACTTCTTTCATAGCAATACTGAGAATGTCTTCAATTAAGTCTCTGTCCACTTCTGCTTGTGAAGGTGGTCTGCATATCACACCAATGCAAATGGATGCTCCATTCCGTCTTTCCAGTTTAACCCCCAGTACCTCATCCTTCCCTTGTAAGCCCTGTAATTATGTAACTTTAATATTATTTTTTACAAATAGTGCCACTTCTCCTTTTCTTCCTACCCTGTCCTTCCTGAATAAAATTATAGCCCGGTATAATTACATCCCAGTCATGGTTCTCTATGAACCATGTCTCTGTAAGTACCACTCAAGCTAAGTTAGCCTCTTCTATTAAAGCCTCAACATCTAGAATTATATTTCCCATACTACAGGCATTAATACATACCGCTTTCTAGATGTTGCCCCTTTTACCCATTTCTACAGAGGTATTTAATGTTTTACTTACCTCTACTATATCTAAGAAACAATGGGCTAGGATTCATGACTGCCAAATCTAACATGGTGCCATGCCCCCAAACCCCTTCCTTTAACCTTCCTGGCTCTCTTTTGTAAGAGCCGTAGCAGAAAGGTTTCCTGCTGTGGCTCAGAACCCCTACAGAGAAGGGTGGGGGGTTGGCTAGTTTGGGGAGGAGCTGGCTGCAGGTCCCGGAGACCAATTCTTCAAAAGCTTCCACCTTCCTTTTCTTGTGGCCCTCTTTTCCCACCTACTTCCACCTAGCATTGCATTTATGCTTGTTGCTTCAGCAAGCAGGTGTACTTCAGCCACAAGTAATAATTATTAATTTGAGACACTGGACTAATTTAAAGCATAGTAGAGGTGTCCCCCATGTCCACGTGGAGGCCAGGAAACCCCAGTATAAATCTGGGTGCAAGCTGGGTCTAGACAACTGCTGTGCCTCCTTTCTGAACCCCTCTATGAAATGACCGACTCTTGAAGAGCGATGTAGTCCTCTGCAAGCAAACAGAGAATTTGAAATTAAGCTTGCTGAGGAAGCAAAAATGCATAATAAAAATGTTTTTTCAAGTACATTCATAGCAAAATACCTGTGAGAGAGTCAGTTGGACCACTAGATGATAGAAAGGTAAAAGAGGTACTAAGGGAGGACAAAGCCATAGCAGAGACTGAATGAATTCTTTGCTTCAGTCTTTACTAAAGAAAATAGAGGGAAGTTAGCCATGCCAGATATGGTATGTATCAGAGTAATTGAAACAAATCTCGATAAACTGGGAAGATATATACAGCAATTTGATAAACTAAAGAGTAGTAAATCACCAAGACAAGATGGTATAACATCCCAGGCTGCTGAAAGAACTCAAAAATGAAAATGCAGATCTACTATTAGAAATTTGTAAATTATCACTACAACTGTCAATAGCACCTGAAGACTGGAGAATGGCCAACGTAACGCCAATTTTTAAAAAGGATTCCAAGGGTGATCTGGGAAATTACAGACCAGTGACCCTTACATCAGTGCTGGGCAAAATGGTAGAAACCATTATAAAGAACAACATTACTGAACATATGTCATGGTTTAATGAGAAATAGTCAACATGGATTTAACCAAGGAAAGTCTTGTCTCATTAATCTATTATATTTTTTGAAGGTATGAATAAACAGGTAAATAAAGGTGAGCTGGTTGATATAGTGTATCTGGATTTTCAGAAAGCCTTTGACAAGAGCACTCAGAGACTCTTAAAGAAATTAAAGAGTCATGGAATAGGAGGGAGTGTACTAATGTAGATTGGAAACTGGTTAAAAGATAGAAAGCAGAGAGTAGGGCTAAATGGTCAATTTTCCTAATGGAGAACAGTGAATAGTGGAGGACCCCAGGGATCTTTTCTGGGCCCACTGCTTTTTAAAATATTCATAAATGATGTGGAAATGGGAACGAGTGAGGTGATCAAATTTGCAGATGACACAAAATTATTCAACGTTGTTAAATCACAAGAGGATTGTGACAAATTGCATGAGGATCTTGAGACTAAGCATGCAAATGGCAGATGAGATTTAATGTGGACAAATGCAAAGTTAAGCACTTAGGGAAGGACAGCCTAAATTATAATAACATGATGCAAGGTTCCACACTAGGAATCACCACCCAGGAAAAGCTTTTAGGAGTCATCATGGATAATACATTAAAACTCTCTGCCCAGTGTCCAGCAACAGCTAAGAAAGCAAATAGTATGATAGGAATCATAAGGAAAGGATTGGAGAATAAAATGAAGGATGATATAATGCCTCTGTATCGCTCCATGCTATGACCGCACCTTGAATATTTTGTGAAATTCTGGTTGCCATATCTAGAAGAGGATATAGCATAAATAGAAAGGGTACAGAGAAGAGCGACCAAAATGATAAAGGGGATGGAAGAATACCCCTATGAGGAAAGGCTTAAAAGGTTATGGCTCTTCAGTTGTATAAATAGATGGCTGAGGGGAGATATGATAGAGATCTATAATGAGTGGAGTGGAATGGGTAAATGAACTCTTTCCAAAAGAAGAAAGGGGACACACAATGAAGTTATAATGTAGCACATTTAAGACTAATCAGAAAAAAATATTTTTTCACTCGATGTAGAATCAAACTCTGGAATTCGTTGCTGGAGGATGTAGTAAAAGCTGTTAATGTAACTGGGTTTAACCATTATTAAAGTGGACTGGTAAAATCCGCTGCTTACCCCCGGGATAAGCAGCATGGAATCTGTCTACCTTTTGGGAACCTGACAGATACTTGTGACCTGGATTGGCCACTGTTGGAACTAGGATAAAGGGCTCAATGGACCTTTGGTCTGACAGTAAGGCATAACTTATGTTCTGTGGGTTTCCCCTAATAGAACTGGCAGATCTCCGTAAAGCAATTTCTCACTACAGAAAACTGTCCCCACCCCAGGCCTATTCTCTGGGAGCCGAGGCACCTTGCTCTCACCCAGCCCCTGCATCAGTTTTTCCAGAACTTCTCTAAAAAAAGCTTGCCTCTAAAAGGCAACTTGTTGAGATGGGTCTTCAAGGCCACAACCAGCAAATAATTCCAAAACCATAACAGATAACAAGCAGTCACTACTGTGGCAATATCAAATTGTAATGGATATCAGCCAAAAATTCGGAATCTGCCTCTATCCATGCCACTTCTGAAGGACCCACTGACAAAGAAGATGCACACTCCTCAAGCAGCTGAAGTGTCCATTGAAATCAGTCCCTAGCCACATATCCTTGATAGATCACCACCTGCATAGCTAGCACTAACAATTCAAAAGATTGCGTCAGCAAAACCTCTATGCAATGATCCTGCAGATCCTTCAGGGCCGCGCCACTCTCTTCCGGAATTGTAGTCTTCTTAGTCACTGCAGACATCAATGTATTCATCTGGGTAAGTACAGCTACTCCTTCTCCAGGACCAAGCAGGAAGTCAGTCCTCACTTATGGGTGTCATCGACGCCGATGAAGCCCCAGCGAAGCATTTCCCCAGCTTTCCATGAAAGCCTTTGGGAATGCTGGCACGCATGCGCAGTTCCCTTCCCGCCTAAAGGTGCCATCTTACCTCAGTCTCTTTTTTTCCGTGAAGCCCATCGGACATGTGTTCTTTTTTTTCCCGGAAAAGAGAAGTTTTTTCTTGGCGTTATTTCGCTTTTTTCCTCGGATTCGACGTCGGTTCCCCTCCCGCCGGGTTCGGTACACCGGTATCGAATCCCTTTTTTCCTTTTTCGGTTTTTGCCCTTAGTGGCTAGGCGCTCGCACCAATTCTTTTTCTTTTTCCCTGGAAGGCCGGTCCTTTGACCTCGCGGGGACCCTTTTCTCCCCGATGGCTTCCAGTGGTTTTAAAAAGTGTGATCGGTGTAAGAAGATAATGTCTCTCACCGACACACACGACTGCTGCCTTCGGTGCCTTGGCCCGGACCACGATTCTAAAACGTGCGGGCCATGTGGAAAAATGTCTTCCAAGACCCTCCGAAGTCGTCAGCAACAAAGTGAAAGGCTTTTCTCGGACTCGGCCTCTGCCTGGGCCCGGACCTAGTCTGAGGCCTCAACATCTCGGGATTCCGATCCCAAGAGGCGTCGGAGCTCCTCGGACAGGGGGTCCCTCAACCGGGAACGTAAGAGGAAGAAGCGGCTCACGAGGGCGGCGTCGGAGGAGGTCCCTGAGCCCTCAAGGGCCAGGTCTAAGACCCCCGACCGTCGTCCCGGGCCCATGGACCAGGAGAAGCCAACTAAAGTTCCTCGCATGGAGCCGGAGTCTGCTGGACACGTAAGTCCTGTTGTTCTCGTGGACTCGCCTCCCCGAGTACCGACATCGGGCCCGGCGCCGCCGAGGCCCGAGTCGGGGGCTGCTGCGTCACCCGAGCTGAGTCTCAGATTGACAGCCTTGGAGAGCAGAATGTCTGCCTTCATGGATCAGCAGCGGGCACTGATGGCCAGCCTGTCTGGCGCATCTGCCCCAACCACCGGGACATCGACTTCGAAGTCGACCCCGGAGACCGAGCCGATACTCGAGTCCCTTGCGGCTCGAAGTTGTCCTCGGTCGAGGTCTCCCTCGACCTCCCGTTCGGGACCGAGGGTCTCGACGCCGGTGCCACCGACGTCGGGGCGGGTGCCTAGACTTGACGTCGGACGAGTCTGCTTGGGAGACCGAAGACGAGGAGTCTCCTGACACCTTCAAGACTCGGTGTGTCCCTTCGGACTCACCAGAGTCTGAGCCCCGGAGTAGATCCCCTCCGGAGGATACTAGGTTCTCGGAGTTTGTCCGCGATATGGCTGCTGCCCTGGCTATCTCGGCTGACCCCGAGGAGGAGCCTCGAGCCGAAAAGCGCGATGCTCTGCAGTATGACTCTCCTCCGAAGGAGGCCTTTACTGTCCCGGTTCCTACGATGCTGGAATGGCTCCTCTTCCGGATGTGGGAGGCACCGGCCTCAGCGCCGGTTTTGAGCAAGCGAGTCGATTCCATCTATTGGCTCTGAAAGAGTCCTGGCTTCCAGAAAGCACAGCTACCACACCATTCCATGGTTGTGGAATCGGCCATGCATCGTCTGAAGAGTCAGAAGATGCACTCCGCGGTGCCTCCTGGAAGGGAAGCCCGAAGCCTTGATGGCGTCGGTAGAAAGTGCTTTCAGGGCTCGATGCTTGCTTGCCGTGTCCAGACTTACCAGCTGTACATAGGCATGTATTTACGAGACCTGGCCAAGGAGTTGGCCGGATTCTCTGCTGGTCTCTCCGGGGAACCCTTGCAGAGTTTTAAGTCCTTGTCTTCGAGGATCCGGGAATGCTCTAAGTTCATGTCCTGCGCCGCCAACGATGGCTTCGAGGCTTCGGCCCGAGTAGTGGCAGCCGGCATCACGGCCCGACGCCAGGCATGGCTGCAGTCATCGGACCTTGAGCCATGGGTTCAGGACAAGTTGGTCGATGTCCCTTGCCGAGGTGAAAACCTTTTTGGAAAGCCTGTGGCCGAGAAGGCCGCTCAGCTCGAGACAGAGCACCTCACGAGGACAAGGCTGTCGAGGAAGACCTCTGCCCCTTCTCATAAGAAGAAGGGCTCGGGTAAAAAGTCCTTTTACCCGAGGAAGGGCACTGCCTACAAACAGTACCCACAATATCTGGCTGCCCAAGCTGCCCCTCAGGGTCAGCAAGCCAAGGGCCAGGGTAATGGGCCCCGTAGGCAGAGGACCCCCAAGCCTGCAGCCCCTGCTCCCACTCAGCAGGGTGGGGGTTTTTGACTCCTTGAGCATAGCCATACCTCCCTTGCAGACCCAACCCTGCACAGGAGGCCGCCTAGCCTTGTTTGCCCACAAGTGGCCCTTGATAACCCAAGACAGTTGGGTGCTGGACATAGTCCATTGAGGCTATGCCCTGCACTTTCACCAACTGCCTCCGCCACACTTCCCAGGGGAACCTTTCCGGCCTCCCCTGCATACAGCCCTTCTCCTCCAGGAGCTAAAAGGTCTGTTGCTGGACAAGGCGGTGGAGCCTGTGCCTCTCCACTTCCAAGGTCACGGGTTTTACTCCAGGTATTTCCTGGTGCCAAAAAGAACTGGTGGTCTTCGACCCATTTTGGATCTCAGAAACCTGAACAAGTTTTTAGTGAAAGAGAAGTTCAAGATGCTTACTCTTGGAACACTTCTGCCCTACCTCCAGCAGGGAGATTGGCTTTGCTCTTTAGATCTAAAGGATGCTTACACTCACATCCTTATTCATCCAGACCACAGAAAGTACCTCAGGTTCATTGTGGGAGGAAACCATTATCAGTACAGAATACTGCCTTTTGGACTGACCTCCGCTCCCAGGGTGTTTACCAAGTGCCTGGCAGTGGTGGCAGCCTACCTGAGAAATCAGGCATCTTTGTGTTCCTTACCTAGATGACTGGCTCATCAGAAGCCAGACTTCCCTAGAGGTTCAACAGGTCACCAACAGGACCATAGAACTGCTCTAAAAGGTGGGCTTTGTCATCAACTTCGCAAAGTCCACTTTGCTCCCCTCCCAGAACTTGGAGTTCATAGGAGCAAGGTTGGATTCTCAGCTAGAAAGAGCATTCTTACCAGTGGACCGAGCACAAAGGCTCATGGACCTCGCCAGCAAGTTTCTGCACAGGTCCCTGGTCTCCGCCAGACTCTGTCTCAGGCTTCTGGGCCATATGGCGTCGACAGTACAGGTGACCCCCAATGCCAGGCTCAATATGAAGCCTGCCCAGTGGTGCCTTCGGACTCAGTGGTCACAAGCCTCAGGCAATCTCAGAGACAGGATCAGAGTGTCCCACCGTTTCCTGGCCTCCCTCAACTGGTGGTTACACCCCCCCAATCTGCTGGTGGGGGTGCCCTTTCAGATCCCGCCTCATACAGTGGTACTGACCACTGATGCCTCTCTACAGGGTTGGGGAGCACACTGCCTAGACAAGTGCACCCAGGGCCTGTGGTCTCATTGGGAGGCGTCCCAGCAGATCAATCTCCTGGAACTCAGAGCTATCCGCTTGGCCCTCAAGGCCTTTACTGCTTCCCTGGCACAACAGTCTGTCTTGATCCAGACAGACAACCAGGTGGCCATGTTCTATGTAAACAAACAGGGCGGAACTGGTTCCCAGCCCCTTTGCCAGGAGGCCCAGGACCTCTGTTCCTTTGCCCTGAAGCACAACATGCTCCTCAAAGCAGTCTATCTTCCAGGCCAGGAGAATTCCCTGGCCGAAAGATTGAGCAGGATTCTGCAACCACACGAGTGGCAGCTACATCCTTTAGTGGTTTAAAATATTTTCTTGAAATGGGGGCTTCCCTCCATAGACCTGTTTGCCAGTCCACTGAACAACCAGCTGCCAAGGTTCTGCTCCAGGCAACCGCATCCTCTGAGAGTAGCAGCAGATGCTTTTCTGATTCCCTGGACTCAGGGCCTACTCTATGCGTTTCCTCCCACCCCTCTGGTGGCCCGAACTCTGTTCAAGATTCTCCGAGACAGGGCCTCAGTCCTCCTGGTAGCTCCCAGGTGGCCAAGGCAGCCTTGGTTCCCCCTCCTGCTTCAACTGGCAGTGGATCTGCCTCTGCCTCTGCCTCTGGGATTGCAACCCGACCTTCTCTCTCAGAATCAGGGCTCCTTGCTGCATCCCAATCTCAAAGCTCTCAATCTGATGGCATGGAGGCTGCAAGGGTAGTGTTGGCTCCCTGGGGCCTGCCTCCCGAGGTTGAGGAAGTTCTCCTAGCCTCCAGGAAACAATCCACTAGAAAGAACTATGCTCTCAAGTGGAAAAGGTTCTCTGTGTGGTGTCAGCTACGTGCTGAGGATCCTTTCTCCTGTACTGTGTCAGTGGTGCTTCAGTACCTGCTGCACTTGTCCAATCAGGGTCTCAAGTCCAACTCTGTTCGGGTCCACCTCTCTGCTTTAGCAGCTCACCACTCCCTAGTTGAGGGCCATTCCTTGTCTGTGTACCCTTTGGTGTCTAGGTTTCTCAGAGGCTTGCTTCTGTTCAAGCCTCCCATACGTCCTCCTGCTCCTGAGTGGGAGCTTAATGTGGTCTTGCAGCAGCTGACTCGCCCACCTTTTGAGCCTATGGCTACTTGCCCTCTACACTTCCTTTCCTGGAAGACTCTCTTTCTGATAGCCCTTACTTCGGCTAGGAGAGTGAGTGAGCTTCAGGCCTTGGTCTGTGATAGACCTTACACCAGGTTCTATAAAAACAGGGTGGTCCTCAGGACTCACCCTAAGTTCCTTCCTAAGGTTGTCTCCTCTTTCCACCTCAACCAGGAGGTGGTTCTTCCTACTTTCTTCCCTAGGCCTCATGCAAGTCAGGCTGAAACAGTTCTCCATACCTTGGACTGTAGGAGGGCCTTATCCTTCTACCTTGAACGTATGCAGGGTCACAGGAAGGCTTCTCAGCTCTTCCTTTCTTTTGACCCCAATAACTTGGGGAGGCCTGTGTCCAAGCGTACCTTGTCCATTTGGGTGGCTGACTGTATCACCTGGGCTTACAAGGCAGCTGACCTTCCTTTGCAGGGTAGGGTCACGGCCCACCGTGTGAGGGCAATGGCTGCATCAGTGGCTCACCTCCGCTCTGTTCCATTGCAAGACATCTGCAGGGCTGCTACTTGGTCTTCAAGCCAGACTTTTGCAGCCCACTACTGTCTGGAGAGGGAGTCCCGTAGGGACAGTGCTTTTGGCCAAGCAGTACTCCGGAATCTCTTTGAGGTCTAGGCAACTCCTGCCCTCCTGCCCTCTGGTTGGGCTACCTGTGGAGGGTGTATCCTTGCAAAGCCTTTACTGTGTTGCTGAGACTAGAGGGAGTTCTCTTGTTCAGCCGGGGTTCCTGGTAGCCCAGAGCTGGGGAGTCACCCATAAGTGAGGACTGACTTCCTGCTTGGTCCTGGAGAAAGAGTAGTTACTCACCTGTAACAGGTGTTCTCCAGGAGCAGCAGGAATCAGTCCTCACTACCCTCCCTCCTCCCCTTGGAGTTGCAGTTGTACATAGTTTAATTTTTACATTTTTTGTGCTGTTCTTAGCTATGTCATTTGACTGAGGTAAGATGGCACCTTTAGGCGGGAAGAGAACCGTGCATGCGTGCCAGCATTCCCAAAGGCTTTCATGGAAAGCTGGGGAAATGCTCCGCTGGGGCTTCATCGGCGTCGATGACACCCATAAGTGAGGAATGATTCCTGCTGCTCCTGGAGAACACCTGTTACAGGTGAGTAACTACTCTTTCTCCACCAACGCCACAGGATAGAGCCTGGCCAGTGAACTGGCTACCTTCAATCCAGCATATTCAGATGAATAAGGAAAACACACTCAGGATTAAACCCTTCTAAGGTACTGGACCCCTCCTACAATAGGATCCTTGATCACCGGGAAATAGGCCACAGTACAGCTCAATGTTTGAAGGAAACTGCACTGTTTCACCATGTGCTCCTATCATGGCAGTCGTTCCTACCAAAGCTAGATCCTCCTTTGTGCCAAACTCAAGATCCAACTTCCACAGGTGCATTGTTGGTAGGGCCGCTCCCTCAATAAGCTCCACAGGACTGCCACTGGTAGCTATAATTTTTCCCAGAACTGCAGCTTTATGCATCTGGTGCTCCTTCTTTGCACAAGTGGCAACACCCTCTCCCCACTCCTCCTACAGATAAATGAAAGTGGTAGGATCCACGAGAAAGACAGCGTTTCCCGTGTTTTGCCTGTGCCATCATAATTCATAGCCAACTCCCTTCCCACACTACCAAAAAAAGAAAACAACTCATTTTGGCCAGTTGCTGTACTGCCCCCTCTGGGAAGTCTGAGCCTACCTTCTGCATTTCCTTTAACAAAACAGCAACAAGGGCATTCCTTTTTTTTTTTAAATTTAAACTTGAATCGCAGGGTAACCTCAGCAAAGTGCTGAAGGTGCTCAGCGGTATTGAACTGGTGGATCCAGGTTCCTCCCACTAATAGGAAAGAGGAATAAAGACATCACAGGCTAGCTCCCAGCACACTGGGCAGGAGGGAAATAGGAGACCTGGATCCACCAGGTTTAACACTTCTGTGCACCTGGTACCAGACCCAGCCAGCTCTAGCCCTCTTGCTTGAGTGGTGTGAGAGCAGTAATGCTGTGCCAGAAATAGTCCCGTACAAAAGGACAGACTTATTGGCCCTTTCCTTCTTTTCCTGTTTTTTATCTAATGCCCTCAGATGAAACCAGGCTGCACAGACCCACCTTTACCTACCATCTGCTGCAGAATGAGAAATATGGGCTATACAGGGAGACATCATCAAACCAGTGGTTCTCAGTCTCCGTCTGCTAGTAGGAGAGCATCTGGACTGATCTGGAGGGATGATGAGAACGTGTACTTGCTGTGCCACAATAACAGCTTAGCACTGGCTATCAGATCACTGGGGTTTAAAATTCCATTTTCTGGAGCGTGTGTTCAAAATGCCAATATCAGCTAGTCGGTTTACTTTGCTCCTCTAACCTGTTCCGTAAGGGCGAGTATAAGAAAAAAAGGAAAACTGGGATCCAAGTCTGTGGGGCCTTTGGCAGGCATACCTGGCTCAAAGAAAACTGGCTCCATGGATACCTTTGTGGTCCATTGACCACTGGCTCAAATAATCACTGGTTCAGCTTTGCTAGGAGTAGCGAGTTTGGTGGAAGGCGCTCTCTCCTCTGAAGCAGTTTCACTTTCCCCTATGGAACCTAAGACTCTAGAGTACCCGGAAGCATTGCTGGGAGTAACAGCGGATGGAATGATGCTGAATTCAGTTACCCAGATGTCGGGATGCCTCAACATTGGCTCAGTGAGTATTGGAGTTATTGCTATGGGTACACCATGCAGGAACAGCAGACTAACAATGGAAGACAGGAAGTGAGTTTAAAATTGCCTCCTTTACCTTCTGGAAATCAGCTGCAGCATCCTGCAGTAGGAAATATAGATTCCCTATGGAATATCATAAGTACAATGCAGCAGTCTCTTTCTGCTTAGATCCAAAGCTTATTTTCCAAATTTGAATTGCTGCCTTCTGACAGTCTACACTTTGGGAAGACTCTTGAAATTTTAGAGAAGAAAGTAGTTGGTATTAATGAGTAATTAGCCAAGACAGAATCTAACCTTAATTTGTTGCTTACTGATTTTCTGTGCTATCTGCAGGACGTGTGTTAGTTGCACGCATGAGTGGGATCAGGGTGGACAAAGGGTGTGTCTGCACCACAGTTACCACATATGTCAACAACCCTGGCAACCGTTGGGTTTGCAGACAGCACAGATACAACTGATGCCACCTCAATAGATGATGTAAGCTGCATCCAGGCTCTCTGCATTTATGGTGCAGTATCTACTGAGGGCATGCACGGTCTTTGCAGCTAACACAGCGCTATTTGCACTAGCACACCACTTTAGCTGCAAAAGCCTAACACAGTTTAGTAAACATGCCCCTAAGTCTAGAAAAACGGAATTTCTTGAAGATACAAAGTGTCATAGAAATCTAAAAGGCATGTTTACTAAAGGTTAATGCTCGTTAAGTAACGATAACACACATTAAGTGCTGCCATGGCCCATAGAAATGAATGGACAGTGGCAGCACTTAACGCATGTTAACTTTTAGTAGACATGCCACTAAGACTTCTTAACTTTCCTAGAAAACAAATGGTGTCATTTTACGATATGTTAAAAAAATATTTGATGGAAATGCTCTCCCTCCTATTTTCAACATTTACTATCTTCCCCTGTCTAAGAAGTAGAAAGCTTCTGATAATTTATCACAGGAGCTTCACTTGGATAGCCTAGATTAAGAGATTTCTTACAAAATTCAAGCAAGGAAGTTCCTACACCTTTTACTTTATTTATTCAAGTTGCTTTAGACTCCAGTCATGACCGGTTCCTTAAAATGTTTTTTAAATATCAAGATGTGTCCTTTTTGGGTATCAAAATCAGGATCTTTCCAGATGTGTCTCAAGAGACTCAGAAAAAGCAGAAACAATTTCTCATTATACAACCAAAGATTATTCGACTAGGAGTTGTTTTATTCTTCAATATCCAAACATATCATAAAAGCGTTTGATTTTCTTTAAGGGGGCTTGATTATAAAAATATACCTATCTCAACTTTTCCACCTTTAGTTTGGTTAAGTCCATTGTTACTATTACTCTTCCCCAATCTAGTGTAATTCATGCATGATGAAATAGACTTGATGGTTTGCTGCTAGGCATCACTTAATTTCCTTATAATTTCTATTTTTATTGTATTTCACTGTGGTGTTGCCCCTCGTATTGCAGCAAATTATGAGGATTTCCTTTGTTTTATTTTCCTTTGAATCTCTAAAATGGCTGTATTTTTGTTAACATTGTGCTTTTTGTTTATTAGAAATATGAAATTTGAATAAAAATAAATTTTAAAAAAATGTCCATTTTATAGTACTTATCATAATACATTTCAGATGTTCCATTGCCATGATTCTGTACATTAACATTCTCTACTACACTGCAACCCCATCATGGGCTGCTACTTTAAGCCTTTCCTCAAGTCCCTCCACCCAAGTTCCAAGAACAATGCAATTAGAATAGTACTGATGTTGCGCAAGAGATGGGGCTGCAACCAATTTATTCTCCACCCTGGTTATTCTAGAACGCTTAAATCCACAGTGAACCACTGGAAACCTATATTTACCATTAGACACTTCCTGTATGAGAGCTTTACTATAATAAATAACCACATGTGCATCCCACATCCTGTCATTATGCCTTATATCATCAAACATGTCTACAAAATACATTCTTTGCAACACAGGATGTGCTCTGGAATTTTGTGATGTTCTTTGGAAATGCCCTAAACACAAAGTTACACAGTGATTTGCTTTTAAATTAACACTTTTCTTTCCTTGTTATTCTTTCCAGTGTGTGTATTTAGGAAGGGTTTGCTATTAATGACAAAAACGTTGGTGGCACATTATAAACTAAACGAGTGCTTCTCAACCCTCACCTAGAAGCATACCTTGCCAGTCCAATTTTCAGGATGACCACAAAGAATATACATGAAATAGAAACATGATGCCAGAAAAAGACCACATGGCCTATCTAGTCTGCCCTGCCATATCAACCATTACAACAGTCCCCTTTTTTCCTTTAGAGATCCTCTGTGTTTGCCCCATGCTTTTTTAAATTTAAATTTAGATACTGTCCTCATCTCTACCACCTCAATTGGGAGACTAGTCCACGTATCTACCACTCTTTCCGTAAAGAAATATTTCTGCATATTACTCCTGAGTCTTTCCCATTTCACATTCATCCTATGTCCCCTCACAGTAGAGCTTGCTTTCAATCAAAAGAGACTCTCCTCCTGTGCATTTATGCCACAGAGGTATTTAAATGTCTCAGTCTTATCACCTCTATCCCGCCTTTCCTCTAAAGTATACATATTAAGATCCTTAAGTCTGTCCTCATATGCTTTATAATGAAGACCACTAACCATTTTAGTAGCCACCCTCTGTACTGACTCCAACCTGTTTATATCCTTTTGAAGGTGCGGTCTCCAGAATTGCACACAATACTCCAAATGAGGTCAAACCAAAGACTTATACAGAGGCACTATCACCTCCTTTCTTCTGCTGGCCATTCCTCTCCTTATGCACACAAGCATCTTTCTAGCTTTCACCATTGCCTTTTCTACCTGTTTAGCTACTTTAAGATCATCAGACACAATAACGCATAGGCCCTGCTGTGTTTTTGTGGACAGAAGTACTTCACCCCCTATACTATATCGCTCCCTTGGATTGCTACAGCCCAAATGCATGACCTTGCATTTTTTAACATTAAATCTCAGCTGCCAAATTCTAGACCATTCTTCAAGCTTACCTAAATCCCTCTCATGTTATCTACACCTTCCTGGGTGTCTACTCTATTGCAGATTTTGGTGTCATCCGCAAAGAGGCAAACCTTACCCAACAGCCCTTTTGCTATATATCTCTAACAAAGATGTTAAAAAGAATCGGACCAAGGACAGATCCCTGGGGCAAACCACTGGTAACCTTCTCCTAAACAATTTCTAATCCAAATAGATTTGAATATAATGGATCTACTATATACAGACTGATCTTGTGTATACGAGGGAGGCTGATAAGTCTCTGGCCTTGTAACAAAACAGAAAGGTACCGTCAGCCTCTTGTCATTTTTGTAACTACAGACTAAAACAGTTTCTCCTCTAGAAATCTGCTGTCAAATTTGAGAAAACAATTGGGCACATTTCTTCTGAAGAGCAGCTCCATCTGGTGGTTTCATCATGGTTTGCAAATTGTGTGAATCAGCTGCACAATGCAAAAATGGATTTAAAGTTTGAAATTTGAAAAAGGCAAGCTAACATCGCAAGAAAGGATTAGGCAACAGACCTGCAGAGGCACACTTTTATAGGCCAGACCGCTGCAGCAATGACCTTGTGATCAGGATACTAATCCAGAGCCAACGTTAAATGGGTGTGGGTGGGAAACAGAAAGAGTCCCTGAAGCTCTAACAGCAGAAGGGGCTCTATGGCCCAACTCCAGCAACCTGCAGCTGAAAGAAACACAGAAAATTAGCATGGACCCTATCAAGGGATGCATGCTCACAGGTCCGAAAATGGCTCCACCCCTTCTCTTTCACCGGCGTAATGTTACCAAGGAAACCAATGCAATGGTCCGTGAGAATATATACCCTCTGCCAAGCTATATTTCTGATTTTTCTTATTAACCCCACCTGAAGACATCTGCTGGGCCAGGGACATCCAAATAAGGAAAAGAAAGGAATGATCCAGTTGGGGAGGAGAAGGGAATTCAGCCTCCCTCAGCTTGTATTCTGGGGCTTCCTGTTTCATCCAGGCAGGGTTTGGAGAGCTTCCTCTTTCCCTGGGGCTCCAACAATAAGGATTCTTGCAGCACTTTAGAAATGTGGGGTCTGATATTGAGTTGTGCAGGCACAAAGCCTGCCCGCTGATCTCCTTTACCTGGATTTTCACTTCTGCACTGTTGGAAGTGAAAATCTGGGTTAGCCTGCACGCCCCGGCAGCTACAGAGGCTACATGGGTAGCAGCGATTTTCGAATGCTACCCACATAGTCCTCGGCGCCTTAAAGATAAGCGAGGTTTTTCCTTGCTTATCTTTAAAGCGCAGAGGGCTATGTGGGTAGCACTGAAAATCACTGCTACCTGGGTATCCCTTTTCTCTGCTCCAGAATGCCCCTAACACGCCCCAGTGCTATGTAGATAGCATCTGGGCACATTAGGGACTTAGCTGGGATAGTCAAAGGGCACGACCTGTGTAGGTGCTCTTCGAAACTTCTGGATACGGTCCTTACATGGGTAACTAAGGAAGTTACCCGTGTAAGGGACTTTAAATATTGCGCCCGTGTTCTTCAGAGCTAGGAGACACTGAGTGAAATTTAAGGGAAGTATTTTAAACTGGGGGAGCTGTGTTATGGAACCATGAGATAGTAATTCCCTGATGAAAAAGGATTAAGTACCTTTTTTGCTCTTTTGAAACATGGTGCCATGTTGGATTGTTGGACTGTGTATTGTGGCTGAGTGGAATGACTTATGCACTGCAGGGGCAGTCCAAGGGTGATACGGTAACTCATTGCAGGATCTCATTTGCATAAATACAGTCAAACCTCGGTTTTCATGATTAATCCTTTCAAAAAAGTCTGACTAAAACCGAAATGTATGAAAACTGAAGCAATATGTCCCATAAGAAATAATGTAAATCCAATTAATCTGTTCCAGACACCCAAAAATATTCACAAAAAATACATTTTATAGAGAATAACTATATTTTTCATACAGAAAACAATGAGAAATAAATATAAAATGACTAATGAAATGGATAAATGAACATTTAACATCACTTTTACCTTTATTGAAGACTCTTGTTGGCATATGGAAGACGGTGAGGAGGGGAGAGGGAGGAGGAGAGGTTATTGTTTGGAAGGGGAATCCCCCTCCATAAGGACCTCAGGTATCAAGGCCCTATCCGGGGTAACTTCCCTTCTTTGTCTTTTACTGGCACTAGGACCAGCTTGAGAGTCACTGGACCCGTCGCACAAAAAATCTGTCCAGAGAGGTCTGTTTCTGGCGTCTCTTTAAGATTTGCCTAAAATGGAACAAGGCATTGTCATTGAACATGTTGCAGACACGGCTTACAACAGCTTTGTTAGGGTGAAATTTCTCCACAAAACTTTGCAATTCACTCCACTTTGCACAAATGTCCTTAATCACTGAAGAAGGCACCTTCTCTCCTCTCTCTTCTTCCTCCTCCTCTGAAGCAATTTCCTCAGCTACTGTCTGTTGCTGTTCCAGTTGAAGGTCTTGCAGCTCTTCAGTGGCTAGCTCTTCCCTGTGGTCCTCCACCAACTCTTCCACATCCTGGCCACTCACATCCAACCCCATGGACTTCGCCAAAGACACAACAGATTGCACAACAGGCGTAGGGTTGTCAGGGTGAGCCTCAAACCCTTCAAAATTCTTCCCGAGGACACATTCTGGCCACAATTTTCTCCAAGCAGAGTTCAACGTCCTGGACATTATCCCCTGCCAAGCCTTATCTATAAGGCTTATGCAATTGAGGATATTGAAGTGATCCCTCCAGAACTCTTTTAGGGTCAATTCAGTGTCCGAGGTCACTTCAAAGCACCTTTGAAACAGTGCTTTGGTGTAGAGTTTTTTGAAGTTTGAAATGACCTGCTGATCCATGGGCTGGATGAGAGGAGTGGTATTAGGGGGCAAGAACTTCACTGTGATGAAACTAAACTCCTCCAACAATTGGTCTTCCAAGCCTGGAGGATGAGCAGGAGCATTGTCCATTATCAGGAGGCACTTGAGTGGCAATTGATTTTCCAGGAGGTATTTCTTCACACTCGGGCCAAACACTTCATTGACCCACTCAATGAAAATTTGCCTCGTGACCCATGCCTTATTGTTAGCCTTCCACATCACACACAATTTACTCTTGATGACATTGTTTTTCTTGAACACTCGGGGATCTTCAGAGTGATACACCAGTAAAGGCTTCACTTTGAAATCCCCACTAGCATTACCACACAACAAAAGAGTTAGCCTATCCTTCATAGGCTTGTGTCCTGGCAGTGCCTTTTCCTCCTGCATGATGTAGGTCCTCTTTGGCATTTTCTTCCAAAAGAGGCCTGTTTTATCACAATTGAAGACTTGTTGGGGGAGGAATCCTTCAGCCTCTACGTACTCCTTGAATTCATCAACGAATTCTGCGGCCCCAAGTTTGTCCGAACTTGCAGCCTCGCCATGCCTTACCATACTGTGTATGCCAGTTTGCTTCTTAAATTTGTCAAACGAGCCTCGGCTGGGCTTAAATTCAGTAACATCAGCACTCGTTCCAGGCATTTTCTTTGCGAGATCCGCATGCAACAGCCTTGCCTTTTCACAAATTATCGCCTCCGAAACACTATCTCCCGCTAACTGTTTTTCGTTGATCCACACCAACAACAACTTCTCAACATCTTCGATTGTTTGCGATCTCTGTTTCGTTAGCGCATTTACTCCTTTCGCAACATCAGCTTCCTTGATTTCGTTTTTCTTCACCAGGATGGAACTGATCGTTGATGCGGACTTCCTGTACATCCTGGCGAGATCGGCCACGCGTACGCCACTTTCATACTTTGCTACGAGTTCTTTCTTGAATTCTATCGTGTTTCTCGCCTTCTTTATCATCAAAGGGCTGGCACTCGGAACTTTCTTTGGCCCCATGGTGGCTTATTTAGCAGTCACACTCAATGAATGCGCAGGGTGATGCTCACTCAACGAGAAACAAAGGCAGACTGAGTCACGAACGCATGGGATGCTTTGTATGGGCGCTCGATTCTGGGAAATGAGTGGCCGAGTCACGTGGGCAGGCGGACGAGTTTGGTATGGACCATTTTCAGATCATTGCTCCCCTCAAACCCTGTGTCAAGGCACAATGAGAACTTCTAGCAATTTGCAGTCAATCAGGAAGAGAATCAATCCCACTTCTGGCCACAAGATGGTGCTCCAGAGGTATTTTTGGCATGGAAGGGAGAAAGATTAACAGCACAACGATCAAGATGCACATCTTCAGCCAGACACCCAGAGAGGAGATCGGGCACAGGAATTTAAAAAAAAAGAAAAAAACAAGAAGGATCCACAAAAAAAAGCCTCCAGTAAAGGCACCAGCCACAGCCACTGGAAACACCACTCTCCCGCTCAGGCAACCTGGAACGCAGAGCTGAGCATGCGTTCCAGAGCCATTGGCAATGGCTGCAGCAGCACGGGCCCCCGAAGTCTCAGCCAGGCAGTAGAACAGCTCCTGTCACTTCTCTCACCTGCCTGATCGTCACAGGACAGCACACACACACAGATACAGCACTGTAATCTGATCGCCGATTCTCTCACCCGCCTCCGATTCCATCTCAAAAGCAAATTGCAAGCCGGAAGAAATGCTCAGCAGCAAGTTTGGAAGACCCATCAGGACTGGCATGTTTGGAAGACCCATCAAAGTTTCGCCATCAGCAGGGAGTCCCAGCAGGGAGTCCTCTAATTGAGCGTGTCGGAAGCATCAGATCAGCCACACTCTCACTCCTTGATTCTTGCTACTGTAGTTCTCAAAGGATCGCTGAAAGCAAAGAGGTCTGGATCGCAAAAACAAGCTAAGTACTGTACTTTACTGAACGACCACCCCCTGGAACGGACCATTTTAAAACTGTACGGAAACCGAGCAGATGTACGAGAACCGGGACAAAATCTCAATGAAAAAAGACGTTGAAAACCGAAGCTTACGAAAACTGGGGCATACGAAAACCGAGGTTTGACTGTATTTATATATCCACAGAGCCTTATTTGCATAAATATATTTTATTTTAAAATGTATATGTCGCCTATCTAAAATCCTAGATGGCTTCCAAACATACATACACAATATACTAAAGAAATATTACAATAAAACATAATAATAATCATGAATAAAAATTAGCTTAAAACCACTTTCACGCACCCAAAGAAAATGCAAACCATTATAAATATCTGCATACCTATTTATTTTGCTTCTCAAGATCAAGGAATGTACTCTTAAAATGGGCCTAAATCTTAATCTAGAGAAGACAAAGCTCCTGACAATTGGCAAAATCATTAAGTTCATCATTGATAGAGAAGAAATTGAAATAGTTGACAACTTTAACCTACTTGGATGAACAATCAATAAAGAAAAGACAAGCAGTCAAGAAATACGATGACGCATTGCTCTTGGCAGAATGGCTATGAAGGACCTAGACAAGATTCTCAAGAACAGAGATGTCTCTCTCCATACAAAGATTTGACTTGTCCAAGCCATGGTATTTTCAATAACATCATATGGATGCAAAAGATGGACAGTGACAAAGAGAGACAGGAAGAAAATTGATGCCTTTAAATTATGGTACTGGCAGCAAATACTATGTATGTCATGGACTGCCCGAAGAACAAACCAGTCAGTAGTAGAGGAGATCAAACCTAAGCTTTCTTTAGAAACTCAGATGACAAGACTTTGACTTTCATCCTTTGACACATCATGTGAAGAGAGAGATCATTAGAGAAAGACATCATGCTTGGCAAGGTAGAAGGTGTCAATGCAAAAGAGGAAGTCCAGCAATGAGATGGATCAATACAATAACAGCAGCTATGGGTGCCAGTCTGTCAACAATGAGCTGCCTGACTGAAGATCAAACACAGTTTAGGACAACTATCCAGAGGGTCGTCATGAATTGACACAGACTCTATGGCACTTAACAACAACAACAACCACCACCTATTTATTTGGTCAGTGCTATGACCAGCTTATTGGTGAGGAAGTAAGATATAAAATAAGAAAAACTAATTCTGGTAACCAGGTATTCAAGATCATAGTGCCCGGGTTAGATTGAATCATTAGTGAAAAAGCCCAGAAATCAGCAGCGATGAAGCTATCAGGCTACTAAGCAAAATTAAACCGAAATATTCCCTTAAAATTTGAGATTTCCTTAAATCTGAACTAACAAAATATTTTAAATTTCAGATTGCATTACCAACCACCAACACCCTACAGTTGACTACATACCATGAACAGGATCCATAGAGCAAATCTATCATTCCATAACAGCACTAACTTCCAACATTCACACAGCAAGGAGCCTAGCCAGAAAAGGGGGCACCGTAAATACTGCAGTGGAACCTAGAACATACACACGCCTACTGGGAAAACTAAACAAGCCAGATTCCTACATAGAAACTCCATACTAACAGAATACCCAGCTTCCGTCACACACTTAGAACAAAGATAGACCCTCATCAAATACAAAATAAGGGAGCACAAACTAAAAATAGGAATATGCTGACAAAAATTAAGCTGAAATACCAAGAAGCCACACTGTGCATGTAGCACAACACAAAAGAAACAGAAAGACGCATTTAAAGAAAGCACCTGTAAATTACAAAAACCAATGTGGGGATCAGTGGCTCGTGCTTGTAAAGTGCATAGTCATTACTGCTAAATTCTAAGCCCAGATTTTCAATGACGGGGCTATTTCCGGCCACCGGCATTAACTATCTGTGTCACCGCAGAACCTGGAAGCTAACAAGGCAGCGGCAATATTGAGCCGCTGCTTGGTTAGCTTCTGTGGCTAATGCTAGCCCAGAATTTGCAGCGTCTTACTTTACCCACTTGTCACTAACCGGGCAACCACCCAATATCCCCACTGCCTTGTTAGCAATGGGCGATGCCTGCGCTCCGCCCTGGAACATGGTTAGGGGCGCTGGATGTCCATCGGTGCCGCCACAACACATTCCGATGTGTACATACCTTAGTATTGGGGTATGCAGCGACAGCACCCGCGGATATCCCGTTCAGCAGCATTTATACGCTTTGCAGGCCTGCAAATTGTGCAAATGCCTTTGGAATATATGGGGAGGTGGGGTTATTCAATCATTAACCTGAAAATAAAATGTTTTTTTCTGTCTTAGTCATCCAGCCATTTTATTTTTCTAATTGCATGGGTTCCAATCTCTGGTTTCTGCTTTTCTGCATCTTCTCTTAATTCTTTCCAGGATCATGAGCAAATCCGCTACTTCTCTCCTGTACATCTATCTCTTACATATCAGCTTTCTTCCATGTATTTTTTTCTCTCTCTATGGACTCAAATTTTTTTTCTTCATCTTACCACCTTGTCCTCAATCTACTACTTTTCATCCTTAACCCCAAACCTCCCATTCCCAATCTCTCTCTCTTCCCCAGCCTTTTATTCCCTAGTCTATCACTAATTCTCTCCTTTCTCTCTTCCCTGCTGTGTCCGGCATCTCTCCCCTCCCTCTTTCCCACTGTCCAGATTGCTCCATCCAGTATCTGCCCCTCACTCTCTCTCTCCCTGTCCAGCATTTCCACATCTCTCTCACAATAAATCCCCCAACCATATACAAAATTTGTCTCTTGTGTGCAGTATTACTGTCCTTCTTCCTATTTCCTCCCATGTCTAGCATTTGTACTCTATCTCCCTTATTTCTTGTCAAGTCCAGTTTATCCCCTCTGTAGCTCTTCCCCCCCTTCCATGTCCAGCATCTCCACTCCATCTTTGTATGTCGAGTTTCCAGCATCTTCCCTCCCTCTCACCTCTCCCAATGTCCAGCATCTCCACTCCATCTCCTTATGACCCCACCCCATGTCAGGCACCTCCTCTCCATCTTCCTATCACTACCTCCCCTGTGTCCAATATAAACATAGTAAATGACGGCAGATAAAGACCAGTATGGTCCATCTAGTCTGCCCAGCACAATGTCAAGAGTAGGTGCACCTGCCGCTCCGTGCAGGCCACCCCTCCCCATGTCTTTGTCCAGGGGTGAACCCAGCACTCCATGTAGGACACTCCTGTTTGTTGAGGAATTTGGTGATTCAGTTTATTTTGATATTTTCTTGTTGCTGTAAAGGGATCCACTGTGTCTGTCCCATGCCCTTTTGAACTCCGTCACTGTGTTTGCCCCCACCACTTCCATCAGGAGGGCATTCCAAGCATCCACCATCCTTTCAGTGAAAAAGCATTTCCTGACATTGCCTTTCAATTTACCCCCTTGTAGCTTCATGTTATGCCCTCTAGTTTTACAGCTTCCCCATCTCCCAAATTCTCTCTCATGTCCATCTGCATATACCCCCCCATTTCCATATTGCCTCTTCCCCTGTGTCAAGCATCCTCCTCCCTCTCTCTTCCTATCCCTATGACCTCCCCTGTGTTCAATATTTCCTCTCCTTCCCAGTTTCCTGTATCCCTTCTGTCTAGTAGCTCTACTATGTTTTTCCTTCCCCTGCCATATGGTCCTATGTGTTGCGTCCCCTCTAACCCAATCTCTCTCTTCCATACAGCACTTCCTTCCACCGTCTTAGATAGTTGCTAATCCATCTCTTCAGGCCAGCAGCATTGTAATTAGTTAATGTCTATGGCCAGATGGATATCCTGCTGGGGCTCAGCTGCCATTCAAGGCTGTAGCATGGGCTTCTCCCACCTGGCACACTCAGCCTCTTTACCTCAGCTGCCAGATCCTCCTCCTCCTCTACTGGGGGTGCCGGCCAGGCCATGGGTTCTAAGCACAACAGTGCTGCCCCTCCCACTCCATCACCACAGCTTCCTTCTCCCCAGCCACAAACTGCTGCTCTGGAGGCTCCACGCTGTGAACTTACTGCTACTACCAGGGCCACTTTTATTTGTGGGCAAAAGGGGCAGCTGTCCCAGGCCCCTTCACAATGGAAGCCCAGCTGCCCCACTGCCCATGGGTAACAGCGGCTCAGCTCCTGCCCTCGTGCCTATTGCTGCCACTGCCACCCCTCTCCAGGATGTGCAGCAACAGGCAACACATAAAAAAAGGCACCGTGGTGCCATAATTACCTTCTTTTCTGGCCCGCAGTGCCATTCACGCTTCCACTTCTGCCCCCACCTCTAATTTATTGGAGGTGCAGGTGGAAGTACAAACGGCACTGCTAGTGCCGCAATGCCTTTTTTATGGGTTGTCGCTGCTGCATGTCCCGGAGAGGGGCAGCAGCTGTGGATAATAGGGGCACGTGGATGAAGGAGGTGGCACGGATGGTGGCTCCAGACCCCATAAGGCAGCAGCAGCAGTGGCAGTGTCTGGAATCTGAAGCGGGGTGGTTTCAGTGCAGTTGGCGCAGTCAGGGGCCTTTAGCGGCGCGGGCAACATGCAACGGCCCTATGACTATAAAATAAATTTTATATATATATATATATGTGTGTGTGTGTGTATGAATGCGTACAAATACCTGGAGAAGGGCTGTTATTGTCTTTTTAAACTTTTGAAATTACTGAATACTACCCAGACTTGTCATTTCAAAATATATAGGGAAAAGATGCCAGAGGTATCCCCTGCCCTGCCTAGCTGTCCCAGATTTGCTCTCCAAAAATCTGGTAGGTAACCCTAACTTCAAGTACATAGCAGAATGGCATGGGGAAATGACATATTACTAGCAACTCGCCCATAACATTTAAATAAAGATTTGGAGAAAATAAGACGGAGATCAGTGTCACCTTATGGACAAAAAATAGCGAGGATAGTGAGGCAGCCATGAGGTAGCTATAGGTAGCCCTTCCCCCAAGCCATGCTGCGAACTGTAGATAGCCCTTCCCCCAAGCCATGCTGCAAGCCATGAGGCTCTGATCAGCCTGACCCTTCCCCCGCAAGCCATGAGGTAATCAGCCTGCTAAGAGAGACATTGAGATTCCAGTAGGCACCCTTCCCCCACTCCAGGTCTGAGCACAGTATTTCCCTAGCCCTGAAACCAACAGACCAGAGCATACCGGTTTGGACAGGTCACCCAGGTACCTCCCCAGGGGCTGCTGATTGGTGGGCAGGAAATACCTGTGGCAAATGGGATTGTAGAATGAGTTTAAAACTGTACTGTATATAAGGCATTGTAGGCCGTCCCTCAGGGTTCAGACCCTTGTGGAGGTTGCTGGTATCTCTGTCTGATCCTGTGCACATTAAAGATCCTGTTTGCATTCCAGCCTGCCTGTGAGTTTTCCTTCTGTGGGTGAGTGATTGAATAAGAGCTTTTCACAGCGATTGCTGCAACATTTTGGTGCGTTGGCCGGGAAATATTAAAAGAAAAGCCTCTCTCATCACACCCACGGTGGGAAGACTTCTGCTTTTGCAGCATCTGGGCCTCCACCAGTCAGGGACCGGCCCCTCCAGGTGATTAACTGTCCTTGGCGCCCCCGGGCCACTTTGTGCTCGGAAGGACACCTTGATTTGTCTGGACAGCTGGTCCCTGCGGTTGAATCCCCGATTGAAAAACCAGCTGGATAGACTGGCATCCAAACTTCCTGTCTGATCAGAGTTCTGGTGAGTACTGCTACCTTGTCTGGGGCTAGTTCTGTACTCTATCTGTGAGTCCTGGTAATTTCTGGGAACCTGTAGCAGCCTGATCAACTGCACGAGCAGTCCTAGTACGGGCCTTAGTGGCCCTGAAGCCATTGCTCGTCCTGTATCTGAATCTGAATACCGGTAAAATCTGAATATCTGAAACTGCAGTAATCTGAGATCTTTTAAAAGCGCTGCCGAAAGAAAAAAAAATGTAACTAAATATAGCACTTGATAAGTTAAACATACCTGAGATAAAGAATAGATCGCTGCTTCTCTTCTTTCCGTTCTGCTTGTGGAGAGTTTTCTGAAGCGTGACTGCAAGGAGAGGGCTCTAATATGCTTCCGTTCCGTTTCTAATTTGTGTTAATTTCTGCTCCGGTGTGAATTCTGCCCTCCATGTGCTCCGGTGTGGTTTTACTGCCTTTCTCTGAACCCCCGATGTAATTTCTGTGCTCCGATGTAAGTTTCTGTTCCCCCCATGCTGCTACTGTGTGATTTCTGTGCTCCGATGTTGAATTCTGCCCTCCATGTGCTCCGGTGTGGATCTACTGCCTTTCCCTGAACCCCCGATGTAGTTTCTGTGCTCCAACGTAAATTTCTGTCCCCCCTCCCATGCTGCCGCTGTGTTAATTTCTGCTCCGATGTGAACTTCTCTCTCCGTTGTGCCCCGATGTGAATTTTCTGCCTTTCCCTGCTGTCCCGATGCACCGCTGAGCCCCCCTGCTGACCCGCTGAATTTTCTGCCTTTCCCATGCTGTCCCGATGCACCGCTGAGCCCCCCCTGCTGACCCGCTGAATTTTCTGCCTTTCCCTGCTGTCCCGATGCACCGCTGAGCCCCTTTAAAGGGTATTAAGAGTGCAGCGCTGCCAAAAGCTATTAAATTAATTTTTGCCCCAAGCAAAAAAAAATAAAAAAATCATACTGACCGTAATTTGTGTGCCGCGGGCCGGCGGGCCCCTTTTTAAACTGCTCCGTCCTTGTTCTGTGTGCCGCGGGCCGGCTGGCTCCCCGATTTTAAAAGTGTATTTTTCTCCTCCTCTCCCGCATGTTTGAGGTCCGGCTGGCTCCCCGATTTTAAAAGTGTATTTTTCTCCTCCTCCTCCCGCATGTTTGAGGCCCGGCTGACCCGATTCTGAAGTTGGGAACAGCTGAGTCTGTCCGGAGGTATCCAGAGCTGAATCGGGCAGTAGAACACACGTGGAGGCGGCCATCTTGAAAAGACCACGTGTAAGCTACACTGCAATATACTTAAAGTGACTCTGGAGCTCCATCTAGTGGACATTAGCTGTAATTACTACTATTACCTGTGTTTTAAGTGATCCTGGAGCTCCATCTAGTGGTCATTTAAAAACTAGCTGTATTTTTATCCTTATGGTTAAAGTGATCCTGGAGCTCCATCTAGTGGACATTAGAAAATAGCTAGCTATATTTCTCATACTGTATTTCTAATGTCCTCATGGTGAAAGTTAGATCCTATGATACAGCTAGAGAGAGTGTCTGTGATGTATTTGTAACAAGCTGCTGCTGGGGAAGGAGAGTGTGTGAGTATTCGCTGCTGAGACGTCTCTGTTTTCTGTTTTCCCTCTTTCTTTTTCCCTTTGTGGTCCTGTGCGTTTTGTGCAGCCAGACTCTGCCTGTTACCAGGATTATATTGTATGTTGTATTCCCAGAGGTGAGATTAGAAAATTTACACTGAACATTGTGATTTGTGAATTGTGAGTTGGGCATGGGGTCCGGAGGCTGAATTGTGGTGAGGGAGTATCCGGACCAGCTTCCCTGTATGGATTCATGGCTGGCCCATATAGTTAATGTACTGTTATGTAAAAATTGCTAGTGGCTCTGTGTTTGTTAGTGGCTCTGTGTTTGGTTGTGACATTAGGGAAAGAAAGTTTTTGTCCAGACATTAGGTCTTTATATTTCAGGATTGATTTTGATACTCTATCAGTAAAAGGTGAAGTTATTGACGAGTCGCCCCTGTGTCCCCAAACAGTGAAAAACACCAGGTCTACTGATTGCAGGGAAGGGGACAGTTTGGAAAAGGGGGGGGGGGTTTGCTGTGTGTGGACTGTGGTACTGGTATATCAGTGAAGGAAGACAATTGCATTGTTTGATGCATATCCAATTTCATTGCTATGTTACATGCATGATCAGTGGTCAGGGAACCAGGTGTTTTGGTCACACCTCTCAGCGGTGACTGGGGGATAGTTGGAACTGCTGAAATAGTTTGCATAGCTATAGAAAGATACTGGGAGGAGTTCCTTCTTCTAGCAGATGAATGTAGGCCCATTAGAGAGGACAAAAGGAAAAGAAAAAAAAAAAATCATCTAGGAGTCTTTCTCCTAGAGGACAAAGAACCCCAATTCACCTAGCCACACCTAGCCTGCAAACAATCCTCTTGTCATCAATTTTAATTGTAGAGTTTGAGCTTCTAGAACCATGAGGTGCCTCTTTTGAGCATCCTCAAATGTCTGCTGGAAGCAAACAAAGGCTGGAGAAAAATCCTTATAAGATCATGAAGAAATGAAGATTTTTTTACTTGTCCTTTAAAGCCTGGATTTTATCTCTGGTACATAT
The DNA here is from genome assembly GCA_033557465.1 of Ichthyophis bannanicus. Taxonomy (NCBI): domain Eukaryota; kingdom Metazoa; phylum Chordata; class Amphibia; order Gymnophiona; family Ichthyophiidae; genus Ichthyophis; species Ichthyophis bannanicus. The sequence continues at coordinate 783,410,777 of CM066035.1, forward strand.
ATTTGGTTTTGACTGCACATACAAACTTAAGCAAGTAATACTTCTGCATGATATGCCATCTTTGGCAGTTTATTCTGCAGACAGTAAATGCTGTGCTGATGATTGCGTTCTTTCCTGCTTGGTACATTAAACTGCCTTGATCAACTGTATTCATTTTTCTGATACTACAATGATATTGCATTCCAGATATCCACCAACCTTCTTATAAAGTATCAGTTTCATGCCTGTTTTGAACTATAAGATACAAGGTAATCACTTTGCCTTGTTAAGCTCTGTGCTGATGAATGATGAACAGGACAGTAACATCATAGGTGCTATTTAGAATAAATTCACCTGTCCTGCTGTATTTGAATTTTAAATGTTGGTGTCCAGAGTTCAGGAGCACAATATATTATAGCACTGTGAGATACAAATCTTTTTAGTTTATACATTTGTACTTTGTTACCAAATATACTGGTAGGAGTACATTATGTAGAGGTCCAGTATACACAGCAATAAGATGAGTAAATATTAAATTTTGGAAAGGGGCTGATCTGAAATCGCTTGGTTCCCAAGTATATAAAGCAAATTTAGTGGAAAGATGGAACTGTGATTCCCAGAAATATGGAAATATTTGTAAAAATATTATTTACAAATATAATGATAACATTAACTCGAGTTGATTGGATAAAACTAAATCTTACTTGTCAGCAATGATCCAGGAGAGCTTTGAGAAAATGAATGAGAGAGAGGGGCAGAAGGTGAGACGACAGCCTAGGAAAAAGGCAATAAAACGTGCTACTCCAAGTGTGATGATCTGGACCACTGGAATTCTGACTGCTCTAAGACTCCTCGAGGACCCACAAGGCCTGAGAAAACACGAACCTTGTACATTTATGCCTCTGAAGAGACATGAATAGGCAGGGGGGAATAGGCCAAGAAGAACCCGAGGAAGTATTGCCATGAGGCCTATTCACAAATGCCTTGCAGGCCAAGAAGAACCAGAAGGAGTATCGCCATGAGGCCCAACCACCAATGCCTTGTGCCCTCTTAGTCTCTCACCTCAAGAGGATCTCTTTTGACACCATAATTAATGGATAGCTTACATAAATCTTTGTGGACCACTGCATTTTCAAGATCAGTCCAAGTATTTTTAAGTTTCCTACAGTACTCTCACTGGGAACCAGGTGTACAATAGACTCTAGCCATACATGAGAGATATGTGGCTGTCATGTTAGGAGCCATATTTCTTTCTATTGGAATTGATGTATCGTTTTATATTGAAGATTGTTTAGACAGTCGCTATTTAGAATGAGCACCCATGCCAATCTAGAACTGCACCAATTAAGTTAGTGGGAAATGGACACTGTTTACAACAATACTATGTCTCTAACAATTGTTTTAGCAGCCTTGCCAGATAAGGATACATTAGTATGGTATAGAAAAAGAAAAAAATTGAAGGACCTATGTATGTAGTTGATGGAAAGTGTTGTGAGGGGTAAAGTGATATATTAAGAGGAAGGACTCTGATGGACAGTAAACTGATGAAGGTAATTAATGATGTGGAAGGACTCTGATGGACAGTAAACTGGTGAAGGCAATTTAATGATGTGAAGTGATGTATCTGGCTAATGAATATAAAAAATGATGAGGGATAAATTGATGACAAATTCTCACAGGCAAAAAAAAAAAAAAAAAAAAAAATTGGTGTGATTCTAAAACTTGTCAGAATTACAGAACACGCGCGTGCACTTGTCTGATCTGTAAACATGTGGAGATCAGTCAAGGGCATAATGGAATATTTCCTACCAGCAAAGGAACCTCCAGTGATAATGGATCCAGGAGTGGAAGCAGGATCTGCTGACTCCCCAGTGGCGAGACCCGTATACTGTTCTGCGGACCACCCCCACGGCTGTCAAGGTGGCTGAAGTTGCTCCGAGGATCCATCACTCTCGTGTCAAGGCCGCTGCACCAGAAATTGTTCCAGCCTGGACTTCTGTCACAGTTCCAAACCAGCCCCTACGCTTTGACACTTCTGCCCAGTACGGGGTTCTAACAGACTGCCGACGAACTCTGGACCACCGGAGAGACTGATTTACAGACACCTTTCCTGGAACCGGGATCAGACTGAGAAAAGGTGCCTTAGCTGATATAGACTTGCTTTCAAACTAGTGCAGAGACTACTAACACAGCAGTATTACTTGCCCAAACTGCTCTGAACATGCAGACCTGTATACGTAACTCTCTACCTTAACTTGTCCCATTGCTGTACCGTACATTTTAACCAGGTGCCTTTTTCCTTACAGGTTGTTTCCACCCTTGGCACCCTGGTAGAACGCAAGGCGGCTGCCACGGTCATGGCCCTGACCCAATATACTCCTCTGCGGCTTGCCTCCAGTAATACAGCCCTCAACCGCCTCTAGCGGTTGAGGTCTTACTTAAAAAGGGGGGAATGAGGCAGCCATGAGGTAGCTATAGGTAGCCCTTCCCCCAAGCCATGCTGCGAACTGTAGATAGCCCTTCCCCCAAGCCATGCTGCAAGCCATGAGGCTCTGATCAGCCTGACCCTTCCCCCGCAAGCCATGAGGTAATCAGCCTGCTAAGAGAGACATTGAGATTCCAGTAGGCACCCTTCCCCCACTCCAGGTCTGAGCACAGTATTTCCCTAGCCCTGAAACCAACAGACCAGAGCATACCGGTTTGGACAGGTCACCCAGGTACCTCCCCAGGGGCTGCTGATTGGTGGGCAGGAAATACCTGTGGCAAATGGGATTGTAGAATGAGTTTAAAACTGTACTGTATATAAGGCATTGTAGGCCGTCCCTCAGGGTTCAGACCCTTGTGGAGGTTGCTGGTATCTCTGTCTGATCCTGTGCACATTAAAGATCCTGTTTGCATTCCAGCCTGCCTGTGAGTTTTCCTTCTGTGGGTGAGTGATTGAATAAGAGCTTTTCACAGCGATTGCTGCAACAATAGTGCTAGGAATAGTGCAATAGTGCTAGGAAAATTAGAATTCTTATACCTACTATCACATCATCTGCAAAGAACAATAAAACATCCATGCGTTGATTTCCTGTTTAACTCTACTTCTAAGCAAAAACACCTCCAAATTAAAGTATTTAAATGTTGTTAATTCAAAGTTAACTAAGAATACGTATCAAAGTTAACTAAGAATACGTAAGACAAAAAGCTTGAGTGGAACGACTATACAGCGACTTTTTCTTCCTGCCGGGAGACGGAGTATGCCGATCAATGGAACAGGAAGTGACGTTACGAAGTGAAGCCGTTCGATTTGTGCTGGCGGAAATGTAGGTGAGAGAGGTGGATGGTGTTGGATGATTTACTGCACAGGTATTGGGATCTTGTTTTGGAAGTTATTTAAGAGACAGCTGCAGCGGCTTTGGCTCCCAGAATCCAGTCTAAGTGTAGCGCAGGAGTTCCGGGTATCGTGGTCTTTCACCGCCCCTTGCGGTCGAGGGCGAAGATATGCTATCGGAAGAGCAGAGCCCAACGCCCCTGCTGTGTAGTATTCTTATTTGTCAAATTGTGCCATTAAAAACACACAAAAATAGTATCTATTTAAAATGAAACCTGTCCCCTACTTTGCTGGCTTTGAGTAAAGTTATCAGATGCCCCCGATTTCTGGGGGCTGTCCGCAATTTTAGAGTGTGTCCCCGACTCCCACCTGTTTGGCAGCCTCCTGTCCCCGATTCCAGCAATGGGGAAAGAGGCGGTGGAAAAGAATTGATTTTCAATGTAGTGATTTAAATATATCGGTTGTTAGAATTTACATCCAATATATTTATATTTTGCACAGTACTGCGGAAATGCATCACTGTTTTATTCCTCCGTGGATTTGTCTGTTTACAAGTGATATTGTTGCTGTCATGAGATGGTGGGGGTGGGGAGCAGGTTTATGACTTTTCTTCCTAGCTACACGCCTTATTGCTGAAACCTGGAACTAAGGTGTTCTTTCAAACTTTATTCCACTGCCCCCACTCACCAGCATGGCCACTGCCTGGACCTGATATTTTTCTCTAGTTCCCTACCCTCCAAATTTCGTAGCTCAGTTCTTCCCTTAACTGACCATCACCTTTTAAGCTTTAATCTTCATCTCCCGCTGCCTCAGCCTCGTCCTGTCTCCTCCAACCTATTTAGAAACCTTCATGCTATTGATCCCTTGACTCTCTCTTCCACCATTTCTCCATATCTTTCCTCTATCTTGTCATCCAAGTCTGTTGACGAGGCAGTAACTTCCTATAATGCTGCACTCTCCTCTGCTCTGGATGCTCTTGCTCCACCCACCCCATATCCTGTGAGACGTTCTGCACCCCAGCCCTGGCTTTCATCCACTACCCGCTATCTACGTTCCTGTGCCCATTCTGTTGAGCGTGCTTGGCTCAAATCCCACTCCCCTGAAGACTTTCTGCACTTCAAACTCATGCTTGTCTCTTTCCAGTCAGCCATAGTTCTTGCCAAACAAGACTACTATGTCCATCTGACTAACTCTCTTGCCTCTGATCCTCGCCGTCTCTTTACTACTCTCAGCTCTCACCTTAAAGTGCCTCCGCCTCTGATCCCTCTCTCCCTCTTTGCCCAAACCCTGGCTGATTATTTCCATGACAAAATCCACAAGATCACCCTCCAATTCCCCACAAACTCAGCTATTTCCCCTCCTCCCCCTCTCCACTCCCAAGTCTCCCCCCCCCCTTCCCTTGCTACCCTCTCTTCCTTTCCTGTCATCTCTGAAGAGGAAACTGCACGCCTTCTTTCTTCCTCCAAACTCACCACCTGCTCCTCTGATCCCATCCCCACCCATCTCCTAAGCCCCATCTCCTCCACCGTTGTCCCTTCCATCTCTCATATTCTCAACCTTTCGCTCTTCACTGCAACTGTCCCTGCAGACTTCAAGCATGCTGTGGTCACACCTCTCTTCAAGAAATCATCACTTGATCCCACCTGTCCTTCTAATTATCGACCCATCTCTCTCCTTCCCTTCATTTCTAAACTACTTGAACGTGCAGTTCACTGCCGCTGCCTCGACTTCCTCTCCTCTCATGCCCTCCTGGATCCCTTACAGTCTGGCTTTCGTCCTTTACACTCTACTGAAACGGCTCTTGTCAAAGTCTCCAGTGATTTGTTCCTGGCTAAATCCAAGGGCCTGTACTCTGTCCTCATCCTTCTTGACCTCTCTGCTGCTTTTTCGACACCATTGACCACAATCTTCTCCTCGATACCCTATCCTCGCATGGCTTTAAGGGCTCTGTACTATCCTGGTTCTCCTCCTATCTCTCCCATCGCTCCTTCAGTGTGTGGTTGGTGTTCCCCAAGGATCTGTCTTGGGTCCGCTCCTTTTCTCTCTCTATACCCAGTCTCTTGGTGCGCTTATCTCTTCCCATGGCTTTCAGTACCATCTGTATGCTGATGACTCCCAGATCTACCTCTCTACGCCTGAACTCTTTCCGGCAATCCAGACCCGGATCTCTGCCTGCCTTTCTGACATTGCTGCCTGGATGTCTCACCGCCGCCTGAAATTGAACATGGCCAAGACTGAACGTCTTATCTTTCCCCCTAAAACTCCTCTCCTCTTCCTCCTTTCTCTGTGGACAGCTCTGTACTCCTTCCTGTTTCCTTGGCCCGCAATCTGGGGGTTGTCTTTGACTCCTCTCTCTCCTCCACACGTATCCATCTCGTAGCTAAGACCTGCCATTTCTTTCTCTATAACATTATCAAAATCCGCCCCTTCCTTTCTGAACACACTACTAAAACGCTTATCCATTCCTTGATCACCTCTCGTCTTGACTACTGTAACCTACTCCTTACTGGTCTCCCTTTGAGTCATCTCTCTCCCCTTCAATCTGTTCAACACTCCGCTGCACGGCTAATCTTCCACCAGCCTCATCATGCCCATATTACTCCTCTTCTCAAGTCACTTCACTGGCTCCATATTCATTTCCGCATCCAGTTCAAGCTTTATAGCTGACCTATAAATGCATTCACTCTGCGGCTCCCCATTACCTTTCTTCCCTTCTCTCTCCTTACAACCCCCCTCAGGAACTTCGCTCTTCTGGCCAACTGCTTCTATCTGTGCCCTTCTCTTCTACTGCCAACTCCAGACTTCGCTCCTTTCACCTTGCTGCGCCTTACGCCTGGAACGGACTACCTGTGTCTGTATGCCAGGCACCTTCTCTGGTCCTCTTCAAATCCAGGTTGAAAGCTCACCTCTTCGCTGCTGCTTTTGGATCTTAACTCATCTGATCTCCTTTTCTTTCCCCTTGTTTTTATCCCTGCCTACACCTTCTGTGTTTTGTTTTGACTAGATTGTAAGCTCTGATGATCAGGGATTGTCTCTTGTCTCTTACATGCATTGCAGCGCTGCATACGACTGGTAGCGCTATAGAAATGCTCAGTAGTAGTAGTAGTAGTTCTTTCCTCCCCCTTCATCCTAGATTTAACTGCAAAAAATCTGGTCTCCTTAGCTTTGAGTTATATACTGCTAAATCGTAGGCTAACACTTCTCAACCCGATGCTGGGCATTCCACAGCCAGTCAGAATTTCAGAATATCCAGAATGAATATGCATTCTATTAATTTGCATACATTGAGTCTCCAAATACTTGCAAATTGATTTAATGCATATTCATTCTAGAAAGTCTAAAGCCCCAACAGGCTGTGGTATTCCCAGGATAGATTTGGGAAGCTATGCCCTGGGCCAGGGGTGGGCAATTCCGGTCCTGGAGGGCCGCAGACCAGTCAGGTTTTCATGATGCCCCTATTGAATATTCATGAGATCTATTTGCATCCATTGTATGGAAATAGGTCCATGAATATTCATTAGGGATATCATGAAACCCTGACTGGGCTGCGGCCCTCCAGGACCGGAATTGCCCACCCCTGCCCTAGGCAATCTTGTCCTCTCGAGGGAGGAAGGGAGGGGGGGCGCAGGTTAGCAGGGGCTTGGAGGGCTAATGGGGAGATTGGGCTGGGTTGAAGATCTGGCAGGTTTTGGATTATGGAAAATAAGTAGCTTATTGTACACAAAAGTCATTTTTCTCCTTTTCAAAGTAAATAGGGAGATCTGAGGAAAGCCGCTACTTATCTATGAAGGTAAGTAGAATGGAATCTAGCCAGGTACTTGTTATTTGGATTGGCCACTGTTGGAAAGCAGATGCTGGACTTGATGGACCTTTACTCTGACTCAGTATGTCAGTTCTTATGTTCTTAAATAGAGCATGCACTTAGGTCTGTGCATCAGTGTATAAGCAGGACTCGGCATTTCATTTTCATCCTACTTTGTAGACTACCACTGAATATAATTGAGACGGCTATAGGGATTATATCTGCATTGCACAGCAGCGTGAACTAAGAAGAAGCGTAAACGTTTTTAAAAGGATCTTACTGTCTTGCACCAGCAGATTTGCAAGATGTCAGACCAGAAGCGATGCCCAGACTGTGGCTCCACAGACATAGTGGAGGATGCCCATTACTCCCAGAACCAGCTTGTTTGTGCCAGTTGTGGATACATACTGACAGAGGGACTCCTCACTCACACGCACACAGAGGAAGGATACTTAAAAGGTCAGATATCATATAATCTATAGTTTTAAGTTCTTTGTGTGGTAAAGACACGTGTGAAGATGGTAGCTGAGGAATAAAATGACGAATGGTCAGTATGTTATTTTTACATGTTTTATAGATCATCATGAAGGTTGTATGTATTTAGGTCAAAATCTATATATTAAGTACCAAAATGTACGAACTTCAGAATGTGTGGACACTAACACTCAACGTGTAATCAAACTCTGGAATTTGTTACTGGAGGATGTAGTAAAGGCTGTTAGTGTAGCTGGGTTTAAAAAAGGTTTGGACAAGTTCCTGGAGGAAAGGTCCATAAACCATTATTAAGAAGGGACCCAAGATATCGCTGCTTGACCCAGTACAAGCATTGTGGAACCTGTGTCTTTTGGGGAAACTGCTAGGTACGTATGACCTAGATTGGCCACTGTTGGAAACAGGATACTGGGCTTGATGGACCTTGGTCTGACCCAGTATGACATATCTTATGTTCTTATGTACATACTCCAGAACCTTGAGACCCCATACAATCAGTTTTTTCTTTTTATCATTTAAAATATCACCTTACCTCCTTCCTGCTCTCCCCAAATTTCAAATGACAAATAACCAGTTAAATAAATTCCTAGAATTTTCATTCCTTCCCCCACCCTCTCAATGGTGAACATTTACATACACAGCTGCGCCTTTAACCCCCTTCCCAATTCCTGACCCATGGTCCAACCCTACTAACCACCCATCAAGATAATACTAGCCATAATGCTACCTGTCACCCTGCCGTGTCATCCAGGCAGTCTTAAAGCAGATTCACAACCTGATTCTGGGAGTAAGGGACTGGAGGTGATTCCTGCTATTGGTCATAAAAAAGGTCCTGCCACTGCCAAAAGAAAGGGGGCTACCTACTAAGTCAAGTAAGCATGCTAGATTTCGCGCCCAACAGCCAAGCCTGCTGGACCCACAAATTTCTTCCTGCCCTGTGCAAGTCCTCCTAAGAAACATTATCAAATAGGATATCCTGGGGCCACCCTGGGACACTGCAATGAATTACCCCCTCCATATTACAATGAACCTTTGCTCAAAACTCTTGAAGCTGGGAGCAGTCCCAATGCATATGTCCCAAAGTTTCCCATGGCCCTTCACACTTCATACAGGCCAGACTAGAAGTACTACCCACCCAAAAGACCTTTGCTGAGGAATAATATACCTGCTGAATTATTTTATATTACAAATCATGTAGTGCAGTATTACTAGTGAGTGGAAGAATTTATCCAAGGTCCTCAAGAATAATTTCCTCTGACATTTCAGCTCCCAATTTCACCTCCCCCCTATTTCCCCAGACTGGAGGAAATCCTCCAGTAGCGAGCAAAAAGCAGTCTCCAATTGACTTTTAGTCCAGCTATGGATATAACTACAGACTTGCAAATACACAAATGTATCATGATTATCTAACCCATACTGGGATTGTAACTCTGTAAATGGAATAATACTGCCATCCTCCTCTACTAAGTGCTTGAGCAACACCATGCTCTTGAGAGTCCAAGCCTGACCCTAGTGGACTGAATCCCTGGTGGGAAATCTCCATTACCCTGCAGTGGTAGTATACAGATTGCTCAACCAAGTGTTCTAATTCTTGACACACTAGCTACCATACTTTCCAGATGACATGAAATGTACCCTGTCTTGGAAGGGCAGACAGCAAATGCTCTGTGTGAGCATGAAAAATATATTTAAGGGAAAAAGGTCTAGCCCATGCCTGTCCATAAGTCAGCGGGTTGTAACCTTCTGTGTCAAACGGTTAATCTTTAAGATACCCGAGAGAGCAGGTCATACCATTTATTTATTTATTTATTTTTCTTATATACCATGCTCTTCAATATCAGTGCGGTTTACATGGAACATAGGAGCATCTTACAGTGGGGGGTTACACCGTAATTACATAGAACAGGTAACTCATCTTGGATAACAGTCTTAACTATTTACATCTGAATGGCTAACAGAAAAGTATTTACACGTATATACATCGCATTGAGGGAGGTTACATGTGGTCGTGAAGCCTTGTTGTAGGTGGGGGGATAATTTCTAGGTATAGGTGGGGGGGGATAACTTCCTATATCTGGATACCCAACTGCCCTCTTTCTCTCTCAGGAGCCCATCATTACCTTCAGTGGGGTCCAAGCCCATCGACCCTTCTATAGGAAATATATCAATGTGCAATTCATTATCTAAATATCTCATTTAAGAATAGTTAAGGACAGCACCTGAAAACATATAACCATTTTGTAAACAAAACCATTTTGAATAATGCCATCCATCTCCCCCGAAAACAGAGGTAGATCCTGCCAGCTTCGTAACCTTGTTTCCAAATCTCTGAGCAAGGAGAGGATATTACTCCGATATAATTTGCAGGTAACTGCAGGCAAGGTAATACCCAAGTACTGAAAAGAATCATGAAACCATTGAAGAGGGAAGGCTGCACATAATTGATCCCAGAGTCCTGGATGGGGACAAATCCTTCAATTTCTCTAGATAAATCTGAAGCCAGAGAAGCTATCAAAATTATGAATTAATTAACAAGTACAGAGGGTTTCTGAGGGGCAGCAGATGATTGCAGAGCTGAGCAGGAGGTGTGGATGCAGGCTAGAGGGCTGTATGATCTTTATTTGCTGTGTTTCTAATGTTACTTGCTGGATGAAAGAAGGGAAAGGGGGGAATATAACAGGAACCATAGGCAACGGAATGGGTAGGTCACTGGCGCTGTGGCCTGACAATATTTTCCCTCAACATAGCATCAGCAACTAGAGATTGTTTTGTTTGGTCCCTCCAATCAAAAAGATGTTCTGCTGCCCCTGACAGCCTTTAGAAAACATGCCCCTAAATGTTTCTAACTCATGCCAATGAAGTAAACATGTATTAAGTGCCATTGTACCCATCGAAATAAAAGAGATCTGGGTACTTCATAACGTGTTAAATCCTGTACTAAAACATGCCTCTTAAAAGATTTGGGAAGTGCCCTAGTGTTTAGTATTTAGTGACTTACCCTATATCTGAAATAGTGTGTGTATTTATTAATTATTGTAGCAGGGATTCCACTAGTTTCATTTCTTATATCAAAATTTTCTAGCTTGCTTTCTACTACGGAAATCCAGGGGAGGAGTTGTGATGTCATAGAATTTTATAAGAGAAGCATTAAAGAAAAAGTGTGTTTCTCACATTTTCTGCCAAGCTGACTTGAAGGGGTGCAGAGCCTTCCCTAGTTAGGAGATCCAACTAAGGTCCATGGCAATAAAGAAGGGTTGTGCCTAATCATGTGAGTTTTTACCTCTTGAGAACCAGGCAGTGGCTTCAGAAGCCTCGGGTCCTGTTGAGGGTGGACCTTCACCAGGCCAAAGGGGCTGAGGGGAAAGAAGAAAAGAGGTGTTGGATCTGAAGGAGAGTATCATCTCACAGGGTAAAGGAGGAACCCTCATGCCTTCTAAACTTATCCCTGCCAGAGAAAATGCAACCTGTAAGTGCAAATAAACTGCAGGGATTCAGCTGGGATAGCTGAAGAAGAAGAAGACATGCAGTCCAAATATTGATGGCTACAATAGTTTTGACTATTTTGTGGGGAAATGACCAGACTAATTTTCTCCAGGTTTCGAGATCATATGAGAATTCCATATGAGAATTCCAACCCAAGAAGAGCCTAGAGGGGCAACTGTTCTGGATTGCAGAAGCCTACATGAAGTACAGAAGTAACGAGAGGAAAATACAGGCAAAGACTCCAGTAACCTGGAATCCCAAGCTCTGAAACCTGTGTCTTTTATTTTGATTTTCTTCATTTGTGTCTTTCATGTACTGTCTGTGTTGTAACAGGTGATCTGTTGTGTTGTGAGGGCTTGTGTGCATCAGTGATGCTGAGGGCTAACTATGGGTAGCTTAACTACTGATAGGGTCTCCCAAGATGAACAGGTCTTGGCTGAGGTGCCAGACCAAGACAACCCACCCATCTGGGCAGCAGCAGAATGGGATGGTGTTAGAGGCGGAGGATCGCATTTCTGTGACAATGGCAACAACACTAGAATTACCTGCGTGGAAGAAAGGCTTGGCAATCTACTTCTGTATTTTGCCATGAAAACCCAATGGATAGTGTAAAAGGGGGTGCTTGTTATGAAGGTACCACCATCTTGGCAAGTATGTAAATTAATTGTCTTGCAAAGGATTGTGGTTATTGAAGTCCATTCACACAAAGCTTGCCTTTTAAAACAAGTAAAGACTCTTGTAGTTGGTCGAGTGTAAGGCAAAATTAGAGTATCTCCAGGAACAAGCAGGAATGAGTCTTCACATATGGGTACGTCGGTACCAACGGAGTCTGCGCGGGAACGCTTCCCAGCATCCAATCAGAAAGCCTTTGGAAGCATCCCAACACGCCTGCGTGCTGCCTTCCCGCCTTCCCAACTGTCTCTCCTCAGTTTTTGTTTTTCCGCAGAGCCGGCAGGACGTCGTCCTGTCACCGCAGAAAATTCTTCTTTTATTTTTTAGTGGTCGCGGCTGCCTTCCCCGATGCCACCGGTACCGCTGGTGTTTCTTTTTTCTTTTCTTGTAAAATGTTTCCTTTTTAAGGAATATTTTTTTCCTCCGCAGTGTCTCACGGTTTCTCAGGCCTGTTAGGCCTCTCCTTTTTCCTTCATGGAACCGCCAGCCACTATCCCCAAGAAATGTACAAACTTATTTTTAGACACTCACATTTGGTGTCTAACCTGCTTGGGTCCTGACCATTTTCCTCCGGAGCCCTCTGGCAATAGTATTGTGAGAAGAAGTTTTCAACATCGAGTTCCCCTCGACACGCGGTCCCCATCCAAATTCAGGGCACCGACCATATCTTCTTCTACACAGGATCAGGTAACCCAAAAACAGTCTGTTAAGACTAGCCAGTCCTCGAGCGGCAGTTCTCATGCACAGCATAGAGATGCCTACGGCCTTGCCCTTGAGAAACCACTGGCTTCAAAACCCCGGTGGGAGTCTTCGGCCTTCAAAGCCTGTGTGGGGTTTGAGGTTGTTCCTGAGGTTCACCCCTCACAGAACATACCTGAGCCATGCCCGGTGGTGGCATTCGCTTCGAGCGGTACCGATACCCCGGCATTGGCAATGGTGTTGGATGAAACATTCCTCACCAAGGATCGTCGTCTGGCATCCTCGGTACCTATGGGACCATTGGATACGCTCCAGACCGACCCTCCAGTATCGGTACCGGTACCGATACTAGTACCGATGTCGGTACCCTCCAGGCGTGCATCGATAGACTCGCTTCCTTCGATGCCGAGTCTGGAATCGATCTCTAGTCTGGAGGACTGGGTACCGACTCACCTTGGTATCGACACCAGACGGTACCGAAGGCTCGGTTCCGATTAATTCGGATCCGCAACTCTCGGGTTCTTCATTACCGTTAGAGTTGCCACCAGCTGGCCTTCATCCACCGGTATCGGATACGGTACCGAAGTCGGTACCGGTATCCACATTACCATTGCTGTCGGTGCCTTCCATGCTTCTCTCATCAGGCTCGCTTCCCTCGATACCGAGTTTGGAATCGATCCCTAGCATGGACGATACGCTACCGACTGTTGCTGGTCCCGACCTCCTGTGGTACCGGCGACCATCCTCTAAGAACCACCATTCAGGATCTTCTATTCCTATAAAGTTGGATAGATCCCTCGGTGCCAATGCTAGTTCTTCAGCAGATCTAGCCTGTCCAAAATTTCCCTCTGGGGATTTTTCTTTTCAAGCTTTTCTCCTGGATATGGCAAAATCACTTTCCATTTCTATACCTGGACAGGATCCTACACAAGGGAATACAGAATCCCTGTATATTCCTGGAAGAGCAAAGGAGAACATCATGCTTCCTTTGCATCATTCCTTGCAGGATCTCCTTCTACGAATGTGGGAAGCTCCTTTAAAGGTACCCCCACTTTCAAGAGCAACTGATCTTCTATATCAGGTGCCCCCTTCTCCAGGATTTCAAAAGACTCAACTTCCTCATCATTCCATTGTTGTAGAATCAGCAATGAGGCGGGTGAAGAGTACTAAAAAGCACTCTTCTTATCCGCCAGGTCGTGAGTCTAAGACTTTAGATGCCTTTGGACGCCAAACTTTCCAGGCATCCATGCTTTCAGCAAGAATTCTCTCATATATTTTTTATATGGGCTAATCTCTTGAGGAGGTCACAAAGAAATTACATCTTTTGACTCCTTTTCTTCAAGAGCCCAAGAGTGCAGACTATTCCTCGCTGGTTAGTCATGCTCAAAATATCTCTAAATTTCTTACTCGTGCTTCCCTAGACTCCTTTGAGTCTGTTAGCAGGACTTCTTCTATAGCTATAGGAGCACGACGTAGAGCCTGGCTCCAAGCTTCAGACTTGGACAAATGGGCACAAGTTAGATGGGAAATACTCCTTGCACTGGAGAAAATCTCTTTAACAAGGAGTCTTTACTCCAGGTTGCTCAGTTAACAACTGACTGTCCTGTTTCCAGAGGCTGTTCTACGCCTTCTTCTTTCCCAGTTGGTAGGAAATGTCCTGCCAAAATTTCTTTCTCTAGGGGAAGAAGATTTTATCCATCTTCTGCCCATAATACAGATGTTCCCAAACAGGGGAAACATCACCCTGGTCTGAAGAATCCACAACCTCAGCAGGGTGAACAAACCCAGCAGTCGCAGGGTTTCAAATAGATCATCATTGCCCCTCTTGGTTGGTGGTTAGAGTAGCAGTCTGCTTCTTTTCATTTGCAGTATCTGCACTAAATTTATTCTAACCTTCCTAGATATCTCTTCATGAGACATCTTTTCTTTAACTTTAAGAGTCTTTATGATGATCATGCCCATACTTAACAGGGTTTTCCTTTTCCTCTTGGAGGAAAGAGAACTAACAACTATTCATAGACAGTTGTTTTCCCTGTACTGGCATGTATCATCTCACCTGTCAGACTTCCTCCATAGTCAGTCTCTTTTAACTCTGTCTTACTTCCCTCTTACTATAACATTTGGTTTGTAAGAGGGACCCCTTTTACACTGGTAAGCCCCTATGGTCCTCTACCTGTTCTACCGGGGGGTTCTCCCTTCCGGAGTTGTCTCCCCCCCCCCCTTGTTACCTTGGGGCAGCCCATCAGACAATAGGAAATCCTACCAGGTCTGTTGTTTCTTTTTCCCAATCTGAAAGAGGGAGAGGGAAAAGAAATTTTCTCTGCTGCCTTGGTACGTTGCTGCAGATACAGCAATTCCTAGTGGTTAAGTCACTGGTTCTGTCCACCACACAACCAGGGATTCTCCTCCACTAGCAATCCTTCTAGCCTCAGTGCTAAGTCCCAAACAGGTTATCAACCTCGTTTGGGACACCCTCTTATCACAGCCTGGTTGGTTAACTTCTATTCTTCACCCCCTTGTCCTTGGCAGAATACTTTGTTACCTGCTGGCTTTCCACAGCCAGTGGTTCTTCTAACCAACCTGCAGCATGCTCTCTGCAACTCTACAGAGTAGCTTTGCACTATGGGTCCTTGCTAGAGAGCATTAGTATCTTGCCTAGCAGATAACCCCAGATGGTTAAAAGGGGGTTACCCCAGTCATGTTTCCATGACTGGTAGGTATTTCCTACCCTTACCATCTCATCTTAAATCTCTTTTGAGACATCAGTCTCAGGCCTTTCATTACGTGAAAACCTAAAGAAGGGCCAATTCCCTGGCTTGGCCCATATCTACTTTGGTCTTCTCGTCAGAGATAATTTTCTTCAATGGCAGCTAGAGGACGCCCATTACCCCTCTTGCCCTCATAGGCAAGTCAATAGGGTATCTTCCTCCAGTGGCGTCCTCTATCCATTCTCCATATGGCAATTCTGGAGAAATCTGGACTTCCTGCCTACAGTCTGAAGTTATCCTCTGCCTTTTTCACATAGGCCATCCTGGTTATTCAAGAGCTCAAATTCTGAAAAGAATCCAGACTTCTTCTTGTCAGGGAGACCTCTCCTCTGACTCTGCCAATCATAACCCCAAAGACTATCACACCCTTGAACACCTGGGGAACATTCAACACCCCATCCACGGAGCAATTCTCCCACATCATCTCAGCAATCAAGACAAGTACTGCCCCCACGGATCCCTGCCCAGTGCCCTGGATCAAGGCCACCAAATCAAACTTCATCCAAACCATCCACAAGATAGTACACTCCTCCCTAACCCAAGGGCACATGCCAAATCAATTGAAGCTCGCAACAATAAGACCTATCCCCAAGAAATCCACACTTGACAAGAACAATCCAACAGCATACAGACCCATCTCCAGCATACCACTTTTAGCAAAAATAATCGAAAAAACTGTACAGCACCAACTACAAGAACACATAGACAACCACGCTCCCCTGGACAACAATCAACACAGGTTCCGCCCCAACCACAGGGTAGAAACTCTTCTGATATACCTCTTTTGACAGCGTCCTCTGCATCATAGACAACACCAAGAAAGACATACTCATGATATTCATTGACATCTCATCTGCATTTGACACAGTTAACCACAAGACTCTATTGGATAGACTACAGAACATCGGTCTACACCAGGGGTCTCAAACACGCGGCCCGCGAGACAACTTTGTGCGGCCCGCAACGGCGGAAAACCAAAAATCCCCCAAAACCCTGGCTTCTGCTGCTGCCGTTGCCGCCGTGGCAGCAGCAGAATCAATTGTCAAATTAAAAAAAAAACCTGACTTCTGCTGCTCAAGCAGCTGTCCTGCGGCCCCTTTCCCTCTGCCCGGAGATCCGACTCTGCTCTCAGCGGCGTGCTTTTCAAGCCGCGAAGAGAGTATTCCCCTCTCGCGTGGCTTGAAAAACCGCGCGAGAGGGGAATACTCTCGTCGCGGCTTGAAAAGCACGCCGCTGATAGAGCAGAGTCGGATCTCCGGGCAGAGGGAAAGGGGCCGCAGGACAGCTGCTTGAGCAGCAGAAGTCAGTTTTTTTTTAAAAATTTGACAATTGATTCTGCTGCTGCCACGGCGGCAACGGCAGCAGCAGAAGCCAGGGTTTTGGGGTTTTTTTGTTGGACGGTAATGAGCTATGGAGGGGCTGACTGAACTGGAAGTGGGCTATTGGCAGAGGGGGGAGGGGGGTTATGACTGGTAATGGGCTGGGGGGGGTTATAACTGGTAATGGGCTATGGTGGGGGCTAGGACTGGAAATGGGCAGATGGGGGTTAGGACTGGAAGTGGGCTATTGGCAGGGGGGGTAATGACTGGTAATGGGCTGGGGGGGGGGTTATAACTAGTAATGGGCTATGGTGGGGGCTAGGACTGGAAATGGGCAGATGGGGGTTAGGACTGGAAGTGGGCTATTGGCAGGGGGGGGTTATGACTGGTAATGGGCTATGGTGGGGGCTAGGACTGAAAATGGGGTGATGGGGGTTAGGACTGGAGGTGGGCTGATTGGGGGGTTAGGACTGGTAATGGCCTATGAGGGGAGGTAAGACTGAAAATGGGGTGATGGGGGATACGACTGCAAGTGGGCTATGGGGGGGGTAAGACTGAAAATGGGGTGATGGGGGGGTAAGACTGGAAGTGCGCTATGGGGAGGTTAGGACTGGTTATGGGCTATGGGGGGTCTAGGACTGGTAATGGGCTGGGGGGGTTGCTAGGACTGGAAATGGGCTGAGTGGAAGGGGGGCTTGAACTGCAAATGGCTGATGGGGAGGGGGGCTTGGAATGGAAATGGGCTGTGAGGGGAGGGAGCTAGGATTGGAAATGGGCTGATGGGGCGCTAGGATTGGAAATGGGCTGATGGTGAGGCTAGGATAGGACTGGAAATGGACTGATGCAGGGACTAGAAAGGAGCAGATGCTGGGTGGGGCTGGAACTAGAAGGGAGCTGATGTTGGGGGAGGATTAGAATGGGATGGAGCTGGGAAAGTGAAATGGAGAGGGGAAAAATATTTTGTCTGGAAGAGAAGACAAATCTACAATTGGCCAGGTATTGGGAGAGTAAGTGGGGATTGAGGATGGAGGGGTAAAATTTGAGTGGATGAAATAGGAATGAGGAAAGAGCAAAAGGAGAAAGATTAGTATGTTAAAGCAGATGTAGAGAGAGAGAATGGAAAAAAACTAGAAGAGAGAAGAAAGGACAAATGGACAGCAGACGATGGAGATAGCAGAAGACACGAAGAAACCAGAAGTGGCTGGAGCAATTGCAACTGAAAAAAAATGCACAAAAGGTAGAAAAATATCTCTCTGAGAGAGAGCGTATGAAAAGAGGGAAAATCAGTTATTTTCCCCAGAGAAAGGAACCAAATCCAGGAGTTTAGGGGTTAAAACTCTTGGTTCAGAAAAAAACTCCCTGCAGAAAGTTTGTAGTGAAGAGACACGCCCTAGTTCCATAGTTACCAGCCCTGCTCACGAGGGACAGCTGGGGGAGGGGCTAGGAGGCAGAAAGGGAAATCACAGATATAAACGGCAGGAACTTGGAGAGAAGGAGTGCCGGGAGAGCCTGGGGAGAGAGTGCCTGGGGAGGAAGTACATTGGAAGGAAGTGCACAGAGAGGAGGTGCCTTGGAAGACTGACTTCCAGAGAAGGTGAAACTTCTATTGAGAGAGGAAGGACAAGGGGGAGTCCTAGTTCTGATTCTGGTGCCAGTTGGAATGGACCAGAGGCTCCCAGAAGGGGAGGAGGCCCTAGGAGCTTCAGAGAACTAGCCAAGGAGGGAACACGGAGAGTGAGGGGAACTTCACCAGAAACCTCTTGGAGGAAGGCAAGGCCAGCCAGAGGTATTGAAGTTAGCCCCGTGACCTGTAAGAGAGACAGGAGAACTCCGTTTAGAAGGAAAGCTTACCCAGGGGAAATTGCAAGCCATGTGAGTAGCAGAAACCATTCTCCTGAAATTTATATGGAAACCGAGCCTTCAGCAGTAAAGCCTGCCAGAAGCTTACTTCCACAAAGTAAGGTGAGCAGTTTTAAATCTGATACGAATCTCCTGAAAGTTAAGAAACCTCCTAAATGTAATAGCACTCCTCAGAAGAGAGAAGAGTCTGCATTAAGCAGAGTGTTACAAATCCTAGAGAGGTTAAAGCAGGATAATTCTGAGATTGAATCCAATGCTTCTCAAATAGAGTCAGATGTGGAAAGCATGGACTTAGAAGCCCCTATGATAAAGGACGTGAGCTCAGACCTGGAAATGGATTGCTCTCTAGTTTATACAAAATAAGTGAAAGCTAGAAGGTTTCTAGAGACTCTCAAAACCTGGCAGCTGCTTTCAGAAAGAGCACGGCTGAGCAGAATATACACATGAGGTTGCTGAGATTCTAAGCTTTGACTGTGTGTTTAAAGGACTGTTGGCTAATAAGTATAAAGTTTGCAATACAGCAGATAGAGAAACCCAATGATTGTGAGAAGAAGGAAACAGTCTGCATTAGAAGTTTGTGCATTACTGGAGAGTTGCAAACTGTTCCTGTTTTAAAAGCCACGTTGGAAGCTGGTTTTTGTCTGCACAAGAGTTTCACTACTGTTCTTGTATGAAGAAATACTTTCTGTTGATTTGATTGGCAAGCTGAATGTAGAAGCACTTTACTTTGTTGGTTACTCTGGGAAAAACACCTGCAACTTATGCTTTGATATTTTGAACTATAAATAAGCAGTTCATTTGGCTGGAGAAAAAAAATAAAAATCTTGCGAGCCTATAATCCTTCTCGGCTGAGTCATTGCAACCACACAACTACAAAATTATAGGCAATCATCAAGGGAAAACATATTAAAGTTTGCGTCTCCAGCCCCTAGGCGACAGCCTGGCCGCCAGGGGGCGTGACATTGGC
This sequence comes from Ichthyophis bannanicus, assembly GCA_033557465.1. Lineage (NCBI taxonomy): Eukaryota > Metazoa > Chordata > Amphibia > Gymnophiona > Ichthyophiidae > Ichthyophis > Ichthyophis bannanicus. The sequence continues at coordinate 783,430,134 of CM066035.1, forward strand.
GTAGTTGTTGGATTTTTTCCGCAAGCCTATATCCAGACGTAAGGAGGGCGTGGAAGGAGTCCAGAGAGGCCAAGGAGGAATTACAGCAACCCTGGGACCAGACCTCCAGTGGAAGGAAGGACCGGAGCAGTGTTTCCAGAGGGTGCCTACCTCGCTGAGCCTGAGTCAACCCGTTCGGCAGGTAATCCGTAGATAAACTGGGTTATTTTGGGATTGCCTGCCAGGGTGGGATACTGTAGTCCTCATAAGTATTAGAAAACAGCCTGTGTGTGGAAGAGCCGCACTTGGTGTGTGTTTGTGTTTTTGTTTTTCAGCATCACCGGGAAGATGGTGCAGCCCAATCTGTTCAGCTGGGTGGCAGACCGCTTCAGGGAGCAGCAGGAAGAGGCCGCTAAAGCTCAGGAGCGCGTAGCCAGCATGATGAGAGACCAGCAGCAACCGCTCCTATCCATGATGGCTGACTGGTTAGGGGAGCAAAGGAAGACCTCTGACGCTCTGAGGAGTATGACCGGTTCCTTAGGAGCCTCACAGGGACTGGGACTACCTGGGAAGGGTATTTTTTCCTTTAGCCCTCTAACCAAGGATGATAATGTGGATGACTACATGGAAGTTTTTGAGAGGGTGGCTCAACTAAGCGGTTGGCATGAAGATCAATGGGCAGTCCGCCTCGCAGCCTCACTCACGGGTGAAGCTTTAGCTGCCTATCGTGCGATGCCCAATGATCTAGCCTCCTCTTATGTTGAAGTTAAGAATGCCATTAGGGATAGAATGGGTCTTACCCCCATGGTTTATAGACGCCAGTTGAGAGCGTGTAAGTTAAAATCAGGGGAAACGCCACGAGCTTTATGCCAACACATACAAAGCCTAGTTTCGAAGTGGTTGGAACCACAAGGTAAATCTATTGATTCTCTCCTGGATTGCATAATTTTGGAGCAGTTTGTAGAAGCTGTTCCTACTGAATTAAAATCTTTCCTGATCCTCCAGGACTGTAAAACCTCCAGAGAAGCAACCTCACTGGCGGAACGTTTTCTTGAGGCCAGGTTGGTCAGCCAGATTAAGGTGGAGGTTGGAAAAATTCCTGAGCGTGGAGCTTCAGGAAAGATAGGGAACACTTTATCAGGGTATATCCTAGGAGTAAAGCCCAGAAAGAAATTTACGTATGCTCAGGGTAAATGTTTTATTTGTGGGGAAGAGGGACACTTTAGTCGGAATTGCAAGGCCAGGACAGCGCTGGTATCCACCCATTGCAAGGACGATGGGGAAGGATTCTTGCTGACTGTGGAGGTCGAAGGCATTCCCACAGAAGCTCTTTTAGACTCAGGTGCGGAGCAGTCCATGATATCAGCTAAGCTGTGGACTGATATACCAGCATGTAGTGGTCAGGCCCCAACCCAAGCTGAGCATTCTATTAAGATAAGATGCATCCATGGTGCCACATCAGCATACCCTTTAACCAAGGTGAAAGTGAAGGGCTTAGGTTTAGAGCGAGAAATGGTAGTCGCTATAGTCCCTAAGCTCCCTCACCCCTTAGTACTTGGGAAAGACTGGCCCCAATTCAGGCGAGGCCTAGTGAAGAGCATTCAGCCGAGGACAGGTCTGGTGTCCACCAGGGCCAATGCCAACCCAGAAATAGATGTCCCGGACCCAGAGGAAGAACCCCTACATGACTTGCCATCTCATGAGGAGTTAATCACAGCCCCTCCTAGCAGACCTAAAAAGGGGACTGCTGATAAGAAAAGGGGTAAGCAGGTCAGGAAGCAGAATAGAGCGGAACTGTTAGCAGGGCAGGAATTGCCTTGGGCACCTGCAGATTTAGTAGATAAGTTTCCTACGTTTCCCGAAGAACAACGAGCTGACCCAGCCCTATCAAGAGCTTTTACCTACACTAATATAGAGACGAGAACCCTACCCCGGTTCTTTCTGGATGAAGGCCTATTATATCGGAAGAGCATAGACCCCCAATTAGGACAGTCTCGGAAACAGTTAGTGGTCCCAACCACCTTTAAGAATTTGGTTTTGAAAGTAGCCCATGACCACCCGGTAGGGGGGCATAAAGGCGTCCACAGTACACTAGACCAAATTTTAACTCGTTTCTATTGGCTGGGAGTTTTTAGGGAAACTTCAAGGTTCTGTGAGTCCTGTCCGCAATGTCAAAGGGTTACCTCGTCCCATCCACAGAAAGTGCCATTGGTTTCGGTACCTCTTATATCCAAACCTGTGTATAAGTTGGCTATGGATATCGTAGGCCCTTTGAAGAGGACGCCCCGGGGATTTCAGTACATCCTGGTCATAATTGATCAAGCTACCCATTTCCCGTGGGCAATCCCCTTACGAAATACATCCGCTAGAACCATTGCAGGGGAAATAGTGAGGCTATTTTGTGAAATTGGTTTTCCTCGAGAGATATTGACAGATAGAGGCAGTAATTTCCTCTCTAAATATCTTGCGCAGGTATGGGATGCCTTTGGCATTTGCCATGTGAAAACAGCCGCCTACCACCCTCAATCCAGTGGATTAGTCGAGAGGCTAAATCAAACAATAAAAAGAATGTTGAGGAGGAGCCTAGGGGGTGATATATCAGACTGGGACATAATGCTCCCGTTCGTATTGTACGCGTGCCGCGAACGCAAGCAGTCTTCTACAGGGGTTTCCCCCTACGAGTTGATGTATGGGAGACCTCCTAGGGGGGTGCTGGACATACTGCGGGAACAATGGTTGGAGCCAGCCCTTGAAGAAGTAGAAGTCCCCAACTTTTTAAGGGATTTGAGAGGACGCTTACAGCGTACCACTCAGCTGGCATAAGCGAATATGACCACCAGTCAGAATCGACAGAAAAAAACGTTATGACCTGAGGGCCCGACCCCGTCAATTGGAAATCGGGGAAAAAGTGCTCGTAATGATAGAGGGGTCCAGCCCAAAGTTTGAGACCAAATGGAAGGGTCCTTTTAGGGTTGTCAAACGGGTGGGACCAGTCTCCTATGTAGTAGAGACGAGGAAAGGAAGACAGCAGACTTTCCATATAAATTTATTGCGCCCATGGCATGACCGGGTGGTGGTAGCCCGATTAGCTGAAATCAAACCCGATCCGAATAACGGTCAGTCAGATCAAGACCCCCTGTTGAGGATTCCGTGCTGTGCCGACAGTTGTCTGCCCACCCGGAATATCTTAAGGGGGGATCGAGCGTACGAAAAGAGGGAAAAATCAGTCATTTTCCCCAGAGAAAGGAACCAAATCCAGGAGTTTAGGGGTTAAAACTCTTGGTTCAGAAAAAGCTCCCTGCAGAAAGTTTGTAGTGAAGAGACACGCCCTAGCTCCATAGTTACCAGTCCTGCTCACGAGGGACAGCTGGGGGAGGGGCTAGGAGGCAGAAAGGGAAATCACAGATATAAACGGCAGGAACTTGGAGAGAAGGAGTGCCGGGAGAGCCTGGGGAGAGAGTGCCTGGGGAGGAAGTGCATTGGAAGGAAGTGCACAGAGAGGAGGTGCCTTGGAAGACTGACTTCCAGAGAAGGTGAAACTTCTATTGAGAGAGGAAGGACAAGGGGGAGTCCTAGTTCTGATTCTGGTGCCAGTTGGAATGGACCAGAGGCTCCCAGAAGGGGAGGAGGCCCTAGGAGCTTCAGAGAACTAGCCAAGGAGGGAACACGGAGAGTGAGGGGAACTTCACCAGAAACCTCTTGGAGGAAGGCAAGGCCACCCAGAGGTATTGAAGTTAGCCCCGTGACCTGTAAGAGAGACAGGAGAACTCCGTTTAGAAGGAAAGCTTACCCAGGGGAAATTGCAAGCCATGTGAGTAGCAGAAACCATTCTCCTGAAATTTATATGGAAACCGAGGCTTCAGCAGTAAAGCCTGCCAGAAGCTTACTTCCACAAAGTAAGGTGAGCAGTTTTAAATCTGATACGAATCTCCTGAAAGTTAAGAAACCTCCTAAATGTAATAGCACTCCTCAGAAGAGAGAAGAGTCTGCATTAAGCAGAGTGTTACAAATCCTAGAGAGGTTAAAGCAGGATAATTCTGAGATTGAATCCAATGCTTCTCAAATAGAGTCAGATGTGGAAAGCATGGACTTAGAAGCCCCTATGATAAAGGACGTGAGCTCAGACCTGGAAATGGATTGCTCTCTAGTTTATACAAAATAAGTGAAAGCTAGAAGGTTTCTAGAGACTCTAAAAACCTGGCAGCTGCTTTCAGAAAGAGCACGGCTGAGCAGAATATGCACATGAGGTTGCTGAGATTCTAAGCTTTGACTGTGTGTTTAAAGGACTGTTGGCTAATAAGTATAAAGTTTGCAATACAGCAGATAGAGAAACCCAATGATTGTGAGAAGAAGGAAACAGTCTGCATTAGAAGTTTGTGCATTACTGGAGAGTTGCAAACTGTTCCTGTTTTAAAAGCCACGTTGGAAGCTGGTTTTTGTCTGCACAAGAGTTTCACTACTGTTCTTGTATGAAGAAATACTTTCTGTTGATTTGATTGGCAAGCTGAATGTAGAAGCACTTTACTTTGTTGGTTACTCTGTGAAAAACACCCGCAACTTATGTTTTGATATTTTGAACTATAAATAAGCAGTTCATTTGGCTGGAGAAAAAAAATAAAAATTCTGCGAGCCTATAATCCTTCTCGGCTGAGTCATTTCAACTACACAACTACAAAATTTATAGGCAATCATTAAGGGAAAACATATTAAAGTTCGCGTCTCCAGCCCTTAGGCAACAGCCTGGCCGCCAGGGGGCGTGACAATATGTATCCATATACTCATCTATCTGTTCTGTTAGGTTCAGATATCCTTATATTCCTCTATGATCCTGACAGATGGGCACTACCCCTATCATTGCTATACCAGCATATTTAGGGGGCGACACTTATAACCACTTCCTGTGGTAATTAACACAATTTTCCCTACCATATAGGTTGGGTACTCCTGAAGCTCTCCATGTACCTTTTTTCTTACTAATTGACCCCATTTAGGAAAGACATTGCGGAGCTTCAGTTAATCCAAAACTTAGGGCTCCTGAGTCTGTCCTTACTTTCTTATCAGATACAAGGGTCTCCATACCCTTTCTCCCCTACATGGACTGATTCCATCCCCAGTCAAGTTAGGTCAGACTCATTTTTTCTTTTGGTCCTAAGTTTGTACTGTTTTTGGACCAAAACAGCTTAAGCTTTCTTTAATACTACCTTCTGCGTCTCCGCTGAAGCTCTATCTCTTATACTACCCCAGTTTTTCTCCTGGGGCTATTTCTCACGCTAAAGGGTTCTGACCTCCACTTGTTTTTTCTACTTTTATTACCTCTACTTCTCAGTGAGGTACCCCTTGAGCACATTCACTGGCTCTTCTAACAGATCCATATGTACCGCAGTGGACTTGTGCAATGCCAACAAAGGAGGCCCAGATTACAATATTTTACTACAAAATGCCCTCTATACAGGGTCTTCCCCTTTAGAAACCCTGTTCTAGCCAGCTGTTCCACAGCTCCTCTTCTGTATTCAACTCCTACCCTCCATCCCCAGGATGCCTGAAGTCTTAGCAATAGCATGGCTCGTTCTACACTTGCAACATGCTAGGACTCCCTCTGGGCATCTGAGCTTGGGAGTCCCCATATGTGAAGACTCATTCCTGCTTGTTCCTGGAGATAGCACAGTTACTTACCTGTAACAGGTGATCTCTGGGAACAGCAGGAATAAGTCTTCACAACCCACCCACCTCCCCTAGGAGTTGCTTTTTCTCTATCCTCTATCTTTCCCTTCCTTGCTCTCTCTATTTGTCTCAGCTTTCAAACTTAACTGAGGAGAGACAGTTGGGAAGATGGGAAGGCAGCACACAGGCGTGTTGGGATGCTTCCAAAGGCTTTCTGATTGGACGCTGGGAAGCGTTCCCGCGCAGACTCCGTCGGTACCGACGTACCCATATGTGAAGACTTATTCCTGCTGTTCCCAGAGATCACCTGTTAAAGGTAAGTAACTGTGCTTTATTTATGGGGTGAATATTCCACCCACAGATATGCTTGGTAACACCATCCAGATAACTTCTCCAGGGTTTATTCAACATAAATAAGGCAACTGAAAAGCTTATGCAAATAAGTATCAAAGTCCTTTATGGAACAGAAAGGCTTTCTTACAGCCACTGCTAATAAACTCCTTAGCAGTGCTGAGGTAGAAATAAATCAAAGAGGAAAATTTCTTTATACAAAAACATAGCTCACTTTCTCCATACAGAAAAGAACTTTTAAACCCCACGTGTGTACGGTTTGTGCTGGGCTCTCCTCCACCAACAGATGAGAATTAACTGCAATCAGTAACTTGATTTCAGCACACGTGCAAACTTTCCCAAAAGCTTTTTCCTTTTCAACAAAACTTTATGGGAAGCCAATACTTAGAATGTTTCCTTTTGATGTTTGCTCTTATATTTAGGATTTTCCTAAAATAACAACCTACTCAAAGAACAGTCCATATAAACATCCTCTGCATCAGATATTAAACCTTGCTTCTGAAATTGCATAGATTCAGTTTCTCCGTCTGACTCAGAGGGCTTTAGGAACTGACCTCTATACGGAGAGAAACTGTTTCCCTGCTGTTTGCATTGCTCAAAGCTAGAGAAACGTTCACAGTTCATACCTGAATCCAGGCAAGTGTCAGGCTGCTTCTTCTGGTATTCTGGCCAGTATGCAATAGAGCTTCTGTGTACTGTCCTCCAGTTGGTATCTCTGGACCTCAGGATCTTTTCTCCAGACGTCCTCCAAGAGGTATTTGGGCTCCTTTCCTCCTTAGCTGCAATAGACCTCTTCCTAGTGTTGCTTGAGGGTCCCCTGGCTGTGGCTCTCCAGACCTCTGGCTTTCTCCAGTCCTCTGAAGGTTCTTTCCCCCAGGTATCTCTCCAGGCATACATACTGCTCTGAGCTCCTCTGTTGGACCGTCTGCTTCCTTGTCCTTGTTCCTTCAGGTTCCGGTTCTTCTTCCTTCTGTTCTGGTTCTCGCCCCCTCTGTTCTTCTGATTCCCCTTCTCTGTCTGTCTTCCTGAAGATTCCCCTTTAGTTTTAAAGGGCTTAGATTGCAACTCCTCCCTTGCATTCTTCAGGTGTTGTGGATAAAGGTTTCTCCTAGAGGCTTTTTGATTAGGGATGACATAATGCTTTCTCTGATTAGACTCATGCTTTTCCACTCTAGCTCCCCTAGGGACTTTCTGCAAACTGGTGCATTCTGGAACATGTAGTCTTTTAGGGAAACAAGCTGTCTTATTTCTATAACCTGCCAGCACAGGTCCCTTGATCAGAGTAAATTCTCCTCTTTTGTCATTATTCCCTGAGCTTTGATAAGCTTCCTTATCACAATAGTCACAACAAAACAAATTGCACTTTAGTGCTGGAAGATGAGACCCACAGGTTGGAAGGCACTCAACTGGCTACTGGAGAGGAGCTGAAGACTTTTCAGAGTAAAACCAGCATTTATGATGTGCTTGGATTAAAGCCTTCAGGAGGTCTGACTGCTGATGTAGCCGCTCATGAAATGAGAGTCAGAAGCTACAAAGATGTCTTACATATTGGGACATGGAACATACGAGGCATGAACCAAGGGAAGTTGGAGGTGGTCAAGAATGAATTAGAATGTGTACAACTCGATCTGTTGGGTGTTGGTGAACTGAAATGGACTAGCATCAGGCACTTTGCATTTGATGGTCACATTGTCTACTATGCTGGAAATGAAAGACAAAGAAGAAATGATGTTGCATTTATAATTAAGAAGAAACTTGCAGGAACTGTAATGAAATACAGTGCAATCAGCGAATGCTAAATTTGTATTAGTCTACAACTAATGTCCATCAACACAGCTATAATGCAAGTATATACCCCCAACAATAGCTGCAGAAGAGGATGAAGTTAATGAGTTCTGTGAACAAGTACAAGCTGAAATCGACAGAACACACAGACAGGATATCCTGATAGTCATGGGTGACTAGAATGCAAAAGTTGGCAACAAAGAAGGCGGCAAAGTGGTTGGAAAATATGGACTTGGCAACAGAAATGAAGCTGGAGAAAGACTGATAGAATTCTGCAAGACCAACGATCTATTCATCTCAAACACCTTCTTGCACAACACAAGTGGCGACTGTACACATGAACTTCACCCAGTGGATTGTACAAAAATCAAACTGACTACATCTGTGGAAATCGAAGTTGGAAAAGCTCAATAACATCAATGAAGACAAAACCTGGAGCTGACTGTGGTACAGATCATCAGCTACTAGTTTGCAAAGTCAGGCTAAAGTTGAAAAAGATCAAGCCACTCATAAATATATCAAAATATGACCTTGAGAATATGCCACTGAAATTTAAAGACTGCCTGAAAAATTGATTTGCTGCTTTAGATACAAATGACAGAGCTCCATAAGAGTTATGGGATGTAATCAAAAAGGTTGTGTTGCAAGAAAGTGAGACGTCTCTATAAAAGATGAAAAAGCACAAACGGCCAAAATGGATGACTGAAGAAACTGAAAATTGCGCAGAAATGCAAAGAAGCTAAAGCCAGAGGAGGAAGAGAGGCAGTCACAGAACTCAACAGAGATTTCCAACATGCAGCAAGACAAGACGAGGAGAAGTACCACAATGACGCATGCAAGGAAATTAGAATCAGAAACTATTAGAGGAAGAACAAGATCAGTTTTCCTAAAGCTACGATAGTTAAAGAAAAAATTCCAGCTTCAACTTGGAATGCTACAAGATGCTCAAGGATCCATGTTGAATGATGCTGAGAAGATCAAGAAAAGTTGGAAAGAATATACAGAGTCATTTATACGATAAAGATCAAGTGGACCAACAGCCGTTTCAAGCTGTATTTTATGACCAGGAACCATTGGGGATGAAAGAAGAAGTCAAAGTAGTATTGAAAGCCTTATCAAAGAATAAAGCACCGGGCATTGATGGTATTCCCATTGAAGTATTACAGCAATCGGATGCAGCTGTTAACAGGAAATTTGGAAGACAACAGCATGGCCAACTGACTGGAAAAGATTTGTATTTTATACCAATACTGATCGGACTGCCTGTGGAATTATCACACAAACGCTTTGATTCCACATGCTAGCAAGATTCTTCTCGAGATCATTCAGCAGAGACTACAACAATACCTGGAACGAGAACTACCTGAAGTGTAAGCAGGGTTAAGGAAAGGGCGAGGAACAAGAGACATCATTGCGGATGTGAGATGGATCCTTGAAAAGAAAAGAATACCAAAAGGATATGTATATATCTTTTATCGACTACAGTAAGGCTTTTGACTATATAAACCATGAGAAACTCTGGGCCACATTTAAGAAGCATGGGTATACCAGAACACCTGATCGTTCTCTTGCACAACCTTTACGTTGAACAAGAAGCAACGGTTTGTATGGAACAAGGCGAAACGGAATGGTTTAAAATGAGCAAAGGTATATAACAAGGCTGCATACTTTCCCCCTACCTGTTTAATTTATATGCAGAACTGTATAAAGCAGAACTGTATGAAGACAGCAGAGGTGTGAAGATTGGTGGAAGATTCATTAACAACCTTTGCTATGCTGATTGTCTTCACTTTCAGCCAGTAATGTGATGATAATCTGAAATATTTGCTTCTCATGATCAAGGAGTGGCCTAGTGGTTGTGGCAAGGTACTTCAGGCTGGAAGGTCGGGGGTTCAAATCCCACTAGAGGACAGCAAACTTGGGCCGGAAGGACTGGGGTTTCTAGTCCCACAGGTGCTCCTTGTGGTCTTGGGCAAGCCACTTAACCCTCCATAGCCCATGTTCCCTGTAAAATAGTTATCTCCAAGTTATAATGCCCTGTTCAATGTAATTTCAGTTTGTTCAATGTAAACCGCACTGATGCAGAATAGCGCAGTATATAAGAGAATGTAAATAAATAAATAAATAAGGAACATAGTCTTAAAATGGGCCTGCACCTTAATGTAAAGAAGACAAAGATCCCGACAACTGGCAAAATCAATAAGTTCATCATTGATGGAGAAGAAATTGAAACAATGGACAACTTTTAACCTACTTGGATCAACTATCAATAAAGAAACAACAAGCAGTTAAGAAATCAGATGACACATTGCTCTTGGCAGAATGGTTTTCAAGGACCTATACAAGATTCTCAAGAGCAGAGATGTCTCTCTCCATACAAAGTTTCAACTTGTTCAAGCCATGGTATTTTCAATAACGTCATGGATGTGAAATTTGGACAGGAAGAAAATTGATGCCTTTGAATTATGGTGCTAGCAACAAATACTGTGTATCCCATGGACTACCCGAAGAACAAACCAGTCAGTACTAGAGGAGATGAAACCTAAGCTTTCCTAAGAAGCTCAGATGACAAGACTTCGACTTTCATAGTTTGGACACATCATGCAAAGAGAAAGATCTTTAGAGAGAGACATCATGCTTGGCAAGGTAGAAAGTCAACGCAAAAGAGGAGGGCCAGCAATGAGATAGATCGATACAATAACAACAGCTATGGGTGCCCCTCTGTCAACAATGAGCTGCCTGACTGAAGACCAAACAGTTTAGGACAACTATCCAGAGGGTCACCATGAGTCTATATTGACTCGACGGTACTTAACAACAACATATTATAGTTTTACTCTATCACTGGAATGATTGGTCTGTTGTGAAAGAGGACTGTCAGGAGTGAGCTTAAAGATGCAACAGAGGTATGAAGTTGTCTCCACATATAGTGCCTTGAGAAATACCTCTGTCCTGCCCTTCAGGAACCAGAGCTTAAACATATGTAGCCCTCAGGAGCTGTGTCAAAGACCAGCCACAGGGAAGGGAGATCTTGCCACCCAGAAAGGGGCTGCAACTAGCAGTAACCCCAAGAGAGTCTTGTTGCCCCTAGGAAGTGCCCTATTACAGAAATTGGGATCCAGGGACCAGAGAGTAAAAAGGAACTGAAAAGGACTAAATCTCTGAGTATGTAATGCACCCCCCCCCCCGAGAGCAGGATGATTACTTATTTGAAACTGGGAGATCAACCCAAATTTCCTCCACCGTGTGGCTGTACCATGCAGAGATTTGATCACAGTGAGAAAAGAGTGAAATGCCTTGTTTTGAGGAGTTGCAGCTAGTGAAAGAGCAACTGGATGAAGAGGGGAGGGCATTTGAGAGAGAGAGATTGGATGACGCCACGAGGTTGGGGTTATGAGAGCTAGAGAGACTGGGAAAAGGATTGTGGGGGGCTTATGAGGAACTGGGGTAAGCCATGAAGGAGGTCATGAGAGAGGGAGGGACATGCTCACGCACAAACACACACACAGCCCTGATGCAAACACACGTAGCCCCGACACACAAACATGTACAGCACAAGACACATGTTCCCCCCAACACTCCCCATGACCCCCCCCGAATATGTACACACACACACACACACACACGCATGCATCATCTGACAAACTGACACACTTTGTTCGTTCTCCAGGTCTACCTGAAGCTGGGTATGAGAGAGAGACTGGGTGAAGCCTGGGGGGGTATGAGAGAGAGAGAAAGACTGGGTGGAGCCTGGGGGGGTATGAGAGAGAGACTGGGTGGAGCCTGGGGGGTGTATGAGAGAGAGACTGGGTGGAGCCTGGGGGGTATGAGAGAGAGAGAGAGACTGGGTGGAGCCTGGGGGGTATGAGAGAGAGAGAGAGAGACTGGGTGGAGCCTGGGGGGGGTATGAGAGAGAGACTGGGTAAAGCCTGGGGGGTTATGAGAGAGAGACTGGGTGGAGCCTGGGGGGTTATGAGAGAGAGACTGGGTGTAGCCTGGGGGGGGGGTATGAGAGAGAGAGACTGGGTAGAGCCTGGGGGGGGGTATGAGAGAGAGAGAGAGACTGGGTAGAGCCTGGGGGGATATGAAAAAGAGAGAGAGAGAGACTGGGTAGAGCCTGGGGGGATATGAAAAAGAGAGAGAGAGACTGGGTAGAGCCTGGGGGGATATGAAAAAGAGAGCGAGAGACTAAGTGGAGCTTGGGGGTATGAGAGAAAAAGAGAGACTGAATAGAACCTGAAGCTATAAGAGAGAGCAAGACTGGCAGAAGCCTGGGGGAAGGTCATGAGAGAGAGAGACTGGGGGAAGCCTTGGAGGGAGTCATGAGACAAACACACACGCATGCATCCTCAAAACACATGCACACACACACATCTTCAAAACAAATGCATGCATGCACCCTCAATACATATACACATGCACACACCCTCAAAACACACACACACACACACACACACACACATGAACTCCCCATATGCCTGATTCTCAAATGGGGGGAAAACACAGTTGTGTCACACTGCAACTGTACACATTTCAACTTGCTTTTTAAAAAATGAAAGATAATTCACCTGAGGGAGAGCGTGATGGAGAAGGAGGGCTGATAGCATGGTTCACAGACAGATTAGATTGAGGATTCTAGTTGGTGACATTGTTTTTTAGAGAAGAACAGTGATAGTGACACAGGCACAGAAAATGTCAAAAGGATTTCTCATAGGCTGGAGGAGGGCTCTGGATACACAAACTGTTGGATGACGTCACCATTAAGTGTGTCTGCATTGCCCTGCTTGTCTATGGAGAAAAACGCTTTAGTACATTTTGTTCATAAAATTATGATGCCCTTACAACCCTATCACCAGAGGTACAACTGCATCAGGTTTCCAAAAAGGCTAGATTACTCTACACGGAGGGGCCATAGTTGTAACCCTAATATGAATACATGCTGGTTAGATATGTTGGACAACAGCTCACTAATTTTTGGGGGCCCTGTGGTTTATTACAAAACTTGGTAGTAAGATATGAGCAGGGACTTTTAGCCCCTACTATTCAGTGGCGGTGGCTAGCTGTAGTAAAGCAGCTAGCCATCACCGCTGAACTTTAAGAACCAGATATTGAGTGCTGGGACCAGATCCCTGTCAGCCGGATAGCGGCAAAGCTAACCTGACAGCAGTGATGTTCAGCTACTGCCCAGTTAGCTTCAGTAGTGAAAGTTAGACCACCCTTTAAGGTGCCTACCTTTCACCACTGAAGCTAACCAGGCAACTGAATATCGCTACTGCCCAGTTATCACTCCATGCTAGCCGGTGAATATCCCAGTCTGCTAACCACGTTAATTGCTTTCAGTATCCTTTTAGATTTAAATATTGGCAGTGGCATAAATTCTGTCCAACCTGTGCAGGAAGAGGGCCCAGACGGCATCGGTAAAGGCAGAGCAACAGACTTATTTTAAAACGCTTGCCACACTGCCTCCACTCTTCTTTTAAGTCTTGAGGCCCACAGCCATCATCTCCCTGGCTGCTGCATCACGAGACTTTGGCCTGGCAGAGGCTGGAAGGCGATGGCTGCAGGCTTCAAAAATGAAAAGAAGAATGGAGGCAGTACACCAAACATTTTAAAGTAAGTTTGCCTGTGCAGAGGGGGGCACATCTCCGCCACAGCAACAGTGGGGGCCCCTCAGTAGAAACTTACGCCACTGAGTATGGGACTTGTAAGAACCAAAAGCAAGATGACCAGGTCTAAAATGACCTGTTGAAGGAAGCATATGAAGTCCAACACTGTAACAGAATTTAAACATGCTTGGACAGAAATTGATATATTGTGTAAAGATGTGGTGGGGGATGGAGATATTGGTTTAAGTATGGGAATTTGTCGGGCTGATATTCAAAGCCCTTAGCTGGTCAGCTGGCTAAGGGGACAGACTGTGATAGTCAACGGCACTATTGTGCCGCTGAACATATCCACACATTGCCCTGGCACTATTAGGTTAGTGCTACAGGGGTTAACCGGGTTAAGTATCAGCACTTAGCCGGTTAGCATGATTTTCAGCAGCCCCCATCTGACAACATAGACTGCATGAACAGCAGGTCTTCATTGCAATGCAGAGAAATGTCAGCTGAAAATCACGCTAACCTGGTAAGGACCAGCACTTACCCAGTTAATGCCGCTTAGCCCCAGATATTCGGCAGCAGCTCCTATCCAGAACTGTCGCTAAATAGCCCGCCAATATTTAAGATCTGCGGCTGACCACCTTGGCATTTGAATATCAGCAGTTTGGAAAACTGGGTTCTTTATGATTATCTACCCAAAGTTGTAAAGAACCAGAGAGGAAGACAACCAGGCAGACAAGGTGGGTCAGTTGGTCTTTATCCGTCATCCGTTAGTCTGATAAGGTTTCATCGCAGTGATTTCATTGTGCTATACTGTAGTCTTTTATACAAGACTGCTGTTCATCTAAAGTGAGAAAGGCTTCAGACTATAATTCCATCAAACAAGAAATGATATAGGAAGATTTTGTGATTTGAATGTTCTGATTCTCATGACATTTATCCAGCATCTTGAATTTCCAGCAATTAGCAGATTTTCTCTGCATTTTTCTTGTTTTCCCTATTCATATTGTAGCCAACAATTGTAAACTGGATTCAAATAAACTTAAAATCTGCAAACACATTGCTGTTTATTTTCTTCTACAGTTTTCTGTTACAGATCCATCAGAAAGGTAACTTGAATTCTTTTTTACCCTGAAATCCTTTCCCTTTTTCCTGAGAGCTGTTGTTAAAATATGAACATAAAATGTCTAGTTATTATATTGGATTTCAAAAAATCACATTGGATTACCTTGAGCTGTGTGTACGAGGGTTGCTCAGAAAGTTTGCCCCACATGTTTTTTCTCAGTCCAGAATGAAGATAGAGGTGTGAAATTGAAAGGGTAGTAACTTGGAACTTCAAAGGACACGTGTGTAATTTTACAGTCGTCCGACAAATAGCGAGACGGTAGTGATCCTTCAAATGGTGTCTGTGAGTGACACACGGTACAAACAACGAGCTGTAATTGAATTCTTGGTGGAGGAGAAAGAAAGTGTGAGAAACATTCACAAACGGTTGTATGCAAATTATGCGGTAGATAGGAGCACCATTGGACGATGGGGGAAGTGGTAAAACGGAACTGGAAGATCGGCCGCGGTCTGGGCGTCCTGCCTCAGCCACCAGTCCAGACAAGTTGCAGCGCGCTGATGACATCATTCGGATCCGGCACATCACGAGTCGGGGAATTGTCCGTACAGCTTTCCGTCAGTAGAGGTAGTGCAATGGCAATTATTGACTCTTTGGGATATTCAAAGGTGTGTGCAAGGCACACCGCAACAGCTTACAGTATTTTAATGCCCGCTGGCAGCTATCGCAGGGCGCTGCAACTTGTCTGGACTGGTGGCTGAGGCAGGACGCCCAGACCGCGGCCAATCTTCCAGTTCCGTTTTACCACTTCCTGAAGCCTTTACTCTCTTCACCCATCGTCTAACGGTGCTCCTATCTACTGCAGAACTTCCATACACAGCACACAACCGTTTGTGAATGTTTCTCACACTTTCTTTCTCCTCCACCAAAAATTCAATTACAGCTCGTTGTTTGTACCGTGTGTCACTCACAGATGCCATTTGAAGGATCACTACCGCCTCACTATTTGTCGGACGACTGTAAAATTACACACATGTGTCCTTGGAAGTTCCAAGTTACTACCCTTTCATTTTCACACCTCTATCTTCATTCTGGACTGAGAAAAAACATGTGGGGCATTACTTTCTGAGCAACCCTTATTTTGATGAAGGTAATATTTTATCCAGAGCTTGTAGAAGTGATTCAAGTAATCTATAAATACTGCTCTGTGTGATATGTTATTCTTTGCTTACAGAAGTGAGGTTTGCAGATAGTACCGGCCGGAATGAATCTCTGAGCAAGAGCAAATTACATGGTAAGACCGTTGTACTATTTATTCTCCTTTCCCAAGCTCTAGGGCAGGAAGGGGGGGTGATGTTTATGTAGAGAATTTAAGCTCACTTCTTGACACAGTTCTGCACAGAGCTGAAGTATTCCGAGCTGCAGTAGCAGACATCTTAGGACTGAGCAGTTGTAGTGCTGCCTAAGGCTTTTTTAATGGTCAGCTGATTTTGCAGGACTTTGGACCTAGGCTGTGTGGGTGGCCTTGTGTGTTTTGCAAGGAGACTCCTGAGGCTACCAGACTCATTACTTGTATGACAAAGATGAATAATGTACTGTATATGTACACAGAGACAGCCAAACGAGAATTTTTAAAAAGCATGCTTCTTGTGTAGGTCTGAAACGTGTGCGTGACCTGAGCAAAGTTTTACGGCTCCCGCCAACCTTTGAAGACACAGCGGTGTCCTACTATGAGCGAGTGTTCGACCACCCCTCCTATCACTTTGTCACTCTTCAGAAGAAGGAGATCTTGATTGGGTGCTGCGTATATGTGACCTGCCGCCAGCATAACTGGCCCTTGACATTGGGCACTATTTGCTCCTTGATCTACGCAGATAAGACAAACTTTGCCAGCATCTACCTCAGTCTGCTGCAGACGCTGAAGCTGGATGTTCCAGCACTAAGTCTGAAAGATTTAGTAAAGACACACTGCAAAAAGTAATCCTTTTTTGTTTTTTTGTTTCTGCTTTTGTAGAGGTGTCAGGAAGGAGTTGATAAAGCCTTAGCACTTGCTTTAGAGATTTTTTTTATTTAGTTATTCTATTTTTATCCTGTTCTCTCAAACTGCTCAGGGCAAGTTACAAATTACATACATAACGGATAACATAGTACAGACTGGCAATACCACATCATAACACATAATATCTATTCTTCATAAAACTGAAAAAAAAAGATTTAAAAAATCCCAAGGCAGTTGATTTCCAAAATCCTATAATGGCCATTATGTCTCAGGGAAAAGGTATGTTTTGATCACCTTCCGAAAATATAACAGATTGTCCATAAAACGGTAAATATTTGGTATTCCATTCCACAGTAATGGCAGAGCACGAATAAGCATTGCGACGTGCGCATTCAATATGAAAATGTTTGCAAGAGGGAATCACTAGCAAACAATCTGATTGAGACCTCAAAGTACGGACTTCTGCAATTTAATGTTCAATATAAGTTGGAAGCTGACCATAAAAATATTTAAAAGCTTAAGCATTTTAAAGATACAGTGCTTCTCAATCAGTAACAAATTTAAAGAGAAACATGATCTCTAGGCCTCAAATCAAAAATCAACCTCATTGCAGAAACTGCACAGCATTGCATGATGTTTAATTTTGAGGCTTTTTCCCACATTTCTTTAAGCATTTTATGTTTCTTCTGTGACATTTTCTATTCTGTTTATTGCACTGATTTGATTAACCAATTTTTACAAATTGCAGTTAAGTTGTCAGACCAAGAAAGCTAGTCAAGAAATGTATTAAGTTAGCCAATAAGTGTCAGTTTTTTTTGGTTTAAAGGCACATTTTTAAAAGGCCGTTTTTGAGCTATCAGGCACGCTCATCTCAGAACATCCCAAATTCTGTAGGAGGGGCAGCCATACCTATTCCTCTGGTCTCCTCTTTCTCCTATCTCGCTATCTTGGCGTCACATTCGATTCCTCCTTTTCCAGATCTTCCTGCTAGACCAGTCCAGACTAGTGGGTCATTTCCCCCTGCCAGCAGATGGGAGACAGAGAAAAAAGTAAGACTATGCTGTGACATCACCACTGGCATAAAACATAGCAAAATTAGAGGGAGCCCTCAGTATTTTCTGTGCCTCAGCAGATGGTGCATTCTTCCAGAGAGGCCTACAGAGGCCTATAGCTCCTGCCCAGTCTGGTGCAGTGTAGCTTGGCCACTTTAGATCCCGGGAGGGGGGGGGGTATGACATACCCTTTTCTGGTTGATGTTACTTTGGAGCTAACTCCTGGCTAGGAGAGCCAGTGTAGCTTGGTAGGAGTGTTGGATCTTGAAGATCCTTCTCAGGGACCCTTAACTGTATTTTGGCCTTTTTTTCTTTTCTTACTTCCTTTTCTTTCTTTAAACAAACAAACAAAAAAGGTATAAAAGGTGTGAAAGTCTTCTGCAAGGCTTCATGTAACTCCTTAGCACATGGCTGATCGGGGTTCCCCCCCCCCCCCACCACTGTCCCCGCTCCCCTGTGTTCCCAGGAGACTGCAGCACTGAAGTTGCAGTGGATTGCCGCCTGAACTTCACCAGCAGCAATAGGGGGCCACTGCACACACAGTAACAATGAGTTTGCTGTGATCCGGCTTGACATCCCTGTCCTGTGCAGGCCACGTACCAGCAGGAAAAAGTGCCACTGCAAGTAACGTGAGAGTTTGCTGCAATCCTGCCAGACATCCCTGGCCTGCACAGATCACGCATCAGTGGCAAAAACGGGCTGCTGCACCTAACCGTGAGTGTTTTGCTGCGATCCCGCCTGTCCCTCCTGATGTCCCCGGCCTGTGCAGGCCGCACACCATTTTTCCTTCCTTAAGGCCTACAGTTCCTGGTCAGTTTGGAACTGGTTTCAGTGCAGCCTGGCCAGCTGAGACCCCAGGAAGTATATGAGATACCCCTCTGGTGGTTCTCCCCTTCCTGGGGCAAGTTCCTGTCTATGAGAGTTAATGTAAGTCTGTGGTGCATTAGGTTCAGTACCTATCTCATTGCCCTAATGCCTTGGCTGTAATAAGTGACGACGGTTCCCTTGTTGATTGTCTCTGCGCCACTTGCACAGCCGATCCAGGTGAGATTTTTGCCAATTCAGCGTCCTTGTTGGCGGTTCTAGCTCCCAATGCAGTTGAGGCTTCGTTGCCGCCTTCCACATCGGGGATTATCAGTGCAATTCTCCAGGTGGACTTGCCGTTCCCATGATACCGAATTTCACCATGGAATCGGCTCCTGTGGCACCATGGGACCTGCTCCTGTGACTGACAAGAAATCTTCTCTCCCTCTATTTACAGTCACAGCGCTCCCAGCCACACCAGTCACAAGTGTTTCAGCCACAGCAGCTGTCGGACCCCGCAGCAGCAGATTTTTTGCCCATCTTCCAACATGTTTGTGGGCTATCGAAGGGGGGTCAAGGCCTTGTTCCGTCTCAGCTGGGCCCATCTTCCACTGCTCCTCTGATAGTCCTTACGGGCAGTTCCCGCAAATGATCGAGAGGGCAGAACTCTGTCCGGGAAGGTCTTTGGCCCCCTTCAAAGTTCCTTATTGGTGCAAGGCAGAATATTTTGGTGATGGTGTTTCCCACGATGACTCCAGTTGAGCTGCCTCCAACATGGAGGAGGGGGAACTCTTTCAGGGGGAGGACCATAATGACTCTCAAGTGGTGCGTATTTGTCGTCGAGTGGAGATTTTCCCCCCCCCCCCCTTAATTGTCTAGATTGCCACTGTAATGCAAATTCCGGAGATCTCTGGATCGTCCCGTCCCCCTCCACTTCTGATCCTGGCATCATGGGGCTTTCTAGAGCCTTTCTTTTCCTGCTGGAGTTTCTCCTGATGTACCCCTCAAGAAGGCCCAGCGATTGGGTTGCATTTATGCCTGGTCACCGACAGTCTTGGAAAGTGGTTGCATTTTCCCAGGGTCGACATCTTGATCATGACGGACACCATCATACCACCATTCCCATAGAAGTGGAACTGCCCTTCAGGACCTGCAGGGCCGGAAGGTGGAAGGACTCTTTCAGATGGCCTTTCCTTCCTCCTCCCTAGCCCTTCAGGTGACAATGTGGGGCGACATCTGTGCACATGTCCTCCTCCACTGGGTTCAGCTCCTTCCTGAGGATGAGTATTCAGCCCATCTCGAATATCTGGCGGCCTTCTTGGTGGATGCCTTTTGTGATAAAGATAAAGATCTCTTACGCCTTTCTGCGTGGGGAGTCGCAGCAGTGACAGTAGCTCGCCAAGGGCTGTGACTCAGAAATTGTTGGTGGATGTCACATCTAAGGGGCACTTAGCCAAATTGTCCTTTAGGGACAGGCTCCTGTTTGGTGAGCTCTTGGGAAAGTTAGTCAAAGACTTCAGAGGTCAAGCCCCAGCGGCTGCTGGAGGATAAACCCAAGGATTCCTCCAAGCACTCTTCTTCTTTGACATCAGGGGAGCCAACTTCGCTGCCAAAGTTCCACGATTCTCGTCAGTATCAACAGAATAAGCAGACCACCTCCTCTTCTGGAACAAGATCTTTCAAGGAGGACGCCGGGCCTATTCACAGACTTCCATGGCAGGAAAGTCCTGTTCCTCTTGCCTCTCTTGCTGACTGTTCTGGAACTTATTCCTACCTCCTGCAGGTGGGAGACCGTCTGCAACAATTTTATTGTGAATGGGCCCGTCTGATGAATGATCACTGAGTGCTCAGCAATGTAAGACAGGGATATGTTTTAGAGTATGCTCGAAAGAGTCAACTGCAGTTTGAGAGTTTCATGGTTCCACATGGAAATGCTGCGCAGTCTGTTATCTAGACGGTCCAGAAGGATGAGTCCTCGTCTCCTTGGATTTGGCAGAGGCCTGTGTTCACATTCCCATCCGGGAGGACAGCAGCACTTTCACCAGTTTGTGATTTTGGTCTCTCGCTACCAGCTTTGTGCGATGATCTTCAGCTTGGTCACCGCCCTTTGGATGTTCTCCAAGGTGATGGGGTAATTTTGGCAAGACTGAGGCACGAGGGCATCTGCGTACACCTCTACCTGGATGATTGGCTTATCAGGGCCAGGTCTCGACCGGAAGCCATTTGGGCACTGCATTATGTGATCCAACTCCTCAAGTGGCTCGGCTGGGTGATCAACAGCAGCGAGAGCTGCCTGATGCCACCTCAGAACCTGAACTTTCTTGAGGCTCATTTTGACACCTGTGTTGGCAAAGTCTTCCTTAAGGGGAGCACAGGGCCAAGTCCCACGACCAACCTAAGGACTTTTTTGGGAACTCTACTCCTATGATTTAGGGCTACCTTCTGCTTTTGGGAACTATGGCTGCAACCCTAAAGCTGGTGTCCTCAGCACGAGCACACTTGTGTCCTCTATAGTCCCGCGAACACAGGAACCAGCCAGTCAGCAAGCCTGCTGCAGAATCCAACTTCTGCTTCCTCTCTCGTATCGGCACAGCCTCCTCTGGTGGACCTCCCCTGACAACATGTTGAGGGGGATGCCCATTGAAACTCCAGCCTGGATGCTCCTCACCACTCATGTCAATCTTTCCAGTTGTGGAGTTCATTGTCTTGACCAGATTGCATAGGGTCGGTGGTCTCCAGTGGAAACAAAATGGGCCATCCCTCGCCTAGAGGCCAGGACCATCTGTCTGGCATTGCTGCACTTGCACAACGCTCCCGTGGAGCAGCTTGTCTAAGTCCTCTCAAGCAAAGCAACCGCGGTGGGTTATGTTAATAGCCAGGGCAGAACAAAATGCCTGGGATTAGCTCGGGAAATGTCTCTACTGTTCCCCTGCACGGAAATGCACCTCCAAGCGCTTTAGTAGTAGCAGCAGTAGTAGTAGTAGTAGTACAGCCCAGCACATTGCGAGCGAGGACAGTTGGGAAGTGGATTTCATGAGCTGTCACCTCCTCGATCCCAGTGATTGTGAACTTGCCTCATGGTCATTCAACTAGATAGTGGATTGATGGGGCCTCCCAGGAGTGGACTGGATGACGATGACAGCCAATGCCAAGGTTTTCTCCTTCTGCAGATATTGTTCTGAGTCCAAATTCAAGAGGGTGGATGTACTGGTCTAGCCCTGGCCCATGGATCACCTGCTTTGTGTCCCGCCCCATGGGCCATGATCCTTTGGAACATCAAAGGTCACCTGAGTCTGGTGATCCTGGTCCACCAGACTGGCCTCATCAGCCGTGGTACGCATACATCTTCTGTCTCCTTGCCTCCCAGCCCCCGTGCCTCAGGTACAGGAGGGGCTTACTACAGCAGGGTCACCTAAAGCGTAAGCGCTATTCCCTATTGAAGACTAGGTGGTTCTCCACCTCATTGTCTTATGCTTGGGTCTGTATTTCTTTGAGAACTGGTGTCATCGATTGTTGCCTTTCCCCATGGGGGGGTCTTGATCCCCCTCAATTCTAGCCTTCCTTCAAGAGGGAGTTGAGAGGGGTTTGTCAAGCACAATTAGGGTACAGGTAGCGGCATTTTTCTGTTTTCATGATCCGGTGGCGGGTCATGTGCTGGTGGTGCACCGGGATGTGAGCCACTCTCTCTATTGGGTTTGGACCCTTTGTCCACTAGTAGACCCCATAGTCCCACCATGGAACTTGACGCTAATTCTCAGAGACGCTCAGGTGGGCTACCATCAAGGATCTGTCCCTAAAAATGGCGTTCTTGGTAGCTGTCACTTCGACGCATTGGCTTTCGGCATTGCAAGTGCTTTCCAACCGCAACCCTTTATTGACATCCTCGGACGAAGTGGTGACCTTTCATATGGTTCCCCCCCCCCCTTGCCCAAAGTGCTCTCTCCCTTTCATGACAATCGGGTGCTGTTCTTGCCAACCTTTTTGCCAGATCAATGCAGTAAACCAGACAAGGGCTTGCATTTTGTGGATTTCCGTCGTGCACTCTTGTGGTACTTAAAAGTGACGAATCACTTTCGTCTTTCCAATCACTTCTTTGCCCTTTTCGCCAGACACCGGAAAGGACAAGCGGCATCCACAGTGACCTTAGATCGCTGTATCAAGGATACTATCGCTTCAACCCACCTGAAGCAGTGTAGGCCTGTTTCCCCAGGCCTCAAGGCTCATTTGACTTGACTCCACCCAAGAAGCTGCCTGGACCCATCTCGTGCGTTACTCTTGAGCAATTGCAGGTTGGCTACCTGGTCCTCCATGTGGCACTACTGGCTAGATGTGCATGTCCAAGTGGCCATGTGGTTTGACTCGAGTGTTCTTCCACTGCACTTTCTTCCCACCCTGGGATGGAGTAGCTTTGGTACATCCCACTAATCTGGACTGGTCTAGCAGGAAGATCTGGAAGGACAAATTTTACTTACCGTTAATTTCCTTTCCTGGAATCCTGCTAGACTAGTCCAGGACCCGCCCTGTTCAGCCTTGTGCCTTGGACTACAACCTTCTGTATATTTGTCCCTTCGGACCATGCAGAGATTGTATATAGTTGTCCTCGTTGAGGGGTTCCTTGGGAGGATTTGACAACCTTCCATTGCTTGTTATGAAAATACTGAGGCTCCCTCCTAGCTGTGCTAGGTTTTATGCCATTGGTGATGTCACGGCATAGTTTTACTTTTCTCTGTCTCCCATCTGCTGGCAGGGGGAAATGACCCAGTAGTCTGGACTGGTCTAGCAGGATTCCAGGAAAAGAAATTAACGGTAAGTAAAATTTCTCCATCCATCCGCGACCACCTGTCTTCCATTATCTGACAGACTTAAGGATCTTAATATGCACACCATAAAGGAAAGGCAGGATAGAGATGATATGATTGAGATGTTTAAATACCTCTGTGGCATAAATGCACAGGAGCAGAGCGTATTTCAATTGAAAACAAGCTCTGCTATGAGGAGACATGGGATGAGGGTAATAGAATTCATGAGTGATATGTGGAAATATTTCTTTACGGAAAAAGTGGTGGATCCATGGAATATTCTCCCAGCGGAGGTGGTAGACATGAGGACAGTATCTGAATTCAAAGAAGCATGGGACAAACACAGAGGATCTCTAAAGGTAAAAAGGGGACTGTTGTAGTAGTTGATATGGAAGGACAGACTAGATAGGTCATGTGGTCTTTTTCTGTTGTCATATTTCTATGTTTCTATTATTCAATTCTCATTTCACTTCTTAGAAACATAGAAACCTGTCGGCAGAAAAAGCCCATATGGCCTATCTAGTCTGCCCTTCCATATCAACTGCTACAATAGTCCCCTCTTTTCCTTTAGAGATCCTCTTTGTTTCTCCCATGCTTTTTTGAATTCAAATACTGTCCTCATTTCTACCACATCTACTGGGAAACTAGTCCACGCATCTACCATAAGAATATAAGATATGCCATACTGGGTCAGACCAAGGTCCATCAAGCCCAGTATCCTGTTTCCAACAGTGGCCAATCTAGGTCATAAGTACCTAGCAGTTTCCCCAAAAGAGACAGGTTCCTCAATGCTTGTATTTGGTCAGGCAGTGATATCCTGGGTCCTTTTTAATAATGGTTTATGGACCTTTCCTCTAGGATCTTGTCCAAAACCTTTTTCAAACCCAGCTACACTAACAGCTTTTACTACATCCTTCGGTAACAAATTCCAGAGTTTGATTACACGTTGAGTGAAAAAATATTTTCTCTTATTAGCTATAAATAGGTTATCCTGTAGCTTCATTGCATGTCCCCTAGTCTTTCTATATTCTCATGATGTAAACAATTGTTCTACGTTTACCCGTTTCACTCCATTCATTAATTTATAGACCTCTATCATATCTCCCCTCAGCCGTCTCTTTTCCAGGTTGAAGAGCCCTAATCTTTTAAGCCTCTCTTCATAGGGGTATCCTTTTATACCCTTTACCATTTTGTTGGCTCTTCTCTATACCTTTTCTAATAACGCTATATCCTTTTTAAGATACGGCGACCAGAATTGTACACAATACTCGAGGTGCTGTCGCACTATGGAATGATACAGAGGCATTATAATATCCTTTGTTTTATTTTCCACTCCTTTCCTTATGATACCTAGCAATCTATTTGCTCTCTTGGCTGCCACTGCACATTGGGCAGAGGGTTTTAACATGTTATCCACGATGACACCTAAATCTTTTTCCTGGGAGCGCTGTGTAACCTTGCATTGTGTAACCATAGTTTGGGTTTTTCTTTCCTAGGTGCATAACTTTGCACTTGTCCACATTAAATTTCATCTGCCATTTTGATGCCCAGTCTTCCAATTTATCAAGATCCTCTTGCAATTTTACACAATCCTCATGGGTTTTAACAACTTTAAATAGTTTCGTGTCATCTGCAAATTTGATAACCTCACTCGTTATTCCTTTTTCCAGGTCATTTATGAATATGACAAAAAACTTGGACCCAGCACAGATCCCTGGGGTACTCCACTATTCACTTTTTTCCATTGGGGAAAATTGACCATTTACCCCTACCCTCTGCTTTCTATCTTTTAACCAGTTCCTGATCCACAATAGTATACTGCCTCCTATCCCATGACTTTTTAGTTTTGCCAAAAGTCTCTGATGAGGGACCTTGTCAAAGGCTTTCTGAAAATCAAGATACACTATATCAACCGACTTTGTCTATCTGTTTATTCACACCTTCAAAAAAACATAACTTATTAGTAAGACAAGATCTTCCTTGTCTAAAGCCATGTTGGCTGTCTCCCATTAAGCCATGACTATCTACATGTTGAGTAATTTTGTTCTTTATGATGGTTTCTACCATTTTTCCCGGTACTGACATCAGGCTCACCGGTCTGTAGTTTCCCACATCACCCCTGGAACCCTTTTTAAAAATTGGCGTTACATTGGCCATCCTCCAATCTTCAGGTATTACAGATCATTTTAATGATAGTTCACAGATTACTAATAGCAGGTCTGCAATCTCATATTTCAGTTCTTTCAACACCCTTGGATGTATACCATCCGGTCCAGGTGATTTGCTACTCTTCAGTTTAAAAAATAGCTGTAATACATCATATTTCTTTCAGTTCTTCTGCAGTATCATCTTTAAATACCACTTCAGCCATGGGTAACATCCCTACATCTTCCTCAATGAAGACCGAAGGAAAGAATTCATTCAGTCTCTCCGCTATAGTCTTGTCCCCTCTTACTGCCCCTTTTACCCCTCTATCATCTAATGGTCCAACTGACTCTCTCAGGTTTTTTGCTACGAATGTACTTGGAAAAGTCTGTATTATGCGTTTTGGCTTCTACAGCAAGTTTCTTCTCTAATTCTCTCTTTGCCTGCCTTATCAATGCCTTGCATTTAACTTGCCAGTGCTTGTGCTGTTTTCCGTTTTCGTCATTTGGCTCTTTTTTTCCATTTCCTGAAAGATGCTTTTTTTGCAACAACAGTCTCTCTGACTTCACCTTTAAACCGTGCTGGCAATTTTTTGGACTTCCTTCCACTTTTCTTAAAGCGTGGAATACAGCTGGTCTGGGCTTCCAAGAAAGTATTTTTAAACAACACCCAAGCTTGATGTAAGTCTTTAACCTTTGCAACTGCTCCTTTTAGTTTTTTCTTAACTATTTTCCTCATTTTATTATAGTCTCCCTTTTGAAAGTTAAAAGGTAGTACTGTGGATTTCCTTACCATTCCTCCTCCATTAATTAAATCAAATGCAATTATGCTATGATCACTATTGCCAAGTGGCCCCAACACCCTTATCTCTTGCACCAGATCTGGTGTTCCACTAAGGATTAAGTCCAAAAGAAATGTTTCCACATATTACTCCTGGGTCTATCCCCTTGCACCCCCATACTATGTCCCCTCAGCAGAGCTTACTTTCAGTCAAAAGAGGATCTCCTCGTGTGCATTTATGCCAAGGAGATATTTAAATATCTCTATCATATCTCCTCTATCCCGCCTTTCTTCTCAAGTATACATACTAAGATTCTTAAGTCTGTCCTCATATGCTTTATAATGAAGACGACTAACCATTTTAGCAGCCACCCCCTACACAGGCTCTAACCTGTTTATATCCTTTTGAAGGTGTGTTCTCCAGAATTGCACACAGTGCTCCAAATGAGGTTTCACCAGAGATTTATACAGAGGCACTATCACCTCCTTTTTTTCTGCTGGTCATTTCTTTTCCTATACACCCAAGCATCCTTCTAGCTTTCGCCTTTTCTTCCTGTTTAACTACTTCAAGATCGTCAGACACAATCATTCCCAGATCCCGCTCTTCTTTTGTGGACAGAAGTACTCCCCCCCCCTCCCCCACACACACTGTACCGCTCCTTTGGATTTTTGCAGCCCAAATGCATGACCCTGCATTTTTTAGCATTAAATCTCAGCTGCCAAATTCTAGACCATTCTTCAAGCTTAGCTAGATCTCTACTCCTTCCTGGGTGTCTACTCTATTGCAGATTTTGGTATCTGCCACAAAGAGGCAAACCTTACCCAACAGCCCTTCTGCAGTATCATGAACAAAGATGTTAAAAAGAATTGGACCAAGGACAGATTGCTGCAGCATTCCTTAGCGTGAGCTCCATTTACCTGTATCCTTTGTCGCCTCCCTCTCAACCAATTTCTAACCCAATCAGTAACTTGAGGGTCCATCCCTAAGGTACTCAGTTGGTTGATAAGTCACCTGTGCAGAACAGTGTCAAAGGCTTTACTGAAATCGAAGTACACCACATCTAGGGCTCTCCCTCAGTCCAGCTTCCTGGTCACCCAGTCAAAGAAATCAATCAGATTTGTCTGATAAGACCTGCCTCTAGTGAATCCGTGCTGCCTTCGATCCTGTAATCCATTGGACTCCAGAAACCTCACTATTTTCTCTTTGAGCAGCGTTTCCAATAATTTACTCACCACAGAAATTAGATTAACTGGCTTGTAGTTTTCAACCACATCCTTCCGCTTTTGTGTAAAGGGACCACGTGTGCCTCTCTCCATTCCTCTGGAACCACTCCTGACTCCACAGAGGCATTGAAAAGGTCAGTCAGTGGAGCCGCTGGAACATCCCCAAGCTCCTTCAGTATTCTCGGATGTATCCCATCTGGTCCCATCTCTTTGTCTACTTTAAGTTTAGCTAGTTCCTCCCAAACACAGTCTTCTGAAAATTGTTCGAGATCCCTGTCACTTCTGTTCCTATTTGTGGGTGTTTTCTGAGGTCCTGTTCCTGGCCCTTCATCCGTGAACACAGAACAGAAATATTTGTTAAGCAATTCAGCTTTATCCTCTTCACTCTTGAGTCTGACAATACCACTGTTGCTTTTCCTCTTCTCACTAACACATCTAAAAAATGTCTTATCCCCCGCCCCCCCCCCCCCCCATTTTATTGCATTGGCTGTTTCTTCTTTCGATATCTTTGCTTTCCTGACTACTTTGCTAGCTTCTGCTAGCTTCTGTAAGTCTGTCTTCTGCTCTCTGTGATCTCTTATATTTCATGAAGGCCTCCCTCTTCTTCTTCACCTTTTCAGCTACTTCTTTTGAGAACCATAGCGGCCTCTTTTGCCGTTTACCTTTATTTACCTTTCTAACAAAAAAGTTGGTTGCCCATAAAATATCCCCTTTGAGTTTTCCCACTGGTTTTTCTAAATCCCCCAGCTGTTCCCATCCCACTAACTACTCTTTGTGGTATTTGTCCATCTTGGTAAAGTTAGCTTTCTTAAAGTCTAAGACCCTCGCTATTGAATGGATTTTAACAGCCCTAGTCCTAATACTGAACGTCACCATCTGTTGATCACTGGTTGCAAGATGATCTGCTTCTATAACATCAGAAACACTTTCACTATTGGTAAGCACCAAGTCCAGTACGGCCCCTTCACATGTGGATTCTGTTACCAGTTGCCTGAATAGTTCTCCCTGTAGAGAATCCAGGATCTCCTTACTTCTAGATGATACTGCAGCAGGGATGTTTCAGTCCATATCCGGCATATTGAAATCACGTATCAATAGCACTTCCCCTTTCCTAGCAATGCTGCATATGTCTTCTATTAAATCTCCGTCTATTCTTCTCCCTGCGAGGGGGATCTGTGTATCACGCTAATGCAAATTGATTTCTCTTTCCCTCTTTCTAGTTTAACCTACAGTGCTTCCTCTCTCCTTTTTAAGCCCTGTAATGCTATAGCTCCATCTGTCCTTTTCTCTCCATCTCATCTCTGTCCACACAACTTCTCTCCCTGGTTATGATGCGTTTTGACTATTGCAATGTTGTCCTTGCTGGCCTCCCCCAATATCAACTCTACAGACTACAACTCCTCCAAAATACTACTGCTCACAAACTGACTCAGACCACTTCACCCCTCTGCTCATTTATTTACATTAGCTCCCTATAAAATTCCATGTGCACTATAAGATTATTACTACACCATTCACACCAACTCCTCCCAGTATCTCTCCAAACTGATTTACCTTCACACCTCTTATCGCTCCCTCCGGCAAGTCCACTCCAGTCATCTGTTCCTCTCGCCCGTTTCACGGGCCTTCCTTTTTTTGGCCCCCTTCTTTGGAACTCTCTCCCATCCAATCTATGCTTGGAACTCTCCTTTCTATGATTCAAAATATTGCTGAAAACTCATCTCTGTTACCTGTGTCCTCCCTCTTCCTCCTCCCCCCCCCTCCCCCCAGCCAGTCTATCTGCCTTCTTTCTCTTTCCTTTCCTGTGTTGCTATGGCGTTCCTTTTCTTTTCATTTTCTTGTAGCAGGCATTTCTTCTTATTGTAAACTACAGTGTTGGGCTGTATATCAAACAATTCAATAAAGATAAAAGTGCACATGCCTCTTTCTAGGGCTGCACTAGTCATGCATCCTATGCCTCCCCATGATGCCTGACCCTACTCATGCCAGACGTGTATAAACTCGGTCCTTGTGAAATGGCCCTTGGGACGGGGCTGGGCTTTGCATGTCTGCACTGGATTTTTAAGATGTGCAAATCACACTTTCCTCTTCTAAAATGAACCTCTTAGCCTTTATTTTTTTCCATTCAAGTGGACGCTCAAGACCACCACACTATGTTGTCATGCCAGTACATTGGGCGTTGCCCTTTGCTATTGATTATATAAGGAGGCAGTCAGAGCAGTGAGCTATGAACCAGGAGAATTCTGAATATTTCCCCATCTCTAATTTGCTCATAGCAACAACATTGGGTCATCTTCCTACTCTCCTTTGGACATGGCCATGCAGGTCAGCCACCAGCAAATTTTGCAGTCCAGAGGTGATTGCCTGCATTAGACTGGAATACTAAGTTGTTAACCGTGTTGCTATCTGGTTGGGATGAAAAGTGCTCAATAAGTCCAAACTATTATTGCGTACCCAGCCATTTCAATAAACCAGTGAATGGGTAACAAAATTTGGTTGGAACGGATATTAGGAGGGTCATTTTATGAAGAGCTGCCTACTTAAGCATTAGTTTGTAAAGAAAAGTAGACACCTACTTTACAAAATAATCACATAAGGAGCAGAGATCGCACCTCAAGTTTAGGCATGGACATTTTACAGCAGCCTAATGTGCATAAATTCTAGTATATTATAATCTATATGCTTCATGCTCTACCCCCCTCCCCCCGCAAAGTACGCACCATCGAAGCAACGTGTGCACTTTCACACTGATGCTATTCTGTAAGAGGTCATTTATGCACACATGTGGTCGCATAGACACATAAATGACTACAAATAGCCCTTTTAGGTGTGTAATTGGGAAGCTAAAACTAGATGCCCCCTTTATAAAATCCCCCCCCCCCCCCCGTGACTTTCCATTCAGCTCCTGTAAAGTATCCAAGCTGAAAAGAATCCCAGAGATTTGTAACTGGGAATCTGGTGCCAAAGACAAAATCAGATTCCTTTTGTCATATACCTTTAGTAATGTAAATTTTGAGGTAAAATAATCCTGGCCGTGAACATTTCCTTTTTCTTCTCTGATGTGGTGAATTGAAACGCTTATTCTTGCTGGTAAATGCAGTGCAAGTTAATAGAAAGTAATCATTCTCTGTGTAAAAATATTCTTTTTCTTTAATGCTCAGTTTCAGGTTGTTTCAGGAGTCTCCTTCTGTTCCTGCCCACTTTTCAGAAAACATGGAGAAAGTGGTGGAGAGGACAGTGCAAATTGTAGAACTAGCAGGCGAAACCTGGCTAGTCACTGGCCGCCACCCCATACCCATTATTACTGCTGCTGCCTACCTTGCCTGGCAGTCGTTGTGCCCTTCAAAGCGTCTGAGCTGCACCTTACCTCGCTTCTGTAAACTGGCGGATGTAGACATGCCCCCACCAGCCCAGCAGCGGCTTAAGGAAATCCATGGTGTCCTCCTAAGGATAGCTTCCCAGCTCTCCTGGCTGAACGTGCTTGGTATTAATAAAAAGAGAGTGGTTCAGCATGTTGGAGACATCCTCCGACATCACAGCTTTCTGCTTAGAAAATCCCTACAGGACTGTGCAGAGGTTACCCAGGATAAAAGCCATGCTACAGCAGCAGAGGACCTTGGAAATTTAACGCTAGCAGTGGTGGGGGAGACTTCAGAAGCTGTCAGCCAAAGAGGCTTGTGCAGGAACCAAAAGACTGCCACTAAAAGGCCCTTTCTGCCTCCGTGTCTCACAAACCTAAAGAGAATCCGAACAGCAGAAGACACTAAAGAGCGGGTATTCACTGGCGAAGAAGACATTTCTGATAGTGAAATAGAGCAGTATTTGCGCACCCCCAGAGAAATGGAGGCATTTCAGCAGGCGCACCCCTGGAACTGAACTGTACATTTATCTGACTGTTCAGCTTTTCAGAGATACACATGGCAGGTACAGTAAATTCATCCTGTATTGTATACAAAGTGCATTATCACCTTGTTACTTTGGCAGAGCTGTTGCTTTGCAGCCCATGCCCTGGATGGCATCAGAAGCAGGTTTTGTGTGGTTCATGCAGAACATGTCTATTGCATTTTATGATGATCTGCTGAGTAAGACCAGAGACTGAAGTGTTGCATGTATCCCCAACAGACAACTGTTTTAGGCAGAACGACTTCAAGAATTTCCAAATCGTGATATTTTTTTCCTAATGTTGACTTTTGTGTGGATGGATAGTTCTGATCTGCAAAGGGAAGAACTGGGGGGGGGGGGGGGGCGCGTAGGTGTTGGGCTCTTTGGCTACAGAAGAACAGGCAAGATCACATAGCTCCAAAGAGCAAGGATTTACTGGATCTGTCGTTCCACTGTTTAACCTTCATTAACTTGAACTGTGCTTAAAGCCTGCATGGTTTCTCAATGCTGATGGCTAAGGAGAACTGATGGGGAGAGGGCATCCTGCAATGTGGAGGATATTAATCGGCTCTTATTCTGACTTTATGGTATCGGTATACCACCTGGAAAATGTGCCAATTCTGTAATGAATCAGCACAGAAAGTTTGGAACATTTCTCATAAATAATACAGTATTAAAGGAAATGTGAAGTAATAAGATGTTGTGCTTTAAACCGATTTAGAGAGCAGTTTTCAAAGGTTTGGAAATTTTCCCCCCACACTGTGCCCAGAATGCATGCCATTTCGTAAAGCACATAAATTTGCCCATAGCAAAAAAGGCTTGTAAGGAGGGAAGAGTAAACTATGCACAGAAATTTCATTTTGAAATCACTGCTTATATGCAGCAGATGCTTTTTTGGGTCTTTCGGGTCCCAGATAGTCAAAAGAAAACTGCACAAGGAACTTTCCCTTTGAAAACTGACACGCAGATTCACAAATATAAGCTCCCTGGGTAGCTTCAACATTGGCCCCTTAAATAACACACCCGGCTACATATTGCTGCTAATTAATGTGCGAGTGAGCTTCAGCTGCTGCGGGCAAAGATTTCTTGTGCAGTAGAATGGTGCATAGAGTAGCTTTGAAACCGTGCATTTAATGCACTCTTTTAATATTTTAAAATGACTGAAGATGTAGATAGTCATGGTTTAATGGGAGAAAGCCACATGGATTTAGCCAGGAAAGTCTTGTTTTACTGATCTGTTATTTTTTTTTTTTAAGGTGAATAAACACGTAGACAAAGGTTTTGCCGGTTGATGTAGTGTATCTGGATTTTCAGAAAGCCTTTGACAAGGTCCCTCATGAGAGACTTGGCAAAATTAAAAAGTCATGGGATTGGAGGCAGTGTGGATGAGGGACTGGTTAAAAGATAGAAAGCGGAGAGTAGGGCTAAATGGCCAATTTTTTCAGTGGAGAAAGGTGAATAGTGGAGGACCCCAGGGATCTATGCCGGGCCTGCTTTTTTATAGCATATTGTTTGCAATTCTGGTTTCCATATCTTAAGGATATAGCAGAATTAGAAAAAGGACAGAGAAGAGTGACAATACCCCTATGAGAGAGGCTTAAAAGGTTGGGCCTCTTCAATTTAGAAAAGAGATGGCTGAGAGGGAATATGATAAAGGTCTATAAATTAATGAATGGAGTGGATCAGGTAAATGTAGATTACTTGTTTACACCATCAAAAAGTAGAAAGATTAGGGGACGTGCAACGAAGCTACAATTTAACCCATTTAAGACTAATTAATAATAATTTTTCAGTTAATGCTTAATCAAACTCTGGAATTTGTTACCGGAGAATATAGTAAGAGCTGTTAGTGGAGCTGGGTTTAAAAAGTTTTGGACAAGTTCCTGGAGGAAAGCTCCAAAAACCATTATTAAAGAGGACCCAGGATATTCACTGCTTACCCCGGGACGAGCATTGTGGAACCTGTGTACCTTTTTTGGGAACCTGCCATGTACTTGTGACCTAGATTGGCCACTGTTGAAAACAGGATACTGGGCTTAATGGACCTTGGTCTGACCCAGTATGGCATTTCTTATGTTAATAACAACATATACATATGTGTTTCTTTATATGTAGCAATGTGTAGTAAAAGGGATCTATCCCTTCCCCTCCCCCAACATTGTTTTGCTCTGAGTACGTCATACAGCCAGAATTATCTGTTTGACTTCTGAGCAGACATGAACATAATTTGTGTCTGGATTTAGATTTCACAAGAATTTAGGGAGTGCATGTTTTGGACTGAGTAACTGTAGGGCATTGAGATAGGGAAGGGGAATCTACCAGTGCTGAGAGTGTGTGGTAGATGCGGAGGGATATGGTGGCTAATGTGAAGGGGAGTGTCAAGGATTTTTCTGGGGTGGGGGTGAGTCTCCCAGCAGTGAGTGTGGCAGATGTGCAATGAGTAGGAAGTACCTCTAAATATTGTAGATGACGTGGGACTCAGTAACTGTTCTTTGCAGAAAGGGTGATGGCAGCAAGGATGGTCACAGAATTCCTGAAAGCCTGGGATTAGCCCATAGGATCCCTTAGCTATGAGACTAGAGCCTGATTCTGATCCTGCATCCAGGAGTAGGCAGACTAGATAAGCCTCGCAATCCTCTTCTGCCATCATTCTCTCTGTTAGGGGCCTGTTTACTGACGTGTACTAAACAGGCCACAAATTAGCACGTGAGCGTGGTAACTATTACTGCACTGGCATGAAGGCATATGCTAACCGCATGTGGACGGCACTTTACCACATGCTCTTACTTGGGTATTTCACGTGGCTGCATTTAGCGCCACACGCACCAATTAAGAATACAGTTAACATACGGTAAAGAACGTTTCAGTATAGCAACTGCAGGGGATATGCTGGGCATGCCTCCAGCAGTTAGGCCACAGCTTTTGCATTTTACTACATGTTAATTTTTGCAGTTAAAGAGCCATATATGCAAAACTTGACCATGTTCTAGTAAATAGACAATGAGGACATCAGAAATCCTAGAAATAACAAGAGTCTTCAGTTCAGTGCATCTTGCATACCTTTAATATATTAACAAGATATATTTGCTAGAAACATTCATTTTCTTTAGGGGGAACAAGCCCATTTAGGCACAATTTCTTTGGCACATTATACTGGTGTGTCTTATAATAGATAGCACAGTGAGCTCCCATTTGCTATTTCATTCCCATGTGATGTGAACAGCAGACAGATTAAGCATAGCACTGCAAAGCTATCTCGTACATGCACACACACACACACACACACATATATATATTACATATGTATATACAAAAATATAATTATGATACTGTTGGCGTGCATTGAGCATAACGAAACACATTAAGCAACAGTAGACCGTGTGCCTGCTGTAACATAAAATGGTTTGAATCATTAAATACAAAGTTTAAAAACATACAGATAATTTTCATGCAGAACTGATAAGAGGGCACTGGGGGAGTTTTGTAATAACTGACTGACTTGAATTTGTTAGTGTGATGTCTCAAAACAGCTTGCTCAAGATAAAGGCCTCACTGGAAATTAGAAAAATAGTTACTTTATACAAGAAAACAATAGCATAATGCTCTGTATATACATTTTATTTATATTTGAATGTTGGCTTGTGTGTCTAGGAGGATCCCCCTGCCTGTCTCGAAGAGTGCTGTACGTGGCTTATGTGATTTGTGGAACCTTGGCCCAAAGCTGGTTGTGCTGAGACCACTCATAGGAGTACATCAGAGTGGGGTAAAGACAGGAACAGATACAGCTAATTCAATGTACTTTGGGTTTGTTGGACTACGTTCTGCAGTCCTTCTCTTGGAGATAGTGATTCCCTTGGTGAAATGCAGTAGCTGAGCATTCTGGCCCTGCAGTGGGGCTGGCCTACATTTTGTAGTGCATTGGCAATCGTGTTGATAATTTGCAAAGGAGCATTACTGTTATACCATCATGTCCTTCTCTATCTGTATATATCTGTAATATGAGAGTGCTTTGGTTTACTTCTGCAAAAAAAAGAGCCAGCCCTGGAGCTGAAATGTGTACATCTAAACTTCAGAATAATACGTAGATTGATCTGGGAATAAATGTGCATTTAGGGACATATTTACTAAAGGTTAATGTGCATTAGCAAAGGTTAAATTTAAAGCATGTTAACTGCTGCCGCAGCCCATAGAAATAAAAGGGAAATGACAGCACGTAATGTGTGCTAGCTTTCATTAAAGCGTGTTAACCTTTTAATTAACATGTCCTTTGGTGTGAGAAGAGGTTCAAGTGTTAGATTCTGTTTTGGCTAGCCATAATCTCACTCGCTTTTCTTAGAGAGCAGTCTTCTGCCTAAATAACAATTGAGAATCCTGCTCTGTTTAATTTGGCCTTTTAAGTCAAAGATATGTTTACAAACCTTGGAAATCAATAAAGCATATTATTTCTATAGTGCTTATGAGCCAGTATCAAATTATTCCAGGAGGTGGTGCCAGTGTTCCATATATACTGGAAATCTCATTATATGTTAAAAATCTGATGCCACTTAGCCAAGAATCTTGCTGTATGTTTTTTCTTACATGTTTTAATTTGTGTTGAATGTAAGTTGATAAATGTTTAAAACATGTCAAAGCTGAAATATGCTTCCACTGTAACTTAGCAATGCTGGGTCACAGCTTGACTCTGTGTCATCATGCAATTGCAGTTCATGTGAGGCTTCTGCTTTTGTATTCTGGTGCTTTTTACCCCCATTTTAAACCACCAGTAGGCGACCAGTCATTAGCAGTCTATTTACAGGAACTTGTGCTTCAAATTTATCTTGAAACTAAGTGCTTCTAGGTGCATTGGGTTGCCTTGAATGGTGCTGCTTTTGTAGATCACTGGAAGACCAATGTGCACTATGTCCCATGCTGCTTGGCAGTCCCTGCCCGAAACGATCCAGGTGACCACAGTTGGCTGTTCTGGCAAATTTCACCAAGAAACGGTAACTAATATACAACTGCCAGAATAGTCAAGTATCAGTTTCTAAGTGCTTGTCATGAATATTCCCTCCGTCTGCCAGCTCAAGAGGCAGACTATTAGGCAGTTTAGGGGGTTCTTTACTAACAACATGCCTTATTTTACCATAGGGCTCATTACATAAAAGGGACCCCCTCAAGCTCCTCCTTTATCAACGTTTACATCTTCATTTCAAAAGATGGCTGCAAAATAGCATTTTCTTTACTATTTAAAAGCTTTGGGTTTGCTTTTTTTTTTTGATGGAGAAAACAATTCTTGAAGGCTGAGCTGCATATCTTGCCTTGCTGTTCACTTAAAAAGCAAGACATGAAGCCTTATTTGGAGGTGTGTAGAACCTTTCTCTTTGTACATCTGCCTGTTGAGCCATATCTTTGGTTGCTTTATAGTGCCTCTTGACAGAAAACAGTTTCTCTGCCCTCTCCCCACCTAACCTGTACTTTACGTATGTTGAAGGCACACTACTTGACTTCTGTATTTCTCGCCCTTGTTACGTCTCCAGCTCTGCTTCCTATATCCCTTCTCAACTCTTGTGGCTAAACAAATACACTTATGCCTCGAAGGACTTAAAGTACCTCCACCAGCCCTTGGAGATGTGGTGTCGCTGAACAGTTTTCAGAAACCTCAGTTTATCAGCTTGATTTAACATGTTAAGAACTATGGCTTTATTTTAGTCAGACTGATAACCCATAGGGCTTAAATATACTTTTAATCAAAATTCAGGTGAATTTTTTTATTCTTATATAAAATCACCAACATGGCCTCGTAACGAGATCTGTATTGTGGGATTAGTCACCTTAAGAGAGGATGTAGGTAGGCGGTACAAGCCTTTCAGGCACTGTCGCAGAAAATCCATGTCAGTCTGGCTCTGCAAGATTTTCTGTATTTGTGATACATAATGAAAATGCTCATATCAGAATGCCTTGAAGATTTACGGTAGGGATGGAAATAGCATCCTTTTTCTTTGATTAATAGCCATCTTTGGTTCCACAAGAACATATCGGGCTTTCCTTATGAAGAAAAAAGAACATTCTGTCTCTGTTAGGTTATCACAAATACTTGGGGAAAATCGCCCTTTTTATAAAATAAACAAAATCACACAATTCTCTAAATAACAGCCTAGCTATACATATATATATATATATATTTATATAATATATATTTGAAAAATAAACATTTTTCTCTGTATATAAAAAAAAATCAGTTTCCAGATGAAACACATCACGCAGAAGTGAGTACAAATAATTGTTCCCTTTCATGTGAAGGAGTGATTGTCTGCCACTTTGCTTTGCTGTTTTTGGTTCCAGTATTGTAGACCTGAGGCTGTCAAGTGACCCAGTTTCAAAAGGGTGGCTTTAGATCAGTGCTGCTTGTGTGACTTCCTCTGCTGGAACTTGTAGTGCTGAGGTCGCGTGGAAGAAGCAGGCATTGGAAATACCTCAGCAGCGCACTCGAATGTGAGATCCAAAATCATTACTGGCCAAAAGTCTTCCTCCAGGAGCCGAGTCATTTGTCAGCCCTCTGAGACTGTGTTGGACAGATCAATAGATTTATTTTCTCTGCAGTCATTGGTCCTTGGACTTTAGGCAGCCTATAATCCTGTTTGCCATCCTAAGGCTGGTTCATAGGCTGCAAGTTATCAGTTCTCTTTAATAACAAGCAGTGCATAGCACAGGGGTTTAGTAGCAACAAATGGCATTCACAAATGTGTGCAAATGTGCACACAAACACATATTAACATATGCAGGCAGACTGGTGAAAGCTTTCACATCCTCTCTGTTCATGCCCTTGCAGGGTCCAAGGCATTTGGTTATCTGTAACAAAGTTGTGCTTTATTTCATTTCATAGTGGCAATAGAAGCCACTTAGCCTTTAAGTGAGCTATCCTGTCAGCCCTTTTATATTGCCACTGTATCTACCACTCATAAGTGTGTCAATAGACAAGCACCGGGCATTTCAATTTGCTCTTTGTATACTCTTGAGTAAGGCCAAACATGGTGTCAAAACTACACAGTAGTTTCACTTTTCCAGAGGCCCGTCTTCATTCCTGCGGTGCTTTCAGTACTCATTAAGTTGACATCATATTTACTACCCTTCAAAGCTCCGTTCTGATTGGCAGTGTTCAATGGGTAGGATCTGCGTTTGGACTCTTTTTCCATGGTGTTAGTTTGTTTCAGGTTGTCCCTACTGGTACTTTTCCTCTGGGTCTGGCTAAAGTCCTTAGCAGGTTGGTTGCTGGTGTCGCTTCCTTCAGAATGTGTCGGGGTGATGTCCTGGTCCCAAGGTACTTCTCCAGTACTGCTGTTGTTCAGGGGACTGTTCCTACTACTGTTGTGGACACTTCCACTTTCACTAGAAGGATGATCCGAGGATGGGTTTCTTAGTACCTTCAGCCTGTGATGTTTACTGTCCCGGTACTGCTTGGTTCTGCTTTTGTGGTTCCTGCGGCTGTGAAGGTTATTGGCATGCCTGCTGGGAATGCTACTTTTTGTACTGTTAACTGGCTCAGTTCCCTCACAGCAGGAAGATTTGGGAGGACAGCTTTCTATCTGATTCTGAGCCAGCTGCAGGTTGGTTAGTTTGCAATGCCCCAGGTTGGAATTGCTGCTGCTGCTTGGTGATGACAAGGACTTCATGGAGTTGGCTACTTCAGGATTGCAGCCAGTGAAAACCTGGGAGCTGTCTGCTACTGCCACCCCAGGTTGAATATAAGCTTGCATGGGCAAAGTGTCACCATACGATGGACAGCATGCCAGCCAAGAGTTCTGAACTTCCTGCCGCCTGGCACAGTGATGGATGAAGATGAACAGTCCTAGTACCACTGCCATGATGCCATAAAGACAGCTGAATATGATATTGAAGTACCAACCTTGGGAAACAGCCAAGGCTCCAAAGGTCCACAAGGCGATGTACAGAAAGTGGGTGATCACCAAGGCCCAGAACTGTACCCTTAGAGAGTTAACACTGTCGACATCATCTGCAAGCTGAGTCCCAGAATTCATGGTGACCGAGATGGAGCCTGAATCTGTCAAGAGGTTATTGCTGCCATCCAGTCGCAGCTGAGGATTGCTGGGCTCTGGGGTATCTTTCTGGCTCACAGGTTGACCCCTCAGTTTGATTCCAGCACACAGAAAGTAGATCCAGGTAATGAGCAGAATGAACGCTGCTGGGATGTAGAAAGCCCCAAGACTTGGTCTCCAAACCAAGCAACAACTTGAAAAGGGAAAGCAAAAAGATGAGGTTCATTACATACTCTTTAGACAGAATTTCCCCTTTTATCTTGCTTAAACTTCAGTTTGCAAAACAAGCTTAGAGATAGCTGAAGTCTGGCAGGCAGGGACAGTCATCTGTGCTCTTTGCTAATCACTATGTAATGAAATTTCATTGCATGATAGTCAGGTAATGTAATGTAACTTTTTATGCAATCATCTCTCACTGCTACTTACACATTTATACAAAATAAACATAACATCTCAACTTTTATAGTGACTGCACCTCCTGTCCCCCGAAAAGCCTTTTCACTAGTGCCCAGATGTGCACATGCTTAAGCCACACCGAGTAGCTGCTAGCCTAGCTCGGCTTATGAAACTGCACAGCAGGACCCTGGCATTACATAAACCCTGCATGCTGCGAGCAGTTTGATCTAAAAGGTTTCCAAAAAATGTCACCACTTACTTCATCCTGGGGATGAAAAGAAAGTAAAAAGGATGATGATTGTTAACCTATGAACTGTAGAGACAATTTTCAGGCTGCTTCAGGACAAAGTCCACAGGTAAGTTTTATGCATCTACATTGCTCCAGAGTTCAAAGAGAAGGGGGACTGTTTGGTATCCTTTGATGCCTGCCGTGAGTAGCTTTTGCACCTGCTTTCTGTGCAGGTAGATTTTGTAAAAACACTAATGCACATAAATTTAAACATACAATCTGTGCACGTTATTTTCTGATTCTACTCAATAACATCCCTTGGGAAAACCTCTCCAAATATAGTACAAGCTTAAAGTATATGCATGTTGAATACCCTGCGGCTTCTAGCCAGATTGAGAGGGCAGTTTTTCAGGCTGCCAATTTAGGCAGGTAAGGGGCTTTAAAAATGGTCCTCTCTTATTAGTAATAGCAGCGTACGAAAGAACTGAAGTCGCCACAGTATTCTGCATGCTATCGGCGGAGGCGTAACTGGTAGCCTGTTGAAGCACTTACTGAGGGTTAGTGTCTCTGTGATTGTTCATGTTGACAGCAGCAGTGATGCCACAGATGATGAGCGGTATACCTCCAGCAATAAGGTAAAACCTGTAACACAGACAGTTGCAGACTTACTTCACATGCAGGACACATTGCAGGAAATGGGACTGCGCACAACAGGAAGGGCTCTTGTAAATCACCTCTACAGCTCGCAAATGGAAGTGCAGCGTAAAAAGCACCATTAGCAGGTGAACACCTAGCCTGCATGTGCTAATAGCACACATTGAAGGAGAATAATGAGACTGCCTGCCTTTCATGCAATAATCGGATAAAAGGATGCACATTCTTTTTCTTTGATTATTGCACTTCAAAATGTATTTGCATAAATTCATGCCAGCTTTTTATTTCCCCCCTACAAGGCAAGAATGCGCATATGGGTTTCTCCCCCAGCATCATTCTGTCCCAGGAATGCTCCCTAACATATCTGAGTAAAAGTATGGGTGCTTGTGACATACAGGCCAGCTTCTACCCATGTATAATTTACCTGCAAACCCATCCTAATGAGATGGAAAAATATGGAAAACGCATCATTCCTTATCGTCCCTCCAATCCAGTCCTGCACCTCTGGGTAGTCAATCCATACCAGCAGCTTGGAGACTGAGCATGTCATTTTCTTGATGACCTCATTGTACTTAGGCAACTGGCTCTACAAACCCAACTCCAGTAAGCTCAGTCTCCAAGCAGCTGGAGGTGGTGATCCAGAGGGCTGGACTCGTTGAAAGGACAACTAAGGAGTTATTGAGTTAGGTGTAGGGTACTATTGATTTGGGATTGGCTGTATGGGAGTGCCTTTAGTTGCCTTGCTGCTCTGCACATAAAGTGGTTTTTTGTTTTGTTTTTTAAAGAGGGCTCCCCCCCCCCCCCCCTGGGGAAGCAAGTGGGGGGCAGCATGGGAAAGGCAAGGCCGCAGGCAGCATTTTCTCCTCACCTCCCGCCTCGATGCTGACGCCAGTGACAATGGCTGTGCACGAGGCGGGGAAGGAACAAGAACAGCAATTTGCTGGGTACTGGTAAGTGAGGGAGACTTATGGTAACGGCGGCGGAGATCCTTTGGTCTCTACCTTCTTTATTTTCCTCTTCTGCGCAGTGCAGGGAGAAGGCCGTTGATCACCTGGCTCCGGGAAGGTTTCTTTCTTCAGTGCGGGAAGCGCACCAGCAGGCAGACAAGGCGTATGTAGAAAGAGATACAGAAGGGGGAGGCTTTTTTTCCAGCCAGGTCTTGGCTCCTGCAGTTTATTTTTGCGGTTAGCAGAGGCTTCACCGGACAAAAAATCAAAAATCAAAGGGGATCTCCACAGCTGTCTGGGAAAAGGAAAAAGGTAGATAGTCTTTCCTTTCGTGCTATGTGGCTGCCCTTACAGCGAGCAAAGCTAGTGGGGAGCTGAGCATTGTGGGAATAACAATGCCAGCCCGGCTGCTGTGTTTGACTTGCGAGGCCCAAAAGGGGTCGGTCTCTGACAAGGGCATTTGCCACAGTTGTGAAAAAGAGGAACGCATGGCAGAACAAGGACTGCAGGAAAGTAAGGCAGACATTTTGGGGCATTGAGTAAGAAGATCTACCACACAAACCTGTTGAAACGTGCCATCAATAAACCTCATGCATTATTCAAGTTAGTAAAATCCATAACAAAAGAACCAGTCTCAGATCAACCTGCAATGCCGCAGCCTCAGGACTACGCAAATTACCTGCAATCAAAAATGATTACAGCTAACACAAGCATAAATACCAACAACCCTTCTGCATCACCTAAGAAATCCCATATAACACCTTTTTGCAACTTCAACACTATATCTACTAGTGAAATTGTAAAAATTATCGCCTCCATCAATCCTAGCACAGCTCCTAATGACCCATGCCCAGCCAGCTGGATCAAAGAGTTACGTCATGAGCTAAGTCAAATTCTGTGCCTGTTACTGAACCAGTCCTTCCTAACAGGCTCATTCCCAAAAAGTCTGAAACACACCTCCATCAAGCCTTTACTAAAAAACAGTAAGCTTGACTCATCCAAAGTTGAATCGTTTAGGCCAATCTCGAGCATTCCACAACTTGCAAAAATTATCGAGAAAGCTGCCCAACAACAGCTCCAGCAGCATATTGACATTGAAGCGCCTCTAGACAAATCACAACATGGTTTCAGAGAAGCACATGGAGTTGACACAATCCTTACAACCTTATTCAATGATCTTATCACGGGAATAAACGACATTAAACAGGGATTTGTGCTCATATTTTTGGACATCTCCGCTGCCTTTGATTCTGTAAACCACAACATACTGCTGCAACGTCTGAGTGAGAAGGGAATTCAAAACACAGCACTTGAATGGTGTAGATCCTACCTTTCCAATAGGTGGCAACAAGTTAAAACAGGTCAGGAATCATCAGAGCCATTCCTACAGTCTCAAGGTGTACCTCAAGGATCTTCATTATCAGCATTAATGTTCAACATTTATATGCAGCCGATATGTGAGTTGATCCGATCCTTCAACGTGCAATGCCTGGCATACGCAGATGACATCCTCATTTACATGCCGTTTAATACTGACCAACCAGTGTTCACACCTATAATTAATTGTTTTGGTGCAATAGCCGAATGGCTGTTGACACAAAACTTAA
Organism: Ichthyophis bannanicus; assembly: GCA_033557465.1. Lineage (NCBI taxonomy): Eukaryota > Metazoa > Chordata > Amphibia > Gymnophiona > Ichthyophiidae > Ichthyophis > Ichthyophis bannanicus. Next base: position 783,473,127 of record CM066035.1, read on the forward strand.
GAATAAATCACAACAAAACTGATGTATTATTTGTCACAAGAAATCGCAAGTTCATACCCCCTCCGTCACTGCTAATCAATAACATAGAACTGACGTCAAAACCCACTATCCGATACCTCGGCATCACACTGGATCAACACCTAGATATGACAACGCATGTGAAGAATGTGACAAAGAGGATATATCATAAGATCAGAACGCTACGCCACCTCCGACCACTACTTGACTATACTGATTATCGCTCAATATTCCAGGCTCTAGTCATCCCTCACCTAGATTTTGCGAATATCATCCTCCATGGCCTCTCTCAATCAACCTTAAATCCACTTCGTCTGGCTATGAACGCAGCTGCAAGAGTCCTCTCTGGGTCACCAAGAGCTGCTCACATAACGCCGATCATGAAGGACCTACACTGGTTACCATTACAAGCCAGACTTACATATAAGTCTCTAGTTCTGACCTTCAAGGCCAGGAATAACTACCCTCCGACACCAATTAGCAAACTAATACATAACACCCTCGAAAATAGAAACAGAAGGACCACTGCTACGAATACATTAATAGTTCCCAAGATGATGACATCTTGTACTAAAGCTACATCGAACAGAGCTTTCTCTTTATTTGCACCCCTGAACTGGAATTTACTTCCTCATGAAATTCGTTGTATCAAAAACCTTTTACAATTCAGGAAAGCCGTGAAGCATCACTTATTCACAAAATTCTACCCAGAAGTGACCCCACATGTTCACTCAAACAACAGACCTCCAACGTGCACTAAACACCATATTACCTTAATTCAACCAGAAAATGGTTAAGCTCCACGATAGCTCCACATCCTCTGTTGATTCCCGCCTCCTACATAAATTACGCAGATAATATCCACTTGAGCTAACATATTTATTTAGTAAAAACATATACATATATGATGTTGACTGTACATAGTTTTCCCTGTTAATCCATGTTATATATTCCCATGTTCTATGTAAACTCAATGTTACTTGCATACATTGTTGTATATTTTGTTCAATGTAAACCGCACTGATCTTAATAGCGCGGTATATAAGAAATGTTAAATAAATAAAAATAAAATAAATAAAGCGGTCTCCTTGGGACCTATGGGGAGCAACTCACAAGCCCAGGAGGGGAAGGGCCTGGCCGCAGGGGCAATAAGGGGGTCAACACCCACCCTCCCTGTTAGAGCCCTACAATATGAGCAGGCTTCTCCGGCCCCTCTACATCCCAGGGGCTAGGCAGTTCAAGGGCCCCAGGGGGATTTTCACCAGAAGTCATCCTCATACATAAGGCCTACTGCATGACGTTCCAGGGGATGGACGGTCAGCCATCGACACAGGAGCAAGTTACAAAGAGGCCTGCGGCCACCATGGAGCAGAAGATGGGAGAGCTGTCCTCTAAGCGGTGGCATGTGCTTGAAGGTGCCTGGGATGAACCAGAGGAGTTGGGTATGAACGCAACTTAGACGCAGCCACTGAGGAGCTAGAGGAAGGAGAGATTCCGCAAGAGGAGGGTTCCCAAATAGTCCAGGTTTTCCGCAGGGAGATGTTGGTGGCGCTCATTGTGAAGTCCTTGAAGGCACTAAATATGCCTACAGATCTACCTCCAGAGGAGGGCTCCTTGGAGGATCTGCTACTGTAGTTGGTTAGAAGGCCGCAGAAGATGTTTCCAGTGCATAGAGTGGTCAAACAGATGACCCAGGGACCTCCCAGAGGCTGGCCTTAGAGGGGTTCGGTCCATGACATGCCTGTACCCACTGCCAGAATAGGAGAGAGAGATACTCCGTTTGCCAAAAGTAGATGCCGCCATGTCGGCGGTCACTAAAAAGACTACGATCTCCAGGAACAAGCAGGAGTGTAGTCTTCACATATGGGTATCTTCGGTACCGATGGAGCCTGCACGAGAACGCTCCCCAGCGTCCAATAGGAATGCTTTTTGTAGCATCCCTCAGCACATGCGAGCTGCCTTCCCGCCTTTCCGCCTTTCCAACTGTCCCTCTTCAGTTCTTCATTTCCCGTGGAGCCGACAGGACACATACCCTGTCACCGCAGAAAATTTCTTCTTTAAACTTGTTTTCTTGTGGTCGCGCCTGCCTCCGCACGACACCTACCGGTACCGCTGGTTCTATCTTCTTTTAAAAAAAAAAAAAAAAAAAAAAAAAAAAAATATATATATATATATATATAATATCAATTTTTTTTTAACTGTTTCTCTTCAGAAACTTTTTGCTTTTGGTGCTAGGCGCCATTTTGGGCATTAGGCCCCATTTTTCCCAAAAGATGGGAAAAAACAGCTAGTGGTTTTAAAAAATGTACTAAATGTGGCAATACCATCTCCGTCACCGACACCCATGACTGGTTTAGGCCTTGACCATTCTCCATCTGAGTGTTCCTCCTGTATGGGGATGACTAAAAGAGGAAGACAGAACCAAGCTGCAAAGCTCGGTACCCTCTTTTCTTTGGATACCAGGTCCATTGCATCGACGTCTTCAAGAGCCTCGTCTTCCTCCCATGGATCTCAGGTAACTAAACATAAGAGCCAGTCCTCAAAGGGTAGCTCTCCTTCAAAGCATCGAGAGGCCATTGGCATTGCCCTTGAGGAAACTACACTGGCAAAACAGCCCCGGCGGGAGGCTTCGGCCTCCAAAGCATCAACGGCGTTCCACGATGTTCTCAAGGCTTCGACCTCGGCAGAACTACTGGTGCCATGCTCAGGGGTTCCAGCCGCTTTTACCAGTACCGATACCCAGGCATCGGCAGCGTTGATAAACCAGCGATTCCTCGCTATCGAACGCAGTCTTGCAGCTCTCCTTACAGCTGCGGTACTGTTGACACCAGTGATTCAACGGGCACCGGTATGGACACCGGGACCAGCACCAACGGTACCGGCTCCGGTGGGAATCCTTCCCATGCAGACTTTTTCTGGCATCTGCAGATCGGTACCAGACCAATTCGGTACCGACTTCGATCGATACCGAGACCGTGCTTTGCATGAACGTCGGGATCAGAGATACTTCGAATCCTCCGATTCCCATGACTCTGATAATTCTGCCGGGACCAGAGTATTTCTCCCAGAAGACTCCTCTTCTCCCCAACGCAGAATGTCTCCTCCAGAAGACATGTCTTTTCAGGATTTTCTTCATGATGTGGCCCGAGGCCTTTCAATCACGGTAGCTCCTGAAAAAGAACCTAGAGCAAAGGAATTGGAAATTCTCCAGTACCCTAAGGCTCCCAAGGAAGCAGCCACTCTGCCCATTCATGAAATTCTTCATGATTTGATGCTCAGAATGTGGGAGACACCTTTGACCACATCTCCTCATTCTAGGAGACTCGATACCATGTATCGAGTTCCACCATGTCCTGGTTTTCAAAAGACTCAGCTGCCACACCATTCAATGGTAGTGGAGTCGGCCATGCGTAGGATGAAAAGTACAAAGAGACATGCATCCAATCCTCCAGGTCGTGAATGCAGGACTCTTGACACTTTTGGTCATCGAACTTTTCAGGTTTCCATGCTTTCAGCTAGGATCAGCTCATATATTTTATATATGGGAATGTTCCTCAAAGAGGTCATAGGAGATTTGGAGCTTATGAGCCCCCTTCTCCCTGAGGACAAACAACAGGACTTTCTCACTCTGGTCAAGCATGCTCAAGATGTCTCCAAGTTTGTAAACCATGCAGCCTTTGACTGCTTTGAATGCATAAGCAGAACCTCTGCTATTGCTATTGGTGCACGTCGGATTGCCTGGCTTCAGGCATCAGACTTGGAGATTTTGGGTACAGGATAAATTGGGAAACATCCCTTGCACAGGAGAAAACCTCTTTGGCAAGAATTGGCAGGAGAAGGCTAATGAGAGAGATACTGACAATCTCACTTTAGACAGATTGTCAAAATCTACAGCCACTCCAGCCAAAAAGAAACTCTATAAAAAACCCTGTTTCAGCAAAAAGAGGAAGTTTTATCCATCCTATACCCAGCAAGGGCAAGCTCCGGGTCAAGTTGCCCAGAAGGGTCAACAGCAACAATCCAGACAAAAGAAGCCAAAAGGCCTTAGAGCTCTACTAGCTCCACAGGCCCAGCCCCCTCAAGGGCTTTGACTCCTTCATAGAGAACTTAGCCTTCCTGCCTCTGAAGGGGCCAGAACCCCTAAACATTCCAGGCAGGTTGTGCCATTTTTCCAACAGATGGCACCAAATAACAACAGAAAACTGGACTCTATCCATTGTGGGAGAGGGGTACAAGCTTCATTTTCACAGTATGCCCCCTCCTATAATTGTAAGACAGTTCAATTCCCAAACCTCTACAGGCAATCTACTGTATCAAGAGGTCTCAACACTCCTTGCTCAAGGAGCAATAGAGGAGGTGCCCATTCTTCAGCAGGGTGCAGGGTTCTACTCCCCCTATTTTCTTATTCCAAAGAAAGCAGGAGGACACAGACCCATTCTAGACCTCAGAGAATTGAACAAATATCTGTTCCGAGAAAAGTTCAAAATGATTTCTCTGGGAACTCTTCTGCCATATCTTCAAAGTCAGGATTGGCTTTGTTCTCTACATCTAAAGGATGCATATACTCGCATTCTAATCCATCCAGATCGCATGAAATTCTTACAATTCCTTTTCAAGGGAAAACATTTCCAATACAAGGTTCTTCCCTTTGGTCTGGCTTCGGTACCAAGAGTATTCACGAAATGCATGGCAGTAGTAGCTGCATTTCTGCGAACCCTGGGGATATTCGTCTTCCCTTACTTGGACGACCGGCTCATTCGAGCCCCCACGGTTCCAGAAGCCAGATCTGCACTGTCTCGCACAATGTGAATCCTTCAATACTTGGGATTGGTCATAAACCTCCCAAAATCCCAACTTGCTCCATCTCAGTCCCAAGAGTTCATAGAAGCTCGTCTAGATACCAGACAGTCAAGGACTTTTCTCCCACAACCCCGCTGTCTTCGTATAATGCAGCTAGCTTCTCAAGCAGCGGTGAAGTCCTCCCTAACTGCTCGAGAACTACAGCTATTGGGACATATGGCATCCATGGTTCATGTGGTTCCCTACGCTCGCCTTCATATGCGAGCAGCCCAGTGGACCCTATCCACATAGTGGACACAGGCCACAGGACGTCTGTCGAACAAGATATCAAACTCACAACGACTGATCTTGTCCCTACAATGGTGGTCTCCTTTCAGCAACCCCTATTCCAGGCCAGATGCATCACAGGTGGGATGGGGAGCACACCTGCATCATCTCTCTACCCAGGGTACCTGGACTCCACAGGAGGCTTGTCTTCACATAAACCACCTGGAACTCAGAGCAATCTATCTAGCTCTTCGAGTATTCCATGCCCAGCTCTGCTACAAGACAGTCCTAGTCCAAACGGACAATCAAGTAGCTATGTTCTACATGAACAAGCAGGGTGGAACAGGCTCTCTTTCGTTATGCAACAAAGCTTTACAACTATAGACCCTCGCCAGAGAGCATCAAATTCACCTTCTCGTGGTATATATTCAAGGCATTCAAAACCTTTGGGCAGACAAACTCAGCCGAGTACTGCTACCTCATGAATGGTCTCTCCACCTAGACCAGGTGGCCAAGATAGTTCAGATCTGGGTAACCCCAGACATAGACCTATTTGCAAGTCCACTGAATGCCAAACTTCCCTGCTTCTGTTCCAGGATTCCGGCTCAAAATTGCCAGGCAAGGGACGCCTTCCTTCTTCACTGGGGTCACGACTTCCTCTATGCTTTCCCACCCATTCCTCTTATTCCCAAAACACTCTTCAAGCTTCAGAGAGACAGAGATCGTATGATCCTCATAGCGCCACGGTGGCCACGCCAAATGTGGTATCCCCTGCTTCTACATCTCTCTCAAGCTGCACCTCTGGAGTTAGGCTATGCTCCATATCTCCTCTCCCAAGAGAATGGGATGCTATGGCACCCAAATCCCCAGTCCCTGCATCTCAGGGCCTGGTTGCTGAAAGCTTAGATCTTCAGGATCTTAACCTTTCCCAACAGGTAAAGGATATCCTTCAGGCTTCTAGAAAACCTTCCACAACACGCTCTTACGTCTTCAAGTGGAAACGTTTTACTATATGGTGTTCATAGAAGGGGTTAAACCCCCTTATGATACCTTTGGAATCGATACTAGAGTATCTACTTCATTTATCAAATTTTGGTCTAAAGACCAGTTCAGTAAGAGTCCATCTTAGTGCAATTGCAGCTTCCTATAAGCCTCTAAATGGACAACCAATTTCCTCTCATCCACTCATAACAAGATTTATGAGAGGTCTTCTATTAACAAAGCCTCCCATCAGGCCACCACCGGTGGCATGGGATTTAAACCTAGTTCTCGGCAGCTCATGAAACCGCCTTTTGAACCTTTAGCCACTACATCCCTAAAGCTTTTGTCCTGGAAGGTCATCTTCCTAATTGCAATCACCTCTGCATGTCGCATTAGTGAATTGCAAGCTTTAGTGGCTGATCCTCCTTATACTAGGTTTCACCATGATAAGGTTGTTCTTGGAACTCATCCACACTTTATGCCAAAGATGGTTTCACCTTTTCATTTAAATCAATCAATTTATCTTCCTGTATTCTTTCCGAGGCCTCACGCCTCTAATGCAGAAAGGAACCTTCATACTTTGGATTTTAAAAGAGCCTTGGCTTTTTACCTACAAAGAACACAGCAACAAAGAAAATCTTATCAACTTTTTATTGCTTTTGATTCTAGTCATTTGGGACTTCCAGTCTCCAAGATACCTCTGTCCAAATGGATTGCACAATGCATATCCTTTGCTTATGAGAGTAAGAGTCTTCCTCTTCAAGGCCATGTCACAGCTCATAATGTGAGAGCCATGGCAGCCTCTATGGCTAACCTTCACTCTGTCTATTGATGACATTTGTCAAGCAGCCACCTGGGCTTCGGTACACACCTTTACAGCCCACTACTGCCTAGATAAAGCCTCCGTCGGGATGCCTTCTTTGGCCAAGCTGTTCTTCAAAATCTCTTCCAGACGTAATTCAACTCCTACCCACCAACCCTGGTGGGATGCCAGAAATCCATGGGAGGAAGCATGGCCCACCTTACTTGGGTGGCAGCTTCCTGGGGCTATCTCCCTGGCATCTTCAGCTAGGGAATCCCCATATGTGAAGACTACATTTCTGCTTGTTCCTGGAGATAGCATAGTTACTCACCTGTAACAGGTGATCTCCGGGAACAGCAGGAATTTAGTCTTCACAACCCACCCACCTCCCCTAGGAGTTGTCTCTCTATCTCTTTCCTCTCTCCCTCTATCCTTTCACTCAGCTACAAACTTAACTGAAGAGGGACAGTTGGAAAGGCGGGAAGGCAGAGCGCATGTGCTGATGGATGCTCCCAAAAGCGTTCCTATTGGACGCTGGGGAGCATTCCCGTGCAGGCTCCGTCGGTACCGACGATACCCATATGTGAAGACTAAATTCCTGCTGTTCCCGGAGATCACCTGTTACAGGTGAGTAACTACGCTATCCTGGTTGAGGGCAATACAGCATTCAAGGATACCGAGGATAGAAAGCTGGACACACTGACAGAGCATTAATGTCGAAAGATTGCTTCAACAATGTAGGCTTCTGTTTGTGGGGCCTTAGTAGCCGGGGCTTGCCTGCGCTATGCACAGGGGGGTTCTGGAACCCAGGGATGAGCCTCCGGATTCGACAGCAGCAGCGTCTAGGCTAGAGTCAGGAGCTGCCTACCTAGCAGACGCCTTCTCTGATCTGATAAGAGGTCTCTCTAAGGGCATGGCTTCAGTGGTGGTGGCCCGCTGCTTCCTATGTCTGCGGAATTGGGGGGTGGACGTCTCCTCCAAATCCCAGCTAGTAAGCTTACATTCAAAGGAAAGCATCTGTTCGGGGAGGAGTTGTAAAAGATGGTGAATGAATTAGGTGAGACAAGAGGGGGATGCCTCACCGAGGACAAGCAGAAGCAGGCCCGCTCCTTGGCATCGCCTTGGGGTCAATCGAGTGATTTCAGGTAGTTCTGTTCAATGCGGTTTGCCCCATACCAGAGGGGTCATTTTGCCTCTCGGGGCCAAGGTTTGTGTGGGTTTCAAGGAACAGGCCAGGGCTATTTTGCTTCCTCGCCATCCTCGGGGCCTAAGAAGTCACAATGAAGCGAGGGAGACCCAGACGGTTCAACCTGTAGGGGGTTGGTTGTGTGATATTATTATTATTATTTTTTTTTTTACCCTGCCTGGATCCAGATCACATCCAACCAATGGGTGCTAGAGGTCATCAGAGAGAGCTATGCATTAGAGTTTGCCAGGCCTCTGGATTCCTCCTTTGTATACTCTCCCTGCAGGGCATGCGGCAAGGCCATGGTGGTAAGAGACACCCTGGTTTGCCTGCTGCAATTGGGAGCTGTAGTGTGGGTTCCTGAGGCCCAATGCGGCACCGGTCGATACTGAATTTATTTTGTTGTCCCCAAATAGGAGGGCTCCTTTTGTCCCATTCTAGATCTCAAGCGCATAAACAGGTATCTGCTAGTACCCCATTTTCGCATGGAGACACTACGGTCCGTCATAGTGGTGGTTCGAGAAGGAGAGTTCTTAACGTCCTTCGATTTCACAAAGGTGTATTTACAGATTCCCATCCATCCAGAACATCACCAGTTCCTACGTTTTGCGGTGCCCATGGGGCACTTCCAATTTTGTGTGCTACCCTTCACCAAGTGTATGGCTCCCCATACCTTCACCAAGGTGATGGTGGTGGCGGCACTCTGCCCGGAAGGGATCTTGGTACATCCTTATCTGGACAACTGGCTCATCCAGGCAAAATCAAAGCTTGAAAGCGAGAAGGCCACAGCAAGAGTGGTGGAGTTCCTGCAGAGTCTTGGATGGGCGATCAACATGTCCAAGCATTGCTTGATACTGTCCCAGGTATTCGAGTATCTGGGGACTCATTTCAACACACACAGTAGAAGAGTGTTTCTGCTGGGACTAAGGGCACAAAGGCTTCAGCAGATGGTATGCCAATTCCTCCTTATGAAGCAGCTGACAGCATAGCATTATCTGCAGCTGATAGGAACCATGGCGGCAACCATCGAGATGGTCCCGTGGGTGCGAGCACACATGCGACTGTTGCAGAGAGCACTGCTGCGAAGATAGTCACACCAGCGGCATCCCTTGTTGCAACCGCTGCCATGCCCAGAGGAGACCAGGATGGTGATCTGGTGGTGGTTGTGCCCCGAGAAGTTGGCGGCAGGGATGCCTTTCGAATCGCCACAGTGGATCCCCTTGATGACAGATGCCAGCTTCTCAGGCTGGGGAACCCACTGCGAAGGAAGTTTTGCTCAGGAGCGCTGGAGACCAGAGGAAGCGGTTTGGCCCATCAATAGGCTGGAAATGCAGGTGGTCTTCCTAGCACTGCAGAGATTTTGGCCCTGGCTTCAAGGGATAGGTGGTCCGGGTCTTCTCTGACAATGCTACCACAGTAGCCTATATCAATCAGCAAGGGGGCATGGGCAGCGTACGATTGGAAACGGAGGCTAAAAATCTATTGATGTAGGCAGAGGAGCATCTCCAGGCACTTTCAGCGGCACACGTTGTGGGAATAGACAACATGACAGCTGATTATCTGAGCCGAGTCCGTGTAGATCCGGGGGAATGGACGCTTTGTCAGGAGGTCTTCTGCCAGATTGTGCAAAGATGGGGCCCACTGATTATGGATCTCATGGCAATGTTTGCCAATGCAAAAGCAAGCCGATTTTTCAGCAGGAGAAGAGAACAGATGTCAGAGGGCTTGGATGCCCTGGTGCAAAGGTGGCCCACAGAAGGCATTCTCTGTCTTTCCACCATGGGCATTGATAGGCTGGCTGGTGCAGTGAATCGAGGCTCATGGGGAAGAGTAATTCTCATTGCCCTGGATTGGCCGAGGCACCCCTGGTATGTGAACCTCGTAAGATTAAAGGCAGATCAGCCTTGGCATGTGCCAATCAGGGCAGACCTTTTGTCAAGGGGCTGGTGCAAATGCCTCAGGTAGATGGATTCTCGCTTATGCCATGGCTCTTGAATGGACGCAGTTAAGAAGGTGCGGCTATTCAGGATCAGTGATTGCCATATTGTTGAAGGCTCGTAAGAGATACACTTCTCTATCTTATATCAGGGTGTGGTGTATCTTTGAGGCCTGGTGTGGAAGAGACACTAGGCCTTTCTTGGCTACCTACCAGAGGTGCTAGCTTTCTACAGGTGGGTTTTGAAAAGGAATTGGCTGCTAGTTCCTTGAGGGTACAGGTGGCAGCCATTACTTGTTAACGAGGTAGGATCAAGGGAGTGTCATTGGGAGCACACCCAGGTATGGTCAGGTTCCTGAGAGCAGTAAAACAGCTCTGTCTACCGTTGTGGTCAGTTGTTCTGCCTTGGGATCTCAATTTGGTGTTATAGACCTTAGTGAAGGAGCCGTTTGAGCCTCTGAGCTCCTGCACATTGAAAGACTTGACTCTTAAGATGGTATTCCTTGTGGCGATTTGCTTGGCTCAAAGAATTTCGGAGCTGCAAGCTTTGTCGTGCAAGGAGGGGTTCCTCTCTATTTCAAAGGAAAAGGTGGTTCTTCATCCAGTGCCTTCCTTTAAAATAGTTCTGCCTGTTGGATGTACAGCGTGTGTTGAGGCATTATTTGAAGAGGACAGCTCTGTTTCATAACTCGGATTACTTGTTTGTTCTGTTTGGGGACCACACAAAGGAGAGGCGGTGGCCAAGGCTTCCATAGCTTAGGTGGTTAAGGAAGCTATTGCATCAGCATATCTATTGAGAGGAAAGTCTGTGCCAGCGAGGCTACAGGTGGCTTCGTGGGCAGAATTTAGCATGGTGCCATCTGCAGAGATTCATAGGACAGCCATCTGGTCCTCCCTTCACACCTTTATAAAGCATTATCACCTGGATGTGCAGGCGGCAGCGGTAATTCAGGTTGGGATCGTGGGCCCCTCCCATCAATAGTACTGCTCTATTATATCCCAGAGGTGCGGGACTGGACTGGAGGGACGATAAGGAAGGTAAAATTTGACCTTACCTGCCAATTAGCTTTCCTTGAGGAACTCCAGTCCTGTCCTGGATCCCTCCTTAGGGATTACTCGGTTGAACATTGCGACCCTGGACCTGAAGAATGTTGTTGTTAAGTTTTGGGGGCCAGGGATGCGTATTTGTGGCGTAGACAGCATTTCAAGGTGGGTGAGTAGTAGTAGAACTGCTGTTTGTATTCTTGCTGTGGGCATTGAGGTCCTCTGTTTCCGTTTCCCTTTCCCTGGGCGGACAGGTCCTCCTTAGGGCTGTTGTGTGGTGCCAGGGAGTTGTAATCAGGTAAGCTTCCTCATTCAGTGGGGAGGAGGCCCCCCCCCCCACGGATATTTGGGGGGATCTGAATATAAATAAAGGTTATTAAGGTTTGACTATTCATTTGTTGCTCCTGTGAATCTACTTTGTCAATAGGTTACTGGGGCTGGTAGGTGGAGCCAGCTGCCTACCTACAGTGAGATCATCAAGAAAATGACATACTCAATCTCTAAGCTGCTGGTGGGGGTTGACTATGTTTATGTTTATTTAATTTGATATACCACCCTTAAATAAGCAGAGCGGTTTACAAAGTACAAAATTAACAGAGGGTGGCGCCAGGCCAGAAAAAGGAAAAGAAGTTACAACTCATGATAGATAGGCAGTAAAAGAAAAGAAAACTGCACAAGACTCGGGGGTTAGGTCACACAAAGGGGGAGGGAAAATCAAAGGTGAGGGAGAAGAGGTGGGTTTTTAGATTACGCTTAAAGGTAGGGAGGTGGGGCTCTAGACGAAGGGAAGTGGGGAGCGAGTTCCAGAGGGCGGGGCCTGCAAAGAAGAAGACTGAGGAGCGAGTGGACTGAAGGTGCGCAAGGGAGGGGGGAGAAGGTGGAGGCGATTAAGGTGAAATGAATGAGGGGTGTGTCTAGGGGTGTGGAAGGTGATGAGGTCTGCCAGATATTGTGGGGTGGTGGTGTGAAGTGCCTGATGAACAAGGGCAAGTAGTTTGAACTGGAAGCGAAAGGGAACAGGTAACCAGTGAAGGTGAACAAGTAATGGTGAAATGTGGTCCCGTGGGGAGGAGTGGGTGATAATGTGAGCAGCGGTATTCTGGATCCTTTGCAGTCTATTAAGTTGGGATTTGGGAAGACCAATGAGGATGGAGTTTGAGAAATCTAGGCGCGACATAACTAGTGATAGTAGGAGTGTGGTGAGGGCGGGCGGGGTGAGAAAGGGGCAAATTGTGCGAACTTGACGCAGAAAGAAGAAGGAAGTCCTGGTGATATGAGAGACGTGGGCCTGGAAAGAGAGAAGTGCGGGACTGGACTGGAGTTCCTCAAGGAAAGCTAATTAGCTGCTAAGGTCTAATTTTACCTTATCTATTAACATAAAGATAAAATACATGTAAAAACTGCTTGATAAATACTTCATTGCAAGAAAATTAACTGTAACTCAGGACGTGCATTAAAGTCCATTGTACTCATTGTATGTCATTTACACTATCTGTTAATACAGGTGAACTTTAGTATATTGGCATCTGAATGACCTCATTTACAGGGCTTTCCCTTAGATACAGCATATTTTTGGGATATTGTATAAACTAAATTAGAACAATTGGAGTCAGACCAAGAGTTCATGAAGAAGTAAAGGCTTAGAAGATTAATTTAAAAACCAGGGACTCTTTAGCACTGGATATTAGGCATCAGAACCTTCCCATCCCCCGCAGTCACAGCTTATGGATGCCTTTGACTTGGAATATCTTGCCAGACTGTTGCTAGCTATTAAAATGTATAGTTTGCTTAGCAAAAAATGATCAAGGTGGATTTATAAAATAGTATTAAATCACAGACAATATAATGAGACAAAAATTCCTTTTCCTGCTCCACAAATTAACAGACATTCCCTCCCCTGATCCATCAGGAATATTATGTGGAACAGTCTGGAACTGAGCTACAAATAGAATGTCCCATTAGATCCCGAGTGGTCTGATTCTCTGGAAGGTGGGGCGTTCATCCATTCATTCTCGGTTCCTTCATTGAACCTTTTGAAAAATATGAAGAGGAGCAGCTTTAAATCTAAAACAAACACATTTTAGTGTCCGTATACCCCTCGTGCCCAGAAGTGCCTACCTATCCTTTGGAGAATTATTGTTTCTGCAGTGGTAGCTGTGTTGTCCACAGGCAAGATACTGAGGATTCCAAAGTCCCCAATAGCTTTTATTTCAGTAGGCGTGTGCGTAGCCTTGCCAGCCTTGATTCCTCTGATACAGTATGTTGTAATCAACTGTATGTATAGTTCAGCCAAACAAATCAGAAAAGCAATTCCATCAATGAGAGAGCGAAGGACAAGATGAGTTTGAAAAGGTGTGTATGTTACATCTTAGGGGATATTTAACGTGTGTTAACCTTTAGTAGACATGCCCCTTAGTAGAGATTCTGTTGCTCTCTTTCGCCTGCAAGCTGCCTCAAATTACACCAACAGCCGCCAAAGCCAGGCTGCATCTCTGGAATGAACCCAAGCAAAGCGAGCCTGGTTTAGAGGGCTCAGAGAGCAAGTTCTCAGCTCACAGCCAGATTAAACTTTGACATTAATTAAAACAGAATTAAACTAAACTTTTGCTGCATAATAATTCCACCATTAAGACCCCAGAGCTTTCCAGGCTTATGAGTTTAAAAAAAAATACTGTAAAAATAAGACAATTGGGGCACTCTGAATACATTCAAGAAAAACATTACGGAGGCGCTGAACAGGAAGGATTTTGCTAAGTTAGCAAAAATAAACAGTTTATCCAGCATGTCCCATCCAGATATAGAATATTTCCTGTTTACACACAGTCCCTGGAGGTGGATTCAGGGCAATACTAACAGTTCGGGTTCTGGCTTAGTTTCCTTTCCTCTAAGGAAGGGTCAAATTCATGGAAGTTGCAGGCCCATAACACTGACTGTGAACTGGTTGAATTCTTTTCTGCTGGAGCCTCTGACGTTAATACTGTACATCAGACAGGGATCAATAACAGAACCCTAAGAGTCGTCTCCTGCCCCAGCCCAATCATTGCACGGACTGTAACTTCCTTTGGAGCCTAGTACAAATGCATTTTATGGGCAGCTAGAAAGTTTTTCTGACACATCATTCCCTCCCTCTTCCTCTTCCAGTGGTATTGGCACACTGTCCAGAAAGCACCCTTAATTTAGCATGCCCTGAAAGCAACAGGAGCCAGCTTTGTCCAGTTAGGACCATGGGTCTTGTACTGTATGCAGATGTGTGTACAGTGATGATGTCATACCTTAGCATAGGTCTCTGTACTGCTTGGGGTGGTTCCCCTTCCTGCTGTTGGGCAGGTTTGCGTGTAAGATGCTTGTAGATGAGTCGTGCCTTCACTCCCATCCATAGCAGAGTGGATAATGAGGAATAATGCAAGATAATACCAAGCTGAAAATGGAGAGGATTGTTAGAATTCTATGGATTAATTAACAACACTCCTAAATAAAGGTGTTCACTTTTAAGGCTTCTGTTTGCCAAATATATTTATATAATCTAGATGTATCAGACTGGGGTCAGCATAGGAGCACTCCAGATTTACTTTGCTCTCAAGAATAAATATGGTGAAACAGGAGAAGCTTTTTAAAAAAAATTAAACACACCTATTTCCTCTTTGCTATCTTCACCATGGATAGCAGAAAGAACAAGGGTTCTCCTAGGACAAGCAGGATCAGTCAGCCACACCTGGTGATGTCATCCAATGGCGCCGAGATGGAAATCTTCTCCATAGCTCAGAAAGGCTTTTGCCCTTCTGAGCATAAACCCATGAACTCAACCCCTTTTTGCCCATCCCTAGCTAACCAGTTTCAGTTCTTCTGCCTTGCCTGCAAGACGGATCTGTCTCTTCTCCTACATTACAACAACGTTATCCATTAAAGTCATCTTCAGAAGAGAAAAGAAGTTCTTGCCATGCTGAAGCTGGGCTTCAAAAAGTGCTCTGCATGTTCCAGGAAGATGAGAAATTCAAACAATCACAACAGGGTAAGGATAATCCAGTGGAAGATTGCCCCCACTGCACTGAGATGTCCCTAAGGGCTAGAAAATCACGCAGACATGCTTTCTCCCCACCAGTAGCAGAGGACTGTAACTCAGTGGGGCACAGCAAAAAACGTACTTCCAAAGGACAAACTAAGACCTCCGTGGCAGCCCAGGACATGCCTGAGAAGGCCTCCATCCTTGCCCCCCCCCCCCCCCCCAAGTGCCTCTTGCCTTCTTCGGCCACCCCTGATGCTTCGGAGCACTCCAGCACATGTAGGGACAACTGTGAGGGCAGCCATTTTGTTTCCGGCCATGCTTCCTTGCAAGCCGCCGCTCCCTAAGCTCTGACTGGTCCAAGCCCAGGAGCTCTTCAACCATGCACAGCATCAGTCCCCCAGCGCCAACGCTGAAAATCTTCTAGCCTTGCCCAGCGCCAATGCCAGAGCTTGCTTAGCCCTGCCCTATAACGACGTAGCAGCTCCGGAACCATGAAGCAAAGAAAAAAGGCACCATGGTATGGGAAGAAGGAGCGCAGAGCGAAGGGAGCAGAAAAGTAAACACCGGGAGAGACATGGCAGCAGCCAATAAAGTCAACAATACGGGGACTGGGGAAGGTATCATCAAGGCAGCAATAAAAACTGGCACTGGAGAACTAGGTACTCAGACCCCCCCCCCCTCCTCCTCCCCGGGATCAATTCTATTGGATTATAGCTCTCCACAAAGGGGCCTGCTAGCGTATGAAGACTCTGCTATCCCTGAAGTACAGGCACAGCAGCACATAGTTGATCAGCCACCTACAGCTCTCCCAGTTCTAACTGTGAGGCCCCAGGAGATCCTGCTAATGCTAACTGACTTCTTCCACCAGTGGTCTTTTGCCCAAAGGACTCTCTCCTTGTAGCCCCAGCTACCAGAACCTTGCAAGGGGCTTCCCGGGGTGTAAGCATCAATCCAGCAGCTCCCACAGACCCTATGGACCGCCAACTGGATGTTCAGTCTCCGCTGTGTCTAGTGATAAGCTTCCAGAATGCTCATCTTGGAGCCCCATAGAAACACATAGCGGAGACTAGGAGGAAGTGGCTGCACAAGAATCTCTAACTGCAGGAGAGACCCTCAACCAGATAGTGACATCCACATCCATGACTGAATCGACCCCGGCAACCTCTGAGGACCTCACTTACCCAGAATTCCTGCAGAAGGTCTCCTCAGTCCTGGGAATTGACTCAATGGATATAACTGACCAACGTCTAGAAACACAGGTGGCCTTAAAATTCTTAGAGACCCACAGAACAACAGCACTACTGCCAGTCCCACCCTCTTATGTGGGAGAATCTGGTGAAGATCTGGCAGAACCCAGCCATGGGACCCGCTACTGCCCAGAAGCTCGATAGCAAGTATCAAGTGCAACCCACACCGAGGTTTGAGAAACCTCAGCTTCCACACAACTCCATAGTCATGGAGTCTGCCTTAAAGTGGGTAAAATCAGCGCGCACCCATGTGAACAACCCACCAGGAAGGGATCTCAAACTCCTGGATGAGGTTGGAAAGAGGACATTCCAAGGTGCAATGGTGTCGGCAAGAGTAGCAGCCCACCAGCATGCCCTCTGTACCAGGACATCATCATACAAAACCTCAAATCCGCCACCTCATCTCCCCCCCAGTGAGGCACAAGCGACTGTAACAGCATCTCTCACAGATCTGCAAGAATGCACGAAGCACCAGGTCAGGGTGGCTTTCGACGCATTTGATGCTGCAGCTCGTACCTCAGGGACTGCAATCTCAGCCCGCCGATTGGCATGGCTATGAGCCCCTATCTGTGAAGACACGCATGACCGCATTGTGGCTGCCCCCCTGTGCAGGGGACACACTTTTCGGTGACAAGGTGAAGGACACCATAAATGATATGAAGGATCGGTGCTCTACATTGCAGACCCTTGCGGAGGAAGGTCTGGCGTGGACCCCTGCTTCCAATCGGAAAGGGACTTACCACCAGAAGTCATTCTCCTCCACAAAATGCTATACCGGCTACAGTTTCTATTGGAAGTGGCAAACGTCTCGCTATAAGAAACAACCTTACCAAAATTCCTACCACAACAAACCACGCCAATGAGATCGAAAGCAACAAAAGTCTACATCATCTGACACAGGGAAGGCCAATCCCTCGTTTTGACGGAACGTCCCCAGCCATCCTCCCTACCGGAGGTCGGCTGACCGCCTTCGTACTGGCATGGGAATCCATCACCACGGACAAATGGGTCCTGCGCATCATCAGGGTACTGTATCAGATTCACCTCACCCTCCCTTGCAGCACAAACCACCTCACAGCAACGTGTCACCACCTTCGCTCCTCACCCTTAGCACAGCAATTCAGTCCGTCCTAGCAGCCAAGGCTACAGAGCCAGTACCAACCTGTGAAATTAGTGCCAGATTCTACTCCAGGTGCTTTCTGATACCCAAGAAATCCGACGGCATTCCCCCCCCCCCCCCATCCTCAACCTCCAGAGACTCAACAAGCACATCGGGACGGAAAGGCTCAGGATGAACTCTCTGGGCTCCATCTTATCACTGATACAGCCCGGGGAGTGGCAGGCATAGAAACATAGAAATATGATGACAGAAAAAGACCACATGGCTTATCTAGTCTGTCCTTCCATATCAACAACTACAACAGTTCCCTTTTTACCTTTAGAGATCCTCTGTGTTTGTCCCATGCTTTTTTGAATTCAGTTACTGTCCTCATCTCTACCACCTCCACTGGGAGACTATTCCACGGATCCACTACTCTTTCCGTAAAGAAATATTTCCGCATATCACTCCTGAATTTATCTCCCTTCACCCTCATCCCATGTCCCCTCGTAGCAGAACTTGCTTTTAATTGAAAGAGGCTCTCTCCCTGAACATTTATGCCACGGAGGTATTTAAACATCTCAATCATATCACCTCTATCCCGCCTTTCCTCTAAGGTGTACATATTAAGATCCTTTAGTCTGTCCTCATATGCTTTATAATGAAGACTACTAATCATTTTCGTAGCCACCCTCTGCACCGACTCCATCCTGTTCACATCCTTTTGAAGGTGCGGTCTACAGAATTGCACACTATACTCCAAATGAGGTCGCACCAAAGACTTATACAGAGGCATTATCACCTCCTTTTTTCTGCTAGCCATTCCTCTCCGTATGCACCCAAGCATCCTTTTAGCTTTTGCCGTCATCTTTTCTACCTGTTTAGCTACTTTAAGATCATCACACAACCACGCCTATGTCCCGCTCTTCTTTAGTGGACAAAAATACTTCACCCTCTATACTATATTGCTCCCTTGGATTGCTGCAGCCCAAATGCATGACCTTACATTTTTTAACATTAAATCCCAGCTACCAAATTCTAGACCATTCTTCAAGCTTAGCTAGATCCCTCCTCATGTTATCTACACCTTCCTGGGTGTCTACTCTATTGCCGATTTTGGTATCATCCGCAAAGAGGCAAACCTTACCCGACAGCCCTTCCGCTATATCACTAACAAAGATGTTAAAAAGAATCGGACCAAGGACAGATCCCTGGGGCACACCACTGGTAACATCCTTCTCCTCAGAGTGAGCTCCATTTACTTGTACTCTTTGTCGCCTCCCACCCAACCAATTTCTAACCCAAGCAGTAACTTTAGGGTCCATCTCTAGGGTGCTCAGTTTGTTTAGAAGTTGCCTGTGAGGAACAGTGTCAAAGGCTTTACTGAAATCTAAATACACCACATCTAGATCTCTCCCTCGGTCCAACTCCCTGGTCACCCAGTCAAAGAAATCAATCAGATTTGTCTGACAAGACCTGCCTCTGGTGAATCCATGCTGCCTCGGATCCTGTAATCCGCTGGACTCCAGAAACCTCAGTATTTTCTCTTTCAGCAGCGTTTCCAATAATTTACTCACCACCGAAGTTAAACTAACTGGCCTGTTGTTTTCAACCACATCCTTACTTCCGCTTTTGTGTAAAGGCATCTTTAGACTTACATGATGCCTACACACATATCCCCATACATGTGTCACATCGGAAGTACTTCAGTTTCAAAATACTGGACAGCCATTATCAATACAGAGTCCTACTGTTCGGCCTATCTCCTGCCCCGCAAGTCTTCACAAAATGTGTCACTGGTGCAGCAGCACACCTTTGGATACAGGATATCTGTGTATTCCCATAACTAGATGACTGGCTGATCTCTGACTGGTCACCCCAGGAAACATAATCTGCCATCAAGGGGACCATCCACCCATTGTCCACCCTGGGCTTTCGAGTCAACCTCCAAAAATTAAATCCCCACCCCTCCCAACTTCTGGAGTTCATTGGAGCAGTAATAGACACAGTGGTGCTCCCACTTCACCAGAGGGATGCCATCACCAACTTAATCTGAATCTTCTCATCAGTGCAAGGGACGTCTGCCAGGAACTTGCTTCACCTCCTGGAACATATGGCGGTATCCACACAAGTCCTACCTCTAGCAAGGTTGCATATGCGCCACCTGCAATGGCACCTGCGTACCCACTGGATCCAACACATGCAACCACCTTCAGCAACAATTCCTCTGGACACATCTGCGAAGGGCTCGCTAGCCTGGTGAACCAACACAGAGAACCTGGTGACGGTCGCCCACTATAACAGCCCCCACATCAGCTAGTCATCAGAAGCTTAACTGGTGGGGTGGGGAGCCCACTGCTCAGTTTCGCATACAAGGAACCTACACAGAGAAGAAGCAAACTCTGCACATCAACCATTTGGAACTGAGAGCGTTCCATCATGCTCTCAGGGCCTTCCAGTATCAAATCCAAGGAAAGATGATCCTCCTCCAAATGGACAATCAGGTGGCCATGTTTTACGTCAACAATCAAGGTGGCACGGACTCCCAACTCCTATGCAGGGAAGCCCTCGGACTCTGGAATTTTGCCCTCTCCAGACACTGTCTCTCCCGGGCCTCTTACCTGCCGGGCACGTAAAACGAAGTAGCAGACAGGCTTAGCCACTAGATGGATCCACACGAATAGCCCTTCAAGCCCCGCATAGCGACATCACTCTTCTGGAAATGGGGAGAACTATGGATCAATCTGTTTGTCACAGAGGCCAACTCGAAGTGCCCCCTCTTCTGTTCCAAGTGCCCCCTCTTCTGTTCCAAGTGCTCCTCCAATCACAGCGTCACCTTGAATGCATTCAATATATTGTGGGGGGAGTGGTCTCCGGTGTATGCCTTCTCCCCTCACTGCTCATCTCAATGACCATCCAACGCATTATCACAAACAAGGCAACGGCCATACTGATAGTACTTCACTGGTCGCGCCAGGTATGGTTTCCCTACTTCTGCTGCCTGGTGCTGGAACCTCCTTTGAGGCCTCCCCTGATACCAGACCTCATCATCCTAGAAGGGGGAGGATGTTCTCCACTGCAATCTACAGACCCTAGCACTCACTGTATGGAAACTGAAAGGGTAGCACTATCCTCCCTATACCTCCCCTCTGAAGTACAATAGGTGTACTTGCAGCGTGACATCCAGCAACGCGGAAGTCATATGGACTGAAATGGAAGCGCTTCACCTGGTGCTTGGAGCAACACACTGACCCCTTATCCTGCCCGGTGGCAGTAGTCCTCCAATACCTAACCTTCCTTTTCCACAGCGGCTTGAAAATACAGTCAATACGAGTACATCTCTCAATGGTCACTGCCCTCCATAACCACAAGGGAGAAAATAACACAGCGAAACAACCATTGGTTGCGTGGTTCATGAGAGGACTGACAAACATTCGGCCACCAATCCAGGACCCCGTACCCCACTGGGACCTCAACACCGTCCTCAGTGAACTAACACAGCCACCCTTTGAATCCCTGCTCTCAGCAGAGTTGAAGTACATCACGTGGAAGATGTTATTTCTAATAGCCATCCCCTCGGCTTGGAGAATCAGCGAGTTGCAAGCCCTGGTATCGCACCCACCGTACACACTGATTTCCTAGGACTATGCCTCCCTGAGACACGCCCCAAGTTCATGCCAAAAGTAGCATCCGCTTTCCACATCAGCCAGACAATAGAACTCCCTTGCTTCCACCCGGAGCCCCACGCCTCACCCGAGGAGGAACAGCTTCACACCCTCAGCTGCGTTAGGGCGCTGCGCACGTACCTCCGGACAGCGCCCATGCAAAAGGAAACACAATTATTTGTATCCTATGACCCCAAGAAGCTGGGTTGACCAGTTACCAAAAGAACATTCTCCCTGTGGATCTCCGCCTGCATTGCCTTCTGCCTGGAATGGGTGGGGGAACAAGCAACACAGAGATCACGCACGTCAGCTCAGGGCACTAGCAGCCGCCCTCGCTAACCTACATGCTGTACCGGCAGCGGACATCTGCAAAGCCGCAATCTTGTCCTCAGTTTCCAGAGACATTACTGCCGCGACCTAGCAGCAGGACGCAACTCCGCCTTCGGACAAGCAGCCCTAGCTGCAGCAGAAACCAACACAATTAAGTGAACTGTCACTGAACTGGAATACGCTATCCGCACTCTGTTGGAGCTACGTCTGCACTGTGTTTTTACTGTTGCACTGTTTGCACAATTATCTGTTATATTGTTTGCACAAAATTGTTTTGCACTGATTACCTGTACTGCACCTGTTCTATTAGTTACTCTGGTGAATTGGACTACCTGAATGGTTGACTGTAGTCCTACTATTACACTGTTGTTGACCATGCTCAGATCTAGTTGGAACTGTGTACACTGTGCGGTGTACTAGACACTATACGGTGTTTCAATAAAACTTCTATCCGTGAACCTGGCACCTGACTCTTCTGTTCCACACTGCCTACCCCTACCACAGCGCATCACAGCTGGAGAGGCACCAGGTGTGACTGACTCATCCTGCTTGTCCTAGGAGAATGTGAGGCTCCTTATCTGTAATGGGGGTTCTCCATGGACAGGAGGATAAGTCAGCCCCACCATTCCACCCTCCTCCCCTACCAAGGGGTCAACCTGGGGGCCTACATCAGCGCCCGTGCCCTAGCGACAAAAACTCAGCTAGTGACGTACAGGTCAGCTGGGGGTGGGCAGAAAGGGGTTGGGCTAGTAGTCTTTGAGCCGTCGGATGACATCGCCAGGTGTGTCTGACTTATCCTGCTGTCCACGGAGAACCCCTGTTACAGGTAAATAACCTTGCTGAATTTTAATTTTATTTTTTCTAATCACTGGACTTTCATAGAATATACTGTCTTTTCAATTATAGTGCAGATTAAAATCGTAATGAAATGGTAGTGTGAGAAACCACTGCTAACAAAAGCACTCTCATTTAAGACTACCAAACATAGGGCCACACCAAATACAGTAGTGGCCAAAAAATTAAGGCAGGTATCTTTTTCTGAAATTTATTGTTAAATAATGTACTGTGGAGATGTCACACGTGCTTACTTATTTAATCAGCATGGCGATTAGTCACACCATGCATCTGGCGTCCATTTTAGTTTACTTACACTCTGTAGTAGGTTTCTTGGATGAAGTTGTGAATGTTTACAACAAAAGATTGGAAGTTACATGTAAAATATACAATCAAGATGGGTAGAAAATGCGATATTAATGACTTTGTAAAGGGACAAGTTGTCACACTCCATGCTGAAGGATATTCGCAATGTGCTATTGCAAAACATTGCATATATGAAGGTGTGTAGTTCAGTATGTTCTGAAATCAGGTGGCCGTACACATCGTTTGAAATGTGGGCGCAGACGGATAACTACTGGACGAGATGACTGATTCCTCAAAAGCATTATTGCATCTAGTCCACATACTTCATCTCAACGTGTGGCTCAGTTAGCTAATGATTGAGGAGTAAAGATAAGTGTCAGATCTGTTTGACGATGGCTTGTGGATTTTATTTATTTATTTTATTGCTTTTATATACCGCGCTCTTTAAAATCAGTTCGGTTTACAGATAACAGTTTTGTGCAGAACAAGGGAACTGTTATGCACTTACATTGAACGGGTGATACAACTTGGTTTTCAACTGGGGAAACTATCTACAGCTATCTACAATATAAACATGAGTTGACTGTCTAAACAAGAGTTGTCTGTAATTTACAATTGTCTAGCAGGGTGTATGGTGGGTGAATGTGAGTTGCTGGGTTGTGAGTAGTGAGTGAATCTGAGTTGCTGGGTTGTGAGTAGTGTAGA
Organism: Ichthyophis bannanicus; assembly: GCA_033557465.1. Classification (NCBI taxonomy): domain Eukaryota; kingdom Metazoa; phylum Chordata; class Amphibia; order Gymnophiona; family Ichthyophiidae; genus Ichthyophis; species Ichthyophis bannanicus. The sequence continues at coordinate 783,496,350 of CM066035.1, forward strand.
AGAAAGAGATGGTGCTTTAGGGCTTTTCTGAATTGGGCAAGATCCGTGATCACTCGGATGGTGGTTGGGAGCACGTTCCAGCAGCTGGGAGCATAGAACTTGAAGGCTCGGTTCTTTGTTGCCTGGGTGCATTTTGTTGTTTCGTTAAGGGTTTGTAGGGTATTGGTGGTGAATGTTCTCCTTGCTCTATTTGCTGGAGTGGGGCAGAGTAGGTCCGTTAGGGAGGCGGAGGATAATTTGTTGATGGCTTTGAAGGTCATCAGGACTACTTTATAGGTGAGCCGGCAGTAGATTGTGGATGAATTCAAACTTGTGGCCAGAAGATCTGCCAAGAAGCTTATGATGACCAGGAACCAAATTGCTGCCTGCATACAGTTTTGTAGCAAGACGAAAGACAAATCTGCTGAATGGTGGGAGAGGGTAATGTTCACATGAAAGTACATTTCAACAAGTACGTGGGCGTGGTTACAACTATGTCTGTCGACCAGCAGGTGAGAGACTAAATCCGAAGTACACAATCAAGACTGTTAAACACCCACCATTGGTCATGGTATGGGGTGGTATCTTGGCGAATGCCCTGCACATTTTTGAGAAAGGTGAAAGAGTAAATGCTGCAAAATTCATATCCGTGCTGAATAGTAAAGTTAAAATACACATGAATGTTTCTGGCACAACTATATTTCAGCAGGACTCGGTACCGTGCCACACTGCAAAAACAGTCAAAAAATGTTTTGTGGACAACAAGATCGAACTGCTACCAAGTTGGCCATCAAACTTTCCGGATCTCAATGTAATTGAAAACTGTTGGAATCTTATGAAGAAAAAGGTGTCAGAACACCATCCAACTTCAGAAGCAGATTTAAAGGACATACTCAAGCATGTATGGGTAATGAAATCACTCCGGCATACTGTAAAACGCTAGTTAACAGTATGCCTACAAGAATCCAGGCTGTGCTGAAAAATCATGGACACCCTATCAAATATTGACACATATATTGTTTCCTGAATAAAACTTTGAAAATGACATATATATCTTTGGTTCTTAAAGCTTTTGATCATGAAAGCGACAATAACATGTACTTTTCTAATAAAATTCAGATATTTTGGACTCTGCCTTAATTTTTTGGCCACTACTGTACTATTCAAATCACACACCAATTCAAAAAGCCCCTCGGTTCCTGGATGTTAGGAAGATTTGTGTTTCAGGCGGCCGCTGGCTCAGACATGAAATCATTAAGAGAGTACTTTTTTTTTTTTTTTTTTTAGCTAAGCATCTAGTTTTAGGCATCCAGAGCACGCCTCTCCTGGGCCTATTTTCCTTTATAAAATAGGGGCGTAAAGGGTGCCAAAATCTAGGTATCTGCATTTACACCTCCCCTAAATGATAGTAGTTTACAACAGCTGTGTACATCTCAGCTCCACCTCTGTGCATGCTCACCCTGACAGCGTGTGCAATTGCACTTAGGCATGTGCGTACTGAACAGTGCCTGCCTAAAGTGTGCACTTAAGTGCTCATTTGGGTGCCTAAATCCTTTAAAATAGGGACTTAGCTGCCTAAAAGGTACATATCTTTAGCCACCTCCAGTATAGAACCAGACCCTAACTGTATAAGCTCTGCTGGAGGGCATCAGTTGATAGCGTTTTCAAAGCCTTGCATAAGAAGTTGTACTTATCCGCTCTTGTAGCATTAACGCGTGCACTACATGATTCTGCAGGCACTATCTCATATGCCATAAGATGTCCCATGTGGTTTAGGATAAGGAGCGTGGTGAATTGCAGTACAAACTTCTTAATTAATCTTTCTGAATTTGGGCCATGAAGAGTATGCAAGTTTGGCTACTTACAGCTTGACAGATAACCAAATAGTTGGTGAGCGTAATTCCTCCCACAAAGACTGCAGATGTCATTGCAATGTGGAAACAGAGATTGAGCAGCATGTGCCAGCCCTTCCGGGAGATGTGGATGATACTGAAATAAAAAGAACAATTTGTGCTCATCAACCTCTTCAAAAGCATTAGGCAAAGACAGAAGACTAATGTTTTCTATATCCAGGGCTGGTGCTACCATTAAGCAAACTAAGTGGCTGCCTAGAGCACCCATGGCTTGAGGGTGGCCCATTGCTGCGGCTGCTACCCCTCTCTGGGACTTGAGTGGCGGCAATGCCTTTAAACAGCACTAAAGCACTTCACAAATCTTCTGTTGCTGCAGTGCTTCCACCTCTCCTGTTTGCATTGGAGAGGGCAGAGCATAAACAGCACCACAGCGCTGGAGGCTTTGGTAAGCACTGTGGTGCTGCTTAAAGGTCACAAAGCAGGGGGGCACCAGGAATGAGGTTCGCCTAGGATGTCTCATACCTTGCACTGGCCCTGCCTATATCTCACACAAAAGAAACACACTTAGGAGCAAGGACCAGTGCATGAAGAGTAATATAATACTGACTGAAGATACAGGATTTGTAGAGCCTTAATTGGGCGCCCGTCCCTCTTGTTTAGAAATTACTAATTGTTCTCGGATTAACTTGGGTAATACAGTTATGGAAGATGAAAGGGCTTTTAGTTCATAACAAGCTGTAGAAAGGAACACTTTGTTACATCAAAGGAAAAGGATTTTCATACACACATTCATTTTTATAAACTGCATTATATAGGGGAAAAGCTGTATTTTAAATAATGCAAAGCTTTCACCAGTTCAGTGACGTGGAATACCATTCCCAAAATGCATGCGGCAATGGCATCCACATGTAAGTGGTGATTTTTTGCAAATGGATTTCCTTCCTACCTGGAAGTTGAAAGGGAGTGTGGCCCAGATGGGTCAAAAATATACATGTACAGTCCCCATTTCATATAAGCAATGCACATGTATTTATTTATTTAGCTGTTTTTATATACCGCTTTATCAGCATGTCAAAGTGGTTTACATGATAACAATCTAAGAATTCAAGTTTCATGAAACTTGTCAAACGAACAAGAAGCAATGATATAGAACAGGGTAACTAACTGGGGTGACAATAAATACAGGGTAAAATGGGCAAAAGCCTACAGATGAACTATGTACAATTTATGGGCTGAGATAAGGCAGGATTATCATGAGGAAGGGAAAAGGTTAGTGATGACGCTTGAATTGGCGCATGGTGGTCTGGTTCTGTGTTAGGTGCTGTTTGCCCCAAAGTAGAGTGGAGTGGAGGAGTAGCCTAGTGGTTACAGCACTGGTTTTAGAACCAAGAGACCAAAGTTCAATTCCCACTAGCACTTCTTGTGGCCTTGGGCAAGTCTCTTAACACTCCATTGCCTCAGAAAAATCCAAGTTATCAATGGTCCCTGTTTAATGTACTTTACCAAGTTTAAGTTACAATGTAAACCACTTTGATTGAAACAAAGTGGTATAAAAGACCTACAAAATAAAAAAAGTGCTCGATGAATAGATGTGTTTTCAAATTCCTGGAGGTCGTGCATGGCCCAGATGGTGTCTGGCCCATAGGCTTGGGTGTAGTAGGAGAAGGCCCTGTTTGTTGTGGAATGGGAGCTCTTCATGTTGGAAGCTGGTATTGTTAGGGTGAATTGTGTGGTCTGTCATTTGCTGTTTTCTGGAGCAGTGACTGTAGGTATTCTGAGGAGCAGTTATAGCATGCTTTAAAAGTGGTGAGCAGAGCCTTATACTTGATAGGAGTGATAATGGGAACCAGTGGAGGGCTGGAGTGAGGTGATCATGTGTGGATGCTCTTTGCAGGATGTGGGCTGCAGTATTCTGAGCAAGTTGTAGAGAGTGTGTAGCATACCCCAGAAAACCTTGAAGGATGATGTTGCAGTAATTCAGGTGTGGAAGCACCAAAGCTTGGAAGACTTTGAAAAGTGGAGGTGTGGAAGACCAGCGCGAAAGCCCTTGGCATTGAGTAGAGGCTGCAGGAGCTGGACCATCTTTATTTTGTGATATGCCAGTTTAGTTGTGTTGTCAATGTGTGGCTGTAGCATTAGTCCCTGGTCTAGCATTAACTCAGGTAGCATACCTGTGATTTGACTTTCAGGTGTGCTTCTGGGGTCTTTATGTACACTGGTGAGATGAAGGTCATGTCCCTGGCGACATGAAGAATCTTGGTCTTTTGGTGGTTGATGGATCGTTGTGTCTTGCTAACCATTGTGTGATGGCTGAGAAGCAGTTTTTGATGAAGGTGTATACTGGCATCAAGGTGAAGAATGATATGTACATCATTATATCATCCACATAGATGTGGAATAGCACATTGTGGGCTTTCATGATTGAACAGGTGGGCTATATGTAGATACTGCAGAGGAGGGAAGAGAGGGCAGATCCTTGAAGTATACCTTGCTGGAGTTCAAACGGGGCTAACATGCAGCCGGCAGTTCAGATCTGTTGGCATTGGTGCAAGTAGGACATGAACCACTTGAGTGTTATGTTTCCTAGCCCTATTGCCTGCAAGCAGTGAAATAGTGCATTGCGAAGTTCAGAATAAAAGGCCACTATAAAGTCCATGAACATCAGGATAAAGCCATGGTGCAGCTTTTGGATGCCTCGTATTAGGTTGTCTATGAGTGCTGTATGACCAAAAATGTCTATGTAGGGGTTTACACCTTCTCCCTGGCATGTGTTTTTAAAAAGCGCTTGTTTTGGGCAGCCATTTTTAGTGGGGGGGTTAAGGGGTTTAGCCTCCTTTACTGTTCTGTAAATCCGCCTTCAAATCAAAAGGATGGAAAGACAACTGTCTCTGGTTAATTGGCAACATCTACACAATGAGGTTTGCAAAATAGCTCAGATACACATGTAAGTGCTGCCACCTACAAAAATACCGGCCTACAGGTGTGTCAGCATTTACACGTGTATGCAGCCATGTATCCTCTGTTGTTTTTCTCCTTGTGTATAATTGTATTCTCCAGGAACATGCAGGAATTCAGTCCTCACATATGGGTGATGCCGATGCCGACACTGACGAATCCTGGCGAATCCTAGAAAGCCTTTGGGAGATGCCACCACGCATGCGTGGTCCCCTTCCCGCCCAAGGGTGCCATCTTGCTCAGTCTCCCTTTTTCCGCGGAGCCCTACAGATGTTCGTCTTGTCTCCCCCCCCACCCCCCCTCCGGAAAAAAGTTGATTTTTCTCGTACGTTTCATAACTACTCTGGCTTGCACCAGTTCCTTTCCCAACTCCGAGCCCCGGCATCGGGTCTCGGGACCTTTTTTTTCTTAGGTTCTTTTCCATCAGCGCTTTTGTGCCTATCTCCAGGAACAAGCTGGAATGTAGTCTTCACATATGGGTATTGTCGGTACCGACGGAGCCTGCGCGGGAAAGCTCCCCAGCGTCCAATAGGAATGCTTTTGGGAGCATCCCTCAGCACATGCGTGCTGCCTTCCCGCCTTTCCAACTGTCCCTCTTCAGTTCTTCGTTTTACGTGGAGCCGACAGGACGCATACCCTGTCACCGCAGAAAATTCCGTCTTTAAAATTGTTTTCTTGTGGTCACGTTTGCCTCCGCAAGACGCCTACCGGTACAGCCGGTTCTTTTCTTTTCTTTTTTCAAAAAATTTTATACTTTGAACTGTTTCTCTTCAGAAACTTTTCTTTTTCGGTGCTAGGCGCCATTTTGGGCATTAGGCCTCATATTCCTGAAACATGGAAAAACCAAATAGTGGTTTTAAAAAATGTACTAAGTGTGGCGGTACCATTTCCGTCACTGACACCCATGATTGGTGTCTTAAATGTTTAGGGCCTGAACATTCTCCATCTGAATGTCTCTCCTGTATGGGGATGACTAAGAGAGGAAGACAGAACTGGGCTGCAAAGCTCGGTACTCTCTTTTCTTCGGATGCCAGATTCATTGCATCAACATCTTCAAGAGCCTCCTCTTCCTCCCATGGATCTCAGGTAACTAAACAAAAAAGCCGGTCCTCAAAGGGTAGCTCTCCTGCTAAGCATCGAGAGGCCATTGGCATTGCCCTTGAGGGAACCACACCGGCAAAACAGCCCTGGCGGGAGGCTTCGGCTTCCAAAGCATCAATGGGGCTCCAGGATGTTCTCGAGGCCTCGACCTCGCAAGAACTACTGGTGCCATGCTCAGAGGTCCCAGCCGTTTTCACCGGTACCGACACCCAGGCATCGGCAGCGTTGATAGACCAGAGGTTCCTCGCTATCGAACACAGCATTGCAGCTCTTCTCACTGTTGCGGTACCGTTGACACATATGGTTCAATGGGCACCGGTACCGACATCGATACCGATGCCAGTACCTACACCGGTACAGACACCGGTACCGGTACCAACGGTATCGGCCCCGGTGGGAATTCTTCCCACGGCATCTTTGGCTGGAATTGACAGATCGGTACTGGATCAACTCGGTACCGACTTAGATCGATACCGGGACCATGCTTTGCATGAGCATTGTGGTCAGGAATACTTCGAATCCTCCGATTTCGAAGACTCTGACAATTCTGCTGGTACCAGAGGGTTTCTTCCGGAAGATCCCTCTTCTCCCCAACACAGAATGTCACCTCCAGAGGACATGTCTTTTCAGGATTTTATTCGTGATGTGGCCAAGGGCCTTTCAATCACGGTAGCTCCAGAACAGGAAATCAGAGCAAAGGAATTGGAAATTCTCCAGTATCCTAAAGCTCCAAAGGTTCAAATCCCACTAGAGGACAGCAACCTTGGGCCGGAAGGACTGGGGTTTCTAGTCCCACAGATGCTCCTTGTGGTCTTGGGCAAGCCACTTAACCCTCCATAGCCCATGTTCCCTGTAAAATAGTTATCTCCAAGTTATAATGCCCTGTTCAATGTAATTTCAGTTTGTTCAATGTAAACCGCACTGATGCAGAATAGCGTGGTATATAAGAGAATGTAAATAAATAAATAAAACCACTCTGCCCATCCATGAAATTCTGCATAACGTGATGCTCAGAATGTGGGAGACACCTCTGACTACATCTCCTCCTTCTAGGAGGCTTGATACTATGTATCACGTTCCGCCATGTCCTGGATTTCAAAAGACTCAGCTGCCACACCATTCAATGGTGGTGGAGTCAGCCATGTGTAGGATGAAAAGCGCAAAGAGGCATGCATCCAATCCCCCAGGTCGTGAATGCAGGACTCTGGATGCTTTTGGGCGCCAAACATTTCAGGCTTCCATGCTTTCAGCTAGGATCAGTTCATATATACTATATATGGGCATGTTCCTCAAAGAAGTTACAGGAGACTTGGAGCTTATGAGCCCACTTCTCCCAGATGACAAGAGATACGACTTTCTTGCTCTAGTTAAGCATGCTCAAGATGTCTCCAAGTTTGTGAATCGTGCAGCCTTTGACTGCTTTGAATGCATTAGCAGAACCTCTGCTATTGCCATTGGGGCACGATGGATTGCCTGGCTTCAGGCATCAGACTTGGAGACTTGGGTACAGGACAAGTTAGGCAACATTCCTTGCACGGGAGAGAATCTCTTTGACAAGAACTGGCAGGAAAAGGCTAACGAGTTAGATGCTGACAATACCACTCTAGATAGATTGTCAAAATCTACAGCCACTCCAGCCAAAAAGAAGCCTTATAAAAAACCCTCTTTCAGCAAAAAGAGGAAATTTTATCCTTCCTATACCCTGCAGAGTCAAACTCAGGGTCAGGTTGCCCAAAAGGGACAAACTAGACAGCAAAAGAAGCCAAAAGGCCCGAGAGCCCAACCAGCTCCGCAGGTTCAGCCCCCTCAAGGGCTTTGACTCCTTCCTAGAGAGCTTAGCCTTCCTGCCTCTGAGGGGTCCCCAACCCCCCAATATCCCAGGCAGGTTACGCCACTTTGCCAACAGATGGCATCAGATAACAGCAGAAGATTGGACTCTGTCAATTGTAGGAGAGGGGTACAAGCTCCATTTTCACAGCATGCCCCCTCTTACAATTCTAAGGCAATTCAATTCTCAAACCTCCGCAGACAATCTGCTAGATCACGAGGTCTCAACACTTCTTGCCCAAGGGGCAATAGAAGAGGTACCCATTCTTCAACGGGGTGCAGGGTTCTACTCCCCCTATTTTCTTATTCCAAAGAAAACAGGAGGACACAGACTCATTCTAGACCTCAGAGAATTGAACAAATACCTGTTCCGAGAGAAGTTCAAAATGATTTCTCTTGGAACTCTTCTGCCATACCTTCAAAGCCAGGATTGGCTTTGCTCTCTAGACTTAAAGGATGCATACACTCACATTCTGATCCATCCAAATCACAGGAAATTCTTATGATTCCTTTTCAAGGGAAAACATTTCCAGTACAGGGTTCTTTCCTTTGGTCTGGCTTCAACTCCAAGGGTATTCACGAAATGCATGGCAGTAGTAGCTGCATTTCTGCAAACCTTGGGGATATTCGTCTTCCCTTACTTAGACGACTGGCTCATTCGAGCCCCTACAGTTGCAGAGGCCAGCTCTGCACTGTCTCGCACAATGTGAATCCTCCAATACTTGGGGTTGGTAATAAACTTCCCAAAATTCCAACTTGTTCCTTCCCAATGCCTGGAATTCATAGGGGCCTGTCTAGATACCAGACAGGCAAAGGCTTTCCTTCCACAGGCCCGGTGTCTTCGCATAATGCAACTAGCTTCTCAAGCAGCAGGGAAATCCTCCCTAACTGCTTGAGAGCTGCTAAAGTTGCTGGGACATATGGCATCCACAGTTCATGTAGTCCCATATGCTCGCCTCCACATGCGAGCAGCTCAGTGGACCCTATCCACACAGTGGACACAGGCCACAGGACATTTATCAGACAAAATAGTAAACTCTCAATGACTAATTTTGTCCCTCCAAGGGTGGCAATCACTAGAAAATCTGACAGTGGGGGTCTCCTTTCCATCAACCCCTTTTTCAGGCCACCCTAACAACAGATTTTTATTTATTTATTTATTTATTTATTTATTTTACAGTTCTTATATACCGCGCTCTTTGGTATCAGTGCGGTTTACAGATAACAAATTTTTGCATCAGAACAATCTTTTGCTTACATTACAACAGGATCAGTAACTTGGAAAGTAACAGGGGTAACTATATACAAAAACAGATGCATCACAGGTGGGTTGGGGAGCACACCTGGATCATCTTTCTACCCAGGGCACCTGGACTCCACAGGAGGCTGGTCTACATATAAACCTCCTGGAATTAAGAGCAATCTATTTAGCTCTTCGAGTATTCCACACCCAGCTCAGCTACAAGACAGTCCTAGTTCAGACGGACAATCAAGTAGCCATGTTCTGTGTGAACAAGCAGGGTGGGACAGGCTCTCTGTCGTTATGCAACGAAGCTTTACGACTGTGGGCCCTCGCCAGAGAGTATCAAATTCACCTTCTAGTGGTATATCTTCCAGGTATTCAAAACCTTTGGGCAGACAAACTCAGTCGAGTACTGCTGCCTCACGAGTGGTCTCTCCACCTAGACCAGGTGGCAAAGATATTTCATCTCTGGGGCATTCCAGACATAGACCTCTTTGCAAGTCCATTGAATGCCAAACTTCCCTGCTTCTGTTCCAGGATTCCGGCTCACAATTGTCAGACAAGGGATGCCGTCCTCCTTCACTGGGGTCAGGACTTCCTTTATGCCTTCCCACCCATTCCCCTCATCCCTAAAACACTCTTCAAGCTTCAGAGAGACAGGGGTCGCATGATTCTCATAGCGCCACGATGGCCACGCCAAGCGTGGTATCCCCTGCTTCTACATCTCTCTCAAGCTGCACCTCTGGAGTTAGGGCATGCTCCAGATCTCCTTTCCCAAGAGGACGGGATGCTATGGCACCCGAGTCCCCAGTCCCTGCATCTCACAGCCTGGTTGCTGAGGGCTTAGACCTCCAAGATTTCAACCTGTCCCAACAGGTAAAGGATATCCTTCAGGCTTCTAGAAAACTTTCCACAAGAAGATCTTATGCCTTCAAGTGGAAACGTTTTACTATATGGTGCTCCAAGAAGGGATTAAACTCCCTTGTCATACCTTTAGAATCGATACTAGAGTATCTTCTTCACTTATCGAATTCTGGTCTAAAGACCTATTCGGTAAGAGTCCATCTTAGTGCAATTGCAGCTTCGTATAAGCCTCTGAATGGACAACCAATTTCCTCTCATCTACTCATATCCAGATTTATGAGAGGTCTTCTGTTAACCAAACCTCCCATTAAGCCACCACCGGTGGCATGGGATCTAAATCTAGTTCTCGGGCAGCTCATGAAGCCGCCTTTTGAGCCTTTAGCCACTAAAACCCTTAAGCTTTTGACCTGGAAAGTCATCTTCCTAATTGCAATCACCTCTGCATGTCGCATTAGTGAACTGCAAGCTTTAGTGGCTGATCCTTCTAATACTAGGTTTCATCATGATAAGGTTGTTCTTAGAACTCATCCACACTTTATGCCAAAGGTGGTTTCGCCTTTTCATTTGAATCAATCAATTTATCTTCCTGTATTTTTTCCGAGGCCTCAAGCCTGTAATGCAGAAAGAAACCTTCATATTTTGGATTGTAAAAGAGCCTTAGCCTTTTACCTACAGAGAACACAGCAACATAGAAAGTCCTCGCAACTTTTTATAGCTTTTGACTCTAGTCATTTGGGACTTCCAGTCTCCAAAAGAACTTTATCTAAATGGATTGCCCAATGCATATCCTTTGCTTGTGAGAGTAAGGGTCTTCCTCTTCAGGGCCATGTCACAGCTCATAACGTGAGAGCCATGGCAGCTTCCATGGCTAATCTCCATTCTGTGTCTATCGATGACATTTGTCGAGCAGCCACCTGGGCTTCGGTACACACCTTCACAGCCCACTACTGCCTAGATAAAGCCTCCCGTCGGGATGCCTTCTTTGGCCAAGCTGTTCTTCAAAATCTCTTTCAGACCTAATTCAACTCCTGCCCACCAACCCTGGTGGAATGCCAGAGATCCATGGGAGGAAGGATGCCTACCTTTCTCGGGTGGCACCTTCCTAGGGCTATCTCTCTGGCATCTTCAGCTAGGGAGTCCCCATATGTGAAGACTACATTCCTGCTTGTTCCTGGAGATAGCATAGTTACTCACCTGTAACAGGTGATCTCCGGGAATAGCAGGAATTTAGTCTTCACAACTCATCCACCTCCCCTAGGAGTTGCCTCTTTGTCTCTTTCCTCTCTCCATTTATCCTTTCACTCAGCTACAAACTTAACTGAAGAGGGACAGTTGGAAAGGCGGGAAGGCAGCGCGCATGTGCTGAGGGATGCACCCAAAAGCGTTCCTGTTGGACGCTGGGGAGCGTTCCCGTGCAGGCTCCGTCTGTACCGACGATACCCATATGTGAAGACTAAATTCCTGCTGTTCCCGGAGATCACCTGTTACAGGTGAGTAACTACGCTTTTTCCAACCGCTGGCTGCATCGAGGGTCTTCGACCTCGCTGGGGTCCTTTTTGCCCCAATGGCCACTGGTTTTAAGAAATGTGATTAGTGTTCCAGGAACATGTCCCTCACCGACACTCATGATTGTTGCCTCTGGTTTCTGGGCACTGACCATGACCCAGAGGAATGCTCTCTGTGTAAGAAGGTGTCTGCAAAGGCTATCCAGAGCCGCTGGCTTAATCAGGATGACATCTTCCATAAGGCAGACTCGATCCCAGTATCCCTGGTAGTCTCGCACTTTAAGGCCCCGTGGTTCCAGAATGGGCTTGCAGGCATTCCAAAGCAAGGGTCCCTGGAGCAAGAGCATAAGAAGAAAAAGAAGACCTCAAGGGCCTCATCCTGGGAGGTGGACAAGAATGGGAAATCCTGCGCTTGGTCCCTCAGCCCCAAAGGGGCTCTGCAGATTCTTAGCGTAAACGCCCCCCAAAAGGTACCCAGGACTGAGGTTGAAGTCCCCGGTGACAGACCCTGGTCTCCCGAGGGCCATCCCGTCGAGGATCCCCCTCTCCTCTTCGACACCCGCCACAGTCACCCCGGTGTTGGTGTCAATGGCTGCCACCCCCAAGTGGGAAGCTCATATGCTGGCACTGGAGCACAGCATTTCTGCGTTGATTGCCTCCCAGCAGGCGTCAATAACTGGCCCCGCTGGTGCTCACCTTGAGACTGCAGGGACCTTGATGTTGAGGACTCCCCGGGCTGCCAAAGCAATCCCTGAGAGCCAGATGCCTCGGGCGGATCCTCGGCGAGGGTCTCGTTCTTACTCCTGATCCTCGGGGGTGAGGTCCTCGCAGGCGAGTGCCTCTGGCTACGGTCAGGCCCTGGCCTCCGGGACACTGAAGACTAGTGCTGATGACGCCCTTGGAGCCGTCAGGTCTCGAGTCTTCCTTAGACTATTCTGATTGGGAGTCTGATATCGAGACATCTCCAGAGACTCGGACCCACCGAGACCTTCTCTCGGACCCATTTCCATCAGCCACGAGGTGCCGATCCCCGACCGAGGACACTTCATTCCTCGAGTTCATTAGGGACATGGCTCGGGCACTCTCCATCGCTACCGAGTGAGAGGGGAACCTCCATATGGAGGAGCTTGACATCCTCCAGTATGAGGCACCGCCAAAGGAGACCCTGATGGTCCCTGTCCTCTCCTTCCTCAACTGGCTTCTTCTCAGGATGTAGGAAACCCCCGACATCTGTGCCGATTGTCAGCCAGCGCCTGGATACCATGTATTGGGTTCAGCAAGGGCCAGGCTTCTGCAAGGTGCAATTCTCCCACACCTCCTTGGTAGTTGAGTCGGCCATGTGCTGGCAGAAGAGCCAGAAGATGCCCTTGGAAGGAAATGCTTCCAAAGCTCGATGTTGGCGTGCCATATACAAACTTAACAACTTTACTTTGGCATGTTCCTCCGAGACCTGGCCAAGGAACTCGGAGGATTCGCAGCTGGCCTTGATGGAGACCACCTCCGGCGCTTCCAGACTCTTACGAAGTCTGTCAGAGAGTGTTCCAAGTATCTGTCCCGATCTGCTTACAACAGCTTCAAATCCAGTGCGAGAGTTGCTGCTGCCAGCATCAGCACTCAGTGCCAGGCCTGGCTCCAATCATTGGACCTCAAGCAATGGATACAAGAGAAGCTCCTCGATGTCCCTTTTCTCAGGGAGCAACTCTTCGGCAAACCAGGCTGAAGGACAAGGCGGCTGAAATCGAGACAGAGTTCGTTACCTGGACTCAGCTCTCGAGGAAGACCTCCACCCTTCTGAGGAAGAAGCCACAGGGAAAGAAGCCTCCTTTCCTCAGGAAGGGCCAACCCTATCGAGGTTACCCTCTATACCCGGCCACCCAGACCCCTCAGCAGGGTCACCAGGGCAAGGGAGTGGGCCAGGGCCCGCACAAGCCCAAGGGTCCCAAGCCCCAGTCCCAGCCCAACCTGGGTCAGGGTTTTGATGCCTCCAGCATAGCCTCTTTTCCTCCGTAGGGTCAGCTCCCAACAGGGGGGTGCCTGGTCCATTTTGCCCACAGGTGAACCTCCATCACCAACGACTCATGGGCACTTCAGGTGGGTCAGGGAGGGTTACCTCCTCCACCTGGACCAGTTACGTCCACCCTTCTTCCCTGGGAAGCCTCCTCGGTCTCCCCCTGCACCAGGCTCTGCTAATGCAAGAACTCGCAGTACTCCTCAGGGGCAGGGCTGTGGAGCCTATACCACACCACCTGAGAGGACAGGGGTTTTATTTCATGCACGTTCTGGTTCCTAAAAGAACAGGGGGCTAAGACCCATCCTGGACTTGAGAAACCTGAACAAATTCCTTTCAAGATGCTCTCCCTTGGAATATTGCTGCCCTACCTCCAGCAGGGAGATTGGCTATGCTCCTTGGACCTAAAGGATGCTTATACTCACATCCTTATTCATCCCAGTCACTGGCAATACCTAAGATTCGTGGTCGGGGGTGACCACTACCAGTACAGGGTACTTCCTTTTGGCCTATCCTCTGCACCGAGGGTCTGCACCAAATGCCTAGCAGTGGTGGACGTCTATCTTCATCTCCTGGGGCGTTTGTCTTCCTGTACCTACATGGCCTCAGAGGTGCTGCAGGCCATGGGCCGCACCATGAAGGTCCTACAACACCTGGGATTTGTGATAAATCACCCAAAATCCCATCTCACTCCAGCATAAGACTTGGAGTTCATCGGGGCTCACCTGGACATCCTCCAAGCCAGGGTTTCCTCCCCCTGGACAGGGCAGATTGCCTCACGGTCCTAGCAGCTGAGGTACAATGCCACCACACGGTCTCAGTGCAGTCCATGCTTCGCCTTCTCGGCCACATGGTCTCCACAGTACATGTGGTACCCAATGCCCACCTCCACATGCGGATAACTCAGTGGTGCCTCTGCTCACAGTGGACCCAGGCCACAGGCTGGCTCCAGGACAGAGTCTCGGTGTCCCGTCAGCTGGAAGAGTCACTCAGCTGGTGGCAGGCTACTCAGAACCTGCACGAGGGCATGCCCTTCCAACTCCCAAGTCCTCAGAGGCTATTCATGATGGATGAATCCCTATAGGGCTGGGGTTCCCACTGCTAGGAGTTGCACACCCAGGGGATGTGGTCACCCAAGGAAATCCAGCAGCAGATCAACCTGATGGAGCTGAGGGCCATCTTCCTGGTGCTAAAGCTTTCCAGCACCGCCTGCAGCACCAGTCAGTGCTTGTCCAGATGGACAATCAGGTCATGATGTTCTACCTGAACAAACAAGGAGGCACAGGCTACTACTGCCTATGCCAGAAGGCTGCTCATATGTGATTAGACAGGGTATGCTTCTCCGGGCGACATACCTCCCTGGCCAGGACAACACCCTGCCAGACAGATGTCCTCCAGCCACATGAGTGGCAATTGGACCAAGGGGTGGCACGGCAGCTGTTCAGATGGTTGGGCACCCCGAACCTTGACCTCTTTGCCAGCCTAGTTAACACTCAGCTACCACGTTTCTGCTGCCCGCACCCGGACCGGGTAGAGGCGGATGCCTTCCTCATCTCATGGTCAGGGGGTCTACTGTATGCCTTGCTCTGTCTCTTGACGGCGCCTCCACTCCCTCTCAGGAGCTCCCCAGGACTTTAGACCCAGGAGGAGGGCTCGATCCTCCACCCCAACCTGGGATCCTTGTCTCTGACAGCATGGCTCCTGAACGGGTCGCTTTAGCACGCCTCAACCTTCCCAGGGAGGTAGAGGAAATCCTTCTGGCCTTTTGTAAGGACTCCACAGGACGGGTCTACTCCTTCAATAGTGCAGATTCTCCTTATCATCCACGGAACACCAGAAAAACCCATTCTCCTGTCCGGTGCACATGGTGCTGCAATACTTGTTGCACCTCTCATAGTCCGGGCTTAAGTCCAACTCCTTCCGGGTGCACCTGAGTGCCCTCTCTGCAAACCATCACTCCTTAGAGGGCAAGTCTCTTTCTGTGCAGCCCGTTGTTACGCGATTCAAGCGGGGCTTACTGCTCTCTAAGCCTCCTATACATCTGCCCCCAGTGGAATTGGATCTTAATGTGGTCCTAGAGCAGCTTACCAAGCCACCCTTAGAGCCCTTGGCTACCTGTCATCTGTGCTATCTGACCTGGAAGGTGTCCTTCCTGGTGGCATTCACCTCTGCCCGCAGAGTCAGTGAGCTTCAGGCCTCAGGCTACAAGTAGGCCTCAGGCTACAAGAAGAGGGTGTATTCCGTACCCACCTGAATTCAACCAGGAGATGGTACTTCCAACCTTCTTTCCCTGGCCCCACGCAGACAAGGCGTCAACTAATCTCCACACTCTGGACCGCAAAAGGGCCCTGTCTTTCTACCTGCAGCGCATCCAGAATCACCTCAAAGCCTCTCAGCTTTCTGTCTCTTATGACCCCAGTTGTCTGGGGGAGGATGTCACCAAGTGGACTCTGACCATCTGGGTGACAGACTGCATTGCCTTCACCCACAACTAGCTGGGCTGCCATTAGAGCACCAGGACACAGCGCACAATGTCAGGGCTATGGCAACCTCTGCTGCAAGCCTACGTTCTGTCCCTATGGCAGACATCTGCCGGACTGCCATCTGGTCCTTAGTTCCTTTGCAGCTCATTACTACCTGGAGAGGGAGTCCCGACGGGACAGTGCCTTCGGCCAAGCCATCCTCCGGAATCTGTTCGGGTTTTAAGCAACTTATGCCCTCTGACCCTTTTCGTTCAGGCTACCGGTGCCATGGTTATCCCTGGACACTGGGGGTCTCAGAGTCTGTCTTCAGATTCACCTGCGGCTGCTCATAGCTGGGCCATGTGTTTCTCTACAGGTTCCCGGTAATCTGTAGCTAGGGAATCCCATATGTGAAGACTGACTTCCTGCTTGTTCTTGGAGAAAGTGTAGTTACTCACCTGTAACGTGTTCTCCAGGGACAGCAGGAATCGGTCCTCACAACCCTCCCTCCTCCCCTTGGAGCTGCTGTTCAAATTTTGGCCATCTTCTTTTGTCAGCTGTAGCTAGCTATGACATCTGGCTGAGCAAGATGGCACCCTTAGGCAGGAAGGAGACCATGCATGTGTGGTGGCATCTCCCAAAGGCTTTCTTTGAAAGCTGGGGAGATGCTCAGTGCAGGGCTCCATCGGTGTCGACGTCGCACATATGTGAGGACCAATTCCTGCTGTCCCTGAAGAACACCTGTTACAGGTGAGTAACTACGCTAAATGGCTCCTCCCACTGTGTACACGGATGCATAGCCACATGCTTCTCTGCACTTCCTATTGGGTATTTTAGTAAAGGTTCCATGTTTAGCAGAGCTCTTTCTAAAATACCATCAGAGTTGGGAACATAGCAATCTCAACATCTCTTCTAAAGCATGCCTTGACAGCCAGGGGCGGCCCAAGGGGGGTGCGGGGCCATGTGCGGAGACTCGGTGCGGGGCCTCATTTGCATAAGGGGCCTCATTTGCATAAATATTTGCATAATGTTACCATACACTAACTTTTAGTAAACATGCCTCTTCATGAGTGTATGGATAAAGAAAGACAAAGATTTCTACATTACTATAATCCAGTGCCAACCGCCAGGCACATTAGGAACTACTACAAACACTGCCCATTTAGAACCCATAGCAAACCCACTGTATCCTAACAGCACTACCAGGACTCATAAAGCACCATAACCTACCTATCAAAAGGCAACACTGCAAATATTAAACCAATACATTTCAGAGAATAACAATACATGACCTACTGGGGAAAGAGAACAAGTGGCAATGTCAAATAGGAATTACATAAACAGAATACCTCAGCTCAGTTACACATGCAGAACATAGACCATCACCAAACAAGGAATCACAATTTAAAAACAGGAAGACAATAATTAAACTGGGAACCCTAAAAGCCAAACTTGGAATGTACAACAACAATGTAGAAATAAAACTATAAATTAATTTCCTCTTGTACTAAACAAAGCACAGACATTAATGATGCACATTTCCCAGAGCTGACATATTCCAGTTAATAAATTCAAAATAAAGAGATATCTTTGTACCTTTTGTGCATTTTTTTTTTCAGTTGCAATTGTTCCAGCCACTTTCTTCTGGTTTATTTGTGTCTTCTGCTATCTCTCCATCGTCTGCTGTCCATTTGTCCTTTCTTCTCTTCTAGTTTTTTTCCATTCTCTCTCTACATCTGCTTTAACATAATAATCTTTCTCCTTTTGCTCTTTCCTCATTCCTATTTCATCCACTCAAATTTTACCCCTCCATCCTCAATCCCCACTTAGTCTCCCAATACCCGGCCAATTGTACATTTTTCTTCCCTCCCACACAAAATATTTTTCCCCTCTCCATTTCATTCTCCCAGCCCCATCCCCTTCTAATCTCCCCCAACATCAGCTCCCTTTTAGTGCCAGCCCCACCCAGTATCCGCTCCCTTCTAGTCCTCACATCAGCCCATTTCCAGTCCTGGCCCCCCATCAGTCCATTTCCAGTCCTAGCTCCCCCATCCATTTCCAGTCCTATCCGAGTCCCTTCATCAGCTCATTTCCAATACCAGCCTCCCATCAGCCCATTTCTAGTCCTTTCCTAGCCCCACCATCAGCCCATGTTAAATCCTAGCTCCCCTCCACTCAGCCCATTTCTAATCCAAGCCCCCCATGAACCTACTTCCAGTTCTAGGCCCTCCATGAGTCCATTTCAATCCAAGCCCCCACCACAGCCCATTTCCAATCTTAGCTCCCCCAACACCCAATTCCCAGTCCTATCCTAGCCCCTCCATCAGCCCATTTCCTGTCCTAGCTCCCTCCCCTAAGAGCCCATTCCAAGCCCCCATTCCCATCAGCTATTTGCAGTTCAAGCCCCCTTCCACTCAGCCCATTTCCATTCCAAGCCCCGTCCCCATCAGCTATTTGCAGTTCAAGCCCCCCACTTCCCCTCAGCCCATTTCCATTCCAAGCCCCGTCCCCAACAGCTATTTGCAGTTCAAGCCCCCTTCCACTCAGCCCATTTCCAGTCCTAGCAACCCCCCCAACCCATTACCTGTCCTAGCCCCCCATAGCCCACTCCCAGTCCTAATCTCACCAGCCCATTTCCAGTCCTAATCCCCTATCACCCAATTTTCAGTTTAAGCCCCCCCCATAGCCCATTACCAGTCCTAACCTCCCCATCAGCCCACTCCCAGTCCTAATCCCCCATCACCCAATTTTTAGTTTAAGCCCCCCCATAGCCCATTACCAGTCCTAACCCCCATCAACCCACGTCCAGTCCTAATCCCACCAGCCCATTTCCAGTCCTAATCCCCCATCACCCAATTTTTAGTTTAAGCCCCCCCATAGCCCATCACCACTCCTAAGCCCCCCAGCGCCCATCACCACTCCTAACCCCCCCAGCCCAGCGCCCATCACCACTCCTAACCCCCAGCCCAGCGCCCATCACCACTCCTAACCCCCTCATCTCAGTGCCCATAACCACTCCTAACCCAACCATCCAGCCCAGTGCCCATCACCACTCCTAACCCCCCTCCAGCCCAGTGTCCATCACCACTCCTAACCCCCCCCCAGCCCAGTGCCCATCACCACTACTAACACTCCCCAGCCATCCCAGTGTCCATCAGCACTCCTAACCCCCCCCCCCAGCCCAGCCCAGCCCAGCCAGGAAAATTTTAAAATAAAAAAAGCTGTCTGCTGCCGCTTCCGGGGCCGCCGCGGCAGAATCGAGTGACTGACTGCAGCTAAAAGAGAGAGGTGGATGCAGGGGAGGGCAGGCTCTGCTGGGCAGGGGGGGCCCCGCGGCACACTCGATTCTGCTGCGGCGGCCCCGGAAGCGGCAGCAGACAGCTTTTTTTCATTTTTTTTTTCATTTTACTTTTGGATCAGAATGTTTTTTGCGCGGGGCCCCCTGAAACGCGGGGCCCTGTGCAAAAAACATTCTCGCTCAATGGACGGGCCGGCCCTGTTGACAGCAGCTGATTTACCCTTCTCCACATGTCTATTGATACCTTTGAAAAAGTGCAGCAGACTGGGGAGGCAAGACTTTCTTTGGCTAAATCCATGTTGGCTTTGAGGGGAATTCTAGAAGGGATGTCCAAGTCAAAATGTCTGGAAAAAAATGCAGGCACGTCCAGGTGCAAACGCAATTTTACAAACGTGGGCATGCCTGATATGGATGTCTATGGGGGCATTTACATAGACATCCCCAGAATAGTATTTCAGAACCTGTATTTCAAGGATAGCCTAACGGTTAGACTAGTAGACTAGGAACAGGGCAGCCAGGATTCAAGTCCCACAACTGACATTGTGCTGAGTATTGGGGATGATGGAGTGCCGTCTTCTCTACACCCTCTATATGTTTATCAGCCAAAATGACTACTTTCAGATGCCTATTCATGCCTGGAGCAGATTTAAACTTAGACGTGACACTGGGGGTTTCTGAATTCAGATAGGGATGTCCAGGTTCCTGGAAACACCCCAGCTATGCCTCCACCGTGCCCCATTCAGACTTGGATGTCTTCACATTGGGGACGTCCTCAGAGCCGGCTTCTAAAATGGCTCTGAAGACATCTTTGTGCTTTGGACGTCTCTATACCTGTTTTCAGACCTCCAAAGTATGAATAGGGCTTCTATAGCCATGAAGGGGGAAGTGATCATATTGGGTGACTTTAATCTACCCGATGTGGATTGGCATGTTCCTTCTGCAAATCTGAAAAGAAGTAAAAAAAAAAAAAAAAATTGCGGATGCCTTCTAACATGAGTTACTTAAACAAATGATGATGGAACCGACCAGGGAGAACTCCGTGCTGGATTTAGTCCTCACCCACAGAGCTAGTGTGTCGTATATCCAGGTGGGTGCCTATGTGAGCAGCAGTGATCATCACACGGTGTGGTTTGAGATAAAAGCCAAGGTAGAATCCAGTCACAGCAAGCTCAAAGTCCTAGACTTCAAAAACACTGACTTCAGTAAAATGGCCAAGTACCTGAAGGAGGAGTTGGCAGGGTGTGAGAGGATAAAGGAAGTGGAATTGCAATGGGCTAAATTAAAGAAGGCAATAAAAGATGCAACAGAAAAATACAAAAGGAAAATAAATAAAATCAAGAGGAAAAGGAAATCTATTTGGTTCTCCAAAGACGTGGCTGCACAAATAAAGACAAAAAATACAGCTTTCACAAAATTAAGAAGCTCGCAAATAGAGGAACACAGAAAATAATACAAGATAAAACTAAAAGAGACAAAAAGAGAAATAAGGACAGCAAAATCAAAGGCAGAAGAAGAGATGGCTAAAGATGTGAAGTGTGGCGACAACCTTTTTCAGGTATATTCGGGAGAGGAGGAAACTCAGAGGTGAACTTGCAGGACTCAAAAGTGCTGGGAACGTATTCGTGGAAAGTGACATTGAAAAAACGAAAATGCTAGACAAATACTTCTGCTCTGTTTTCACTAGAGAAAATCCTGGAGAAGGACCACCTGTGACTGACAAATATACAAATGGGAATGGAGTAGATTCCACACCATTCACAAAAGATGATGTGTTAGAACAGCTTGCAAAACTGAAAGTGGACAAGGCTATGGGACCAGATGGAATACATTCCAGGATACTGAAAGAGCTCAGAGAGGTTTTTGCAGGGCCTTTAAAGGATATTTTTAATAGATCCTTGGAGATAGGAGAAGTTCCACAGGACTGGAGAAGGGCTAATGTGGTACCTCTCCACAAAAGTGGTAGTTGGGAAGAAGTGACAAACTACAGGCCAATAAGCCTTACCTCTGTGGCGGGAAAAGTAATGGAGGCGCTCCTGAAAGAGCAAATAGTGGACTTCCTCAAAACCAACAGTTTTTACCAAAGGATGATCTTGCCAAACAAATCTGATTGAGTTCTTTGACTGTGTGACCAGAGAACTAGATTAAGTGCATGTGATGGATGTGATCTATCTAGATTTTAGCAAAGTCTTTGATACTGTTCCTCATAGGAGACTTATCAATAAACTCAACAGCTTGGGATTGGGTCTCAAGGTGGTGAACTGGATCAGAAATTGGTTGACTGACAGACAACAGAAGGTGACGGTAAACGGAACTCACTCGGATGAAAGGAAGGTGATTAGCGGTGTGCCCCAGGGTTCGGTTCTGGGACCGGTACTGTTCAATATATTTGTGAGTGATATTGCTGAAGGGCTGTCTGTCTTTTTGCAAATAACACTAAAATTGCACTAAAATTGCAAATAACACTAAAAGTGGACTCCCCTGATGGAGTGGAGAACATGAGGAAAGATCTACAAAAGCTGGAAGAATGGTCTAATGCTTGGCAGTTAAGATTTAATGTGTAGACGTGCACTGTCATAAGAACATAAGACATGCCATACTGGGTCAGACCGAGGTCCATCAAGCCCAGTATCCTGTTTCCAACAGTGGCCAATCTAGGTTATACGTACCTAGCAATATCCCCAAAAGACACAGGTTCCACAATGCTTGTACTGGGTCAAGCATTGATATCCTGGGTCCCTTTTTAATAGTGGTTTATGGACCTTTCCTCCAGGAACTTGTCCAAACCTTTTTTAAACCCAGCTATACTAACAGCCCTTACTACATCCTCCGGTAACAGATTCCAGAGTTTGATTACACGTTGAGTGAAAAAATATTTTCTCTTATTTGTCTTAGTTTACCCTGTAGCTTCATTACATGAAATCCAAGGGAATTACAGAAATCCAAGGGAATTGTATACAATAGGGGGTGAGAGATTGGTGTGCACGGACCAAGAGAAGGACCTCGGAGTGATTGTTTCTGAGGATCTCAAGGTGGCGAAACAGTGTGACAAGGCGGTGGCAAAAGCCAGAAGGATGCTGGGTTGCATACAGAGAGGAATTACCAGCAGAAAGGAAGAAGTACTAATGCCACTGTACAAGTCACTTGTGAGGCCTCACTTGGAATATTGTGTTCAATTTTGTAGACCATATCTCACAAAGGATAGAAAAAGACTGGAAGCAGTTCAGAGGAAGGTGACGAAAATGATTTGGAGCCTGCGTCAGAAGACTTATGAGAAGAGATTTGAAGACCTAAATATGTACACTCTGGAGGAGAGGAGGGACAGGGGAGATATGATTCAGACCTTTAAACACTTGAAGAGTATTAATGAGCAAACAAACCTCTTCCAAAGATGGGGAGCTGTAAAACTAGAAGGTATAACATGAAACTGCAAGGGGGTAAACTGAAAGGCAATGTCAGGAAATACTTTTTCACTGAAAGGGTGGTGGATGCTTGGAATGCCCTCCTGATGGAAGTGTTGGGGGCAAACATAGTGACAGAATTCAAAATGGCATGGGACAGACACAGTGGATCCCTTTATAGCAACAGGATAAAATCAAAATAAGCATAACTATCTCTTATATCTGAACAAATAGGGGTGACCTATACAGAGTAGTGGGTACACCCCTAAGCAAAGGCATGGGGAAGGGTGACCTGCATGGAGTGGCAGGTGCAATCACGCTTGTCACCTTGTTGGGCAGACTAGATGGACCATACTGGTCTTTATCTGCTATCATATACTATGTTACTGTATAAATGTTCAATTTATTTATTTATTTAACATGTTTTATATCCCGCCTTATCCTTCAATCAAAGCGGCCACAGTACAATACAATACATTTCAATACATGACACATGTACAACAGAGATTACATTACAAGTTTTGTATCCCACCTTTTCCTTAAATCAAAGCGGTTAATACAGCACAAGTTACATAAAAAGGTAGGGAAACAAGCATCAGATTGTCAGAACATAGACACATACATAGGGAAATACAATACATACCTTACATTATACTTGACTACACAAAGCAAAACAACAAACAGAACCAACATAGATCAGCCATTTCCTTGCTACCCCACGGACCTACGCCCAATAGAGTAGTAGTAGTAAAATGACCCCATTTATCTATATGTTCAGTAATTTTGTTCTTTATAATAGTTTCTACCATTTTACCCAGCACCGACGTCAGGCTTACCAGTCTGTGTTTTTTTGGATCACCCCTGGAACCCATTTTAATAACTGGCATTACATAGGCCACTCTGCAGTCTTACAGATGTGACTTAGGAAAATGGAAATGGTTAAAATGAAACACCAGGGTTTTTGTTCTCGGGTTAAAATATAATTGGCAAATTCCCTCATGCCTTCAAGGGCAGGGTGAGCCAGTCCTGATCCTGCCCCACTGCATGTACGGACAGCAATCCAACTTTTCTTAGCAAAGCTAAAAAAGCAAATTCATAGCCACAGGGAGACCAAACCAAGGCTGACTCAGCATGTTCCTCTTGTCTGCGTCATCGCCATTCGGCCGTTCTTGTGTGCTCAGCGGCAACTCACCTGTGGTTGACAATATAAATAATAATGGTGGCAAAGAGACAGAGCAGCAGCACAGCTGTGCAGGTATAAATGACCGGGTGGAGCACTTCTGCCGCATCCTGGAACTGGTTGTGGAAACCATTCAGTTCCTGTTGTTTAAGAGAAGACAAGAAAAAGTGAAATGGACCTGGCTCTATCTTCCCAGCAGCTCTCATGCTGGAAAAGGCTTCAGTGCTCCAAGCTGTCCCAGCAGGAAGGGCTGCCAAGTTTACATTATGTGAAATCTACTCAATTTATTACCCATTTGGCAAATGCATTTGCATTTCTAATGCAATCTGAGCAGCTGTTCTCAAAAATCAGCTTAATCATTTTGTAGTATATTTGGATTTGGGACATGCTTTTTAACAATTAGACAAAGAATTCTGTTTAAAGCTAATTCTGCCTTTGCTCCAGCCTGATTTTTTTTTTTCACTCCAGGGATTTTTGCAACATTTTGAACTCGAAAGAAACCCTTTCTTTGTCAGTACAAGAACCAGAAAACCATCCGTATCTACGATTCCCTTTTCAATTGCATCAAACTGAGTGAAAATAATATATGTATGATAGATTGAATTCTTTATTTACCTATCATGCATTTCTAGACAAGGAAAGAGTGAAAGAACTTAGATTAAGTTTGCGGCCCATAAGCCTGACATGCCACGGCTCCAATAGACAGTAACAAGCTGTGCTCCAAGGACTTTCAGAGCAAAGCTACAGATTCTTCAGTAAGTTTACGGAAACGTGATTGCAACACTTTCAGCAATGTAATGCAGACTTGGAGATAATATATAGTAACAGAATAGCCTTGGCAAAGTGTTGTTAATCGGTTTGATGGCTCTGAGCCCTCACTGCGTCACCATCCCTTAATTACTTTCTAAGCTTTTTGCTGAAGTTAAGGCAGCCACATTTGTTGGGAAAATATTCAGTGAGAATGGAGGCATATACATGCTGTGTATTTACTTTGATTATGAGAGAATTGTTAAAGAATATTCCCTTTGATCACTTTGATCCACACTGTATCAGAAATTAAAGGATGAAAAGGGAGATTATTTTTGGTAGATTGGTTTTCCTACCATCAGGACGGCAAAGTTGTTGAGGTGCTTGCAGTGCATGGTGGAAATGTTGGGCTCTGCATAAGCAAACTGGCAACCCTCGGAGCTCCAACCCCCGTAGCCCCCCAATATGTCAAAGTTCCAATAGGCAGCAATGGGATCCATGCCATCCGCAGCGTGTCGTAGCGAGACGTGAACGGGATCTGTGAGGTTGCTGATGCCATATCCTCCTGCGAAGTAAGGATACACATATTATAATATAGTCACTGGTCACACCTCTGGCATGAGGAAATTCCACCCTCAAACTTGGTGGTCCTGAGGAACACAGAGCTTGATCACAGATATTCCAAGGTCCCACGTCTGAATTGCCTTGCCACCTGTATACCACAGGCAGGAAGTGCACATGGTCGCTCCAGCAGCATTTCCCTGAAATTGGCTTCATCTAATAACCCGCCCCAGTCTGGAACTGAAGAATTATAATACCATGTTGCATGCTGCAGTCAGGAAGCGTTGGTGCTATCACTGTAGTGCTCTGAAAAGATGTTTAAAAACCTGGTTTTCTTACTATTTTGCCTTCCATAAATATGAGAACATCGGACAGTTCTGAATACATGGAATAGCTAAACTTAATTTTTTTTTAAATTGAACCCTGACTGACAATCTCAGACCTCTCAAGTTGAACCATGGCTGAAACAGACAAATCCATTCATGACTAATGCTAAATACAATTAACCACAGACAGTCAATGTGCAAATAAAGCGCTGATTGTCATCTTGGCTTCTTGTGACCTGACCTTTGGTTTTGCGGCTTATGATGTCACCAAAACCATCAAAAACAATTAGTCTTATGTATAGCTGGTTGTAGTTAATGCTTGGTATTCTTTTGGGAATGAAAGACAGACGGAAAGGGTACAGTGGGACCAGGCAGTTTCAGAAGCCCGATAAATGGAATTTGGGTTTTTTTTGTATGGCTGTGTGCAGTCTTTCTGCATTGAAAGAGGTCACCGTTTTCTCTACGGGGTTGTTGTCAGGAAGTATTACATAATGACAAATTTCTGAGCAGCATGGTGGGAAAAATTTGGTTTATAAAAGACTGATAGAGAAGTTCAAGCCACTGGACAGTTATTCAGTGCTTGCAGCTAGGCTCTGGGCTGGCTTCCTTACTCTGATTTGCTTGGTGTTTGATGCCAGGTGGCCTTCAGGTAACCAGAATCCCTTGTGGAAATTTATGCAGGCTGCCTCTATCCAACACCTACAGGAGATATATATGCAGGGGGAGGGGGATATTCAAAGCGATTAACATGGTTAGAAGATCTGCTAATCACGCTGACTGGGATATTCACTGGCACTAACACAGTGCATACAGGCAAAGGATACCATTTCACATTTCCTACAGTAATTGAACCAACCTTTGAATTAAATGGCATTTTAGATGATGTGGAATGGATAGGAAATGACATGGATACTTGGTGTTAAGTTGAGAAGACAATGTTATCATTTCTACCGGCAGCAGATATCCCTACCCCATAGGTACGTTTGTCAAAAGCATGCCCATGGCCTGTGAACTACAGTTTTGCCTTACGTATTCCAGCATAGATCACGGGTGTGGAGACGCTTCTTCGCTTGCCATCGTCTGCAAGTCCTGAGGAGTTCCCCGTACTGCGGAAGAGTTTGCCATTCCTGAATACCAAGAACTGGAGCTTGCAGTCCAGTGGTGCGGATACGGAGGCCGCCGTGGAGAAAAGGCTAGGAGGTAGCTGAATGGAAGCCAGTGCAATACTTTTCTAATGGGAGAGGAGGGCAGTAGGTTAGAATCAGAAACAGGAATGGCTAACCCTCTGTGGCTAGCAGTGAATCTCAGACACTGACAAGCAAATTATACAGTAACATTACATAATGGAGATTTTATTGACCACATTCAATAGCCTATTCTTGTTCTGAGTTTTGCATTGGAGGTATCACCACCAGGTGTCTTGGCCTGGAGTCTGTGTGAAAGAATTTTGAGAAATGCTGACACAGCTGGATCATGTGCCTCTTAAAACAAGGGCATTAAGTCAGTCGCAGAAAATTGGCTTAGGACACAGACTAATATTGAGAAACAACTAAAATCCATCGTCTTTGTCATTTAATGAAGACATCTAGGACGATGAACTCTGCACTCTGTTTCCTTGCAGTGTCTTTATCACTGCAAGCTTATTTTAAATGACAGAGCCACTCACTTTCATGGTTCGTGCATTTAGTGTATTCCCAGGATTACCATTACTAGGGGAGCAAGGTCTTCTTAGCAAAGCCTATCAAGAAAGGAATTCTTTCCATGGTGTGCATACACTTTTCCTTGAATGCCATCCTCCCTGGAGACTGCTGTTCTATTTTATAAATTGCAATCTGTGTTTATCTGTGCTCATCTCTTTGCTTACCTTGATGTGAAAGTTGGCCAGAGAGACATTGGACCTGCCGGTGGTACACCTGAATTTCAGTGGCTGGTCTGAGGGTAGATTAGCTTCCTGCTCCTGTCTGTTCCCATCATGGGTTTGCGACCAGCTGCCGTCTCGTTTCTGGAAAGCAGTGCAGCTCAGACCAGTGTAGCTGTCTGGTTTAATCAGATAGGCTTCTAGGGCAATGTTTCTAGAGTTCTTGAAAGGAAATGGTGAGAAACACATCAAGCTACTGGTGTATTCTGAAACATGGATAATCTGCACTGCTGTGTTGCTCTGAAATGTGTAATTGGTGTAAATGGTTTGCTTGTTTAAAGCATAACGGAACAAGCAGTGTGCTTTTAGGTATTGCTGCAGAAATGCGTTTGGATCTGGATTAGAGCTACGTCATACCACAGATATGTCTTGGGAGTTGCTGCTGAGGGTGAAGCCTGCAATTTTCTCCACAGACTGGACGATGCTGGTACAAGCTTTGTTTTCAATTTGTGCCATCCAGAGAATGTGCTCATCCACTTGCATCATGTTACTGGCCATTTCTATAATCACATTTCCCAGCTGCAAAAGGCAAAAGTGGACACCAAACTCAGAGGTGAAAGAGTGCTAATTTTGGTTGATGATTTATCTATAATCGGAAACTGCTATATTGGTAATGATTTCACAAAGAACCCCATCCATCAGCAAGAAATTAGAGAAACCCTCGGTATGGCCATTCAGTTTTAATGAACAACGGCCTGATTGTCAATGGGCATGGAGGAGGGGGAGAAGGATCATTATTCAACCACACAATCGCCATACTAACTTAAGGGCTGGCACCAGCCCTTAGTAGATATGGTGTGTCTACTATCCATATAGGTAGTATTGCTGATTATATAGAAAGTGTGGTCACCATGACAGTATTATTTGTTTAGTTCAGGTCTGCTATTCCACAGGCCTGAACTAAACATTTATCTGAATAACAGCTGAATATTGCCCCTAGCTAGATACATTTTGGCTCTCCCTCACTCTTCTCTTAATCTGACCCACAAACAGATGAATAATATGGGGTCTATTCCGAGCCATGAATAGCGGGGATGTATGCCCTGCCTGGACGTACATCCCCGCCATTTGTCCCCCTTGCCGTCCCTGTGCAAGGCTCCCTGTATGAAGAG
Source organism: Ichthyophis bannanicus (assembly GCA_033557465.1). Classification (NCBI taxonomy): domain Eukaryota; kingdom Metazoa; phylum Chordata; class Amphibia; order Gymnophiona; family Ichthyophiidae; genus Ichthyophis; species Ichthyophis bannanicus. The sequence goes on from CM066035.1 coordinate 783,524,687, forward strand.
CAGAGTTGTACAGGGAGTCTTAGATGGGGGCGGAAGGGGATGGTGCATGGGTGAGCCATCACCCTGGACGTATAGGGCTGATTCTGAGGTTGGCCCTGTACGTCCAGGGTATGCCAGTTAGACGGGGGACTTATTCCATCTCAGAGGTGTAATAAGTCCCCTTGGATGCGGGGTAGCAGCGGCGGCCAGCAGGAGCAGAGCAGGGAGGCATGTAGGAAGTTCACTGCAGCCGGACCTTGGATCATCCCTGATTCTGCCCGGCCGCAGAAGGGGCTGGACATCCAGATGTAAATAGGCCTCCACCTATCCATTTAGCAATTTAAACACCCAAATATTATTCATATATTTTTTGAATACATGGCTAGGGCAATTATGTGTTCGTCAGCCGTCGCCTTAGGATTAACATTCTTTGGGCCAAGAAACAACCCCCATAGGACATTGCTTGAAGATCTCTAGTTCCTACCCGACAACTGTCTCTTAATTATAAATGCTTCTTTCCTTCAGCCTTGCAGTCACTTCTAAAATACCTCTGTGGGTTAAAAGCTTCTGTACTAAACCTTATTTGGATTTATCATAGTATAATCCTATGGAAGGTATCAGAACTTGCACAAAATCCAGTCTTCTTCAGAATCCTTATTTCTTTGTTTTATTTAAATAGCAATTGATTATTCACCTTCATCAAACATCAAAATGGAAAAGAAATTAAAATGGCTTGTAGAAGTTTGCACAAGGCGTGCAGTGGTGAGATTATCCGTTTACTTGCATGCTGTCACCTGTCTGGTTGATTTAGATAGGTCAGTCTTGGGAACTAGATCAAGCCCAAAAGAAACTTCTGAAATGGACTCTTCTTTAACTAGCTTAAGTTCTTGCATAATCCTGATGCATTATAGTGGTTGTTATTTAGTTACTTCATTTCTTATTACAAACCTTCTCAGTGCCATGCTAGTAATGTTAAAAGAAATCATTTTGGAGCTCATGAAAACTGACGATACTTGACAGCCAGGTCTAATATTTTGAAGATTTCAGGCTTCAAGCTGATTACATAATTAAAAACTAGCAGCAATGCTTTTGTCATTACGTGAGCTGAGGTACTAGGATTAGGCCAGAGTGCTGATAAAGGTAATTTTGATCATCATGTTTGTATTAACAGGTAAAGGGGGTCATTTTAGAAGGCTTAGTCATGATTTAGGATGTCTGAAGACACGCGCGCGGATGGCAAAATCACGGCGACATCTCCAATCCATTCCACAAATGATGTGCACAAACATCTCCGGCGCAGCGATGTCCAAGTAGGCAAGGGGGTGTGGGGTGGAGTCGTGTTTGGGGAGGTGCAACGGACTTGCACGACCCTGAAGGCACGAATAAGAATCAGGAACGTGCTTGTTTGGCCTTAAAACATCCAGAGAAGATGGAGAGTTAAGTGACTAGTCTAAGATCACAAAGACCAACAGTGGGATTTGAACATTAGCCACCCTGCTCCCAACACACTACTTTAACCATTATGCTATTAGATGCCCATGTTCTCAGATGTTATTATTGGGGGCATCTATGTAGACATCTCTATAGACATCCATTTCGGGCACATTCACTTTTCTGAAATCATGCCTGAACTGGCACATGCCTGCTTTTTTTTACAGACATTTTGGCTTTGATGTCCCAGATTGCACTTGGACGTCCCATTGTCAAATGTGCCTTCACAGGACTAATTCAGTGCTTACAGTCTACAGTGCTATTCCAAATTGGTTCAGAAATAACAACACAAAAAATCAGGTCAGCCGGTGGCTCAGGTGGTTAAGTGCCGTATATTGGTATATAGAAGGTGTCTGGTCTGAACCCAGAGTTAGGTCTTTGGATCCCTGGGTGAGCTAGGGTTAGGGGTGCTGCAGAAGCAACATTCACAGCCCCACGATGAGGAGGAAGCAATGGTTATTGCTAAGGATGACATTTAATGGCTGGAGTCAGGTTTCTGGTGCACGGTCTCTAGCCCAAGATCAGCACTGCAATGACCAGGCTATGTTAGGGATGGGGGGATATAAAATGTGAGGAAAAAAATCCCCAAATAGTTGTAAATGAAGACTTATGGCACCAGATGCAGGCCCTCCAATTGAGCTGCAACATAAAAAAAGGAAAAGCCTGAGGAAACTGTCAGGTCAAAAAAATAAAAGGAATAGAGAATCAAGAGTAAGTACATGTGTCTGCTCCAACCCACGCAGGATAACATATTTAAGCCCTTATTTTGGTTATAAGATATCCTTTATTTGGTACTGCAAAAATAGCTAACTATAAATTTATCCAGTCCCTTGCATTTCATTTGAGCTTGACGACATGCCCCCCCCCCCTTCCCAAAATATCACTCAAGGAGAAGGACCTGTGACAACAACAATACGTACTCCTTATTCATATTATCTGTTTCAGTCCATTACCTGTTTGATTTGATCAACATATCCAATGAATTTGTCAATCATCTGCGCCACATAGATGACATCCATCATGTCGGAGAAGTTGGCTGCCTCAGCAGTGTAGACGCAGAGCTGGTGGGCAAGCGTCAGAGCATTGGAGGCATTGATGGGCATCTGGAAATACATCACTTGCAAAGTTTTACAACATGGTCCATAGAACTAACAGAGGAATTGTATTAGAGTGAGAGAGGAAAAAATGCTTTTCTCTGATTATCTAGCTCCTTTATTCCGTTACCAGAACACTGGTCTTATTTCTGTCATAGTTCTACTCCAGGAAACAAAGAAATCCCTGGAAGACTGGCTAGTGAGAGCAGCAGCTGAGAACTGGAGGAGCCAGGGTTTAAATATCGCCAATGCCCCTTTGGATCCTGGGCAGGTCACTTCAGCATCCATTGCCTCAGGTACATACTTAGGGGCTATTTACCAGTCCCTGATAAAATTGCATGTTCAGCGTAGTTACGCACCTGTAACAGGTATTCTCCAGGGACAGCACAAATCAGTCCTCACATATGGGTGGCGTTGGCACTGATGAAACCCGTGCGGAGCATTTCCCCAGCTTTCAAAGAAAGCCTTTGGGAATGCTACCATGCATGTGTGGTCCCCTTCCCACCCAAGGATGCCATCTTGCTCAGTCAGATGACATAGCTTAGGCAAAAGACAAAAAGGTAAAGGAGGCAACTCCAAGGGGAGGAGGGAGGGTTGTGAGGACTGATTCCTGCTGTCCCTGGAGAACACCTGTTACAGGTGAGTAACTACGCTTTCTCCAGTAACAAGCAGAAAGTCAGTCCTCACATATGGGACTCCCTAGCTGAAGGCTGCCGGGGCCCAAACCACGACAGCAGCAACGGCGACCCAAGGGAGGCTGTGAGTTGCAGAAAGTGAGTCCCTACCACGAGACTCTGCAGACCCCAGCGTCCACCATCACCATAATTCCAGTAGCCTGAACAAAAAAGGGTTGGAGGGCAGGAGTTGCCTATACACTGAGAATGTTTCTGATCACTGCCTGACCGAAGGCACTGTCCTTGCGGGACTCATTCTCAAGGCAGTAGTGAGCTGCGAACATATGGACTGAAGACCACATGGTGGCCTTACAGATTTCTTGCACCGGCACTGCGCGTAGGTTGGCCACTGACATGGCCATAGCCCTCACACAATGAGCAGTGATCCGGTGCTCTAAAGAGAGGCCAGCTCACTCATAAGCAAGGGCAATGCAGTCTGCCACCCATGTGGATAGGGTTCGCTTAGTCACAGGTAGCCCCAGTCTGCTGGGGTCATAGGAGGTAAAAAGCTGAGCTTTTCGATAGGTCTTGGTCCTCTGTAGATAAAAGGACAGGGCTCTCTTGCAATCCAGGGTATGCAAGACGACCTCCTCCCTGCTGGTGTGCGGCCGTGGGAAGAAGGTGGAGAGAACTATCTCCTGATTGAGTGAAAAGCGGACACCTCCTTTGGGAGGAATTTGGGGTGCGTACGAAGCACTACCCTGTTCGTATAGAACCTGGTATAGGGTGGGTCCACCACCAGGGCTTGCAGCTCACTTACTCTGTGAGCGGACATCAACGCCACCAAGAAGGCCACCTTCCAGGAGAGGTTTCTCAGGTGGCAGGTGGCCAAAGGCTCGAACGGCGGCCTAGTGAACTGGAAGAGCACCACATTGAGGTCCCATTCCACTGCCAGAAGGCGGAGATGGGGCTTGGATAGCAGGAGGCCCCTGAGGCATCTAGAGACCAAAGACTGGCCTGAGAGGGACTCCCTCTCTATAGGGTGATGGTTAGCCACTGTGGCACTGAGATGCACCCTCACCTAGTTAGATTTCAAGCCGGAGTGTGAGAGGTGCAGTAAGTACTGTAGCATGAGCTTTACCTGACAGAAAATGGGTTCTCACCTGATGGAGAACCTCCTCCACTTGAAAGCGTAAGCCCTTCTGGTGGATGGCTTCTGGGAGGCCAGGAGGATCTGCTCGACCTCATCTGGGAGATTGAAAGGGCCAGTGCCACCCTTTCAGATGAGAAGCTAAGCTGTCAGCATTAGGGACCCCAGGTGGGGGGTGTAGCAGGGAGCCCCCTTCTGGGACAGGAGGTCCGGGTCCCGGCCCAGTGGTATTGGAGTTGCCACCGACAGGGAGAGCAGCAGGGGGAACCAGGGCTGCCTGGGCCACCTGTGCGCAATCAGGATTACTGAAGCGTGCTCGCTCTGGATCTTGAAAATTCACTTGGCTATCAGAAGTGTCAGTGGGAATGCATAAAGCAGGTCCTGTGACCAGGAGATCAGGAACGCATCTGCTGCCACCCTCCTGTGGTGTGGCTAAGGACAGCAGAACTTGGGCAGCTGTGAGTTGTCTGGGGAAGCAAACAGGTTCAGCCAGGTCTTCCTCAGAGTTAGAAAAGCCACCCTGGTCACTCTTGGATCCAGGCAGCACTCATGAGGCCTGCTGAGGTTGTCCACCAGGCAGTTGTCCTGACCCGGAAAGTACACAGCCCTCAGAAGGATATGGTTGTGCATTGCAAAGGAGTGGAGGGCCACTGCCTCCTGACAGACTGGGTATGAGCCCGTGCCGCCCCTGCTTGTTCACACAGAACATGGCAACCTGATTGTCTGTATGAGGACAGGGAGGTCACTCAGGAGGTGGCTGAAGGCGGCTCTGAGCTCGAGGAGATTGATTTGCAGGAGGAATTCCTCTGGGGACCAGGTGCCATGGGTGTACTGGTCCTCACAATGTGCGCCCCAGCCCACAAGGGAGGCGTCTGTTGTCAGGACCCTCTGAGGGGTCGGTGCCTGGAAGGACATTCCTGCCCTGAGGTGATGCAGGGACTGCCACAGGTGAGGGAGGCCACCAGCTGTTAGGTGACCTTCACCATGTCCCTCAGCCTGCCTATTGCTTGCGTCCACTGGGAACAAAGGCACCACGTGAACTGTTGAGGCCATGTGGCCTCAAAGGCAGATGAGTAGGTGAGCTGGCACCTAACTGCAGCTCTGCATGTCCCTTGCCAGCTGCATCAGGCTCTTTCCACATGGAGAAAGGTCTTGATCCACAGAGTGTCCAGCTGGCCCCTATGAATTCCAGGTCTTGGACCGGGGAGAGGCTGGACTTGGGGTAGTTGATGATGAACCCCAAATGCTGCAGGGTGCATATAGTGAGCCTTGTGGCCCAACTGGCCTCAAGAGGTGTGCTGCCTTTGATAAGCCAGTTAAGGGAAGATATGGGCCCCTTGGAGGCGCGCATGGGTGGCCACGACTGCCAGGCATTTTGTAAAGACCCTTGGAGAGGAGGCGAGGCCGAACGACAGCACACTGTACTGGTAGTGCTGTCCCCCCACTACAAATCTCAGGTAATGCCTGTGGGAGGGGTGGATCAGGATGTGGGTGTAAGCATCATTGAAACCCAAGAAGCAGAGCCAGTCTCCCTGGCAGAGGTAGGGCAGCAGTGTTCCAAGAGAGAGCATCTTGAATGTCTCCCACAATAGGAACTTGTTCAAGCTACGAGGTCCAGAATCGGCTAAAGGTCCCCTTTCTTTTTGGGACAAGAAAATCCTTGAGTAGAACCCCTTTCCCCAGAGGTGTTGGGGTACAGGTTCCACTGCCCTATCCCTGAGCAAGCCTGCAAGTTCTGTGGCGAGCAAGGCCTGGTGGAGGAGAGGCTGTGGTGGCTCTCCTAGGAAGAAGTCTAGAGGGTTCTGCTGTAGATTGAGGAAATATCCCTCCTGCACCACCTGCATAACCCACTGGTCTGTGGTGATGCTGGCCCATCTGTGGGTGAAAGAGGCCAGTTGACACCCTGTGGGCTGAGGTGGGACTCCCGAGGGAGGGGCGACCCAGCCCAGGGAGTCAAAAGATCCCCCCTGGTTGGACGGGAACTGGTACCTGGGGCTTGGGAGTCTTGGGTTTCCTGGGCCTGTGTCCATGGCCTTTTGGCTGTGAGGCCTGGTGAGGCTGCCCCGAGTAAGGCTGGTAGTGTCCGGCCTGGGGGTAGCCATTTTCCTCGGGAAAAAGGGCTTTTTCCCTGAAGAGGGTTGAGGTCTTTTTGGACAGCCTCTGCCGGATCACTACCTCGGCCTCAATCTCCACAGCCTTATCAGCCATCTGTTTCCTGAATAGGTTCTCACCATTGCAGGGGACATCCAGGAACTTTTCCTGTACCCATTGCTCCAGGTCCAAGATCTGTAACCATGCCTGGTCCTGGGTGCCGATGCCGGCAGCTGCGACCCTGACTGCAGACTCGAACCTTTTTAGGTGGCACGGGAGAGGAATTTGGAAGTCCTGGATGCCTGCTGCTAGGGACTGGAACCGTTGCAGAGGTTCCCCGGCGAGGCCTGCTGAGAATCCAGAGAGTTCCTGTATCAGGCACATAAGGTACATCCCTATGTACAATTCGTATACCTGTATTTGGCACCCAAGCATGGCGCCTTGGTAGCACTTGGCCCCATGGCATCGAGGACCAAGGCTTCCCTGCCAGAGGAAACTGAGGAGTAGGTCTTTTGAGTCTTCAGTTTTTCATGGAGGACTCCACTGCCATTGAGGTGTGGGGGAGTGTTGTGGCTTATGGGGCCCTTCCAGACATGGTAGATGGCGTCCAGGCGCTGACTGACCACCAGCACCGAGGCCAGGGACTCCCACATCCAGAGGAGCAGTCTTTCGAGGATGGGTGGAACTGGCACTGTGAGAGTCTCCTTGGGAAGGACTCATATTGTAGGATCTCGAGCTCCTCAGTGCATGGGTCCTCCTCCAATTCTGTCCGGATCAAGAGAGCCCAGGCCATGTCACGAACAAAGTCATGAAAGGCCACATCCTCAGGTGGGGAGTAGCGCCGAGGCTCCGGGGGAGAAAGCTCGGAGGGAATTTCCTAGTGTTGGGAGGTCTCTGGGGAGGCCTCGCCCTCAGTCTCCCAGTCGGAGCCTGAGGGCATCGAGGAGGCAGCCCCAGGGGCAGCTCCGAGGAACCGGCCCCCCCCCCCCGGAGGACCAGGGGTCAGACTCCCAGAAACTCGCTGGGGAGGACCGGATCCCCGAGGAGCATGATCAAGACTTCGATCAATGCCAAGGACATACCCGAGGCCGGTGGTGCTCGGTGCCAAGTTTGATGCCCAGAGGCTCCCCCGAGGCCAGGGGGGCCTGGTGTTGGGGCCGATGATGCCAGGGAGCCCAACATCAATGTCTGCTGCAAGGCCAAGATGGAGGAGAGGCTCTGGTCCATGACTGCCATGCGGGATTCAAGGCTCGATGGCTGCGCAGCACTCAGCGTGAACACCGAGGCCCTTGGGTCCGATGCCAGCACTCCAGAGAATGCGTCCTCGAGGAGGACTATAGGTTCACAGGCCCTGCCGTGGTCTTCACCGGCTGAGGACTCTTGTCTCGAGACTTTCTGAGGGCACTGCTTGCAGTCACCCGAGTCCCAGCGAGGGACCTTGCCAGGTTTGATTGGAGGCACCTCCTTCAGGACCTTCTTTTTCCTTTTAGGAGGGTCCGAGGCTGCACTGGAGGAGCCACTGCCACAGGACTCTGAGGATGCCCGGACCTCTCGTGAAAGGCCAGCTTCGGGGCTTGGCGACGGGAAAGCCGGAGCAGAGTCAGATCTTGGAAATAGCTTCCCCTGCAATTCAGACAGCCTCCTATTAGTTTTAGGGGTCATGGCATGGCACCGGTCGCAGCTGGAACTATCGTGGTCCAGGCCCAGGCAGCAGATGCAGCAGTCATGAGTATTAGTGACTGAAATAGTCTGACTGCAGCGGTCGCATTTCTTGAACTCACCAGAAGACATGGTGGGAGAACACCCGGCCGGGGTTGAGGACCTCTGGGCGAAAAATGGCACGAAGGCTGGATGAGGTGGAACCTCGAGAAAACACGAGAAAAAGGGGGCTGAGATCGGCACTGGTGGTGCCACTTCAAGACGGGAATGGAACCGCTATGCAAACCAGACAAATGGAAGGAAAAAAGGAGACTGAGCAAGATGGCACCCTTGGGCGGGAAGGGGACCTTGCTTGCATGGTAGCATTCGCAAAGGCTGTCTTTGAAAGCTGGGGAAATGCTTCGTTGGTACCGACGTCACCCATATGTGAGGGCTGACTTCCTGCTTGTTCCTGGAGAACATTATTTTACCACATGAACATTTACCACGGGATCAACTAACCTCGGGTTACCTTGCGGTACCTTGGGTTCATGAATCTTGTGGTAAATTTATGTTTGCAATACTATGACTAAGAATATTGTGCATCTCTTGCCACAGCAATGCACAATGTTAGACCTGCTATCTTTAAAAGGGCCAGGCCACTGACCGGAAACATTCATTTTCAAATAACAGTCCCCTGTAGCACCTACTGAGGGCTGCAGCAGTTCCCTCAGTGAAAATAGCAGCCTTGGACCCTTATAGGGTTGCTATCTTTTTCACCGAGAAAAACCCGACACCTGTGGCTCGCCATGCCCCACCCATTCTCCGCCCCTAGCCCCACCCATGCCCCGCCCCCAGTCCCACTCATGCTGCACCCCAGCCCCACCCACAAAAATTACCGAGGATAAGTGTAGGCTAACTCCCTTGGTCAGATAATAATTAAACTGGGAACCCCAAAAGCCAAACATGAAATGTACAACACTGGAGAAATAAAACTATAAAGTAATTTCCTCTGGCACTAAACAAAAACGCAAAGATGTTAGCAATACACACTTCCCAGACCAGACATATTCCAGTTAATAAATTCAAAATAAAAAGTATTTTTCTACCTTCTGTTTGGGAATTTTATTTTTCAGTTGCAATTGCTCCAGTCACTTTCTTCTAGTTTCTTTGTGTCTTCTGCGAGCTATCCATTTGTCCTTTCTTCTCTTTTAGATGTTTTCCATTCTCTCTATATATCTGCTTTAACATACTGATCATTTCCCTTTTGCTCTTTCCCCCATTTATTTCCTTATTGTTTTATCATCCACTCAAATTTCACCCTTCCATTCTCAATCTCCTCTTACTCTCCCAATACCCGGCCCATCGTAGACTTTTCTTCCACACAAAATATCTTTTCCCCTCTCCATTCTCATTCCCCATCCCCATCCCCATCCCCCTCTAGTCCTCCCCCCAAATCAGCTCCATTATAGTTCTAGACCCACCCAGCATCCACTCCCTTCTAGTCCCATTCTCCCATGCCACCACATCAGCCCATTTCCAGTCCTATTCTAGCCCATCACCCATTTGCAGTCCAAGCTCCCCCCATCAGCCCATTTCTAGTCCTATTCCAGCTCCTCATCAGCCCATTTACAGTCCTAGCCCCACCTATGCTCTTTTCCAGTTCCATTCCAGCCCCCCATCAGCCAATTTCCAATCCTAGCCCCCTCGTCAGCCCACTTCCAGTCCTATTCCAGCCCCCATCAGCCCATTTCCAGTCCTATTCCAGCTCTTCATCAGCCCATTTCCAGTGCTAGCCCTCCCATCAGAGGCCATTTCCAGTCCTAGCCCCCCCCCCATCACAGCCTCTTTCCAGTCCTAGCCCCCCCACCATCACAGCCTATTTCCAGTCCTAGGCCTCCCCCACCATCACAGCCCATTTGCAGTCCTAGTCCCCCCCCCCCCCACCATCACAGCCCATTTGCAGTCCTAGCCCCCCTAATCACAGCCTATTTCCAGTCCAAGGTCCCCCTCCCCCCACCATAGCCCAATCCCAGTCCAGGTCCCCCACCCATAGCCCAATTCCATTGCAGTCCCCCCCATATCCCATTTCCAGTCCAGGTCCCCTCCCATAGCCCAATTCCAGTCCAGGCCCCTTCATAGCCCATTTCCAGTCCAGGTTCCCCCCCCCCATAGCCCAATTCCATTCCATATCCCCCCCATAGCCTATTTCCAGTCCAGGTTCCACCCCCCCCCCCATAGCCCAATTCCAGTCTAGGTTTCCCCCCTATAGCCCATTTCCAGTCCAGGTACACCCCCCCCCCATAGCCCAATTCCAGTCCAGTCCCCCCCCCATAGCCTATTTCCAGCCCAGGTTCCCCCCCCCCCCAGCCCATTTCCAGTCCAGGTACACCCCATCACAGCCCATCCAGTCCTTGGCCTCCCCTCCCCCCCCCATCAAAGCCCATTTGTAGTCCTAGCCTCCCCCCCCCCCGACCAGCCCCACGGCTGTCTGAGGTGCTTCAGAGGGAGCTGGGGAAGCCCGCGCAAGGCCCCGGCTCCCTCTGTACAACCGCCAGCGTGAAGATCTTTTTCCTTCATGCTGACGGTTGTTTCTGTGAAGCCGCGAATGCTGGGAAAGGTTAAAGGGCATTGCCTTTAACTTTTCCCAGCAATCGCGGCTTCACATAAACAGCCGCCAGCGTGAAGGAAAAAGATCTTCATGCTGGCGGTTGTACAGAGAGAGCCGGGGCCTCGCGCGGGCTTCCCTGGCTCCCTCCCCCACGGACTTTGGGAGAAAAGCCGTTTTTTTTGCTCTGGCCGCTCCCGATCTTGCAGCCAGAACAAAAAAACGGCTTTTCAAGGGCCGGTTTTACATCTCTGTCGGCAGCCGGCCTGGCCATGGAAAAACTGGCCAGGCCGGCTGAATACTGGCCGGTTGGCAACCCTAGACCCTTAGTCGTAGATTCATGGTACTGGTACTAGCACTAGTGAAAACTAGCAAGGCCTTGAGACTACCTCTAGGAGACTGATGCTGTTGTTTTTACTGAGGGAGCTGCTGGGGCAGGAGCACTGGGGATCGTGCCTGCTTCTTCAATACCCATCGGGGAGGCCTCAGCTGGTGCTATTATTTGAAAGTGGGTTAGAGGGGATGGGTTATTATTTTGTAAGGATTTGGGTGTATAGGAGTATCGTTTTACTAAGCTCCTTGAAACAGCTTGGGAAGTTTAATGCAAGCTGTGTTCACTTTGCATAATAATGATGTACTGTGCATGAATTTGCTTCTTCCACAGCTCATTATTATTTAATATGTGTTGCGATAGAATATGCCATGTTAAGCTGCCACTAACTCAGCTTAGTAAATAGGAGCCCTTTTTTTTTTAAGTGCTGTCGTCAATGCTGACTCCTGGCAACCCAGCAGTCCCTGGGTTTTTTTGGCAAGGTATTACTGGAAGTAAATTGCAAGACCTTTTCCTCTGAGGCAATGGAGGGTAAAGTGACTTGCCAAGGTCACGTGGAGTGCTGGGGGGGGGGGGGGGAATTGAACCCTGTTCTCTTGGGTACTAGACTGTTGCTCTAACCACTATGCTAATCCTCCACTCTATATAGGGTCCTTAGGTTTCAATTTTATTTCTATGGGCTGTGTTGGCAGATAGTTCAAGCTAAGCGTTAGTAAAAGGGGTACTTGTAAGCCCTTTGGGGATAGTGAAGCACCTACTGTATCTAGATGTAACTAGCCTTGAGCTACTAATGAAAGAGCATGAGTTAAATAGTTTTTAATAAGCAAGAACCACAAAGGGTTCAATGCTGTTATAAGTAACACGCGTCTAACTTACTAAAGAAGAGATTTTTGCATTGCAGTATGGATTGGGGAAACGCTAGCATGTAACGGGATGTCTGCTGTTTAACGGATAGAGAAATGTACATATTACAAGCAGCGTTTACCACACCCCTTTTCAAAGCAGTCAGGCAGTGTATGATCTCTAAAACCTGCTCCTAAAGTAAAAGAATATCTAGTGAACTGTCTTACATGTCTAGGAGCACCAGCTGTGAGCAAACTTTAATATCTGGAGAACTACCTTACCGTTTTTCTGCTATAAATAATAGTTCAGTTCCTTCTTCTAGCTGGTTAGGCACATCTAGAGCTCTGAAACTCAGATCGTGTCTGTGGCCTCCGCTGTAAGCATTCTGTACTCACCAAGACAAAAGTGTAAAGGACCCTGGTGATGTCATTGGTGTACAGGCAGTTGGCGTAATCACCCTCTTTCCAGCGCCCTGTGCGGTCACATCGTCGCGAGGCCCTCTTCTCCTGCACCGCTCCATTCATGCTCACAGAAGTAAAGGGATACTGCAGGCAGGGTTGGTATGCAGTGATTCCTGCCAAGGTTCGTGGCCACCTAGATGGAAAACAAGCAGCACATGCACTGAAAACTCAGCCCACACTGACAGCTCTGGATGCTGCAGGATCTTTTCAGCAGTTTATGATAGGCCTGAGATATTCAGCGACACGAACATGATTAGTGCTGCTGAATATCCATGGTGCTTCTGCCGCACGCCCTGATGCTATCCGGCTAGCACTGGGGCATTCCGGGGATGGAGCGGACGTGGCGCCCAACAATGTCCAGGTAGCACAATATTGAGCTGCTGCCTGGTTATCGCAACACGGTGAAAGTTAGGCACTTTAAAGGCTGGCCTAACTTTCGCCACAGAAGCTAACCGCACAGCGGCTGAATATTGGGCAACCCGGATATTCAATGCCGGCATCCTGATATGGCTCTGGCATTGAATATCTGGGTGTAAAGTTCAGCAGCAATGGCTCATCGCTTTAGCAATGCTATAGCTACCGCTGCTGAATATCGGACCCGAAGTCTTTAATGCAAGGACAGGGAAGAAGGCTGAATTTCAGAAAAGAACAGGAAAACATATGGTTTCCATCACGTGACGTGGGAGATTTTGGAAGAACCAACTGCAGCTTGCATTGTAAGGCTGCCACATCTTCTATTTATCGTGAGCAATCCCTGTCTACTTTCTGTATCGCTCAAATACTGCCGATGACCCTTCACTGTTACAGCCCCACATTTTCTAGTGTCGCAAACATCTGGATATCCACTAGTAGCCAGAAGTTGCTTTATTTTACCCCGTTCTCTTCTATTCCTTATGGGGGTCATTTCAGAAGTTCTATTTGTGATTTGTACTTGGAAATGCTCACGCACATGTGCAAATAGTACTCACACCTCAAGAGACATTTTATAAAAAGCTGAATTTCCACGTTTCCAGCATGATCCTATCTCTGTCACAAGGGAGTTTGGTGGAGGCATGTCCAAGGCAGCAAGAATCACATGTATTTCCAATTTCACAACAGCATTGCATGTTTAACACTGCCAGCAGACGTGTCCATATTTAGACCTGCTCTTCAGCATGAATAGGTATTTCAAAAGTGCTCCTTCAGCCAGGTCTCAAGACTAGAGATGATGGGGCATTTCCTCTTATTGCCATGATCATTTTCTCCCCCTCATAGAAGGATAGCAAGTGCATTTCAAGGCCTCTCTGCATGCTGCCACAGCCTTGCACGCCTCCATTGGCAAAATGGCAGGTTTGGATGTGTATGTGGTTATATATATCTGCATGCACGTACTGAAATGCTGGCGCGTTCCCAAAATCACCCGTTTACCAGCACATGTCTAGGATTTTATTCTGCATGTCCCCATTTCCTTGTATGTCGATAGAAATGTTTATCTTTTGGGACAGAGAAAGGTCGATTTTAGAACACTTTTACATGTGTTCAGCTTCTCTGCTTGCTGTCCCTCTCACAGAATTTCAGATGTCTTGACTTGCACGTCCCAGGGAGCACCTAAATGGCCTTTCTAAAATATGTCTTTAAATATAACAAAGCATCCAGAGAGAAAAATAATCAAAAACCAGAAAACAGAATTCAAAACAGAAATCTGTCCACAGATGTCAGTGAGAATGTTCCAACTTCTCTCACTCTATATCAAAGATTTGCGAATATTTCATCGTACATGTGAAATCTGAAAGCCAATAAGGGATTTCAGGCATGGCCAGCAAAGCCGAAACAAGCTTTCCAAAATATTTCTCCTGGCAGGCTGTACAGTGTGAGAGGGTGAGGATTAATAAGGAAAAGAAAAGCAAAGCTTACTTTCTAATCATTCCCCACTGTTGGTCAGGAAGGACATTCTGTACTGTATACCCCTAAATAAAAAAGCCCTCACTTCAAAGCCACCAATGGTGCCCTCTTATTAAGACTTAGTGGCATCATAAACTAACTCAGCTCCTGCTGAATATGTTGAGCAAGGTCTCAATATTTTAACCATTAAATGCACTATATTCTGAGATTTAGCAGTCATATTCTCCCCTTGCCAAAGAAATACCATCGTCTATGCCACCATCACCTTTACCCCCCTACACCCTGTCTCTGTGCTCAGCTCTCTCACTATAGCAGAGGATTCTCAAGCCAGTCCTTGGGACATACCTAGCCAGTCAGATTTTCAGGTAAATCATAATGAATATGGATAAGAAAGGTTTGTATGCACTGCCCCCATTGTATGCAGCTCTCTCTCATGCTTATCGGGGCAAATTCTCCAAATTGGTAAGTTCTGCATATACCATGACAGTCATGAACCTCACTTCTATCCATGGTGGTTATCCTGAAAACCTGACTGGCTAGGTATGTCCTGTGGACTGGGTCTACCTTGGTTGAGTCATTGCAGTATGACTTGATGTTGATGCATTGCATCAATCTTTGACCAGAATAATCAGTTTTCTCCTAAGTGTCTTCCCATGTACATTCCCTTATGGGCTCTCTAGTACGTCTAATCCGTACTGATATCCAGAGTGGACTGTGGAGCAGAGAGTACTGAACACTGCCCCCCCCCCCCCCCGTCCCGTTCTCAGGAATGAGGAAAGGGTCAGTGGAGGAAGCATAAAAGCCTACTGAAACGCTGACAAGAGCTTGTTTGGGGGGGATCCTCTGTCACAATTTTAGTTGCATGTTGTCACCAGCAGTGTGGTGTTGAAGTCTCTGAACTGCTCTTGCAACTCCCTCTTCGCTGTGCTAATTCTCTGCAGCTAAAAAGTGTGTTTTTTTTATAACATCATCTGTTTGGCAAGCATGTTCTTCTATGAAAAAGAAGATTTCCCGATATCTAATCCTATATCCTACTCAACGCAGGGGGAGGGGGGACAGGGAAAAGGAGATGAAAAGTGGAGTTAATTTACTCCATATACACTGTACTGGTAATTTATATTCCACAAAGGATCAGCCGACATTTTACAGCTTGCTCCAAAAATATCTTTTTTTTCTCTTGCCAGGAAAATTCCAACACCTCTCATTCTGGGTTCTTCGCAAAGGGCCAAGGAGGAAGTGCTTGAAAGGAATTTGCTATCAAACTCTTAACAGCTAACAGATGCTTCAATCACCTGCAGCCCTCAGTAACTAATACCCCCCCCCCCCTCCGTTTCTTTGCACACAAGAGGGAGAAGGGTGAAACAGGGGCTACAAACTTACAGACCTCCTAATTCATGCAGTCAGACTTACATACATCTGTTTTTAGCCAAACCTAGTGCTTCAGTGTGCGGGGCGGGGCGGGGCAGGGGGAGTTTACACAAGGCTAAAGCCATAAAAAGAAAAAGAATTAAAAGCTGTCAAGTGACCCAGGTTCTGGAGGGAGACTTTAGACTTATCCTGCATTTTTCACAACCCACTCCTAATGCATATTGGTATCTGTAATGCTGATTTCAGTTTGAAAGGTTAGGACTACACGGGATATGCTTTAGTTTTGAAACGAAAGTGGCGATACCATGCCCCTTTGCTCAATGGCATGCACTATTCACACATGCACAAACAGTATACACTGTTGCACAATAGTGTGCCTTATTGTGCAATAGGGTGTACTATTAAAAAAAATATATGAAGATGCAAAAAAACCCAGACCCCCAATGAAACGAAACAAAATGTTTTTCCCTGCACGCCCCTTTGTGTTGCAAGTTCAGAAAAACAGGATTGTTCAGGAGCCTCTCTTTAGAAACTGGATCACTGGGGCCTGAGGGGATTTAAGTAGTAGTTTTTGAATACTAATCTCTGAGCTGCTTTAATACATTTGAGAAAGAATGAGATGATAGTTGAAGAATAGGTGAAGTAGCTTTTTAGTATAAGGATACGCAGTATAAAGACTTACATGCACAGGAATAAACAAACAGCAGTAGTTAATAGTTCGAACCGGAGTCCAGAATTTATTCCCATAGCAAGTGATTTTTTTTTACTCTAGAACCACTAGAATATACGTTGTGTTTACTAAAGCGCGGTAGCAGGGAGTGTGCGGCCAAAAGGTAACTGCACTAAAATTGCTGTGTCACCCGAGCAGCACATGAATAGGCAGGGTCAAGGTGGACAGTGGGCAGGGAAGTCGTGTGCAGCAGGGGCTGCTGCACTAATCGCATGCAAGCAGCACAAGGACGCCGCTAGTGTGTCTGCAAGTACTGCCTGGAGATGCACTTGTCTTGCTAGTGTGTTCCGAACACATGGTTCAGACGCAAGCTTGGGAAATGTGAAGGGCAGAAGCAGGACAAACACATAAGGAATAATAAGGCAAATATGTGATGTTAACAGAATACTTAGGCATCTGTCTAGGTCACCTGTTTTGAGGAATTTTATGATGGCAGTGGACCACACTTGCCTGACAACCACAAAACCAGGGCTGGCAAGTCAGGAAGGATCCTGCCGGAACAATGAACAAACATCAGCTGCTGTCTTGTCTGACTGCTGTTCACATCTGCATACGTACTGGATAGATGTCAGCTAGTGATATGTGCTTTGCAGGTGTTGGAAGATAGGGCCTGTGCTCTGTGCTTCAGCCAGTACTGGCCATATAGCCAGAGTTGGAGCCAGAAGAGTACATTGGGGAGTGGGGCATGACATGAGGCATTTCACATACTGGCAATATGATGGTGTGGCATGAAAAGGTGCCATCCCACCCCTAACATGATGGTGTGGCATCAAAAGGTGCCAGCCGCCCCTACCTCCCCTGCATGGGTGGGGGGGGGGTCATGTAGCAGTGCATACGTGACCCAGAAAAAGCAGGACAGCAGATTCACTGTGGAAGGAAGGACAATTTTATTACCAAAACATGAGGTCAGCCCGACACATGTTTCGGCCAGGGGCCTTCTTCAGGGAACCAAGACCTCTAAAAAGAAAACAATAAATAATAATAATAATAATAATACCAATAAATATGATAAAACAAATTATGAAAATATATACATGAATATATAATACATATAAAACAGAAGGTAAAAGCAATGGTAAGTAACTGTGTTGGAAAATTGAACCATAAAAATACCAAAAGTATGGATAACTCCTCTATAACATTCAATGACATTGAAATATAAATGAATCAAGATGAAAGCAAAGGAAAATCAGTAAGATAGAATAAGAACAATAAAATAAAATGAAATAAAACAATCAAATATACAGAGCTGTAAAAACAGTGTGATGATGTAATAACACATCATAATACTGGAACCGATTACACCAGACTCTACTCCTCACCGACAAGGTGGTGGAGCCAGTGCCCAAAATTCTTTGGGGCAAAGGCTTCTACTCCAGATATTTCCTATTCTGAAGCGAACAGGGGGCCTCAGGCCCATCCTGGACCTATGGGACTTGAACAGATTTCTGGTGAGGGAGAAGTTCAAGATGCTCTTCCTTGGAACACTGCTGACTTACCTCCAACAGGGAGACTGGCTGTGCTCCTCAGACCTGAAGGATGCTTATAGACATATCCCGATCCATCCCACCCACCAACAATACCTCCAGTTTGTGGTGGGAGAAGGTCACTACCAGTGCAGGGTGCTACCCTTAGGGCTGGCGTAATCGCCAAGGGTCTTCACCAAGTGCCTAGAGGTGGGCACAGTCCACCTTCATCTCCAAGGGATCTTTATCTTTCCCTACCTGGACGACTGGCTCAGAAAGGGAGGAACAACTGCAGAGGTGCACTATGCCACTGAGTGCACCATCCACGTCCTGCAGCGTCTGGGGTTAGTCATCAACTACTCCAAGTCCCACCTCTCTCCGGCATAGTGCCTGGAGCTCATAGGGGCTCAGCTGGACACCCTCCAGGCCAAGGCCTTCCTCCCTCTGGAGAGGATAGAGCACCTCAGGATGCTAGCTGTAGAAGTGCAACACTGCCAGTCGGTGCCCGCTCACCTTCTCCTCCGCCTTTTGGGCCACATGGCCTCCACGGTCCACTTAACCTCATATGCCCTCATACGCCTCCGCTCCCAGTGGATATAAGCCATGGGCAGACTTCAGGACAGGGTAAAGGTGACCTGCTAACTGGTGGACTCCCTCCACTGGTGGCAGGTCTCCCAACACCTTCAGGCCGGGATGTCCTTCCAGCACCCACTCCCCAGAGGGGCTTCACCATGGACACCTCCCTGTGAGAATGGGAGCTCATTGCAGGCCCTCCACACCCGGGGCATGTGGTCACTCTGATGGAGTGCCAGTTGCAGATCAACCTCCTGGAGCTCCGGATGATATTTCTGGCCCTCCAAGCTTTTCACCACCGGTTGCATCACCAGTCAGTGCTGGTCCAGATGGACAAGCAAGTCCCAATGTTCTATGTCAACAAACAACGAGGCACGGGGTCGTATTCCCTCTGCCAGGAGGTGGTAGCCCTCTCCTTGTATACGACACACAACGGGATGCTCCTGCAAGCAGTTTACCTCCCGGGCCTGGACAACGCCCTGGCAGACAGGTTGAGCAGAGTCCTCCAGCCGCACAAGTGGTGCCTGGACCCCAGAGTGGCCTCCTGGCTTTTCTGACTGGAGCATCCCCCTAGTGGACCTGTTCACCAGCCCAGACCACACACAGTTGCCCCGCTTCTGCTCCTGCCAGCCACACCCATCCCGGGCAGCAGATGTGTTCCTCATCCTATGGACAGAAGGCCTCCTTTGCACCTTCCCACAGACACCGCTGATCGCCAGGACCCTCTTCAAGGTCCAGCGTAACAGGGCATCACTGATTCTGGTAGCCCCCCAGTGACCCAGGCAACCATGGTTCCCATTGCTTTTCTGTCTGTCGGTGGTGCCTCTGATTCCCCTGGGCTGCGCCCCAGGACTACTCTCACAGGAGGAAGGCTCTCTCCTGCACTCCAACCTGGGGTCCCTGTCACTCGTGGCTTGGCTGCTGAAAGGGTAGCGCTAGCTTCCTTCAACCTCCCACATGATGTGGAGGGGTCCTTTTGGCCTCCCGTGAAGCCTCCACAAGAAGGGCGTACACCTTCAAATGGCATCGATTTTGGGTGTGGTGCCAAGAAGCAGGCAAACCCTTTCTCCTGCTCGGTGCAGCTGGTGCTCCAGTACCTGCTCCACTTGTCACAGGTTGGACTGAAGTCCAACTCAGTCAGAGTGCACCTGAGTGCTATTGTGGCACACTACCACTCTGTCGAGGGCAAGCCCCTCTCGGCTCAGCTCCTCATCTCTTATTTCCTGTGGGGCCTTATGTTGTCCAAGCCCCCTGTCCGCCACCAACAGTAGAGTGGGATCTCAATGTGGTGCTCTCACAGTTCACTACACTGCTATTTGAGCCCCTGGCTACCTGCCACCTACGGTACCTCTCCTGGAAGGTTGTCTTTCTCCTAGCACTCATGTCAGCTCACAGGGTCAGTGAACTACAGGCTCTGATGGCACAGTCGCCCTACATGAGGTTCTACAAGAACAGGGTGGTGCTCCACACACACCCCAAATTTCTGCCAAAGGTGGTGTCCCCCTTCCACCTCAATCAGGAGGTGGTGCTCCCCACTTTCTTCCTGAGGCCTCACGCCGGCAAGGTGGAGACCGTTCTCCATACCCTGGATTGTAAAAGGGCCCTGTCCTTCTATCTGCAACAGACTCAGGGCCACAGCAAAGCGCCTCAGCTCGTTGTCTCCTATGATCCATTGTCTTGGCCTTCCAGTAACTCTGTCCACTTGAGTGGCGAACTGCATTGCCCTTGCCTAAGAGCAGGCTGGGATCTCACTAGACCACCGGGTCATGGCATACCATGTCAGAGCCATGGCTACCTCTGTTGCAAATCTGCGTTCCATACCTGTTACGGAAATCTGGTGGGTCGCCACCTGGTCTTCAGTTCATACCTTCGCAGCTCACTACTACCTGGAGAGTCTTCTTTTGATCCTACTGTTCTCTCTAGTTGGCATCCGGTCTCAAATCTTCCATTCCTTTCTAAAATCCTTGAATGTTTCGTCTTCACTCAACTCTCTGCCTACCTTGTGTCTACTAATGCACTTCACCCCTGTCAATCCAGCTTCCGCCCTGGGCACAGCACTGAAACTATCCTCCTTTCTCTTCTTAATGAGTTGCATGTTGCATACGACCGGGATGATATTACTCTTCTTGTTTCTCTGGATCTTTTTGCAGCATTCGACCTTGTTGACCACCGTACTCTCCTTTGTTGTCTTGCTGATTTTGGGGTCTCTGGTGTTCCTTGGCTCTGGTTTTTCTCTTTTCTCTTGGCTCGCACCTTTCCATCGTGTCCCCTTCTTCTACTTTGCCCCCTATGCCTCTTTCCTGTGGTGTCCCTCAGGACTCTGTCTTATCTCCGCTCCTCTTCAACATGTTCCTGGC
Source organism: Ichthyophis bannanicus (assembly GCA_033557465.1). NCBI lineage: Eukaryota > Metazoa > Chordata > Amphibia > Gymnophiona > Ichthyophiidae > Ichthyophis > Ichthyophis bannanicus. The sequence goes on from CM066035.1 coordinate 783,545,362, forward strand.
CCCTCTCGCCCTTCTTGTACAGCAGGCTGGTTTCTCCACATATTATTATGCGGACAATATCATCCTCCTCTACCGCACCACTCCGACTGTTCCTGATATTACACCCCTCAAGACTTGTCTGTCTTCTATCTCTGACTGGATATCTGCTAATTTTCTTCAGTTTAATCCCCTCAAGTCCTCTGCCACTTGGGTTACTTTTGGGTCCCCATCCCTGTCTCTGGCCCCCTCACTTGCTTCCACCGCCGTTCCCTTGGTGTCCTCGTTCCGTTACCTTGGTGTTATTCTTGTCTCCTCCCTCTCCTTCTCAGATCATATCTCTTCTGTCTCTCGTAGTGCCTTCTTTTGCCTCCGTCAGGTGCGTGCGGTCAGTCCCTTCCTCACATCATCCTCCTTAACCACTCTCCTTTTGTCTCTTGTTGTTTTCCATATTGATTATTGTAATGTCTCCTTTGCTGGTCTTCCCCTTTCCCAACTCCATCTTCTGCAGCTCCTTCAGAACACTGCCGCTCATATTCTCACCTCCTCCTCCCGTTATGAGCACATCACCCCCTCCTGGTTTGTCTGCATTGGTTCCCCATTCGTTTCAGGGTGCAATATAAAATTCTCATCCTCACACACCGTACTATTCACTCCTCCTCACCTCAGTACTTGGCTGATCTCCTACAGTTCCGTGCCCCCCCCCCTTGTTTGCTCCACTCAGTCCATAATTACCGACTGGTGCTTCCCCCTCCCTCACAGGCACACCTTGAGCACACTCGTTCCTCTGCTTTTTTCTTCCTGGCCCCCTCCTTCTGGAACTCTCTTCCCCTAAACCTTTGGTCTGAGTCCTCTTTCCCCCCGTTTCAAGACTGCCTTGAAAACCCATCTGTTTCAGTGTGCTTTCAATCTCCCTCTCCCCCCTCCCTAGAGTTCCCTGCTCCTTCTCTTCTCTCTTGCTCTGCTGTCCATCCTTTCTGTCCTGTCGATTATTGGCGTTCCTTGCTTCATTTCCTCAGCAGTCTTTTATTTTTTTGTATTGTACACCGCTTTTTGTCTTCTGATGTAAGTGGTATAGCAAATTCCAAAATAAAGATAAAGATAAAGAGGGAGTCCTGATGGGACAGCGCCTTCGGCCAAGCCATGCTCCATAATTTCTTTGGGGTGTAGACAATTCCTGCCCTCCAACCCTTGTGTGTTCAGGCTACCGGAGTGCTGGTTTTCCACCGGACACTTGGGTCTTGCAAGAGTTTCTCAGTTGGGACTCAACTACTGCAGCTCACAGCTCACCTTCTCTGGTCGCTGTGGCATTTTGTACAGGTTCTCGATAGCCTGTAGCTGGGGAGTCTCATATATGAGGACTGACTTCCTGCTTGTTCCCGGAAAATGTGTAGTTACTCACCTGTAACAGGTGTTCTCCGGGGACTGCAGGAATCAGTCCTCACAACCCTCCCTCTTCCCCATGGAGTTGCTTCTTTACTGTATTTTAATTTTTGCCATCTTAGCTATGTCATTAGACTGAGATAAAATGGCACCCTTGGGCAGGAAGAAGACTACGCATGCGTGGTACTTCTCCCAAAGGCTTTCTTTGACAGCTGGGGATATGCTTCTGCACAGGCACCATTGGCGCTGATATCACGCATATGTGAGGACTGATTCCTGAGCGAGCCCCTGTAGGCTTCCAAGGTCCTGTGGGCCTCTACTTTCCTGACAGCTGGGGTGCCTGGGTTTGGCTACCTCCATGGGGAATATAGGTCACATTGCAGTAATCCCCCAGAGCCCTTCCCAGTGTGGGGAGAAGCATGGGTATCCTATATGCATTGTACCTCCCATTGTGGACATCGGGCCAGAGGGGAGAGTGTCCTCTATGATTAGCCATGGGGGTGCTTCTTTAGCCTATGGATCCCATATGATAGAAGTGTTGGCTGGCAGGCTGCCCAGAGTATGTTTGCTGATTGTGCAGGCTCCAGAGCACTTGGCTCTAGTTCCCCCCTAGATGGAAGTACACACTCAATAGTTATGGTGCTGTCCAAGTCATATAAGAGCCAGTGACTGAGAGGGGGAACCCAGCTCCCTACAGCAAAGGCCTTGTAGTGTGTTCCTTGCAGCCTAGGTTGACAGACACCCTGGACACCTCAGGGTCAGGGCCGGTTTATCTGCTAAGCGGGCTAGGCGGCTGCCTAGGACAGTTGGCCCAGGTGGGCAGCAGTAGCAGCATGAATGGGTGACGGCGGCAGCAGTAGCAGTGGCACACATGGGCAGCCATGCTGCTACTCCCCTAGCTGCCGCTGATTCTGGTTTGGGGGGGGAGGCAGGCAGCGGCAGTATTTCCACAAGCGGCTTTTGGGAATACTGCCGCTGTCCGCCTCCCCCTCCTGAGACAGAATCGGCAACAGCTGGGGGGGGGGGCATCAGCAGGGGGAGGGGGTGGGCGGTGAGGCTGAAGTTTCTGCTTAAGGCGGCAGAAACTATTGGGCCAGCCCTGCTCAGGGTGAGGGGGTCCATAGACCTGTCCTCCATGATGGACACTGTGGACACACTGCCTGATCCCATACAAGGCCCGATGCCACATCTGTGCCCTATGTTCTACAGGTAGGGGTGGAGCACAGACTCTTTGCATGTGTTTGCTTTCCTGATTTGCATGTGCCGCCCTCTTGTACTTAGCTCCATTGCTCTGGGCTGTGTCTATTTCCAGTCATTCCTCTCTATTCCGCACTGGTCTGTTACCACTGTCCTGTAGGTGGGGTTGAAGCCCATTTATTCCTGTCTGCAGTGTTTCTGTAGATTACTGTCACCCTAATAATGCATTTGTAACTTACAATTGCAGGGTACGTGTTGCGAATGCATTCACTATACGCATGTGCTATGGCTACACGTTCACAACTACCTTGGTAGTGATGCACCTAGCACAGTGGAATATCTCAAGTGCAACATGCTTTCTGTATCTACCGTGGCCGCTAGGCCCCGCCACAGTAAAAACACAAGCTAACCACGCAATTGTCCCGAGCTACTTGTGGCACTTTAGTAAACATGCCCCTTTGATTTATGCACTTCCCCAGATTCTGGACTTCGGCTTGGTAGAGCTTTTTCTTTTGTGCCCTTTGGATTCTGCTAGCAAGTACATCTTTTCAATGGAAACACAAATAAGGGCTGTTCTGCAACATACATTTGGCATCTATGCTGAGACTCTGACAGAGTACCTAAAGTCTCCTCGGTTGTTGGTGACTCTTTCCATAGGGCAATAGGAAGCCGAGGTCTCTACCACCACAATCTCCACTTTTTTGCTCACATTGCCCTGTGCCGTGGAGACACAGCACTCCCACTCACCATTGGCCGACACATGGATGTTGGATAGAATCAGTTCGCTGGAAAAAAATACAAAAAGTGTTATACATAGATATATATGACTAGACTGATGAGTGGAGGGAGTAATCAGGTAATCAGGTTTAGTGTTAATTAGCCAATGCTTACACAGGAGTACTGAAGAATTGTGAGGAGGGAACGTATGGTCCACAGCACTGACATATACAAGCTTCTCTCCTTGTAATTCTTAGAATCACAACTGAAGCAGGATCCAGTGTGTCTCTTAAGTTCACACATAGCACATAATTTTCGATAAACAATGGGGGGGGGGGGAGGGAGGATATTCAAAGGCATTTACACTGCTTGCAAACTGCATAAATGCTGCTCACCAGGATATTCAGCCGCACTAACTCGGTTAGTGCCACTGAATATTCCCATTTTGGGTCACTAAACGCCCCAATGCAAAACACTTCGCACCGGGACGTTCTGTGGTGGCATTGAGGATTAACGGGGCAGTGGCGATATTCATTTGCTGCCTGGTTAACCCTAACTGGCTAAAGTTAGGACAACTGAATGGCTGTCCTATCTTTAGCTGGTTTTGCAATCCAGCCAGTGGCTGAATATTGCAGCTGACTGGATTGCAAAACCACAATCCGGGCAACCTGGATTTTCAATGTTGGGGCCCAGATACGACCCTGGCATTGAATAGTCAGGGTGAATTTAAGCCGCCACCACTGAAAATCCCCCTCCCCCCATGTTCCTCCAATCACAGTCTGCAGAGAATCCATCTTTCTCCAGGACAAATGTAGCTTTTGAAACATAGCCCTGTTGGTCAACAGATCTAATTATGAACAAATAGATCTTAAGTATTACCACTTTTTGCATTTGTGTGTGTGACCTTGGGCAAATCACTAGATAATGTGCCTTTTCATTTGGCATGCACTGTCATAAAATAACATATATGATGCCATTTTAGCATATAGTAAAAACAAACAAAAAACTAAATAAAATGGAAAAATAACCCCACAAACAAAATGCAAAGAGAATTAAATTCCACCCTCCCTCCCACACCTTACAAAGCAATCCTGCCTCTTTTAGCCTTGGTTTACTTAAATGCTAGTTTGGTGATAAGAATGTGATTGCAGAGACCACAAAGCATTGTACAGTCTTGTACCATGAAAATTTAAAACATCGACAAGTTAATATAAATTCAAAATTATGATAGGAAAGACTGAAGAGAAAGCAAAGATAAAGTTAAGTGGAATATCAAGCTTAGCACAGCTATCTGGACAGGAGATGAAGACTCTGCCCCTTTTGACGATCTTTTCTGTTTTATTCTGCTTGTTAACATTGGCAGGAACATCACTAGAGCATGGAAATGGTGGCAGGATATAGCTCTTTGACGGACAGGATATGCCTCCCCACTCCCAGAGAAGGAAACACCTGATTTGTTCACTAGGAGTAAGAGTTTATGTACCCAGCTATGACCCAGTGCGCAGAGCTGACCAGCTAATGTCAGCAGGAAAACAGGACAGCAACTCACAGCATAGTCTAAAATTAAACACAGACACCAAATGTAAACAAGCCACTTCTGGTCCAGGGTGCACATCCTTCAGAAGTATTAATGTGTCTGCTTCATACAAATTGCTTTTACTTGTCTTCAGTTTAGAATGGTCACATGATCACCTTGCTAAGGCAAGGCATCTACAGATCTTTCTCCTCTCACATTGTCTTTCCCCTCTCCCTCCTCAATTTCTGTACTTTTCATTAAAATGAATTCTAGAATATGCCATTAGAAGACAGATGTACAAGCCACATACTACAGGATGGAAGGTAGTGTACTGTTCTGAACTGACTGACTAGTGGTACAAACAATGAATTGCTGGAAGAGGATCCTGGGGGCACCTGAGAGACTCTCTTTGTTAAATTAGTTAGAGAAAACAAAGGGCCATGTTTATTAAAGTGCTGCAACTAGCAGTAGGCGAACAGGTAGTTATTGTGCGAATTTACCTCATAGGGGCCATAGCGACCTAATAGTGGAGTAATGCTTTGCCAGGCACATCACTAGTGCAGTAGTAGGGGTCGTGTGGACGAGCACCTGTGAACTGCGAAGGCGCTCGCTATGGCCACCCTGCGATTACTTGCTACCAATGGGATGTTATGGCCGACACTAGGCTATCAAACCCTTGCAGAGAAAAGACCGCAATACCTGGGTCCCTACCCCACTAACAGGGCACGTGGTAAGTGGCCAGTGATAGACAGAGAGAGCTGGCATGGGAACAGGCACATACTGCTGCACAGCTCAGAGCAATTGGTCAAAATACAAGTGGGCAGAGCCTGCAAATCACGGAAGCAAACACATGCATCGAGACAATGCTGCAGTTCTTTTCAGGGGAGACAGGGTGCAAATGCAGCATCTGGGTCCCATATGGGTGCAGGCAGGATGGCAGCAGTGGCCGGCATGTTGAACAACTGCATGAACCCCTCTCATCCTGAAGCACCCAGGGTGCCCGATTATCTAGGCTACAGTGGACAGATTACCAGTCTTCTGGTTTGAGACCCCTCCTTTTTATTCCTTACATATATCTAGGCTTTACTGATGTTCCTGAGGTGCACTGGCCCTGTGTGGGGCAAGGTAGAGCCTGTGGAACAGTAGGCTCAGCACAATGGCCAAACATATGTAGGGAGCCTGATGGCTGGGTCACCCTGCCACTCAACTCTTCCCCACATGGGGTCTATGGTATCCAGCTGCACCTCTGCGGCCTAACCTCTGGCAGGGGTGGGGAGGAGAAGAGAATCCCACCATGGAGTGATATCATTAGACACCCTACACTACCCCATGAGGCTCCCAGCTGGAGCACTTCAGCTCTCAGGGGAATAAAGGCCCACAGGTCCTTGGGAGCTCACAACAGCTCCCCAGGTCTGTGGAATGTCTCATCTTCTAGGCTAGAACCTGCGGGTGGGAATGTTGATCAGGGAGCTACCATCAAGGTAGCCCAAGTTTGATGCAGGAAATGTAGATAGCTGTTCTAAGCCAGAAGGCCAAAGGCACATCCTCCTATGGTCCGGGATCAGGGTCCATGGCACCAACATAGCCTCCCAGGTACACATATAGAATGCTACATGGATCCCTCTGCAGGGGAGATGATGGTCTGACAGCACATAATGGTGCCAAGTAAACGTTTTACCAATTGTTGCAACTGCTCATTTGCATGCCCCACCTCCAGCTGTACTCTGCTATCTCCAACCCTGGCTATATGGCCAGTACCAATTGTTTCACTGAATACAGGTGGTATCTCCCAATTCTCCACAGCTCATCACAGCAGCAGCCCTGCCACATCTATCCAGGGCAAATACATACTTTAACATCATACTTTCAAGAGTGGCGTAGCTTTATATATATATGTTTGCCCTCTCACAGCTGATACACTCATGTGCAGCAGGCCCTGGTTTTGTGGCTGTTAGGCTGCAGTGACCGACACACTCCCTCTCCTTTCACCAACACATCTCCACACTTGTACGTAGCTCATTCTACCATCTTCATAGAATCCGGGCTGTTCGTCCTTTTCTTCCCCTCTCCTCTCTTACTACTCTTGTCCTTTCTTTGGTGATTTCTCGACTCGATTACTGCAATTCACTTTTCGCAGGTCTCCCTCAATATTAGCTTCGTTGGCTCCAACTAGTTCAGAACACATCTGCACATCTTCTCACTCACTCCTCCTCTCGGGATCATGTGATTCCCTGTCTTCTTTCCCTTCACTGGCTTCCTATCAAAGTTTGTTTCCTGTACAAGCTTCTCACCATTACTCATAAGGTTCTTCACACCAGTACACCCCAGTACCTCGCCGACATCATCTACCTCCAGCCAACTCCCCGTCTACTTCGCTCAGCCCACGGTAATCGTCTCCTCCTTCCGTCCCCTGCCCAGGCCCACCTCGAATCGACCCGTCATGCTGCTTTTTTCTTCTTGAGTCCTGCCCTCTGGAACTCTCTGCCCCACCTTCTCCGTACTGAAGCATCCTTTTCCTGGTTCAAGGCCCTTCTCAAGACCCACCTCTACTGCCAGGCCTACGATCTCCCTATTCCTCCCGATTTCCATTCACCAAGATGCCACTGAACTACTCTCCTCTGCAATATTGCCTTACATTCTCTGGTATTCAGGTTACAGCCCCTCCCATCCCCCACCAGTCCGGTCTACCACCTCTTGTCTTGGTCTTTATTTGTAGCGTCCTTTGTCTTTATTTATAGCATCCCCCTGGGTCTACCGCTGTCCTTACTATCCTTCTCTCTTCTTTTCTATTGACTCTCCTATCATACCGACGGTGTTCCTTCTTCCTCCTTTACTTTCACCAGTAGCACTTGGTTATTATTGTACACTGCTTTGATGCTCCGGCAATTGGCGGTATATCAAATGTTTTGAATAAAGATAAAGATATGATGCTCATCTGATACCGATGCCCTAGGAGAGGACCTGGTTGAATTCTGGACATTGCCATCCAATGTTGTCAATGATGGTATATGTGTGGGATAGTTCAGGGCTTTAAACCTCTGACATTCACACTTGGGCCATGAGTTGGAGAGGTGCTAACAAGGAGGATGCACCTGTTTGGGGATTGGCATCAATTTCACCCATACTAGCAGCATCTTTGTTCTTTTAGCTCACCACTAGCATGGCTGTGCCAGCTGCACGTGACAGCTATCACCCAGTCTCCACACCGGCTCTCCCCTAATCTGTCCTATTTGCATGCTGCTCTGGTAGTGCAGCATTTTCAGAGCAGTCACATGCTCTCGGCTACCACATAGCCAAAATGCGCATTAGCGCAATGCTAAACCCCATTCTACCGGCTACCAAGCTTTAGTAACCATGCTCCGAAGTGTCCCACTGAATGAAGGAGAGCTGTCAAGATCACCTAGGTACTGACTGCTGTGAGAGCTCCTTGAATTTGGTAGCACATCACTGAACTAATGAAATGTGTCCTGCAAAGCTCCCGTGAAGCTGTGTGGGAGTCCTCCACCAATGCTACTTCCAGTGGCAGCAGCGTGGGTGGAGGATTCTCATGCAGCTTTGCATGTGCATTGGTGTCTTGTGTTGCTAATTCTAGGAGCAAAAAGCTGTGTCCAAACTTTATAATCTGGTAAAATATCTCATTATTTTACTATAAATATATGGCCAGTTCTGTCATAGCCTAGTGGCAATTTCTGAAAGACAGGTATTAACCCTGTTCATTATGACCAAATGTTCATCCCATAAAGAAAACTATAAAATGTGCCTCATGATAATATCACAAAGAAACTCAAAGAAGATATAAAGTTCAGGGGAATATACAAAGCACTCTGCCTTGAAACAATCATGGCTCTGATATGCATGAACCCAGAGTTATCTGTTGAGGCCCCACTGTAAAAGAAAAATGAACTGAACCAAAGCAACACTGACCCTTTTAAGCTCATTGCAGCCATGCAGAACAGACCTTCCAACAAACACTAACCTATACTTCCTCTGTGCCTGTCATCAAAAAACTCTCTCATGCAACATTATAAGAGCATCAAACTGCTCTCCTCACTTTAGTGCAAAGGGAGGCTTGATGAGAGGTAACAAAGGGTGATCATGCTGTGTGTGTGTGTGTGAAGTTACCCAGCTCCAGGAGGAAGACATTTTTGGTCAGTCCTGCTTTTGAATTTACATCCCAAAGCAGCTTGTTATTTATAGTCCCTGATCCTACCCATTGAAAATAGTGCTGCAGGTCCCATAATGCATCAGGATGGAGACGACCCAAAATCTTCTTCCTGGATCTGGTTAACTTAATAACCCCTGTCTGTGCCTGAGAAGGAAGGCCCGCGCCTGAGGGCCGCGCAAGAGTGCCCTTTGGCACGGCCCTTAGGCTAAGGCGCTTAACTGACTCACTGCAAACGGAAACAAGGAAGAAATCTTAAGGCAAAGACTCTACTAGACCCTCGTTGACCACCAAAAAGTAGAAGAAAAGCAACGCAGAAGCTTTCTTACTCCCCTGCACCGCACCGAATTGACAACCACCAAACCGCAGCAAGTATACCTGACGATACGAATCCCCCAACAGACCCGCCCTCTGCAGTTGATCTTATTTGTTTATACTAGAAAATTCAAATAACAATTGCATCCTAGCTTGATTAATCTTCCATCGGGACTGCCTATTCAACTGTGAATAATTTCTGAGACCCTAAGTAGATTATCTTTTATAGCAACTACTTCATTTCTAGTATAACTTGATCAATATTGTAAATAAGATATACAACAGAAATACTTTACTATTGTTAGTATTAATTCATACTGCCATCACAAATAGCCTGAAATTAATACTGTTGCCAGTAGCACATATATAGATTATAACCAATACGATTATTTACTGTTGTCAGTAAGATATACTCCTAAAAATAATATACCATTGCCAGTACTAATTTTCATTGTTGAAACTGCTCTGAACCTAACATCAAATGATAATTACTTTACCTGAACAGCCTAACGATTTACAGTGTTACAAATAACATACATAACTAATCAATGCTGATTAAAGTGTTGCAATATCGATATTGATACCACAATTGAACACTTCACTAGCTCTTTCTACACCATTATTACCAACGGTACCTATTACTGTTGTCAGTAGTAAATCATCACTTGATACTGTTGCCAGTAGAAAGATATTACTGTTGCTAGACAGTAAGTCAGCACTCAAAATTGCTGTAAGTAAGTAGCCAACTAGCAAGTAACAATCACCCATTCTATTACAGTTGACATTAGCAGATTTATTTACTGCCATCAGTAACCGCTCTGAACTTACTGCCGTCAGTAACTCACTTGGATTTACAATTATCACTAATGCAATTTAACTCTTTCAGAGTTTATTTACTGAATACTATTGCCTGATCTTTTCCTCTATAATTTCTCTGACCAAATAATCACCAACACCGGTAATAGAACCAGATATTTATTACATTGAACTACGAAACACATTCCACTACATAAAACGCACCAACCAGTACCTTGACACTGAACATGACACTCACAAATACCATGATTCTAAAAATAACCTACAACTTTATATTATTGACAATCCTAATCGATCTAACACTTAGCTTTTCTTCTAAAAATCACATGGCAATCCCCATAATACGAACAACACCCAGAAATAACAACCATATTGCCCACACAAACCCATACCACCAGGCAAAAATAAACTACCACCGACTTATACAAATAAAACAAAATGATTTACAACAAATAAAAGAACGCAACATCAAAAACACCAATTCACTATCATGTATCCTTATCAATGCACGCTCAATGAAAAATAAACTTCCCATATTTAGCGATTTAATAACGGACCTAAAACCTGACATTTTATGCGTAACTGAGACGTGGCTATCTGAAACGGATACAGTCTACATAAACCAACTTCATACTGATGACTACGATATAAACTTTACCCACAGACCTAAAAAAAAAAGAGGAGGTGTACTTATCATGACGAGAAAGATATTAAATGCCAAATCAATAAGACCTAATATAGCCAATAACATTGACACCATCACCATAAAGACTAACAATCTTAGAATATGCCTAATATACAGACCCCCTGACCAAAAAACAGATAGCCTAGATCCACTTATTGAATTTCTGGGCTCATCTACCGATCAAGATCCAATAATCATGCTAGGTGATTTTAACCTCCCCTCACTTCCAGTATCGGAAGCCAACATTTTCCTTGAAACCATAGCTGACATGGATTTTCACCAGATAATCAACAAAACAACACACATAAAAGGAGGAACACTAGACCTTATACTTCTTCCAAACACAATCTTCCAACTATTCAACCCAGATTCCATAGAATGCACACAAATTCCTTGGTCTGATCATTACATCATTAAAACAAAACTCACATTCCACACCAATAGCACCAAAAACTACTCAAGAAGTGAACCCACCACAAAATTCAAAAGATTTAACGAAACTGAATTCCTAGATACAATAATACCCCACCTTGTGTCTCCCCCAACGGATTTAGACGAAGCTATCAAAAATTGGCATGACACAATAACCGATGCAGCTAAATCTGATCGAAGTAACAAAAAACCCACTAAATCAAAAAAAGCTCCATGGTTCGACAACACGCTAAAACAAATGAAGAGACAGCTAAGAAAATCAGAACTTAAATGGTGCAAAACCAAACTAATTATACATAAGGAAATATATAATAACCTTCTCACAAAATACAAGGACACCATAGATAGCACAAAAAAGACTTACTATGCCGCAATCTTATCAAAATCCTATAACAGACCACGAGAGCTATTCTCCATTGTTAGAAATCTCACTAATAACCCTCAAACACAGAACAATGAAATTACTGACATATCAGCACAAACTTTAGCTGACTACTATCAAAATAAATCCACACAACCTATAATGACCATAGACAAAAATAATGTAGCCTTAAATTGCTTAAACGAATGGTCTGATTTTTACCCCACATCTAAAGAATCACTAAAGAATATTATTTCCAACCTCAACACTACCACCTCCTTCCTTGATCCATGCCCTGTAACATGGATAAAAAACACACTTCCAATACTAATCTCTTTCATCCTCCCTATAGTCAACCTCTCATTACTCCAAGGTTACCTCCCCCCTAAACTTAAACATGCGCAAATCCGCCCAATTCTCAAGAATGGTGTTATGGACAAAACATCACCAAAATCGTATCGACCTATTTCAAGTATCCCTTTTTTAGCTAAAATAATAGAAAAAGTGGTACAGATCCAGACACAGGAATACCTAGACTCTTCCTACCCACTTGATGAACACCAATATGGTTTTAGACCTCAGCATGGAGTAGAATCACTTTTAACAGTCTTAATCGATACACTCCTTAAAGGGATTGATAATCACAAAAAAGCATTCATACTCCTATTTATTGACATATCAGCTGCATTCGATAGTGTACATCACACTATAATGCTTAATAACCTAAAACAAATAGGTATAAATGCCACAGTACACAAATGGTTCACCTCATATTTACATAATAGAACTCAAAATGTAAGAATAGCTAATCAAACATCTACCACATATAAACAGGAAATTGGTCTCCCACAAGGCTCGGCGCTATCAGCCCTCCTATTTAATATATATATAAAACCAATTTGTGACATTTTCAAAAAATTCGGTGTACTCTATCATCTATACGCAGATGATATTATGTTATACATTCCTTTCACCATCCCTGATGTACCGATAAAACGTTTAACAGATTGCCTTAACGAAATCACAACCTGGCTCAAAGCGAAAAATCTCCACATAAACCATTCAAAAACAGAGGTATTAATTGTAACGAAAAACCATTCATACGTTCCCCCAACCCACATAACAATACAAAACCATGACATCACAATAAAAAATGAAATAAGATACCTAGGAGTAATATTAGATACACACCTTACGATGAACACCCACATTAGAAACACTATAAAGAAAATCTACTTCAAACTCAAAATACTAAAGCAACTACGCCCTTTAGTTCACATTCAAGATTTCATTAATATAATACAGGCAACCATAACCCCGCACTTTGATTTTTCCAACCTAATCCTCTTAGGTATAACGAAACAAAACATCAAAAGAATACAACTAGCACAGAACGCAGCAGCTAGAATTGTAATGAAAGCACACTCATCCCAGCATATTACCCCAATATTAGAAACCCTGCATTGGCTGCCAATACAAAGCAGAATAATATATAAGACCACAATAACCACATTTAAAGCTCTCAATGGCATGGCTCCAATCCCATTAAGCAAACTTATAAGCAAGGAATCTCAAAAAGTCACTCACAGAAAAGGACACTCAAATAAATTAAGGACCCCTAATGATTTTATAAAAGCAAGCAAACTAACTAATAACAGAGCTTTCTCACATGCGGCCCCCCTCATTTGGAACTCCATCCCGGAGGACCTAAGATCTACAACAGAAATTATAGAATTCCGCAAAAAACTGAAAACATATCTCTTTGCCATGCACTACAACAACATAGATAATCCATTGATCATCCCAGAAAAAGGCTAAATTACATCCCACTGAGTAAAGTCAACCTCATAACTTAATCAGATATTACACCCACTTGTAAATAACCATGATTTAAATCTAACGAGCTTACAAACCTGTATTTGTACATAGTTCTTAACCTTGTTCTTGTTCTGTTATGTATTTAACCATTACACTGTTCTGTTATATACTTAACCATTACACTGTTCTGTTACGTATTTAACCATTACATTGTTTACTGCCAAAAATTGTTCTATGTAAAACAAGCCCTTGCTTTGTTGACTGTTGTTCAATTGTAAACCGCACCTGAACTCTGGAAGATGCGGGATATAAATGATTGTTAAATAAATAAATAAATAAATAAATAGTCATGGATCAGGCTCCGTGTACTTGCATCTCTCCTTTTGTGTACCTGGTAATGAAGGTGCAGTCGTGGATTATGGTTTCTTCAAGGATAATCCCTATCTCCTCATCTTCTTCCACCAGATTCCTGTTGTGGTACCACAGAATTTGGGTACTATTGTCCAAGTAGGTGGCTGTGCACTGGAAGGGCAAGCGATCGCCCTGGAACACTACCTGGCGCAGGGAGGGGATCAGCTGGTGAGTGTGCAGTTCTGGATCACCTGCTAAAAAGAGAGCACACAGACAGCTAGGATAAGTGCCAGAGGTCAGCGCTAGAGAGATTGTTTCTGCACCACTGGGAATCCGGGCTCTTAAGAAATGGCAGAGGAATGTGTCTGAGATCCAGCAGGGCCACTTGTTGGAATACAGTCTCTCTTTTGGTGCAGAAGAACCACTCCATTGGGTGCAGCTTTCGATTTAGAAACTGTGGCTTACTGGGCACAGTGACCTTCTCTCAACATGTCTCATGTCATATGTCCACATTGTAATGCTTCCACCGTGGTCTAACATCAGTGGCTGACATTTCTTGACCCATGTGGCAATGACACAATGAGAGAGACCTCACTCAAGAAGAGAGAGAGAAAGATTCCTCAGAGAATCATATGCCTTTTAGTACCAGATTCCCTGTCGATTTTCAGAATTGCCATCTATTCCCTTTCATTCCATAGTTTTCACACTTTCTCAATAGTGAGTAAATATAGATTGTATTTTCCAAAACATAGACAATGTCAGCTGATAAGGACCACACAGTCCACCCCATCTGCTCGCTGTGCTTCCTCAGATCCTACATGATCTGGGGTTTTCTCTCATTAAGGTCTCTCTTTTGTCTATCCCAAATATGCTTGACTTCTGCTACTGTACTGACTCTTATAACCTCCTCGGGAAGTCTGTTCCAGGTAGGTCCCAATTTCCCATTAGGCCAAGTAAGCCGGTATCAAGGTGTTAGAGCAATCCTAAGGGAGGGGGCCAGTTGCTAGGCTCCGGAGGGATTTCTAATTGGACAGGTGCAGGGAATGTAAGACCAATGAGAAGTTTGCATGTATCAAGTTAGAACCAATAGAAAGCTTTCATGTATCAAACTGAAAAAGAGGTATAAATGGTTATGTCTCTGTACTGACTGAGCCATGTGCACAATAAACTGGCTTGGATCTTTGAACAGACTCCTGGTTTTATTTATTGCATGCTTATCAGCTGCTACAAAGGGGTTCTGCAGTAAAAGCAGCGCCTCCTCTATCCTACTGCTGTAAATGCCACTCCACATGAGCAGAGCAGAAGACTAAAAAAATCACCATTGGCCTACCCCCATACCTTGGGCCAGACTGGACACTAACACTTGGCCCACATAGCTCTTACAGGAAGGTATTGCTGGAGCAAAGACAAAAGTGCTGCTTTTACCATGGCCTACATTGGGGGAGAGAGTGAAGAGTACCGCCTCCCCCTGCAATGACTTAGGAGTGCTGCAAAGGTATATCCCGTCCTGGTTCTATGTGTTCACAACCCTCCAGTGAAAAGTGTTTTCTAACATTCATTTTCAGCTTAATGTGGTGACCCACTGTTCTTGAGCCTTTCATTCTGCTGAAGTATCTGATATTTGAATATTTGTATCAAAGCTCCCCATTGCTTTCTTCTAGAGAGAATCTCTTAAGCACCTTCAGTGTAAGCTTTGCTGACAGTGCAGGCCATGCATCATTTTGGTGGCTCCTGAACTGAAGACAGTACTCAAGATGGAGCCTCATAAAGACTCCTAGAGGCATATTATTTCCCTCTTTCCACCAGTAATACCTCTTTTTATGCACTTATCTATATTGTGCACTTTTCCACTGCTTTATTATAATGACTGACTGCTTTGAGGCCATCAGAGATGAATTCTAGGGGTCAGTTTTCAAAACTGCACAAGTACTCACAAACTCCATGAGTTTCTTAACCTCTGGACTTTGCACCAGTTCTCAGCTGGGAAATTACACATAATTTCTCTACAGAAAAATGTACCCAAGGAAATTTGCACCTGCCTTTTCTTTGGATACTTCTTCCCTTCCCGGCAATGTATATGTGAAATACATAGATAGGCATATTGTAGCACTCCAGGAATGCCCAGTGGATAAAAGGAAGCATGTTCAGGACCAGCTTAGCCATTAGACAGACTAAGAGGTCACGAAGTGTGGTGACTTCTAGGGACAGCTAGGTCCTGAGAACCACATAAACTCAAAGTACCATCAATGCTTGCTTTTGCTAGCAGTGACGGGGAGCAATATGTTGCCCATTTTTCATAGCAAATAGTTTTTGGAAATTGCCCTCATTAGGTATACATATTGGAAACAGAGAAGTCATTTCACTAAAAGTTTTCCATTTACTGTGCATTTCTTGCACAAACCGTTGGAGGTGCTCTCCGCATCTTTCCATACAGTTATTGCAGACAAAAGTTCTTTAATGCATGGTAAATGTATTGAAAATTAGCATGGATATACTTAGCACCATGGGCGAAGTCCGACTGCTTCGTTTGGGGGGGGCAACATATTTGCATATTCATTATGGTTATCTTTAAAAAAAATACTAGATGGATAGGAAGCCAGTATAACAAACAGGCAAGGGATGAGCTGGTGCCCCCAAGATATTCAAAGAGGGAGCAGAGGTTCGCATTCAGTGGCTTTGCCAAAAATAGGGAAAACAACATATTCCCAGACTGTTTAATTAAAATGCAGCAAATTCTGGAATTTGTTACCGGAGGATGTAGTAAAGGCTGTTAGTGTAGCTGGGTTTTATTTATTTATTTAGCTGTATTTATATCCCGCTTTTCACCGGATCAAAGCGGTCAATTGGGAGATACATTTAACACGAGGGGATATGACACACATACGCTAATACGTACAGGGAACATGGGCAATGGAGGGTTAAGTGGCTTGTCCAAGACCACAAGGAGTACCTATAGGACTAGAAATCCCAGTCCCTCCGGCCTGAGATTGCTGTCCCCCGGGTGGGACTTGAACCCCCGGCCCTCCAGCCTGAAGTACCTTGTCCTAACCACTAGGCCACTCCTCCCTCCTAACCACTAGGCCACTCCTCCCTCCTGTCGGGGCCCGAGTCGGGGGCTGCTGAGTCTCCTTAGCTTGGACTCAGGTTGATGGCCTTGGAGAGCAGCTTGGCTGCCTTCATGGAACAGCAGCGGGTGCTGATCGCCGGTCTGACCGGTGCATCTGCCCCGACCACCGGGACCCCAATGTCTAAGTTGACCCCGGAGACCGAGCCGATCCTTGAGTCAATGAAGTCTCGAGTCAATCCTTAGTCAAGGTCCCCCCTCGACCTCCTGTGCGGGGCCGAGGTCATCGACGCCGATACCATCGGCGTTGGGGCAGGTGGCACCAAGGCCCACATGGCCGGAGCCGCTCGACTTCTCTTTGGAGGAGTCAGAATGGGAGACGGAGGATGAGGAGTCCCCAGACACCTTCCGGACCCGGTGCATCCCTTCGGACTCACTGGAGTCCGAGCCTCGGAGACGGTCCCCCCCGGAGGATACCCGGTTCTCGGACTTCGTGAGGGACATGGCCAAGGCCTTGGCCTTCCCTGCGGACGCCGAGGAGAAGCCTCGAGCTGAGGAGCTCGATGCCCTCCAGTATGATTTTCCTCCGAAGGAAGCCTTTACTGTACCGGTTCCTCCGATGCTGGAACGGCTGCTCTTCCGTATGTGGGAGGTATCGGCCTCGACGCCGGTTCTTAGCAAACGGGTCGATTCCAGTTATCGAGTCTGTAAGAGCCCTGGGTTCCAAAAGGCACAGCTACCGCACCACTCCATGGTTGTGGAATCGGCATGTACCGTCTGAAGAGTCAGAAGATGCAATCCTCGGTGCCCCCTGGCATGGAGGCCCGGAACCTGGATGCCCTCGGTAGAAAGTGCTTCCAGGGCTCTATGCTTTCTTGCCGTGTCCAGACCTACCAGCTGTACATGGGCATGTACCTACGGGACCTGGCAAAGGAGATTGCCGGGTTCTCAGCTGGCCTCTCCGAGGAACCTTTGCAGAGGTTCAAGGCTTTGTCAACGGGGATTCGAGAGTGCTCGAAGTTTATCTCTCGAGCAGCCTATCATGGCTTTGAGGCTTCGGCCCGGGTAGCTGCGGCCAGCATCGGTGCATGCTGTCAGGCCTGGCTACAGTCATCAGACCTGGAGCCATAGGTGCAGGAAAAGTTGGTCGATGTCCCCTGCTGAGGTGAAAACCTTTTCGGTAAGCCCATGACTGAAAAGGCTGCGGAAATCGAGACTGAGATTCTCACCAGGACAAGGCTGTCCAGAAAAAGAAGGGCTTGGGGGAAAAGCCCTTTTTCCCAAGGAAGGGTGCTGCCTACAAATCCTACCCTCACTATCAGGCCTCTCCAGCTCCCCAACAGGGCCAGCAGGCCAAGGGGCAGGGGCATGGGCCCCATAGGCAGAAGACCCCCAAGCTGCCAGCTCCGGCTCCTGCACAGCAGGGAGCGGGGTTCTGACTCCCACAGCATAGCCTCTTCTCCACAGCTGGCTCCACTCAGCACAGGAGGTCGGCTGACCCTGTATGCCTACAGGTGGCCAGCCATCACAGGGGATACCTGGGTCCTCAGCATAGTCCAACAGGGCTACATGCTTCACTTCCACGAGATACCCCCCTCCTACTTTCCAGGGGAGCCTCCAAGATTCCCTCTGCACAGAAACCTCCTCCTTTAGGAGGAGGCAAGTCTTCTAAAGGAACAGGCAGTGGAACCGGTGCCTCACCACCTGAAAGGACAAGGCTTCTACTCCAGGTACATTCTGGTACCGAAAAGGACAGGAGGCCTCTGGCCTATCCTAGACTTGTGAAACCTAAACAAGTTTCTGGAGAGGGAAAAGTTCAAGATGCTTACCCTTGGGATACTGCTCCAGCAGGGAGACTGCTCCTTAGACCTAAAGGATGCTTATACTCACATCCTCATTCATCCAGACCACAGACAATACCTCCGATTTGTGGTGGGAGGAAACCATTTCCAGTACAGAGTATTTCCCTTTGGCCTGACGTCCGCCCCCAGGGTTTTCACCAAATGCCTGGTGGTGGTGGCGGCCTATCTCAGAAATCAGGGAATTTTTGTCTTCCCATACCTGGACGACTGGCTCATCAGAGGTCAGTCTCTCCAGGAGGCCAGACAAGTCACTCTTCGCACTGTCTCTCTTCTTCAGCATCTGGGCTTTGTCATAAACTACGCAAAGTCCATTTTGCTCCCCTCACAGAACCTAGAATTTATAGGGGCAAGATTAGACACCCTGCAGGCAAGGGCTTACTTGCCCGAGAGCAGGGCCCACAGACTGATGGACTTGGCCAACCAGTTACTAAGCAATTCTCAGGTCTCCGCCAAACACTTCCTGCGGCTCTTGGGCCACATGGCATCCACTGTACATGTGACTCCGAATGCCCGTCTGCACATGCGGGCGGCTCAGTGGTGCCTCAGAGCTCAGTGGGCCCAGGCCACAGGCGACCTCCGAGACGGAGTAAGAGTGTCCAAACCACTCTTGGACTCTTTGCAGTGGTGGCTATATCTCCCAAACCTTCTCAGGGGGGTACCCTTTCAGGCCCCAGCACACACAAGGGTGCTGACAACCGATGCTTCTTTAAAGGGCTGGGGTGCACATTGTCAGGGCACATGGACTCAGGGCCTCTGGTCTCCTCGGGAGGCCACCCAGCAAATCAATCTTTTGGAGCTGCGAGCAATCCGCTTGGCTCTACAGACTTTTTCTCATGCCCTCTCTCACCAGTCTGTCTTAGTTCAGACAGACAATCAGGTAGCAATGTTCTATGTGAACAAGCAAGGGGGCACAAGGTCCAGACTCCTATGTCAGGAGGTGCAGGCCCTTTGCTCCTTTGCAGTCAAACAAGGCATATTTCTCAAAGCGGTTTATCTGCCTGGTCAGGAGAAGCTTTTGGCGGACAAACTAAGCAGGATTCTCCAGCCTCATGAATGGCAGTTGAATCCACAGGTGGTTCAGCACCTCTTTCTACGATGGGGACTTCCATCCATCGATCTCTTAGCCAGTCCACTGAACCGTCAGCTGCCCAGGTTTTGCTCCAGACAGCCGCATCCTCTGAGAGTGGCAGCAGATGCTTTTCTGATCTCGTGGTGGACGGGCCTCCTGTATGCGTTTCCTCCCACGCCCCTGGTGGCCCGAACTCTGTTCAAGATTCTACGGGACAAGGCCTCCGTCATTCTGGTAGCCCCTAGATGGCTGAGGCAACCGTGGTTTCAACTTCTTCTGCAGTTGGCAGTGGAAACTCCATTCCCTCTGGGGTGGCAACCCGATCTTCTGTCTCAGGATCATGGTTCCCTCCTGCACCCCAATCTCAGATCCCTCAATCTGATGGCCTGGCTGCTGAAAGGATAGTGATAGCTCCCTTACTTCTACCTAGGGAAGTTGAGAAGGTGGTCCTGGCCTCGAGGAGGCAATCCACCAGAAAGTCCTATGCACTCAAGAGGCGTAGGTTCTCAGTGTGGTGTGCTCAGCACAATGAAGATCCTTTCTCCTACCTGGTGCCAGTAGTGCTACAATACTGGAGCAGAGTGGAGGAGTGGCCTAGTGGTTGGGGCAAGGTACTTCAGGCCGGAAGGTCAGGGGTTCAAATCCCACTAGAGGACAGCAACCTTGGGCCGGAAGGACTGGGGTTTCTAGTCCCATGGGTGCTCCTTGTGGTCTTGGGCAAGGCACTTAACCCTCAATAGCCCATGTTCCCTGTAAAATAGTTATCTCCAAGTTATAATGCCCTGTTCAATGTAATTTCAGTTTGTTCAATGTAAACCGCACTGATGCAGAATAGCGCGGTATATAAGAGAATGTAAATAAATAAATAAATACCTACTTCACCTGTCTGTTCGGGTCCACCTCAGTGCTCTTTCAGCACATCACTCACCAGTGGAGGGACAGTCACTGTCGGCTCACCTCTTGGTGTCCCACTTCCTCAGAGGCCTGCTTCTGCTCAAGCCTCTGATTCGTCCCCCTGTCACTGAGTGGGACTTGAACGTGGTCTTGCAACAACTTACTCACCCACCGTTTGAGCCAATGGCTACTTGCCATTTACGCCTCCTTTCTTGGAAGGCGCTCTTCCTGGTAGCTCTTACCTCAGCTAGACGTGTGAGTGAACTACAAGCTCTGGTTTCTGATAGACCGTACACACGGTTCTATAGGAACAGGGTGGTCCTTCGGACTCATCCGAAGTTCCTTCCAAAGGTTGTCTCCTCTTTCGACCTCAACCAGGAGGTGATTCTTCCGACATTCTTTCCCAGGCCGCATACCAGCCGGGCTGAGACAGTCTTGCATACTCTGGACTGTAAGAAGGCGTTGTCCTTTTACCTTGAACGTACGTGGGGGCATCAAAGGGCTACTCAGCTCTTTGTCTCCTTTGACCCTAATAAATTGGGGTTACCTGTCTCCAAGCGTACGTTGTCAACTTGGGTAGCAGATTGTATTGCCTGGGCGTACATGGCAGCCGACCTCCCCTTGCAGGGTCGAGTCACTGCCCACCGTGTCAGGGCGAAAGCCGCATCAGTAGCTCATCTATGCTCTGTTCCGTTGGCAGACATCTGCCGGCTGCTACTTGGTCTTCAAGCCAGACTTTTGCAGCCCACTACTGCCTCAAGAGAGAGTCCCGAAGGGACAGTGCTTTCGGACAGGCGGTACTCCATAATCTCTTTGAGGTTTAGGCAACTCCTACCCTCCGGCCCTTGTGTTGGGCTACCGTACGGGGGCGTTCTCAGAGGATATTCTTCTCACGGATGCTGAGGCTCTGCAGAGGGAACCATTTTTTCAGCTTTGGGTTCCCGGTAGCCTAGAGCTGGGGAGTCCCATATGTGAGGACTGACTTCCTGCTTGGTCCTGGAGAAAGAGTAGTTACTCACCTGTAACAGGGGTTCTCCAGGAGCAGCAGGAATCAGTCCTCACGACCCTCCCTCCTCCCCTGGAGTTGCAGTCATATACTTTATTTTGATTTTTGCTGTCTTTTAGCTGTGTCATCAGACTGAGCAAGATGGCACACTTGGGCGGGAAGGGGACTGCACAGGCGCGCTGCATTCCCAAAGGCTTTCTTGAAAGCTGGGGAAATGCTCCGCACGGGGGCTCCGTCGGCGCTGACATCACCCATATGTGAGGACTGATTCCTGCTGCTCCAGGAGAACACCTGTTACAGGTGAGTAACTACTCTATTTCACCAGAGAACCCAACATAACAAGAAAAAAACCTGATTCCAGTGTCATCTCAGTAACAGCCTCTCCAGTACCAGGCAGATTGTGAACTAACACAAAACCCTACAAAAGGCACTGAAGACCTATAATGCAAATCTGTCATACCATAATGAAATCAGCTTCTAAAATTAAATGCAATAAGGAGCCTACTCAGAGAAGAGCAGCACCATAAATATTGCAGTGGGCCTTAGAACATCCTTTCACCTATTCGGAAAATTGAACACACCAGATTATTACAGATCCTACATAGAAAATCCAAGTTAACAGAAGTCTTGGTCTCAGTCACACAGGCAAAACATATTTAGACCCTCATCAAGTACAGAATAAATTATAATAAACTCGAAGTAGAAATATGTAGATACAATTAAATTGAAATTCCAAGAAGCCAGGCTCTGAACATAAGAACATAAGATATGCCATACTGGGTCAGACCAAGGTCCATCAAGCCCAGTATTCTGTTTCCAACAGTGGCCAATCTAGGTCATATGTACCTAGCAGTTTCCCCAAGGGACACAGGTTCCACAATGCTTGTATTGGTTCAAGCATTGATATCCTGGGTCCCTTCTTAATAATGGTTTATGGACCTTTCCTCCAGGAACTTGTCCAAACCTTTTTTAAACCCAGCTACACTAACAGCCTTTACTACATCCTCCGGTAACAAATTCCAGAGTTTGATTACACGTTGAGTGAAAAAATATTTTCTTTTATTAGTCTTAAATAGTTTACCCTGTAGCTTCATTGCATGTCCCCTAGTCTTTCTATATTCTGATAAGGTAAACAATCGATCTACGTTTACCCGTTCCACTCCATTCATTAATTTATAGATTTCTATCATATCTCCCCTCAGCCGTCTCTTTTCCAGGTTAAAGAGCCCTAACCTTTTTAGCCTTTCTTCATAGGAGTATCCTTCCATCCCCTTTACCATTTTGGTGGCTCTTCTCTGAACCTTTTCTAAAATCGCTATATCCTTTTTAAGATACGGCGACCAGAATTGCACACAATATTCAAGGTGCATGCAGTGTAACACAGGAAATAGAGGAGGCAGATGACACTTTACCTCACCTTTGCTGAGCAGTAGCATGAGACACACAGGCTTCTCTGATCCCACATGCAGGCAGCGTAGTCTCTCCCCATAGTCTTCCCCCTCTGACAATCTCAGAGCCATTTGCTCAGAGGCAGCTATGTTGCTGATTAGGTTCAGTGCTGGCTCTCCCCTCAGCCCATCTCTGAACAATAATCACCAGGATCGAGGGAGGAGGCAGACCTTGGAGAGAGGCAATGTTGCTTGCATGTGGGATCAGAGAGAACTGTGCCTCCTGTTACTGCTCAACAAATGTAAAAGCAGAAGATAGCAGAGATGTGTACATGGTGATGAGACTTTATTTTGCAGTTGTGCAGCCTATATCTGTTGCCAAAATTCCAAACGTGGTGCACCTCTATTGCAGGACTCAACAAATTCTGTGTGGATTTAGGAGCCAAGCCAAAATCTTAAGAGCCAGTGCTTATGACTTCCTTGTGCCACCCCCCACCCCCATTGTCTCACACGCTGGTCTCATGTTCTCAAGTTTCATGACACTAGCGCCAGAGTTCCCGTACCGTGTGGCATCTTTAGGCAGAAATACAGATAACAACAGTTATAGCTTCAGATATTAAGCATCTGTATCTATGTGTGGTGCAACTGTGGTGTGCCTGTCTGTGCGTGGGAGGAGATGTGGTAGGTGCCTTTGTGTGGGTGGGATGCGGGGCATCTGTGTGTGTGGTGCAGAGGTGGGGTGCCTGTATGTGTATGTGTGTGTGTGTGGTGCAGAAGTGGGATGCCTGCATATGTGTGTGTGTGTGTGTGTGTGTGTGTGGTGCGGAGATGAGGAGCCGGTGTATGTGTGTGTGTGTCATGCAGAGAGATGGTGCCTAAGTGTGTGCGTGTCTATCGTGCTGAGGTAGGATACCTATGTGTGTGGTGTGGAGATGGGGTGCTTGTGTGTGTTTTGGGGGAAGAGCAACAGCTTGCACTCTTCCCCCACCCTCTCCAACCTCTCTCCTGCTGGCTCCCCTCTTCTGTTACCCTTCCAGACTCTTCCCTCTTCACCAATCCCCCCCAGCACTCTCATCCCCTGTTCTAAAATCCTTCCATCCTCCTTTTATAAATTGGTCGCCTGCCCCTTTATATTGTCCCTGCCTTCTCTACCTCACTTGAACTAATCCCCCCCCCCCCACAACCTATTGTACTGCAGGCCACTGGACCTCCCTCTTTTATTCTGCCTGCAGAGGATTGTATCCCCATGGGCAGACTACCTGTCTCTGGTCTGCCTGCGGGGGAATCCCATTTCCCATGGGCAGAAGAAAAGGGGACTTTGACACGATCAGCATTTCTTCTGCCTGTGGAGGATCTAATCTCCTGTTGACAGATAGAAAGGGACTTTGCCGCAATCTCCTTCTCTTCTGCCACAGAGATTGCCCCCACCCCCAAACTAGTTGCCTCGATGATGGCTGCAAAGCTTGTCTGCTCGTGGGGATCTGATCTCCCATGGGCAGAAGAGACAGGGATGGCTGTGATGGCAGCAAAGTCCCCTTCTATTTGCCTGCGGGATCTCTGTGGGCAGACAAGAATTATCGGGGTAACTCATTTGGGGGGCAATGCCCCCTCTTGCCCCCAAACTACGCCCATGTTAGCGCCTCCTGTTTAGTGACAATGACTATGTACTAACTGCAATATTTATTTACTTATTTCATTATTTTTATAGATTGCTTTTCTGAGAGTCAAAGTGGTGTACATACAAAGGAATCTTGAAAACATTTACATAGAACAAGGATGATTTCAACTTGGAGAGCTGAGATCAAGGTACACTGATTTGAATCCAACTTCAAATTGCAACCAGGATGGGTTAACAGGGTGGGATAAAGTAAGCATTAACTTAATGTAATACAGGGTAACTGGTAGGATAAACATAAACATTAACTTAAAGTAACTAGAAATAGTACTAGGGGCAATAAACTCATGCCATAAGGGACGGGCCTAGTTGAGAGATGTTCTGGACAAGTTGGAGGTGAGGAGATTAGGCATGCGAAAGGTGCGGGTGCCTGGGAGAGAGAGTGGAGGGTTTCAGGTGTTACTGTTGAAGCATTCATTGAAAACGTACTTCTGAAGCACCCTCCTGAAGTCCTTAAGGTCGAGTATAATTCGTGAGCTCTCAGGCAGGGCACTCCAAATGGTTGGTGCAAGTAAGGGAAAGGCTTGGTTAACGGTGGACTAGTTGCTTTCTATTTTTAGCTGGGGATGTTGAAGGTATTTTGAGCATTTGCTCATCTGGAGTTGATGTTTGGTGTTTTCTGTAACAGAGCTTGAAAGTATGTGGGAGATAAGTCATGGGATGCTTTGAAGGTGGTCACTAGAACTTTGTATTTGGGACGGGCTGTTATTAGGAGCCAGTGCAGTTTTTGAAGATTGGAGATTCATGTTCCGTTCTGAATGTGCCATGTAAGATCCGGGTGGCAGTGGTTTGTGCCATCTGTAGGGGGTGGAGTGTGTATTTTGGTAGGCCTTGTAGAAAAATATTACAGTAGTCGAAGTGTGGGAACACTATGGATTGAAAAACTGTGTGGAAGTCGTTGGAGTTGAGTAGAGATGGTAGGTGTTGCAATGTTTTCATCTTGTAGTAAATCTGCTTGATGATATTGTTGATGTGAGGTTATAGGCTGAGGAGTTGATCCAGCTTTACTCCCAGGTACCGGACATGGGTCATGATCTTTAGCTCCGCTCCGTGAACTTTTAGGGATTCAGGGGGGGTTGAAGGTTGGGTCTCTAGGGATGTAGAATACTTCAGTTTTTTTGTGATTTACAGTGAGGGTTATGCTTGGTGCCCATTTCTCCCATAACCCACTTATTTTCTGCTCTATAGCACACTATGGGGGTTATTTTGGAAGTCCTATTTGTGCTTTGGATGTCTGAGAACAGGCATAT
This sequence comes from Ichthyophis bannanicus, assembly GCA_033557465.1. Classification (NCBI taxonomy): domain Eukaryota; kingdom Metazoa; phylum Chordata; class Amphibia; order Gymnophiona; family Ichthyophiidae; genus Ichthyophis; species Ichthyophis bannanicus. The sequence goes on from CM066035.1 coordinate 783,571,299, forward strand.
CGACATCTCCAGAGCCATGGTAGAAGCCGAGTCTGTGGACATCCCCAGCATGAGGATATCCAAGTCTGAATAGGGGCATGACGGAGGCATGACTGGGGTGTTTCCAGGAACCTGGATGTCACTGCCTGATCTGAGAAACGCCCTGGACATCCAAGTTTAGATCTGCTGCAGGTATGAATAAGCATTGGGAAAGTGCTCATTTTGGCCAAAAATATCCAGAGGGTGTAGAGAAGAGTCCCAGTACTCGGCACAATCACAATGATAGCAGCAGTGTGATTTGAACCCTGGATTCCCTGGTGCAAGCCCACTATTCTAACCATTAGGCTTTTCCTAAATGTCCAAGTTCTGTAATAATATTCTGGGATATCTATATAGACACCTCTGCAGATGTCCATATCGAGCACCACTATGTTTGTGAAATTTTGTCCGCACCTGGACGTGCCTGGGTTTGGTTTTTTTTCAGATGTTCTGGCTTAGATATCCCAGATTGCACTTGGACGTTCTTTCTAAAATTCCCATCCATATATATAAAACCCTGAAATTCAGCATGTTTGACTTGGACAACCCAAATTATATCTGAGATATCCTGATCCAAGTGAAACGTTTAATCTATATGTATAGGGGTGAAAATCGGCACAAATACATGTATTCTGTATGTATTGGTGGCTCTGCCCCTGGAACTCCCCGACCCTACTCTCTCCGCTGTGCATACAGCAGTGTACATATAGCAGAATATTTATATTCCACTATGAAGTCAATTCCAATCAGGGCATGTCTGGATCGTCTGGACGGCCCAAAAGGTTAGACGTTCCTGCAGGTGCAGAATCGGGCACTTAGACGGGCTGGACGGGCCCCAATTCCACAGCACGGGACATATAAACAGTTCCCCGGCTAGCCCTCCGTATGCTCCTACTAGAGTGCTGGTGCCGTGGTATCCTGTCACTCAGCAGGAGCACATATACCCTGACACCAGCCCACACTTCTTTACTTGCCACCCAGCCCTCGGCCAGGGCAGGCAGGCCTGGGATCGCGTAGTGGGGCCTTATCTAGGGGTATGCATGCTAGGAGCTCTGCCTCGCATGGGACTTATCCCCAATAAATCTTCACCCCTTCTTCCCCCTATCAATTACCAACTTTTCTCCTCTACTTCTATCAACCTTTCATCCTTTTCTAAAATCTCTGTTGAGGTAACCTCTCGTCTTCTTTCCTCCTCTAAACTTACTATCTGTTCTTCTGATCCTATCCCCACCCATCTCCTCCTCCATCATCCCTTTCATCTCACACATTCTCAACCTTTTGTTTTCCACTGCAACCTTCCCTGTGGCCTCTAAGCATGTTGAAATCAACCCTCTCTTCAAAAAACCCTAACTTGACCCTACTTGTCCTTCTTATTATCGACCCATCTCCCTTCTCCCATTCATTTCCAAAATCCTTGAACATGCAGTTCTCCATCTCTGTCTTGAATTTCTCTCCTCTCAAGCCCTCCTTGATCCACTTCAAATTGGTTTTCGTCCATTTCATTCTACTGAAACGGCTCTTGCCAAAGTCTCCAGTGATCTGTTCCTCGCTACGTCCAAAGGCCTTTACTCAGTTATCATTCTTGCTCTTTCTGCTGCTTTTGATACTGTTGACTACCTCCTCCTCTTGACATTTTATCCTCTCTTGGTTTTAGAGGCCCTGTACTGTCTTGGTTCTCTTCTTATCTCTCCAGTCGTTCTTTCAGTGTTTATTCTGGAGGTTCCTCCTTGTCTGCCATCCCTCTCTCAGTTGGCATACCTCAATGGTCTGTTCTGGGCCCTCTCCTTTTCTCTCTCTATACCCAGTCTCTTGGTGCTCCCATCTCGTCCCATGGCTTTCAGTATCATTTTTATGCTGATGACTCAAATCTATCTATCTACATCTGATATCTCTCCTGAGCTCCAAACTCATATCTCTACTTGCTTATCTGACATTGCCGCCTGGATGTTTCACCACCGCCTAAAATTGAATATGGCTAAAACTGAACTTCTTATTTTCCCCCTAAACCTTCCTCCCCCCTTCTTCCTTTCTCTATCACTGTTGACAACACTCTTCTTCTTCGTGTTTCCTCGGTCCACAACCTTGGGGTCATCTTTGACTCCTCCTTTTCCTTCTCTACACATATTCAACATATAGCTAAAACCTGTTGTTTCTTCTCTACAACATTAACTAAATTCGTCCCTTCCTCTCTGAACACACTGCTAAGGTTCTTGTCTACTCTTTGGTCACCTCCTGTCTTGACTATTGCAACCTCCTCCATGCTGGTCTCCCTCAGAGACATTTCTCTCTTGTTCAATCTTTCCAGAACTCTGCTGCGTGGCTAATCTTCCCGCCAGCCCCAATGTTGTTGTTGTTAAGTGCCGTCAAGTCGGTGTCGACTCATGGCGACCCTCTGGATAGTTGTCCCAAACTGTGTTTGATCTTCAGTCAGGTTGCTCATTGTTGACAGATTGGCACCCATAGCTGCTGTTATTGTATCAATCCATCTCATTGCTGGCCTTTCTCTTTTGCACTGACCTTCCACCTTGCCAAGCATGATGTCTTTCTCTAATGATCTTTCGTATGAAAGTCGAAGTCTTGTCATCTGAGCTTCTAAAGAAAGCTTAGGTTTGATCTCCTCTAGTACTGACTGATTTGTTCTTCGGGCAGTCCATGGTATACGCAGTATTCGTTGCCAGCACTATAATTCAAAGGCATCAATTTTCTTCCTGTCTGTCTTTTCACTGTCCAACTTTAACATCCATATGATGTCACTGAAAATGCCATGGCTTGAACAAGTTGAACCTTTGTATGGAGAGAGACATCTTTGCTCTTGAGAATCTTGTCTTGGTCCTTCAAAGCCATTCTGCCAAGAGCAATGCGTCGTCTGATTTCTTGATTGCTTGTTCCTTCTTTATTGATAGTTGATCCAAGTAGGTTAAAGTTGTCAACTATTTCAATTTCTTCTCCATCAATGATGAACTTATTCATTTTGCCAGTTGTCAGGATCTTTGTCTTCTTAACATTAAGGTGCTTGTGCCAGCCAAGTTACACTCATATAATCCCTCTTTTAAAATTACTTCACTGACTCCCCTTCCATTTCTGTATCCAATTCAATCTTCTCCTTCTAACATATAAATGTATTCACTCTACTGGAGTGGAGGAGTGGCCTAGTGGTTGGGGCAAGATACTTCAGGCCAGAAGGTCAGGGGTTCAAATCCCACTAGAGGACAGCAACCTTGGGTCAGAAAGACTGGGGTTTCTAGTCCCACAGGTGCTCCTTGTGGTCTTGGGCAAGCCACTTAACCCTCCATAGCCCATGTTCCCTGTAAAATAGTTATCTCCAAGTTATAATGCCCTGTTCAATGTAATTTCAGTTTGTTCAATGTAAACTGCACTGCTGCAGAATAGCGCGGTATATAAGAGAATGTAAATAAATAAATACTGCCCCTCATTACCTTCTCGCTCCCTACACCCCTCCTTGTGAACTCTGTTTCTTCTCTCTATGCCCTTTTCTTCTTCTGCAAATTCCAGACTTCAATCTTTTCACTTTGCTGCTCCTTATGCATGGAACAAACTTCCTCTATCTTTATGTCAAGTCTCTCCCCCTCTTCAAATCCATGCTAAAGGCTCACCTCTTTCAGGCCACATTTGGATCCTAATCCCTTGTTCTCCTTGCATCTCCTTCCATATTTGAACCCTTGTTTCTCTTGTATTGTTCTGTTTGTTTTGATTAGATTGTAAGCTCAACAAGAGGGGCAGTCGATTGGGGGAATAATAGACTATATAAAATAGGTGCGAAATACAAGTGTTAAAATGCATGTTAACCTAGGCATGCCTTATACGAGGTAAAATTACCTTCCAGGCGTATAAGACCCCAGCTGAATGTTTAGCTGCTTTTTGAATATTTTTTTCCAAGTTTATTTTAAATTATTCAACAAGCCACTAACCCCCCCCCCCCAAGAGAAATGATACAATATCCAAGGTTACACTACCAGCATATCAATGGTGTGACAAATATGCATCTAAGGTTCTCCATATCCTTTCTACCTTCTCAATGCAATGAGTGTAAACGGAGACAGCGCCTTCAAACTTACGAGTCTGACAGACAGCAGGCCTCCAAAAAGTTACATTCAGTGGTGCAGTATCTTTCCAGCAGCAGATTGCCACTGAAATCATGTCAAATAATTTCTTATCATATTTAATCAGTTTATTTTCTGAACATAAAGAACAAAATATCACAGTCTGGAGTGTTATTGGGGAGTCTAGGTGGAAAACATCACAAACATATCCCCATATGTCACTCCAGAAATCCTTAATACAGGGACATTCAAAAAGAATATGTACTAGGGTACCAATATCCTCAGAACAGTGCCAGCACTGGCCTGAAGTTAATATCCCTGCTCTAAACATGCAGTGAGAAGTCCAAGGCGCCCTCTGAGCTAGAAAGAACAGAATTTGTTCTAAACTGCTAGACATTGTGGACCTTACAATGAAACGTGAAGATGTCCCAGTTTATTCTATCTTGTGGTAGAACAACATTAGTCTCCCAGGCTCTGCGTAGGACTAATAGAGAGGGTCCTTTGTTGTCTATCAAGAATTTATAAAAGAAAGAGGTTGTTCCACAGTCCGTCAGTGGTTTCTGACAAATTTGTACCATATCTGAAATCTGGCAGCCTCTCTCAGACCTAAAGATGTACTGTGTCAACTCCTGAGCCAAGCGCTCAAATTTGGCAGTTTGTAACGGCGATAACCCATAATGATCAGTCAGGTTTTGTAATGAAATCAATGTCTTGCCTTCAAAAAGCTGACAACAAAGTAAATCCCTTTGTTAAGCCATCCTTTCCAGTAAATATTTTTACCCTTAACACAAGCAAGCAGGTTGAGCTACAAGGCGGAAGCCATAGAAGTAGAATAGGGGTTCTTACAGCAGGAATCTAATTCTTTTAGGGCCTTAATGGTGCTGCCAATAAGAGGTGACCTTATTTGTTTTTACCTGGAATACACATAATAGGCAGTTTGGTTAGTCTAAAGGGGCTAATTTATTTATTTATTTAACAGTTTTTTTATACCGTCTTTCTACAAGTCAAGACGGTTTACATGAAACATAACAAGACAGTGTATTTCAACTGTTTACAGTGAACAATGAAACAATATACTATAATATAATATAATATAATATATAATATAACAGGTAACAAGGTAACTAATTAACTTCTTTTCAATCTCCAACCAAGAAGGGCGATCCGTACTAAGCCAGTGTGCACCATATCACAACAGGGATGCTGTATGATATGTCCAGGAATCCCCCCCCCCCCCCCCTTTCCTGGGAAGTTTCAACTTAGCCAACGCTATGCAGGGTTTTTTGCCTCTCCACAAAAATGTAGAAAGTAATTTGTCTAACTGGGAGCAAATATTTTGATTAAAAACTCTGCAAAGCATCCCCAGCTTATAAAGGACATTAGGAAGGAACATCATTTTAATGGTGTCAAGTCTGCCCCACCAAGAAAGTTGCAACATGGGCCACCGTTTTAAGACTTTTTGACTTCAGCTGACAAGACATTGCGGTTATACGTAAGTGTTTCTTTCAGAGAGATGCAAAAATGCATCCCGAGATATTTTATTTCGGAAGGGGACCATTGGAAAGGAAAATCCATAAACTCTTCCTGCTTGACAAGATTGTTTAGAGGAAGTAAGATGCTCTTTCCCCAATTAATTTTGAAGCTGGAAAAGATAGAAAATCTGTGCACTAGCTTCAAGAGATATTGAATAAACGAAGCCGGACTTGAAAGAAACATTAAAATATCATCAGCATAGGCAACGTATTTCCAGCATTTATCTTTTGATCATATATCTCTTGCACCAATTTCATTCTTTTTTTTTTTTTAAACTTTTATTTTCATTTTGCAACAAACAAAAGAAACAACACACCAAAAGACAAAACAAGTATACAATAAGGAAAAGTAAACCCATTACCCCCCACCCCGATGCTTCTTCTCTACCCGATTATATCAGCATGTGAGCGCTTCCAATTAACAGTGATTATACATCAAACGATCAAAAGAGTATCTACAATACAGCATGATCATGGGACAAAGATATATACAAAGTTAGACAGTCAAATGAGAGCATTTAGCAAAATGTACATAGTCATTGAGCAGCTTCCATTGAGACCAATGAGAAGGAGTCTGAACGGAGAAAGCGAACAGACGAGGTATTTGTTCATATTTACTGTGAAGACAGGCATGATTCCACCATTCATTGGGGCTCAAATGGGAGCTAAGTTTCCAGTATTACTTAATTAGGGAAATAGCAATGCTAAGCATAAAGTTCGAAAGGAGAGAAGCCATTTTTGGGAGAGAGGGGATCCCCGCAACTGGGCGAAGTCCCACTATCCTCCAAGAAAGGGGCTCCTGAGAGTGCGAGATAGACTAAATACGACCCCAGACCCGACGCCAGTAATACTGTAGTGCGGGATATTCATGCATAACATGAGGCAATGAACCAATGGCCGCAGGACGTGTCCAGCAACCATTGCCCTGAGTAGTGTTCCATTTGTCTAATCTGTGAGAAGTGTAAAAAACACCGGTGGGCTAGAAAGGAGAGGGTCTGAATGAGTGAGGCGGATCGGGAACCCGTGTCCCTCTACTCCTGATAAGGCTCTATTGCTCCGAGATCAAAGTCACATGCAATTCTCTCTCCCATACTTTCTGCGCTATAGGGGTATCTCTAGGTATAGCATTACAGAAGGTTTAGTAAAATTGGATGCTACACCCGGTGAATTACCGAGAGATCGGAAAGTCTCCAATCAACCTTATATAGAGAATGCCGATGGCGGGAGTACTCTAGTGGATCAAAGGCGATACTGAAGTTGCACTGACCAGAGTCGGGAGTCTAAAGATTGCATAAGAGTATTAAAGGCACCTAAAGTGTCTAAAAGCATTGGTGGATAGTGGGAGTCTGATGGGAGAGTCATACCAGGGAGAAAGGTAAGAGGAATCGGTTCGCAAAGGCCCGCTTCTGTATCTAGCCACACAGGTCTACTCGGTACTGGCTCTTCCAACCAACGAGCACCTTGTTTGAGAAGAAAAGATTGAGGGAACACTTGAGTAAAATCGCCACCAAGTATTAATGGAGCATTGGCAGAGGCCGAGGCCAACTGCGCAATACTTGCATAGTAAGCAGGGTTGTCCACATTCGGGGCATAATGCAAATACACGTGAATTCACTATCTCCAACCTCAAGGTGTACACGGGCCTATCTACCCTTCTTGTCAGCGCTAATATCAGGTACAGTAGCGTGCTAAGACTTCTTAACCAAAGTGGCTATCCCGTACCATTTGAAAACGGTGGGAGAATAGGCAGCTACCATGTGAGGCTTAGCATTGAGTTTCAGTGTTTCAGCAGAGTTTAAATGCGTTTCCTGAAGAAACACTAAATCAACATGCTCATGGCTAAGATAGCTAAGGATTTTCTTTCCTTTGAGTGGACCATTAATGCCTTTGACGGTGAATGATAAGATTTTACATAAGGCCATACAGAGAAGTTAAAAATTCTGAGCATGATAGCACACATAATTTCACTATGTCCCTCAAACTGACTGTATCTGGCTGTACACATGACATAGGAAAAATAAACTAATATAATACAATGAAGCGCCCCACATTAACAAAGAAAACCGCAGTACGGTAGAGGAGAAGCAAAACCCCAAAATTACTGGCGACCATGTGTCTGCGGGGAGAAACCCCAGAGAAGGCCGAAATTGAAAAAAACACATAACCTGTAGGACTGTGCGTGCTCCGAATCCGACCGGGGCACACATCATGAAGGGATAGGAGACCAAAAAACAAAAGTCATATAGAGAAAGAAAGAAAGTCCAGGCTATTTCTGTGCTTGGCTATGACCGCCGCATCGGGCCCTTCAAGATGGCGGATAGAGCCGGCAAATAAGAGTCCAAACTTTGGGATTAGCGCATCTGCTCTGCTTCTTTGGAGTCTAAAAATGTTGATAGTAGATCAGGATCTTCGAACGTCCTGGTTTGGTTATGGAGAGTCACTCGGAGCTTCGCTGGATACAACAGGCCAAAGCGAGCCTGTAGCTGTTGAAGTCGAGGGCGAAAAGCAAGGAGTTTCTTCCGACGGTCAACGGTAGGCTTTGCCAAATCAGGAGAGAAGGAGACCTTACGACCTTCAAATTCCAAATGATGATTCGCTCGGGCAGCATGTAAAATTTGTTCCACTTGTTGATATCGTAGCAAGCTAAAGACAATAGGCCGGGGGGTCGTGCGGTTGAGCGCCATGTGGGCAGGAACACGGTGTGCTCGATCGATTTCCAGTTCTTTATGAAAGGTGATCTTCAGCAAGGAGGGAAGAGTTTTGAGCAAGAATTCTCTTATATCTCCTGCTTCCACCCCCTCCGGCACTCCTAGGAGCCTCACATTGTTGCGACGGGCTCGATTATTGCTATCTTCTAACTCCTTTTGAAGATTCTGTATCTGACGCTCAGCCTCGTCCAGTTTGCCCAAGCGCACCTCGTGCGAGTCGAGGACCCCCGCCATGTTGTCCTGCCGTAATGAAAGACTTTCAAGTCGGTCTTGGAGCACTCCAAAGTCTTCTCGCATGGCTCGAAGCGCTTCTCCATTGGACTGCACCAATTCCTTCACGCCGCGTATTTCTTCCAAAATCTCCAGGTGCATCTCGGGGTTTTCACGAAATGGAACCATCTTCTGTGGGGAGGACACCTCTGTTTTGGAGCGTTTTCCGTGAGAAGAAGAAGGAGACCCGAAGTCCAAGCGCGCTGGTTTATGGGCCGCCATTCCCCCCGAGGTGCCCCGGTCAGCTCGGAGCGAAATAGTAAATTTGTGTAGGTATTAAGTCAGGATTCTAAGTAGGCCTCTCGGGAGCTTCAACGCAAAGCGTCCTACCCGCTGGACATCAGGCTCCGCCCCCCACCAATTTCATTCTTAATTTTAAGCAGAAGGGGCTCTAAAGTGAGGTTAAAAAGAAGGGGTGAGAGAGGACATCCTTGTCTCATTCCCCTGCAGAGTGAGACCACCTCAGATAGGACATCATTAACAAGAATCCTTGATTTGCAGAAGCGTATACGGCCTTAACCCAATTACAAAAGACAGAACCACAGCCAACTCATTCAAGATAAGACCATTCTATGTGGTCAAATGCCTTTTCAGCATCTAAAGGATACTTTTTGAATACTGACCTACAGATTTATTCTTGTGTACATCTCAGGGAACCTCATGGAATTTCTACACAATTTTTCCCTCATATTTCTCTTCTCCTTCCTGACCACAATATGCAACTTTCAGCAGATTGCAAATACAGATTCAACACATCAGTGAATTTCAGGTGGACAATGCTGGGTTCAAAGTCATAGCAGGGCTTCAGTGAAGTATTAGAAGGAGGTGAGTTTAGGTTACGTTCTTTATTAGCAGCCCTTAATATTCCTAACGCAAGGCTGCTCTTTCTTTGATATGGTCTGTTAATTTCTTAATGGATTTTAAGCTTTCTCAGAGTTCAAGGCAAGATACATTCAGGTACTGGAGATATTTTCCTGTCCCCAAAGGACCTCCCCCCATGTGCAATATCTCTCTTCCTTTTCTATATTTTCTCCTTCCCCAGTCTCTTCACTTCTCCTGCCATAAGGTCCTGGCCTCAGTGTCCCCTCTAACCCAATCCCCCTCCCACACATTTCCTTTTCAATATTTCCTCTCTTCAACCACTGCCACATTTCCAGTGGTGAAGCCTCTGAGACCTGTGCACACCGAAGGCGCTCTCATTCACGGCTCCTCTGGCATGAAATATAAGCGTCAGAGGGGTCATGATTGCAGGACCTTGAAGATGCGTATATGCACATGCGTCTCAAGAGGCCCTGCGCCATGCTGATAATGCTTTTGCTACTGTTGCTATAGCTGAGCAGATGCATTGGCGGTGGCCACAGTAGCAGGGGCAGTGGCCGGAGGAAGTGAAGATACTGTAACACCAGATGTTTTTCATCTATGTAGACATGGTGCGGGCAGAGCCGGCCCCAGGGTTTCCTCCACCCTAGGCAGAAACCCTGGCCTCATCACACCCCCCCCCCCCCGCTGATGCTATCCCCCCAAGCTGCTGCCACCGCTGCCACCTCCCCCAGCTGCCACCGATTCCTTCTCGGTAGAGGGAGGCGGGCAGCGGCAGTATTTCCAAAAGCAGTGACTTTTTGCCACCACTTTTGGAAGTAGTGCCGCTGTCTGCCTCCCCCCCTAAATGGAATCGGTGGCAGCTGGGGGGGCGGCAAGGCTTCCCATGTGTGCCGCTTCCGCCGCCACTCACCCAGGCCGTCGCCACCACCCATCTGGACAGGCCGCCTAGCTCACCTAGTGGACGGGTCAGCCTTGGGCATGGGGCTTCTAATGGAAGGGGGCCAGGTGATGGCAACATGACCAAACATACCTAGTGCCAGTTCGGGCATGACACTCAAGATACTGAAAGAATTTCACTGAGCCTGCAGTGACAAACAAACCGAAGCAGAGTGTGATAGCAAACTTTATTTTGTTTATTTCACCCCAAAAGAAAATCATTACAGTGTGATTCAGTTGTTTTTGAAGTATCTGAATATAATTCCCCTTAGACACAAGAAGCGCAAAGGTGCCTATATTGGCCAATCCCCTGACGAAGGCAGTGCCGAAACAAGGCCATATCGGGAGGCTTTTGGCAGCCCTTTGGGGTGAAGTAAACAAAATAAAGTTTGTTATCACACTCTGCTTCGGTTTGGTGGTCCTCATATAAGTGTGTGAGTGTGCAGTGCTGTTTTTGGTTGGACGTCTGCAGTGACAGACTACATGGTTACAATGCATGTCACAGGCACCCTAGGGTGGCAATTTCTGAGAGACAGCAAAGAGCAGGGCATTCAAAGCTAAACAAGAGATTTTGACAGCTATGGGGAGTGGTGAGGGGGTGTAAAGCTTAAGGTTTGCCTAGGGTGTCAACACCTTGAACCAACTCTGAGGCTGGCCCTGAGTATAATCACAATGTTGTCACTGCTCAGACATGCCATATTTACACACTGTGGCCACTACTTAACTTCTACATTTTCTGTTTTTTTTTTTTTCTATAATTGTTTTTTTAGGTGGGGATAAGAAATTGGCTCTCTGTGTCCAGCCACCCAGCATCTTTAACCTAGAGCGGCGGCACTGTTACAGGCATGTCCATTCAGATTTCAGGCCTTCATTTAAAATCCAAATTGGCAGTTCAAAAGTGGTAGGCAATTATTCAAATGTTAATAATCAATTCTTTGGTAAAGTATCACCATCATTTGCAAAAAATGATGAGTTTTCTTCTTTCGTTTCAGTTAGTTAGTAGGAAGAGAGCACAGAGAACATGATTTGCACCCTGAGCAGGAGAAAGAACTCCCAATATAGCAACCATGCAAGAGACAGGATTATAGCCAGTAATTATTTCTCAGCTTACTGTAACCTTTATCAAGATTTCTACTTCATACAGAGTTCAGTTTTCCCAATGTGGGAGCAGTTTGGTAGCCCCGCCTCTGCCCCTCCCCTTCTTCCCCATAATACCCAAATTAATGTCAAGGCCGATGAGTGACTTACCGCAGGTCAGTTGGCTTTCTCTGACGTTCTTTAGAGGTCTGTTATGGAGCGAGTTCGGGTACATACACTGTGTCTTCTCGGAGATCTGAACTGACTGGTTCTTGGCCCAGGAGAGAACCCACAACATGCTGCAATCGCATGTCAGATATTCACTAGCAAAGTCACTGCAATGACAGATCCAGAGCCCTGAGTCAGGAGGAGGTGGCGGCAAAGAAGGAACATGATCAGAGCACTCTTCAGGAAACCCTGCTAAACATTAGTCTTACAGCAGGACATCAGAATCCTACGGTTTGTAAACTACAGGCAGATTTTATGTAGCTCTCTCCAAGCCACAACATGTGCAGTACCGTCACTTTCATTGAGTTCGCTAAAGTTTTTCACACAACCATTCAAGAGAATTGGTCAGGGCACTCGAGTCCACCATAGATCACCCCAAACCTTTCAAGATCACATTTGGCAGCTAAACCAGATTTTTTTTTTCAGTGCTTTCACACTTCCATTAATATTGGATGCATGAGAATAAAAATCAAGGGCTCGCTCTTCAAGAAGGGAATGATATTGCATTCCAGTGCAAACCTCTATGAGGTCCAACTGGTTGATTACCAGTCTCATTTCCAGCCCAGAAGCTTCCAAGTAGCCAACCTGCTGCAGGCATAGTCTAAACAGGGCTTAAAGCAGAATCAGAAAGTTCGACTTTAGAAGCCAGCCCTGCACCTTAGGAACCCACAGCTGAGGTTCCTATAGTGCCCTTTCAACCTTCTCCCTTCTCCCACCTCCACTGTCGCCATGAAAGTTGATGAGTGGAAAGGGGCAGATGCCCTCCAAGGATTATGGCAACTCCGCCAGATTTACTCAGGCAATTTTACTAAATGATCAGTAGTAGTAGTAGTAAATGAGGCCCTTAATGCCGGGCACTGGCAGGAGTACATAGCCAGCAACTTCTCCCTGTGCAATCTCTATCTCAGTCTCTTAATCTGCTATCACTCCGTCTCTCTTATCCCTTCCCAATCCCACCATCTCCCTCCTCCCCCAATTGGCCATTCCTCTCCTCAGCTATCCTTTACCACCCAGGAAGCTTTCGGCCATCCCTCCAACCCTAATCCCCCATGTTGCCAGCTACATCATCCCAGCTAGCCCTCACCATCCAGGAAGCTAGTCACCTGCGCGCCCCCCCCCCCTCATATAGCTAGTTACATCCCCCCCCTCCAAGCTAGCCATCACCACCCAGGAACTTAGTCATCCTTCACCCTCATGTGGTCAGCTACATCCTCCCCAGTTAGCACTCACACCCAGTTAACAACTCCATACAACCACTGCCCCAGCCAGCCTGCCACCCTTCATCCCCCGCCTTCCTATTAGGCCAGCTGACCGTGATGCTTATCTTGCGGTCTGCGACTATTGTCAGATCAGAAACGTCTTCCTTTCTGCACTGCATGGATCTCATTGAGTCTTAGACTCACGCTGCAGGAACTACTGTGCTAGTTTCATGAGATCTGAAATTTCCTGCACTGTGTGGCTCAAACTCGCAAAGACCAATGCGGCACAGAGAGGAGAAAGCTCCCATTTTGGCAGCAGCAAAACAAACAAGAAACAGCAAAAAATAACAGAAAGGGCACAAAACTCCTGGGCACCAGGGGGAAGTTTCTAGTCATCATGGCAGCCTCACACCTGGTATTTGTCAAATTCTGCATTAACCAATCTGGCTTTAGGGCATACAAAATGACTATGCATGAGATAGATTTGCATGTTGTGCCTCATGCATATTCATTATGGATATCCTGAAAACCAGGCTAGCAGAGAGTCATCCAGGACTGGCTTAGGAAACACTGGTAGAACTTTCAACTGTGACTCCATTTCTGCTGGTCAGAATGCTTCAGTCCTGGTTTTGCCCTATTTCATTAATAGACTTGTCACGCTTTTCTTAGGGAAATCAGTACCACCTGTCAAGGCATGCCAGGAAGGTAAATTCTGCTGAGGAGCAGTCCGGCTGGCAGAAATGAAGCCAGATGGTAGCTCAGCAGCAGAAATAAAACTTTTGCACACATGCTACTGAGTCCAGAAGTTTTAGCAAAATGTCAAAAAGTAACAAGTACATTATCTCTTGATATTATGCACAAGGAGTTGGAAGGTGAAAATATGGTTGCAAGAGCCAAAATTATGCCAGAACGAAGTGTGGAGCAATAGGGGTGCTCCCTCAGATGAAAGGGACATTCAGAAGATGTTCCAGTAAATTAAATGGTCTTAGAACCTCTGTCCCATATAACGTGTGCAGTTGGCTAAGGAGATTGCCAGCATCTGGAAGGAGGGTGTTACCCCTCCATGATGCAGTATCAATGGGCACCAGTGGCAGTCCTGGCCAGCACCCAGAGGAAAAAGCACCACTAGATGGCTTTCAGCACCTCCCTGTATTCAAAGCACAGAAGTGCATTTGGTACAGGGCTGAGTATGCAGACAATGGTGTAAAAATAGCCCAGCTTAGTTCTGGAGGAGCAATAGATGCAGAAGAGAGAGAGATGTGAAAAGCAGGACAGAAGTAAAACAGCTTTCTTTTTCGTGGAGGCTTGTGAAATACTCACACGGCTTTAAGAGACATCAGTTCATCAAAGAGACCTGGTTCAAGACTAGAAAAAATGTTCCCAGACATGTTCCTGTCAAAAAAGAAACAAAATAGACCTTTGAAGCAGTCCAGAGCTGTGTCAGATAAACTCTTGAGAAGAAAAAAAGGGAACGGGGAAATTAATACAGGGCCAATAATTAAACACCTTAAGGATTCCAGAAAGTCAACCCTGGGCAAAAACTCAGATCATAAGCTCTCCGGGGAAGGGACACTGTAATAATGTGGGTCTTAAACAACACTGTTGGTGCCTTATCAGTGCTAATAGTTGTTACCAGTCATTGTAATACATGGTGAAGGTTTCCCCTCCCCTATCCTCAAGAATTCACTTCCTTATGAAAGGCACAGCTGTCATCCATCAGACACAACTCTGCAGCCATTTCCACAGGCTTAAGCTGCCTGTTTGGCCTTCCTGCCATTTGATGGTTTCTGTTTCAGGTTTGCAAACAGTTATGTTCAACATGGTCTCCTACTGAAGGGGCTTTTTTGGCCCATGTAAATTGTGTGATAACATTTTTGCATTCTAAAAATACAGAATTTGTTATAACTTGGAAAATGTTTGAATTTTAAAGAGCTTTGGGAACCAGGGATAGAGGGCACCAGAGAACATTTATAACCCAAGTCCCTTCTTCACTGCCATCCTATACGTAGAAACCACTTATGTTCTTCTTACTTACTACTTCCATCATGCCACGCTGAGGTATAGATTGCTCTTTCCTCACAAATGTGGCCCCATCGGATTATGAGTTTAAGCTCTCTACTGTACACTTCGTAGAGCTATCTAAATATTTAAAAGTTCTTGCTGGAGCAGAAGTAATATTGGAAAGGACCGTTTTATTTAGCAGGTCTTTCCTCAGTTATGAATGAAGCAGTGACCCAAGCCTGGAGTTAGGCATATACAACTTAAACAACTGTCTCCGGCCTCGAATTTAGGCCCTGAAACATCACCACCGCTGCTATGCCTCAATCTGGACACTAGCGGCATCTTCTCCAATGATGACTCAGGAGGGACCCCATGATGTCTTGCGCATTGACAGATCCTGTAGTGCCACACCCCTTATGTGGCTTTCCATGGTGACAGGAAGCCCACAGGGTATGTCAAAGCATGAGGGCTCGCAGGCTCTGCATTGAAATTTATCATCGGATAAGCAGAAAAGGTGAGGGAGGATGCCAGAAAAGCGAAAGATCATAGCAAGAGTGATCACTTCTTGGGGGAGGAAGCATCTACCCTTCCGAACGACTCTGAGCACCCACAGTTTAAATCCGGTTCTGCAGTGATTCCATTTAGACTCCCGTACTTTCAGTGTAATTTATCCAAGCAGGGCACTTTTGTTTAGGACACAATTATTGATCCTGGTCCAGTCTTTAAAATTTCCCTGATTTGGAGCAAAGAATCCTAGAAAAATAAAACTGAAAGAGGTCAAGAGAGGTCATGTAGTCCCTCTATATGCTGGAACAAAAAAAGCACTCCACCTGCAGAAAAACAGCACACAAAAAAGGGAGCAGGCAATGGGAGACCCTTGGAAGGAACAAAGTTTATTGAGGGGGTCAGCCCTACACGTGTTTCGGCCACACCGGCCTTCTTCAGGGGACTGTGGCCACTAGTAAACATAAAAATAATGGATTTACAATTTTTTTTCTTCTTATATTGCATTTCAAGGCTCTTTTTAACAGTTATCATTATGTTCTGTCTCTAGTGTTTTATTCTGCACTCTCAAATACCATTGAGTATATGTCCATTTCAACTCATCTGTTGATAAGGTACTGTATCATTGTTTATCACTACCACTATGTTATATATACTGTATGTATATATAATATATATATATATATATTTATTTATTTATTTATTTATTTATTTACATTTTTACCTCTAACTTTTATTCTTTCCTGTTGCATGCAGCATGCTCTTTATGTTTGATTATTATGCTTTTTATTATTTTTAACAATTATCTATTAGATGATGTTTTTATTTCTTATTTTTTATTGACTTTGATTGTGTTGTATTTAATTATTTATATGTACAATTTTGTACCATTTAATTCTGTACACTCAGAAGTCACCAGTGCTCGTTTATTAATTTATTTATCATATGTTTTATGTGTTTTTATGTTTACTAGTGATCACAGTCCCCTGAAGAAGGCCGGTGTGGCCGAAACACGTGTAGGGCTGACCCCCTCAATAAACTTTGTTCCTTCCAAGGGTCTCTCACTGCCTGCTCCCTTTTTTGTGTCCCTCTTTATGCTTTTAGGACCCTTCCTTGATTGCCCTCTAGACCCCTGGCTATGTACAGTGAGAAAGCTAAGGCTCTTCTGTGAATCGGAGATGGGAAGAAGAAGAAACTGCAAGTCACTCCATTCCCTATAACATTCTCACAAATAGGCTTACACTGTAAGAAAATATTTTATACTTTACAAATAGTGCTAGGAGGCCTGAAGTACTGCAGAATGGACACCATAGGATGCTGGATATATTAACAGCATGACAATTAGATTAATACAATGCAGATACAAGCACATATTGGAGCAGCCTACCTAGAGGCTGATGCAGCAAACTGCCTCTTTGCCAGCATCTTTCAGTATCAAGTTTCATTATTGCTGATGCTGAGATGCACCGTGTGGGGTCAGGTGCTGCCTTTTTGAAAGATGGCGGTGCAGAGGCAGGAACGTGTATGTAGCACTCCTGCTTCCCATCTGATGGAAGGTATGGGGGGGGGGTGTAGGAGGGGGTACTGGAGAACAGCGCATGCCAATCTAAACTTCCTTGGGGAGTTGAGGTCGGGAAGGTAATAGCAACTTGGCTGGCAAGTCTTCATTTGGAGGAGATTGGGGGTGAGGCAGTAAGAAGCCACTGTGGCAACCAATGTTTATGTGGAGATCGTGGGCTGATACTGGGGCCACCAATGACTTTTGAGGGGATCAAGTCAGGAAGCAGTTTGGATCAATCCTGATAGAACTGGGCAGGTGGCAGCATGGCAGGTGCTTGCGTTTATTTATTTATTTATTGGAAATTTTTATACTGCATTTTCCAAAAGATCAAATACGGTTTACAGAGAACACAACTTTGAATTGTACAAAGACAGTACATATTCATTTACATTAAACAGGTAACTATATACAGTTGAATAAGAACATGCTCGGGCTGCTGGCGGCCAACACAGAGCAGCAACTCCCTGGTGGTCCAGCAGCCCGATCTCCCCACCTGCCACCTTCCCCTGATGCCACAGTCCCACGATGCGTCAAACCACTGGCAGGTGGGGGGATTCCTGCCAGTGCAGTGCCAGCATCGGGACGCCATTTTCGGCCGAGTTCGGCAAAGGCGGCCCATGACAGAAAGCGGTTCTCACAAACCAGGCCAAACTGGCTGAATCTCACCACTGAATCAGGGATGGGGGATAGGGGTCTGGGCCTGACTGGGTCAACTGAGGTGAGGTGTCAAACTTCACCTCGGAGGACTATTTTTGCTCACGTCGGCAGCAGCACAGACCCGTGTGGGCATGTGCCTGTATTTATTTGCAAAACCTTTTGCACATAACTGATTTATATATTTTTTACCACATCTTTGAACAAAAATGTGCATTTTCCTTGTATTAGAAAGTCATGCAATAAGCTACAGCTCATGTCTCTAACGCCACGGTTTCTGCATAAGCCTTTGAGTCAGTAAAGTAGACATGATCAAAGCCCTCCCCGAGAGCCCTACAAAAATGAACTGAGCAGTTCTTTTATAGATCAGTGAAAGATTCTAACAAACATGGAATACACAGGGTTCTAGCTCCTTACAGTTTAATGAGGCTGATGAGTCCATGGAAGATTGCTGAGGTCAGGCAGCCAATCCTGTTATTGGAGATGTCTCTGAAAGAAAATGAAAATATGAGAACTGAACAGTGAGGGGCCGCTGGTAGAGTCTAGTCTTAAGAATGGCATCTAATACATTAAGTACAATGTTTCAGTGGTGATGAGCTCTTTAAAGAGCCAAAAATGTAATTTTCGAACCTTTCTGGGCTATATACAGCTAAAATTCGTAAATTCCTTGACTCTCAGGTATGCAGATATTCTGCTCTAGTCTCTGATACCGGGAAACGTTTCTTAGGGGCTTGTTTACAAAGCCGCGGTAGCGGTTTGCGATCGTAATCGGAGCCGCGGCCCCATTGATTTCAATGGGGCCGCGGCTGCGATCGCGATCGCGAACCACTACCGCGGCTTTGTAAACAAACCCCTTAGTGTACAAAATTCTCAAGGGTGAAGATTCTACACTAGACTTTCATACTGGGAGCAGTACTGTATGTCCATCCCTGTTTCTGTTTTGTGTCACTATCCTACCACCAACTCTTGTATGGAGTGTCCTGTCAGGATATTGAAAGAAATTGCTTCTCGGCCTTTTGGCTGACATCCAAGTCAGAGGTCGAGTTATGAGCTGAGGATGTTCCCTTCATGACCTTTTTTGACTGAGAGTGAGAACCTGTAAAACATAGGGGGCATTAGAGCTCTGATAAACATCTCCACTGTGGACATGATGTGACAACCACTGCTAGAGCAGAAAGAATAAACCTCTTGTTTAAAATAAAAAAATGCACTTAAAGAAATCCCATGGTCAATCCAATTACAGCCCAGCTGCAGACCAACTATGCAAGAGAATAAAGGAGACATCTTATGTTCTTCTGAATCTCGTGTATCAACTTCTGGGCGGCTGAAGGAGCCTTACATGACCCGTAGAGAGAAGGCAGAGAAACCGCAACACTTACAGGCGCTTCAGTTCCCACAGCCCGTAGAAGGCGCCTGGCTCAATGGCGCTGATCAGGTTATTCTTTAAATCTCTGGAAAGAGAAGAGGGAATATAAAACAGAAAGTGACTCCGATGTTTACATCAGGTATGCTGATATGTCCTCACATGATGTGCAGGCCCAGCTGAACTACAGGTATTTTATAGATTCATTCATTTTATTACACATGCATTTGAAATCAGTTATACGTTTGTACATAGGGCCTGATATTCAGCCATTGCCACTGAACAGTAGACCTGGTTATTCAATGCTGGGGCCATGACGCCAACTGGGCAGAGGCAATATTCAGCCTGGTTAGCTTCAATGGTGAAAGTCAGGTCAGCCTTTACTTGGCTTTTGCAACTTAGAGATAACCAGGTAGCGACTGAATATGGCCGGGTACTGCCCCCAGAACGCCCCAGTGCTAACTGGCAAGCATCGGGGCAAATGGCAGCAGCACCTGCGGATACTCAGTGACACTAAGCATCTTAGTGCCGCTTAATATCCTGGATGAACTGTGTTAATCCCTTCGAATATCAGGCTCATAGCTTTTATACAAACCTAAGAATGTAAGCACTGCAGACCATAATGTCACTATTCAAAGTGCCCCCATAGAGACACCAACACTTCCAACTATTAACAGGGCTTCTCAGGAGCTTCCCATCCCGTACTAACCAAGAACAGCCCTTCCCAACAATGTTCCCATGAAGCTGCACAGGCAGAGGACTCCCGCGAAGCTTCACAGGAACGTTGCTGCGTAGCCTGTGACTCGCCAAACACAAAACAGTCCTTGAACCTGAGAAGGACCTTCAAGTCCGCACCAACTATGTTTAAAATGAAAGGATTGCTGGCAAGCTCAGGTTCATTTCAGAGAAACAACTGCTACCAAAATCTCTAGAACTGTTTTATTGTCTAATTCTATCTAGGAGAAACATAATCATCACCTGGGCACCATAAAAAAGCAAAAAAGAATCAAAGTAATCTTGAACTTCCATTCAATTGAAATGAATCAGGAAACTGCTCTGCCCTCACAATGACAAACTCCCAATATAGCATTCCATATGGAAATTTTCATGTAAAAAAACACTCAGGGTTTCATTGACATATGCAGTGATTATAAAAGGCTGAGGATGTTGCTAGTGCTCCTCCTCTTTGACGATTGTGCTGATATGAACACAAAGGCTGCCGAATCAAGCTGCAACAGTGGCTAAACCAATCTCCAAAGCCATAATTGCCAGTACCAACAGGCTAATGGATAATGATGACATGAACTAAACCCCAATCGATATCTTTACTAGCCAGTCATCAAAAATGACAAATGTCAAATGCTCTTCTAATTAAACTGAAAGGTGTCTCACTTGTCAAGAGATGTTTTGTAGGTATTTCGAAAAACATGAAACTTAGAACAAGTTCCCCTGAACTCCCACAGTTTGAGCACTTGGAAACACTACGTCTCCCAGACTGGGTTTTATATTCTGCCAAGAAAAATGAATATGTTTTCCCCAGTGGAGAGCATCCATCAGGACAAAATTATCAGCTTGATCACTTGGGGAGGATGGGAGAGTACTTTGCCCAACTTTTGATTTATTGCCTAGAGATTTGATCCTAGTAGACATGCTAAAATAAGGCAGCAAGAAAAAAACTATGCGTTTAAATATAGAAATATATGTAATAAAAAGAACAGGGAGTCCATCCATCTCAACACATTTAAAGGCCCTGTTCCCGTACTGCTGGAAATGTTCGAATCTTGCAGTTCTTCCCTGGATCCAAGGCTGCCCTGTTTAAACAGAAAACTTATCCACATCTAGATTATGTGTAATGAGCATGCATGGAAATTTCTTTTTAAATAACAATGGGGCCGATGCAGAAAACCAGCATTAAAGCCGTACACTATTAGCCGTGCGCAGTGTTTCCTAACACATGAGAACTACAAAAGTTGTACACCAATATGCAGCAAAGGAAACCTATGCAAATGAGGTATGCACAAAATTTGGTGTAAAATAAGGGGGTTGGATGCATGGGAAAAAGCAGATGTGTTACCAGCCGTGCCGCTTGCATGTGCATAGATTCCACAAGCTAACGGCAGCATGGCAATGTTGTGCACATACAGCCCTCTGCACCTTAAAGATAGGCAAGGTTTTTCCTTGCCTATCTTTAGGGCGCAGAGGCTATGTGGGTAGCATTGAAATTTGCTGCTACCTGTGTAGTCTCTGCAGCTACCGGGGCATCCAGGCTTACCCAGATTTTCACTTTCGTCACCACGGAAGTTAAAATCCGTGTTAAAGGGGTTGGTGGGCAGGCTATGTGCTGCTGTGGCGCATAGCCTACCTAACTCGAATTCGAGCCCTATGTTACATGTCAAACTTTCTCCTATATGTACAAGTTTCATGCCAAAGAAATGAGTGTTCGCTGGTACACACATGCCAAAATTATCTTTTCCTACTCGCACTAGAGTTTTGCATCACCTCCAATAAGGCATTAAACAAAGGTGCTATTGAGCTTTGCGCTCCACCTTCTAATCTCTGGTGTGTTTCTCTGCATCCAGGCAAAATACTTGATGACTTTGTTAGCATCTCATTTCAATACGCACAGCTCATTTGGATATTATCTTAAAGCGCATCAAGCTACTGTGTGCGCAACGCTTTCTGTGCAGATAATACACACACCAATCCCTTCTCTGCATTGCTTGCTAGTGGTAGTTGTGCCTAGATGTTGTGTTACTTGCACTCAAAGGGTGTGTTCCTGTTTCTGCATCGGTCCCAATGAGGGTTAAGACTGCACTGCAAAACAAGATACAAAAGCTGCACGTGTTATAAAGCAAGAGCATGCAGTGATTGGAAACACTGGCTACAAAAAAATACTGCATTCTCTCTCTCCAAACTGAGAAGTACCATGCAGTGAATATTAACAAGGAAAATACCCCACCTGCAGTCAAACAGCACACAGAAGAAGCAGGCAAAGAAGAAACCCTTGGAGGACAAGACTTTATTGATTGGTCAGCCCAACACGTGTTTCGGCCACTGAGGTCTTCATCAGGGAGACTATGACCACAATGGATGAATAAACAATCAGCATCTAGACAGTAGTTGTTATAGGCACTAAATAACAACTTTCAATTTTCAGAGTTGTTATCTAGTGTCTAGATGCTGATCATTTATTCATCCATTGTGGTCACAGTCCCCTGATGAAGGCCTCAGTGGCCGAAACATGTGTTGGGCTGACCAATCAATAATGTTTTGTCCTCCAAGGGTTTCTTCTTTGCCTATTTCTTCTGTGTCCATGCAGTGAATACTGACAACTATTTGGTTCAAAAACCCCACATAAAGATATATCTGAAAACATGCAGATCCTGCACAATGTACTTTCTTTTGCCTTTCATTTCTGGACGTGATGCGTGCCATGCACACTTCCAGTACTAGAAAGTACTGTGATGCTGGCTCATGTTTCAGTAAGTGATTTTATTGAGGGCTTTTCATATAAATTGTGCATGAAAGCAATTAAAAATCTAGGGAAGGAGCTAAGACAAATGGTAGGAAAGTAGTCAGGAGAGCAAAGGGAATTTGAAAAAGTGTTGAAGTAAAACTCACTCAAACAATCAATATGCCTCTTGCATTTATAGGGCCTGATTCACACATGCTTGTCTCGTGTCAACAGGAAAAAAGTTTAGAGGTATGTTTGCTAAAGTATATTTAACAGTGCTGGGTTTACCATGAGCTAATTTGTTGAGTGTGAGAAGAGTGTGAGCATTGATGACATGCACTAACCACAAATGTTGCCGTTTAGTATAGATGCGCTTATTCCCTCTTCAATGGGTGACAGCAAGTGCATCTGCATTAAGTACACTTGCAGTTTGTTGAGGTGCGTCTTCCCACGGTGACCGCAAGGGAACATGCTGGGCACACCCCTAACAGCATAGTCTACTTCATTTTCTGTGCTAACTTCTGGGGGCTTAATGTACGCTAAAATAGTGCATTTTAGTACACATGCCCTTTAGTAAATAAAGCCCACATTGCTGAAAAGGCCTACATTACAGAACAAGGAGGTAACTTTTATATTCCATGCTGTTTTATTCAAAATTCGGGGCTTGGCAGTGCAGTTCTGAAGTCCATTATGGTGTCCTACATTCTTGCTTAAGTGCAACAAGGCTCAGAGGGCAGATCTGTAGAAATTCCAAGGAAAAATGCCATGAACATATATTAGAAACTATAGTTTCCTTCTGTGTCATGTTGGGGCTGGGAGGAGCAGTTCTATAAGTTGGTACTATGGTTCTTCTCAGGAAGAAAAATAAATTCCCCTTATCCGGAACATGAAGTGTGAAGGTTGTAACAGTCCATGAAACATGAGAAATACAGGGACAATTGCACAAAGATGCTCAGGCAGCTGACTGTCCTCAGAGATTTACTGTATTTCAACCAGATCAGCTTTCCTCAGTGATCAATAGGCACATGCTTTATCTTGTGGAAATGTTTCATTTTCTTTCTGAACACCCCATCTGCAGGCACAGTGCCTACCGATGGTAGATGCTCTCAGGCCCCAGCAGCATATCCAAAAGTGTGTTGGCCTGTGATTCAGTCAACCCACAAAAGAACTCTGTCCTAGGTACCACATAGTGAGGATGTCCAGGTGAATTCACACCACCCAGAACAAGGTTAGTCAGTAGTGGTATCACCCCACTGCATGCATGGCATGAAGAGGGAATTTAATTTGGCTTTTCCTAGATTACCTCTCGCTCACTGAATACTACAACACACCTTAAATACCATACAAAGCCTGTACAACATGCCACAACTTATTATATCCATTCTGAGTTTCACGCTTGGATAAACAGTAAAATCCCTCCCCCCTCCGGTGGCCAAATAAAATCTCCTCTCTCTCTCCACCCCCCTCCCCAGTAAGTAATAAAAGCCTCCTAATAGAAGCTCAGATGACAAGACTTTGACTTTCCTACTTTGGACACATCATGTGAAGAGAGAGATCATTAGAGAAAGACATCGTGCTTGGCAAGATAGAAGGTCAACGCAGAAGAGGAAGGCTAGCAATGAGATGGATCGATACAATAACAGCAGCTACGGGTACCAGTCTGTCAGCAATGAGCCGCCTGATTGAAGACCCAACTCAATTTAGGACAACTATCCAGAGGGTCGCCATGAGTCGACACTGACTTGACGGCACTTAACAACAACATACAAAATTAATAAATTCTCACAGCTTTCAGCATTCAATAGAAGTTCCTGATTTACTCAATAAGATTACACTGGATAACAAATTTGTTCAAAAGTTTTCTTTCCTGAAAATGTTGGTGATTATAAAAGACAGCTTCAAGCTGAACACAAATATAATTTCAGATTAACTGTATCATGTAGGAATTTGGAGAAACATGAAATTAAATTTTGACTGAATTTAGCATTTTTAATCGCACAATAATGCTGACATATGCACTAGTTTGCTTGAGCTAAAAATGTGTTGCTCCTGATGTTCGTTTGTACTCAGCATCTGATACTTCTCGTCTTGATGTACGCCAGCATTGATGGGTTCCAGTTGCCCTGATACCGCTTTTCCATCGTCACAATGTCCTGGTGAAACCTTTCACCATGTTCGTCATTGACTGCACCAAGATTAGCAGGGAAGAAGTCTAAGGGGCTTGTTTACAAAGCCGCGGTAGTGGTTCGCGATCGCGATCGCAGCCGCGGCCCCATTGAAATCAATGGGGCCGCGGCTCCGATTACGATCGCAAACCGCTACCGCGGCTTTGTAAACAAGCCCCTAAGTGTGAATGCAGAAAATGAATCTTCAGTGACATGTTGCACTTCATGGTTTTGTATGCTTGAAGTATGTTGTCAACCAGCTGGTCGTAGTTTGGTGCCCTGTAATTACCAAGAAAATTCTCAACTACATCCCTGAACATCTTCTGTGCAATTTTCTCAGGCCTCACTAGAAGATCTTCGAACCTCTTCGCATTGATGATGTGTCTGACTTGTGGACCCACAAAAATGCCTTTCTTAATCTTGGCATCAGTTATTCTTGGAAACCTCTGTCTCAAATATCAACATCCTTGACCTTCACTTTCATGAAGTTTTTCATCAGTCCAAATTGTATATGAAAAGGAGGCAAAATATCTTGTGTTGACAAGTGGTTTATGTGCTATATTTTTCTGTCCTGGAACCAAATGCTTATGGTGCAGCCAGTTCTTTTTAATGTAATGAGACTCTCTAGCACGGGAGTCCCACTCACAAATGAAATAACAGTACTTGGTATACTCCAGCTGCATTCCTAATAGCAGTGTCACTACTTTTGGATCACCACAGATGTTCCAGTTGTAGTTGTACTGTATATGTTTTAACAACAGTTCCATGTTTTCGTAGGTTTCTTTCATGTGCGCTGCATAGGCAATAGGTACTGAAGGGTAGACATTGCCATTGTGTAACAAGACAGCTTTCAGGCTTAACACTGATGAATCTATAAAAAGGCACTTTTGTTGTGGGTCATGCTCACAACCCAAAGCTGTGAACAGCCTATCAATGTCAGTGCAGAAACAGAGGTTGTGAACCTGCGCAAAGAATTTTTTTTATATCTTCTTGTTGGGTATGAAGGAAAGAAATTTTCACACCTGGCAACAGCAAACCCCATCCTTGCAATCTTGAACCAAGTAGTTCAGCTTTTGTTTTTGACAAACTTAAGTCCCTCACCAGGTCATTTAATTCTAACTGTTTTATCGATGAGGTACACTAGACATAAACGGTTCAAAATCTAGATCCATGTCAATTTCCACATCTGGCCCGTGCATTGTGACATCTTCTAGGCTGCCTCATCTAGGCTGCATGTCTCTGGTGGCTTCGGTATTGACATACCGTCATCATGCGGTACTGATCACATGGCTGAAGGCAGACTGGAGTATTCAATAGATTTCTTACTTTTAGTAGAGAAGCCAGATATATTAGTCAGACAGAAATAACAGCCCGTAACATGATCCTTCTGTTCTTGCCATATCATTGGGACTGTCAATGGCATTAACTTCCGAATACCTCTGAGTCAAGTTCTGAGATCGACAGCACATGTTGCACAGCAAATGTGAGGAGCCCAGGATTTGTCTTGATCGCCAACTTTACACCGAAGTAGAGTTCATACGCTTTCTTAATAAGCGCAGTCATGCTGTGTCTTTGAGGCTTAAGCCTCACCACAAATGTAACAGAATGTATCGCGGCTGTTGCAAAATTGATGAGACATTTCTGCTGTAAATGCTATTGTTAAGTACACAAACTGATATCAACGTCATGCATAGCATCTGTGTATGAAAGATGCTTTTATAGCCTGTACTGCCAGCATCCATCCCGACTAAGCATGTCCACGCATTCCTGAGCAGTAGCATTTCCACTGCACGTTGTGAACCTGCACTGAGGGCATTCCCAGGCATGCCTGGACTAAAAAAACAGCTTACTTTCTAGGCAACATATAAGTAGGCTTAAAATATGCGAGGAAATTATAAAAATAAGGGGTTGCCAAAACACGGTGTGTGATAGGAAAACTTCATGGTGATTTCCATGATTAGCAACACAAAATCCATAAGATACGCCCAAAATTGTTCAGGAAGCAAAATCTTCATTGTCCAGTGTTATCATAACTTCTTAAAATCCCCATCCCTTGAGTAGACAATAAAATTAACCCTAAATATATTAAGGGGTCTATTTACCAAGCCCTATTAGCTGTTAATGCAGCAGTTAACATGTACTACCAGTTGATGTGGATACCACACTAACAATTAAGGTCACGCCTTAGCCATTAGCATGCATCAATTTCCATCTTAACAGAAGGGATTAAGGAATGTACTCTATGGTTAACACACAGGTAGTTACTATGCATTAACTTTTAATGTAGTAGACTACACGGTGCAGTTAACACCACCTGAATAAGTGTAGATAATTGCATCCAGGGGCTGGCCTCAGAGCTTATTGAAGGTGTTGGCCCCCTAGGCAAGCCTTATGCCCCTTATGTCAGGTTCTAATGTTGAGCTTTGAATGCCTTGGTCTTTGTTCTCCCCCCCCCCCCACCAAAAGAAGCTGCTGTCTTAGATGACCACCTAGTTTGCTGAGTTGGTGGGCCATCCCTGACTGCATCACCTTAGCCATTCAGTTAATGGATAATAAAGAACTTTGGGACCTCTTTCCTAAAGTGCGGTAATTTTGCAATTACCATGCTTTAGTTGCAAAAATGAAAACATGGTAACTGAAAACCCTCTGTGATAGCTGTTGGAGGCGTAGCCAGGATCTGCCCATTCAGTTCCCACAGAGGACATACCTTGACTAGATGCATTGTCAATAATGTGGATGCATTTACCACTTCCTCTTAAAGAGCACGCGGTATGTGCATTCGTGCTATCAGGGATGCCCTTACTGTGGGATGACACCCCCATAAACTGAGAACCAAGTCCTCCCATCTCCCTGATATAGAGTTCTAGGTGCCCTACCTCACCCCCACCATTCCCCCTGGGTCTTACTGGGGGTCCCTGGTGGCTAGTAGATGGCAGAAGCAATTCCTGGATGCATCTACCTTATCTGCTTCCTGGTTCAAAATGGTGGCTCTGACCCCTAGTGGTAATGCCATAAGACTACTGCTAGGGAACAGAGCTACCATTTTGGAACAGAGAGTGTCCAGGGATCACCCCTACCTTTCAACTAGCCACCAGGAACCCCTGGCAAGAGTTAGGAGCAGCTGTTGAGAAGGGTAGGGGATGTGCCTGGTGCTCTGTATCGGGGGCAGGGGGTGGGAGAACTTGGTTGTCAGTTTCGGGGGTGTTGGCCCATAATAAGAACATTCTCAATAGTGGAGATGCACTTGCCGCCTGCTCTGTAAGGGGAGGTACTATGTGCATCAGCACTATCTGTAGCGATGACTGCACACACTAACTCACTGTGCACTAACTGCGAGGCATACGAGTATCTATGCTAGAACCTGCCCATTCTCCACCCCTTTCCCATCCACAACTGCAGCAAAGTTACTGTGCAAACTAGTATGAAGTAAGTGTTATGACCATGCGGTAACTGTTACTGAACACTAATTCGCATGGTAATTGCTTACTAAACTTTCGTAAACAGGTCACTTTGTGTTAACTGAATACCAAAATGTTAGCAACACCGCCAACAGTAAACTGGCAGCTTTGCAGTTATCATGCATTAATGTTAAATATTAACTGTGGTCACTGCAAAATGTTGCCGCATTTCAGCTAACAGGCCTCTAAGAAACTAACGTCAACTTTTCACCAGTTTATTACAGAATTGGAGAAATATCTTATCTACCAATTAGATTAAACGGAAGTAAAGGAGTCCTAGAGAAAATAGACCAAAATTCTTCTTCATCAATTTAGAATAATGAAATTAACTCCATATCCTTAAAAAGGCAGGTCAAAACATGTATGAAATCCTGCCTACAAATAATTTGATGACCCTTACTTTTAACAGGAGTAGTTCAAACTATACATGAAAAAACCTTCCCACTGTTCATCAGCAGTTATCATCAACTCTTGACTAGGAGGACTTGGCATACCTCTTACAATCCCCACCCTTATGATGGATATTATCATAAACCCTAGTACAGGGGTCTGCAACCTTTAAGACATAAAGAGCCACTTGGACCCATTTCCGAAGGGAAAAAAAAAACTGGGAGCCGCAAAACCATTGCGACATTTAAAACAAATCTAACACTGCATATATTGTTTCTTACCTTAATGCTATATACGACCCCCTACTTTTCCTGTTAAAATATAGGTGTTTGGCCTATACTCGCCGTATAAGACTACCCCTCTTCCTTCGCACACCAAAAAAAATACGCCAGAAAATATAACAACAAGAAGTAACAATATTTCATTTCAAAATTATGATGATTTTGTAGTCAAATCACTAATATGAAATAAAATTATTTTTTCTACCTTTGTTGTCTGACCAATTTATTCTTTGATCATGCTGGTCCCGATCTGAGGCTTCTGCTTTCCTGTCTTCTCTTAGCTCTCTTTCTGTGGTCTATGGTCCATCTGCCAGTTCTTATCTCTTCTTTCGTTTTCTTCACTTCTTTCCATCAGCCTATTTCCAGTCCCAGTAACCCTCCCCAATATCAGCCCCTTTCCAGTCCTCACTCCCAGTACCTTCCAATGTCAACTTGCATTCCCATGATTGCCACTGGTGTCCATTTCCTTCCAGTCCCCCTCCTTCCCCACTGACCAGTCCCTTCTAGTACAAATACCATGGCAGCCCCTCTCAGATCCAGTTCCATTCTCCCATCCCCTCATATCAGCCCATTTGTAGCCTTAGCCCCCAGTTATCTTCCAGGGCCAGCAGCTCTATCCTCCCCTCCCCACAATCAGCCCATGCCCAGTCAAAGCCCCCCAATCAGCTCGCTTCCAGTGCTAATCCCCCCTCAACCCCATTACCAGTGCTAGCCTCCCCTAATCAGCCCAATACCAGTCCTACCCCCCATCAGCTCATTACCAGTCCTAGCCTCCCCTAATCAGCTCATTTCCAGTGCTCATCCCCTCAACCCCATTACCAGTGCTCCATCCCTCCCTCCCTCCCTCCCTCCATCCATATCAGCTCCCTCCCTCCATGTCAGCCCGCCTCCCCAATCCCTCCATGTCAGCCCCCCTCCCTCCATGTCAGCCCCCCTCCCTCCATGTCAGCCCCCTCCATCCCTCCATTTCAGCCCCCCTCCCTCCATCCATATCAGTTCCCTCCCTCCTTGTCTGCCCCCCTCCCTCCATATCAGCTCCCTCCCTCCATGTCAGCCCCCCTCCCTCCATGTCAGCCCCCTTCATCCCTCCATGTCAGCCCCCCTCCCTCCATCCATTCATATCTGCTCCCTCCCTCCATGTCAGCCCCCTCCATCCCTCCATGTCAGCCCCCCTCCCTCCCTCCCTCCATCCATTCATATCAGCTCCCTCCCTCCATGTCAGCCCCCTCCATCCCTCCATGTCAGCCCCCCTCCCTCCATCCATTCATATCTGCTCCCTCCCTCCATGTCAGCCCCCTACATCCCTCCATGTCAGCCCCCCTCGATCTATCCCTCCATGTCAGCCCCCTCCATCCCTCCATGTCAGCCCCCCTCCCTCCATTCATTCATATCTGCTCCCTCCCTCCATGTCAGCCCCCTCCATCCCTCCATGTCAGCCCCCCTCGATCCATCCCTCCATGTCAGCCCCCCTCCCTCCATGTCAGCCCCCCTCCCTCCATCCATTCATCGCTGCTCCCTCCCTCCATGTCAGCCCCCTCCCTCCATGTCAGCCCCCTCCATCCCTCCATGTCAGCCCCCCTGCCTCCATCCATTCATATCAGCTCCCTCCCTTCATGTCAGCCCCCCTCCCTCCATGTCAGCCCCCTCCATCCCTCCATGTCAGCCCCCCTCCCTCCATCCATTCATATCTGCTCCCTCCCTCCATGTCAGTCCCCCGCCCTCCATGTCAGCCCCCTCCATCCCTCCATGTCAGCCCCCCTCCCTCCCCGCCATCCATTCATATCAGCTCCCTCCCTCCCTGTCAGCCCCCCTCCCTCCATGTCAGCCCCCTCCATCCCTCCATGTCAGCCCCCCTCCCTCCATCCATTCATATCTGCTCCCTCCCTCCATGTCAGCCCCCTCCATCCCTCCATGTCAGCCCCTCTCGATCCATCCCTCCATGTCAGCCCCCCGCCCTCCATGTCGGCCCCCTCCATCCCTCCATGTCAGCCCCCCTCCCTCCATTCATTCATATCTGCTCCCTCCCTCCATGTCAGCCCCCTCCATCCCTCCATGTCAGCTCAGCTCGCTCCATCCCTCCATGTCAGCCCCCCTCCCTCCATGTCAGCCCCCCTCCCTCCATCCATTCATATCTGCTCCCTCCCTCCATGTCAGCCCCCCTCCATCCATGTCAGCCCCCTCCATCCCTCCCTTTCAGCCCCCCTCCCTCCATCCATTCATATCAGCTCCCTCCCTTCATGTCAGCCCCCCTCCCTCCATGTCAGCCCCCTCCATCCCTCCATGTCAGCCCCCCTCCCTCCATCCATTCATATCTGCTCCCTCCCTCCATGTCAGCTCCCTCCCTTCTTCTGCAGCAGCCGCGGCTCCCTGCCTCTTACGGAACCGCGGCTGTGCTTTTAAAATCATCTCGGAGCTCTTCCTGTCTTGACGGGCTCCGTGCAGCATTGTCCCGCCTCCAAAACTTCCTTTAGAGGCGGGACAATGCTGCACGGAGCCCGTCAAGACAGGAAGGGCTCCGAGATGATTTTAAAAGCACAGCCGCGGTTCCCTAAGAGACAGGGAACCGCGGCTGCAGAAGAAGGGAGGGAGCTGACATGGAGGGAGCCCATAACGTGACGTTTAAAGCGGGCAGTGTGCTCCGGAGCCGCGGCAAAGGTGAGAAAGAGCCGCATGCGGCTCCGGAGCCGCGGGTTGCCGACCCCTGCCCTAGTACATTAAGAAAACCCACGTGATATTCAGGACTGATATGTAGACACTGCAGCAATCAGCCTATGAACCCAATATTCAGCGACCGCACTCAGATAGTGGTCATCCCCCCTAGCTCATTCCACAAACTACCCCTGCACTAACCAGACAGTGCCAGAGCGGACTGCGGAGATATGCATCAGCAATATCTGGAGAGTGCCACTGAATAGCTCTCTCAGCGCCCTTACCCAGATAGCCCCCCATGTTATTCTCAGTCCGAACCATAACCAATTTAGAGAAATCAGTTTAAGAATGACCCATTCCATCAAAGCTAATTCTCTCAAAAGGAAAATATTGATTGAAAAATATTTTTTTCAGTTGTGAATTTTAAAATCCTGTATACTCTTAGAGGGTCATTCTAAACCGCGAATAGCGGGGATGTACGTCCATTTTGGATGTACAAGCCCTGCTATTCACAGGGACCTGATTCGGCACATCTATCTCCCCACATGCACAGGGTCTTTCTGTGGGCAGCTCCGGACAGGGGTGGGTAGGGTTGGTGATAGGGCGGAGAGTGGGTTGAGTGGGGGCGGGCCGCACAACCCAGACATATAAGGCCTATTCAGGTCACGGCCCTGTATGTCCGACGCTGACAGGATGGACGTGGGACTTATTCCACCTCAGAGTTGGAATAAGTCCCATGTGTGGCAGGGATCGGGGCCCGCAAACCTGCAGAGGTCCCAGGGCAGCCAGAGGTAAGTCCCCCCCCCCCCCCGCCCGATCCTGGCCCTGGCTGCCCCTGCTAAGGGCCGGGTGGCGGGGAAAGAAGAGCAGAATAGTGCTGGGCCTTTCAGTGCTCCTGCATGGCATCCCGGTGCTATGGTAATGAGACGTCTCGGCACCGGGACTCCAGCAGAAGCATAGGGAGGGCTAGCCAGGGAGGTTGATGGATGTTCAGAGCGGCAGAATGGGGGCCTGTTCGGCTCGTCTAAGTGCCTGATTCTGCACCTATGGGAACATCCAGCTTCCGCGGATGCAGAATCAGGTACACATTCGGGTCGTCTATATTTTGGACGTCTGGACAGCCCGGACATGCCCTGATTGGAATTGTCCCCCATGTGTCCACTCCCAGTCCTCAAAGGCCACTAGTGGGTCATGTTTTCAAGATATCCCCAAAAAATATGCAATGTATGAGACATATTTGCATGCCTACTACTTCCATTGTCTACAAATCCCTCTTGTGTATATTTATTAGGGATATCCTAAAAACCTGACCCATTGATGACTGTCTGATAACCTGCAATTCTCCTGCACCTCAGGGCTAGCCATGCTTAAAAGAATATCGCCAAGCACCTCATATACATCTAAGAGAAACTAGATCTGATTGGTCTATATTGGCTATGTTGTCACATGCAATAGATCTTGGTCTTCTCGGAGTATAGGAATATCACATAAATTACAAAATTACTCCATATAAACATGCAGCAATGGTTAGGGTGGCTAGCAGGTATATCTTTAAATTCTCAATGTATTTCTACTCCCAAGTGTAGTCTCAGACCTCAATAGCGCTCTACACCACTATCTTAGTGGAAAACAGACAGCACTTTGATAGCATCAATGACCACTGTGGGAAAAGAAAAATTGTTATATAAGGGTATAGCAATATCACCAATTCTCCACCACCGCTGTGTTTTAAAAGCTATTGAAAAAGCTTATCTCAACATGAATTCTCTTGTTTGATCTCTACGCCTCCCACGGCACCTTTCTGAGCGTTTCACTCCACACCGGAGTTTCTTCAGGAGGGTCTAAAAAGATAAGAATATAACAATAGCGCTACACATCCATTAGGAACACTTTTCCATAGCAATTGCAATTTTGGTGTTAAAAATTCTTTTTAAAAAGAGGAATGATGTTATCTTACGTCAATCAGTATCCAAAAACCCCATTTGGAAACTCACTGAAAACTACTCACTTGTTGACTGCTGCCCACGTTCCTCAATATCTCCTTGTAGTTCGAAAAAATGCCGCGCATGCGGACTTCAGCACCCACCTGGTTTTTATACAGGACAGCCAATTCATCTCCGAACGAACTGAGCGGCCCATTTCCAATGCCCTAACTACAGGCTTGCCACTCAACAGAAGAATTCAGGCCAAAAGGCTTTACTGTATTAACAGTGAAAATCCATCGTTGTTCATAAAAAAATAAAGTTTCATCCAAAGATTCGCCTCTCGCTGCTGTCTGTATACGATCGATACAAAAACATCGTAGGTGAGTGAAGTCATGATTTAAATCCTCACAGTGTTGAACTATGGGTGCTGTCATGTTTTTACAGTGTAAGCGGCTTTTATGTTCGAGCTTCCGAACCTTGAATGAACGACTGGTTTTTCCAATATAAAGCTGATTGCAAGGGCATCTAATAACATAAACAACTGATGTAGAATTACAAGATGTCATTTGTTTGAGAACATACGTTTTACCTAAATATTGAAATTCTATTGCCTCTTCCATAATACTGCAGATTATGCACTCCCCGCACGGTCTGTGGCCTCGTTTTTCAGTTATATATTCCCCTATGATGTTCGGACGCAGGGTTGTTGGACTAAGCTGTTCCTTCAAATTACTATTCCGTTGCCAGACACATCTGATGTTTCGCTCTTCCATTCCCGGAACCGTACGCACTATATTCATATGTTTTAAAATGATTTTTTGAATTTTGTAACTAAGTGGTGAGAACTTGGTGATGAGGTTAACACAATCTTCAACCCCTTCTGAATGCCTTGAATTCTTGGTGTCCAACAACCAAGTGCGATCATTGAACAATGCCCGTTGGTAGGCTCGCTTTGAAATATGTGCGGGATACCCTCTATCTGAAAAATCCTTTAACAACTGTTTAGATTTTTCCTTAAATTCTGGTGTGTCTGAACAATTTCGCCGAAATCTGAGGAATTGGGAAAAAGGGAGACCATTTTTCAACCGCAGTGAATGGCCACTTGTATAATGTAAAAAGGTGTTGCCTGCTATGGACTTTCTATAGCTTTTAAAACACAATGGTGGTGGAGAATTGGTGATATTGCTGTACCCTTATATAAAAAAATTTTTCCCACAGTGGTCATTGATGCTATCAAAGCGCTGGAGATCAAACAAGAGAATTCATGTTGAGATAAGCTTTTTCAATAGCTTTTAAAACACAACGGTGGTGGAGAATTGGTGATACTGCTATACCCTTATATAAAAAAAATTTTTCCCACAGTGGTCATTGATGCTATCAAAGCGCTGTCTGTTTTCCACTAAGATAGTGGTGTAGAGCGCTATTGAGGTCTGAGACTACACTTGGGAGTAGAAATACATTGAGAATTTAAAGATATACCTGCTAGCCACCCTAACCATTGCTGCATGTTTGTATGGAGTAATTTTGTAATTTATGTTGTCACATGGACATGCACAAACATGCTCTTTCTCAACCCATCCTCCTTGTTCATTACAAATGATCACATCTACCCATTAACGAATCATGCACGAGAACTTCCCAAACTTGTCTTGTTGACTCCACACAAAGCTGAATTTTCAGGATATCCAAAGTGAACTAGCACATACTCATTCCCCAGTATATACAAATATATATGAGGCAGATTCACTACCGATATCCAGAAAATGTGCATCACTATAGGATACCATGACAGGTTTGGGAAGCCCTGGATTTATAATCATAATACCAGATTGTAAAGTCAAAATAATCTAAGAATTTGAGAAATTTGAAGTTAAAATGATCGAACAGTTCTGAACTGGCAAAAAAGGACACAGTGAACTTTCTACTGTCCAATAGGTTGCAAGATCTCAGGCAACAGGGTTTTATTAAAGACAGATCATGCCATATGAATCTGATTGATTTGTTTCATTGGGTGACCAAAGAACTTGATCATGCACTGGATGCGGTCTACTTGGATTTCAGCAAACCCTTTGATGCTGTTCCTCATAGAAGGCTCATAAATAAATTGAACAGCCTGAGGTTAGGACCCAAAGTGGTGAACTGAATTAGAAACTGGTTGACTGACAAATGACAGAGGGTAGTGGTAAATGGAATTCACTCAGAAGTGAAGGAGTGGCCTAGTGGTTGGGGCAAGGTACTTCAGGCTGGAAGGTCAGGGGTTCAAATCCCACTAGAGGACAGCAACCTTGGGCCGGAAGGACTGGGGTTTCTAGTCCCACAGGTGCTCCTTGTGGTATTGGGCAAGCCACTTAACCCTCCATAGCCCATGTTCCCTGTAAAATAGTTATCTCCAAGTTATAATGCCCTGTTCAATGTAATTTCAGTTTGTTCAATGTAAACCGCACTGATGCAGAATAGCGCGGTATATAAGAGAATGTAAATAAATAAATAAGAAAGAAAGGTGAGTAGTGGAGTGCCTCAAGGATCTGTATGGGGGAAAATTCTGTTCAGCATCTTTGTAAGCGGCATTGCCGAAGGGTTGGAAGGAAACATTTTCTTTTTTGCAGATGACATTTTATTTATTTTTATTTATTTATTTATTTCTCTTATATTCCGCGCTCTTCAATATCAGTGCGGTTTACATGGAACAAATGAGAGTTTTACAGTGGGGGATTACACCGTAATTACATAGAACAGGTAACTCAACTTGGATAACAGCATTAACTATTTACATCTGAATGGTTAACAGAAAAGTATTTACACGTATATACATCGCTTTGAGTGACATGAAGATTTGCAGCAGAGTGGACAACCCAGAGGGACAACCCAGAGTGGACAACCCAGAGGGTTTCTCATGAAAACATGAGAAATGATCTACAGTAATTAGAAGACTAGTCTAATGCTGAGCAGTTAAGATTTAATATGAACAAATGAAAAATGATGCTCTTGAGGAGCAGAAATCCAAAAAAGCAGTATGCAATAGTGGGTGAGAGGATCATGTGCGCGGACCAGGAGAAAGAACTTGGGGCGATAGTGTCTGAAGACCTTAAGGTTGTGAAATAATGTGACAAGGAGGTGACCATAGCCAAAAGGATGCTAGGCTACACAGAGAGGGCCATAACCAGCCAAAAAGAGGAGATAATGCCCCTGTACAGGTCATTGGTGAGGCCTCATTCGGGGTACTGTGTTCAGTTTTCGAGGCTGTATCTCGCTAAGGATATGGAAAGATTTGAAGCCGGTCAGAAGAGAGTGACCAAATGGTATAGGGTTTTCACCAGAAGCCATATGAGAAGAGACTTGAAGACCTGAATATATATACCTTAGAATAGGGGTTCTCAACCCAGTCCTTGGGACACCTCTAGCCAGTCAGGTTTTCAGGATAACCACAAAGAATATATATAATAGAGATTTGCATATAATGGAGGCAGTGTCTGCAAATCTATCTCATGCATATTCATTATGGTTATTCTGAAACCCTGACTGGCTAGATGTGTCCCAAGGACTGGATTGAGAACCACTGTCTTAGAGAAAAGGAGAGACAGGAGAGGGATATGACAGAGACATTTAAATATTTGAAGAGTATTAATGATCAAACAAACCTTTTTCAAGTACTGGAAGCTGTAAAACTAGTGGACATAAAATGAAGCTGAAAAGAGGAAAATCTAAAAGCAAGAGCAGGAAATACTTTTTCATGAAAAGAGTAGTGGATGCTGGGATTGCTCTTCTACTGGAAGTGGTGGGGACAAAAATGGTGATGGAATTCAAAAAGGCACAGGGATAAACACCAAGAATCACTCTACAGGAAGAGGAGCATTCCTGCTCAAAGCAAAATTTAAATGACTTTCACGCTTCAAAAAAGCATAGCAGGGGTAGCTGTCACTTACAGAGCGGCTGTTACAACCCAAAGTACAAAACATAAAGTAACATTTTAGAAAGGGCATCCAAATGCAATCTGAGACATCCAGGGCAAACTGTGCAGAAAAAAGCCAAGGATGACTATGTTACAGCCTCATTACAGAAACGTAGGTGTCCCCAAAGTAGACACCCACACTGGCATCCACAAGAGCCCTCTTATTCCATCAATGTTCGTTGTCAACATGAAAAATATAGGGGATATGAGAATACCTCCTTGTCCACATCCTCCACATCCTCCAGCTGTTTGGCTGGCAAAAATGAGCCCTTTTACTTAACCTATTTGTGCCTAAAGCAAGTCTAAACGTTGACATGGCTCGGGATGTGCAGGTCATTTCTGAAATCGGGCAAGGACGTCCAAGTTCTTGGGAATGCCCCAGACACATCTATACCACCACCATTCTGACTTGGACGGCCTCGTGCCTGCAGCATCTTTAAAACCGCTTTCTAAAATGACTCCAGGGTCATCTCTGTGCTTTGGACATCTGATGCCCATTTTCTAACATCCAAAGCATGAATAGCACTCCTAAAATAAGCCCCGCAAGGTGGAGCTAACGTGCATGGAGTGGCAATTGCAACCATCTAGGCAAACCAGATGGGCCGTGCTGATCTTTATCGGCCAAGAGAAGTTGAGCCGTGACAATATGTTGTTAGTAACATACAATAAAGAGTTTAAAAAATTATTGTTTTGTTGGACTACTTCTAACCAACCACACCAATAAAACTTATGTGACCAGCTACTAACAATCTGTTTTACTTATTATATGTAAACCCAAAATGTTTTATTGCTTTTATATGGACAAAGGGGACATACTGAACCCTTATTTTTATCTGCTGTCATTTACGATGTTCCTAGGCGCTGTCTGTACATACAGCAGTGCAGGAGAATGGGAATTAAGGTGTGTCAGCACTCTGCTACCGTGCCTTGGCATTTTTTGATGTTGTGGCTTCCTCACAACTTCTTTTGTCAGCCACAGTCCATGGTGGCTTTCAGTGCTATTATTGCGGCAGCTCTTATCCCACCACAGTATATTTGCCTAACTTGCAACTCAATTCAAGTATTGGTGTTGTGAAGAAAGTGAGATAGAGATCCCAATAAAGAAATTAGATCCAAACCACTTCTGGAAAGAATCAATTATGAATTGAAAAGATTAAAAAAATACCAGATTTCTCACCTGTTTCTGAGGTGTTTCAACAAAACAACAAAATTAGATTATGTATATCTCAACTTCGGTCAACAGGTATGTGACGACCCTATTACTGTAACCCAACTCTGAGGAGTGATAAGAAGATGGCTAACATGATAAGGAATAGCTCTAATTCAACCACAAGATGGCGGAGCTCCAGATGTCCCTCATGACAACTGGAAGAGCATGGACGCTAGCCAAAATGATGCAGATGTCACACATTGGGCTAAGTTGGGCTTGTCTTGGAGGCAAGATTAGAAGTTGAAGTTGCAGAGACTTCACACTGTTCATCGGCCTGTGCCTTTGGCCAGCTCGGGCAGACATGTCACCTGCCACAGTGCCATTGCATGTCTGCCTGTGCCAGAGAGCCTTCACATTTATGTCACTTCATGGTGGGCACTAACCATCATCACTTCATTGCCTCTTCCACCCAGCCTAAGCCTGTTAATAAATTCTATGCAAAGGATCAAGGACAGGGTCCAAAGGGAAGCTGACAGGAGGAGGGAAGGGTCCGGAAGGGCCAGGATATCAATTATCATCATGCGGCTGTCAGAGGCAGGAGGTAATAAGGGTATATTATGGTAGCCAAGGGGAGGGAGGAAGAGGTAGGCAAGGGGGTATCATGATTCTTGGGGGGAAGGGGGACTGTGATGGGCTGGGGGCATCAAGCTGCATGTTAGGGGAGGAACCCAAGGAAGCATAATGGTTGTCACAGAAAGGAAGAGGAGATCACAGCAGAGTGTCAGAAGAGCACTAACCTTTATTTCTGCAATGGGTGGCTAAAAGCCAGATCTGCCTGTTGGTTAAAGCAGCAGGCTGAGAACCAAGGAAGTCAGTTCAAATCCCACCTCCTTGTCATCTTGGACAAGTCATTTAATCCTCCATTGTCTCAGGTACAATGCCTTTAGGGGCAGAAAGCTATTTACTATTCCTGAATGTAACTCGCGTTGAGCTTCCACTGAAAAAAGATGTGAGCTAAATCCAAAATCCCATTCCTTCCCCCTTAAATACGATATGCCAGATCAGCCGTTTTTTGTTTTGACTGAACTGGCTGTTTGAGATGTGGAGGATCTGCCAGAGCCATGCATCAGAAGAACCTTCCACTTGCTGCAGGAGTGGCGAAAAACCATATCCAGAGAATGCAGAGGTCCTGCGGATCTGGTTTCTGCAGCAGCAAATGATAACCATGGCTGGCAGATGAAAGAAAATGTGGAAAGTTGGTCCAATCATGGATCCAGCAGGTCCTCTAGATATCCTTCAGATATCAATTAGTGCAGTAAATAAAAAACAGCAGTAACCCCCCCCCCCCGCCCCAGCTTATCTGGCACATTTTATTTAAGGTGGAAATCATGAGATCTAGAGGATCCGTCTTGTACCTATTTCCATTTCTGCGTGAGGTTAAAGAATTATGGGCTTAGGCCAAGAAACAAATTCCCACTATCCCAAGGATTTGAACTCAGCCCACCATGCCCCATCCTATCCTGCCCTAGCCCCACCCCACCTTATCCTCCTCAAACAACTGAGTCACCCAGTACCTATGGTCTATGAGAGAGAAGGTTCAAGGAGGGGGGAAGGGGGGAGTCAAGACAGGATCTGAAAGAAGATTCAAGGAAGCTCTGGTAATGCATGGTTCTCTTGCACTTTGTGCCTGCAGTATTCAGAATATTTCTGTGGCTTCTTAGCACAAGCTTCAGGATGTCAGGAGTCTCTTCTAATTATTTTAATTGGTTCCATCATATTTCCCAAGGCCTATTCCATAATTAATGTGTAATTAGTTCTCAAACAGGTACTTGAGCCTTACCAAAAAGAAACCCCACACATGGATTACTACTCACATGAGTAGTACCCTAAAATAGAGCGCTGACTCCCTCAACAGAAGAAAATAGCTTTTAATTTCAAAGTTTTTTTTCTTCAGTAATTTGAGGCTTGGCATGTACTGAGAGCGCTTCTGTTCCTTCCATGGAGACGCTCCAGACTTTCATGGGGCCTGCCAGAGAGCTACACAGCACCTCTACGTCTACGATAACCTCGGAATTACAGAGAAAATAAGTTCAATTTAAGTTGTTTTGCCTTCTAAATACATTTCATAGGCTTCTTCCTTAGGCTAGGATGAAGTGACCCTCCAACACAACAATACTCGCTATTCATGCTGCCAGCTTGGCTCTATTGCTCCCTATTTCTGCTCTTATTCCTAGATTTTGTTTTAGTTTTCTTCACAAAATATTATAGAGGTATAGATTTTTTAATTTTTTTTGCCTAGTACTGTTGTTTTAAGATGCCCCGCCATCATCGCCTGAAGCTTGTCCACACTGCTCCACCAGTTTTTCCTGCGACACTGTAACACATCACACGGTTAATTGTGCAGATTATTTTAGTTGTGTTTTTTTGTTTTTTTTAAGGTTTATTTTCATTTTACACGATACATCCACAACATTCTTACAATCTTAACAACACCCACCCACTTAACCACCCCTACCCCTACCCTCACCTCCTTCCTTCCCTCCGACTACCTACCACCCTCCCCACCCCCCATCTCCTTATGGTTCCCACTATCTTACTAACATTTAGACCTAGCAACAAAGTCATCTATACATTGCCATTTGTTCGTATTTACCTTTCCCTTTATCGCTGCCTGAACAGACTCATTTCGACAATAAGCAGAGGTTCTAACAATCCCAAGGCGGTCCTGCTCTTTCTCAAAACCGATATACGTACATAAAAGATTCCACCATTGATTAAAGTCCAACTTAGAAAGATCCTTCCAACAGGAGAAAATCAACTTTAATGCAACACCCATCATAAAATCAAACAAGTAAAGTTTGTCTTTAGTTAAACACACCATATCATCAGCAGAGCGTAATAGAATTGTCTGCCATCTTAAAGGGATCTGAAACTCTAAAATTTGTTGTATCCTGTCCCATATCCTCACCCAATAAATCTGAACGTGAGGGCAATCGAACAACATATGCTTCAATGTGGCCGGGATACCTTTGCACGTCCAGCATGCATTTTTGACAGTCCTGTCCCATTTAGATAATTTTACTGGGGTAATGTGAGCTCTATGGGTCAGGAAAAAAAGGGATTGCAAAATTGCGGCACCGTGTGCCACTCTATTTACCCTGGCCCAAATCCCTTTCCAGCCTGTCGGCTGGATTTGAGTTTCCAGCTCCTTCTCCCAAACCTTTTCAAGCCCCACTAAATAATTCTGTGAGGCATCCCGCAAAAAAGCATAAAAGCGGGAAGCTACTCCCTTCCCAGAACCACCAAGATCCACCCATTTCTGTAATTCCCACTCCGCAGTCAGTTTACCCACCTCCACTTTGGCCTTAGATAAACAATGAGTTAATTGCACCCATTGAAAATAGGAAGAGGCGGGAAGCATGAACTCATTTTGAAGTTCCTTAAATGTCTTCCAATTCCTCAACGTCGCTAGTTGCCCTAACGTCCAGATCCCTTTATTTTGCCAACCCTTCCAAGAGATTACCTTGTGCCCAATTTTGAACCGATTATTATACCAAATGGGAACCTCCCGTGACTGATGCGAGTCTTTACAGACTAACTGCTCCAACAGGTGAAATGCATCCTGAGTGGCAGATATAATTCTACCAAGTGGGAAGGAGTCTGACCAGTTCATACCCATTAACAAACCCAATGGGATCGGATGAGCTATTCACTTTTCCACCTCCAGCCACACCGGGGATTTCTCCTGTGCGGTCTCAGTCAACCACAATGCCCCCTGCTTAAGGCGGAAGGCGATGTGATAATTCTTGAAATCCTGAAATTGGACACCCCCTAACTCCTTCTTTGCCTTCAACTTACGGGTTGCAATTCTGGGGGGTTTGCCCTGCCAAAGAAAATGTATTAAACATCTCTCTATAGAATGATACACCTGAGAGGGGAAGCTCAACGGCAACATTTCCAGTATATAATTAATCTTCAGAGCCAATACCATTTTAATAGATTCCAGTCTTCCCCACCAAGATAAATGTAAAGGTGACCATTGCTTTGTAAACTCCTGAACCATTTCACCCATGACTTTCCCATTCAATGCAATGATATCATCCAAATCCCTCATATAACGAACCCCAAGATACTTAACGTCATCTGTGGCCCAAACAAAGGGATGGGGCTCTATCATTGACTTGAAAGCAAACTTATTTAATGGAAATGCAACAGATTTCGACCAATTAATTTTATACCCCGACAAGCAAGAATATTGTCCAATCACATCCAATAGGGCGTCCAACGAAGAGGGCCGTAAAAACAACAACAAGTCATCCGCATACGCCAAAATTTTAACCTCCAAATCCCCAATCCGCACCCCTCTAATCTCTGGGTGAGAACGGACAAGGAGCAATAGGGGTTCTAAGGCCAGATCAAATAAGAGGGGCGATAGGGGGCAACCCTGTCTCGTTCCCCTATGCAAGGCTATAGAAGAAGAAAGGACCCCATTAGCAAGGATACGAACAGATGGATTGGTATACAAAAGTTGTGTAAAACATAAAAAAGTATCCCCAAAACCGAACCATTTCAGTGTTCGGGTCAAAAAAGCCCATTCCAAGCGGTCGAAGGCTTTCTCTGCGTCCAAAGAAAGACCCATCAGACTCTCTTGGGTTTCTACCACCGCCAGTAAATTCAGAAGGAGCCGGGCATTATCCGAGGTGGCTCTACCAGTTAGAAAGCCACATTGAGCAGGATGAATCAGATCAACAACGACCCTGGAAAGCCTTCGAGCCAAAATAGAAGCATACAGCTTATAATCCGCATTCAATAATGAAATGGGGCGATAGTTCTCCACCTTTTGCGGGTCTCTACCTGGCTTAGGGAGGACTATGATAGTAGCCTCATTAAACGAGCCACCTAAAGGTGATTGAACTGCAAGAAGATTATAATACTCCAACAACTGAGGTGATAACTCATTCATGAACGCTTGATAAAATTCACAAGGAATTCCGTCAGGCCCTACCGCTTTCCCAGGTTTCCCCGCTTTTATAGCCTCTCTAATCTCAGCTATTGTTATGTCCGCATCCAACTCACTCTGCTGCACCTCTGTGAGGGTCGGGTGAGCTAGATGACTCAGCAGACCCTGAAAATCCTCGTCCCTCAACTCACCTTCAGAGGAATACAATTTTTCATAAAAGACTCGGAACGCCTCCACAATATCCGTATTCTTCGAGAAAGACTCCTGTTTATTCCCTTTTATTACCTCAATTCTAGCCTTAGCTGCCCGGGGAGCTAATATGTTAGCCAGTAAGTTACCTGACTTATTAGATTCCAAGTAGCTTCTGGTCTGCTGCCGGCGCAGCATCTGCTGAGCCTCCAAACTTAATATTTGATTATATTGAAATCTAAGCCTCTGTAGACGCAACAAAATACTAGGATCTGATCTAGCGGCCAAAAGCCGCTCACCCGCCTTAATTTGCAAGTCCAAAGCGTGTAATTTCCCCTTCTGCTTTTTAGACAAGGAAATTGTATAACTTGTAATTTTGGCCCGAATGTTTGCCTTAAATCCCTCCCACCAGGCCCAACCAGAAGTCTCTCCAAGCAAATTTATGTCAAAATACACCTGGATAGCCTGTCGCATACAATCACAAAATCCCCTATCACCAAGTAACGCTTTATTAAAATAAAA
The DNA here is from genome assembly GCA_033557465.1 of Ichthyophis bannanicus. NCBI lineage: Eukaryota > Metazoa > Chordata > Amphibia > Gymnophiona > Ichthyophiidae > Ichthyophis > Ichthyophis bannanicus. Next base: position 783,615,325 of record CM066035.1, read on the forward strand.
ATTCCGATTAGAGCCCTCCCTATCCCCCAACAACACAGAAAGTGTTATAGCTGCATGATCAGAAATCTGAATGGGATTTATAGTGGCTTCCTCCACTGTGGGAATTAGAGTTTTAGAAATGAGAAAGTAATCGATCCGTGAATGCGATTTATGGGGGAGAGAAAAAAAAGTAAAATCCCTCTCATCCAGGTGCAGAAGCCTCCAGATATCTGATAGGCCCATTTCCTGCATAATAGACGCGACCACCGAGGTGACTGAATGGGATCGATGAGAACGATAAGGTTTACAATCAATCAAAGGGTCCAACACTAAATTAAAATCCCCTCCAACCACTATGTCATGGGTAGTAAATGTTAACAGTTCTTCTGCAATCTTATGAAAAAAAAACAACGTCACTGATATTAGGAGCATATAAATTTAAAATGGCCAACTTCTTCCCACTTATTTGTAGTAAAACTGAAGACCATCTGCCCTCTAAATCCGAGTGACAAAACTCAATTGTTGGGAGAAGAGCCTTCTTAACTAAAACCGCCACTCCATTTTTTTTACCCTGCACCACTGCAGAGTGGGCGACTAAAGTGTACTTCCCTAGCCCCAACTTTTGGGTTTCCTTAGAAGATAAACGGGTCTCTTGTAATAAAACCACATCTGCTCGTTCCCTAGCGCAATATAATAAAATCTTCTTGCGCTTGATGGGATTATTAATGCCCTTCACGTTCAACGATATAAACTTAAGAGAGCACATGGGACAGGATACATGAACAGAACTTCATAACATTGTAACAATAAAATACGGCAGAGATGAAGATAGACTCTGAAACTAGGACCTATCACAGACTTGAAAAGAACCCCAGAACCATAAGGAGACAACATATACCCCCAGATGAGGGACCCTCTAGGGTGAGCCAACATTGCCCAATTGCTACCCTCGCCCCGAAACAGACCCAGCTTTCCCCCTGCGCCACCCTCCCATCCTGCCCCCACATTAACCCAATTAACTACTAACAAATGCCAACACTCCCATAATACACTAAATCCAGGTAAATGAACCAAACACAGATATCAAATGTCCATCCTCGATGACGACGGCGACCTCGCTGCCTCTCACCAGCATTGTTAGAACCAGACCTCCGGTTCTCGACCCATTCAATGCATTCGCGTCGCCTCATGTTCCTCAACAAAAGCTTTGAGCGCTTCAGGATCCTCATATGTACGTGTTTGATTGTGCAGGGTCACTCGCAGCCGTGCTGGAAACAGGAGGCCATACCGAGCCTCCAGGGCCTGAAGTCTAGGACGAAAGGCAAGCAGTTGTTTCCTCCTTTCAACAGTCGCTTTATGGAAATCTGGGAAAAAGGCCACTTTCTGACCGTCCACCTTGAGAGAGGGGGTCGCTCGAGCCACTGCCAGGATCTTTACAGTTTGAGAGTGCCACAAAGCACAAAAGATGATGGGGCGCGGCTGCCTCACATTAGGGCCCGGGTGTGTCGGGATCCTATGCGCCCGCTCAATCTCGAACGGTACCTCAAAGACAATTTTCAGCAATTTTGGCACCATTGAAACTAAGTAGGCAGTTATGTCAGACCCCTCAGCTCCCTCCGGGATTCCCACAATTCTCACATTGTTCCTTCGTGTTCTATTGTTTAGGTCTTCCAAGTTCTGTTCCAATAAAGCTATTCGCTTAGAATTGGAGTTGACCAACCTCAGCCGGTCCTCATGCACAGCCACTGCCTCTTCCACACGAGTGAGTTTTTCCGCCATTGCTGCAACTTGCGCTTTCATTTCTCTTAATTCCACCATGTCAGCTTGAAGCACGCTGAGTGTTTCGCCGTTCGCTGCGACCATATCCCGCACCGCACGTATTTCATCGAGGACCGCTTGCAGGCCCGTTGAAGACTCTCCACCATGCGCCATCTTCTGCAGGGAAGGAGGATCAGACTTGGCCCGTTTAACTCCAGAACCAGTGGGAGCAGGATATTCCAACCTAGTGGGTTTACCCAAGGGCATTCCCACACCACTTAGGTCTTCTCCGTCGGCAGTATCTGTCGTCTGTGAGGCGCAGGGAGCAAAAAATCTTCTCAGTATTGGGGCAGCTCAAGACCTAGGCAGCCATCTTGGATCCCACTAGCTCCGCCTCCTAGTTGTGTGTTTTTTAAAGATTCATGGCCAGGAAACATTTACCTTTCTGTTGATTTAAAAGCAGTTTGCTACAAAAGCTGTGGACTCCTCTCTAAAAGTGAAAAAAAAAATGTAAGCATGATTGGGAGAGGGGAGGGGAGAGGAACACTACTCATTTTGTCAAATGCTTTTTCCGGCCCTGTGATTTGGAGAGCTGCCTTGAAGTGAAAAATATTACAAAATGTTTCAAGATTTCCATGGCATGATTTCAGTTCTACATATGACAGCATTTAAAGCAGCACTCTGCTAATAAAAATGATGTTATAAACATGAGGTCTTGACATGGCCTGTGTGTGTGACTTCCAATTCATATCTGCTTTATTAGACCTTTTAATAGACACTCACATTACAGCACGGTGGAAAAGGAATACTAAGAGGATCTTTCACTAACGACTTCTACCTGGCAGCGTGCATTCTTGCACATGCTAAAGGCATGCTGGGATGTGCGTTGCCATAATAATGCAGGATGATTCTCATGCTAACTATGCAACCTGAATAAGAGGTGTGAGTGGGCGGGGTAGGGGTGGAGAGTGTATGTGGTGAGCTCAGCACAGTTAACGCTGTGTTCACACCATGCACTCAGGCAGCACATGCTATGCGACAGGGCTCCACATTAACTGCCAGGGAAATGCTTTCCGCACCTCCAACAGTTAACGCAGGGGTGTTGCACATAACGCTCCATGATTTCGGCACTATTCACACATTAGGTGCAACACCTTAGCGCCCATTATTAAAAGGATAGGTCGTGATTTTCTGTCTATTATCTGTATGGTTTGATAGCATTTGATGATATTAACTACCAAAAAGCACATTCTTAACTCTGAAACCTTTTCATCATACAGTACAAGTAAGCATGACTACTTCATTACTAACTAATATGCAGGGTATCACAGAAAGAGTTTAAATTCAAACATCAATGTCAAACTTTCTAGCTGAAGTCTTCTGCTCCCTGAGTTGGCAAAGGCTGTGGATGCTGCAGAAGTAGATTCACAGTCCTTGGGGAGTGGGAAGGATTCCCAGTCATCATGCAATGGTGACACCTAGTAGCTTGCAGGTATTTATTGATTGCTTTCCCAAGGAAAGCCCAAAGTGATTTACAGCATGTTAAAAATAAGGTACAATAAAATAACAAGATACAATATAATTAACAGCAATAAAATAAAATACGAAACAAGTTCCCTTAATAAAAAAAATTAAAAAGAAAAGAAAAATCAAATTATCTATAAAAGCTTACTCTAGATCTGGAGTTCTCAACTCAGTCCTTGGGACACATCTAGCCAGTCAGATTTTCAGGATAGCCACAATGAATATGCATGAGAGAGATTTGCATATAATGGAAACAGTGCATGCAGATTTCTCTAATGCATATTCATTGTGGTTATCCTAAAAGCTTGAATGGCTAGGCGTGTTCCAAGGACTGGATTGAGAACCCCTACTCTAAAAGGTCAGAATGGGAAGCCCAAATCGAATAGCCAGGCCTTTACTGACTTTCTTAGTAACTGGAAATGATCAATTATTCTAACAGTCTTTGGCAAACTATTCCATAACTATGAGTTACACATTTATATCTTCTGATCAATTTAGTCTGAGAGAGAAGGGGTAGAGACCAGAGCAAAATCTACAGAGCCTAAGCATCTGTGACTGAAAAATACTGGGATCATGACCCTAAGAGAATTATGAAGAATGAAGAGGTTATGATAACCTGGGATACTCTCATTCTGATCAGTAAAAAGCTGGATGTAAGGAAGCTGGACTTAGTGGTAAAGGAGAACACCACCAGAACGGCATTGATTATAGAGGTTTCAGTCCTAAATGACTATTCTGTGAATCGTGTTGAAAGGAAGATCTTCAAGTACCAAGAAATGCAGTCAGAGATCTAGAAAATGTGGCAAAAAATACCGAGTTATTTCCCATCACGTTAGATGCCACAGGTTTGATTAAGAAGAATTTCCAAGCACATCCTGATAAAGTACCCACACATGTTACATCTTATGAACTCCAGAAGGAGGCTCTCTTTGGCACAATGCAAGTTCTAAGCCAAGCATTAGCTGTAAATTTGAGAGACTTAGATCATACTCCACATACCCTGGCTTAGGAGCAAGGTTCATGACTGTCATGGTATGTGCAAACCTAACAAACTATTTTTAAAACTTTTATGAATTTTCTTTAAATATATAGTTATTAGTATATTCTTATCATTAGAATGAAAAAAGGGAAAATATTTCAGAAATGTCCCATCAGTAACATATAGGCCAACTACCTGAAACGAGAACTATCTGAAGTGCAAGCAGGATTAAGGAAAAAGCGAGGAATGAGAGACATCATCGCGGATGTGAGATAGATCCTTGCAAAGACTAAAGAATACCAAAAGGATATCTATATGTGTTTTATTAACTACAGCAAGGCTTTTGACTGTGTAAACCATGAGAAACTCTGGGCCACATTAAGAAGTATGGGTATACCAGAACACCTGATTGTTCTCTTGCACAACCTTTACGTTGATCAAGAAGCAACAGTTCAACGGAACAAGGAGAAACAGAAGGGTTTAAAATCGGCAAAGGTGTATGACAAGGCTGCATACTTTCTCCCTACCTTTTTAATTTATATGCAGAACAAATCATCAGAGAAGCAAGATTGTATGAAGACAACAGAGGTGTGTAGATTGATGGAAGACTTATCAACAACCGTTGCTATGCTGATGATACCACATTACTGGCTGAAAGTAAAGATGATCTGAAACATTTGCTTCTCAAGATCAAGGCCTGCACCTTAATGTAAAGAAGTCAAAGATCTTGACAACTGTCAAAATCAATAAGTTCATCGTTGATGGAGAAGAAATTGAAATAGTGGACAACTTTAAGCTATTTTGATCAACTATCAATAAAGAAACAACAAGCAGTCAAGAAATCAGACGACGCATTACTCTTGGCAGAATGGCTATGAAGGACCTAGACAAGATTCTCAAGAGCAGAGATGTCTCTCTACATACAAAGATTTGACTTGTTCAAGCCATGGCATTTTTGATAACGTCATATGAATGCGAAAGTTGGACAGTGAAAAAGATAGGAAGAAAATTGATGTCTTTGAATTTTTTTAATTTTTATTTAAATTATTTCTATACCGCGCTCTTTAAAATCATCGCGGTTTACAGGTAACATCAATTTGTACAATGCAGTGGAACATGCAATGTACATTACAGAGAACAGGTATTATAACTTGGGTTTCAATGGGAGTAACTATATACAACGGAATTATGGTGCTGGCAATGAATACTGTATATACCATGGACCACCCAAAGAACAAACCAGTCAGTACTAGAGGAGATCAAATCTAAGCTTTCCTTAGAAGCTCAGAAAACAGGACTTTGACTTTCATACTTTGGACACATCATGTGAAGAGAGAGATCATTAGAGAAAGACATCATGCTTGGCAAGATAGAAGGTCAATGCAAAAGAGGAAGGCCAGCAATGCGATGGATCAATACAATAACAGCAGCTACGGGTGCCAGTCTGTCAACAATGAGCCGTCTGACTGAAGACTGAACACAATTTAGGGCAACAATCCAGAGGGTCGCCATGAGACTCGATGGCACTTAACAACAGTAAGAACTGAGCCTACAGCACTCTTCCTCATAGGTCAGAAAAACCTCTTTATAACCATCACATGTAGTAATGATCATTCAAAAGTCCATTTCCATACTTAATCCTGACCTTTGGAGGTCTAGTGGACTTGCCAATATTTTTTTGAAAAGAGCAAACTATACATGGAGAGAGAGGGGAGGTTTCTGGTAGCAATCAGTCTGGTTGTAATGACTGGCTTTTAATGATAATTAAATGATTGCATCAATAGCTTGAAATAATTCTGAACAGGTGCACCATTGGTATTGGTTTAATTGATGTCATCATGGAATTTCCGGTTCCGTTTAGTGGTAAACTTTCAAAAGGTGAGCAGTGTGATAGTGGCAACACAAGTGCTGTGGGTAAAGATTGACTTTATGTTGATCTCATGCTAAAAGATATTTAATGTTTTGTTTGCTGTGATTAGTTCATCAAGTTTTAACAAGAGGACATTGTTGTAACTTCAGAGGTAATTTCTTAACCCTCCATTGTCCATGTTCCCTGTAAAATAGTTATCTCCAAGTTATAATATTTCAAGAACATGGCATACAGTACCAAATATATGCTGATGACATGATGTGTTTCACCCCTTTTAACCTCTCCAATCCCATCTTCTCCAAAATCAATGAATGTCTAACTTGCCTCAAATCCTGGCTTTCCCAACACAATCTACTAATCAACCAATCCAAAACAGAGGTACTTCAAGTATTTTCTAACCTTACATACTCCCCTCCTCCAACTCTCACCATTGCTGATCTCCCACTTATTATAAAAAACCAAGTAAAATATCTTGGAATTATCATTGACCAGAACCTCTCCTTCACTGAACATATAAAAAGATCCACCAATACAATCTATGCAAAATTACGCACCCTCCGGAATCTTAAACCCCTCTTAAACCCTAACTCCTTTCGCACTGTCGGTCCCTTACAACCCCTTCACTCAACTATTGCAACCCAATCTACCATGGTCTCCTCAAAAATACAATCCAACCACTCCAAATAGCCCAGAATACGGTAGCTAGACTCATAACCAACAAGCCCAGACATGCTCATATCACACCTGTCCTCCACGACCTTCACTGGCTCCCCATACAACACAGAGCTAAATTTAAGGTCCTTACTCTTATTCATAAAATAATTGTAAATGAATCAGCACCCTGCCTCACTTCACTCCTTACCTTTCCTAGTAACACAAGAACACATCGTACCTCTACCAAAAACCTGCTATCCATACCAACAGCCAAAAGGTACTGTAAACAATTTACTAGCAATAGGGCCTTCTCCCTCTACGCCCCATCCTTATGGAACACCCTCCCTCCCGAACTGCGCAACTGTGAGAGCCACCTTGAATTCCGCAGGAAACTAAAAACACACCTCTTCCTAGAGTATTTTTCCCTCCCACCCTAGCTCCTAACCTTCATGATCTACCTCTCTACCCAAGTTGCCCCCAAATCTTTACAAAATTAACTGTAGGCATATTTATCTAATGTAAAAAGTTAACCTTTGATCTTGATCTCCGATCATGGTAGTCAGTTCTACTGCCACAGTCGCACCTATTATCTGTTACTTTGTTAATTGTTACTTGTTACCTAGTTATATTACTTATATTGTTTTCCTTGTTCCTTGTAAACAGTTGTAATATACTGTATTATAATATTTCATGTGAACCGTCTTGACTTGTAGAAAGACGGTATATAAAAACTGTTAAAATAAATAATGCCCTTTTCAATGTTATTTCAGTTTGTTCAATGTAAACCGCCTTGATATCATGAGAGGCGGTATATAAGAAATGTTAAATAAATAAATAATTTCTCTTTTGTGTAATTGTTATGGTGATATTGTGGCAGCATTGCAGATTTGAATGTTGGTGCAGTGACTAAAACGAACTTTATTTAAAGTAGCACTCTCAAAATAAGTCATAAATCTTTTCAACAACTTTTTTTAATAAGTGTGTACATCTTGATGAATTTTATTTAACATTTCTTATATACCGCCTTTCATGATATTATGTTTACAGTTAATGGACACACTCCCTGATGAAGCACATTTGTGAAACGCGACCATGTTGAGTGTAAAATTATTTATTGGAATCTGGCAAGACATTCTAGAGATAAGTTGACATTTTTTCAAGTATGGCAATAGACTTTTAAATGATCAATACTACGTGTGGTGGTTATAAAGAGGTTTTTCTGACCTATGAGGAAGAGTGCTCTAGGCCTCGTTGGAGTTGAGAGTGGTGCCAAAGGACTGGAGAGAGGCTCATGTGGTGCCTTTACACAAAAGCAGAAGTAAGGATGTGGTTGAAAACTACAGGCCGGTTAGTTTAACTTCGGTGGTGAGTAAATTATTGGCAATGTAGCTAAAAGAGAAAATAGTGAGGTTTCTGGAGTCCAGCGGATTACAGGATCAAAAGCAGCATGGATTCACCAGAGGCAGGTCTTGTCAGACAAATCTGATTGATTTCTTTGACTGGGTGACCAGGGAGTTGGACCGAGGGAGAGCCCTAGATGTGGTGTATTTAGATTTCAGTAAAGCCTTTGACACTGTTCCTCACATGCGACTTATAAACAAACTGAGCACTCTAGGGATGGACCCTAAAGTTACTGCTTGGGTTAGAAATTGGTTGGGTGGGAGGCGACAAAGAGTACAAGTAAATGGAGCTCACTCTGAGGAGAAGGATGTTACCAGTGGTGTGCCCCAGGGATCTGTCCTTGGTCCGATTCTTTTTAACATCTTTGTTATTGATATAGCAGAAGGGCTGTCGGGTAAGGTTTGCCTCTTTGCGGATGATACCAAAATCTGCAATAGACACCCAGGAAGGTGTAGATAACATGAGGAGGGCTCTAGCTAAGCTTGAAGAATGGTCTAGAATCTGGCAGCTGGGATTTAATGTTAAAAAATATAAGGTCATGCATTTGGGCTGCAGCAATCCAAGGGAGCAATACAGTATAGGGGGTGAAGTACTTTTGTCCACTAAAGAAGAGCGGGACCTAGGCGTGGTTGTGTCTGATGATCTTAAAGTAGCTAAACAGGTAGAAAAGGCGATGGCAAAAGCTAGAAGGATGCTTGGGTGCATACGGAGATGAATGGCTAGCAGAAAAAAGGAGGTGATAATGCCTCTGTATAAGTCTTTGGTACAACCTCATTTGGAGTATAGTGTGCAATTCTGGAGACTGCACCTTCAAAAGGATGTGAACAGGATGGAGTCGGTGCAGAGGGTGGCTACTAAAATGATTAGTGGTCTTCATTATAAAGCATATGAGGACAGACTGAAGGATCTTAATATGTACACCTTAGAGGAAAGGCGGGATAGAGGTGATATGATTGAGATGTTTAATTACCTCCATGGCATAAATGTTCAGGGAGAGAGCCTCTTTCAATTGAAAGCAAGTTCTGCTACGAGGGGACATGGGATGAGGGTGAAGGGAGATAGATTCAGGAGTGATATGCGGAAATATTTCTTTACGGAAAGAGTAGTGGATCCGTGGAATAGTCTCCCAGTGGAGGTGGTAGAGATGAGGACAGTAACTGAATTCAAAAAAGCATGGGACAAACACAGAGGATCTCTAAAGGTAAAAAGGGGACTGTTGTAGTTGTTGATATGGAAGGAAAGACTAGATAGGCCATGTGGTCTTTTTCTGTCGTCATATTTCTATGTTTCTTTGTTTCTAGGCTCAATTAGACTGGTCTATATGTTACTGATGGGACATTTCTGAGGTCTTTTCCCCTTTTTTCATTCTAATGATAAGTTTAAAGAAAATTCATAAAAGGTTTAAAAATAGTTTTTTGGGTGATTTTTAATAGATGTGGGGGTTAATTGTCACCTAGATTTGCTTTTTCAGTGATGGTATGTGTAAACCTAACCCATTTGGAGAAATTGCACCTAAGCACCTTGTGGGAATATATATCTGAAGATGAACATTCCAGAAGGACCCGAATCATTAGTGCTTTGAACACTAACCTGGGAACTTTAAATTTAACCCGTTATGCCATCAGGATCTGATGTAAGCACTTTAATATAGGCATCATGAGGATCATTTTATAAGGAGCTATGGAAGGTTACATGCCATTTACATATGTAAATCATGTATTTTCAGTGACTAATGTGTGCAAATGGGCACTTATATGCGTACTCTATGCGGTTGCTATTCTGTAAGCACATGTGTTGGGCCAATCATGCATACTTTGTCTGTGGGCATGCTCATGGGTAAAGCACAAATTTACAAGTGTAAATTAAAAAATACTATAATTTACGCACATTATTGAACAATCTACACAGGGCTGGAGTAACTACTCCCCCCTAGATTTAACATGCATTTTTGACCACTTTTGCCCCTATTTTATAAAATAAAGTATGTGTGTACTTGACTTTATAAAATATGCGCTAGTGATGTGCATTAACTACATGGGAGTTTATATAATTATCCTCCCTTTGACCATAATATATACTTCAGTCAAAAAAGAACCCCTAGCACCGGGCAAAATACAAAATCCAAAATGAAAATACCCTGGCTCACATAACCTGCCGTATAAACTAGTCACAGAATCAAAAATTATATTTTTTAGCACTTTCTTTTTGTCGGAATAACCAGGTAAGAGAGAGCAGGAAAGTAACCTACCCCTCGCCGTGGTCAGTCCTTTTTAATAATTTAAAATGCTTGAAGAAACTTATCTTGTTTTTTGGTTTTTCTTTAACTCAGCCAGCAAAGAATTCCTAAGACACAACGTGCCACGTTTCGGGCCATCCAGACCAACTGTGGCCCTGCAGCAGGTGAAGTTTGTTGAATCCCAAAGCCAACTCTTTGGGATTCAACAAACTTCACCTGCTGCAGGGCCACAGTTGGTCTGGATGGTCCGAAACGTGGCACGTTGTGTCTTAGGAATTCTTTGCTGGCTAAGTTAAAGAAAAACCAAAAAACAAGATAAGTTTCTTCAAGCATTTTAAATTATTAAAAAGGACTGACCACGGCGAGGGGTAGGTTACTTTCCTGCTCTCTCTTACCTGGTTATTCCGACAAAAAGAAAGTGCTAATTAATATAATTTTTGATTCTGTGACTAGTTTATACGGCAGGTTATGTGAGCCGGGGTATTTTCATTTTGGACATAATATATACTTGTCAGCAGTTTGCCAGCAACATTCTGTACTAAAGGGGTCATTCCGAGGCACGAATAGAGGGATGGGCGTCCCGTTGGGACGTCCACTACTGCTATTTGGGCCCCATCCTGACCTCGACTAACTTCTCTGCTTGTTGGATGGGGAAGTTAGACGGGGGCAGGAAGGGCGGATCAGGAGTGGCTTTAGAGCAGGCAGTGGGCAGTCGTTGGCCCCAAACATACAGGGCTGATTCCAATGTCGGCCCTGTACGTCCGGGGTCAAGCTGCAGGGAATATAGTTTGCAGTCCAGCGGCCGGGGATCGCAGCTTTTGAATGGAGCCCCCACATACAGGCCTGGATACGATTCTGGTCCCGCGAGGCTAGACATGCCCCGCAGGATTAGAATCCTGTCTAACTCTGTGCGTCTGGTTCTGACCAGGCGCACAGAGGGCCAGGATGCCCATGTCTGAATCGGGCTCTGTTTATTTATTATTCGATATACTACCTTTGGCCTGTTATTTCCTAAAAAAAATTACGGGTAGACCAAGCAAGAGGGAGTTACAGGAATCAGTATGAGATATGAAATAAAAGCATAAGGACTCTCTCAAAACCAGAAGTTCTAATATGAGGCATCTGACAAAGATGAACAGAATGCATCCTTAGAAATCATGGCAAAATGAGATCCCAATTGCAATTTGGAATACCAGATCATCCCGAGATTTTCTACAAGTGCTGGAATGCTATTTCTCATAAACACTGATATTATTCTGCACAGGATTTTTGCACATAGTAATACTGATATTTCTGGAAACTGCATTCTAGTACAGGCACATGCAACTCCTCCTGAGTTCCTCCTCCCCTGCTGTTTTTATTTTGGGCCATTCCCCTTCCGCAACACCTGAAAAAAGTAGCGGGTCCCATACACTTGAGGTAAAGAGAAGAAACAGGCATCAATTCCTCACTAGCGTTGACTGCAGAACAATGAGCTCCACCTTTATGCCGTCTCAGACCTTGCATTATATGCCCAGCCTTGCGCTCAGCTTTGTGGTCTTTTGTGCACTTCTCTGCATCAGTGCTGAATAGCTTATTGCTTCATTACCGTGCATTTAAATGTGATGTGCACTGCTCTCTGCTTGAGGCGTAGGGCACAGTTAGCTTGTGTGCATAAGTCCTTTCTGCATTGGTAGGACACCAAACGTTTTGCAAAGGCAAACCAACTTGTGCACAAAGCCTAGCACACTACTGCATCTTAGAGGAACTTAGATTCAGTGAGGGGAATATTCAAAGGCATTTACACGATTTGCCGTTGCTACGTCCCCCCCCCCCCCATGCTAACTGGTTAGCGGCAGGGTGTGCCGGGAGCATTCCAGGATGACACCCATCAATAACCAGGCAGAGGCGATGTTGAGCTGCTGCCATTACCGACATGCAGCAAAGATCAGGCGCAGTAAAGGCTGGCCTAACATTCGCTGTAGAAGCTAACCTTGCAGCAGCTGAATATCACCAATGCCTGGTTAGTTTCCCAGCAATCCGGCCAACCCAGATATTCAATGTTGGGGCCCAGATATGGCCCTAGCATTGACCATCCGAGTTTAGAGTTCAGCAGTGGCAACTGACCACATTAGAATGGCTAGCCACCAGCACTGAATATCACCCCCCCCCCTCCCCAATCTATTCATCTTTAAGCATGCTGTAATATCTAAGGTTGCACCAGGAGCAACTGTAGAGTACACCCAGACATCACTAACCTAAAAATGAAAGAAAACCTTAATGTTCCGGAACAATTTTGCTGATGGGGACATAAAAATGAATAGTGGAGATAAGATTGAGACCTGAGGGACTCCACATTTTGGGGGTAATTTTATAAAACATTTTGGCACCTAAAATGTAGGACTTTTTGTTATAAAAATAGATCATACCTAATGGTACACACAGTGCAGGCCAGTGCATACTTGTAGGGTACATGTGCTAAGGGGAGAAGTCTGGATGGAGCATGAACAGCATCCTGATTTACATATATGCATGTAAAGTCTGTGCTAACATTTACATCTGCTCTTAAGCTGGTATAAGGTCCATGCCTTCAATCTTGGCATGATTTCTGCAGGTTTTTGCTGGTGCTTTATGAAGACACATAGGCACTTATATGTCTTTATCAAATAGGTGTCTCCTCCATCCCCAAATCTTAGGCAACATGTAATCAAATTACCCTCTCTATGACCTCAAGGGAAGAAACTAATTTCTCTAGGGCCACAGAAAAAACTCCCCCTATGAAAAAGGAAGAGAACCAATGGCATATCAGCCACCTCAACAGAATAACATGATCAACAAGACCCAAAACATCTAAGAGGGATGGAGTAAAGTAAATGAGAAGATATATGAAATAGGGGAAAAGATGAAAGTTCATGGCATGAGATCCCAGCCTTGGTGCTGACTTAACTGGAATTCCAAAGGAAGGAAATTCCCCCTCCCCACCAAAAAGCCCCCGAAAAATCCTGAATGCTCATGGATAAGAGGTCTCTGCACAGACTGTGTGACCTTTCTAGAGATTAAAAGAAACTACCCATGGGACAGCCTCATAGGAAGATCCTATCCTAATTTTATTCAAATACAGGGAATTGTAGTTCTGATTACTTTATGAAAAGCAGGAACAAAGGGGCCGATTTTCAAAGTCCTTGATATTTAAACGTCATGATTTTCCGGATACGGCTTTTGAAAAACAACCCTTAAATTTCCAGAAATTTAGTAGGGTAAAACTAAGCCTGGACAAATCTCTTCTGAAAAAAAATTGAGTCAGCTTCTGGTTCTAATTATTTTCTATGGAGAACACCTAATTAAACAGAGTAGCTGGAGAGGAGATTTAGAAACCCAGGAGCAGAAAAGACACCCCCCCCCCTACTGGTATGGCAATGACGGTCTCCATCTTTCTTGCCTAGCAATGATGAGTATGTTCTTCTTTTGTTGTTGTTGTTAAGTGCCGTTGAGTCGGAGTCGACTCATGGCGACCCTCTGGATAGCTATCCTAAATTGTGTTCGATCTTCAGTCAGGCGGCTCATTGTTGACAGACTGGTACCCATAGCTGCTGTTATTGTATCAATCCATCTCATTGCTGGCCTTCCTCTTTTGCATTGACCTTCTATCTTGCCAAACATGATGTCTTTCTCTAATGATTTCTCTCTTTCGCATGATGTGTCCAAAGTATGAAAGTCGAAGTCTTGTCATCTGAGCTTCTAAAGAAAGCTTAGGTTTGATCTCCTCTAGTACCGACTGGTTTGTTCTTCGGGCAGTCCATGGTATACACAGTATTCGCCGCCAGCACCATAATTCAAAGGCATCAATTTTCTTCCTGTCTATATTTTTCACTGTCCAGCTTTCACATCCATATGATGTTATTGAAAATACCATGACTTGAACAAGTCGAATCCTTGTATGGAGAGAGACATCTCTGCTCTTGAGAATCTTATCTAGGTCTTTCATAGCCATTCTGCCAAGAGCAATGCGTCGTCTGATTTCTTGACTGCTTGTTGCTTCTTTATTGATAGTTGATCCAAGTAGGTTAAAGCTGTTCACGATTTCAATTTCTTCTCCTTCAACGATGAACCTGTTGATTATGCCAGTTGTCATGATCTTTGTCTTCTTTACATTAAGGTGCAGGCCCATTTTGAGACTATGTTCTTTGATTGTGAGAAGCAAATGTTTCAGATCATCTTCACTTTCAGTAATGTGGTATCATCAGCATAGCGAAGGTTGTTGAGTCTTCCACCAATCTTCACACCTCTGTTGTCTTCATACAATCCTGCTTCTCTGATGATTTGTTCTGCATATAAATTAAACAGGTAGGGGGAAAATATGCAGCCTTGTCTTACACCTTTGCTTATTTTAAACCATTCTGTTTCTCCTTGTTCCGTTCGAACTGTTGCTTCTTGATCAATGTACAGATTGTACAAGAGTACGATCAGGTGTTCTGGTATACCCATGCTTCTTAATGTGGCCCAAAGTTTCTCATGGTTTACACAGTCAAAAGCTTTGCTATAGTCGATAAAGCACAAATAGATATCCTTTTGGTATTCTTTAGTCTTTTCAAGGATCCATCTCACATCCGCAATGATGTCTCTCGTTCCTCGCCATTTCCTGAACCCTGCTTGCACTTCAGGTAGTTCTTGTTCCAGGTATGGTTGTAGTCTCTTTTGAATAATCTTCAGTAGAATCTTGCTGGCATGTGGGATCAGAGTGATTGTGCGATAATTTCCACAGTCAGTTGGATCACCTTTCTTTAGTATTGGTATAAACACAGATCTTTTCCAGTCAGTTGGCCATGATGTTATTTATTTATTTATTTATTTATTTAACTTTCTTCTATACTGCGCTCTTTAATATCAGTGCGGTTTACATAAAACATATTTTGTGCAGTGTAGGCGACCTACACTGGACGTACAGTAAACAGGGGATTATGTACAGGTTTTAACAGGGTAAACTAAACAAAATCTCTCTGAAATATGACATGGAACATCTCTAATATTTACATACTGGCACTGATATTTACATGCTGGGTCTGCTATGCACATGGGGTTGATCAGGGAAGAGTATTCCTACTTGTGGGCTGGGCTGGGTTCAGTATCTATGGGGTGGCTTCTTGGGGGGTGTCTGCCTGGTCCCATGTGTGTGGCTGACTGTGGAAGGTCTTCAGGTTCAGTGTAGTACTGAAGGAACAGGTGGTGCTTCAATGCCTTCCTAAACTGGGATAGGTCACTAATGGCCCTAATGGAAGGAGGTAGGGCATTCCAGCTAGCGGGTACATAGAGCGCGAATGCTCTGTTTCTGGTTGCTTGCGAGCATTTCATGAGTGCCCTTGGGAGTTTCAGGGAATTAATAGCAGCTGATCTCCTTGCTCTGTTAAGGGGGGTGGTCTGAATGAGATCTGTAAGTGAAGTGGAAGAGTAATTATTGATGGCTTTGTGGGTCAGCATCAGCACCTTGAATGAAATCCTACACTGGACTGGGAGCCAGTGCAGATTTCTCAGGATTGGGGTTATGTGTTCCCTCCTAGATGCCCCATGCAGGATTCTTGCGGCCGCGTTCATTGCTAGTTGCAAGGGATTCATCGTGTTTTTTAGGAGACCGTGTAGAATGGCATTCACGTAATCAAAGTGCGGGATTACTAGCGCTTGGTAGACTGTTCAAAAGTCTTCCGGTTCTAGCAGTTGTCTCATATGGCGAAGCATCCTTATTTTGTTGTATATTGCCTTGACCATGTTGCTTATTTGGGCCTTCATATTGAGCTGTTGATCCAGCGTAACCCCGAGGTACCGAATTGTGGGCTTGCTCAGGAGCTCCGCGTCCTGCACCTTCAGTGAAGTTGGAGGAATGAAAGTGGTATTCCTTGGGATGAAGAGGACTTCAGTTTTCTTAAAATTTATTCTTAGTTTCTGCTCGTGTAGCCAATCAGTGACAGCATCGAAGCAGGAGGATAGAGGTGATAGGTCTGGTTGGTCTGTCAGGAAAGGCATGCAAAGTAGCACATCATCGGCGTATATTAGACAGTTGATGTTGAAAGAGCGGATGAGGTTACATATAGGCTGCATATACACGTTGAATAGTAGGGCCGACAGAGATGAACCCTGTGGTATGCCTTTTTCTTGAAGGAAAGGTGATGAAGTGGAGGAACCGATGCGCACGTGCTGCCATCGATCTGTTAAGTACAAAGCACACCATGCTAGTGCGTTTCCCTGGACGCCCTTCTCTCTGAGACGGGTGAGGAGTATTTCATGGCAAACAGTGTCAAAGGCTGCTGCAATGTCTAGGAAAATCAGCGCAAACCCTTGTCTGATGTTGTCTATCCCAATAGTCAAAGTGTTGATTAATGTGGTCAGCAGCGTTTCAACCCCATGTGCTTCCCGGAATCCATGCTGGCAGGGGTCGAGGGGTGCGCTGTCCTCAATATGTTGGTGGAGTTGCCGTTGTACAACCTTCTCAATGATGTTGTCTTCCATATTTCTTGGCAGAGCTTTGTAAGTATGGTAACAGCTGCATCAGATTGCTGTAATACTTCTATGGGAATGCTATCAATGCCTGGTGCTTTTTTCTTTGATAAGGCTTTCAATGCTGCTTCAACTTCTTCTTTCATCACCAATGGTTCCCAATCATAAGGTACAAGTTGAAACGGCTGTTGGTCCACTTGATCTTTATCATATAAAAACTCTGTATATTCCTTCCACCTTTTCTTGATCTTCTTAGCATCATTCAACATAGAACCTTGAGCATCTTGTAACATTCCAATTCGAGGCTGGAACTTTTTCTTTAACTCTTGTAGCTTTAGGAAAGCCAATCTTGTTCTTCCTCTAGTAGTTTCTGCTTCTATTTCCTTGCATGCGTCGTTGTAGTACTTTTCCTTGTCCTGTCGTGCTGCACGTTGGAAATCTCTGTTGAGTTCTGTGATTGTCTTTCTTTCTCCTCTGGTTTTAGCTTCTCTGCGTTTCTGGGCAATTTTCAGAGTTTCTTCCGTCATCCATTTTGGCCGTTTTTTCTTTTTCACCTTTTGTAGAGACTTCTCGCTTTCTTCCAACACAATCTTCTTGATGTCATTCCATAACTCTTCTGGAGCTCTGTCATTTGTATCTAAAGCAGCAAATCGATTTTGCAGGCAGTCTTTAAATTCCAGTGGTATATTCTCAAGGTCATATTTTGCTGCATTCATGAGTGGTTTGCTCTTTTTCAACTTTAGCTTGAGTTTGCATACTAGTAGTTGATGATCTATATCACAGTCAGCTCCAGGTTTTGTCTTTGTTGATGTTATACAGTTTTTCCATCGTTGACTTCCACAGATGTAGTCAATTTGATTTTTATACAATCCATTGGGTGAAGTCCATGTGTACAGTCGCCGCTTGTGTTGTTGGAAGAAGGTGTTTGAGATGAATAGATCGTTGGTCTTGCAGAATTCTATCAGTCTCCAGCTTCATTTCTGTTGCCAAGTCCATATTTTCCAACTACTTTGCCTTCTTCTTTGTTGCCAACTTTTGCATTCCAGTCACCCATGACTATCAGGATATCCTGTTTGCATGTTCTGTCAATTTCAGTTTGTACTTGTTCATAGAACTCTTCAATTTCATTCTTTTCTGCAGCTGTTGTTGGGGCATATACTTGAATTATAGTTGTGTTGATAGGCATTCCTCGTAGATGAATAGAGATTAAGCGTTCGCTGACTGCATTGTATTTCATTACAGTTCTTGCAAGTTTCTTCTTTATTATAAATGCAACACCATTTCTTCTTTGTCTTTCATTTCCAGCATAGTAGACCATGTGATCATCTGATGCAAAGTGTCCGATGCCAGTCCATTTCAGTTTGCTGACACCCAACAGATCAAGTTATACACGTTCCATTTCATTCTTGACCACCTCCAACTTCCCTTGGTTCATGCTTCGTACGTTCCATGTTCCAATGTGTAAGACATCTTTACAGCTTCTGACTCTCATTTCATGCACAGCTACATCAGCAGTCAGACGTCCCGAGGGCTTTGATCCAACCACATCATAAATGCTGGCTTTACTCTGAAAAGTCTTCAGCTCTTCCCCAGTAGCTAGCTGAGTGCCTTCCGACCTGGGGGTCTCATCTTCCAGCACTATAGCACAATTTGTTTTGTTGTAACTATCCATTCGGTTTTCATGGCAAGAAACAGAAGTAGACTGCCGGGCCTTTCTTCCACGCAGTTTAAGTTTGGTGTTGTTGCCGTTGTCACAGAAATGAGATCCTCCACCGTCAACACTATCCCATTCTGCTGCTGCCCAGATGGGTGGTTTGTCTTGGTCTGGCACCTCAGCTGCTGCCCAGATGGGTGGTTTGTCTTGGTCTGGCAGCTCAGCTGAGACCTGTCCATCTTGGGAGACCCTGCCAGTAGTTAAACTACCGATAGTTTAGCTCTCAGCATCACTGATGCACACAAGCCCTCACAGCACGACAAGCTGCAAACCAAGTGAGGGGTTCTTCTTTTATTTAAAGTTATTGCATAATCTTATCCAGCAGAAAATATTTTCCATAAAATACAATATACAAAATTGAAGGGTACCAGAGGCTAATAAAATCAGATAAAACAGGTCAAGTAATGATATATTTAAAACATGCTGTGAGATAATAGGAAACATTTTCCTACCCACAGTATTATCACCTCTTCCACCTCTCTCCCACCCTCTCTTTCACAGCCATCCCTCACTTGCTCCATGGAGCCATCTCCGGCACAAGCACCCTTCTCATGAAAGCTGTCCCCCACCTCCACCCAAAATCAGACACTTTTTAGGGGAAGCCCAGGTACAAAATGCAGAAACAGAGTTAGAGCCAGATTTGTTGGTGCTATATCATCCCCCAATCCCCCACCTTCTCCTTACTCCTGTTCTTCTACTCCCCCCCATTTTCCCTACACTGGTCCTCCTTTAGTTTGCTCACTCCCATCTATCTCCAGCATGCTTTCCATGCAGTTCTCCCTGTTTCTTCTCCTCTTGATCCCTACCTAGTCTTCTCATCTTGTGCAAAGGCTTACTGATTCTCTTTCCTCTTCCATCCCCCCCTGCCTTCAAATGAATCTGTCCAATGGGTTCCTTTGGTTTGGAAACACACAGTTATCTTTCCCCTCCTTAAAAAAACATCTCTTGATCCTGCTGACCTTTTGAATTTCCATCCTATGTCTAACCTCGCTTTTCTTTCCAAGGTACTTGAAAGTACTGTACTCTGGCAACTCTTCCTTTTCCTAGACAAGACCTTAATTCTTCATTCTAGGCAGGCTGGGTTCCATCTGGGCAACAGCACTGAATCACGTCTTACTGCACTCATGAATGTACTGAGGACCACTCTTGATCGCGGTCACACTGTCATTCTGGTCTCTCGCGATCTTTTTTCATCCTTTGACCTTGTAGATTATCAGGACGCCATGCCACCGCCTCTCCATGCAGGAGCCAGGCTGGGCTAGCTGGGTAAGTGCCGGGATGTCCAAGGTGCCTGAATTGGGGCATGTCCTGGACGTCCCGGTCTTATGCCACGATTCTGCTCCTGTGGGGCTGTCTAGTCCCCGCGGGAGCAAAATCAGGTGCATCCCTTGACTGTCCGGATGGCCCGGGGATGCACATAACTGAATTGGCCTCCACGCTTTTGCCTGCCCCCCCATACTTGGCCTCTCCTTATCTCCTTACAAACCTTCTCCTACCTCCTTTCAAATCTCTCTTCTGGCTTTTCCTCTGCTCTCCTCTGTCCTAGAAGTTTTCCATCATTCTTCTTTTGCATACTTGGGCCCTTATCTTTGGAATTCCCTCCCCTTAGCTCCACCAAGAAACATCCTTTTCCAAGTTTAAAGGACCTCAAGACCTCAAGTTTCTAGTCTACCCATTCCCTGATCTGTCTCCGTTCCTTTCTTCCCCTTGGGCTCTACCTGCACTCTATTTCCTCCCTTTCTCCTTCTTTTCCTTCTCTAGATCTGCATTTTCATTCCTCTTTTCTTCTTTCTCCCCATTGGTACTTTTTGTGAACTACTCGGCTGATTTTCCAGCTGTATAACAACTGCAGTGCAAGCGTGGAAGGATGCCGCTTGTGGCTTCTGGAACACTAGAGGCCCATATTTATCTATTTATTTATTTGGCTATGCTTATAAACCACTACATTTGAATGCAATATACACAACTACATTAATGAAATGATACAATTAAAAAAAGAAACCCAGAAGAAGTGCAACTAACATCCAAAGAGATGGAATAGTGAAGGAAGAAATGGCCTGTGTTCTGGGGCCATTTGCCAGAGATAAAGTATTTCTATTCTGATTAGGTCCATCTAGCAATGTTCCCACCAAGCCGCATCCTCCACCTGCACTGCAGCT
Organism: Ichthyophis bannanicus; assembly: GCA_033557465.1. Lineage (NCBI taxonomy): Eukaryota > Metazoa > Chordata > Amphibia > Gymnophiona > Ichthyophiidae > Ichthyophis > Ichthyophis bannanicus. The sequence goes on from CM066035.1 coordinate 783,636,064, forward strand.
GGCCGGGGGAGGTGCTGTGATATCTGCATTGTAGCTGTGAAGAGCAGACAATGCAGATATTGCAGCACCTCCACCTACTGGCAATAATGCAGCTGGAGGACTCCCCTGCAGCTTGGCAGGAATGCTACCATCTCTTTAGCTGCACTTATATTAACCAACAATGTGAAGGGTCCTATCCACCACCCCTCCCCCAACCCCGTACGTCTGCTTCTTTTCTGCAGAGCATCATACAATAGGCCTCAGTTTAGTTCTTTGGGACCTTGATTCTGCTGATGGCCAGTTAAACGGAAGAACAACAGGAAAGAAGCAGGCTAGAGGGTGCATAATTTTATTTTTCTTCTTTATGGTTGGGTGAAGACTCTGCCTTTATCCAAAGCTCCTATTACACATTAAAGCAGAAGTTGCTAAAGCCCATCTGGACTGGATTGGACTCAGGAGACAGCCTTCGACTTTAAAATGCTGGTGTCTGCCGCAGGAGCACCTTCACTTGAGTCTGAGAGCAGGATGTCTGCACTTGGGTGCACAAAAGTTCTCATGCTTCTAAAATGAATTATTTTCCTGCACTATGACACTGAATGCAAATTTAAGTTCAGCAAACAGTTCCAGTCTTTGAGGAAAGGCTAATCTGTTCCTTGCTTTGCCACAACAAACTTTAAAAATGAAGGAAAAAAATGTAAATTATTTACAAGAGTGCCTAGGATTATCTCCTCAGCAAGGTCAATCTAAATAGTCTTATCCAGTCCTGGTTTTGCTCCATGTGTGCACAGAACTGCAGTTCCTACTTTTCTAAGGACAGAGGCATCTAAGATTTTCTATTAGTGAGCTGCATGATGAGATATCCATGTATGCGTGGGCCATGATAGTTTTTTATTTTGGCCGCATGATCAAAAATCTACATGTGTGCAGGTTGCCTGAGTATTTTAACCTGTTATTGCATGATTTATTCTCAATGAAAATCGGTGAATCTCTTCTGAAATTATGCCTTTAAATAGCTCTACAGTGCTTCAGCATCACATGTGCTACCTAATTAGGTAAAAGACTTTTTGCTAAAAATCCCAGTAGGCTGTATCCTGAGATCAGGCAGGCCACACTCTGGATGCCCTTGTCCTAGGAAAATCAGATCTATAAAAGTCAGACTAGACCAAGCAGCTCAAGGTGACCCGTGAGGTGACGGCACTATGAGTGACAGAATTTTCTAGTGTTTCCCAGATCTGTTTCACTTTTCAGATCTCCTTGTATTTTTTCCTCACTCCTCAGACTCTGGTTGCTAGCTGCTCACAGTTTGCCTTTTCCGGTTCCTTTATCTGTCTAATGGAGACTAGGCTTCTTGCAAGACATAAATACAAGTACCTCAGAGCAAGAAAGGGTCACGTCTTAGAAATATGATGCTGGCAAATAATGCTGGTAGTCTGTGCTCGACAGCCCAACATCGAACTAAAGTCTACCACCAGAGTCCGGGGCTGTAGAAGGGGAAAGATGAATGACTCATGTCACCACATGTCCTGGAAAGACAGGTCTCCATCCATCTGCAAAGGTTAAGCTAAGCACTGTCATGAAGTCTGCCAAAAACTCCTCACATTGTCCACATTTTTTACAAAGTAATTATTTTTTGATGGAAAAAAATAATGAAAAGTTCTGTTATGCTAAAGACTGATAATTCCTATGAAGTTTATTTTGGCTGTTGCAGGGCCCAGGTCAGGGTGATGCTCTTTGAAAGTTTGGCTCGCCTCATTTTGTCAAAACTTATTTAGATTTCATGGCAGTCACTGCTGAGCTTCCCAGCGGAGATCCATTCCTGTCCTCCTTAGCCCCAGCACAAAGTTAGTGCACAATATTTAGTTTTAGGAGACATTTTTTGTTATTCACATTGCAGCACTGTTGATGCCTGAAGAATTCACCAGCGTGTGCCCTCCTGTAGGCTAAATTGACTCCAGGCCAATGTCAACATGACTCTCAGAGAGACAAATGCAGCAAGAATGACAGAGGACTTCATTTTCACTGACAGAGAGCCTCAGGAAGAAACTCTGTACCATTTCCTCTGGAAGAGAAACCATTCAAAACACTGGCACAAACAAAACCAGTCACAGTAGTGTCTAAACCTTTATATTCTTTGGCTTAGCCTATCTCCCTAAGTCAAGTAGCCAGGCTCTTTTAGGTCTGATGTCACCTCATTGCACACACAGGGTTAGAGTTCTGCTTTTCCCATTGATTTCCCTAAAAACATCACTGCTACACACCTATGTTGTAGTGGGGCAAACCCAGGACTGGCCCATCCACTAGGCAGGCGCCTAGGGCAGCAGACCTCTGTGGGTGGCAAGGCACACATGGCCTGCCAGCTCCCCACCCGTGTGCTGAGTCGTGCCACCCTCTTCCCTTGTGTTGAGTTGCACCATCAACCCCCACTGCCGCTGATTCCAGCAGCAGGATCAGGGGCGGTAAGGCTCGGTGGCAGCAGCTGGCAGCAGGCCATGTGCTTTGGCATGCATGACCTGCCACTTCTGACCCCCTAAGTTGTGTCCGAGGGGAATCAGAAGCAGCAGACCATGTGTGCCGAAGCACACATGGTCTGCCACTTCCACCGAACTGAGCCATTCCCCTGAATCAGAAGCAGCGGGGGGGGGGGGGGGGGCGGCGGGATGGTTCAGCAAGAGGAGGGGAGGGGAGGGCGGCATGGCTCAGTAAGGGGGGTGGCACAGTCAGGGTTTCTGCCTGGGGCAGCAGAAACCCTTGGGACACCTCTGGGCAAACCAGAACTGAGGTGACAGCCTTGCTGACACTGCCTGAACATCGGCACCAGCAGCAGCAGCAAGGAGTGGGAAGGTAAGCTCCTTCCACACCCCACATCACCTCTAATCCAGACTCAGCCTTCTTTCGTTTAAAAAGAAGCATGCTCAAGCACACCTGTGATTGCCTGAACACTGGCACCAGCAGCAGCAGCAAGGTGCGGGAAGGTAAGCTCCTCCTACTCCCCACCACCACCTCCAATCCAGACTCAGCTGCCCTTCAATTTTCAAAAGAAGCGCACTCGGGTGCACCTGTGACTAGCGGGCTGGTGCCTGAGGGCCCTTTGCCATGGTCCTTAGGCATGGACTGACATACTACAGCACAAAAGACACTACCAGGCCTCCGCCATTGATCACTGTGGCACACACTGCACATCATCATGGATCACACTCTACACACAGCCACGGAGGACACAGCACCCAAAGACCCCAACTCCCCTCCGATCAACAGAATAGATCTGCAACAGCCACACTAGAAAGAACGCTCACCGGTAAGCTCCATAAGCACATAGCCTCTCCACGATAGCACAGACTGCAAGCATCCTATCAACCTACTCAAACAGGTAAGGCACTGCAAGCTGTACCAACAGCACCCCCGCACATCTGATCACCCAACAGCCACTACCAACAGATGCACCAAAGCAGCTTTCACAACAATCCAACATCAAATAACGCATCAAAGCTACCATCCTGTGATACCCGATGGCCACCACAACATTCCTACTTAAACTACTCAGTCTGACCTCTCTTCTCACACACATCATCTCACTAACACCCACCATGCGCAAATGCTCATTATACACACATACCCCCTCACTACAGCCCCTTACCTCACAATTAAGCACAGAATCAACACATACCAACACCTCATCTGTCTCAAACCACACTCACACATGGCAACAACACACCTGCAACAACCCCCAAGTACCCTCTCACACCTCAAATACACACTCATTAATTCTGGCTCAGCTCAGAACAAAATACAAATGATCTCTGACTTCTTCACGGACAACAAACTAGATGTTTTATGCAACACTGAATCATGGTTCACAGAATCCATCAATGTACTCATGAACCAACTCATATCACCCCATTATGACCTTTTCGCCTGCCTCAGAACTGAACGCAGAGGTGGCGGGGTCATCATCATAATGAAGAAGCACCTCAACTTCTGCATCTGCATCAAAAGCACAAGCAAAGACTTAGATACCTGAACCATCACAAACAGTACCATCACCCTGTTCCTGGTTTACAGATCCCCTAATGCCAACTCAGATAACCAGACGCTGGAAACTGTCTGCAAACACAAATCCACCACCAAACCACCTGTCGATCCTATGCGACTTTAACCTCTCTTCCATCACTCCCAAAACATCAAAAGTCTTCCTGGATGCAATGGATGCCCTCGGATACATACAAACTAGAAAAGGAGCACCTACTTGCAAGCAGCCAAGGAAAACACACAGGGCAAGATGTATTGTGGTCACTGCGCTTTTATTATTAAAGAAACACCCCAACGCGTTTCGGCAAACGCCTTCCTCAGGGGGCTGAGAACTGCAAACAAACATATTAAAATGAATAAACCATGCACAAAATTAAAAACATAAATAAACCTGTACATAATTAAAAATTAAACATATAAATCTTAAATATATCGATGTAAATATGAACATAAAAAATCATGTAAACATGTCTCCATAAATTATAAAAAATAAAACAAGTATAAACAGCAATAACATCTGCAACTAAACAAAATAAAGAACAGGAAATATAACATGAAAAGATACTCACTATTCGATATGTCTGATATCAATTAAGGCGCACAGGGATAATGTATAACATAGGATCGCTCTGAATAAACTAAAAAGTATATATAAATAAATATTAATATAAATAAATGATCCTATAATGTATAAAAATACATATAAATACGAAACTAAAGTTAATGGGAAACCCAAACCCAAAAAGAGAACGATAAACCTTATCTTGAGGGACCAAAAACTGTACAAAATTGATATTCTAATATTGTTTATAACTCATGAAAGAAAATAGACATATAGATTGCATGTAGAACAAATAAAACATTAAAAATATAGAATCATTTGGACCATTCCAACAATCTACTGAGCATAATGTAATATGATATAATAAAACAATTGCATAAAGCATAACTGGTAAAAGGAATGCATGCACCAAATGGTAAAGCTCAAATGAAAGAAAAATACAAAAACAAAAAATAATTAATTAAAAACTATTCAAAAAGCGTTCCCAGAAGAAAGGGAGCCATAAAATTAAAAAATGAACTATATGCTTTAAATAACAAAAACAATGTGCTTCCAAACCGTATAATAATGAAATGTCAGACCACCAGCCGGTGAGACGCTCAGGAAACAAATGTAATTTGTTAAACACTCATAAAAAACAATTTAGTCTGTATTGGACAGTATAAAAGCTGAGACATCAGAAGATAAAACAACGCCAAAAATTTGGCGCATTTTTAAAAAAGAAAGAAACGGAGTATAGTGATTATATAAAATATCTAAAATGTAACCCGTGAAGGGTAAATAAAAGATTACTATGCATGAAGAACCACGGACCGAACAATTTAGTCTGTACTGAACAACATAAAAAAACGAAACATCAAAAGATAAAACAATGCCGATTTTTGGCGTGTTTTTGGAAAAAAACAAAACAAAAGAAACGGAATGTAGTGATGATATAAAATATAATCCGTGAAGAGTGGGGTGGCCTGCACAGAGCGACAGGTGCACCTACTCTTGCCATCTTGCTGGGCAGACTAGATGGACCATGCTGGTCTTTATCTGCCATTATTTACTATGTTACTAAGAGTAAATAAAGGATAAAGTATGCGTGAAGAACTACGGAATGGATCAACACTTTATGCTAAACACAAAGGAATGTAACAGTAAACACAAGCCCTGAAAAGCATATCTCTAAACTTTATACTACTGAGAGAGAACATTACCTTACTGGCTGTCATTGAGAGTCCTATTTTTAGGAAAACGCCATGAATTCCCGTTTTATTTAAAGGGGACGTACGATCCAGTTTGCAAATATGCAAATGTGGTGCACATTTTTCACATTGTCTTTAAAGTGAACCCATAGAGAATTAATTCCAAATATATACTATAATAAATAACATAAAAAATAACATAACATGTTATTTATTATAGTATATATTTGGAATTAATAAAAGCGCAGTGACCACAATACCTCTTGCCCTGTGTGTTTTCCTCAGATACATACAAGTCATCAACCAACCCACACACAACAAGGGGAACACATTAGACCTGATATTCCTACCTCAACTTATACTCAGAGATTACAACCTCCCACCACCCACTTTCACCACCGTCCCCTGGACAGACCACAAAACAATTACCATCCTCATCCCGCACAAATCACTCCTTCAAGGTAAAATAAGCACTCAACACACTACTCACAGATTCCACCACCTTGAGACTGAAGAGTTTCTGACCAAAATATTGCCACACCTACAAGATTCTTCCAAGAGCACAGACCAACTCATTCAGAACTGGAGCAAAACAATAAGCAGTATATCAATAAAACAGCATACACACCAACTCATTCAGAACTGGAACAAAACAATAAGCAGTATATCAAAGCAGCGCACACACCAACTCATTCAGAACTGGAATAAAACAATAAGCAGTATACTAATAAAGCAGCGCACATCAACGAAACAGCAGAGCTCAATGCAGCAACAAACCCAGCAACATGGTACTCTCACAAATGAAAAACATAAAACATAACCTAAGAGCTCTAGAAAGGAAATGGAGACACTCCACGTCAGCCGCCAGCCTTGACGCTTACCTATCCATACTATATGAATATCAATCAGCCACTAACAAAGCAAAAAAAAATATTACACCAACATGATTCAGAATTCACTAAACTGTCCAAGAGAGCACCTCAAATTAGTCAAAAACCTACTAAAAGACCCCACACAAAAGCAACAAGCTACAGATCTAACTCCACAAGCCATGACAAATCACTTCCAAGCGTTAACACATCCCTTAGACAACCAGACACACACACGACAGCTCAACCAACTCAAACCCACACAAACACAGAAATCACCTGAGACACCTTCTCAACCATGTTCCCTGAACAGTTGGACAAAATTATCATAGACAGTAGAACCACCACATCCCCACTCAACTCATGTTCAGTCAACTGGATCAAGGCTGCACGAATGAAACTACTACCAATTATACTCAGAATTGCACAGCTCTCATGCAACATGAATACATGCCCACTGATCTAAAATTGGTCTCTGTTCATCCAACAATAAAAGGTTCATCTGACCCCGAACTGTCAGCCTCATACCGACCAATTGCCAGCTTACCATTCCTAGCAAAAGTAATAAAAAGAAATAGTACTTTCTCAACTCCAGGAATTCACAGACACCCACTTCCCACTCGATAGAGAACAATATAGGATTCAGGCCTCAGCAGAGAGTTGAATCCCTCTTCACTGCCCTAACTGATAACCTCATGAAGGGCAATGACCAACCAAACAGTGTTTTTTCCTTATATTCCTTGACATTAAAGTAGCCTTTGACTCTGTTCCATACAACCTCATTATCCATCGACTGAAAACAATCGGACTAAGAGGCACCATGCTAAAATGGTTCATATCCTATCTATCAGATCGTCAACTCTGAGTCAAAATCGGCAATGAAACATCAGAACCTTACTCACAGCAAAAGGGAGTCCCACAAGGCTTGGCTCTGTCCTCATTGTTATTGAACTTCTTCCTTCAACCAATCTGTTCTATCATACAAGCACACAGCGTTGTTTACCACTTATACGCAGATGAACTCATAATTTATGCTCCAATCAATACCATCAACCCATCCATCTCCCATATAAAGAAATGCTTCACCTCCATAACGCATTGGCTTACTGAACATAACATGACTATACATTTCAAGAAAACTGAAGTCCTATATATCTCCAAGGATACCAACTTCACTCCACCTACTCACATAACCATTGCTGGATGAGAGGTTGAGAGGTTTCAGTTGTAGCAGTTCATGAGACGTATGCAGCATCAGATATTTTTCCGGTAGGAGTTCATCCTTTTATAGTTTTATTGATATATTAGAGGGTTAAAAACGTGCTTGAGTGTTATTAAATTATTAGTGGTCACTTATATGTTCTTTGTATACTTTTTAGAGACATGAGTTAATTGTAATCCCCTGAAGAAATTTGAAAAAGTGAAACGCGACGGAGGCACCTAGGAAAGGTGTTGGGATACAAGTCCAGCATATGAAGCATATCGTTGGGATATGAATTAAGCACACTGTTGAAACGAGTTAACAATGATATAAGCTAAGCAATTTTTATGCTTTTTTGAATTGTGTTAACCACAGTGGGGTATTAGCTTAGTGTATGCCGCGATACACTCCTCATGAAATATTAGAATTGCACTGGCAAGAAAAGTCATTGATGCGAATGGGCACAAACGTTGGACATACTATAAGTCTAAGAACTGGTGCCATTAAGTCTGAGACCTTTTCACACCACAATAAAGAAGTTGTCTGGTATAGTTTAAAGAAAGTTGGATCATAAGAGTGAGTTGGTTTGGAATACATCTAGACCTTATAGATATAAATTAAGTGATTTTTCATTTTTTATTGACAATTATATCACTCAGAATAATTGACCATTAGCAGCTCTTTCATCACAAGAAAGGAGCCCAACTACAGGCAATACCAGACTGTCTCTGCTCCACAAATGATATCACAGAGCTCAAGAAAAAACGAAAAACATTCTTATTTCTTGAACACTTCTCTGTTGACTAAGCATACCAACGATCTACGCATACCAACGATCTTACTAAGAGCCACCAAGCCAGCCATTCCATCCCAGCTGCCCCCCCCCCCCATCTCTCCCTCTCTACATCACCCTGGGCATGGAGGGGAGAAGCTTGGATCAGGGGTGGAAGAGAAAGAGAAAGGAGAGATTCTGGACATGGGGAGGGAAAGAGAGATGCTGGTGACGGGGAGAGGGACAGAGGGAGGAGAAAGGAGGAAATTCTAGATGGGGAGGGATAAGGAGAGAAAGATGTGGCATGTTGGACACAAGGGAAGGGAGAGAAAGATGGATATATTGGACATAGGGGGAGGAGGAATAGAGAGAGGGAAATGGTGGACATAGTGAGGTAAGAAAAAGGAGATGAGGAGCTGGATGGAGGAGGGAGCAAGAGAAGGGATAGACACTGGATAGGGGAGGAGAGAAGGAGACAGATGCAGGGCAGAGACAACTATTAGGCAAACTAAGTGGCAGCTTCTGCAGGTCAGCAAAAAACTAAACAACAGATTCTGACAGCTAGGGTGGGACAATAAGTCTTAAGGTTTGCTTAGGGTGCAAACATTGGGATCAGCCCTGGACATATGCCGGACGTGGGGGGAGAAGAATAGAAAGGTGAGAGTTAAAGAACGAGGAATAAGAGGCTTGGGAAGGATAGAGTGATAGTGAACGAGAGGTCTGTGTTAAGGGTTGTAAGGCGGCAGATGCAGTAACAAGAGGGGGGAATTGAGAAAGGGACGGTAAGAAGGAATAGTAAAATTTGTGTTTATAGAGAAAGAAAAATAAATGGAAGAAATCTGAAAGAAAAAGATAAATGCCAGAGATGTAAGGAAGTGAAAAAGACAGGAGAGGAGAGAAGTGGCAGATGGGCCACAGACCCTAGAAAACAAGTTAAGATAAGACGGAGGAAAGCATAAACCAGAGAATAAGATAAACATGATTAGAGAATAAAATGGCCAGTCAACAAAGGCAGAAAATGGATTTTATTTTCAATTTAGTGAGTGGAATGTGTCAGTCTTTGGAATTTTCATGTTCTGTCTTTATATTGCACGTGCATCTCTTTCCATTTCCCTAGTGTTGTACTGCATGGTCTGGGTGGGCCGTGGCTCCTCCATTCTGGCATGAGAGCCACCGAATCAGCAACAGCACAACAGTCGAATGAGAGAGTAACTGGAGGCAGTGTCAGCATTCACATTGCTTTGCGCCTACTCATATTAACCCTAGGTCCTACCAGAAAATCAGTCCTGGCTATGTCACTGATGTAGAGTCTGGCTTCTTGGGATTTCAGTTTAATTTTTGTCTACATATATCTATTTTTAGTTTGGTGAAGATCTGTCTGTGTTCTGAGTGTGTGACTGCGGCAGGTATTCGGTTAGCATAGAGTTTCTGTGTTGGGATAGGTAATAATCTGGCTTACTCGGTTCTCTGAATAGATTTATGAATGTTCTACGTCCCACTGCAATATTGAAGGTGCTCCTCTTTTCTAGATAGGTTCCTTGTGCGAGTTTTAGAAGCTGATGCTGTTATTTGCTCTAAAGGTCTTGAGTAATTTTTGTAAGGATTTGTATTACATCATAATATGCCTAGTACTGGTAAGGGTTTATATTGCTGTTACTGAGATGACACCAGAATCAGAAATTATTTTTGGTATGTTGAGTTCTGATTGAAATGTCTTCGTTCTGCTCTGCACCCTTTGTTGGTAGAGAGTTTTCCTCGCCTATCTTTTAGGTGCAGGTCGCTTACTGGATAGAATGCAATATCACTGCTGCCCGTCTAGGGACAGTCATCACCTCTGCTCCTCTCCGGACATGCCCCCATGATAAGCGGTTAGCATCGGGATATGTAAGGGAGATAATCACGGATACTCAGCGGCACTAACCATGAATATCCTGTTCAGCGGCAGTTACACGGTTTACAGATCTGTAAACTGTATAACTGCATTTCAAATATCAGAGCCAATGTGTTTTATATTAGATTACCAGGCTACATAATTAAACTGCTACATTTTTTGCTGAATATAAACCTCATTGCAAAGTTTTAAAAAAAGTATATAGGCTGGAAATATGTTGCTTTCTCTTTTCTTGGTGAAACCACCTGGCCAGTGTCCTGAGTGAGGGGACCCCCCTGTTCTCTGACTAGAGTTCTGAGGAGGCCCCTCCATTTTGGCTGCTGAGGTGGGGGAGGGGAACCATCTTCTCTCACCTCAGGCAGCAGATTGTCTTAAGCCACCCCTGACCCCTGCACTACAGATACACATACAGACCTCCCATTACCCACTACACACACCACCCCCACACATCACAGGCACACACACAGACACCCCATCCCTGCATCACACACAGACAGCCCTCTTTCATACCACGCAAACACATAGTCACACACTGTCTCAAGACTGGCACAAATACATAGACAACACTGGACATAAAGATGCCTCATACAGCCCCATAGTTGCAAATTGAAGAAGGAGAAACACGCTGTAAGTGTGCACTTTCCTACTTGTTTTTTGCTGGCCTCGCCTCTCTCTATGCAGCTTGGCATCCCTCTGGCTTTGATCACTGCCTCATCACATTGCTTAACTACTTTGAGATCATCAGACACTATAATTCCAAGGTCTCTTTTCTGGTCTGTACACATTTGACAAGTCTTCCAATTTTTGTAGATTACTTCTCATATTGTCTGCTCCCTCTGGGATGTCTACTCTGTTTGCAGATCGTGTGTCATCCGCAAAAATGCAAACTTTTCCTTCTAAATCGTTGGCAATATCACTTACAAAGACATTGAACAGAAATGGCCCCAAGACTGACTCTCGAGGACTCACTTCTCTCTTCTGCAAAGGGATTTTATATACCTCTACCCTCTGCTGTTACGGTACACTATCATTTTCAATCTCCTCCTCTCTTCTGCATCGTCTCTTCCCTTCCTTCCTCCCTCCCAACCCCTGGTATCACTATCATACCTGCCTTCTTCTCTCATGTTCTTCTCCCCTCCCTTTAGCATCAGAACAATCTTCCCCCCTACCCAGGGTCGGCAAAGTTGTATATTTAAAAGTATGATGCCCAATTATGTACTTTTATAGGATTGTTCTGGGAGGGGTGGGTGGTGTTTCGATAATCATGATCGTTGAGTTACCAAAATCTCAGAGTAGGCAGTCTAAGTTTTGCCCTACTCAATGCTTCTTGCTAAGGCACCAGAAATGTTCAGCCATATTGGAGTATTAATTACCATTTCAGGAATTACAGCCAATTACAGCCAAATCAACCCCACACTCTAAAATGTGCCCTTATTAATGCTCGCTCTCTTCGGAAAAAATGGCCAGTTATCACAGACATAATAACATCTCACAACCTTGACATCCTCATGGTCACTGAAACATGGTTGACTCCTGAAGATAATATAATTCTCAATCAGCTCTTCCCCAATAACTTCGTAGTTTTCACCAGCAACAGACAAAACAGAAGAGGAGGAGGGGTACTAATCCTCTCCAAGACAGAACTCCAGTTCAAAATGAATAACTCTACTAGCAACAACCACCTTGAAACAGTCTCTATCTCTAACAACCTCTGTTCCATAAACTTACTCTACAGAGCGCCATCTCCCTCCCCAGACGAATTGTCAGCTATTATAAACCTCACCTCCAGCACACTGAACCCAAATAGACCCAACTGGATTCTAGGTGACTTTAACTTACCATCTCTACAAGACAACCAATCATCCGCCTTTATAGAGGCCCTGGAAATCCTAGGATACAAACAAGTTGTACAACAATCTACGCACATAAAAGGCAATATTCTTGACCTCATATTTGCTCCACAATCAGTTCATAATCAACTTCAAGACATACTGTTATCAATTACAGCGGTCCCTTGGTCAGACCATAAGCTCATTATGTTCCAGATCCCCACTCGAAACAACCAACATACAAGCGACACGGACCGAAACAAACACACAAACACTACAGCCAAATTCTTCCAACCTTTTAATAGGGAACGTATCCTGGCCGAAACTGATGCACTCCTCAAAGACACCACCTTAAACCTAGAAGAGCTCATCACCTGTTGGAACAACAGACTCAACTCTATTGCCTCGCGCCCACCTAGAAATAAGTCTTCAAGGAAAAAAGCGTCAGCCCCATGGTTCACATCAGAGCTGAAAGAATCTCTAAAATTACTATGAAAGCTTGAGAAGAGATGGAGGAGGTCACACACCAACAACAACCAGACTGCCTACATGCAACATCTTGACGCTCACCGCAAGTCCATCTCTGAAAAAATGAAACAGTACCACACAGACACCCTGAGACGTGCTCTAAATAAACCTCACGACCTGTTTAGTCTAGTCAAGAAACTAGCCGAGGAACCGTCACCTGAACACCAGTGCGAAATCAACCCACAAGAATATGCTACCTACATACAATCTAAGATGTGCCGCACAAATAAAATTGCAATACCCTCTGCCCCAATTTCTCAAGGGCTCCCAACTCCTTTAATATCATTCACTACTCCCTCTTTGAAGCTGATTGAAGACACTATCTCATCTCTCAATATGTCCACTGCACACACTGATCCTTGCCCAGCCTTCTGGATAAAAGATCTTCGCAAAGAGCTCGCTCCAGCAATATCCAAGATTATAAGGCAATCATTTGACACCGGATCATTCCCTACTGCTCTCAAGCAGACATCCATCAGACCGTTATTGAAAAACCTCAAGTTAGACCCACAAAAAACAGACTCATACAGACCCATTGCCAGCATACCCACGCTTGCAAAAATTATTGAAAAAGTAGTTTATAGGCAGTTGCAGGACCACATTGACGCTGAAGCACCATTGGATACTTGTCAACATGGATTCAGAGAATCTCATGGGGTCGAGACGCTCCTTACCACCCTCCTCAATAGCCTAAACTCTGGTATCGACAACATCCGTCAGGGTTTTGTACTCATCTTTTTGGATATTGCGTCTGCTTTTGACTCGGTTTGTCATGAGGTTCTTCTTATCCGTCTAAAAGAGAAGGGCCTCTGTGGAAATGCACTCAAATAGTGTAACTCATACCTTTCAGATAGATGGCAACATGTGCGATCAACTGGGGGATTATCAGATCCGTTTCATCAAGGACAAGGAGTCCCGCAAGGATCCTCTCTCTCATCATTACTATTTAACATATATATGCAACCTATATGTAGCATCATCAGATCTTTTAATGTCAACTGTATGATATATGCTGATGACGTTTTATTATACATGCCGTTCTGCATAGATAAGATGGACCTCACCCCCATAACAAATTGTTTTAACACTATATCAAATTGGCTATTGACTCAAAATCTCAGAATCCAACATAAAAAAACGGAAGTTCTCTTTATCTCAAGGAACTCGAATTTCATTCCCCCCACATTCCTGGATGTTCAAGATGCCAAGCTTCAAGTAAAACCTTATATCCGATACCTAGGAGTGACTCTTGATCAATATTTGGATTTGAAAACTCACATATCCATAACTCTGATCGCTGGAAGATGCGGTATATAAGTGAGTGTTAAATAAATAAAATAAAAAAAAACATATCCAATACAGTAAGAGCTGTTTATTTCAAAATCCGCTCTCTCAGACATCTCCGTCAACTGATTGATCCGACCGATTTCCGTACTGTTTACCAGGCTCTAATCATGCCCCATTTTGACTTCTCAAACTCCATACTACAAGGGCTTCCTCAATCAACTTTAAACCCTCTTCAACTCACCTTGAATAGTGCAGCAAGGGTGCTCTTTGGGCTACCCAAAAGAGAACATGTAACACCCCTTCTAAAACAACTACATTGGCTCCCTATTCAAGCGAGAATCACTTTCAAAACTCTGCTACTGGCTTTTAAAGCATACAAAGGTATCGCCCCCACCTCTTTATTGGAGATGATTCAACCAATTGCACCCAACAGACTAAGAAGAACCGCGGAACTAAACATGCTAACTGTACCAAAGGAAATCACAAGATACAACTCGACAACAGCAAGCCGAGCCTTCAGTTTATGTGCTCCAAAACTTTGGAACTCCCTTCCAGCACACATTAGGGCCATCTCTGATCTCAGCCAGTTCAAGAAGGCCCTGAAACATTACCTTTTCCTCAAATACTTCCCAGAGAACGAAGAAATACAGTTACACCCAAATATCAATAATTACCTTCCGACCACCTAATTCTTCCTGACTCAACTGCACATTACTCCACTTTACCAGATTGTCAATACACTTTTCACACAAAAATCACTTGTATGTAAATAGTTGTTCGTGTTATTGTTTTGTATATAGTTGCTCCTGTTATCCAGGTTGATTCCCCTGTTATATGTAATGATCAGATAAATGTAACTTGTCTGAAGTTTCTTGTTCCATGTAAACCGTGCTGATATTGAATAGTGCGGTATATAAAAAATTGTAAATAAATAAAAATAAATACATAAATAAATAAATTCAGGAAAGGGGCTGGTCTTATGCTGAAGGGGAACACAAGAGCAAAAGATTTTGACATTTTTCAAAGCCATTTTTCCATGGAAAGCATAGTTACTCATCTGTAACAAGTGCTCTCCAGGGACAGCACTAATCAGTCCTCACATACGAGTGCCGTTAGCATTGACAGAGCCCGTGAAGAAGCATCTCCCCAGCTTTCAAAACAGCCTTTCCAAGATGCACTATGCATGCATGATCCCTTTCCCATCCAAGGGTGCCATCTTGCCTCAGTCAAATGACATAGCTAAGAGGGCCAAGGAAAAATAAAATACGGTAAAGAAGCAACTCCAAGGGGAGGAGGGAGGGTTGTGAGGATTGATTCCTGCTATCCCCAGAGAACATCTGTTACAGGCGAGTAACTATGCTTTCTCTGGGAATAAACAGGAAGTCAGTCCTCACATATGCGACTCCCCAGCTACAGGCTACCGAGAACCTGTAAAAATGCCATGGTGACCTGCAACATTTGAGCCATGATCAGCAGCAGTTGAGTCCCTAGTGAGAGACTCTCGCAAGACCCAAGTGTCCAGCAGAGAACCAGCATTATAGAAGTCTGAACAGACAAGGGTCGGAGTTGCCTACACCCCAAAGAGATTACATAGTACAGCCTGGCCAAAGGCATTGTCCCATCAGGACTCCCTCTCCAGGCAGTAGTGAGCTGCAAAGGTATGGTCCGAAGACCAGGTGGCGGCCCAGCAGATTTCCATCACGGGGATGGAACGCAGATTTGCCATGGAAGCAGCCATGGCCCTAATGTGGTGCACCATGACCTTCTGGTCAAGTGAAATCCCCGCCTGCTCATAGGTAAGGGTAATACAGTCTGCCACCCAAGCGGACAGAGTTCACTTAGTCACTGGGCATCCCAGACGACTGGAGCCATATGATGCGAAAAGCTGAGGTGCTCTGCGGTAGTCCTGTGTCCATTGCAGAAACAAGGACAGGGCCCTTTTACAATCCAGAATATGGAGAATGGTCTCCACCCTACTGGCATGAGGCCTCAGAAAGAAGGTGGGAAGCACAACCTCTTGAATGAGGTGGAATGTGGACACCACCTTTGGCAGAAACTTGGGGTGTGTGTGGAGCACCACCCTCTTCTTGTAGAACTTGGTATAGGGGAGCTCTGCCATCAGAGCCTGGAGCTCACTGACTTTGCAAGCTGATGTGAGTGCTATAAGGAATACCTTCCATTTATTTATTTAACTAGGCTTATATATTGTTTTTCTACCGGTCAAAGCGGTGTACATTCAGGTACTGTATATATATTTTTCCCTTGTCCCCAAAGGGCTTACAATCTATGTTCTTGTACCTGAGGCAACAGAAAGTTAAGTGGCTTGCCCAAGGCCACAAGGAACACCTGTTGGATTAGAAACCCCAGTCCTTCAGGCCCAAGGTTGCTGTCCTCTAGTGGGATTCGAATCCCTGGCCCTCCAGCCCAAGGTAACTTGCTCCAACCACTAGACCACTCCTTCCATGAAAGGTAAGTAAGTGGCAGATAGCCAGAGGCTCAAACAGAGGCTTAATGAGCTGCGAG
This sequence comes from Ichthyophis bannanicus, assembly GCA_033557465.1. Taxonomy (NCBI): domain Eukaryota; kingdom Metazoa; phylum Chordata; class Amphibia; order Gymnophiona; family Ichthyophiidae; genus Ichthyophis; species Ichthyophis bannanicus. Next base: position 783,652,721 of record CM066035.1, read on the forward strand.
AGCACCACATTCAGATCCCACTCTGTCACTGGAGGACAGATGGGGGGGTTTGGATAACATGAGGCCCTGCAGGAAACGGGATACAAGGGGCTGCGCCGGTCAGGGTTTTCCCTCAATGGAATGGTGATGTGCTGCAATGGTGCTGATGTGTACTCTGACCGAATTGGATTTTAGTCCCACCTGAGACAGGTGGAGTAGGTACTGGAGTACCACTTGTACAGAGCAGGAGAACGAGTTTGCCCATCTTTCTGTGCATCACACCGAGAAACGGAGCCACTTGAAGGAGTACATCCTTCTTGTGGAGACCTTACGTGAGGCCAGAAGAACCTCCTCTACGTCCCGTGGGAAGTTGAAGGGAACTAATGCTACCCTTTCAGCAGGCAAGCTGTGAGTGACAGGAATGCCAGGTTGGGATGGAAGAGAGAGCCCTGCTCCTGTGAGAGTAGCCATGGGGTTCAGCCCAGGAGAATTGGCGACACCACTGATAGGGAGAGGAGCAGTGGGAACCAGGGCTGCCTGGGCCATGGAGGGGCTATCAGCATTATTAATGCTCTGTTGCACTGGACCTTGAATAAGGTCTTGGCAACCAGTGGTATCGATGGGAAGGCATACAGAAGGCCTTCCGTCCACGGGATGAGGAACGCATCTGCTGCCACCTGGGATGGGTGTGGCTGGTGAGAGCAGAATCAGGGCAACTGCATGTTGTCTGGACTGGCGAATAGGTCCATTGAGGCGAGGCCTCAAAGACAAAACAGCCGGGAGTCTACTACTGGATCTAGGTGCACCTGTGCGGCTGGAGGACTCTACTCAGTTTGCCTGCTGGGGCATTGTCCTGGACCAGAAGTAAACCGTCCTTAGGAGCATCCTCCTATATACCGCATAGGCACAGAAGGCTACTGCCTCCTGGCAGAGGGGGTACAACTCTGTTCCCCCTTGTTTGTTCACGTAGAACATCGTGATCTGGTTGTTGGTCTGGATCAGCACCAGGTGGTGCTGCAGCTGGTGGCGGAATGCTCGGAGAGCCAGGAATATCTCCCGGAGCCCAAGCAACTGGGATTCCTCCTGGGACCAGCTGCCTTGCATCTGGATGCCCTCGCAATGTGCTCTCCTGCCCAGTAGAGAGGTGTCCGTTGTGAGGACCCTCTAGGGTGCCTGGAAGAGCATATCGGCCTGAAGGTGACATGGATTCTGCCACCATCCGAGAGAATCTGCCAGCTGATGGTCACTTTCACTCTGTCCCTGAGCCTGCCTGTGGCTTGTGTCCACTGGGCTACCCTCATGTGCAGTGGGCATATGGGGTCACATAAACCGTGGAGGCCATGTGTCCCAATAGGCAGAGTAGGAACCTGGCAGGTAGTGCTGTTAACTCCCTGAGGCATTCTGTTCTCTCCTAAGAGTATCTGTTCTCGCCTGAAGGGTATCTAGTTGTGCCCCTATGAACTCTAGGCACTGGGCCGATGTAAGGTGGGACTTGGGGTAGTTTATGATGAACTCCAGGTGCTTTAGGGCATTTATGGTGCGCCCTGTGGCATATTGTGCCTCTGTAGCTGTGGCCCCCTTTATGAACCAGTCATCCAGATATGGGAAGACAAAGGCCCCTTGAATCCAGAGGTGGTGTGCGACCACTGCAAGGCACTTTGTGAAGACCCTTGGTGATGAGGCCAGACCAAAGGGCAGCACTCTGAATTGGTAGTGCTGTCCCCCCACCATGAACCGGAGGTATTTTCTGTGGCTGAGGTGAATTAGGATGTGCATGTAGGCATCCTTTAGGTCTAAGGAGCACAGCCAATTTCCATGCTGGAGGAATGGCAGCAGTGTCCCAAGGGAGAGAATCTTGAACCTCTCCCTGACCCGAAACCTGTTGAGCTCTCACAGGTCCAGGATGGGTCTGAGGCCCCCTGCCCTCTTGAGGATGAGGAAATGCCTGGAGCAGAAGTCTGGCAAACACAAATAAGAGCAAAAAGCCCTCGCAGAAGTACACAGAACATAAGAACATAAGATATGCCATACTGGGTCAGACCAAGGTCCATCAAGCCCAGTATCCTGTTTTCAACAGTGGCCAATCTAGGTCATACGTACCTAGCAGTTTCCCCAAGAGACACAGGTTCCACAATGCTTGTACTGGGTCAAGCACTGATATGCTGGGTCCCTTCTTAATAATGGTTTATGGACCTTTCCTCCAGGAACTTGTCCAAACCTTTTTTAAACCCAGCTACACTAACAGCCTTTACTACATCCTCCGGTAACAAATTCCAGAGTTTGATTACACGTCGAGTAAAAAAAAATTATTTTTAGTCTTAAATAGTTTACCCTGTAGCTTCATTGCATGTCCCCTAGTCTTTCTATATTCTGATAACGTAAACAATCGATCTACGTTTACCCGTTCCACTCAGTTCATTAATTTATAGACTTCTATCATATCTCCCCTCAGCCGTCTCTTTTCCAGGTTAAAGAGCCCTAACCTTTTTAGCCCTTCTTCAAAGGAGTATCCTTCCATCCCCTTTACCATTTTGGTAGTGAAAGTGTGCGGAGCTGTTGCTAGGCCGAATGGCAATGCCCGAAACTGAAAATGCCCCCAAGGAAGGGCGAACCTCAAGAACTTTTGATGGGCTGCTCTGATGGGGATATGCAGGTACGCTTCCGTGAGGTCGAGAGATGTCAGGAACTCCCTTTGTTGAAAAGCTACGATTACCAAACGCAACGTCTCCATCCGGAAGTGAGGTACTCGAAGACAGCGATTTACACCTTTGAGATCCAGAATAGGCCCGAGAGAGCCATCTTTCTTTGGCACCACGAAATATATGGAACACCGACCCATGCCATACTCCTCTGTAGGCACTGGGGATACTGCTCCCAACTTTAGGAGGTGATCTAGTGTTTACCGCTAACGTTTTCTGCTGACCTCTGCAGGGTGAAAGTACAAAGGAGTCGAGAACTGGACATTCCAATTCCAGTGCATATCCGTCTCAAACTATTTCCAGCACCCACTGATCGGACATTATTTGGGTCCAGGCCGGAAGAAACCCGAAGACGCCCTCCTATTGGCTGGCTTCCTTCCTGGACCCGCCTCGCTTCATTGCTGTTTTCGAGTGGCTGCTGCTGAGGCAGTCGTGAAGTCCCTACCTGCCCCACAAAAGCCCCGAAACCCCTGGGCTCTTGACGCAAATCTGCCTCTCTGAAAACCTCTCAGGCGAGAAGCCTGAAATCTCCTGAAATCCTGAAACTGACCCCGGGAGCTGGGCATGGACTTCCCCTGCTTAGCCTTGTCTTCTGGCAGTCTCCCGCCCTTGGACTCTCCCAAAACCTTAACTAGTTTATCCAAATCTTCTCCAAACAGTAGCTTACCTTTAAAGGGAAGCTTACTGAGCCGGGACTTAGACGATCCGTCTGCCACCCAATTCCACAACCAGAGGGATCACCGGGCAGCTACCAAGGAGGCCATACTATTTGCCAAGGCACACACGATGCGAGAAACGTATGCTGGTCAAGGGTGCCTTTATTAATAAACCCCAACGCGTTTCAGCAACGCCTTCTTCAGGGGGAATGCAGCTCATAAAATAAAAACAATATGTGTTATAGATAAAAATCAAACAAATAGATACTTAAAAGATATATAAAAAAATATATGTAAACTGTATGGTAAAACCATATTAAACCCATATATAAATAATGACGATAAAACCATGTATACAACAAACATCAAAGTTAAAAAGATGCCACCCATGCCAACCTTTTTTCAATGAATTATGAAAATACAGAGGTCAACATCATTATTTAATTTCTAGTGTAAACATTCCACATCAGATGCAGGCCTATCATTAATACTGTGACTTCATATAGCTCTGCTGTGCTTCAACATCACATGTGCTACCTAATTAGGCAAAGGTTTTCTTGCTAAATATCTCAAGTAGGACACATTCCGAAGACAGGCAGGACAGTAAGATAAAAAGCATTCTGACCAATATTTAAACCACGTGGTCAGTGGCATTTTAAGCGCTAGCCATAGCATTTAAAACTGAAACTGGATATTCGGTCCTGGACTCTGGATATCCTCTGGCGCTGAATATCCAGGTTCAATGACAATTGCTGTTGCTGTCCGGACAGTGAAACCACATAACCACATAAGCCTTTATTGTGATCTAACTTTATGTGGCTACTTATCCAGTTAGCAAACAGAAAATTGCCGCTAACTGGATAAATGATGTCACTGCCCCAGCTGCACCCCCAGAGCATCCCAGCACTCTGCGGACAGTGCTGCGGCAGTTAGACGAAATATTCAGTGGCATTCTGCAGTTACTTCTGCTAACCAGATAAATCCTTTTGAATACTGGCTTTGATTTTAGGATAAAGCGGTATAGAAAATCTGTTTAAATAAATACATAAATCTGCCAACCAGACTTGATGTCCACAGAGATATGCTGTCTGCTTGGTGCCAAAATGCGAGATGTTAAGGAGAGTTTGCTGAGACTCATCAAGCCTAGTGACTACTATCCAATCTTGGTCATCCATGTCGGCACAAATGATACTGCCAGATATCCCTCTGAGCGTATCAAAAGTGACTTCATGGGACAGTGGGTGAAGCAGACCGGTGCACAGGTGGTATTCTCTTCATGCCTCCCTGTTGAGGGTAAAGCCCTTGCATCCTGGAGATGAATGCATGGCCGTGTGGATGGTGTCATCGAGAGTGTTTTGGTTTCCTGGATCATGGGATGATGTTCCAAGGGCTGTAGAGCAGAGATGGCGTCCATTTTTTCAAGAGGGGTCGAAGTGTCTTCAGCAGTAAACTGGCTAACCTACTAACGAGGGCATTAAACTAGATTCATTGGGGATGGGTGAAGAAAGCCCACAGGTAAGTGAAAACCACCAGATAAGCGAAAGATTAAATACCTCTGTAGAAATGGGTAAAAGGGGCAACATCTGGAAAGCAGTGTATATAAATATCAGTAAGATCTCAGATGTTGAGGCTTTAATGAAAGAGGCTGACTTGAATTTAGTGGCAGTTACAGAGACAGGGTTCCCAGACAGCCATGACTGGGATATAATTATACCGGTTTATACTTTATACAGGAAGGACAGGGTAGGAAGAAGGGGAGGAGGAGTGGCACTAGATGAAAAAATAATATTAAAGTTATAGAATTACAGGGCTTAAAAGGGAGTGAGGAGACACTGTGGGTTAAACTAGAAAGAGGGAACGGGAAATCCATTTGCAATGGAGTGATATACAGATCCCCCTCACAGGGAGAAGAATTGGATAGAGATTTAATAGAAGACATATGCAGTATTGCCATGAAAGGAGAAATGCTACTGATAGGTGAATTCAATATGCTGGGTGTTGACTGGCATATCCCTGCTGCGGTGTCATCTAGAAGTAAGGAGATCCTAGATTCACTACAGGGAGAACTATTCCGGCAACTGGTAACAAAACCCACATGTGAAGGGGCCATACTGGACTAGATGCTTATCAATGGGGAAAGTGTTTCCGATGTTATAGTGGGAGATCCGCTTGCATCCAGTGATCACCAGATGGTGTGGTTCAGTATTAGGACTAGGGCTGATAAAATCCATTCAAAAGCGAGGGGCTTAGACTTTAGGAAAACTAACTTTGCCAAGATGGGCCAATACCTCAAGGAGTCATTAACAGAATGGGAACAGCTGGAAAATGTAGAAAAATAGTGAGCAAAAATGAAAGGGGATATTTTAAGGGCAACAAACCTTTTTGTTAGACAGATAAATAAATGTAAAAGGAAAACGAGGTCACTATGGTTCTCAAAAGAAGTAGCTGAAAGGTGAAGAAAAAGAGGGAGGAATTCATAAAATACAAGCGATCAAAGAAAGAGGAAGTAAGGCATCTATATTTGAAAAAACATAGAGAAGCTAGGGAGGTAGTCAGGGAAGCAAAGATACAAAACAAAGAAATAGCCAACGCAATAAAATGGGGGGATAAGACATTTTTCAGATATGTTAGTGAGAGGAGGAAGGACAAAAGTGGTATTGTCAGTCTCAAGGGTGAAGGGGAGGAATATGTAGAAGCTGATGAGGATAAAGTGGAATTGCTTAATAAATATTTCTGTTCTGTGTTCACAGATGAAGGCCCAGGAGCAGGACCTCAGAAAACACCCACATATAGGAACAGACGTGACGGGGATCTCGAATGACTTTCAGAAGACTGTGTTTGTGAGGAACTAGCTAAACTAAAAGTAGACAAAGTGATGGGACTGGATGGGATTTATCCAAGAACACTGAAGGAACTTGGGGACTTTATAGCGGCTCCAGTGAGTGACCTCTTCAATGCTTCTTTGGAGTCAGGAATGGTCCCAGAGGGCTGGAGAAAGGCCACTACTACTCATCACTTTCTTGTGGTCACTAAAAGCAGAAGTAAGGATAATTTTGAAAACTACAGGCCAGTTAGTCTAACCTCTGTGGTGAGTAAATTATTGGAAACACTACTAAAAGAGAGAATAGTGAGGTTTCTGGAGTCCATGGATTGCAGGATCCAAGGCAACATGGTTTTACTACAGGCAGGTTTTTTTTTTTTTTAAATCTGATTGATTTCTTTGACTGGGTGACCAGGGAGTTGGACTGAGGGAGAGCCCTAGATATGATGTACTTAGATTTCAGTAAAGCCTTTGACACCGTTCCACACAGGCGACTTGATAATAAACTGAGCACCCTAGGGATGGACTCTAAAGTGACTGACTAGGTTAGAAATTTGTTGAGTGGGAGGCAACAAAGGGTACAGGTAAATGGAGCTCACTCTGAGGAGAAGGAAGTTACCAGTGGTGTGCCTCATGGATCTGTGCTTTGTCCAATTCTTTTTAGCATCTTTGTTAGTGATATTGTGGAAGGGCTGTCAAGTAAGGTTTGCCTGTTTGCAGATGATACCAAAATCGGCAAAAAAGTAGACACCCAGGAAGGAGTAGATAACATGAGGAGGGATCTAGCTAAGCTTGAGGAATGGTCAAAAATTTGGCAGCTAAATTTAATGCTAAAAAATGGAAGGTCATGCACTTGGGCTGCAAAAATCCAAGGGAGTGGTACAATGTAGAGGGTGGAGTACGTCTGTCCACTAAAGAAGAGCGGGACCTGGGTGTGATTGTTTCTGATGATCTTAAAGTAGCTAAACAGGTAGAAAAGGTGACAGTGAAAGCCAGAAGGTTGCTTGGGTGCATAGGAAGAGGAATGGTCAGCAGAAAAAAGGAGGTGATAGTGCTTCTGTATAGGTCTTTGCTACGACCTCATTTGGAGTATTGTGTGCAGTTCTGGAGACCATACCTTCAAAAGGATATAAACAGGATGGAGTCGGTGCAGAGGATGGCTACTAAAATAGTTAGTGGTCTTCATTATAAAGCATATGAGGACAGACTTAAGGATCTTAATATATATACATTAGAGAAAAGGAGGGATAGAGGAGATATGATAGAGACATTTAAATACCTCCTTAGTATAAATGCACAGGAGAACTTCTTTGATTGAAAGCAGGCTCTGCTACGAGGGAACATAGGATGAGGGTGAAAGGAGATAGACTCAGGAGTAATATGCGGAAATATTTATTTTCGGAAAGAATGGTAGATATGTAGAATAGTTTCCCAGTGGAAATAGTAGAGACAAGGACAGTATCTGAATTCAAAAAAGCATGGGACCAACACAGAAGATCTCTGAAGGAAAAAAGAAAACTATTGTAGTTGATATGGAAGAGCAGACTAGATAGGCCAGGTGGTCTTTTTCTGTCATCATGTTTCTATGTTTAAATGCCTTTGAATTTCGGGCCCATAATTTCTAGGGTCACCCTCAACACGGAGCCCCAGTACAGTGGACGTGCTAATCTAGTGTAAGGACATAAGAATATAAGATTTGCCATACCAGGTCAGACCAGTGGTCCATCAAGCCCCTTATCCTGTTTTCAACAGTGGCCAGTCTAGCTCACAAGTATAAAAGAAACTGCTTTCTAGACAAAGGCTAAATGATGAAGCAGGATCATTCCTTCGCTCATCTATACATTCCTCTCTTGAAATTCTTGCTGAAAGAAAGACAAGGGAGTTTTTAATCTGGACACATCTGACATCCCTTTTGCTATCTTTCTCTCAGATACTGGAACATTTCCCCCCTCCCCCCCAATCTAGCTGCCAGCCTTCAGAACAGCATGACGTTCCTTTTTCATTTTTCTTGGCTACAGTATAAACAGTTCCTAGCCTATTGAACTAATAAACAAGACAATATTAATCACAGAACTCAAGCTGTTGGAAGTGTTTTATTTGTAAATATTGTTTTTCTCTCAGCAGAAAAGAGGCAGGCAGTCTGGAAGTGAGGGAAATCTTGACTTGAGGAAAGAAAAAAAGGAGAGAAACTATGGGGTAAAAACAAAAAGTCTAACCGAACATGGTTTTGCAACTACTGCTTTAGTAAAAAGATAAAATAAAATATAGGCCCCTCCTTTCCTGATTTCCAATCGCAGCAACGAGGGGACTGACCCACTGCAGGCCCTGCACCTTAAAGACTCCAAGGATATGATTAGAGAGGGTGTGTTTTAAGAGCAGAAGAGACGCACCTGTCTGGGATGGATCAGATGTGCAGGATGATGTCTGGAGTGAGAACGGTGGCCCACAGAACCTCCTGTTCTTGCATTTCCATTACTACAGCACAGAACCATGGTTGCACAGCATGTAAAGGCCTCTCTGTGAAAACAGTGCAGGTAACACACAGCAAATGCCAAAACCTCACAGGGCTTTGGTTCTGAGCTTGCAATGAAAGACATGCAACTTAGTAGTTTGATTTTAAGAAATAGTTCATCCCAGCTTCAAAAAAGAACAGTAAATACAGTATATTGTAAGGATGCTTAATAAAGGGTCATCCCAATGTGAGACACCTGAAGGCTTCATCTCTGGCCCTTTTCAAATCCAGGCTGAAAACTCACCTCTTCGAGGCCGCTTTTGGATCCTGACCATTTCCCTAGATGTATCTTTATCCTCAGCTGTTGTGCTGTCTTGACTAGATTGTAAGCTTTTATGAGTAGGGACCGTATTTTACATATGTCTCTACAGTGCTGTGTAACCTTATACAAATGATCCGTAGTAGTGGGTTCTGGGGCCAGGTTTCTCCTCCCTGGATATGAATACTCATGTAGTTATGAATGAAGGCTCAAAGCACCTTAGTTCAACGAAGGCTAGTTCCAACTGAGCTAGAAGCCAAAGGGAGTCCAAAGGAAAAACAAGAGAAAAGGATACTTAATACGGTCAGGCCATTTGTAACCAATAGTCCATCTCTTGGTCAGTAGCATATGTGGAGGGTGACTTTATAACAGGCTACTTAGGCCATATTTTAGTCTATGTGCGTCTGCTTCTTTATAAAGTATTAGCAGAAATGGCAGCTAGATTGAAGCTGCTCAGAAGCAGACGAGAATGTTAGCGCATAATGTAAGCATGTAAATCCCGATTCTGCCCACGCTTTGCGCAAACTGTACCCCAGAACATGTCTACTCTAAAGGCTTTATTGTATTGCACACGCATGAGTGAGTTCTATAAGAAGCCTTGACTCACATATATTGGCATATCCATGTGAAAAATCCCTTATCAAATTACCTCCATTATGATGTCATTAATTGGTCCCCCCGTTACTGAGCAGGAAGCAGAGCCTGGGAAGAGATTACCACAGAGAGGCTCCTGGAGCACCAGGCAGGAACCAGGAAGCAGCATCAGAGAGGAAGAGGCGGGGAATGAGGGAGAGAGAGGAGAGAGGGGACTGCATCTGGTTGAGGGGGGAGGATGGGGGACATGAAGGACGAGAGTGAGAGAGTTGCAGGGGTGTCAATATTGTGCATCCACCATGTGCTCCTGCCCCACACCCAAAAAGCCAGGAGTATATGTCAAGTGCATTTTGTCCCTGGTGAATACGTCCTGGAAGACTACATAATACAGACCAACTCAAGAACAGGAGACAAAAATCAACAATAAAGGAAAAGCCCCCATCAAGGTTTCTAAGTAAATCTACTGAGACATAATATCTCAGCATAGCCGGCTGCAGCAAATGTGGGTGGCTTTAATAGCTGAAATAAGCCAGTTCCAGATTCTCTAGTCAAAAGAAGAAAAATAGCAGAAAAAAAAGAAAATGAAGAAAGTAAACATTTCCAAGTTTTGAAAAAAAGTAGCATAAAAGGACTTTTGTTCACCGAAGCCTAAAAAATAGAAGTGAACAACTTAAAGTTTGAAGGAGAGGAATTCTCTCTCTTTTAACATTTCCACTCTACCAATTATGGCACTGAGTGCAAACCTTAATAATGAAACATTTATTTTACCCAATTTGACAATTTAGCCGCTGAGGAGAAGAGGAAATGGTACAGGAGCAGACAAAGAATGTTACCCTTCAAGTTAAGACGTTTCCTGGAATTCAAGGGGCAGCGCTTTTATCTACCACCCACTCGGACGTCCAAAGTTCTCCTCTATTGCTGAAATCTAAATTACAAGAAAACCTAATTTCTCTAAATGCAAAGCAAATGCTCCCTTTCACCTCTTCTCTTCTTACAGCACCCAAGCCATTGCTAAGATAGGCAATAGAAAATGCATGCGAGAGACAGAGATTGTAGACCGTCTGCACATTCTTATAGTAAATAGTTGGGTCATCATTGAACATGCCTCTCTTAACATAACAATGACTTGATCACAGTTGAGTTCTCCTGTAATGCATCTACGATGAAGTCGTATTGGCTGTAAAACCATTAAGGACTTAATTCTATAAGCAACAGCTAGATTTACACACATATTATTGCACACTAGTGGCGCCTATTTTCTAAAGACGAATCTGAGTGGATTTGACTTCATAGCATGCTAGCATAAGTGGCCGCAACACATACGTACTCTACCTGAGTGTAGCTTGCCTTCATCATCTCCTGGAAAGGTGTGCACTAAATATTATTAATAAATACTAAATAAATGTAAATGACACCACAGGTCACTCACACCAGCTCTAGAACAGGTAGAAATGACCACATACATTTCATGCACATTGGCCCATAGTCTATAAAGGACACTTGTAAATTTGCGCTCTGCCCAGTTCAACCCGAACGCCATCCTTGTGCACATCTACAGTGAAATTATGCGCCATCGATCTATGGCACAAACTTTCAGAATAGCGATCAACTAAACTCCACATGTTAAATGGCCACTTATGATGCAAATCACTAAACCTCTATGATTTCTATGCATAAACACGCGCAGAAGTTTAGTCGCGCCTTACAAAATTACCCTTCACTTGTTCTTGTGACAATATTTACAGTGAAATGGATGTGAACTTTGTGCAACAGCTGACTGCTTATATTGTACATTTACCACAGATGCCATTTTCTCTACACATTTACACTGTACCTAATAATACCTAAACTGTTAGATAAGCTTGCCTTGTACAGAAAACTCCAATTCCCTTTCCCTTTTGTTTTGCAATCCTGCATGATAATTTCCTTAACCCAGTCATGTTATCAATCTGAGAAACTCTTCACCCCAGTTCTCCTAAACTCCTCCAAATATTCACACAGGCTGAGAAACAAGCATCCTGCTATTCCCTGATGTGGCCAACACTGGACCCTCAGTGGGGTCCGTGGTAGAGACTTGTCCTCCCTCTTTCATTCAGTAGTTCAGATCCCACGCTGCTTGCATGATGCTGGCTGGCCAACTGCCTGTTATTATTTGCTCTGTGAAAGATGGGAAAGAGTCTATCTGCGAAAGAAATGAATGTATAACCAGACTTGGAAAGATTAGTTACCCATGTATGAACAACAAAATTTTCTGTCATGGATCACACTGTATCCAAGGGCAAAGAACACCAAATCACGGACATCCAGTTACAATAGGTTGTTTGTTCACTACATCTTTATTAACTGAATTTAAATGAAGACACTGTAACAGCTAGCTGTCTACCACAGAGCAAGCAATTGCCATCTGCCCTGAGCCCCTCAGCCCTCAGCCAGTAGCTCCAGCATTGCTCTAGTGTCTAACAGAGGTCTCTTCCACAGAATTCTATGGAATATCTGTAAAGCACAGCTGCAATTATTGGTGCAGATCCATTAGCACCTACAGTAGAAAGACTAACTAGTGTTCATAGTGTAGTGTATGTGCATATTTATACAAACGAATTCATATTAGTTACAGAACCCCTGTCCCAGTATAGGTTTGAACATGAAGTGGGCATGTGGTTGGAGTCAAACACTCAGTGATAGCAATGGGGGCAAAATACCTTAGATGTACAGATTTCTTCTTGGACAAGCAGGACATAATCAGCCTCACATGGGTGACCTCATCCCTGACATGCTCTCTCAGATCATAGCCAAAAAAGATTATTCAGCCCCTCCACCTGGTTTGAACTACTGAGGCAGCCAATAGACTGATTCTGATGGGGATCAGCAACTTCCATGGTAATGGCTCTCATGCCTTTCTCCATGAGAGAGATCTTCATCAGATGAGTCTCCCCCAAGAATAGAAAGTCTCCTCCTGTCTCAGACTAGTGAAAGTTCCTTTAGGCACTCACCCCTGTAAAGAGGCTGGAGCGCCATTGTCAATTGTGATATGGCTTCTGGACTGCTCTGGCAGGACTCAAGGAAAAGAAATTAGTAGATAAGTTTAAATTGCACCTTCCTTATCATCCATGCCAGACCAATCCAGATGAGTGGGATATACCCAAGTTCTAACCAGATCGGTGGGTGGAAGCCACAATCGCTCTCAAGACTCCTTAATTTAAGGTGTAGTCCTTCCAGATCTGCATGCCCATGCTGAGGCAGAGAAAGAATGCACTGGGGTTAAGGGCACTGCTCTACCATAAAGACAGATAATTTTCTATCTCTGCCTACAGGGACCCCTGCGCTCTGAGTGAGCTCATCAACCCTCTGGAACTTGCCAATTAATGATGGTGTGGTCTGAGGTGATCACCTCCTTCTCCTGAAGCCTTAGAAAGGACACATCACCAAAGGCCTATCCAAAATTCAGAAGGAACCGGGTACCTAACAATATCTCAAATGTTACTGACAACTGACTTGAGGATGGTTGCTCCTGCCCTGGCCTACATCACCTAACCTCCTTACTATCAGATGGAGGTGAGAGGTGTGACTGGTGTGATGGAGGCAGTTGGCCTCTCAAGCTGGGATAGGAGTTCATGCTTGGTGGCTCCAGCATTGGGAGTTTCCTGGCAATCCTTGGTCCCACTCCCCAAACCGCTGCCTAGCATTGTTGGAGCTGGTGCAGTAGAACTTCAGCCCAAGAAGGTTGGGTTAGAAGATATTTGGGGAGTTCTACAGAGAACTGAGGCCTCCATAAGTACGAATAGTTCTCATGCTTCAGTCTTATCACAGCAAGTAGTGGCCAAGCTGGAAGAATATGAAGAAGGTTTTGATGCAATGTATAAGCTCTGCACTCCAATTTATATTCCTCCCGCAACCCAACTACTGCAACTCAATCTACCAGGATCTCCCACAAGCAATGCTACGCCCATTATGGACAGGGCTCCATACAACTGCACACATCCTACAAGGTGCAAGAAGACAGGACCACATTACACCTGTCCTAAAACAGCTCCACTGGCTGCCTCTCCTCAGCCAGATCAAACATAAAACCCTCCATTGATATGGAAGGGCAGACTAGATAGGCCATGTGGTCTTTTTCTGCCATCATGTTTCTGTGGAAGAGAGAAAGCCTGATTCCACCAAAAGTGAAACCCTACTCTCAGAATGGGGCGAGAATTAGGTATAGAGATACCTTTTCCTTTAAAATTACTCAAGGAGACTGACCTTTGCCACAAGACCTAAAGAGCCTCTACCCTGCAAAGCTTGAGAAGAAGAGAAGACTGAGCCCTCAGGGCTAAACTAAGGTTCCAAACAGACATCTTTATCTTTATTAAACACTTGATATACTGTCCTAGTGGACAATGCCTCAGAGCAGTTTACAATATCTATATAATTAAAAAGAAAAATGAAAGGAACGCCAGAATTTTGACAGGACAGAAGAGGACAGAAAGCAGAGGAGATCGAGAAGGTCTAGAGGGTGTTTCAGGTTAGAGGGGAAGGGAGTGGGTGGTGGGTGACTTGCTGTGGGAGAGGTCAAAGGCAATCTGAAAAAGGTGTGTCTTGCATGGTCACTCCCTGGAGAAGAATATCCCATATGAGAGAGTAATGAAGGAATTTCTGTGACTCAGTCCCTACCCTCTGAGAGAGTTGTGAGTTTGTCTTTACACCAGTCTCTTGTGGAGGAAGACTAAAGAAAGAGATTCTTTCAGGGAAATAATGTCTCCTCAAAAAGTGAACTCACATTGGTTTCAAACAGCACAAGCCCACTATGTGGTCCTCTTTGCTACAGCTATCTGGCTAGCCTCTTCCTCTTGGTCTTTAACACTTCCCCTTAGATTAGATGGTTCTCCTCTCACTGCAGCTGCTTCCTGCAGCTACCTGGGGGTAACTTTGGACCCTGCTTTGGCATTCCACGATCATATCAGCAACAATGTAAAATGTTCTTATTTCACTTTGCAGCAGATCGGTTCTATTTAGGCTTTTCTGTCCACCTCTGCTCTCGCCACACGTCTTCTTAGTCTCGTCGTCTCCAAGTTGGATTATTGTAATACAGTCTTTGCAGATCTGCCCAACTATGAAATCAAATGTCTTTAATGTGTCCAAAACTCAGTGGTTTGCGTTATCACTCAGCTTCTCGGTCTGATCACATTTCCCCCTTTCGGTATCTGCAATACTGGCTCCCTGTTTCTTTCAGAATCCACTATAAAGTTCTGATTTTAATGCATAAAGCCATCCATACTGGTGTCTCTTCATATCTCTCCTCTCTCATCACTCTTCACGCCCCTTACTGGGTTCTTTGTTCTTTGCATGCTAATCGCCTCCATCTTCCCCCAGCCTCGGAAGCAAGATTCAAGTCAACCTGACACTCCACTTTTTATTTTCTTGCACTGAAACTATGGAATGACCTCTCTCCTGATCGCCGTCTTGAAACTTCCCTCCCTAGATTCAAAGCTTTGCTTAGAACTCATCTGTTCTCACTAGCCTTTCCATTCTGGTCTTTCTTCCCTCTCCCTCTCCAGCTCTTTTCTCTTTCACTGGGGTGAACGGTTCTCTCCTGTTTTATTTTTGTAGTTATTTTATGATTTCTGTAAGTACGCTTTTACACAAGTTGGCGGTATATCAAGTTTTTTAATAAACATAAACATCTAAAAAGACAAATAGGTTCCATAGCACACATATTTGTATCCTAATCACAAAAGAGATATTCTTGTAGGAGAGGAAAGCGGCATACTCGTACACACATTTGAGCTTGCTCTTCCCTTTCCTAACAATTCAAATAGCAGATGCATAACATGGAGATGGCTAAAGTGTTTATTTTACTCTTTCCTTTTGGACCAGCAGTTTCCTTGGGCTCCTTTGTACTTCCAGCTCATCTGGAACCAGGACTGGGACCCGGTACCATAATTCTTAATTCACAGCTACCCAAGATATTTTCTCTCCCTATTTTATAGACTTCGCAAAACATAGATATTCTGGGGATTTCAGTGATGGTCCTGGGTGGAGGGCCGTGACTCCCTGCCATCCCCCAGAGCTGCGAATACCACCTCTGCAGTGTCTCTGGTTTCAGCCAACCCAGGGAGCAAGACAATCAAAGCAGGGACCTTCTGCATAGCGGTACACAGCACTTGGCAACTAAGCCACTGGGAATGCCACTTTGTGCTCATTTTTAAAGATAAACAATATGGGTGGTTTCTCTTTGACAATTACTACTACTGCTGCTGCTGCTGCTGCTATTTATCATTTGTATTGCACTACAAGGCACACCCAGCACTGTATATATACATGTAAGACACAGTCCCTGTTCGTCACAGCTTACAATCTATTCAAGACAGACAAGGCAATAAACCGGGAACAGATCAGTCTAGAGGAAATGAAAACGCACGTAAGTGGTAAGCAGGAGAATAAAGGGGTCAGGGTCCAAAAGCAGCCTTGAAGAGATGGGTTTTAACCCTGGATTTGAATAGAGCCAGAGAGGTGCCTGACATACTAACCCAGGTAGTTTGTTCCAGGCATATGGAGCAGCAAGATGGAATGAGCGAAGTCTGGAGTTGGCAGTGGCAGAGAAGGGCACAGATAGAAGGGATTTGGCAAACGAGCAGAGTTCCCAAGGAAGGTGTAGGGAGAGATAAAAGAAGAGAAGTAATGAGAAGCCGCAAAAGGAATGGTCAGTAGGAGAAATTTGAACTGGATGCGGAAACAGATATGGAGCCAGTAAAGTGCAGTGAGAAGAGGGGTTAAATTTGCACTAGAAGTGCCCATGTGCTTTGCAACTAGGTAGGCTAAATGAACATTTTTCCCTAAAATAAAGCATTTTGACAACTACACAGAAAACATGGAGGAGTTAGGTGGTCCTGATCACATCCCAGCACAGTTAAAAGACATTGTGTTGGCAGTTTGTTTTGTAGTGTGGTGATGTAAGGAAACGCAATGCACACCCTGTTGTACAGATGCCAGTTCTATGCCCTACAGTTACGGTAGCAGGCTTATGTGCACCCTGTCATTGTTAAAGAATGTTAGTGAGGCCATTTTCCAAAGCACAAGGAGGTATTATGAGGTAAGGTGTTATGTCCTAGACCCTTTTGTTGAAGAGATTTCTGTTATATCATGTGCCTGATGGGGGTTATATCATGGTGGATTGATGGGGGTTACGATGTGTTTATGGTGTGAACACACCAAGCCATCATCAGAGGGGCAAACTGACATAAAGAGTAGAATGAAGATCTCAAGGCCTACTGTAAGTTATGGATGGAATACAATGAAGGCACCTTAATGGTTGTCTTTACCGTAAACTGTAATTCAAAAGGAATCTTTTTCTAATTGATTCTAATTACTAAGTGGGTTCTTATGTACATGAAAAGATTTGTCTATTTCCTTCAATTGTTTCTCCTTAGAGCTAGTGTTCTTTTTCTCTCAGAGTCGTTGGGGCCTACTGGTTTTGCAATGTAACCATTTGACACTGATGTACTAAATGTTTTTGTCTGGCAGGAAAGCAGATCTTGGGGTATCCAACCTAAACAGAAAAATCGTACTGGGCAGAAAAAAAGAGAGTTTCAAATATTGTTCTTTGTCTGGCTGTGTAACCATAACATGTTCTGATTTGGCTGTTGCTTGAAATTTATGAGTTCCAGGTTCAGGGGGATCTGGTATGGGCCATGTGCTGCGCTGCCCTGGTCACTGCTCACAGAAAACTCATCACACATTCATGAATTTGCAGCAACACTCTTTCCTACCATGACCAACGAAGTACATGCTTCCCTTACTAAGAATAAGATAACTTTTTATAATACAATATGATCAGACATCATTTTGTGATTTTTTTTTGAGCATTTCAGCTAATAGTTGGATAGAACCACAGAGATTTCCCTTCTTTATATAAACTAGCAAATACCCATACAGTTCAAACTTTATCAAGCTCGCTCTGATTACACTAAAAGCACTCAAACAGCACCACAGGGCATAAAAAAAATCAAAGAACTCCCAGGGCTGTTGGCCTTCATCAAATACCCATGTTCCACATAGGGAATGACATCAAGCAACACATTCAAACCAAGCAACTTCCAATCAATAATTAGAAAAAAAATGATAAGTTAGGCTATAGTATGCCCATGCCAATTAGCAGCCTTCCCCACCTGAGACAGAAGGTTCTAGAAACCTAGAAGCCCAGCATATGTTTCTGCTATATGGGCACAGATAACTGAAATCCAGTCAACAATAACAGGTCTGTTACATTTTGTTTTTCCTCAAAGGCTAAATTTGAGGATGAGATAAAACGATAAAGGTTTGAAAACATTTTACTCTTTCACATGTTCACTGGCACTGATCAAATTCCTCTTTAACTGTTTTAAGTTCATTTTCTTCCCACTGGCTTTGGTATCCCATAGCCTTCTTTCAAAACATTCCTTCTCTTTTTTTTATAATTAGTATATTGTATTTTTCCCTTGTAAACCTATGCCTCTGCTCTCTTGTTCCCATGCAGAGTTGTGGCATTGAAGTTTTCATCTGAAAAGAACTGTATGCCGTCCTTCTATAATATTTGTGATATCATTTATACTTATTTTTTTCTTATTTATTGTTATAGAAAAATGATAGCGATGGTTTGTCTTTGGATGCCAAATCATTCTGATCATTTGGGTCCATTAACGTCAACGGGGAAAGCAGTTTTGCATTCATGTTTAATCAAAGTTGCTTAAAACTTGCTGGCAGGCATCTGCCACAGAGGCATCAATACTTCAAGACTTCAAGAGTGGCATGAAGATCCTATGGAACCAAAAGAGGGGCAAGGGGTACTAATACTGGTAGTTAGCTATTTAATGGGGGGTTTTTTTAAACCGCTTTATCCTTTGCATCCTTTAATCAAAGCGGTTTACATTATACCATTATAGTGTGAAAAACAGGTTACAGGTTAACATTATATGCATAATAACTTACATACATGAAAACCTCTTAAGGGAGTAGGTTACAGGGAGTATGAACTTGGGTGTTAACATAGCATAGGATTGTCGGGGGGCAATAGAGGATGGTGGATTGATGGGGGTTACGATGTGTTTATGGTGTGAACACACCAAGCCATCATCAGAGGGGCAAATTAAAAGAAAGAGTAGAATGAAGATCTCAAGGCATGGGGAGGGGGACAACACAGCATCAAATTTGGCAGGAAGATCCAGGCGCCAAGAGAGGGGCAAAGCAACAGCCACATTAGTATGGAGACCCCAAGGCAGCAGGAGAAGGGCAAAGCAGCACCACTATTAGCAGTAAGACGCCCAAATCTTTGGGTATAGAGGAAAGAAGCACCAAGAGGGTTACAGCTGGGTCCGAGTTTAGTGAGAAAATGAGCCTATTTTAAGGATGCACAGAGGAACAGCTTTGTCCAGGAGAATTTGATGGCAGGTGTGTACTTTGTCACACTGCCAGAAAGATCACATGAAAGAAAGTAGAGCCCCTTCTTTGAAAAGAAAATTGGAATGTAGCCTAGACATTCATCTGTATTCTGTACTGTTTTGCAGGCTGTCACAAAAGAGCTCTTATATTGACCAGTCCCAAACACACACCTGGGACAATAGGATTGTAAGATCTGAAATCAATAAAGAATGGCAGGAAGGCAAGGCACTGGGAGAGAGGCAAAAAAACATGAACATTGGCTAGAAGGCTCCTGAAGCACCAGGAGAGGGATAAAACATTGGTAGGAACGCCTCCAAGCACCAAAAGAGGCAGAGATTAACATCTGCATTTGCTGGAAGACCCTATGGCACTGAGTGAGTGGCAAACAGCTCCTCCAAAACACTGGGAGAGGAATAAATGCCTCCATATAATTTTCCTGGCCCTGGATACTTTTGCCCTAGGATGGGAATCTGTAGCGAGGAACCCCCAATGGGATGGGGGAACAATATGCATTTATAGATTTTTTGGATAAGATCCTGAGGGATGGACAGGCCCTCTCAAGTTGTGGTCTTCTTCGGTGCAGTCTCTCTGAACACAGTCCCTGAAATCTATTGTCTCGTCTGATCCTGAAGAGTATCTGCCTGGTGAGAGATCAGCTAAGTAAGCTAGACGGTCAGGCTTACATGATGTGCTGCAGTTGCTTACCAGTATCCTTCTGATGGACCAACCGTACAATTTTCATGGGCTGCCACCTTCCTTTTCTCTGAACCTCTGACATCTGATTGTCTTCTCCAGCTACATTATTTCAGCTATTGAATACTATGCCCTCTCACAGATTCCTTCAAGCACCCAACTCAGCCTACCCTGCTTCACACAAGCCTTTAACCTCATCTCTTTTTCAGTTCACCCACCTATTAGGACTTCAAGCACTGGGATAGGGATAAAGTAGAACCATCATTGGCTGGAAGACGCCAAGGTAAGGAGGACAAAATGTTTGGGGATTGGTGTTAATGGATAGTTAGTTATTCTCCAAAGGTCTGGTTATTGGGGTTCGGTGGGCAGGTTAGCATTAGGAGAATACTGATATTCAAGGTCTCCTGAGGTAATGGGGTGCAAAACGGGGTGCATGGAAGTTGTTAGCCTAGGAGCAAATGTTATTCTGGAGGGTACTTAGTAACTGGGGGCTAAGAGGTACAGCGATCATTTCTTCTCTGTTCCCTGGTAAGATGATGAATCAAAGACTCCACAAAAAGAATAAAAAAACATTAGATTTGCCATACTGGGCCAGACCAATGGTTTATCAAGCCCAGTATCCTGTTTCTAATAGTGGCCAATCCAAGTCAAAAGTACCTGGCAGGATCCTAAAAGACAGAGAGATATCATGCAGCTTATCCTAGAGGTAAATAGTGGATTTTCCCCAGTTCACTTTAATAATGGTTTGTGGACTTTGTCTCTAGGAACCTGTGCAACCCTTTTTTAAATCCAGCTACACTAACAGCTTTCACTATATCCTCTGGCAATGAATTCCAGAGCTTAATTATATATTAAGGGGGTCATTCTTATCCACGTCTAGCAGGTCTGGATGTCCGATCTGCTAAATGTCTGGACTGTGCTTGCAGCAGAAGAGCTCCCTGCATGTATTGCCGAGTTGTGCGGGGGAGCTCTGTTCGTGGGTGGGAAGGGAAGGGCTGTGGGAGGAGCGAGAGCAGGCGGTGGGCAGGAACATTACCCTGGACATCCAGGGCCAGTTCTGAGGGCGGCCCTGTACATCCAGGGTTGGCAGGGTAGATGGGGAACTTATTCCACCATTGCTACCTCACTGCTTGTAAAAATAACATATGCTGCACACAGGGCCGGCCCGTCCATTGAGCAAGAATGTTTTTTGCACAGGGCCCCGCGTTTCAGGGGGCAACGCGCAAAGAACATTCTGCTTTTTAAAAAATGACTTTAAAAAAAAACCTGGCTCTGGCTGCTGCCGCTGCCGCTACCACCACGGCAGCGGCAGAATGGAGTGTCCCGCGGGGCCTCCCCTTCTCGTTCAGCCCCTCTGCAAAGGCTTTGAGATTCGCGAAGGGAGAAAGTCTCCCTCGCGTCTCTGTTAAGCCCGCAGGGGCTAATGGGAAATTTCCCATCTGCCCCTTTAGACGCGAGGGGCTGATGGGAAATTTCCCATTAGCCCCTGCGGGCTTAACAGAGACGCGAGGGAGACGTTCTCCCATCGCGAATCTCAAAGCCTTTACAGAGGGGCTGAACGAGAAGAGGAGGCCCCGCGGGACACTCCATTCTGCCGTTGCCGCGGTGGTAGCGGCAGCGGCAGCAGCCAGAGCCAGTTTGCTTTTTTAATTTTGCCATAAGCCCGGGGGGGGGGGGGTGTTAAGACTGGCAAGGGGGGGGGTGTTAAGACTGGCAAGGGGGATGGGGATGGGGGGTTAAGACTGGCAAGGGGGGGGTTAAGACTGGCAAGGGGGATGGGATGGGGATGGGGGTTAAGACTGGCAAGGGGGGGTTAAGACTGGCAAGGGGGATGGGGATGGGGATGGGGGGGTTAAGACTGGCAAGGGGGGTTAAGACTGGCAAGGGGGATGGGGATGGGGTTAAGACTGGCAAGGGGGGGTTAAGACTGGCAATGGGGATGGGGATGGGGGGGTTAAGACTGGCAAGGGGGGGTTAAGACTGGCAAGGGGGATGGGGATGGGGATGGGGGGGTTAAGACTGGCAATGGGCTGGGGGGGGTTAAGACTGGCAAGGGGGGGTTAAGACTGGCAAGGGGGATGGGGATGGGGGGTTAAGACTGGCAAGGGGGGTTAAGACTGGCAAGGGGGATGGGGATGGGGGGGTTAAGACTGGCAATGGGCTGGGGGGGGTTAAGACTGGCAAGGGGGATGGGGATGGGGGTTAAGACTGGCAATGGGCTGGGGGGGTTAACACTGGCAAGGGGGGGTTATGACTGGCAAGGGGGATGGGGATGGGGGGGTTAAGACTGGCAAGGGGGGGGTTAAGACTGGCAAGGGGGATGGGGATGGGGATGGGGGGTTAAGACTGGCTATGGGCTGGGGGGGTTAAGACTGGCAAGGGGCTGGGGACTGTCTGGAAATGGTGCGATGGTGTTAGGACTGGTAATGTGCTATGGGGGGTTAGGACTGATAATGGGCTATGGGGGGCTAGGACAGGAAATGGGCTGATGGGGAGGGGTTAGGACTTGAGGTGGGCTGATGTGGTTAGGACTGGTAATGGGCTGTGGGCTGATGGGGGGGTTAGGACTGGCAATGAGCTATGGGTGGCTGACTGGAAATGGGCTGATGGGGTTAAGACTGGAAGTGGGCTGATGGGGGGTTAGGACTGGTAATGGGTTATAGGGGGGTTTAAACTGAAAATGGGGTGATGGGGGTTAGGACTGGAAGTGGGTTGATGGGGGGCTAGGACTGGTAATGGGTTGGGGGGTTGCTATGACTGGAAATGGGCTGAGTGGAAGGGGAGGCTTGAACTGCAAATAGCTGATGGGGAGGGAGCTTGGAATGGAAATGGGCTGTGAGGGAAGGGAGCTAGGACTGAAAATGGGCGGATGGAGCAGCTAGGATAGGACTGGAAATGGGCTGTTGGGGGGAGGTAAGTTTGGAAATGGGCTGTGGTGGGAGTTTGAATTGAAATGGACTCATGGAGGGGCTAGAACTGGAAGTAGGCTCATGGGGGGCTTGGACTGGAATTGGGCTGAGTGGAGGGGAGCTAGGATTTGACATGTGCTGATGGTGGGGCTAGGAAATGACTAGAAATGGGCTGATGGGGGCTAGGATTGGAAATGAGCTGATGGAGGGACTCAGACTGAAAATGGATGGGGGAGCTAGGACTGGAAATGGGTTGATGGGGGGCTAGGACTGGAAATGGGTTGATGGGGGCCTAGGACTGGAAATGGGTTGATGGGGGGCTAGGACTGGAAATGGGCTGATGCAGGGACTAGAAGGAAATGGATGCTGGGTGAGACTGGAACTAGAAGGGAGCTGATGTTGGGGGAGGATTAGAATGGGATGGGGCTGGGAGAGTAAAATGGAGAGGGGAAAAATATTTTGTGTGGGAGGGATGAAAAATCTACAATTTGGCCGGGTATTGGGAGAGTAAGTGGGGATTGAGGATGGAGGGGTAAAATTTGAGTGGATGAAATAGGAATGAGGAAAGAGCAAAAGGAGAAAGATTAGTATGTTAAAGCAGATGTAGAGAGAGAGAATGGAAAAAAAACTAGAAGAGAGAAGAAAGAACAAATGGACAGCAGACGATGGACAGTTAGCAGAAAACATGAAGAAACCAGAAGAAAGTGGCTGGAGCAATTGCAACTGAAAAAAATGCACAAAAGGTAGGAAGATATCTCTTTATTTTGAATTTATTAACTGGAATATGAAAGCTCTGGGAAATGTGCATCATTAATGTCTGCGCTTTGTTTGGTACAAGAGGAAATTAATTTATAGTTTTATTTCTACAGTGGTGTTGTACATTCCAAGTTTGGCTTTTGGGGTTCCCAGTTTAATTATTGTCTTCCTGTTTCTAAATTGTGATTCCTTGTTTGGTGATGGTCTATGTTCTGCATGTGTAACTGAGCTGAGGTATTCTGTTTATGTAATTCCTATTTGACATTGCCACTTGTTCTCTTTCCCCAGTATTCTCTGAAATGTATTGGTTTAATATTTGCAGTGTTGCCTTTTGATAGGTAGGGTATGGTGCTTTGTGAGTCCTGGTAATGCTGTCAGGGTACGGCGGGTTTGCTATGGGTTCTAAATGGGCAGCGTTTGTAGTAGTTCCTAATGTGCCTGGCGGTTGGCACTGGATTATAGTAATGTAGAAATCTTTTAGTCTTTCTTTATCCATACACTCATTAAGAGACATGTTTACTAAAAGTTAGTGTATGGTAACATTATGCAAATATTTATGCAAATAAAGCCACTTATGCAAATTAGGCCCGCACCGAGTCTCCGCACATGGCCCCGCACCCCCCTTGGGCCGCCCCTGGCTGCACAGCCTGTAGCCTCCATTACTACCTCATTGCTTGTAAGATAACATACGCTGCATAGCCCCTCTCTGTTCCTCTTCTATGGCTCCACATCACATTGTCCTCCTTTTCTTCATACTCCCTAACTGTTTCCCCTCCCTAGCACCTTCACTCCTTCCCTCCCTATCCCCCCTTTACCATCCTCGCTTCTCCCTCCACTCTGTCTTCTAACCAATCATCAGCTCTTGAGCTTCATCACTCTCTCCCTCTCATTCAACCATCCCTTCTCTCTCTAAGGCAACCTCACCCTCGTTTCTGCCATACTGTCTCCTCTCTACCCTGTACTCTGCTACTCCTTCTCCTTCTCTCATCCGGAGATATCAACCCCAACCCTGGCCCCCCTAGATTTCTGTCTCACTCTGAGAAGAGATGTTCATGCAACATGTCTAATCTTATCCATATCCCTCTCCTTTCCCCTTCCACTCTCCTTTTCTCATGTGCCTTGTGGAACGCACACTCTGTCTCTAATGAACTCGCTTTTACTCATGATCTCTTTATCTCCAGTGCTCTACATCTTCTTGCTCTAACCGAGACCTGGCTCCTCCCTCATGATACCGCATCTACTGCTGTTCTCTGCCATGGGGGCTATCAGTTCTCCCACACACCTCGTCCCACTGGCAGTGGTGGTGGTGTTGGGCTTCTACTTTCTCCTTCTTGCCAATTCCAACCCCTCCTGCTGCCTCAGTCTCATTCCTTTATCTCTTTTGAAGTCCACTCCATCCGCCTTTTCACTCCACTTCCTCTCTGGGTAGCTGTTATTTATCGACCTCCTGACAAGTCTGCTTCTACCTTCCTCACTGACTTTGACTCGTGGCTTTCCTTCTTTCTTGATTCCTCTTCCCCCACTCTTATTCTTGGGGATTTTAACATTCATGTCGATAACCCCTCTGATCCTTATGCTTTAAAGCTCCTCTCCCTTACCTCCTCGTTTGACCTCCAACTTTGTTCCACTGCCCCCACTCACCAAGCATGGCCACTGCCTGGACCTGATATTCTTCTCTAGTTGCTTATCCTCGAACTTCTATAGCTCAGTTCTTGCCTTATCTGACCATCACCTTTTAAGCTTTAATCTTCATCACCCACTGCCTCAGCCTCATCCTGTCTCCTCCAACCTATTTAGAAATCTTCTTGCTATTGATACCTTGGCTCTCTCTTCCACTATTTCTTCATCTCTTTCTCCCACTATGTCATCCAAGTCTGTTGACGAGGCAGTAACTTCCTATAATGCTGCACTCTCCTCAGCTATGGATGCTCTCGCTCCGCCCATGCCACATCCTGTGAGACATTCCGCACCCCTGCCCTGGCTTTCATCCACTACCCGCTATCTACGTTCCTGTGCCCATTCTGCTGAGCATGCTTGGCTCAAATCCCGCTCTCCTGCAGACTTTCTACACTTCAAATTCATGCTTGTCTCTTTCCAATCAGCCATAGCTCTTGCCAAATAAGACTACTATGTCCATCTGACTAACTCTCTTGCCTCTGATCCTCGCCGTCTCTTTACTACTGTCAACTCTCTCCTCAAGGTGCCTCCGCCTCTGATCCCTCCCTCCCTTTCTGCCCAAACCCTGGCTGACTATTTCCATGACAAAATCCATAAGATCACACTCCAATTCCCCACAAAATCTACTACTTCCCCTCCTACCACTCTTCACTCCCAACTCTCCCCCCCCCACCTCTGCTACCCTCTCTTCCTTTCCTGTGATCTCTGAAAAGGAAACTGCACACCTTATTTCTTCCTCCAAACTCACCACCTGCTCCTCTGATCCTATCCCCACCCATCTCCTAAGCCCCATCTCCTCCACCGTTGTCCCTTCCACCTCTCATATTCTCAACCTATCGCTCTCCATTGCAACAGTCCCTGCAGACTTCAAACATTCTGTTGTCACACCTCTCCTCAAGAAACCCTCACTTGATCCCACCTGTCCTTCTAATTATCGACCCATCTCTCTCCTTCCTTTCATTTCTAAACTACTTGAATGTGCGTTTCACTGCCGCTGCCTCGATTTCCTCTCCTCTCATGCCCTCCTGGATCCTTTACAGTCTGGCTTTTGTCCTCTACACTCTACTGAAACAGCTCTTGCCAAAGTCTTCAGCGACTTGTTCCTGGCAAAATCCAAGGGCCTTTACTCTATCCTCATCCTTCTTGACCTCTCTGCAGCTTTTGACACTGTTGACCACAACCTTCTCCTCAATACCCTGTCCTCGCTTGTACTATCCTGGTTCTGTACTATCTGGCTCTGTACTATCCTGGTTCTCCTCCTATCTCTCCCATCGCTCCTTTTGTGTGTGTTCTGGTGGCTCCTCCTCCTCTGCTACCCTGCTCCCAGTTGGTGTACCCCAAGGATCTGCCCTGGGTCCGCTCCTTTTCTCTCTCTATACCCAGTCCCTTCGTGCACTTATCTCTTCCCATGGCTTTCAGTACCATCTGTATGCTGATGACTCCCGGATCCACCTCTCTACACCTGA
This sequence comes from Ichthyophis bannanicus, assembly GCA_033557465.1. NCBI lineage: Eukaryota > Metazoa > Chordata > Amphibia > Gymnophiona > Ichthyophiidae > Ichthyophis > Ichthyophis bannanicus. The sequence continues at coordinate 783,679,138 of CM066035.1, forward strand.
AATCTCTCCGGAAATCCAGACCCAGATCTCTGCCTACCTTTCTGACATTGTTGCCTGGATGTCTCACCACCGCTTGAAAATGAACATGGCCAAGGCCGAACTTCTCATCCTTCCCCCCAAAACCTCCCCTCCTGTTCCTCCCTTCTCAGTCTCTGTGGATAACTCTGTACTCCTTCCTGTTTCCTCAGCCTGCAATCTGGGGGTTGTCTTTGACTCCTGTCTCTCTTTCTCCACACACATCCATCTGATAGCTAAGACCTGCCGCTTCTTTCTCTATAACATCAGCAAAATCCACCCCTTCCTTTCTGAACACACTACTAAAACACTTATCCACTCCTTAATCATCTCCCGTCTTGACTACTGTAACCTACTCCTTGCTGGTCTCCCTTTGAATCATCTCTCTCCCATTCAATCTGTTCAACAGTCTGCTGCGCGGCTAATCTTCCGCCAGCCTCGTCATGCCCATATTACTCCTCTTCTCAAGTCACTTCATTGGCTCCCTATCCATTTCCGCATCCAATTCAAACTTCTCCTACTGACCTATAAATGCATTCACTCTGCGGCTCCTCACTGCCTTTCTTCTCTTATCTCTCCTTACAACCCCCCTCGGGAACTCCGTTCTTCCAACAAATTGCTCCTATCTTTGCCCTTCTCTTGCACTGCTAACTCCAGACTTTGCTCCTTTCACCTTGCTGCACCATACGCCTGGAACAAGCTACCTGTGTCTGTACACCAGGCACCTTCCCTAACCCTCTTCAAATCCAGGCTGAAAACTCACCTCTTCGCTGCTGCTTTTGGATCTTGACTCTCCTGATATCCTTTTCCTTCCCTTGCTTTATCCCTGCCTACACCTTCTGTGTTTGTCTTGACTAGATTGTAAGCTCTGATGAGCAGGGACTGTCTCTTACTTGTCTGTGCAGCGCTGTGTACGACTTGTAGCGCTATACAAATGCTCAGTAGTAGTAGTAGAGGTGAAATAAGTCCCCCTGGACATCGGGGGACCACGGAGTCTGGCAACCTCAAAGAAGTGAGGGGGTGCAAAGCGAGCTCCACAGCCCGACTTAGCTATGGCAGGCTACAGATCAGGAGTCAGGCTGTGGGCAAAGAGCCTTTTCTTTGGTGGTGACAGGATGCCATGGCACTGTGGCTCCATTCAGGAGCCTGGCTGAGGTTGCTGGGGATCTGCTGGTGTGCAGCCGATCAGAATCAGGCCACGGCCTGCGCGTCCAGGCCAGTAGACTCGATTCTGGTTCCGCGGACATGTCTAGACTCCACGGGATCAGAATCAGGTGCTATCGCTGTGCGCCCAGATTCTGATCGACCGTACAGGGACAGGATAGCCACGATAGAATTGGCTTCTAAGTGAAAGGGTACAGCAACACCAGCTACAGTCAAAAGAAGACCCAAAGCATCAGGAAAGGTAAAAAGCAAGAAGAGGAGGAAGACTGGCATCTGTGTAGAAAGCCTCGGATTACAGAGTACGCAAACTGATGGCATAGTGGCTCACTCGGGGCCTGTGTAAGAATTGTTAAGAAGAAGAAATGAGGTCATAAAATGGAGAAGGCTGCAGTAGAAGCTTTATGCCAGAATCCTTCCCAGTAACCTCAGCATGAGGTCATGTAAAAGGATCTTCGACTATCATTGTCTATAAAGATCTGTTCGTGACATCCCTTTAAAGCGACTTTTTATTTTTTTCTGTAACCTTAACAGAAATATCAATCATAACACATGTAATAGCATGTATAGGTAGAGAAACAATCCCCTCTGTCTCTTTTTGGGTATCGGAAGCAGGTCCTCTAAAGCTGGGTACTACTACTACTACTATTTAGCACTTATATAGCACCGAGCATGCAGCGCTGCACAGGTATGTTATGCATATAAAAGATATACATATAATAGACAGTCCCTGCTCGTCAGAGTCCTGCTCAGCCAAGCTTACAATCAGAAACTTATCCAAGTTTACAATCAATACAACAGTACAAAGCGATAGTCAATTCAGTGCAAAGTATAATATGGTCTGTGTCATTCGGTCATGGGAGATTGATGGGAATTGGGTTAGGATAAGGGTGGGAGTCAGGACCTGAAGGCAACAGTGAAGAGGTGGGTCTTCAATTTGGATTTGAAGAGGGCCAGTGAAGGTGCTTGGCATGTAGACATAGGTAGGTTGTTCCAGGCATAGGTACCACTGTCCATCTTGAGACTACGTAGCTAAAAGCAAGTTTGTTGTACTTATATAGGTTCACGGCATTCTTACAGTGATCCATGAGTTTTTGCATTAGCCCTTCAAGTAGGGCTGGTGCAAAGGTATTGGTTGACCTTCAGTTTTGCTAATCTGAGAATTCCACAGAATAATCCTAATAATCCCCAATGCACCTCTTTCATGATGAACAAAACACGCCAGTGTCAGGATACGTGATCACATGGGGCAGTAGCCGCTGGGGAGGCACAAACAGGCCAAGACACCAAAAGTGGGACAGAGCACAAGAGCAACATGAACAGCCCAAGACACTAACACTAGAGAAGGAAAATATTATTTTCTTTTTAGTCTTTTAGTGGGGAAGGGCTGCAAAACATCTAACTAGAACAAAGTGTGGGGTAGAGCAGCTGATCATGCCACGTGGAAGCACTAGATTTGCACTAGAAGACTAGCAGCAACAATTCAGCAAGGCAGTAGCAGTGAACCGAGAAAACAGGCTGGACAGGCAACGGCACACACACTCTAAGCAGCTCTGAACCTAAGACTGTGTGCTGGACTGAAAGCAAATCCTTATGAACCCTGCACAGGTAACGATCCTGCCGCTGTGATCTTCTTAACATCTGAGTTTATTTCAGTTTGCAACCAGCTTTTGTTCCCCTATAGAGCTATTCAGGGAATGAACAGTTGGTGCTGAGCAGATGCAGTCTATTGGGCTGAGTTGTGCAGGTGAAAGGGGGTGGTGCTGAAGGGACAGCTCCTGCTTACCTGTACCTGAACTGCAGGTATTCCACAGTCACAGCCTGAGCGTTGCTTCCAGGCCCTCTTCCCCCTCCATCCTCCTAAATACAAATGAACTGACTTCAGCAGTCTGGCTTGTCCTTTGTTCTGGGCTTATTTCCCTTGCAGAATAGCTGGTCAGGCAGGGCAAAGCTACCTGCTCTCCCTTTTCATCTAAACATAAAATGTTTTAAAAAGCTATGCTCGTATGTGCAGAGACGGTTACATCGGCGGAACTCCAGCAGGGGACACTGCATGGTATTCTCCAGTGAGCACACAGAACATTACATTTTTCAAGCCATTGCCTCTGCAATACCTGAGAGTCAAAATAAAACAGTAATTTCTGTTCAGTAGTAAAAGGCACAAATCAGACTTGGTTGTCATCTAGCAGGCTTCTTTTTTTAATTAACAGAAGCAGACCATAAAATCCAGACAGTGACCTGATGCATGTACTTTAGGTTTCATCTTGGACTTTCATAGAAATGAGTATTAGCACCTGTATATTGCTATCTGGTTTCAGAGTTACGAGCTGGATTTTGTTTGTTACTGCACGTAAACACTTAACTCTCCTGAACAACACTGTTTTATGTATCTCCTGTTAACTCCAAGTTGTACCTACCCTATGTTCTATGTAAAACAAATTCGCTAGAATTGTGTTAATACTGTTCTATGCAAACCGCTTTGACTGAAGAAAAGCGGCATATAAAAACTATTCACAGGCACTTTTTGCTCAATCATAATTCCTATGGAAATGATCTTTTAAGAATGTGTCTGTGGAAGCCCCTGGTTTCATAGCAATGACGAGGCAAAGAAGAGCCCTACATCCCATTATAATTAACACGATTTGCTCATGCCCAAGAGTTGGCAAGTGTACACGGAGTTTGCAACACGACTGAAATGTACCAGACTCAAGATATTTCATGACAAAACACACAAGGAACAAACGGTGTGGAAAGTTCCCTCCAATTTGTGCAATTTAAGGCAATATTTCATATATGGCAATGGGGTGTCTTAGATAAAATGCCTCTCTTGGCTTTGTATTTACTGTGCAGCGGTAAAGGGAACCACCCCTGTCAGTCCTCATCCAGCCTGGGATGTTGCTGGAAGAAGCAGATTAACAGGGAGAAAGGAAGTGCCCCTCCGCAGCAGGACTATGCATTGGGCTGGGAGCCAAACACATGCTTGCTTTAAATATAAACAAGAAGAGATAATATAAACTCTCCCTGAGGTCTGTGCAGAGCTCCCCTGGGTCAGTACACAGCCCTTTACTTTATCCAGACTAGCTGCCAAGAACCTAAACAAATTGCAGTACTCGCACAAGCCATGCCATTGACTTGAGGCTCTGGTCCCTGTGTTTCCTTGATTATAGTGTAGATACACGAAGATCTTACACAGATCTCTCCATACGGCTTAACCTCTTGCATGCCAAATTGCTTCCCAATGTTGCCCTACAATTCCGTTCAGCAGATGTTAGTATAAGAAGCAGGACTCTTGCTCACTCCCTTGCATCTCCTTCCTCCCCCCCCCCCCCCACCAAAGTTGAGTGTAGTTCTATAGCATTTGCTCCATGAGGGCACAAGGAGGAAATGCCCAAGTTATGAACTGAGCTCAAATTAGTTGTACCACTTTCCAAGGTGCAGAAAATTCATCTCACAAAGAGAAGAGCAATGCTTATTTCTGCCTTGGTTAACGTCCATATTCTTTTGTAAGTACGAGAGGGCCTAAAATAACAAAGATCCTGACCTTGGACACTATTTTCCTAAAGACCTCCTCTAACAAAAGTTATTGCTGTTCAAGCGTTAGTAAAAGCAAGACTGAATTCTTCAGGTCATTTATTACCATGAATATACCTCTTGTGCATTTATTTTTAACCTGTCAAAGACCTTTGCAAGTGACTGCACATATCACAAGGGAAGCAAATATTCCACCAACGGAAAGCTGGGAACAACTGATCCATAGAAATGCATTTTTCCTTTTGCCACTTCCCTTCATTTCCTGCCAAGGATTACAATCGCTCGCGATTTAGGATAAGGTTCTCTTCTTCGTACAATGTTTATTTTCCCTTCAGGTTCCTTCAGTTTCAAGATTTTTCCCTCAGGCAAGCTTACTCAAGACTCAAGTGCAATTCTCCTGGGTCCCTTGGGTGTATTCTGTGTTTCAGTCACTCTGTGGGTGTTCACATGGAGGATGGGTGCCGAGAGGTCAGAAAAAGCTGCTTCAGCTGAAATCTGGACCTTTCAAATGTGTGTAAAATAACAGGAGAGTCTTCTACTGGTGAAGCCCTAGACCTCCAGTCATCTTCCCTTACCTAAACCTGGGTCCTCTCTCTCTCTCTCTTTTTTTAATATTTATTGTTTATTGACTTTTAAATAGAACCATGGCAAAGCTTGTACAGAAAAGGGGGTTTCACACAAAAATCATTAAGTAATATAAGAAAGAAATACAAATTAGTGAGAAAACCTATAATCCACAATGTGGGAGGTGTTGGAAAAGAAAAACATACACAGGCAGAGGATTATACCTCAGTACAACAACAAGGGAAGAGTATTATTTATGGTGTAAGAAAAGCATCATGAGACCCCAAGATCACTGAATATAAACAAAATCATATCTCACTAACAGGTTCAGGATATATAGGTAACCTGGCATTTCAAAAAAACCCCAGTTAAATCCCCTTGATTAAGGAAAACATACCTAACAGACTGATATACAATCAAACATTTACAGGGGAAACGAAGATGAAACGAAGCCCCTAGCTACAGAACCAGAGGTCTAAGCAACAAAACTTTCTTACGACGCTTCTGGATCTCTCCTGCAATATCTGGGAAGATGGAAATTTGGAGCCCATAAAAAGGCACAGAACACTTCCTAACAAACATTTTTAATATCCAATTGCTATCTGAGGTAAGGGCACACAGGACTATTAAAGTAGTCGGCAAACAGAATTCCTCAGTAGATACATTTCAAATGTCCGAAACATTTAATGCTCCTGGAACAGGTTCCACACTGGAGTCACCTTGAACCTTCTTCACCAATGACAAATAATAATCTTTAGATATGGGGAGGAGGGGGGGGGGGGAAGAAGCTCAGTAAGAAGAAGCAGAATCTCAGTTAAATATTTCTTGAATAATTCCTGGCTGATATCCCAGCCACCCTTGGAAAGTTCAACACCTGAAGATTAACTGCTCGCTTGAATTCTCTAAAGCTTCCAACTTTAAATTCAGGGCAGTGTTATTTTTAATTAAGACAGCATTCATGTCGGACACAGATAACAATCGTTCACAAACATCCAATCTGGATTTAAGCTGTTCAGAAGAAACCATACATGCCGAAACTTGATCAGGGTTTGATTGGACCCTTGCCAAAATGTCCTCAGATTGACAAACAACATTTTTAGAAAGTAATGTTATTGCCTCCCATATAGAGTCTAAACTTACCTTCTCAGGCCACTGGAAAAAGGGGCAGATACGCCCCAAGTAGCGTTCGATGGTAATTTCACGCCAATTGCATTAACCTGAGATTTTCCTGCCGCTGAAACACTTCCCAAAATACCTCCGATGCTGCTGGAGAGTAATGCCGAATCTGCCGACGCCGAATCCCCACTCCTGGAGATCAACATACGCCCAACTTCTGACATGGCTTCCTCCGAGACAGCTGCAGGCAGTTCCAAGCCTATTGGGCGGGGTGGCTGGTATCATGGTCGGAAGACTGCGGAGACTCCTCAGCACCCCAACAATCAAGCCTGAATGTATCTCCCACATAACATCCTAGGGAACTCCAACAAAGTGATCCATTGGAACAGTAATGGGCCACTGAGACTCAGCGTGGTAAGCCCTAGTTTCCTTTTTCCTTTAGACATGAGAACGGAGCACAAACTCACAGCACCATCTTGACTAAGCCACACCTCCGGGTCCTCTCTCTAACTACTGGAAGCAGCCCACTGCAGCTTGGAATCAAGGTCGGTGGAAGGGTATTAGGTGCCCTAGGTGAAACTTCAGCCTCGCGCCTCCTTTCAATTAGCTTTTAGACCTCTTAGCAGCCCTCCCCTCCAAGATTTTGATTATTCAACTCAATTGTAATCATCTCAACATCATTCCTCCCAGAACAATCCTATGAAAATCCTATGAAAATACATATTAGGATATCACACTTTTAAATATTAAACTTTGTTTTGTAAATGTCTGCATATGACGGAGACTTCAAAAAACCACTTACAAGGGTAAATGGATGATTTGCATATTGCCCATTCTTCCCGCCAGTAAAACTACTCACTGGTTGCTCTTTGAGTCTGTGTGGCTGCCAGGACCCATTGCTTTGCTTTGGCGGTAGCTGCTGTTTTGCTGCCCCACCAGAAGCTGCTGCCCTAGGCAACCACCCAGTTTGCCTAGTGGTAGGGCCAGCCCTGTGTGCAATACATTTTGATTTTATACAATTATGATTTACTGACTCAGTAAGCACATGTTTAATTAAATTTACTTGTACAAAAGCACAACTAATCAGCTAAATAATTTCTCATTCTGTGGTTTCTTCAAATCTCCAATTATAGATGTAAAACAAAAGATCCCTTACTTTGCTCTATTTTCATGATGCGTTGTCCACACAGATATTTAGGGATCTATTTACCAAAGACTTTCTCCCATATGAAAAATATGCTTAGCAAATAGAGCCCTTAGATGGTTTAGCCACATGAGTTTACCTCAAATTTAAAAAGACTATAGTCAAATTCAAAGCATTTAGCTTAAAGTGTTGGTGCAGTTCTCTCCATGTTCCCATGAAACTATGTGGGAGTCTGCCCCTGCTGCTACCGGTAGGGAGAAATGCTGCGCTATCACATTTTTAGCCTGTTCCTTGCAACTAAAAATGCGATATTGCAACACCTCCCCGACCAGCAGTGCGCAGACGGAGGACACCTGCACAACATGGTAGGAACGCTGGTTCTGTTCACTGTAAGCAGATGTTGTGTTCCAATGACACAAACCCTTTGTTTCTTGCACTGAGCGCCATTCCATTCTAGGTCCTTTTCTAGAATCCAGGATGTGAAAGAATTATAGAGAGTTCAGAAGAGTCACAGCTTTCTCTCTCTTTCCTCGACTGAGTAAAGCTAGGTTTAGCCTGAGGTTTAGTACAGTTAGAAAACCAGTTTCTGCATGGTCTCAACAGGATCCTCTCCAAGGAGATAATTCTTTGGGGAATGCTTTGCATATACAAAAAACGTGTTACAGTTCAATGAATCCTTTCCTACGGAAAAACAATTCCAAGGATGTTCTCCTTACAAGAACTATGCTTTTCAGTGACCTAACCTGTTCCTCACACACATGGACCCACTTCCACAGTTCTTCGCCAGTATTCACAACCTGACAATGGCTGGAGTCCAGCCTAGCTCCCAGTAATGTATGTGGTGCACGCCTTGTAGTGCTATATATAAATAGTAGCAGTACTGTAACTCACTACAGTCTTTCTCCGCAAGGCCCGTTATAAGCTCTGACTTTGTAGAGTTGATATTTTCGCAATGTGTATGAATTCCTATAAGAAGGCTCCATTCTGCTTCCTGATCTCTTTCATGATGTGAAAGTTAATAGCCCCCTTTTCTAACAGGACCACCTTAAGCCAGTGTTTACCGAATCTGGGATTCATTTACTTTCAAAGCTGCCTTACACTGTGCCACTCAGTGAGTTTACACCAGGCCTTTCAGGGCTAAAGTCAACAAGGGTGTTTGGCTTCCACAGCAAGGGATTGGATACTTCATCTTTATGCCTTTTTATTTTCCACTCAAGGGGCCTAAAATAACCAAGAGAATTGTGAGTAATGTGAAACCTAGTTCTCAGTACTTCTGCCAGGTATTGTGGAGGAAGGGAGACGAGGAAGGTGAACGTTTCCTAGATTTCCTCTGGCCTCATACACATTCTATAGGAACACAGAAACAGAATCACACCAAAATAACAATTTTGAGTTGATTTTCCGAAGTCAACAGCAATTAGTTTCTACTTGTTTATGTCTATGTTTATTAAAAGGCTTGATATACTGCCTTTAGCATGATTCACATCAAAGTGGTTTACATCAACTTATATAATTACTGCTGAGAAAAATAAGAATCTTAATACAAAAACATTTTTCTTTTCTTGGTTTCAGCTGCTCACAAACCTACATGCAGCTGCCTCTAGGGAGCTTCTAAAAGGTGAGAAGAGAGGAGCATCAATATTATTTTTATTGTTGTTTATTCTGTGCACATAGCCACATGAGGTTAATTCTCACTAAACCAAAGTTTGCCAATATTTGTTTAAAGATCTTTGGTTACACTATGAGCTATGCTGCACTGTGCTATCACTTCCCTTGGTAAAATATGAGTTTGCAAGGAAACCAGGGATGGATCAAAATGTCTTCATGACTAAGATTTGGACTGGTACCAAGAAGGTCTCTGCAGGGCTGGCACTACCATTAGGAAAATGTGGCGGCTGCCTGGAGCATCACCCCTTCAGGGGCGCCCATTGCTGCTGCTGTCATCCATCTCGAGACCTACAATGGGGGCAATGGCCGCCAAGAGCCCCATAATGCTTACCTTTAAACTTTGGTGCCATGGGCCTCTTTCCTTCTATCCCCTCCGATGCCTGATGCCAACTTCCTGTTTGCAAACAGGAAATTGGCATTGGGCATCAGAGAGGGCAGAAGAAAAGAGCTCTGGTGTTGAGGTTTAATGGTCTCATGGTTGATAAAAACAAAATAAGGTCATTCCTTCTTATTAGACTAGCTTAATATGTATGTTTTTAAAAAAAATAAATAAATACATAATTACACAAATATCCAGGGTCACCAGACACCAGCACAGCAATCCGGTTAGTGGCGATATTCAACCAGTAACCAGATAGCGTTAACCAGTTAAAGTTAGGACAGCCATTCACCCGTCCTAATTTTAACCAGTTAAGCTATCAGGTTAGCGGAACCAGAGCTTTTTACCACCCGCTGAAATTTACATAATTGAAGTTGCCATAGAAGTTAAACAGAAAGTCAAATACTTAGGTATCATTCTCGACCAGTCACTATCCATGTCCTCATATATAAAAGCTGTAACCAATACAATTTACTTTAAACTAAAAACAATTCAACCACTAAGACACCTTTTGGATAATAGCGACTTCCGCTCAGTCCTACAGGCCCTCATCACACTTCACCTTGATTACTGCAACAGCATCCTTCATGGCCTATGCAAAAAAACCACACATCAACTTCAAATGGCACAGAACCTTGCTGCCCCCTGCCCGTATAATTCACAATGCTCACCAATAGGACCACATCATGTCACGACTCCAGACCCTCCACTGGCTACCTATAGAAGCATATAAAAAAATACAAATGTCTACTGATAACTTTCAAACTATACAGTAAGATCGCCCCCCTCATGCCTTTCCTCTCTTATTACCCCTAGTGACCCCATTAGATCCAGAAGAACGTGCACCCAGAATACCCTCCCAATTCCAGCCCATTTTTATAACACAATCAAAACTACAAGTTCAAGAGCATTCTTGTTTGTAGCCTCTACTCTCTGGAACGCTCTCCCAGACAACCTAAGACTAATAAAAGATCTATAGATTAGAAAAGAGCTTAAAACGTTCCTCTTCATTCAACACTTTAACCTCAATATTTCTATTACTCCCCTTCGAACACTATGATCCCCCTTGTACTTCTCTCCCCTATATACTGGAGAAATACAAATACAATAAATACATTCCCTCCTAAACCTCTTTCTCACTTGATATAGTTTAATTAGATAATTACTCTTCTCCGCTCCCCTCCCCTAAACCTTTCTCTTTATGAAACTCCATTTAATATATTTCTCCCTTCCCCCCTTCCCTTCCCCTCCCTACCCTACCCTACACTTTAAATAGCTCCGCCTCAGCATCCGCTATTCTGCTGTATATGTGAACAGCTGATTTGTAAATAGTACCTTGTAATATAGTTTGATATGTTCTATGTTCTTTGTAAACCGCCCCTGATCACTGAAAGGGGCGGTATATAAAAACGTTTAAATAAATAAATATTGCCACTATCCATATAGCCACCATTACCACCCCGATCTACCCACAGACCGCCCTGGTTTTAACCAAGTGTTTTTTTCCGTAGTCTGTGGGGATATTCGGCTGCATTAACCGGTTACTGCCAATGAATATAAGGATAGGAAACCCAGATTTTTATCATCTGCTATTTCCTGAGAAGTGGCAGGACCACATATCCCAGAACAGTTAAAGGAACATAGAAAAAGAAAGAAATATCCCGGTGCTTACAGAGGCATCTGACGGACAGTTTCTCTGTCCTAGCTACTTAGACTCTATTGCATTCCCCCTTTTCTCCCTCTCCCCACTGCAGCAGGAGTTCTGGTGCCCCAAGTCCTGGTGGAAGCAAAGCTGAATGTCCATGGCCCGATGTGAAATGAACTTTATACTGCAGGATAGATTCAGTATACAGTATTCAGGACTCCAGTGAACTGTGGCATACACAAGATCTCTCTGTTGATACCACTAGTTACAAAAAGCCTGTGCCAGTATAGACAAGTTGGTTCTTTATCTCCAACCACAACATTCTGTGGTTTATTCTCTACTTGTTATATACTCCTACTGCTGCTTGACACCCACAGGAAATTTGGTGGAAGTCCAGCGGGTGGTAAACCAGACTGAAGAATTCTAATTTTCAGCCCTGAAGCTACAGTATTTTGAATTACATTTCAGCAAAGCAAGCTGATATGTCCAGCCTTCCCTAAAGCCCTGGAATTAGGGTTGCACATACCCTATAAAAATGTGCATGGCTCCGGATGTATTGCAAGCTTTCAAGGGCTGTGATGTGCAAGTTGCAGGCATTTCTACAGGAGGTATCAGCCCATGCACCCTAATAGTGATCTCATATGAAAGCTCCTCTGTATTCCAGCTATACATTCCAAGTCTCCTATCCAAAGTATCAAAATACAAGGTCCCTTTAGGTTTCTCCTGTGTGAGATTCAAAGACACATTAAATTCTTCTGCACAATGTTGAAGTCAGTTTTAAAAGCACTTAAAAGAGGCTTATTGTCAAATCTTATCCTATGAATACAGGTTTGGGCTTCCTGACGTTTGCCAGATCACTTGCCAGAAGTCCAGGACTTAGTGTATACATTTCACTGGCATCCCACTGTAACTGAATGCAAACTCTCCAGTCTGACTGTAAGCACACTGCATGTGCACATTGTTTAGGAGACACATTTACATGTCTTGTGTGAGGATTCATGGCCTTGTTCCCCATATTGGGTGGTCCTGTACTACCCTCAATCGACCCCACTTTTGAGTTTTCTTTCCAAGTTGCTTTTGGATTTTTGGCTTAATTTTTCTCCACTCCTGCTTTTCTTTGGACGTGTGCAGTCCAGAGGGGTCCCACGTGAAGACATGACTGTCTGGTCAACTGCCTCCTGACCACTGCTAAGGATGTCTGGTGGCCCAGGAGGATTAAGGTGGCTGGATGGGTTCTTCCAGCATGTGGGGCACTCTTAGGAGTGACAGTGAATGGTTGGATCAAGATGGAGCACTTCCACACAATGTCCACCAGTACAGTGCAGCAGTTCACTGACCAGTGGACAATTTATGGAATGTTCTGCATTCATCTACTTCCTCCTTCTTTCCCCTTCACACTTTTAATGTAGACCAGTCCAGGTTTTATGTTCTTCCCTTGGATGTTTTTTCTTCACAGAGTTTAGTTATAGACAGCAGGCAGGCCATTTAGGTCTATATGGGGGCAATAAGGCATCCCCCCATTAGACTGTGAGCCTTGGAGTCACACTTGGGGCAAGTGAGAGGAAATTCAGAGCCCTCTTTTCCCATATTACACTGCATCTCACCCACCCACTCTGTCCCTTCCTTGTTTTCTATCCACATTTCAACCCCCCTCCCCAAATCTCATCTAGTATCTGAATCATTATTAGGCCAGGGTTCTAGGAGGAGAAGAATTTAGAGGACAGCAAAGTAGGAGGCAGTGGGCAGCCCTTGCCTTTGGCTTGGTCAATTTTTATTTTCTTGGTGTTTGCTTTTTCTAGTCAAGTGCATTATACACCAGTCTATCAGTAGTATCATTATACTAGTTGGTACCTTTTTGTGAGAGCAGGGGCTGAAGAGGTTAATAGAAGACACCAAGTCCACCATTTATGCCCTGAAGATATATATAACAAACAGATACTCCCCAAAATGGGTTGTAAGCCTTACTCACAATCTTCAGGCATTCTGCACATGTTGGTATCCAGCTACCAGGATTCAAGAATTCACTCAACCTCTTCCTACTGCTGGAACTAGTTAGCCACATCTGCCAATGCCGCTATAAGAAGTCTGACTGGTCACGAAGAAGGTTATCAAAATGCTTTATGATCTGCACCAAAAGCTATATCATGCAGCTGAAGGACCAAAATATATATGTATATTGTATGTATTTATTTATGAATGACAATTCATTGTTCCACCATTTGAACAGTGGCCTGACACCATGTTGTTGTTGTTAAGTGCCACTGAGTCTGTGTCGTCTCATTGCGACCCTCTGGATAGTTGTTCTAAATTGTGTTTGGTCTTCAGTCAGACGGCTCATTGTTGACAGACTGGTACCCGTAGCTGCTGTTACTGTATCGATCCATCTCATTGCTGGCCTTCCAATTTTGCGTTGACCTTCTATCTTGCCAAGCATGATATCTTTCTCTAATGATCTCTCTCTTCGCATGATGTGTCCAAAGTATGAAAGTCAAAGTCTTGCCATCTGAGCTTCTAAAGAAAGCTTAAGTTTGATCTCCTCTAGTACTGACTGGTTTGTTCTTTGGGCAGTCCATGATATACGCAGTATTCACCGCCATCACCATAATTCAAAAGCATCAATTTTCTTCCTGTCTATCTTTTTCACTGTCCAGCTTTTGCATCCATATGATGTTATTGAAAATACCATGGCTTGAATGAGTCAAATCTTTGTGTGGACAGAGACATCTCTGCTCTTGAGAATCGTGTCTAGGTCTTTCATAGCCATTCTGCCAAGAGCAATGTGTCGTCTGATTTCTTGCCTGCTTGTTGCTTCTTTATTGATTCGATCCAAGTAGGTTAAAGTTGTCCATGATTTTATCTAGGTGGATACCCAGGTGAGTAGTAGCAATCATCACATGGTGTGGTTTTAGATAAAAGCCAAGGCAGAGTCCAATCACAGCAAGCTAGAGTTCAAAAACGCTGACTTCAGTAAAATGGCCAAGTGCCTGAAGGAGGAGTTGGCAGGGTGGGAGGAGATAAGGGAAGTAGAATTGCAGTGGGATAAACTAAAGGAGGCAATAAAAGGGGCAACAGATACATACGTAAGGAAAGTAAATAAAAGCAAGAGGAAAAGGAAACCTATTTGGTTCTCCAAAGAAGTGACTGCACAAATAAAGGCAAAAAACGCAGCTTTCACAAAATTTAGAAGTTCGCAAACAGAGGAACACAGAAAAGAATACATGATAAAACTAAAAGAGACAAAAAGAGAAATAAGAATAGCAAAATCCAAGGCAGAAGATGGCTAAAGATGTGATGTATGACTACAAGACTTTTTTCAGGTATATTCGGGAGAGGAGGAAAATCAGAGGTGGAATTGCAGGACTCAAAAGTGACAGGAACAGATTTGTGGAAAGTGATATTGAAAAAACAAAAATGCTAAACAAATACTTCTGTTCTGTTTTTACTAAAGAAAATCCTAGAGAAGGACCACCTGTGATTGACAAATAGACAAATGGGAATGGAGTAGATACAACACCATTCACAGAAGTTGATGTGTTAGAAAAGCTTGCAAAACTGAAAGTGGACAAGGCCATGGGACCGGATGGGATACATCCCAGGATATTGAAAGAGCTCAGAGAGGTTCTTGCAGGGCCATTAAAGGCTGTTTTTAATAGATCCTTGGAGACAGGAGAAGATCCATAGGACTGGAGAAGGGCTGATGTGGTACCTCTTCACAAAAGTGGTAATAGGGAAGAAGTGACAAACTATAGGCCGGTAAGCTTTACTTCGGTGTGGGAAAAGTAATGGAAGCGCTCCTGAAGGAGCAAATAGTGGACTTTCTCAAAACCAACAGGCTGCATGATCCGAGGCAACATGGTTTTACCAAAGGACGATCTTGCCAAACAAATTTGATTGAGTTCTTTGCCTGGGTGACCAGAGAACTAGATCAGGGGCATGCGATGGATGTGATCGACCTAGATTTCTGCAAAGTCTTTGAAAATACTGTTCCTCATAGGAAGCTTATCAATAAACTCAACAGCTTGGGGATGGGTCCCAAAGTGGCAAACTGGATCAGAAATTGGTTGACTGACAGACGACAGAAGGTGATGGTAAATGGAACTCACTCGGATGAAAGGAAGGTGATGTGTGGTGTGCCCCAGGGTTCGGTCCTGGGACCAGTACTTTTCAATGTATTTGTGAGTGATATTGCTGAAGGACTGAAGTGTCTTTTTGCAGATGACATGAAAATTTGCAACAGAGTGGACTCCCCTAAGGGAGTGGATAACATGAGGAAAGATCTACAAAAGCTGGAAGAATGGTCTAATGCTTGGCAGTTAAGATTTAATGTGTAGAAATGCAGTGTCATGCACTTGGGAAGCAGAAATCCAAGGGAATTGTATGCGAAAGGGGGGCGAGAGGTTGGTGTGAACGGACCAGGAGAAGGCCCTCAGAGTGATTATTTCTGAGGATCTCAAGGTGGCAAAACAGTGTGACAAGGCAGTGGCCAAAGCCAGAAGGATGCTGGGTTGCATACAGAGAAGAATTACCAGCAGAAAGGAAGAGGTACTAATGCCACTGTACAAGTTGCTGGTGAGGCCTCAGTTGGAATATTGTGTTCAGTTTTGGAGACCGTATCTCGCAAAGGACATAAAAAGGCTGGAAACAGTTCAGAGGAAGACGACCAAAATGATTTGGGGCCTGCGACAGAAGACATATGAGAAGAGAAGACCTAAATATGTATACTCTGAAGGAGAGGAGGGACAGGGGAGATATGATTCAGACCTTCAAGTACTTAGAGCTTTAATGAACAAACAAAACTCTTCCAGAGACGGGGAAATTGTAAAACTAGAGGGCATAACATGAAGCTGCAAAGGGGTAAACTGAAAGGCAATGTCAGGAAATACTTTTTCACTGAAAGGGTGGTGGATGCTTGGAATGCCCTCCCGATGGAAGTGGTGGGGGCAAATACAGTGACAGAATTCAAAATGGCATGGGACAGACACAGAGGATCCCTTTATAGCAATAGGATAAAATCAAAATAAACATAACTCTCTTATATCTCAACAAATAGCGGTGACCTATATGGAACAGTGGGTATATGCCTAAACAAAGGCATGGGGAGGGGTGACCTGCACGGAGCGGCAGATGCGCCTACTCTTACCACCTTGCTGGGCAGTCTAGATGGACCATACTGGTCTTTATTTGCCATCATTTACTATGTTACTATGTCATGAATCTATGTAATCACAGTAAGAGTTCTGGAAAAGCCAGGTTTTCAAACACTTCTTAAAATCTTTGTAAGAACTCTTAGTCCAGATATCAAATGGGAGGGAATTCCCACCCTAGAAGAGAGGGAGGGAGGATATGATAGCGACATTCAAATACCTCAGCATGCAAGTAGCTCAAAAGAAGCAAGCTTTTATCAGAACAAATTCATTTCTAGAATAAGAAATTATAACTGTGAGTTCAAAGGGGGTGGGGGCTCAGAAATAACATAAGAAAATATTTCCTTTTGAGAAGGCTAGTGGATCCATGGAGCAACCCCTTAGTGGAGACAAAAACATTAAAAGAATTGAAGATTGTCTGGAATAAGCACAGAGGGTCCCTCGTTGAAAAGAGAAGGGGTCTATGACATTCCAAGAGGAAGTAAGTTCGGTAGATTATATGGGCCTTGAATAATTTATCTGCTGTCATGCTCTTCATTTCTGTGGGTCACTTTCTAATTATTTATTTGATGGACATCAGAAAGACACTTTTGACAGGTCGAGTCAATCAAGAAAGACACTTTTGACAGGTCGAGTCAATCTAAAATAACTTGAAGCAGTTTCAGTAGGATGGCTATCTTTGGCGTTCGTTGTAACAATATAATAATTAGGGCCAGGCGCCAGCCCTATCCCTAGAGAGTCTAGGCTGGAGTGGAGGAGTAGCCTAATGGTTAGAGCAGTGGGCTAGGTTCAATCCCACTGCTGTTCCTTGTGATCTCAACCAAGTCAATCAATTTGCCATTGCCCCTGTTAAAAGCTTAGATTATAAACCCTCTAGGCCAGGGACAAGGAAATACCTACTGTACCTGACTGTCACTTGCCTTGAACTCCTGAGAAGAGGCATGAGCTAAATCGAATGGGGAGACAGTGGAGGGGCTGGCATGGCCACAAAGACAGCAGCACTGCAATTTAAATGTCAGTGTGGCAGTGGACCTTGAGCACGCACTTGCTGCGTCCCACCCCTTCTGACAAGACGTTTGCATCGGAAGAGGTGGGATGCACAAGCCACTGAGCAGGTTCATGTGCTCAATGCCCGCCGCCATGCTGATGACTTTTAGAGCTGCAGCAGTCAGACGTCCTGGGCTGAGGTACAGGGACAGCAGTACTAGAAGGTAGGAAGCAAGCTGTAGAAAGGAATGGGGGGATGGGAAAAAAGATGCTGGACATGGGAAGGAGAGATGCTAGTCGGGTGGGAAGGAGAGATGCTGGACATGGAGCGGGAAGGGAAAGGAACAGCTGGATATGAGTGGATAGGGGAGGAGATGCTGGACCACAGGGGGAGGGACGCAGAGCTGAAGGTTTGCCTAGGATGTTAAACACGCTTGGGCCAGCTCTGATTGTAAGTAAATTTCCATTAACTGATGGTACTTTGTTGCACTCTATTTCCTCTAAGGAGAATACGTTTTTTTTGCGGTTTCTTCAATGCTCTCTCAGAACTAGCCGCCTTCTGTAAGCACAATGTATAGACCGAGGGACTCTTCCTTACTGTCTCAGTGGGAGAATTAAAAACAGGCTGCACCAGTCAGGGCAGTAACAGTGCCTTTTCTATACAGATGTAATCCACTTAATGGTCATTAGCACTGTCATCCTAAATTATGCTTCATCGGCTGCCGATTAATAGAGTTGTTCTGAATTTTGGAGAGGGAGGGAGAGAAATGTAAAGTTTTCAAAGCTGATGGTCTTGTGTTTACAAATTACAACCATCTGGGTCGCATTTGGAGCCTGCCAAGCTGTGGGAAAGGACAATCCAGGCACAATCTGTTTGTGATGAGGGTCGAACTTCTGGCTGTGCGGCATTCCCTGAAACACTTTAGTTTAATTAAGAAATTGCCTTAAGATGTCTGCCAGAAGAGCCAGGGCTTGATGCAGAAACCCTGCACTAGAGCCCAGCGCTAAAGCGCTAGCATAGGGTTTCATAACACAGGTTTAACGTAGACGATTTGCGCACTGATGCTATAAGCAAAAGCTCTGCACAAAAGTCTGCACTAAACAAGGGAAACAAGTCAGACACCTGTGCGCATGTATTGGATTGCTAAAATAAAAAAGATCATCTGAAATGAAGTTTGACACTTCAAGTCAGATGACCAAGGCAGGCTGCCTGATCGTGGTTCCCCCCACCAACCTTGACACCACGATCATTGGTGGCCCAGTGGCCCCTACCTTCCCACCCCCTCAAACCTCAGAAAAATCTTCCCTAGTGGCCCAGTGGCCTCTACTCCCCATCCCATGAACCTCAGAAAGACCTTCCCTGGTGGCCCAGCAGCCCCTCCCCCCACATACTCCTGCCCCCATGCCGCCATCTTAGAAAATGGCAGCAACAGGCCCTGCACAGTGCATCCTGGGACACACAATATGGGGTCAGCTGAAATTGAGTTGCTGGAAAACAATTACAGCTCCTGACAAGTACACTTGTTTTTGAAATGGTCCAGCCCAGTGTTTACAGAGGGCTGAAAGATGGAAGGGGGTCATAAAACAAATCAGAGGTAGCCAGGAGGTTAGCCCTGTGCTCTGCTGCTGACAGCCAAGACAAGACTGAGAGGCTGATGCAGTTACCTTGTGTTAGAGCCATGCACTAAACTCAGCGCTGTTTTCTAACACAAGCAAAACACTGAAATTTAGCTCCCCAAGGCTCTAAACAAAAAGCATGCAAATAGACTGTACACAAAACCATGCGCTAACATGGGAACGCATGCGCAGACCCATGTGTGCATGGCAGACTCATGTGCACATGGATCTGCGCTAGCAGCAGCTGTATTGGTACCAAATGATGGGATATTATCTTGCGTATAGCAATTTTGCAATATTATTATTTATTCCATCATGTGCGCAGATGATATCCGCAGGCAACCCTGAAGTGCAACGCACAGTTCAACACTTCGGAGATTCTTGCCCATGACATCCATACTTACGATGGACTGTGCGCAGAAGAAACAGGCACAAACTCCTCGCTGTCGCTGACCACAGAGCAATGGGCTACCCACCTCCATGGGTGGCATTGAATGCACCCATGCCCTTATAGTGCAGCAGCAAGGCTGCATACAGTGTGGTAAGCGCTGGGAACCTGCTTTCCACGTTCCCACCAACTAACGCTGTGGTGTTGCCCTAACGTACCATGTATTCAAGTGTTATTGGCCCATTTGGTGCAACACCATAGCGCCTTTGAGTAAAAGGTACCCTCAATGCAGAAAACTAATGGCATGCTAATTATCTTGATACTACAAAGGGTGCACCGACAAAAAAGCCAGTGCACACTGCCATGGTAATTTGAAGTGGTTTGCTGCTTTGCATGTAAAAGGTCTCCCTTCCTGTCAGTGCAAGAGTAGGGATTGACTCATACACTGGAAGGAAGGGAGACATTTTTTAAAAAATTGCCAGATTTCCCGAGCCTCCCTCAAACCCCCCATCAACAAAAACTCCCTGGTGACCCAGTGGAGCCCTGAGCCCTCCAGGCCCTGGACCCTCTTCCCCCCTGGGGCTATCAGGTCCAGGAATTCCCTGGCCTGCTCACTTCAGATTTTCATTTCATTTATTAGATATTTTACCTAATCTTACAAAGCCCAAAGTAGGATACAATAAACATACTAAATAATTACATAAATCAAAATAACATATGCACAAATCTTAAAAACAGCAGCCAGACAAGGTACATCTTCAGGATTCCCAAAATTTTAACTCAGCATTCCTTCGGGAATAAAAGTGTTTAGCACCTTCATAAATCCCAAAAGATCAGCAATAAAACTTAAAGTTACAGATAAACCATTCCACATAAAAGAAAAACAGTGCCCTGGCCCGAAACTTAACAGACTGGAACAAGAGAGGCCTTTGACCAGAGACCCCCATGATGCAGCTTGACAACCCCACTCCCGCAACAAATAATAGTTACCTGCTCCAAGGAGGCATCCAGCAACATCTCTCTCTTCACAACGACATCTTCTAAAACTGCAGCACCTGACTCCTATCAGTGCATCTCAACACACCACTAGGGGTCAGTCTGCCAAATAAGGAAGAGCTGGCCTTATCTGAGAAGCAATGCCTTATTTGGCAGACTGACACCTAGTGGTGAATCCAGATGTACCTCTAGAGATCAGATGCCACTATTTTGTAAGATGGCATCAGAGGCAGAAGATAGTGGGCATTGCTCTTACCTCCTGGCTTTGGGGGTGCACTTGGGCCACAAGAGGGTTTTTTGTGTGGTTGGGGGTAGGAGGTGTAAGGGAGCTACTAGGGTGATCTTCGAGTGGTGGGAGATCCAGGGTCTTCTTGGGCTGCCAGGGATCTTGGGTCTTCTGAGATCAAGTGCTGCACTTTACCTCAGAGGACGCCTTTTGCTCTCACATTGCATCCTTACTCTATTCCTGAGCTGGAGTAAAGATTCAGCACTATGAAAATAGTAAAAATCATGCTAAAACATTTAGTGCTGCTTACTGTAGGAGCAACTTGGTATTCACCATTTTGAAT
The DNA here is from genome assembly GCA_033557465.1 of Ichthyophis bannanicus. NCBI lineage: Eukaryota > Metazoa > Chordata > Amphibia > Gymnophiona > Ichthyophiidae > Ichthyophis > Ichthyophis bannanicus. The sequence continues at coordinate 783,700,062 of CM066035.1, forward strand.
GCCCATTCTGCTACTTTATAGTGCAGTGGCATGCTAAAAAAATCAAAACTCCCTTTCATGTATACTAATAAATGCAAGATCAATGAAAAACAAGCTCCCCATTTTTACTGACTTACTAAACGACCTAAAACCAGACATTCTTTGTGTAACTGAAACGTGGCTAGCAGATACTGATCTTGTTTACTTAAACCAATTAAAAAATAATGATTATGAGATCTCGCACACTCACAGAAAGAACAAAAGAGGAGGTGGAGTACTCTTTATGACAAAAAAATCACTAAAAGCAAAACCACAACCCACTGTCCTCTATAACAATATCGACACTCTCACCATAAAAATTAATCACCTCAGAATATGCTTAATATACAGACCACCTGATCAAAACTCTGAAAACATGGATGCACTAACTGAACTCCTTGGTTCATCTACTGACTCCAACCCAATAATACTGTTAGGTGATTTTAACCTCCCATCTTTAACCTCCACACAGTCAACCCTCTTCCTAGAATCGATCTCAGACATGGAATTCTACCAAATCATTAACACAAAAACACACAACAAAGGAGGAACACTGGACCTTGTTTTTCTACCAGGTGCTCTCCACAAACAGTTTAATAAAGCTTCACTCGAGTGTACACCAGTTCCATGGTCAGACCATCACCTTATAGAATTTAGCCTTACCTATCCTGAAAATAGTAACAAAAGTAAACCACTACAGCCCTCAACCACCAGATTCAAGAAACTCAATGAGGAAGAATTTCTGGAAAAAACAATCCCCCACCTCTCTCTCTCACCATCTGACCTAGATGAAGCAGCTGAAAATTGGCACAGAACCATTAGCAGTGCAGCCACATACAAGCCAACATCTAAACGTATAATCAACAAATATAACCGATCTAGAAATGGTGATGCCCCATGGTTCAACAATGCCTTAAAATTAATGAAAAGAGAGCTGAGGAAAACTGAACTAAAGTGGCGAAGAACCAAATCTACAACATGCTATGAATCATACTATAACTGCCTCAAAAAGTACAAAGATGCAACAGATTGTGCAAAGAAAAACTACCATTCAGTCATACTAAATAACTCAATAAATAGACCAAGGGAACTTTTCACCATTGTTCAAAATCTAACTAATAATACATATAATTCTAGCAATAACATTACAGAGATATCTGCTCAGACCTTAGCTAACCACTATATGAACAAATCAAAAAATCATGCACTCTCACCAAAATCACTCAATATTTCTTGTTATGTCCAATCAAATGATTGGTCAGACTTCCATCCTATAACCAAAGACACACTTAAAAGTATCATCTCAAATCTGAACACTACAACTTCCTACCGTGGCCTATGCCCAGTAATCTGGATGAAGAAAACTCTATCAACTTTATCCTCCTTCATTCTTCCCATGATCAACCTTTCATTACAACAAGGGTACTTACCACCTACCCTAAAACATGCGCAAATTCGCCCATTACTTAAGAATGGTACCCTGGACAAAACATCTCCGAACTCCTATAGACCTATATCAAGTATACCTTTCATGGCTAAACTAATTGAAAAGGTTGTTCAAATTCAAACTCAAGAATACATTGATAACTCATTCCCCCTTGATGAACAGCAATGTGGATTTCGCCCTTGTCATGGTGTAGAAACACTACTTACAGTTCTACTCGACAATCTTGTAAGAGGAATTGATAACTCTAAACAAGCATATATCCTTTTATTTCTTGACATTTCTGCAGCATTCGATAGTGTAAATGACACCATAATGCTTAACAGACTCAAACAAATAGGAATTAATTCAACAGTACATAAATGGTTTACTTCATATCTAAACAACAGAACACAAACAGTAAGAATCAATACTCAAATTTCTAATACATACAAACAGGAACTCGGCCTCCCAGAAGGATCCGCCCTTTCAGCCCTCCTTTTTAATATTTACATTCAACCTGTTTGCAACATCTTTAAACAATTCAATGCGGACGATATAATGCTGTACATCCCTTTCACGATCCCGAACCTACCAATGCAATTAATAACCGAGTGCTTCAGTGAACTAACTACATGGCTAGATGACCATAACCTACGCATCAACTACTCAAAAACGGACATCTTATTTGTTACGAAAAATCATTCATACACTCCCCCATCGTCTATCACGCTTCAAAATCACGATATTAAAATAAAAAATGAGGTGAAATACTTAGGCGTGATTCTAGATACGTATCTTAGTATGGACTCCCACATCAGGAACACAATAAAAAAAATCCACTACAAGCTTAAGATCCTAAAGCAACTTCGCCCACTAGTACATATACAGGACTTTATGAGCATTATCCAAGCAATCATCACACCACACTTTGATTTTGCTAACTTAGTTCTTCTAGGAACAACAAAACAGAACATTAAAAAACTTCAGCTAGCACAAAACACTGCGGCTAGAATCATAATGAAGGTTCATACATTTGAACATATAACACCTATATTAGCTAACCTTCACTGGCTACCAATACAATGCAGGATAAACTACAAAATCCTAATAACTACATTCAAGGCTTTAAATAATATGGTACCACCGACATTATGCAAACTCATTACTATGGACTCATCTAAAACTGCTCATAGGAGAGGTCACACAAATAAAATAATGACCCCGAAAACCTTCATAAAAGCCAAAAAAACAACCAACAACATGGCATTTTCCCATGCTGCCCCCATCCTCTGGAACTCCCTCCCTGAGGATATCAGAGTTCTAACTGATATTAAGGAACTCCGAAAGAAACTAAAAACACATTTATTTACAACACACTATGGCCCACAGATAAACACCCTCTCCCATAATGAAAATGGATAACAGAAGACAAACTAGCCAACTAACTATCAAACCTAGTATGTCATTTCAAAAACTGCATATAAAACTTAACTCATGCTCCTTATTCTGTACAATTAATCTAACATTTATAGTTGGACATCCAACTACACTGCAAGGTACATAGTACATTCACAATGGTACAATTATTTTGTATATAGTTCTAATGCTCCCCATAAATTGTTATCTTTTCTGTAAATAGTTCAGGCAATATATTATGTTTTGTTTATTAAGGCGCAAGCCTTTTGTACATAGTTCATGTAAAAAGAACTGTAACTATATCGCTCTGTTCTTTATCGTTGTTTTTTGTAAACCGCACCTGATCCTTGGGAAAGTGCAGTATATAAGTGATTATTAAATAAAATAAATAAAAATTTACTGCCTTAGGAATAAGACTGGTATGAAAAAATCTTGAGTGAACTGCCGAAGTCGGAGGAAGAGGTTCTATGTTGGCACCTCCATAGGTAATGGCTACCAGCACCAGGAGGACAGAGTTCTTTTGTGTTTGCTTTGTCAAAGATTGCTAAAATTATCAGGTGAGTTATAAGTTAAGGATTGTGTGTAGAAGTATCTATCACCTCTTTCTCACCTCATTATAAGATAACTGTCAATTCCCTTTATTTGCATTTATTGCCCAACAATGCAAAAGTTCTAAACCCTGTCCTGAAAATACACCTGACTAGTTTGGTATGCATGAGAGAAATTTGCATAAACTGGGCCTCCAATACATGCTCTCTCTCTTTCTCTCTCTCTCTCTCTCTTTATATATATATATATATATTATATATTATATATTACCGTTTTTAGCTACATAACGTCTTTATTGCAACAATTTCTGGTCGCCATCTTTTTTTTTTAATTTGTCAGTCGTTTACATCTGTCTTTTTGAATTTTTAAATAACTTATATGCTACGAGATGTTCTCACTTTTTTTGGGCCACCCTGTATACAGGGGCGGCCCAAGGGGGGTGCGGGGCCATGTGCGGAGACTCGGTGCGGGGCCTCATTTGCATAAGGTGCCTCATTTGCATAAATATTTGCATAATGTTACCATACACTACTAACTTTTAGTAAACATGCCTCTTAATGAGTATATGGATAAAGAAAGACTAAAAGGTTTCTACATTACTATAATCCAGTACCAACCGCCAGGCACATTAGGAACTACTACAAACACTGCCCATTTAGAACCCATAGCAAACCTGCCGTATCCTAACAGCACTACCAGGCAGGGCCGGATTTAGCTATACGCCATGAACGCCATGGCGTAGGGCCCACAGCTGCAAAGGGCCCACAAAAATTGAACTAGTTAGGCTTTTTTTTTTAAATAAAATAAAAAAAAACCTGCTGGCTGCCGCCGCGGGGCCCCCTCTGCTGCCGCGGCAGCATGGACTGACCCGCGGGGGCCCCCTCTGTAAGCTCGGTCCCTCCCTCCGTGCCTCCGTGTCTCCCTCCGTGCAGGCTGTTAGAGACGCGAAGGCCGACTGTCCCCTTCTGCCATCCCGTCTCTGATACGCCCGCAGGGGCTGATGGGAAATTTCCCATCAGCCCCTGCGGGCTTAACAGAGACGCAAAGGAGACAGTCTGCCTTCGCGTCTCTCACAGCCTGCACGGAGGGAGACACGGAGGCACGGAGGGAGGGACCGAGCTTACAGAGGGGGCCCCCGCGGGTCAGTCCATGCTGCCGCGGCAGCAGAGGGGGCCCCGCGGCGGCAGCCAGCAGGTTTTTTTTTTTTTAAATTAAATTTTACTTTAGGCCGTGGGAGGGGGGGGGGGTAGGACTGGTTATTGGGGGGGCTGGGACTGGGGCTGGAAATGGGTTGGGACTGGGACTGGAAATGGGCTGGGACTGGGACTGGAAATGGGTTGGGGGATTAAGGCTGGAGGTGGGCTGATGAGGTTAGGACTGGTAATGGGCTGTGGGCTGTTGGGGGGGGGGTTAGAACTGGTAATGGGCTTTGGGGGGGGTTAAGACTGGTAATGGGCTGTGGGCTGATGGGGGCTGTCTGGTAATGGGCTATGGGGGGGGGCCAGGACTGGAAATGGGCTGGGGGGGTTAAGACGAGGTGGGCTGATGGGGTTAGGACTGGTAATGGGCTGTTGGGGGGGGGTTTAGAACTGGTAATGGGTTTTGGGGGGTTTAGACTGGTAATGGGCTGTGGGCTGATGGGGGCTGTCTGGTAATGGGCGATGGGGGGGCTAGGACTGGAAATGGGCTGGGGGGTTAAGACTGGAGGTGGGCTGAGGGGGTTAGGACGGATCATGGGCTGTTGGGGGGGTTTAGAACTGGTAATGGGCTTTGGGGGGTTAAGACTGGTAATGGGCTGGGGGCTGCTGGGGGCTGTCTGGTAATGGGCTATGGGGAGGGTTAGGACTGGAAATGGGCTGGGGGGGGGTTAAGACTGGAGGTGGGCTGATGGGGTTAGGACTGGTAATGGGCTGTGGGCTGATGGGCTGATGGGGGGGGTTAGGACTGGCAATGGGCTATGGGGGGCTGACTGGAAATGGGTTGATGGGGTTAGGACTGGAAGTGGGCTGATGGGGGGTTAGGACTGGTAATGGGTTATAGGGGGGGCTTAAACTGAAAATGGGGTGATGGGGGGTTAGGACTGGTATTGGGTTGGGGGGTTGCTAGGACTGGAAATGGGCTGATGGGTGGCTAGGACTGGAAATGGGCTGATGCAGGGACTAGAAGGGAATGGATGCTGGGTGAGGCTGGAACTAGAAGGGAGCTGATGTTGGGGGAGGATTAGAATGGGATGGGGCTGGAAGAGTAAAATGGAGAAGGGAAAAATATTTTGTGTGGGAGGGATAAAAAAATCTACAATTGGCCGGGTATTGGGAGAGTAAGTGGGGATTGAGGATGGAGGGGTAAAATTTGAGTGGATGAAATAGGAATGAGGAAAGAGCAAAAGGAGAAAGATTAGTATGTTAAAGCAGATGTAGAGAGAGAATGGAAAAAAACTAGAAGAGAGAAGAAAGGACAAATGGACAGCAGACGATGGAGAGTTAGCAGAAGACATGAAGAAACCAGAAGAAAGTGGCTGGAGCAATTGCAGCTGAAAAAAATGCACAAAAGGTAGAAAAATATCTCTTTATTTTGAATTTATTAATTGGAATATGTCAGCTCTGGTAAATGTGCATCATTAACGTCTGCGCTTTGTTTAGTACAAGAGCAAATTAATGTATAGTTTTATTTCTACAGTGTTGTACATTCCAAGTTTGGCTTTTGGGATTCCCAGTTTAATTATTGTCTTCCTGTTTCTAAATTGTGATTAACTTGTTTGGTGATGGTCTATGTTCTGCATGTGTAACTGAGCTGAGGTGTTCTGTTTATATAATTCCTATTTGACATTGCCACTTGTTCTCTTTCCCCAGTAGGTCATGTATTGTTGTTCTCTGAAATGTATTGGTTTAATATTTGCAGTGTTGCCTTTTGATTGGTAGAGTATGGTGCTTTGTGAGTCCTGGTAGTGCTGTTAGGATACGGCGGGTTTGCTATGGGTTCTAAATGGGCAGTGTTTGTAGTAGTTCCTAATGTGTCTGGCAGTTGGCACTGGATTATAGTAATGTAGAAATCTTTTAGTCTTTCTTTATCCATACACTCATTAAGAGGCACGTTTACTAAAAGTTAGTATATGGTAACATTATGCAAATATTTATGCAAATGAGGCCCCTTATGCAAATGAGGCCCACACCCCCCTTGGGCCGCCCCTGCTGGGGGCCCACAATTTTTGTTGGCATAGGGCCTCACTCAAGGTAAATCCGGCCCTGCTACCAGGACTCACAAAGCACCATACCCTACCTATCAAAAGGCAACACTGCAAATATTAAACCAATACATTTCAGAGAACAATAATACATGACCTACTGGGGAAAGAACAAGTGGCAATGTCAAATAGGAATTACATAAACAGAATACCTCAGCTCAGTTACACATGCAGAACATAGACCATCACCAAACAAGGAATCACAATTTAGAAACAGGAAGACAATAATTAAACTGGGAACCCCAAAAGCCAAACTTGGAATATACAACAACACTGTAGAAATAAAACTATAAATTAATTTCCTCTTGTACTAAACAAAGCGCAAAAATTAATGATGCACATTTCCCAGAGCTGACATATTCCAGTTAATAAATTCAAAATAAAGAGATATTTTTCTACCTTTTGTGCATTTTTTTTCAGTTGCAATTGTTCCAGCCACTTTCTTCTGGTTTCTTCGTGTCTTCTGCTAACTCTCCATCTGCTGTCTATTTGTCCTTTCTTCTGTCTTCTTGGTTTTTTTTTTCCATTCTCTCTCTACATCTGCTTTAACATACTAATCTTTCTCCTTTTGCTCTTTCCTCATTCCTATTTCATCCACTCAAATTTTATCCCTCCATCCTCAATCCCCACTTACTCTCCCAATATCCGGCCAATTGTAGATTTGTCTTCCCTCCCACGCAAAATATTTTTCCCTCTCCATTTCACTCTCCCAGCTCCATCCCATTCTAATCCTCCCCCAACATCAGCTCCTTTCTAGTTCCAGCCCCACCCAGCATCTGCTCCCTTCTTGTCCCTGCATCAGCCCATTTCCAGTCCTAGTCCCCCATCAGCCCATTTCCAATCCTAACGCCCCCACAGCCCATTACCAGTCCTAACGCCCCCCACAGCCCATTACCAGTCCTAAACCCCTATCAGCCTACTTGTAGTCTTAGCCCCCCCATAGCCCATTACCTGTTGTAACCCCCCATCAGCCCATTACCTGTCCCTAAGCCCCCCATAGCCCATTACCTGTCCTAATCCCCCCATAAGCCCAGTTGTTGTCTTTCCTCCCCATAGCCCATTACCTGTTGTAACCCCCCATCAGCCCATTACCTGTCCTAACCCCCCCATAGCCCATTACCTGTCCTAATCCCCCCATCAGCCCACTTGTAGTCGTACCTCCCCATAGCACATTAGCTGTTTTTAGCCCCCACCCATAGCCCATTACCAGTCCTAATGCCCCCCACAGCCCATTACCAGTCCTAACACCCCCCACAGCCCATTTCCAGTCTTAGCCCACCGCCCCATAGCCCGTTTCCAGTCCTAATCCCCCCATCAGCCCACTTGTAGTCGTAGCCCCCCATAGCCCATTACCTGTCATAACTTCCCCCATCAGCCCATTTCCAGTCTTAGCCCCTCCATAGTCTATTACCTGTCCTAACCCCCATAGCCCATTCCCAATCTTAACCCCCCCATCAGCCCACTTCCCCTCCGAATCCCCTATAGCCCAACCCCAGTCCTACCCCCCATCAGCCCACTTGTAGTCGTAGCTCCCCATAGCCCATTACCTGTTGTAACCCCCCCATAGCCCAGTACCAGTTCTAACCCACCCAGCCCATTACCAGTCCTAACGCCCCCCACAGCCCATTACCAGTCCTAACCCCCTAACAGCCTACTTGTAGTCCTAGCCCCCCCATAGCCCATTACCTGTTGTAACCCCCCATCAGCCCATTACCTGTCCTAATCCCCCCATCAGCCCACTTGTAGTCGTACCTCCCCATAGCCCATTACCTGTTGTAACCCCCCCCTCGCCCATTACCAGTCTTAAGGCCCCCACAGCCCATTACCAGTCCTAACGCCCCCCACAGCCCATTTCCAGTCTTAGCCCACCGCCCCATAGCCCGTTTCCAGTCCTAATCCCCCCATCAGCCCACTTGTAGTCGTAGCCCCCCATAGCCCATTACCTGTCATAACTTCCCCCATCAGCCCATTTCCAGTCTTAGCCCCTCCATAGTCTATTACCTGTCCTAACCCCCCATAGCCCATTCCCAGTCTTAACCCCCCCCATCAGCCCACTTCCAGTCCGAATCCCCTATAGCCCATTACCAGTCCTACCCCCCCATCAGCCCATTTACAGTCCTTACCCCCCTCCCTCCCCATCAGCCCATTTACAGTCCTTACCCCCCTCCCTCCCTCCCTCCCCATCAGCCCATTTACAGTCCTTACCCCCCCTCCCTCCCTCCCCATCAGCCCATTTAGTCCTTAACCCCCCCTCCCTATCAGCCCATTTACAGTCCTTACCCCCCCCCCATCAGCCCATTTACAGTCCTTACCCCCCTTCCCCCCTCCACATCAGCCCATTTACAGTCCTTACCCCCCTCCCTCCCTCCCTCCCCATCAGCCCATTTACAGTCCTTACCCCCCCCTCCCTCCCTCCCCATCAGCCCATTTACAGTCCTTACCCCCCCTCCCTATCAGCCCATTTACAGTCCTTACCCCCCCCATCAGCCCATTTACAGTCCTTACCCCCTCCCTCCCTCCCATCAGCCCATTTACAGCCCTTACCCCCCTCCCTCCCTCCCCATCAGCCCTTTTTCAGTCCTTACGACCCCTCCCACCCTCCCCATCGTCTCTTTTTCAGTCGTTTCCCCCCTCCCTCCCTCCCCATCAGCCCTTTTACAGTCCTTACCCCCCTCCCTCCCCATCAGCCCATTTAGTCCTTACCCCCCTCCCTCCCTCCCTCCCCATCAGCCCATTTACAGTCCTTACCCCCCTCCCCATCAGCCCATTTACAGTCCTTACCCCCCCATCAGCCCATTTACAGTCCTTACCCCCCTCCCTCCCCATCAGCCCATTTACAGTCCTTACCCCCCCTCCCTCCCCATCAGCCCATTTACAATCCTTACCCCCCCCTACCTCCCCATCAGCCCATTTACAGTCCTTACCCCCCCCCCCATCAGCCCATTTACAGTCCTTACCCCCCCCCCACAGCCCAGCTAATTTTAAAAAAAAAAAAACAGAAACCGGCTGCTGCTGCCGCTGCCGCCGTGGCAGCGGCAGAATGAAGAATCCTGCGGGGCCCCCCTGTCCAGCAGTCTTCTAAGCAGCCGCAGCGCGGGCTTTTCAGAGCCGCGCGAAGGGAGAGTTTCCCTTTCTCGCGGCTCTGTTAATCCCGCCGCGGGGCTGATGGGATTTGCCATAAGCCCCACGGCGTGATTAACAGAGCTGCGAGAGGCGAAGCTCTCTCTCTTCGCGCAGCTCTGACAGCCGACGGAGGCCGCATAGAAGACTTCAGGACAGGGGGGCCCCGCGGGATTCTCCATTCTGCCGCTGCCACGGCGGCAGCAGCAGCAGCAGCCGGTTTCTGGTTTGTTTGTTTTTTAACTTAGCTGGGCTGATTGGGGGGGGGGGGTGGTAAGGACTGTAAATGGGCCCCTCTCCATTCTGCCGCTGCCATGGCGGCAGCGGCAGCAGCAGCCGGTTTCTGGTTTTTTTTTTTTAAAACTTAGCTGGGAATCTGGGATGCAAGATGTTTTTTGCGCGGGGCCCCCTGAAACGCGGGGCCCTGTGCAAAAAACATTCTTGCTCAATGGACGGGCCGGCCCTGCCTGTATATACACATGCATGCATGTACAGTCAAACCTCGGTTTTAATGATTAATCCGTTCTAAGAAGTCTGACTAAAACCGAAACGTACGAAAACCGAAGCAATATTTCCCATAGGAAATAATGTAAATTCAATGTAATCCGTTCCAGACACCCAGCTCCTGTCACTTCTCTCACCTGCCCGATCGTCCACAGGACAGCAAACACACAGATATTGTACTGTACGGCACTGTAATCTGATCGCTGACTCCGTCTCAACAGCAATTTGCAAGCGTACCCTGCAAGATAAAGAACTGCCTCCCACATTCATGCAACATCTCCTGCTTACATTGACAGCTACCCTGCTACCTCCGAGCCTGAGGGGGCGCTCCAGAGAACAGGCAGGCGGTGGAGAGATCGGGGCCTTCCTCTCTGTGCAATCCTTGCATCTCTGGCTCGAGGATGTTGCTCAGCTGACTTTGGCTTCTCAACACGCGATCGGTGAGTCCGGGGGGGGGGGGGGGTAGTGCTGCCGGGACTGGGCGGGCAGACCAGCGCGAGGGTGTAGGTTTTCAGATCTGGCAGCACTGGTTCCTGACGAAAACCGAGGCGATAAACGATAACCGAGACAAGATCTCAGTCAGAAAAGACGTCGAAAACCGAAACGAACGAAAACCGGGGCACACGAAAACCGAGGTTTGACTGTACATCTACTCAATTCATTCATTCATTAATTCATTGTAGCTTGCCTGAAAACCAAACTGCCTAGATGTGTCTCCAGGACAGGATCAAGATAACAAGGAAAAATCATCTCTTTAACAGTGTTGGTTTGAAATTCTCCATTGACATTTACTGGAAGAAAATGGCCCCATAGGACAAGTTCACCATACCGTAACCTGGAAGCTGCCAGTATTAGGGCTCCAGTAGGATGGTCCCCCTCTGCCCTTTCAACTCGTCAGCAGCTCTCCTGAAGGGAATGTAATGACTGTGAACAGCCTAAAGGTTTCATTTTATTTGATATACTGCCTTTCAAACTGCCTAAGTGGTTTACAGAGGTATAAAAAGCTATTATATACCTATAGTTAAAACAACGTACTAAAATAGAAAATCGAGAACCACAATTAAAAGAAAGCAAAATTCAAAGACCTTCTGCTGAAGCCTGTAGGAGAGGAGCCTTCCTGTCCTCTCCCTGCTCCTGCACAAAGCCAGAGGCCATTAGAGGCAAAGAGAAGCCAGAGACCTCTCTCTTACCACCACAAACTCCGCTGCAGCGGCAGTAAAGGACACTTAAGTTACTAAGTTCCTTCCAAATGAAGTCTTCCATGACAGGCACCCTCCATTCACTGGTGATTAATTGACTGAAATCTGTAACACACGGGCTTAGCGCAGCAGAAGCCAACAGCTGATACTGTACAAGTTTTCAGTTTACTACTCTGACCCAAGGTTGTTATACAGAGGGATCTTTGTATATGGTTTAATGTGCCAGATTTCAAACGTCAATAGACCTCTTTCTGTATTGAATTCCCCCTTCCTCCCCCGTCATCCTGCAGAAGGGACCTTTGCACTTTTTCGGTGAGAAATGCACAGGCTCTCTCGCAAAATAAGAAACCCATGGTGAGATTCAGAGGTTCCCAAACAAAATGAGACATGAAGAGGAAGAATGAGCTGTACTGGTACCATACCGATGCGAATACATCTTGACAGCTTTTACACATGGAAATAGCGATGTTCACACATGTGAATGAGCAATGCATATAGATACGTATTTTAGAAAGCTGCTACTTAGACCAATAGATCTGCAGCAGGGGGAGGTGTTGTGGGTACGGCTTGAGCAGGCCAGAAAGGTGTGTGCGTGTATTTCCGAATTTGCAGCACAAATACACACATACTGTATATTAAGCAAGCTAGACGCCATCTGCACATGTTTTTCGATGGGCAGGGCTGGCTCAAGGGGTTGAAGCATCCTGAGCCAACTTTTGCGCTCCCTCCCCCCGGCTCCAATCTTGCAGTGCAAGCTGCGCAAACAGAGATACATTTTCAGCCCACTGGCTTCTTAAATGCCAGCCTCCCATTTAACTTAATCTGTGTATTCTGCATCACTATCCATATAGATAGCGTGCTGAATATATAGAGACAGACGTGGTCATTGTATTATCTGTTTAGGCTAGGCCTGATATTCAGTAGACCTAAACTAAATGTGTAAATTACCCAAAGAGTGGCTGAATATTGCCATTATCTGGATAATTTTCTGGCCTACCCTCGCTCCTCTCCTAACATGCCTCACAAGTATACATAGAAACATAGAAACATGACGACAGAAAAAGACCACATGGCCTATCTAGTCTGTCCTTCCATAACAACTACAACAGTCCACCTTTTGCCTTTAGAGATCCTCTGTGTTGGTCCCATGCTTTCTTGAATTCAGTTACTGTCCTCATCTCTACCACCTCCACTGGGAGACTATTCCATGGATCCACTACTCTTTCCGTAAAGAAATATTTCCGCATATCACTCCTGAATCTATCTCCCTTCACCCTCATCCCATGTCCCCTCGTAGCAGAACTTGCTTTCAATTGAAAGAGGCTCTCTCCCTGAACATTTATGCCACGGAGGTATTTAAACATCTCAATCATATCACCTCTATCCCGCCTTTCCTCTAAGGTGTACATATTAAGATCCTTAAGTCTGTCCTCATATGCTTTATAATGAAGCCCATTAATCATTTTGGTAGCAACCCTCTGCACCGACTCCATCCTGTTCACATCCTTTTGAAGGTGCGGTCTCCAGAATTGCACACCATACTCCAAATGAGGTCGCACCAAAGACTTATACAGAGGCATTATCACCTCCTTTTTTCTGCTAGCCATTCCTCTCCGTATGCACCCAAGCATCCTTCTAGCTTTTGCTGTCGCCTTTTCCACCTGTTTAGCTACTTTAAGATCATCAGACACAACCACGCCTAGGTCCCGCTCTTCTTTAGTGGACAAAAGTACTTCACCTCCTAAACTGTATTGCTCCCTTGGATTGCTGCAGCCCAAATGCATGACCTTACATTTTTTAACATTAAATCCCAGCTGCCAAATTCTAGACCATTCTTCAAGCTTAGCTAGATCCCTCCTCATGTTATCTACCCCTTCCTGGGTGTCTACTCTATTGCAGATTTTGGTATCATCCGCAAAGAGGCAAACCTTACCCGACAGCCCTTCCGCTATATCACTAACAAAGATGTTAAAAAGAATCGGACCAAGGACAGATCCCTGGGGCACACCACTGGTAACATCCTTCTCCTCAGAGTGAGCTCCATTTACTTGTACTCTTTGTCGCCTCCCACCCAACCAATTTCTAACCCAAGCAGTAACTTTAGGGTCCATCCCTAGGGTGCTCAGTTTGTTTATAAGTCGCCTTTGAGGAACAGTGTCAAAGGCTTTACGGAAATCTAAATACACCACATCTAGAGCTCTCCCTCGGTCCAACTCCCTGGTCACCCAGTCAAAAAAATCAATCAGATTTGTCTGACAAGACCTGCCTCTGGTGAATCCATGCTGCCTCGGATCCTGTAATCCGCTGGACTCCAGAAACCTCACTATTTTCTCTTTCAGCAGCGTTTCCAATAATTTACTCACCACCGAAGTTAAACTAACCGGCCTGTAGTTTTCAACCACATCCTTACTTCCGCTTTTGTGTAAAGGCACCACATGAGCCTCTCTCCAGTCCTTTGGCACCACTCCTGACTCCAACGAGGCATTGAAAAGGTCAGTCAGTGGAGCTGCTAGAACGTCCCCAAGTTCCCTCAGTATTCTAGGGTGTATCCCATCCGGTCCCATCGCTTTGTCTACTTTAAGTTGAGCTAGTTTCTCACGAACACAGTCTACTGAAAATAGTTCAAGATGTCCCTCGCTTCTGTTCTTATTTGTGGGTGTTTTCTGAGGTCCTGCTCCTGGTTCTTCATCTGTGAACACAGAACAAAAATATTTGTTAAGCAATTCCGCTTTATCCTTATCAGCTTCTACATATTCCCCCCCTGCACCCTTGAGTCTGACAATACCACTTTTGCTCTTCCTCTTCTCACTAATATATCTGAAAAATGTCTTATCCCCCCATTTTATTGCATTGGCTATTTCCTCCTCCTTTTGAATCTTTGCCTTCTTGACTACTTTGCTAGCTTCTCTAAGTTTTTCCAAATACAGATGCTTGTCTTCTGCTCTCTGTGATCTCTTGTATTTCATGAAGGCCTCCCTCTTTTTCTTCACTTTTTCAGCTACTTCCTTCGAAAACCATAGCGGTCTCCTGTTCCTTTTGCCTTTATTTACCATTTTAACAAAAAGGTTGGTTGCCCTTAAAATACCCCCTTTCAGTTTTGCCCACTGTTTTTCTACATCCCCCAGCTGTTCCCATCCCACTAACGACTCCATGAGGTATTGGCCCATCTTCGCAAAGTTAGTCTTCCTAAAGTCTAAGATCCTCACCTTGGAATGGATTCTAACAGCCCTAGTCCTAATACTGAACCACACCATCTGGTGATCACTGGATGCAAAATGATCTCCCACTACAACATCAGAAACACTTTCACCATTGGTAAGCACCAAGTCCAGTATGGCCCCTTCACGTGTGGGGTCTGTTACCAATTGCCTGAATAGTTCTCCCTGTAGAGAATCCAGGATCTCCTTACTTCTAGATGATACTGCAGCAGGAATGTGCCAATCAACATCTGGCATATTGAAATCTCCTATCAGTAGCACTTCCCCTTTCTTAGCAATGCTGCGTATGTCTTCAATTAACTCTCTGTCCACCTCTTCCTCTTGTGAGGGAGGTCTGTATATCACTCCAATGCAAATAGATTTCTCTTTCCCTCTTTCTAGTTTAACCCACAATGCCTCCTCTCTCCCTTTTAAGCTCTGTAATTCCAAAGCTTTAATAGTAGTTTTTACATATAGTGCCACTCCTCCTCCTCTTCTTCCTACCCTGTCCTTCCTGAATAAAGTATAGCCAGGTATAGTTACATCCCAGTCATTGTTTTCTGTGAACCATGTTTCTGTAACTGCCACTAAATCCAAGTCAGCCACTCCCACCAAAGCTTCAACCTCAGGGATCTTATTTCCCATGCTACGGGCATTAATACACACTGCTTTCCATATGTTACCCCTGTTACCCATTTCCATAAAGGTATTTAATGTATCACCTACCTGGGGGCTTTCACTTACCTGGGGGCTTTCTTCACCCATCCCCAAGGAATCTAGTTTAAAGCCCTCTTCAGTAGATTAGCCAGTCTACTACCAAAGATGCGTTGACCTCTCTTGGACAGATGGATGCCATCTCTGCTTTGCAACCCTTGGAAAAGCATCCCATGGTCTAGGAAACCAAAACGCTCTTGATGACACCATCCACGCAGCCATGCATTTGTCTCCAGGATGCGAGCCTCTCTGCCTTGGCCTTTACCCTCAACAGGGAGGATTGAAGAGAACACCACCTGTGCACCTAACTGCTTCACCCTCTGTCCCAGAGCCATGAAGTCACTTTTGATACGTTCCGAGGTATACCTGGCAGTATCATTTGTTCCAACATGGATTAGCAACATTGGGTAATAGTCTGTGGGCTTGATGAGTCTCGGCAAACTCTCCGTAACATCTTGGATTTTGGCACCAGGCAGACAGCATACCTCTCTGGATATCAAGTCTGGTCGGCAGATGGACGCCTCAGTACCCCTCAGATACAGATAATATCTGGCCATTCTGCAATTTAAAAGCCTGATACTACCTTTATATTTTTTTGAAAATACACAGGCTAATTATGAATTTTCCAGCAAATGCCTAATTGCTGTTGAATAACACTGGTCAACATTGAAATCGTTACTGACTTTAAAAGGCCCTAATCTGTAGTATCTTGGTGAGCTGAACACGAATATAACATTAAAAAATTTTTATTGCTCTCGTTTTGAAGATATTGCATGTAGTTCATTTTTGGCATTTCACCGTGCAAATTTATCCAGTAGGACATCAACAACATCCCAAATAAGCCTTGAATGATGTAATATTGCATCACATTGCATAATACCAGCATGCACACATCATCCAGAGTTGATTGCATCATTTTCTGATGCAAAGCAATACTACTGCCAGACGGCTGCTAAAGCCATCTGACGACAGCAGTGTACTATAAGCAGTCAGGAAGGAAAGTAATCTGGTATTCTGTTCCGATATTAAAAGCCTCATGAATGCCTTAAAAATCACTCATGACCCACAAGACTGGAGACTATTTATAGACTCTTCGAAACTGAGTCTGAAGGCTGTGCTTTTGAAGAATGGAAACTGTCTTCCATCTATTCCAGTAGCGCATGCCGTCCACATGAAAGAGACATACGATAACTTAAAGTATCTACTAACTTCCACTCCTTTCACACTCAGTTTAAGTTACTTACTCTAGTTCACAGGGCTCTTCACACTAGTACTCCACAATACCTGGCAGACCTTATTACATTCCACACCCCCTGACACACTCCCCGCTCCTTCCACCTTAACCGCCTTAATCTCCCGTCCCCCTCCCTCGCTCACCTTCAATCCACCCGCTCCTCTGCTTTCTTTTTCATCGGCCCCGCACTCTGGAATTCACCCCCCACCTCCCTCTGGTTAGAACCCCATCACGCCACCTTCAAGTGAGACCTAAAAACCCATCTCTTTTCCTTGGCCTATGACCTTCTCTCCCCTCTTGTCTGATCCTGTCCCCTACGTATAGTCCTGTATCCTTTCTCTCGTTCTATTATATCAACAATTGTAACTTCCTTTCCTCCTTTCTGACCCTGTGCCTGTTTCTAATTGTTTGTGAATTATAAAACGCTCTGATTGATAAAGTAGGGCAGCATATCAAATAAATAAACATAAACATACAGCTGGCACCTCTGTGGTGACTTGAAGGTAGTTGCCCTTTTAATGGGAGTGCAGCAGGGATATATAAAATACATGTGTTTCTTATGTGAGTGGGATAGCCGAGCAAGGGATTGGCACTACTTGCGGAAGGAATGGAATCGCAGACAAAATGTAACAGTTGGAGAGAAGAATATCCAGCAACCAGCTCTGGTTGAGGCTCACAAAATCCTGCTACCACCCCTTCACATCAAACTAGGTTTGATGAAAAACTTTGTGAAAGCCATGGACCGCACTTCGCCAGCTTTCTGATACCTGCATGAAAAATTCTCTTGACTCAGCGAAGCAAAGATTAAAGAGGGAATTTTTGTGGGTCCTCAGATTCGAGAGCTCTTCAAAGATGACCGGTTCAACAACTTGCTGCAGGGTGATGCGAAACAAGCATGGAATGCTTTTCGCCTAGTGTCAACAAACTTTCTCGGGAATGTTAGGGCAGAAAACTACAAGGAACTAGTAGAAGACATGCTGATGCAGTATCAGAAACTTGGCTGCAATATGTCTCTAAAGATCCATTTCCTTGATTCCCATCTCGATTTCTTTCCTGACAACTGTGGTATGGTTAGTGATGAACAGGGTGAACGTTTTCACCAGAATATCGCAACGATGGAGCAAAGATACCAGGGAAAATGGTCCACTGCAATGCTGGCTGACTACTGCTGGACACGCCCCAGAGAAGCTCCCGAACAGCTGTACAAGAGACAGGCAAAAAAATCTAAGAAGTAGTCTATGACTTGGTTTTTTACAGGTATTAACCGAAGGCCTATTATATTTACTATTGACATGCATTTCGTGATGTAAACATTAATTCTTGTAGATTACAAAAAAACTAGAGCCAACTGTGCAATTTCACTGTCATATTCGTGTTCAGCATATAAAATTGATAAGAAATGACTATTTTTATTTCAGTAACATGACTTTTGTAAAACTTTGTTGACCAGTCTGATAGGGCATAATGATTCATTCACCAATAGGGCATAATGATTCATTCACACAGCAATACCACAAGGCAAACCACTCTTTGCATATAGTTAAAATATTATGTTTTTATTGTTATAACTGTACATAGTTGATATTGTTCTATGTAAACTGAATTTGTATTCTCTGTACAATTCCTTGTAAACCGCAATTGATCTTTAGGAAACTGCAATATAAAAATGCAAAATAAATAAATAAATAAATACCCTCCCCGACTCACCAGTAACAGATTCCAAGCAGAAGTAGAGCGTTTCACTTTACATCTCAATATACAAAAAAATTATATTCAAACTGTAGTCTCACATCAGTAACTCCACCACTAACCTCCTCCACAACTAGATATTGTGCGTCATAACACAAAACCCTCCAAATGAACACTTAACACCAGAATCAAGAACTCAAATTACACCAACCCTATCTATGGAAAATCAGCATTGTAAATATTCTAGAACACCAGGAGCCCCCAGTTGGAAAAGAGAACAAGCTGAACTACTACAGATTCCTAGAGAGAGCCTACATGTTAACAGAATCCCTTATCTCAGCTGCACATGGAAAACAAAGACCATCACTAAATAAAGCATAAGACACTACTGTACAAAAGACAAAGACTGAAATCAGACACTGAGCTGTGAAACATGGAAGAAAGAGAAGCAGAATTGCATTTCCTCCAGTAATGAACTATAAGACATGCACATTTTCAAAGCTGACATATTTCATTCTCTAAAAGCTGACACTCTTTTGTACAGTACCTTTCTTGTCTGATTATCTTATTTTTCCAGTTGGGTTGGTCCCAATCTCTCTTTTCTATTTCTTCTTCTTGGTTTTTTTCTGTCCTTTTCCAAGATCCTATTTCCATTTTCCATTTCTTCACACTCAGTCATCTTTGCCTTTCCTTCGCTCTCTCTCTGTTATTGATTCTTCTGTTTTTCTCATTTGCCTTTTATCTATCCTTCCATTCCACATCTGTCTCTTTCCTTTGTCAGCATCCTACTACTCCCCCCCCCAATCTTTCACCCTTTCTAGTCCACCATTTCCTCCCTCTGTACTCATATCTTTCCTAGTCTCATTTAGCACCTTCTGCTTCTCATCCCTTTACCAACCTCAGCTCATTCCCTAACACTTAGCATCTCTCTACCCCCAGGCCCTTTCTTATGTCTTGCCCACATCCAGGCTTCCATTTTCCCATTCACTTCTCTCATTTCTACCCTCTTTCACCTGCTTCAAGGAAGACCCGCCCCTTCCTTTACAACTGCCCACCAACCTCTCCCTCCCCAAACACTCCAGGTCTTTCAAACCATTGGTCTCGCAGCCCTACTCATACCCCTCACCCAATCACCTTGTCCCCACTCTCCACTCAATTGGTGGCCAATTTCTAAGTCCCCACTATCTTCCCAAGCAACTCCAAGTTCCTCTCACATCCCATCCAAGCTCCAAGTCCCCACTTAAACTCCCAATACCCAGCCTATCTTAGTGTCTTTCTTCTGTTTTCTCACCAAATTTTAGTCTTTACCTGTCAGAGTTCCTGCTTTCCCACATCTCATGACCCTAATACCTGCACTCTTGCCTCCTACTCCCCTTCCCCAGCACCCACCCATTTACTTACTTTTCCAATATTCATTAACTTTGTCTTTCTTCTTTTTTACCCCAGCATGCTTTCTTATACCCCTTCCTCTCAACTTTCCTTTGGTTGACTTTATTTCTTCCCTACTCCCCACAATATCTGTCGTCCTCTTCTTATTCCCCCAGCATCTCCTTCTTTTTCCTATTCCAACCTTAACATTTGCCAGCGTCATCACCCTTTCAATCCCAAGACCCCAGCCCTAGAATTAGTTCCCAGTCCCATCTCCCCAGACATAGTACCAGGCTTTTTCCAGTCCCCCCAGCCCCAATATAAACCCATTTCCAGTATCAGTCAGTCCCCAGCCCCAGTATCAGCCCATTTCCAGTCCCAGCCTCCCCATTCCCAGTATTAGCCCATTGTCTGTATCAATCAGCACCCGAGATCCTGTATCGATCCATTTCCAGTCTCCCATCCAAATATCAGCCCATTTCCAGTACCAGCCCCCAGCCCCAGTATCAGCTAGCCTCCCAACACCTGTATCAACCAATTTCCAGTCCCATCATCCCCATTCCCAGTATCAGCCCATTGCCAGTATCAGTCAGCCCCAGACACTGTATCAGCCCATTTCCAGTCTCCTGTCCAAATAGACCATTTCCAGTCCCGCATCCCAGTATCAGCCCATTGCCAGTATCAGTCAGTCCCCCAGCCCCTGTACCAGCCCATTTCTAGTTCCCCCCAGTCCCAATATCAGCCCATTTCCAGTACCAGTCCCCAGCCCCTGTATCAGCCCATTTCCAGTCCCAGCTTCTCATTCTTAGTATCAGCCCATTGCCAGTATCAGTCAGCCCCCCAACCCCTGTATCAGCCCATTTCCAGTCCCCCAAACCCCAATATCAGCCCATTGTCAGTCCCAGTACCCTTCCCCTAGCCCAATTCCAGCTCCCCACTCCCAGTATCAGCCCATTTTCAGCCCCCAAGTGCAGTTCCTTCTCCCCTCTCCCCCCTTCCCCCTTCCTGCAGCAACACAGCTGTGGGAGCATTTGCTTTTGCTCCCGCGGCTGTGCTATATGCAAGCTGGAGTATAGCACAGCTGCAGGAGCCAAAAGAAATGCTCCCGTGGCTGTGTTCATGTCTAATACGGCTGTGGCTGGGGAGGCAGAGAGCAGGCTAGAAGCAAGCCAGTAAGGCAAGCTTCCTGCACCCCTATTACTGTATGCCCTGAGACAGTGCCTCATAGGCTCACCTCTTAAGCTGGCCCTGATGGTGGCATAAGTGCCACCTAGCCATTCATTTGGACCTGGTGGGTTTGTATCATTGAAGGGGAATTTCTGCTTGCCACTTTGGTGTTTTAAGTTCCCTCACAAATTCAAAATAAAAAAGAGTTGTGTTGCTTGGACATTCAGTTTTGTGAAATCCAGACCTTATGCATAGGTAGTAAAATTTGCACCTGCACGTGTAACTACCAGCATCTTTTTATGGGTATGAAAGGAGTGGAGGAGTAGCCTAGTGGTTAGAACACTGGCATGGTAACCACGCAACCAGGGTTCGATTCCCACTAGCACTCCTTGTGGCCTTGGGCAAGTCACTTAACCCTCCATTGCCTCGGAAGAAAGGCCTGGCAATCTACTTCCGGTGACACTGCCAAGAAAACCCAGGAGCTTCTGGGTCGCCAGGAGTCAGGAATGACTCGAAGGCACACATTGCTTGCTTCTTACAAAAATGGATGGAAATTGTGCATTTTTCATCCTGGACATCCCCAATCAGCCTTTATGTGTCTATGGTAGGGTTGCCAACTGGCTCCAGATGCGCCCGACAGACTTGATCCAGTCCTGGGTTTACCCCATTGCATGCAGTGACTTGTAGTTTTTCATTTCTTATGGAGTGCAATGGAGAAATCAGAACTACATATCCCTGCATGCAATGGGGTAAACCCAGGACTGGATTGACACTGTCGGGCGCATCTGGAGCCAGTTGGCAACCCTAGTCTATGGGGAAAATGCTGAATACACCTGGACTACTCATAGTACAACCAAATTCTTCATCACAGCTTTACAAATAGCTACTGTACAAACCAAAGCAAATCTTACTCTGAGAACATTTCAGCAGCTTTCACTCTCTGCCCAGTTTAGTTTATGGTACCCCAGCAGCTGTGAAGCAGTGAAACAACATTATTAAAGTGGGGAGCCCAACATATTCTAAAGTAGAATATTCCAATAACATGTTTCCCATTGCGGGCTCGCTTCTACAGAACCTACTTCCCCTCTCTCACTCCCTCCTTGGAAATGTATCATCGCCACCTCCCCCCCCCCCCCTCCATCATGGATTTGACCAGCTGTGGTTGGTACATGCTTGCTAAACAACTAGGCTCAGGTTAATATTAATCAACATCTCCTGGTATGATTAATTTAGTCCCTGCCTGAGCCCCTCCAGGATCCCTCATGGTGAAAGGTTCTGCACTAAGAAAAGTGCTACTGCGATTGCCCCAAAACCTCATCTGGTGGCTCTAAATGTCCTCTAAACAGAACAAAGAAAGAAAGCTCCAGCCAAATGTTTTGCAAAATGCATCACAGACTGCAGGCCGGGCAACTATGTAACTTCCATGTGGGATCTGGATTCCTACTGTCTTTGGTATTTCTCAGCACGTGGTTTTAATGAACAGGAGCCGTTGCACTAATGCAGTGAAAAACGCTGGTATGTTTTCCAGACATGGTTTACTTAATTGCTTCTGTGCACTGAGTAATGTGCTGAGGGACTACTTACAGTGCAATGGGCCACTCTAACTTATAGAGAATATTTTAGAAGCCTTATACACAATTTTCATTTGGAAAATCCAACATTTACATCTGAAAATGGCATCCACATGGAAGTGACAATTTTAGAAAGGGTTAAAATTTAGACTTTGATGTCCATAAAATGTAGAAATTGCAAGGGGGCATGTTGAAAGTGTTGTTAGGGCCTGACCTGGGCAGGTCAAAAATCTACACATGCATGCCTCATTTCATATGGGGAAAGCACATGTACAGTTGTGGTCAACATTATTGGTAACCTTGCATTTTATGTATGTTGTGAACAATATCTTGAAAAATAATTGGAAATATCGCAACTGTATGTCATCATAATATTTTAATAGTATGTTCAAAGGTTTACAACAAAAAAAGAGATGTCTGTGCAATGTAGACATAGTAATTTCTGAGAAAAAAACTAAATATGATCGGGCCAGGAATAATGGCACTCTTTACTAATATTTGGTTGCACAACCCTCGGCAGTAATGACAGCCTCCAAACGTTTCTTGTAGCCAGCTACAGTGTTTTGTACATCTGTCTGCTGGTAGTTTCTCCTACTTTTCAACTGCAATTTGTTCCAGTTCATGAATGTTTCCAGGATTCCTTTTACCAATAGTAGATTTAAGCTCTTTCCAAAGGTTTCTGATTGGACTGAGATCAGGACTCATTGCTGGACAGGTTATAAAAGTACATTTGTTCCTTTTTGATGTATGTTTTGGGTCACTGTCCTGCTGGAGAACCATGACCTTTGACCCAGACCTAGCTTTCTAGGTAGCACATTTCGCTCCAAAATACCATTGTAGTCCTCTGACTTCGATTCCTTTAATACATTCCAGGCCTCCAGTTCCTGTGGCAACAAAACAGACCCACGACATTATGGAATCTCCTCCATATTTAATTGTAGGAAGCATGTTATTTTCCTTATAAGCTTAATTTCTTCGCCCGTAAATGTATTGCTGATCTGCATTGCCAAAGAGCTCAAGTTGATTTCATCTGTCAACAGAACTCTTTCCCAGAAGGACTGTGGTTTCTCAAGGTGGGTTTAGGAAAAGATCAGGTGTGCCTTTTTATGTCTGTCTTTGAACAATGGGGTCTCCATTGGCCTTTGCCTATGAAGTCCTTCTTTGTTTAGCATGCGGCTTATGGTGCGGGTTTAAAACCACCACTGCAGATTGCTCCAGGTCAGCCTTAAGCTCTTTGGATGTTGTATGTGCTGTTTTTCCAACAGTTTGCACTAACCTTCAAAGACTTCTTGGATTCATTTTCCTCTCCCCATCACTTCTTGGGAGGTTCTTGACAGTTCCATGAGAAGAAAACTTCTTAATAACATTGCAAACTGTAGACACAGGAATCCCAAAGTGTTTGGAGATGGCCTTGTTCCCCTCTGAAGTTTAATGTTTGTGATAATGGCTTTTCTGATGATCTCAGGCAGCTTTCTTGACTTCACCATTGTGAAAATGGAATAGGGTGTGAACGTGGCCATTGTAAACATTAGAGCCATCATTTATTGATTGATTTAAGTCATGTGAGTATAATTGATCACAGGTGTGTCTAATTTTACTGCAGTGGGAATGTGGTTCTTCGTTCAAACTGATTAGAATTGTTTATAAGGTGGCCAATAATTATGTCCTGGGAATGTCCCAGTTTTTATACTATTTCCTACTATTTCCTTTTTTAATTTGTCTTGTTTTATTTGATTCTTTTATGTGTCAAATATGTGTGCATCTATAGTCCAAAGCCATTTCACTAGCCAGTTCCTGTTCAGGAAATATTGGACATTAAGGAGTTGAACTGCAATATTGACCACAACTGTACATACGTATTTCAGAAAATCCTTCATGTTTGGCAGAACCTTTTCTAAACTACGGTACCTCTCGATCTGTGGATGTCCCAGTCCTGATGTTTCAATTCTGATCTCCATCTACTATCTAAAATTTGCCTTTATATGCTTGTTTCTCTTTCTTCACAAATATTAAGATCTGTAATGTCAGGAAAGGCCTGTATCATCTAATCCATAGCAGATACAAATCCCACTAGAGGACAGCAACCTTGGGCCGGAAGGACTGGGGTTTCTAGTCCCACAGGTGCTCCTTGTGGTCTTGGGCAAGCCACTTAACCCTCCATAGCCCATGTTCCCTGTAAAATAGTTATCTCCAAGTTATAATGCCCTGTTCAATGTAATTTCAGTTTGTTCAATGTAAACCGCCTTGATATCATGAAAGGCGGTATATAAGAAATGATAAATAAATAAATAAAATAAATAAATTAGCAAGTTTGCTGCTCTCTGTAACACCATTTTTAGGAAAAAATTGTTATTGAGGGAAAAACTGACCCTCCCATAGAAGCAGGATTATCACCAAGACCTACAGCCTTCTGGAGCAGAGAAAACCACTGGCTTCACTAACTCGAAGAAGTCTCTCTCTCTGTCTGGTTGTATTCTTGATGTGTCAGGAGTGCATGATGTTAGTGTTATTCAGCAAGATCAACCTGAACCAAATGTATCATTAAACACAGGTCACCTGAGTCTTTTTTGAAGGAGCATGAAACGTTGCTAGAAACTAACCAACTTCCAGTCTGACCCATAAGACACGTTGACCTCACAGCACCCACACTTGACATAAACACCAGGTGTCTCAGAAGCTGGTTTTCCAACATGTGAAACACATACTGGAGAACTATTATATTAAAGGGTAATATGCAGAAATAAGACTATTCATCTGAGCTCTCTCCTTTACCTGCCAGCCAGGACCAACAAACCTCTGCACCCAAAGCACAGAAACTGCTATGATTAAGCCACATCTAAACTACTAAACCAGAGATAGGATGAAAAGAAAGGATTTAGGACTGTCTCTGCCTGCAGACCACAGGAGAGTAGATAGTGTCTACTAACATTAAATTAATTTAATATTTGCTATTTAGAACTTAGCTCACCCCGTTTCATTGGTAGCTCAAGGTGTGTTACAGCCAGGTACAGTAGGCATTTCCCTGATGCCAGTGGGTTTCCAATCTAAGGGCTAGATTTTCCAAAAGGAGCACTTGGTAGCAGGCAAGCCCAACCATTAGGCAAGGCTAGGCTCTGAAGGCAGCAGAGAGTAGCAGTAGTCAAAGCAAAACCATAGATCCCGAGGCCAGAGAAGCACCAGCACATTCTTTAACCTGTACTGAGAGGGGGCACACATATACAGTACATACAAAGCAAAGCATATTATTTAAAACTCTGATGTCCACTGGTTGAGTAAAGAGTGTGATTGGGAAAATTAAGTGCTGTTTTTGTATTTTAGAGTCTGGATGCTGCATTTAAGTAGCTGCAGAAATAGAAGCATGGCAGCGAGTGAGAATGAACAGGGTAAGGGAATTCAGTGGGGGTTAGGTGAGGAAGGGGGATGAGTTTAAGGAAGGTTTGGGAACTGTCAGAAGGGAGGGGAGGATTTGACCCATAGACAACAGTAGCTAAAATAAAAGTTGCAATGGCCAAAGTGAAGGGCTGGGTCCTCTGGCCATCTGAATGCTGGGTAAACAATAAATGTGTATAATATCTTGGAATGTTTCTGGAAGTACCTCGCCTGTTAAGCTTAGTAACATTCTTCAAGCTTTGCATAGGCACAAGGTTCAGACATTATGTCTGCAAGAAACACATCTTACTGATCAAGAGCATGACAAACTAAAAGAGATTGGGTTGAGGAAGTAAACTCCTATTCATTATGGACCAGTGTATAAGAGAAAAACACCAGCTTTTGTAGTGGGATTGGATACTGAAAAAACATTTGATAAGGTTAGTTGGCTCTATCTTTTCTGGGTATTACGTGCATTTGGTACAGAGGGGAACTTCTGTAGATTAGTTCAAGTGTTGTATACAGATATAGAGGTGATGGTATTTATTAATGGGGATGGATAAGAATATAAGAGATGTCATATTGGGGCAGACCAAGCTCCATCAAGCCCAGTATCCTGTTTCCAGCAGTGGTCAATCCAGGCCACAAGTACTTAGCAGTTTCCCAAAAAGACGCACAAATTCCACAATGCTTGTATGGGGCAAGCAGTAGATTTCCCAGGATCTATTTAATAATGGTTTATGGACCTTTCCTCCAGAAACTTGTCCAAACCTTTTTTAAACCCAGCTACACTAACAGGTTTTACTACATACTCCAATAACGAACTCCAGAGTTTGATTAAATGTTGAATGAAAAATCTTTTTCTCTTATTAGTCCTAAACGGCTTATACTGTAACTTCATTGCATGTCCCCTAGTCTTTCTACTTTTTGATGGCATAAGCAATCGATCTACGTTTACCATTCCACTCCATTCCTTAATTTATAGACCTTTATCATATCTCCCCTCAGCGGTCTCTTTTTCAGGTTGAAGGGCCCTAACTTTTTAAGCCTCTCCTCACAGGGGTATCCTTCCACCCTCTTTACCATTTTGTGGAAATAAGATCCTAGATGTTGAGGCTTTAATAGAAGAAGCTGACTTGGATTTAGTGGCAGTTACGGAGACATGGTTCATGGACAACCATGACTGGGATGTAGTTATACTGGGCTATACTTTATTCAGGAAGGACAGGGTAGGAAGAAGGGGAGGTGTAGTGTCACTATATCTTTATTTATCTTTATCTTTATTTAGAAGCTTAATATACCGCTCAATGCATCAGCGTCTGAGCGGTGTACAAAGTATACAAAAGCTGCTAGGAAAAAGGAAAAGAGCGCCACTTAAATGATAGGACAGACAGAAAAAAGGTTCAAGAAGTAGGGAGAGGTCGAGAGTCATGATAGATGGAGAGAAATCACCGGGGGGGTGGGGAAAGAGGGGAAGGTGGTGGGGGAAGGTCAAAGGCTAAGCAGAAGAGGTAAGTTTTCAAGCGGGCCTTAAAGGTCTTCAAGGAGGGTTCCAGGCGGAGGTCCGGGGGAAGCGAATTCCAGAGGCGGGGTCCAAGGAAGTAGAAGGCAGAGGAGCGTGTGGATTTGAGGTGGGCTTGAGAGGGGAAGGGTAAGGTCAGATGATTAGCATGAATGGAACGGAGGGAGCGGTGGGGAGCGTGGAGGTGGATCAAATCAGCAAGGTAGCGAGGGGTGCCAGTGTGAATGGATTTGTGGGTGAAGGGGAGAATCTTATACTGTATGCGAAAAGGAATAGGAAGCCAATGTAGACGTATGAGAAGGGGGGTGATGTGATCAAAGCGAGAGGAACAAGTGAGAATGCGGGCTGCAGTGTTGTGAACTCTCTGTAAACGTTGCAGTTGGGATTGAGGAAGACCGGCCAGGGAAACATTGCAGTAATCGAGGCGGGTGACAACAAGAGAAAGAAGAAGGGTAGTCATAGACGAGAAGGAAAGGAAAGGGCGGATGGAGCGAAGTTATCTGAGGGTGGAAAAACAACGTTGGACAACGGAGGAGATATGGGCTTTAAAGGACAATGATGAATCGACGGTTACGCCTAGATAACACAGGGATGTTACAAGGGGGATGGGGGAGGAGGAGAGTAAAGGGACAAGAGGGGGGGTGGGATTACCGGCGGTAAACCAAATGGCGGAAGTCTTAGAAAGGTTAATGTGCAGGAAATTGGAAGAAAGCCAAGATGCCACGGAAGAAAGATAATCATTAAGAGGAGTGATGTCAGGAGAAACTGAGCCAGGGTGATAGAGAAGGAAGATATCGTCAGCATAGTAATGTGCAGAAATGCCCTGTTGTTGCACCAAGAGAGTGAGAGGAGCTAGGAAGACATTGAACAGGAGGGGTGCGAGGACAGACCCTTGAGGGACACCGCAGGGGAGGGGAGTAGAGGGTGAGGATAGGGAGCCCGAGGAAACTGAGAAAGAATGGCCCAAGAGGAAAGACTGAAACCAATGAAGCACGGTGTCGGAGAGACCGGCGTCTTGTAAGCGTGAAAGAAGAGTGCGGTGGTCAACGAGGTCAAATGCAGCGGAAAGATCAAGTGAGACAGCAAGGGTGAATGAACCACGGTCGTGAGCAGTATAGAGTTCGTCGAGAAGAGAGAGAATAACAGATTCTGCGCTAAACCCAGGACGAAAACCGTATTGACGAGGGTGCAAGGTAAAAAATAATAATAAAGCTATAGAATTGCAGGGCTTAGAAGGAAGAGATGAGGCACTATTGGTTAAACTAGAAAGAGGGAAAGGGAACTCCATTTGAAGAGGGAAAGGGAACTCCATTTGCAATGGAGTTATATACAAGTCTCCCTCACAGGGAGTAGAAGTGGATGAAGATTTAATAGAAGACATTCACAGTATTGCCATGAAAGTGCTACTGATAGGTGATTTCATTATGCTGGAGGTGGACTGGCACATCCCTACTGCGGTGTCAACTAGAAGTAAGGAGATCCTGGATTCTCTACAGGGAGAACTATTTACACAACTGGTACCAGAAACCACACGTGATGGGGCCATACTGGACTTAGTGCTTACCAATGGAGAAAGTGTTTTTGATGTTACCGTGGGACATCATCTTGCATCCAGTGATCACCAGATGGTGTGGTTCAATATTAGGACTAGGGCTGAAAAAATCCATTGAAAAGCGAAGGTCTTAGACTTTAGGAAAACTAAATTTGCCAATATGGGACAATACCTCAAAGAGTCATTAGTGGCATCGGAACAGCTGGGGGATGTAGAAAAACAGTGGGCAAAACTGATAGGGGATATTTTAAGGGCAACAAACCTTTTTGTTAGAAAGGTAAATAAATGTAAAAGGAAAAGGAGGCCGCTATGGTTCTCAAAAGAAGTAGCTGAAAAGGTGAAGAAAAAGAGGGAGACCTTCATGAAATATAAGAGATCACAGAGAGAGGAAGACAGGCATCTATATTTAGAAAAACTTAGAGAAGCTAGCAAAGTAGTCAGGAAAGCAAACATACAAAAAGAAGAAGAAATAGTCAATGCAATAAAATGCGGGAATAAGACATTTTTCAGATATGTTAGTGAGAGGAGGAAGGGCATAAGTGGTATTGGCAGACTCTAGGGTGCAGGGGAGGAATATGCAGAAACTAATGAGGATAAAGCAGAATTGCTTAACAAATATTTCTGTTCTGTGTTCACAGATGAAGGGCCAGGAGCAGGACCTCAGAAAACACCCACAAATAGGAACAGGAGTGACGAGGATCTCAAATGATTTTCAGAAGACTGTGTTCATGAGGAACTTGCTTAATTAAAAGTAGACAAAGTCATGGGTCCAGATGGGATACATCCAAGAATACTGAGAGAACTTGGGAACATTCCAGCTGCTCCACTGTCTGACCTTTTCAAAGCCTCTTTGGAGTCAGGAGTAGTGCCAGAGAACTGCAGAAAGCCACATGTGGTCCCCTTGCACAAAAGCGAACTTTAGGATGTCACTGAGAACTACAGGCTAGTTAGGCTAACCTCTGTGGTTAGTAAATTATTGGAAAGGCTACTAAAAGAGAGAATAGTGAGGTTTCTGGAGTCCAATGGTTTGCAGGATCCAAGGCAGCATGGATTCACCAGAGGCAGGTCTTGATAGACAAACTTGATTGATTTCTTTG
This sequence comes from Ichthyophis bannanicus, assembly GCA_033557465.1. Classification (NCBI taxonomy): domain Eukaryota; kingdom Metazoa; phylum Chordata; class Amphibia; order Gymnophiona; family Ichthyophiidae; genus Ichthyophis; species Ichthyophis bannanicus. The sequence continues at coordinate 783,730,015 of CM066035.1, forward strand.
ACTGGGTGACCAGGGAGTTGGACTGACGGAGAGCCCTAGATGTGGTGTTTTTAGAATTCAGTAAAGCCTTTGACACCGTTCTGCACAGGTGACTTATAAACAAACCAGGCACCCTAAGGATGGACCCTAAAGTTACTGACTGGGTTAGAACTTGGTTGAGTGGGAGGCAACAAAGGGAACAGGTAAATGGAGCTCACATTGAGGAGAAGAAGGTTACCAGTGGTGTGCCGCAGGGATCTGTCCTTGGTCTGATTCTTTTTAACAACTTTGTTAATGATATTGCAGAAGGCTGTCGAGTAAGGTTTGCTTGTTTGCAGATGATACCAAAATCTGCAATAGAGTAGACACCCAGGAAGGAGTAGATGACATGAGGAGGGATCTAGCTAAACTTGAGGAATGGCCTAGAATTCGGCAGTTGAAATTTAATGCTAAAAAATGCAGGGTCATGCATTTTGGCAGCAAAAATTCAAAGAAGTGGTACAGTGTAGGGGATGAGGTACTTTTGTCCACAAAAGAAGAGTGGGACCCGGGAGTACTTGTGTCTGACAATCTTAAAGTAGCGAAAGAGGTAGAAAAGGCAACTGTGAAAGCAGAAGGATGCTTGGGTGGATAGGAAGAGGAATGGCCAGCAGAAAAAAGGAGGCGATAATGCCTCTGTATAAGTCTCTAGTGCGACCTCATTTTGAATATTGTGTGCAATTCTGGAGACTGCACCTTCAAAAGGACATAAGCAGGTTGGAGTCCATGCAGAGGTTTGCTACTAAAATGGTTAATGGTCTTTGTTAGAAAGAATTTGAGGACAGACTTAAATATCTTAAAACGTATACTTTAGAGGAAAGGTGGAAAGGGGCGATATGATAGAGGCATTTATATACTTTCATGGCATAAATGCACAGGAGAGTTTCTTTCAATTGAAGGCAAGCTCTGTTATGAGTGGACATAGCAAGAGAGTGAAAGGGGATAGACTCAGGAGTAATACATGGAAATATTTCTTTACGGAAAGAGTGGTTGATGTGTGGAATAGTCTCCAGTGGAGGTGGTGGGACACGAGGACTGTATCTGAATTCAAAAAAGCATAGGACAAACACAGAGGATCTCTAAAGGTAAAAAGGGGACTATTGTAGTTGATATGGAAGGGCAAACTAGATAAGCCATGTGGTCCTTTTCTGTCGTCATGTTTCTATGTTTTTATTGAGTTGACTTAATACATCTCTTGACTAGCATGACCTTCTTTTCTGGGTCAGAGCCAAATGAGCAAAAAAAGGGTAGTTATTCATCTGAACATAAGAACATAAGATATGCCATACTGGGTCAGACCAAGGTCCATCAAGCCCAGTATCCTGTTTCCAACAGTGGCCAATCTAGGTCATACGTACCTAGCAGTCTCCCCAAAAGACACAGATTCCACAATGCTTGTACTGGATCAAGCATTGATATCCTGGGTCCCTTCTTAATAATGGTTTATGGACCTTTCCTCCAGGAACTTGTCCAAACCTTTTTTAAACCCAGCTACACTAACAGCCTTTACTACATCCTCCAGTAACAAATTCCAGAGTTTGATTACACGTTGAGTGAAAAAATATTTTCTTTTATTAGTCTTAAATAGTTTACCCTGTAGCTTCATTGCATGTCCCCAAGCAGGTGTTCTTCAAGAATCAGTCCTCACATATGGGTGACATTGACACCAACAGATCCCGAGCGGTAACCATTCCCCAGTTTTCAAAGAAAGCCTTTGGAAATTCTACCACGCATGCATGATCACCTTCCTGCCCAAGGGTGCCATCTTACCTCAATATGATGACATAGCTTAATCATGCCAAAAAAGAAAAATAACTCCACGGGGAGGAGGGAGGGTAGTGAGGACCGATTCCTGCTGTTCCTGGAGAACACCTGCTACAGGTGAGTAACTACACTTTCTTCAGGAACAAGCAGGAAGTTAGTCCTCACATATGGGTCTCACTAACAGGCTGCTGAAAACCTGTAAAACCATGGGCAGCTCAAAAAATTGACCGTGAATGACAGCGAAGAATGCTGAGAAGTCAGAAGGTCAGAACGCAGTCCCATCCTCAAGCAGAAAATCAACGGTCTGGTAGCCTGAATAGACAGAAAGGCCAGAGGGAGGAGTTGTATCAATCCCCAAAGAGATGCTGCAGCACTGCCTGTCAGAAGGCACTGTCACAATGGGAATCCCCATAAAGGCAATAGTGAGCTGAAGACAAGGTAGCAACCTGGCAGATCTCCAAAAGGGAGATGAAACATAGATGTGCCACAGAGGCGGCCATGGCCCAGACATTATGGGCCATCACATGAAGCTCCAGAGAGACTGTCTCTGTGTTTGTACAGTGCTGCGTATGCCTTGTAGTGTTTTATAAATATTTAATAGTAGTAATAGTAGAGAGACCAGCCTGCCGATAGGCAAAGGAAATACAGTTGGCCACCCAGGTTGAAAGGGTGTGTTTAGAGATCACAATGCCAGCTTGTTTGGATCATAAGAGATGAATAGTTGAGAACAGCGGAGAACCTTCATTCACTCAATGTAGAAAGCCAAAGCTCTTTTACAATTGAGAGTGAGAAGAGAGGCCTCAGCTCGGCTCGCGTGAGGACTGAGAATAAAGGTGGGTAGAACTACCTCCTGACTGATGTGAAAGGAGGAGACCACCTTAGGCAGAAATTTGGGATGACTCCAAAGGACCACCATATTATGAAAGAACCTGGTGTAAGGGGCATGAGCCCCTAAAGCCTGCAACTTGCTGACCCTGCGTGCAGACATGAATGCCACAAGGAAGATTACCTTCCAAGTGGGATGATAAGAGGTAAGGGGCTGGAAGGAGGAGCAAATGAGCTTCCCGAGAACCACATTCAAGTCCTACGCCAATGTTGGCGGGCAGATGGGAGGCTGTGAAAGTAGCAGGCCTCTCATGAAGTGGCCAACAAGAGGGTGAATGGACAGGGATTGACCATGAACCAGATGATGATAAGTCACAAAAGCACAGAGGTGTACCCATAGGGAACTGGATTTCAAACCAGTACTGAAGAGATGGAGGAGGTACTGCAGGACCTCTTGCACCAGTCAGGAAAAAGGGCTGATAGTTCTAGCTGCACACCAGACCATAAGCCTACGCCATTTGAAGGCATATGTCCATCTGGTGAAATTCTTGCAGGATGCGAAGAGGACATCCTCGACTTCCCTGGGCAGGTGAAACTGGGCCACGGCTAGCCTCACAGCAGCCATATCGTCAGAGCTAGGGACTAGAGGTTCAGATGCAGGATGGTCCCTTCCCCCTGCAAGAGCAAATCCGGGGCACAGACCAGGAGAATCAGGAGCACCTGAGAGAGATGGACTAACAAGGGGAACCATGATTGTTTGCACCAGCGAGGGGCTATGAGAATGACCATGGCCTGATCCGTCTGTATCTTGAAAAGGGTCTTGGCTACCAGGGGGGTGGGAATGTACGCAAACAGGAGACCCTCTCCCCAAGGCAGGAGAAAGGCATCGGCTGCTATCTGAGTAGGGGCTGGAAGCCTGGAGCAGAAATGGGGCAACTAAGCATTGCTGGAGATGGCAAAAAGGTCCATCCTTGGGGTGCCCCATCTGCTGAAGATGCGCCAGAGAACCTGCAGATTGAGCCACTACTCGTGGGGCTGAAGCACCCAGCTGAGCCTGTCTGCTAAGGCATTGTCCTTTTATCTTTACGGGAAGAGTGGTAGATGCATGGAGTAGTCTCCCAGTGGAGGTGGTAGGGATGAGGGCAGTATCTGAATTCACAAAAGCATGGGACAAACACAGAGGATCTTAAAAGGAAAAAAGGGGACTACTGTAGTAGTTGATATGGAAGGGCAGACTAGATGAGCCATGTCGTCTTTTTCTATGTTTCTATACCCCGGGAGGTACACCACCCTGAGAAGCATACACCAGCTGATGGCAAAGTTCCAGAGGCAGATGGCTTCCTGACAGAGGGGGTATGAGCCTGTTCCACCCTGCTTGTTGAGGCAGAATATTGCCACCTGATTGTCCGTCTGTACCAGGATGATCTGGTTGGCTAGGTAGGTTTGAAACACCCGCTATTGCATTCGCCCTGAGCTCGAGTTGGTTGATATCTAGCCGAGTCTTCTTCTGCAACCAGATGCCCTGGGTCTGGAGGCCATCCCATTGGACCTCCGATCCGAGTATGGATGCATCTATGGTGAAGATGTGCTGATGTGGGGGTGCCTAAAAAGGAATCCCCACTGGGAGATTAAACGTCTGCTGCCATCAGAGGAGGGAGTCAGCGAGCAGTGCGGCCACCTGGATTGTGTCCTCCAGGCATCCCATTGCCTGCATCAAATGAGTGGAGAGGCTCCACTGGGCCTGCTGCAGCAAGAGGCAAGTGTATGGGGTGACAGGAACCATGGAAGTCATGTGACCCAGGAGGCACAGCATGAGTCGAGAAGACCAAGGTACTGGCACTCACTGTCTGGGCAAGATTCGACAGATGTCGGGTCCTGTTGGTCAGCAGGAAAGCTCTGGCTTGAGCAGTGTCGAGGAGAGTGCTGATGAACTTGAGGCACTGTGTGAGCTGCAAGTGGGACTTGGGGTAGTTGATGATAAACCCCAAGTGTTTGAGTGCGAGGATGGTGCGGCACAACGCATGAGACCTCATTGGATATGCTCCCTCAGATGAGCCAGTCACCCAGATACGAGAAAACGAACATGCCTTGCATCCGCAGGAAGGCAGCAACCACCTCTAAAAACTTTGAAGACCCTGGGAGCAGATGCCAATCCGTAGGGCAGGTCTCAGTACTGGTAATGGCAGTCTCCAATGACAAATCAGAGGTACTACCGGTGCACGGGATGGATCAGGAAGTGGGTATAACCATCTTTTAGATCCAAGGATCCTCTTTTCAAATCCAGATTGAAAACTCACCTCTTTGCTGCCACTTTCGGATCTTGACTCACCTGATCTCCTTTGTGTTTCAGCATTCTCCTCGATGTATCCCATGTCTATAGCTAACGTGGTGTCTGTCTTGACTAAATTGTAAGCTCTGATGAGAAGGGACTGTCCTTTGCATGTGCCTGTGCAGCACTGCCCACGTCTTGTAGCGCTATACAGATGTTCAGTAGTAGTAGAAGTAGCAAGGATCATAGCCAATCTCCCTGCTGGAGGTAGGGCAGCAATGTTTCAAGGGAGACCATCTTGAACTTCTCCTTTGCCACGAAGAGGTTGAGGTCTTGCAGGTCTAGGATGGGTTGAAACCCTCCAGTCTTCTTGGGGACCAGGAAGTAACACGAGTAGAATCCCTGTCCTATCTGAGACCGGAGGACGAGCTCCACCTCCTCATTGAGGAGGAAACCAACGGGTTCCTGCTGAAGGAGTTCGTGATGGAGGGGGTCCATCAGGAACTTCCCTGGATAGAAGGGCAATGGTACCTGCTTGAAGTGGAGGAGGTATCCGTCCTTCACGATGTATAATGCCCAGGCGTCGGTGGTGATGCTGGGCTACATCTGAGCAAAGAACACCAGATGCCTCCCCATGTGGAGTGGATGCTGACCCTCCTGGGGAAGAGTGGCTATGTACAAGGAGTCAAAAGCCCCCACCAGGTTGCGGCTGAGGCGCTGTCTAGGGTTTTGGGGCTTTAGGCCTATGGGGGCCCTTCCCCTGGCCCTTGGCCTGCTATCCCTGTGGGGGAGCCTGATAGGCCAGATACTGGAGATATTTTCCATAGGCCTTCTTCTTCTTTGAGTAGAAGGACTTCTTCCCTGAAGCCAAGGTATTGGTTTGGGTCAGCCATGGATGGTGGAGGTAAAAGAGGCAGCAAAGGTAATAGATGCACCACATGGGGTTTGGGGAAAAATGAAGGGAAATGGAGAAGGGAAAAAGAAGAGTATACTGGGTAGGGGAAGGCAGAAGCAGGGGGGCTGTTGTTGGAGAGAGAAGGAGACTACTGCTGTGGTGGGATAGAAGGAAAAGGACTCTGAAGTATACAGAAATGTCATATATTGATTATGTGAAGGAAAGGATTAGCCCTTTGGTGGGCCTGGGAAAAAAACATGTTGGGCCCCTGCTGTAATACTCCACCATAATATAACAACCTTTCTAAATTTCCACAAATTCGTGAATACCAATACATTAGCCTCTAGCCTGAATAATCACATTCATCTATTTGAATTTGTAAACTGCTTTATCAAAAATGCTCTAAGTGATCTATAATAATTCACAAAAACAATATATGACAATGATATAAAATGAGGAAATCAAACAAACATAAACTAACCAACTGATCAGAAAATAAAATATGCATGTAACTGAAATTTAAATCTATGAACTCCACTTGCATATGAAACTCCAGCTTACCATAAAATCAATGAGAATTCCTAATCTGTTTCTGAAAGCATACGTACTCTTTACAAAGTCACAGCTCTCCAGATAAAGTGTTCCATCACTTTGGAATTTAAGCAAAAAACGCTTTCATCTGTCTCTACATAGTTATCTTAAGGCCCAGTGGTGTATTTAACAATGTCTCCTGAAATGAAGATAAAGGTCAAGTTTTATGCACAAATAAAGTGACCGCCCCGTGATTAAAACTTTAAAAATCCAATGGCAGACTCTTAAACTTAACCCTTACTTGAATAGGCAAAAGTAAAATTTAAAAAGCGGTTTGATACGATCCTGAAGTTTGAAACTTACCCATATATGAGTTGCTGTATTTTGGACACATTGTAATCTGCCCATCTGTTTTTTAGTTGAATAAATCAATACATCAAGATGTCCCATCACAAGAGCATCCCCCTCTTCAACCCTCCCCCTGCTCCCGTCAGAGCGTAGTGCTTCTTCCCTGGTGCTCCTCAGTTCTCCTCTGTCAGCTTTCCTCTGTGAAGTAGGGCTGCTGGGTCTTGTGAAACCAGGAGGCCCCATGTAGGTTTGACTGGTGGAGGCAGCAAGTGAGAAGCAGTTCTCTTCAACATCTGCCGAATGGAGCCAAATGTTTGGGCAGTGGAGAGGATAGACACACTGCTGTGGGTGGCTCGGACCTGATCCTGCAATTCTTTCTGCCAGTAATTGATTTGCCAGGGCAAACATCTGCCTTGGCAATTGATATTTACTAAAGGTTTTAACATGCATTCATGAAGTTATCATGCGTTGAGTGCTCACAGTCCTTTTATTTCTATGGGCACAGTGACACTTAATGTATGTCAATTTCATTAACCGTGTATTAACCTTCAGTAAACATACCCCTATGGGCAGGGCCGGATTTACCTTGAGTGAGGCCCTACGCCAACAAAAATTGTGGGCCCCCAGAAAAAATAAAAACGAGATCAACTTACCAAAACAGAAATGGCAATAGATGTATAGAATTGACTGACATAAAGAGGCAATAGGGACAAAATCAGCATCGGAATTCAAGAAATACATTAAAAAAGACATATTCCAGTTAATAAATTCAAAATAAAAAGTATTTTTCTACCTTCTGTTTGGGCATTTTTTCAGTTGCAATTGCTCCAGTCACTTTCTTCTGGTTTCTTTGTGTCTTCTGTGAGCTATCCATTTGTCCTTTCTTCTCTTTTAGATGTTTTCCATTCTCTCTCTATTTCTGCTTTAACATACTGATTGTTTCCCTTTTGCTCTTTCCCCCAATTCTTTCCTTATTCCTTTATCATCCATTTAAATTTCACCCTTCCATTTTCAAGCCCCTCTTACTCTCCCATTACCCAGCCCATCATAGACTTTTCTTCCACACAAAATATTTTTCCCCTCTCCATTCTCATTCCCCATCTATTCTAGTCCTCCCCCAAAATCAGTTCCCTTATAGTTCTAGACCCACCCAGCATCCACTCCCTTCTAGTCCCATTCTCCCATGCCCCACATCAACCCATTTCCAGTCCTATTCTAGCTCTTCATCCGCCCATTTCCAGTGCTAGCATTCACATCACAGGCCATTTCCAGTCCTAGCCCCCCCCCCCATCACAGCCTATTTCCAGTCCTAGCCCCCACCATCACATCCCATTTGCAGTCCGAATCCCCCTGCACCATCACAGCCCATTTGCAGTCCTAGTTCCCCCCCCCACCATCACAGCCCATTTGCAGTCCAAGTTACCCCCCCCCCATAGCCCTTTTCCGGTCCAGGTCCCCCCCCCCCATCACAACCCATTTCCAGTCCAAGTCCCCCCCCATAGTCCTTTTCCGGTCCAGGTCCCCCCCCCCCATCACAACCCATTTCCAGTCCAGGCCCCCCCCCCCATAGCCCTTTTCCGGTCCAGGTCCCCCTCCCCATCACAACCCATTTCCAGTCCATGTCCCCCCCCCATAGCCCTTTTACAGTTCAGGTCCCCCCCCCATCACAGCCCATTTCTTTCCAGTCCACGTCCCCCCCCCCCCATAGCCCTTTTCTGGTCCATGTCCCCCCCCTTCACAACCCATTTCCAGTCCAAGTCCCCCCCCCCCATTGCCCTTTTACTGTTCAGGTCCTCCCCATCACAGCCATTTCTTTCCAGTCCAAGTCCCCCCCCCATAGCCCTTTTCAGGTCCAGATCCCCCCCCCATAGCCCTTTTCCGGTCCAGGTCCCCCCCCCCATCACAACCCATTTCCAGTCCAAGTCCCCTGCTCCCATAGCCCTTTTACAGTTCAGGTCCCCCCCCCATCACACCCCATTTCTTTCCACTCCCTATCCCCCTCCCCCCCAACGCCCTTTTCCGGTCCAGGTCCCCCCCCCACCATAGCCCTTTTCCGGTCCAGGTCCCCCCCCCCATCACAACCCATTTCCAGCCCAAGTACCCCCCCCCATAGCCCTTTTACAGTTCAGGTTCCCCCCCCCATATCACAGCCCATTTCTTTCCAGTCCAAGTCCCCCCCCCTAGCCCTTTTCCGGTCCAGGTCCCCCCCCCAATCACAGCCCATGCAGTCCTTGGCCCCCCCGACCAGCACCGTGGCTGTCTGAGAGGCTTCAGAGGGAGCCGGGTAAGCTCGCGCGAGGCCCCGGCTCCCTCTGTACAGCCGCCAGCGTGAAGAGCCTTTTCCTTCACGCTGGTGGCTGTATCTGTGAAGCCGCGAATGCTGGGAAAGGTTAAAGGGCATTGCCTTTAACCTTTCCCAGCAATCGCGGCTTCACAGATACAGCCGCCAGCGTGAAGGAAAAGGCTCTTCACGCTGGCGGCTGTACAGAGGGAGCCGGGGCCTCGCGCGAGCTTACCCTGCTCCCTCTGAAGCCCTGCAGTGTGTGGGCCGGCCCCGGGTGGGCCCTTGCCAGCTGTAGCCCCTACGCCATGGCGTACATGGCGTATAGGTAAATCCGGCCCTGCCTATGGGTTTATTGCTCACAGAGGGCCAGATGTAGTGCAGGAGTTTTCCGCCTGTGGTTAGTCTATTAGCAATGTGCACACGGCAAAATGATCAATTTATTGCGCATTTTTATTCCTGATTTTCAGACACTTATTTGGATTCTTTCACACAATTGTTCTACTGAAATTTTTTTAACGCTTTAAAACTTTTCAACATGTGCTCGTTAACTTAATGCATGTTAATTCATAGGTTACTGTGCATCCAATCAATTCAGCGTGCACTCAATTTTTTAAAGCAGACTAACGAACCAAAGTCTTACCACAAATGCATATCCCTAGTGTTTATGGCAGAAATGCTTAGGGAATCAGGACATGGGTGTGGTGTGTGACTGGTTACTAGTGCAAGTACTAGTACTATTTTTTTAACATCTATATAGTCTTAGTAAGCTTACACAGCTCTGTACAGATATACATTCCAAATTGATTAATCTTGCGCATATCATGAGAGTAATGAATCTGACTCCTCAGTATGTTAAGGATGCTCTCAATCTCTCAGATTTACTGTTAATAAAAATAGCAGTACCATATTTCCTTTTTATCTTCAAGAGTTTGCCTAACTGAACCATTTCTACAAGATCAAGGGGTACCACAAGGATCCTCTCTTTCAGCACTAATGTTTAACATATACATGCAACCGATCTGTGACCTCATCCGCTCCTTTAATGTTACCTGCCTAGCATATGCAGATGACATTCTCCTATACATGCCATTCTCCATCAACCATCCTGATTTTACACCATTGATAAAATGCTTTGAATCAGTAGAAGACTGGCTCCTCTCACAGAACCTAAGAATCAACCATAGCAAGACCGATGTGATGTTTATCACAAGAGACCAAAACTTCACACCTCCCACTACCTTAAAAATAAAGGACAAGGAATTGACAGTAAAACCTACGATACGATACCTAGGTATTACCCTTGACCAGCGCCTCAATATGAAGACCCACATAAAAAACATAACAAAACTAATATATCACAAGATACGCACACTACGCCACTTAAGACCATTACTTGAACCCACAGACTTCAGAACTGTCTACCAAGCCTTGGTGATGCCTCATCTCGACTTCTCAAATGCAATTCTACATGGTCTCCCGCAATCATCTTTAAATCCTCTACAACTGGCGATGAACACCGCTGCCAGAGTACTCGAAGGAATATCAAAAACAGACCACATAACTCCAATCCTAAAAAGACTCCACTGGCTACCAACCAACGCAAGAATCCACTACAAGATACTAATCATTACTTTCAAAGCCTTAAACAATCAAGCACCATCAACGATCGCCAACCTTTTACACACACAGACTCCCAATAGATCCAGAAGATCAACTACTATAAACTCATTAACAATCCCAAGACAAACAGTCAGATACAATAAGGAAACATCTAAAAGAGCCTTCAGCATTCATGCCCCAATAGCTTGGAATGCACTCCCACCAGAACTGAGAGCCATAACCAGCCTAACACAATTCAGAAAAAATCTCAAACACCACCTCTTCTTAAGCTATTTCCCAATTTAGTTTTACACATGAGAAACACTACATCCATAACCAGGTCAAGACAACTTCAACTGTGACTAATGTGTATAGCCTATTGTATATAGTTATATAGTGTACATAGTTTCCCTTTATTACCAAGTTCAAATTCCTGTTACTTGTAAAATGCACTACAGTTTTCTGTATGTATATGTTTGTTCCATGTAAACCGCGCTGATGATAATAGTGCGGTATATAAGCGATGTTAAATAAATAAATAAATAAATAAACTGTAGTTAGTTCTCTAACTTTTACTTTAGTGCCTGTAGTTTATCTCTTGCTGCAGTGGGCCCACAAAGAGGTCCACCATGGCCTCAGTAGTGTCACTACCCCATCATTAAGCTAAGAGTGAGAACAGTTTTATCCTGGGCAATGTGCAGCTGGTATGAATTATTTTTTCTTTCCTCTCATATTTCAATTGTAGGGGTTGCCTTGCTGAGATCTAGTGGTATATTTACTAAAATGCACATTGATTAAATTAGCGTGTGTTAACTACCCACAACCCTTTTATTTCTATGACACTTAATGCGTGCTAATTTCATTAATGAACAGCAATGGCCCTCACTCCTAAAAGTGGTTATGTGGATTTATCATCTCAGTCTCTCAAATTTACTGCTAACACTTGCTATTGTACTTGCATCATGCCACAGAGAGCTGACTTCTGGAATTCATAGGATGCAATATACTGTATACAGGTCACCTTTCAAGGTGCGATTGGAAATTTCTCTTAATCAGGCTTGTGGCTCCCAATATGATGGAAAATACTTCTGTGTCTTTCTGCCACATTTTCTTAGTCTCACCGAATGTTTTGGTACTTGAGGATCTTCTTCCTCGCCACACGATTCACAGAATAATCATTTTGAACCAAAACTTCTATTACCAGTGCTGTTCTGATGTTCTTCTCCGTTACCATTATGTCTGTTTTCCTCATATGCAGCTTTTTATTGATCAGAATGGGAAAGTTCCAGGTGATCAAAACCTCTTCATTCCCTGTAATTCTCTTAGTCTCATGATCCCAGTGTTTTTCTGGTATAGCGATATCAAAGTGCTTACAAAGTTTCCAGTGGGTAAGACGTGCCACTTTGCTGTGCCTTTTTGTGTAGAAATGTTCTGTTATCAGAACTTTACAGCCAGCTGTGAGATGAATAACAGTTTCCAATGCTTTCTTACAGCATCTACGTGAACAGGATTAGGGCTGTATCAAGGGTTATGCGAGCTATGCATTCGCACAGGGTGCAAGTATGGAAGGGTTGCTGATGTCATTTCTGGGCTTCCAGGAAGCCTCACAAGAACAAGTTACTGTGTACGGCTTAGTGGGGGCACCTGATTCGTGAGTCGCACAGGGCATACTTCTGGCTTCCTCAGACACCTATTACCTATACCTAATGTCAGTGATAGGTGCCCAAGTTAGAGAACCAACCTCCTCAGGGATACCTGAATGAGAAAGGAGAGAAAAGGATAGGACAGGAAATCCTTTATTCTTCTCAGTCTTTGGAGCAGATTCCCAGGCTCCCAGATCAGAGAGGACAAATCTCACTCCTCTGATTCAAGGACCCTCTACAAAGGTTTTGCTTGGAGGCCCAGAATATGAACATTTGCCAATGAAGAAAGAATATAAAATTAAGGGAAAAACCCCTGGGTAGTTGCAAAGGAGAAATCATTGTATTAGATCCCAAGCCTGGCTCGGAGTGAGGTGAAAACGCAAAAGAAGAAACTACATTGAAACAGCAAGAGAAAAAAATGCCCTCTAACAATTTCTATCATCAAATAGTGTAAAGGGACAATCTGGCAGAGGGCCGACTCTGAAACGAGGTGTGATCATTACAGTATGTCCCAGTTTTGTGCACTGAAGTGTGAAGTGCGAGTTAGTAATTGTCTATAACTGGACTGCCCGCACTAACGCTATACAGAAATACTTCAAATCCACTTGAACAAATATACTTCCAAAGGTGCTCAATAAGCCTGTGTAAATTCAAAGCAGAAAACCCAATATTGGGCTACCACGACTTGAGGGCCAACATATTGCTGCCTGAATCCAGGATCCCAGGATTCTTCACCACTAGTCTCCTTGTAAGATCCAGAAGACAAATACTACCAGTTAGTTTATAGACCTTACTTAACAGCAGCCACAGCACCAAACCAAGTTACTGAACGTAAAACAGACTGAGAGAAGCCCTGGAAGTAAAACCCACATGGCAACATACCCATATTGTTAGCCAATCTTTTTGTAAATGTCAATAATATTAGCACAGTCAAATGTCAGTAGTGATGTCATTGCTCATTCAGTAAATTAAAAACCCACAGTCACATGACACAGGCTAGCATCAGAGGTCTGCTGAAGCAGCATATGCAGGGATCATTCACAAAACAGTCAATAGGCAGAGCAGGATTAACCCTGTGATGGGCGGCCCCAGGAAAACAAGCGCATTGCAGCCCCTATCATAATATGCACACATTTTAAAATCTCGCAAATGGGACCCCTCGTGGTTCTGACTGCACAGCAGAGTATGCAACAGCAGATAATGCACAAGGGTGGGGAGGACAGACAGACCCCCATGGACAGCGGCGTCTCGTTTCCCTCCTTCTCCCCCCAATCCATTTTCTTCCTGAGCACAAACCTGCCTTAGGCACAATGAATTATTACACTGAGGGGCCTCTCCTAAACATTTGGGTCCTAGGCATATGCCTAGTTTGTCAATGCCATAATCCTATCCTGTCAGTAAGAGGTTATTCAAAAAGCAAGAAACAAACAGTGCCCCACATTCCAAAAAAGGGGTAAGCCACATTTAGCCCAAACCAGAAAACAAAGCAAAATAAAAGACCCCAGTCTGGCAGAGTTCAAGTCTAAATGACCAAACTGAGTTCATTCTGCAGGTCCGCCTCTCTTTCCGCAAGACAATGTGTTTTAACTTCTTCAATTGCAAAACAAATCTTAGATCTTCAAAGACATGTTGATATTGCAGATAATGCAAAACTAATAGAGCTGTCAAACATTTCAGCTCACTAATACTGGGCTGTGCCATTATTCTCCCATACAGCTCTCCTTTCGTCCACATAAATCAGATTGTATAGGCAGAAAATTGTATAGCTTATAAAGCTAGTATACTCGTACAATTAGTATTGCATTTGGTTATGGAATCAAAACATATAGGAAAACATTGTTTGCTTTCACAATTTATATACCAGCAATACACACAGTTCTGCTTAAGGTAAATCATACACTTGTGGCATCCAAATCAATCAATCAATCAATCATTTCACAAAATAGTTTTTATGATATAAACTGCTTTATCACAGAATCTAAGGCTTGCCGAAGGTCACCGAGTAAGTTCATAGTAGTAGTGGAATCAGAACTCGGCTCTTTATATGTCATAATTCTCTGAACAAAACACTGTGCTAAACGGTCAGCACCAAAACATATGCTGCGCTGTACAGTGTGGGGGTCATTCAGTACAGCAAATAGCGGGGATGTACGTCCGAACTGGACGTCCATCCCCACTATTTGCTCCCCTGCCGGCCCCAGCTAATACCTCCCCATACCTCCCAAGTCCAGGAGTGGAGGAGTGGCCTAGTGGTTGGGGCAAGGTACTTCAGGCCGGAAGGTCGGAGGTTCAAATCCCACTAGAGGACAGCAACCTTGGGCCGGAAGGACTGGGGTTTCTAGTCCCACAGGTGCTCCTTGTGGTCTTGGGCAAGCCACTTAACCCTCCATAGCCCATGTTCCCTGTAAAATAGTTATCTCCAAGTTATAATGCCCTGTTCAATGTAATTTCAGTTTGTTCAATGTAAACCGCACTGATGCAGAATAGTGCGGTATATAAGAGAATGTAAATAAATAAATAAAATAAATAAATAAATGCCTGTCAACTCAAAGTAGGTGTGGCATTTAGAGGTGTGAAGGGAAAACAGCATTTTCGCATTCAGATAGCTTGATCATCATTACAATTTTATATGTATTGCTAGAGTAATATAATACATACAAAGGCCGATTTTGCATAGACTATCTAGGTAGGAAAAAGGACCTCCACACCTGGACAGTCACAGTTTACAGAGTATTTTACAAAAGGCTCATTAAGTGCAGCGTGTTTTGTAAAATATCTGTAAGGCCGTACGAAATACACAGATAGATAGTGGTGCATACACTGGGAACAGTTGTTTTATAAAGAAACACATTCAAAAGACAGAGGCATCCCTCGGGGCTTAGAGCGTGTGGGTGGCTGCCTTATGGGGTAATTTTATAAGACTTACACGCCATCTATGTGCATGAATCACAGTATTTTAGCAACTTACACACATGAATGGACACTTTCATGCATGCTTTAGCTGGTCGCTACCCTATGGCGTGCATGCTTCCACTAACGGAGTGTGCATGGGCAGAGCTTAGGAGGAGCATAGGCAGAGCAAATTATAACATCTATATTTTACGCGTGTTCTTGACAAAGCTTGGCCGCAGGGCTGGTGTATGTGATCGTGCTAGATTTAACGTGTGTTTTCTACCACTGATGCCCCTGTTTTATAAAATATGCACCCACCTTTTAAAATAAGCATGAAATACACATAAAGAAACTTGAATTAACTATGTAGGACTTTATAATATTCACCTCTACTGGACATTCAAATGGAGTCAGCTATGGAGATGAGTTCCAAAACTCTAACCTTGTTTTAAGCATCAGAGAGATAAGTATAACTGCCCCTCAATGGCTCCCCCAAAGCCTAAGTCCAAACGAGCAATTAGCTGCTACTCACATGTGACTCAGAGCAGGTGTAATTGCCAATGGGCATGTATTTCTGTTGCAAAGTAGGAACTACAAGTCTGCTTTTCTGGCCCATGCGAAGCTTGCCGGGAACATGCCCTTTTCACAACTGTGCATGCCAGAGGCTAGACAAGTGCAAGTAGCAGCTTACTTAGGCGCATTGGGTCATTTACATATGCAAATCAACTCTGTATATGCAAATGCTGCACGACCTTTTAACAAGATCTCCTTAGTACAAGAGTGGGCAAACATTTTGGACTGGGAACTGTATCATAATCCTTGCCGGCATTGTGGGCCCGTGTGATTTCTGGGGGGCAGGCTCCCCCTGATGGGTCTTTAAGAATCTGGTTATTCACATGCTCCATCCACGGCACAGCAGAGAGAGGAGGAAGCAGTAAGGAAACACTAACATCAGAGCGCTGAATGTTATCGTGTAACGATGCACTGATAACTGTGCGCCATGAACAGCCAAAAATCAGGGCCCCAAGAGATGGCATCAGCAGCTCAAGCGATGGGTAGATGTCTGAGGGCCACACTAGAACGTTGGTCACATTAAAATTCTGGCCTAACATCACTGGGAGGGCCAAATCTTTGTGCTGGCAGATGGGGTATGGCTCAAGGATCATAGTTTGGGCCCCTGTGCTCTAGAGATAGATTTAAAATAAGGAGATGATTTAAAATTAATAATCACTGTGAAATAAAATGATAGTGCACAGAGAGGACAATAGCAAAGATATCTCTCAGGTTCTCGTGGGGATCCCTATTTTCCCTGATCATGTTCCATTTCTTGCCCAGTGGCAGGATATAACATTTTGCTTTTATAGTCACTGTATCTCTTTTTTTTTTTTTCTCTTTTCTGGCTCATTCTTGTGTCTTTGATTTTCTCTGTTATGCTGTCACTGCATAGGTGCATTCCCCAGCCCTAGTCCCTGACCAGAAAAGCCACAGGAATCTCAGGGACCTTTTTCAGTTAACCAATATGCAGTACAAGTCTCAGTATACAGATCTTTGTTCAGGCTCATTCTGCAGATATAGAATATCTTCGCAGATAAAATACATGCATGTGCCGCAACTCAGTGTAGAACCTGTCCTTCTGATGAACCATGCACCATATGATGTATCACATAGCATGCACTGTCAAAAAACGGGAAAATTGCTAACCTGAGTCAGCGAACGTTTTGATGGACCGGAGGGCTCAGGAGATGGACACAGGGGTATAAAGCCCGTTGTCTGTAGGGTTCAGGTGGTAGATGCAGAGATACAGAACCTGTCCCCTCTAGATCTGTACAGCTCATGGTATGGGCAAAAAATTGCAATGCGTGCCTTTGAGACAATGCAGACTCCTGGGCAAAGGTATATAAAACCTGTTACCCCTGGTTCAAATACAGAGCAGGACAGCAAGAATAAAGTTAGTACCACCTGCAAGATGTTTTGTGGCCTAGTTGATAATCTCATCCATTTGCTCACGGTAATGTGTCCATATCACTAAAACACCATCAGTATTGCTTGCTTGAGGACTGGATGGGTGTGTGAATAATTTCTGAGATAAAGAGTAATCTAACGAAATATTTCTTTATGGATGCATGCAACAGCTTCAGACTACATCTGAATTTAAGAACGCATGGGATAAGCACAGAGGATTTCTAAGGGAGAGGAAGGAATGGTAGAGTTTAGTACTTGGTATGGATTGGCAGACTGGACAGGCCATATGGTCTTTATCTGTTTTCATTTTTCTATGTGTCTATGGCAGAGGAGGAGAAGGCAGATGAAGCTTATCCTCCCGCTGCATGCCGTGCGCCTGTTTTCTGGGTAAATGGAAAACTTTTCTTTCCAGCACCTTTTAAAAGCATGAAAGGTTCACAGGAGAAACAAAATCCCATACATAACAGAGAAAAATATCCCAGCTAACACAAGTCACTGCCTTGACTTCCTGCATCTACCCTGAGCTCCTCTTCCGATTCCGAGGGCTACAACACATCTGCAAATTAACCCTCTGAAGCGGGAGGAACAAGTCACAAACTATTCACCAGAGGAAGGGGGGCGGGGAAGCCTTTCACTCCCAAAAGCTTGCCTCCCCTTCAGCCCCCTCCTCCCTTTTGCTGGAGAGCCCACCTAAGCAGATTAGCCCCTAGAAACCCAGTGTCCAAATGCAGCCTTTCTTCTGCCTTGGAGACTTCCACAAAGGAAGAACAAGGAGTTTATTAAAAGCCCCACAGGTGCACACTTTTACTGCATGGGCTGCCTCCCACCGCTGCCACCCACTTCCCTTCTAGTTCCTAAGCCATTAAAGAGACTCTGGAGGGCAATAAAGGGGGAAGGGGGGATTCAGAGGCCCGAGTGAATGGGTTGTGTGTACAAATTAAGTGCCAGCTGCTGATTATTTTAACGCTTGCGGCACTGTCCCTGACATTGGCCAGCACAGCTCTCTCCCCTCCCCCTGAAAAGCACAAAAAGCAGAGTACCTGGAATGCTTTGTTCCCCCTCAACCAAAGGGGAATGCATTGACTCAGACCAGGCCAAGGAGAGGGGCACCTAGCAAGGAAGAGCAGGTGTACCAGGCACAGAGGAGCTCGGAAAGGAGGGGGCTAGATAGTACCAGAAATGTGTGCTGCATGCAGCGATCCCAGATCATGGAACATATTCCTTGCCTTGATCCGTATTTTGCAGTTATCTCTTCTATAAATTCACCCTAGTAGCATCTGCTGTTTGTAGAGGCTGCAGTACAGATGATGATCCCTTGGTAAATCGATGCCTTTGCACAGCCATTTTGACTCTCAGTGATGATTAAACAGAAATTACTGGTGTTTATATTTTGTGAAACTAGTTGCTGGGTTTATCAAGCTGTGACAACAGTGTTTAAAATGGTCTCTGTTTGTTTTACTGCACGTTATTATCTATATTTGTTGTTAAGCACGTAGAACTATAGAGAGTGGGCAGTCTATTAGTTTATTTAAATAAATACATTGTGAAAATCACTCACACTTCATTTCACCGTGAAAAGAACCCCAAAGAACCTGGAAAGTCAAAAAACAAATTGCTGTGCAAAGAGGCTACCGGTGAAAAAGGCCACAATAAATATAAACTGTCGAAGCGCTGAACAAGTGAGCAGAAAATTTGTACTTCAACTCATACAACCACACACTTCATTTTAATTGTTTTTATTAAAATGAAAAAAATCAAAATCAGTATTTATATTTTAAATGCTTAAAAGAACTCCAGTACTTATCTGAGAACACAAAATGCAGTAAGGAAGCCCCAAAACGCGCAACGTGACATGTTTCAAATCCAAAGACATTCAAAGACTCTGCTTCAGACTTTGTAGGGGAGACTTCCCGCAAACAACATAAACTATTGAAAGCGAATCAAAAGAAATGGCGCCTTATACCAAAGATGGGCGTCTGACATCACGAACATAACCAGCCAATCCAAATTACAGAGGGGAAGTCCATGTGATGAGGAAACCCCTCACAGGATTGGTTGGCCTAAATAAGGCTGGGCCAATCGATCTCAAGATTCAGACCAGACGGGAATAAAGAGCCAAATTTGAAAATCCATTCCTGCTCCCTCCATTGCAACTTAGAAACACGATCACCGCCACGCGAATCCAAAGGCACAAAGTCAATCACACGCCAAAGTAGCTGGTCAAAAGAGTGATGGAATTGTAAACATTGATCAACTAAAGGGGCTGAAACATTAGCCGTCCATAGCTGAGAGGCATGCTCAGCCAATCGGCTCCAAATCGTGTGTGTTGTACGCCCCACATAAGCTAAATTGCACGGGCAAATAATTAAGTACACTACAAAAGATGACGTTCAGGAGGTGCTCCAGCGTGATGTAAACCAAAATTTCTTCTTAGCATAAAACCAACGATGACCTTCCAGAGTTTGTGTGCTCCACCATTTGATAAATTGTGCTTTCCAAACCCTGAAAGAATGGTGTCCTTTACGGTTAGCACATAAGCTCTGGAAGGTCATCGTTTTGAAAATCCCATGTACATGAACTGTTTTACTCCCACAACCTAAACACACCTTTGGGAAAGCTTCTTTTCCACCCAGCTAAATTTAGGTGCACTCTGTAGGTCATGTATCATTTTAACTAGGCAGGGGAAGGTAATTTTCATTTAGGTAAATAGCTTTGAAAATCGCCTGTTTATGGTCTACAAGTCCCAGGTGAGGCTTTGGCCTTGCCAGATTTGTGCATCTCAAAGTTCATCCTCACTTCCCTCTATCATACACTTAACTTCCTGAAAGTTTTCCTTTGTCCACCACTTAGAAGGTTTCCCTCTATGTAGACAGCAGCAGATTTGTTACCCAGTTTTAGAAATGAGACTTTTGACCAGTCCTGATTTTGAATTTATATCCCAAAGCTGCGAGGCATTTGTAGTCCCTGATCCTACCCATTGAAATCAGTGCTGTAGGTCCCATGATGCAGCAGGATAAGGTTGTCAGAAATCCAGGAATGGACTAAAATCTCCCTGTTGTAACTGGGTAACTTGGCAACTATGCAGCAACCACTCCACTCCCAAGTGTATTCAGACCTTCACAGTATGGGCATCTTAAGATCCCCAGAGTTGCCAACTTACCCAGTTCCAAGAGTAAGATTTTAAGCCATGTCTGGATTTCTGATAATCTAATTCTGATGGATTATGAGACCTGCAGCACTGATTCCAATGGGTAAAATCAGGAACTACAAATACCATACTGCACTGCAATGCAAATTTAAAACCAGCACTGGTTAATGTGGCAACTCACTCCTGGAACTGGGGGTAATTTGGCAACTGTGAGTGAATGAATGAGAATGAAAAGCTTTTTCTGTGCTGAACCTTTCCATTTTGCAAAGCCCCAGTCAGACTGCAAAGTTTGGAGCAGCTGTTCACAGTGATGCCTTTTCCTCTTCACTGGATAGGACCTGTGCATGCTGTGGTCTTACCCACCCGTGTGATGCTAGGCACAATCAACACAGTCATTTTGTTCAGAACGTGCAAACCCTGCCGCTGGAGTTTGCGATGAAGCTTGGTCTATGTTTCTGGAATAAGCTCCTCAGTGTAATATGCCCCCTCCCCTCCTGCATACCTACAGATCAAACACATATGAGAACTATAAATCTCCTACTGATTAAGGCTCTAGTGGCCATAAGGATGCCTTTCACTGCCAGATAAGGAGGTTGGCTGTGCTTGGCAGTCAAAGTTGTTTTTTAAAGTTGTTTTTTTTTAAATCATATGTTTTTCATTGACTTTCAGAAGGACTTGTTCTGTGTCTATGGTAGAATTTGGATAACAGAACTGAGGAGGGTGAATAAGGTAACCAGCTGGCTCCAGGTCACCTCAATAGGCTCATCCACATTCAGTCCTAGTTCTGCCGCATCGCATCTCTGGAAACGTAGTTCATAGTGCGGTATAGAAAACATTATATTAAACTAAACTAAGAAAAACAGCATTTAATAGTCCATAGATGCAATTAAGTGGGGTAAACCAGAAAGGGATCTGCCTGTCCAGGTGACCAACACCCAGCTAGTAACACTGGGAGTGGTCATACAACGGCAACGACGTGGCATGCCCATGCTGGTTTGGACCAGCACTACCTGCATTTTGCGA
Source organism: Ichthyophis bannanicus (assembly GCA_033557465.1). Taxonomy (NCBI): domain Eukaryota; kingdom Metazoa; phylum Chordata; class Amphibia; order Gymnophiona; family Ichthyophiidae; genus Ichthyophis; species Ichthyophis bannanicus. Next base: position 783,751,216 of record CM066035.1, read on the forward strand.
CTTCTCCCAAGCAGCTCACCTACTGCACATCGTAAACTCCAGCCTGCACAAACCTGGCAGCAACCAACTTCCACAGGGAAGGTGAAACGTCCTACAAAGCCCAGACAGCTATTCCCTAAGACAACAGAGACTTCCATGCGCCTCCATTTGATAAATTGTGCTTTCCAAACTCCAAAAGAATGGTGCCCTTTACAGTTAGCATGCAATGAGGGGCACTTACAGTTTCTCGAGAACGTGCAGTCCAGTGAACGAGGCATTCTTCAGAAGAACTATCCTGTTGTTGTTCAGAACCCTGTGAAAATAAAAGAGAAAGGGAAAGGGGGCAAAGTCCCGATTATTCCACCTGAGTTACACAAGCATGCAAGTCTTGACCACCCCCACCCCTTATCCTCTATCGCAAGGTGTGTGGTCTGAGAGAGAACGTCAGCTTCAGTAACATTCAGGAGACAGACTGATGTCTAAAGAGACCAGCCAGGTTTCCCCAGTATCTCTTGCACCCAGATCCAATATGGAACACGTTGCTACATGGTGCAAAGGAATCTGTAAAAGAGGAGCATTCTCTCTGGGGAAGGGGGGGGTACAGTGGGGGGAATTCAATACAGGATTAATATTTAAATTGATCCCTTGTAAAGAAAGATCCTTCATGCCTTCACTTTTCTATTCCAGGTGTTTGTAGACAAGTGACCGACACACATTACGGTATGTAGGAAGAGTGAGTATAACCTAGCAGATAGCCAAAGAGAAGCTCCAAATAGGAGGGAGAGGGAAAGAAAGAAAAGATGGAAGGAAGGAAAGAAATAAAGAGGGAAGTGAGAGGGAAAAAGGAAGAAAGGAGAGAAATATGGAACGCCTCCTAGTTTGGGAAGACTTTATTATATTCCTGGGGAGGAAACAGGTCTGAGGGTCCATGTTCCTGTATTACAGGAAACGGCACTTGAAATCTGGAGAGCTTTACAAGTGCCTTCACCTCTCCAAAGGATGTCCTCTCATGATGGAGAAAGGAAGGGCAGGTCAAAAGCAATGAAGCACCCGCTGCACACCCTCCGTTTATACTGAGGCACATGGCTTCACTGCTATCCGGACCAACTCAAGACATTAACATGCAGACAGGTGTCAACGGCTATGCAAATTCAATTAGTAACCAAAATATGTACTTCCTTTTTCATTATACGAATAATCATTTTTGGATCAATATTGCCATAAAGTTCCATGTCCAGGCGTATAGGCTGAAGCAATCCTGGGTTTTATTCTATTGCACTTATAGAGATGTAATTCTGATTTACCTACTGAATTTCATAATAACAAGACTACATCCCCCTGAATACAGAGGGGTAATATCAAGACTGTCTTATATTTCAGAAACAAGGAAACCATCTCTGATGGGGGTAGGGCAGGATTCTGCTGTCTGGATTAAACAATGCCTGGCCAATCTTGGAAAGCGTAGGTTGCTTAAACAACATCAAACAGCATTCGGGTATTACAGGTATTCCTATCAAAAACAAGACTGTTAAGTCCCAGAGAACAATGCAAAAGTACAGAATTAGACTAGGCCTGACTCAGTCTGTTAAGGGCAACCCAAGTCAGGCAGCAACAGTAGACTTACGATGGACTGATTAAAAAACTATGGAGTTTGTGAGAATGGATTTCATCCACTCTGTGAATCTGCTATCAAATGAGATATAATAGTCCATAGAGAGATGAAGCTTGTAATGAATTGTTAGTGACTGAGGTTTATTAAGTATATATTATAAAGTTAATACTGGCTAGACTGAGATTATACAGAGGTTTTAAATCAGTTTCTGTTAGATTTAGCTAGGTCCTTATACCCTTAAAAGGAAACAGACAGGTAGTTAAATGTATCCCCCACTTGTGTTGTGACCGCTTTGATTGAAGGATAAGGCAGTATACAAAAACTGTCTAAATAAAAAAAATAAAAATAGTTAGCCCTTTCCCCAACCCCCCACCCGTAACTCTCACCCACCCCAGGCACTTCCCTTCATTTATAGTCCATTATCCTAATTAAAACATAGAAACATGACGGCAGAAAAAGACCACATGGCCTGTCTAGTCTGCCCTTCCATATCAACTACAACAGTCCCCTTTTCGTACCTCTCTGTATTTTTATCAACAAGTGATTAACCCTTAACAGATTAATAGCAGTTCCTTGGGAAGCAAACAAAAAATAACTCACTTAACATAAACTCAAGGGGGGGGGGATATTCAAAAGCATTTACACGGTGAGCAGTAACGATATTCAGCCCCTGCCCTGTTAGCTTCCAGGGTCTGCGGCAACCCAGATATTAAATTCTGGCAGTGACGTATCAAGGACAGGGCGGTGAGCGTGGTCTGCCCCAGGGGCTGGCCGGGAGGGGTGCACCCCTGCCGGGCCTGCGGAGGCAGCACCGCAAACTTACTATTAAGCTAGCTTGCTGTAGGACCTTGTGTTCCAGGGCCGGCCGCTCATCTCTCCTGCCTCGTAGCCTTGCACCAGCACTGTCAGTAGAGTGTACAACTGCTCAGGGGCGGCTCAAGGCAATCTGCTTTCTGAGGCGAGGGATGAGAGGGTGCACCCCCCCCCCCCCACCCCCCTAGTGTGGGGGAGGGATTTTTCAAAACTCCAATCAGGGACTGAACCAAACCAAAAAGCCGATTAGATAATATGAAGGAAATGCAAGATGTCTGCATATCAAGGAACTGAAAGAATGAGCGAGAACCACATACTTTATAAAACTAAATTATACTCATTTTTATTTTGTTATAAACTGCGTTATGGTTCTTGCTTTTTCTTTTTGAACAGATATTTTGTATCCACAGAACCCCCTCCCTGAACAGTGGGTGCAGAGCAGAACTAGGACATCCACCCGAAGAACTCAATATCTTTAAAAAAAAAATCTGATTCTGGTCATCTCACTAACAAACATTCTCCAGTACCAGGAATATTGGGAACTAATATAAAATCCTACAAAAGTCACCAAAGATCTACAAGACCAAATCTATCATACCATTACCAGCATAAACTTCCAAAACTCATACAAGGTGCCTATCCAGAAAAAAGCAGCACTATAAATACTGCAGCGGGTCCTAGAACATCTAACACCTATTTGAAAAGCAGAACAAGGCAAATTACTACAATATAGATACCTGCATACAAATTTCATGTTAACAGAACACTGCCTTGGTCACACACTCAGAATACAGACTCTCACCAAGTACAGAATAAGTGAGCACAACCTAAAGTAAAAATAAAATATTTACACAAAAATTAAACTGAAACCACAAGAAGCCAGACTCTGCATGCAGATAAGAGATGCAGTTCCCCATACTGTGTAAGATAGCGCAAAGTCCAATCACTAAATTGAAAATAAAATTATTTTTTCTACCTTTGTTGTCTGACCATTTTATGCTCTAGTCCTGCCGGTCCTGATCTGAGGCTTCTGCTTTCCTGTCTTCTCTTAGCATTCTATCTGCCATTTCTTGTCTCTTCTTTTGTTTTCTTCACTTCCTTCTATCAGCCTATTTCCAGTCCCAGTAACCCTGCCCATGTGTCAGCTCCCTTCCAGTCCCAATGCACCCTCCTGCCAGCCTCCCCCACATTACCCAGTCACCTACCAGTCCCATCTCCAAATATCAGCTCCCTCCAATCCCACCCCCAGGTGTCAGGTTCCTTCCAGTCCCCCTCCAGTACCATCCCCAGGTGTCAGCTCCCTTCCATCCCCCTCCTCCCATCCCTTTCCAGTCCCCCTCAGTACCATCCTCAGGTATCAACTCACTTCCAGTCCCCTCTTTGCCCCCATGTCAGTTCCCTTCAAGCCCTCTCTTTCCCCCTCTGTCAGCTTCCTCCCAGCCATCTCTTTCCCCTTCTGTCAGGTCGCTTCCACCATCTTTTCCCCCCTCTGTCAGCTCCCAGCCATCTCTTTCACCTCTGTCAGCTCCCTTCCAGCCCTCTCTTTCCCCCTCTCTCAGCTCCCTTCCAGCCCTCTCTTTCCTCCTCTGTCAGCTCCCTTCCAGCCCTCTCTTCCCCTCTTTGTCAGTTCCCTTCCAGCCCTCTATTTTCTCCTCTGTCAGATCCCTTCCAGTCCTCTCTTTCCCCTTCTGTCAGCTCTCTTCCAGCCCTCTTTCTGCTCCTCTGTCAGCTCTCTTTTTCCCCCTCTGTCAGTTCCGTTCCAGCCCTCTCTTTCCTCTTCTGTCAGCTCTCTTCTAGCCCTCTTTCTGCTCCTCTGTCAGCTCTCTTTTTTCCCCCTCTGCCAGTTCCGTTCCAGCCCTCTCTTTCCTCTTCTGTCAGCTTTCTTCCAGCCCTCTTTCTGCTCCTCTGTCAGCCCTCTTTTTTCCCCCTCTGTCAGTTCTCTCCAGCCCTCTCTTTCCTCTCCTGTCAGCTCTCTTCCAGCCCTCTTTTTGCCCCTCTGTCAGCCCTCTCTTTCCCCCTCTGTCAGTTCCCCTCCAGCCATCTCGTTCCTCTCTGTCAGCTCCTTTCCAGCCCTCTCTTTCCCCCTCTGTCAGCTCCCTTCCAGCCCTCTCTTTCCCTGGTGTCAGCTCCCTTCCAGACATCTCTTTCCCCCATGTAGCTCCGGTCCACTCCCTCTCTCCCTCCCTCCCATGTAGCTCCATTCTGCTCTTCTCCTTCTCTCTGCGTAGCTCTGTTACACTCCCTCCCCTTCCCCCATGTAGCTCCATTCCGCTCCCTCTCTTTCCCCCACTGTGTAACTTCATTCCACTCCCTCTCTTCTCCCCCATGTAGCTGTGTTCCGCTCTGCCTCCTGCCGTCCGTGTCAGCTCCGTTCCCTCTCCTTCTATCCATGTAGCTCCATTCTGCTACCTCTCCTGCCACCCTTGTCATCTCCGTTCTGCTCCTTCCCTTTCCTCAGTGGCTGCAATAGCAGTAATTTAAAATGAAAAGGAAACCGGTGCGGAGCCTTTCAGCCCCATGGAACCCCTGCTGCTGCATCCCACTCTAGAGTCACTTCCTTTTGGGGGCGGGACACAGAAGCAGGGGTTTCTTGGGCCGGAAGGCGCCACATCAGTTTCCTTTTCATTTTAAATTACTGCTATCGTAACCGCTTGTCTGCTTTTTTTTTGTCTCTTTGTTTGTTTGTTTTTTAAAACTGAAGGCAGAGTGAGACAGCTGTTTTGGAGGTATTTTTGCCGCTCCCAAAGGTTTGCCGCCTGAGGCCACAAATTCACTCTGCCTCATTATAGAGCCACCCATGCAATTGTTCTCACATGAAGTTAGACTTGTAGCAAAGATGTACATTTGTACAGCACAGATCACATAAAAAAGGCACAATTTTTCAGTGTACCTACTTTTCACACGTGTATGCCAGCACCCAATTTTACAGTTATAAGAGTCTGTTTCTGCATGTAAAAATGCTTTACGTATGGAAAAGCTTTATAGTTAGCCCTATGGGGGTTATTCTGTCACATGATGGATGGATGTCCCAATGGGATGTCCACCCCCACTATTCGTGCCTTCCCCGCCGGCATCTAACTTCCCCGCTGGCTGCAAGGGGAAGTTAAACGGGGCTGGAGAAGGGGCGGAGTCTGGGCAGGCGGTGGGCAGTCACCAGCCCTGGACGTACAGGCCTGATTCTAATGTCGGTCCTTTACGTCCAGGGCTGGCTATTTGTGCGGGGAAGTTATTCTACCTCCGAGGTGAAATAACTTCCCTGGACTTTTTTTTTTCAGGCCTGGGGCATGCATGTGGCAGGGGGGCCCGAGGACATTCCCCACAGCCCGACCCTGGCCTTAGGAGGCCAGATCAGGGGTTGGGCTGCGGGGAATCACCTTTGAAGCATGGTGGCCGGGATCACGGCTTTACAATGGATCCGTGGTGCCAAGGCAACTGGACACCATGGCGCCGCGGCTCCATTGAAGAGCCCTGACTGAGTTAGCCAGGATCAGGCCTGTACATGCAGGCCAGGCTGAATCACAGTCCTGCCCTGCACGTACAGGTCTGTTCGTGATTCTGATCCCGTGGGGCTAGATGTGCCCTGCGAGATGAGAATTGCAAGCCCCTCTGTATGTCCGGCTCAGACCAGACGTACAGGGGTCTGGATGTCTGGGATAGAATGAGCCCTTATATGTTTTACAGTACATAATTTTAAATTTACATACATAAGAACATAGGATATGCCATACCGAGTCAGATCAAAGACCCGTTGAGCTTAGCATCCTGTCTCTAATAGTGGCCTGTGATGGTCATAATTATCCAGTAGGATCCTCAAGAGTGGATCCTTTCCTTCTTGCTCACTTTGAGGGATAAGTGGCAGCTTTTTCAAGTCAACACTGCGTTAAACAGAATAAAAGTTCTGCAGGAAACACAATGCACGGTAGAATCTTTATGGAGAGAAATTCCAAGTGTGATTCTTTTCAACATCTTTGTTAGTGATATTGCAGAAGGATTGTCGGGTAAGGTTTGCTTGTTTGAGGATGATACCAAAATCTGCAATAAGAGTAGACACCCACAAAGGAGTAGATAACATGAGGGATCTAGCTAAACTTGAAGAATGGTCTAGAATTTGACAGCTGAAATGTAATGCTAAAAAATACAGTGTCATGCATTTAGGTTGCATAAATCCAAAGGAGCAGTACAGTGTAGGGGATAATTGTGTCTAATGATCTTAAAGTAGCTAAACAGCTAGAAAAGGCAACTGTGAACGCCAGAAGGATGCTTGGATATATAGGGAGAGGAATGGCCAGCAGAAAAAAGGAGGTGATAGTGCCTCTGTATAAGTCTCTGGTGTGACCTCGTTTAGAGTATTGTGTTCAATTCTGGAGACCACACCTTCAAAAGGATATAAGCAGGTTGGAGTCGGTGCAGAGGGTCGCTACTAAAATGATTAGTGGTCTTCATTATAAAGTCTATGAAGACAGACTTAAAGACCTTAATATGTATACTTTAGAGGAAAGGCGGGAGAGGGGAGATATGATAGAGATGTATAAATACCTCCATGGAATAAATGCACAGGAGGAGAGTCTCTTTCGATTGAAAGCAAGTTCTGCTATGAGGGGACATAGGATGAGGTTGAAAGGGGAAAGACTCATGAGTAATTTGCAGAAATATTTCTTTACGGAAAGAGTGGTAGATGAGTGGTATAGTCTCCCAGTGGAGGTGGTAGAGACGAGGACAGTATCTGAATTCAAAAAAGCATGGGACAAACACAGAAGATAAGAACATAAGATATGCCATACTGGGTCAGACCAAGGTCCATCAAGCCCAGAATTCTGTTTCCAACAGTGGCCAATCTAGGTCATATGTACCTAGCAGAGGATCACTAAAGGTAAAAAGGGCACTATTGTAATTGGTGGAAGGGCAGATTAGATAGGCCATGTGGTCTTTTTCTGCCATCTTGTTTCTATGTTTCTATGAGGGGAATTCTATCTACTTAGCCAGAATGAACACGGATGATGAAATATTAATAGAAATTAGGGAAGTCAACAAATTTGGCAATACAATAATAATGAATGATTTCAATTATCCCAATAAAGACTAGATAAGTGTCATGGCAGGATATGCTAGTTCCTAGATGAAATAAATGACTGCTTCATAGAGGAGCTGATTCAGGAACTGACAAGAGAGGAATCTATCATAAACCTAGTCCATAGTGGAATGCAGGATTTGGTGTGCAAAGGTTAAGAGTTTACATCAAGCATAGACATTGTTCATAAACATAGCCTTAGAAGCCCAAACCAAATATGTTCCATTTATTTATTTAACATTTCTTATATACTGCCTTTCATGATATCAAGGTGGTTTACATTGAACAAACTAAAATTACATTGAACAGGGCATTATAACTTGGAGATAACTATTTTACAGGGAACATGGGCAATGGAGGGTTAAGTGGCTTGCCCAAGACCACAAGGAGTACCTGTGGGACCAGAAACCCCAGTCCTTCTGGTCCAAGGTTGCTGTTCTCTAGTGGGATTTGAACCCCTGACCTTCTGGCCTGAGGTAACTTGCCCCAACTATAAGGCTACTCCTCCCTCCATTCCATGTATCAAAGGAGGCAGAAGGAAGACCAGATGATAGTTGGCACGGATAAAAGATGAGGTAAAAGAGGCTCTTATAGCCAAAAAGCATCTTTAAAACATGGGAAAAGGATCTGAGTAAAGAAAACAGGAAATAGTTTAAGGACTGGCAAGTTAGATGCAAAGCATTGCTAAAGAAGGAAAAGAGAACTTGGAAAGAAGCTTGCTGCTGAGGCAAAAAATCATAACAAAATGTTTTTTTTCCAGTGCATTCAAAGTAAGAAGCCTGTGAGGGAGTTGAATGGACCATTAGATGATCATGGGGTAAAAGAGGCACTCAAGGAGGAAAAGACAGTACCAGAAGACTAAGGGGCCCTTTTACTAAAGAGTGTGAGGCTTTTTATCACCTAATGTGCAATGCAATGTGTGCCTTCAAGTCAATGCTGACTCCTGGTGACCCAGCAGCTTTTGGGTTTTCTTGGCAGTGTGACTGGAAGTAGATTGCCAGGCCTTTCTCCTGAAGCAATGAAGGGTTAAGTGACTTGCCCAAGGCTATAAAGAGTGCTAGTGGGAATTGAACCCTGGTTGCTTGGTTACCAAGCCAGTGTTCTAACCACTAGGCTGCTCCTCCACTCCTCCTAATGTGCATTTAGTGCTAAAAATAATGCATGCTAGTGCAACTTCTATGCTCTAACTGCCAGGGCATGGCCAACATGTTCCCAGCACAGAACAGCACTCTAACGCGCAATGGCAATATGCACTATTACCGCAGGTGCACTGACTGCCACCTATTGAGGTGGCGTTCAGTACACTGACGCTAATTGCATGAGGCGCAAGTAGTGTGCAGTGTGTATCTGCACACTACTCGCTCTAGGCTCACCATGGCACTCTTTGCTTCTTCACCACCCCAACATGCAATGCACTGATAATACAGAAATCAACATGTGTTTTCTGTCCTGGCCCTGCACTGTGAGTCATTGCGGGCTTCAGCGGGCACTTAATACACACCAAAATGTGCTGACTGCACAGTGCACTTTAGTAAAAGGGCCCCTAAATGAATTCTTTGCTTTGGTCTTTGTTGAAGAAGATGTAGGGGAGTTATCCATGCCAGAAATGATATGTAAAGGTGGCAATTCAGAGGAGCTGAAGCAAATCTCAATGAGCCTGGATGATATAATAGGCCACATTGACAAACTAAAGAGCAGCAAATCACCTGAACTTAATGGTAAAAACATAAGAACATAAGTATGTCATACTAGATCAGACCAAGTGTCCATCAAGCCCAGTATCCTGTTTCCAACAGCAACCAATCCAGGTCATAAGTGTCTGTCAGGTTTCCAAAAAGGTATGCAGATTCCAGAGTGCTGAAAGACCTCGAAATAATGAAATTGCAGATATACTATTAGTAATCTGTAAAGTGTAACCTATTGTTAAAATTGTCTAAGGTACGAACATTACGCCAATTTCTAAAAAAGATTCCAGGGGTGATTCAGGAAACTACAGTCTGGTGAGCCTAATGTCAGCGCTGGGCAAAATGGAAGAACCTATTATAAAGAACAACTGAATAGACAGACATGCTTTAATGGGACAAAGTCAACAAGGATTTAGTCTTGCCTCACCAATTTACCACATTTCTTTGAAGGCGTAAATAAAGATATGGATTAATGAAAGCCAGTCAATATAGCGGATCTCAGTTTCAGAAAGCATTTGACAATGTCCCTCATGAGAGTCTCTTGAAGAAATTAAAAAATCATGGGATAAGAGAGAGTGTCCTGTTATGGATTGAGAACTAATTAAAAGATAGAAGCAGAGAGTAGGGTTAAATGGATAATTTTCTCAATGGAGAAACGTGACTAGTGAAGTACCCCATGGATCTATACTGGTCTAAAAATAGGAAAAAGAGAGGTCACAATATTTTCAGAAAACATCAAATTGTTCAAAGTTGTTAAATCGCAAGGAGATTGTGAGAAATTGTGGGAGGACTGTGTGAGACCGGGCATTCAAATGGTACATGAAATTTAATGTGAACAAGGGCAAATGCGATGCACGTAGGGAAGAATAACCCAAATTATAGTTCCATGATGCTAGGTTCCACATTAGGAGCCACCAGCCAGGAAAGGGATCTAGGCATTATTGTGGACAACATCTTGGAATCTTCCGCTCAGTGTGTGGCATCAGTCAGAAGAGCAACAGAATGCTAGGAAAGGAATGGAGATAAAACAAAGAATACCACAAGGCCTCCGTTTTGCTCCATGGGGTGACTGTAGTTTGAGTATTGTTCGTAATTTTAGTCATCGCATCTCAAAAAATATAAAACAGAGTAAGAGAAAATACAGAGAAAGGCAATAAAAATGATAAAGGGTATGAAACATCTGTCCTATGAGGAAAAGCTAAAGAGGTTAGGACTCTACAGCATGGAGAAGAGACAACCGAGAGGAGATAAATATGATTTATTTATTTAATAAGGTTTATATACTGCTTTCTCTTTCAGTCAAAGGGGATTGCATGAAACATTAATAGCGGGGAGCTGCTTTACATAGAACTGGGTTTACAGGGGTGGCTATATAACATAGAACTTGGATGGAAGTAAAACAGAACTGAGGTTAAACATGGTTTAAACATGATTGAAACCTATAAAATTCTGAGTGAATGAGTAAATGTGAATCCACTGTTTACTTATTCAAAAAGTACAAAGGCTAGGATACACACCATGAAGTTACAGAGTGGTGAATTTAAAACAAATAGGAGAAAATATCTTTTCAGTCAACATATAATTAAGCTTTGGAACTTGTTGCCATAAGATGTGATAAAAGCTTAAGTGTAGCTGGGTTAACAAATGCTTGGACAAGTTCCTGAAGACAGAGTCATTAAGGTTATTATGACCGACCTTGGGGAAGCCATAGTTTATCTTGGGGGTAAGTAGCAGGGAATTTAGCTATTTTTTGGGATTCTGCCAAGTACTTGTGACTTGTGGCCACTGTTGGAAACAGGATATTAGGCTTCATGGACCTTTGGTCTGGCCTCATATGGCGATTCTTATGTTCTCAAAAACACCTAAAACATCCCTCACTCTCTATACAATATTTCCAAATCCTACTCTTTCTCTCAGGGATGAAAAGACAACTGGCACCAAAATAACAGAGGAGAAAAAAGACCTCAGGTCACACAGTGTCCCACTACAGCCAGTATCAATCCCTGCCACACGGGAGTCAGTGTCCCACTACAGCCAGTATCAATCCCTGCCACACGGGAGTCAGTGTCCCAATACACGCCAGTATCAAACCCTGCCACACGGGGGTCAGTGTCCCACTACAGCCAGTATCAATCCCTGCCACACGGGAATCAGTGTCCCACTACACGCCAGTATCAATCCCTGCCACACGGGAGTCAGTGTCCCACTACACACCAGCATCAATCCCTGCCACAGGGGAGTCAGTGTCCCACTACAGCCAGTATCAATCCCTGCCACACGGGAGTCAGTGTCCCACTACACGCCAGCATCAATCCCTGCCACACGGGAGTCAGTGTCCCACTACAGCCAGTATCAATCCCTGCCACATGGGAGTCAGTGTCCCGCTACACACCAGTATCAATCCCTGCCACACGGGAGTCAGTGTCCCACTACAGCCAGTATCAATCCCTGCCACAGGGGAGTCAGTGTCCCACTACACGGCAGTATCAATCCCTGCCACACGGGAGTCAGTGTCCCGCTACACGGCAGTATCAATCCCTGCCACAGGGGAGTCAGTGTCCCACTACACGGCAGTATCAATCCCTGCCACATGGGAGTCAGTGTCCCACTACACGCCAGTATCAATCCCTGCCACAGGGGAGTCAGTGTCCTGCTACACAACAGTATCAATCCCTGCCACAGGGGAGTCAGTGTCCCACTACACGGAAGTATCAATCCCTACTACAGGGGAGTCAGTGTCCTGCTACACGGCAGTATCAATCCCTACCACAGGGGAGTCAGTGTCCCACTACATGCAAGTATCAATCCCTGCCACAGGGGAGTAAGTGTCCCACTACACACCAGTATCAATCCCTGCCACAGGGGAGTCAGTGTCCCACTACACGCCAGTATCAATCCCTGCCACACGGGAGTCAGTGTCCCACTACAGCCAGTATCAATCCCTGCCACACGGGAGTCAGTGTCCCGCTACACACCAGTATCAATCCCTGCCACACGGGAGTCAGTGTCCCACTACAGCCAGTATCAATCCCTGCCACAGGGGAGTCAGTGTCCCACTACACGGCAGTATCAATCCCTGCCACACGGGAGTCAGTGTCCCGCTACACGGCAGTATCAATCCCTGCCACAGGGGAGTCAGTGTCCCACTACACGGCAGTATCAATCCCTGCCACATGGGAGTCAGTGTCCCACTACACGCCAGTATCAATCCCTGCCACAGGGGAGTCAGTGTCCTGCTACACAACAGTATCAATCCCTGCCACAGGGGAGTCAGTGTCCCACTACACGGAAGTATCAATCCCTACTACAGGGGAGTCAGTGTCCTGCTACACGGCAGTATCAATCCCTACCACAGGGGAGTCAGTGTCCCACTACATGCAAGTATCAATCCCTGCCACAGGGGAGTTAGTGTCCCACTACACACCAGTATCAATCCCTGCCACAGGGGAGTCAGTGTCCCACTACACGCCAGTATCAATCCCTGCCACAGGGGAGTCAGTGTCCCACTACATGGAAGTATCAATCCCTACTACAGGGGAGTCAGTGTCCCACTACACGGCAGTATCAATCCCTGCCACAGGGGAGTCAGTGTCCCACTACACACCAGTATCAATCCCTGCCACAGGGGAGTCAGTGTCCCACTACACACCAGTATCAATCCCTGCCACAGGGGAGTCAGTGTCCCACTACACACCAGTATCAATCCCTGCCACAGGGGAGTCAGTGTCCCACTGCATGGCAGTATCAATCCCTGCCACAGGGGAGTCAGTGTCCCACTACACACCAGTATCAATCCCTGCCACAGGGGAGTCAGTGTCCCACTACACACCAGTATCAATCCCTGCCACAGGGGAGTCAGTGTCCCACTACACGCCAGTATCAATCCCTGCCACAGGGGAGTCAGTGTCCCACTACATGGAAGTATCAATCCCTACTACAGGGGAGTCAGTGTCCCACTACATGGCAGTATCAATCCCTGCTACAGGGGAGTCAGTGTCCCACTACACACCAGTATCAATCCCTACCACAGGGGAGTCAGTGTCCCACTACATGGCAGTATCAATCCCTGCCACAGGGGAGTCAGTGTCCCACTACACACCAGTATCAATCCCTGCCACAGGGGAGTCAGTGTCCCACTACACGCCAGTATCAATCCCTGCCACAGGGGAGTCAGTGTCCCACTACATGGAAGTATCAATCCCTACTACAGGGGAGTCAGTGTCCCACTACATGGCAGTATCAATCCCTACCATGGGGGAGTCAGTGTCCCACTGCACGCCAGTATCAATCCCTGCCACAGGGGAGTCAGTGTCCCACTACACGCCAGTATCAATCCCTGCCACAGGAGAATTGCCTCTCACAGACATCATCAGTCTCAAAAAAACTCTTTTAACTATTTTTAATCTTAACTTAAAATGTTAATAATTTAATAATATTTATACTATCAATTTTTTAAGTTTCTTAATTCAATAAAGTTCAAATAGAGAAATTCCCCTCTTTTGTACAAAAGGGGGTACTGGGATTGTTACTGCTGTATATTGGGACACTTTGTGATCCTGGGGTCTTTTTTCCGCTCTGTTATTTTGGTGCCAGTTGTCCTCTCGTCCCTGGGAGAAAGAGTGGAATTTGGAAATATTGTATAGAGTGAGTGGGATTTCTTTTGGCGTTTATGTGTATTAAGGGTCCTCTGTGCAGTGAATCTTTAGAGGATTCTTATGTTCTTACAGGGCTCATAATGGAAACAGATAAAGACCATATGGTCTATCCAGTTTGACTTTCCATACCAGCAATTTCTCTTCTGGGTTTTCTCTTTAAGAACTTTCTTCGACTGGTTTTAAAGGTGCTACCTGTTAGTTTCATGGAATGTTCCCTAGTCTTTGTATGATTTGAAAAGATAAAAATCATTCTCTATTTTTATTGTAAGCTCTGACGAGCAGGGACTCTCTCTCTTGTACATGCACAGCGCTATGTATGCCTTGTAGCGCTATGCAAATGATAGCAAGTAATAGTCGTAGATTTGTATATCATATCCCCACTCAGCTGTCTCTTCTCCAAATTGAAGAGCCCTAAGATGTATAGTCTTACTTCATAATGGAACCATTCCATTCTTTTTATCATTTCGGTTGACCACCTCTTTATCTTTTTTGAGATGGAGCATTCAAAACGACACACAATACTCGATGTGCGATAGAGTGGCATTATGCTATTCTCCGTTTTCTTTTCCATTCCTTTCCAAATAATTCCTAAATTCTATTTGTTTTTTTACCCACGACCACACACTCAGCTGAGGCTTTCACTGAATCATCCATAGTAACTCTGAGATCCTTTTCCTGGATGGTGACTCCTAATGTGGAACGCCAGCATCATGTAGCTTCTGTAGTTTAGATTATTTTTGTCTATGTGCATCACTCTGCACTTTTTCACATTAAATTCCATCAGACATTTAGAGGCCCAGTCTCCCAAGGTCCTCCTATAATAATGCAAAATCCGCTCGTGATTCAACAGTTTTGAATAATGTTGCGTCATCTGCAAATCGGATCACCCCTTTTCTAGATCATTCATAAATGTATTTAGTTAGAATTTAGCTCACGCCTTTCCACTAGTAGTTCCATTTACATTCAAGTACCGTAGGTATTTCCCTGACCTCAGAGTACCTGAAGCAATGGAAGGTTAAGTGATTTGCCCAAGGTCACAAGGAGTATGAGTGTGATTCAAACCCAGGTCTCTCTGGCTCCCAGGCTAATCCTCCACACCACTTTTGACATATAAATATGTAAAAAAAGAACCAGTCCCAGTACAGATCCTTGTGGCACAACACTATTTACCTTTGTCCACTGAGCTACAGCCAGAGAAGTTGGAATAGAAATATAAGCTATAGAAAAAGATAGAAAGCCCAGGAACCTGACTCCACACACCAAACGTTAAGTATCTGCAAGTCTGTGAAGAGTTTTGTGACTGGAACTCTCAGCAGACCTCATTCTTTATCTCAAAGTAAACAGCTTTCAGCTGACCACAAAGGAACTCATAGTCATGTTAAGCAGCAGGGAGTGAGAGGCCAGCCCCTGGAAGAAGAGGCCTAGCACACAGCCACTCATCTGAAAGCTCATTAAGGCTTTTAATGAACAATTAACACTTCAAGACACAGACAACACTTGCCAAATGGTTCTCTGGGATCCCTCTTCCCAGTATTTCCTATGGGGGGAAAAAACAAACTGTTCAGGTTAAGCTATGTTAAGGCCGAGAGTATGCATAGACAGCAAGTCTGGTGCTTTTATTTCCACTCTTTCCCAGGCCAGGACTCTCAGTATTCTAACCAACAATGAATAGTGGCGCTATCGCAGCCCCGATGTCGCTTAAGGCCAAGTATCATTGACAGAACCCACTACATTACTGCCACCAAGTGGGGTCACAGTAGGGTTGCCAACTTTTTGAAAGAGAAAAATCCGCCACCTGTGGCTAGTCACGTTCCGCCCATGCCCACCCCTACCCCGCCCTTTCCCCGCCCCCTCCCCACCACCTGCCCCGCCCCACCCTTACTCCACCTCCTGTCCCCAAAAAAATTGCAGAGGGCAATGTGCAAACTGAACAAGCAAGACTTCTACAAATTCTTAAGCAGAAATTCTATACTGACAGAATACGCAGTATTGGTTGCACACACACACAATACAGACAGGTCTTCAACCATAAATGAGTATAAAACAAAAAGAGAAATATATAGACAAAAATTAAACTGAAACCCCAAAAAGACAGACCCTGCATGCAGTGCAATATCAGATAAATAAGAGATGCAGTTCCCCATACTGTGTAAAATATAAAGGTAGTACAAAGTCCAATCATTAAATTGAAAATAAAATTATTTTTTCTACGTTTGTTGTCTGACCATTTTATTCTCTGATCATGCTGGTTCCAATCTGAGGCTTCTGTTTTCCCATCTTCTCTTAGCTCGTTTTCTATGGTCTATATAGTCCATCTGCCATTTCTTGTCTCTTCTTTTCTTTTCTTCACTTCCTTCCATCAGCCTCAGTGCCCCCTCCCAATTACCCAGTCACTTACCAGTACCATTCCCAGGTGTCAGCTCCCTTTGTGCCCCCTCCTTACCTCCTTTCAGCCACCTCCTTCCCCCCTTTCAGCTCTCCTCCAGCCACCTCCTTCACCCTGTCAGTTCCTTCCTGCCACCTCCTTCCCCCCTCTTTCAGCTTTCTTCTAGTCCTCACCTTCCACCTGTCAGTTCTTTCTGCCACCTCTTTCCCCTTGCAGCCACAGCTCCTGCTTTTTACAGAGCAGTGGTTGCAATAAAATTAAAAAGAAAATTAAACCTGTGCGGAGACTTCCGCCCCCTCCTAGTGCAGCTTCACCCCCCCCCCCCCCAGTGCAGCTTTCCCTCCCCCCTAGTGCAGCTTCACCTCCCCCTCTTAGTGCAGCTTCGCCCCCCCAGTGCAGCTTAACCCCTCCCACTTAGTGTAGCTTTGCCCCCTTAATGCTGCTGCACCCCCCTTAGTGCTGCTTCACCCCCTTTCTGCTGTGCTGTTGCTTGAACCCCCTTAGTGTTGCTTCACCCCCCCTTAGTGCTGCTTCCACCCCCCCTTAGTGCAGCTTCCCCCCTTAGTGCTGCTTCACCCCTCCTTAGTGCTGCTTCAACCCCTAGTGCAGCTTTACCTCCCCCTTAGTGCAGCTTCACCCCCCCAGTGCAGCTTCACCCTTCCCACTTAGTGTAGCTTTCCCCCCTTAGTGCTGCTTCATTCCCCCCCTTAGTGTTGCTCCCCCTTAATGCTGCTTCCACCCCCCCCCCTCCTTAGTGCTGCTTCCACCCCCCTCCTTAGTGCTGCTTCTGCTTTGCCCCCGTGCAGCCGCTGCTTCTGCTTTTACACAGCAGCAGCTGCAATAAACTTAATTTGAAAAGGAAAAGAAACCTGAGGAGCCCTCCGGTCATCCTTCTGCAGCCCCTGAGGAAGTGATGTCAGAGGGGGAGGGCTCCTCACAGGTTTCTCTTCCTTTTCAAATTAACTTTATTGCAGCCGCTGCTCTGTGAAAAGTAGAAGCAGCGACTGCACGGAGGATCGATTGCATTCGCGCTCGCGCACTGCGGGAGAAAATACTTTTTTTTGCTCTGGCCGCTCCCGATCTCGCGGCCAGAGCAAAAAAATGGCTTTTCAAGGGCCGGTTCTATATCTGTGCCGGCAGCCAGCCTGGCCATGGAAAAACCAGCCAGGCAGGATGAAAACTGGCCGGTTGGCAACCCTAGGTCACAGGAGGGCCATTGAAAACCCATAGACAGCATAGGAAATGACAATGTCCTAGGCTTCTCTGACCACAGCCACTTTTACTACTACTATTGACCTTACTGGGCAATTCCACTCCTGATGGAGAAGTGGCCTAATATTGGGTTACCAGATTTTTGGAGAGCAAATCTGGGACACCTAGGCAGAGCTGGGCTGGGTGAGACAGGTATCCTCCCTTCTCACACATCTTTTTCAAATATATTTCAAAATGACCAGTCTAGATAGCATTTAGTAATTTCAAAAGTTTGCAAAAGATAGTAGCAGTCCTTTTCAAGTTATAAGCATGCATATACAGGGTGGTCCAAAAAAAGTGAGAACATCTCTTAGCATAAAAGTTATTTAAAAAATCAAAAAGACAGATGTAAACGATTGACAAATTTAAAAAAAAAAAAAGATGGCGACCGGAAATTGTTGAAATAAAGACGTTATATAGCTAAAAAGGTAAATAAGTAAACTATTTAAGCTTTTAATTTACGAGATGTTCTCACTTTTTTTGGGCCACCCTGTATAAATATATAGCTGATGGTCATGAGGATCGCCTGGTTACCTGCCTGGGTAGCAGACCTCACATGCCTCCTAGATAAGATTTTAGATATGTTGGGAAAGAGCCTGCTGTCTTGGTACATGACATCAACCTCCCCTCGGTCTTATCCCTCCACTATCCATGACCCCCCCCCCTCCCACTCAGGTATGAATAAACCCTATATTTTCTGCTCTGTTGTCAATATAGCATGTATATAGTTCAGACCCAGCTTCCACGATACTTCGGAATTAGTGCCTAGCTAACATGTAAATAGTTCATTGTAATTACTGCATAGTTGAAATGTTCTCTGTAACCAGAACTCTGGAATGTTGTTCAAAGTAAACCACCCCTGATCGATGGAGGGGGCGGTATATAAGAAATGTTTAAATGAATAAATAAATGTTGGTACCAATGACATAGGAAAGTGTGGGAGGGAGGTTCTGAAAGCCAAATGTAGGCTTTTAGGTAGAAAGCTGAAATCCAGAACTTCCAGGGTAACATTTTCAGAGATGCTTCCCATTCCATGCGCAGATCCAAGAGGCAGGCAGAGTTCCTGAGTCTCAATGCATGGATGAGATGATGGTGCAAGGAATTTTGGACTTGTTAGGAACTGGACAACATTCTGGGGAAGGGGGGACTTTTCCGAAAGGACGGGCTCCACCTTAACGATGGTGGAGTCAAGCTGCTGGCATTAACCTTTAAAAACGAGATTTTACAGTAAACTAGATAAATGGGGAAAGCTGACAGTCACCTAAGAGTGCATGGTTTGGAATATTTATGCTATGTTTATGCTTACTAAGCTTGATATACCGCCCTTCACATTAGCAGCAGGGCAGTTTACAATAAAATCAGGCCAAGAGAGAAGGAAAAAGGAACGCCATAAGTTACAGGAAAGATTACAACATTCATACCCAAGAAGGAGTGAGAGCAGTGGTCAGAGAGGCAAAGGCTAGGACAGTCAGGCTGAGGGTAGATCAAACGCTTCTGGAAAGAGATAGGTTTTGAACTGTGATTTGAATTTGACATAGGTTAGTTCTAATCTAAGGGCAGGAGGTAGGGCATTCCAGAGACTAGGCCTCCCCCTCCCCTTAACTCCAAGTTACATGTATCCTAAATTCTATATAAATCCCTAATTCAGTTATGTTTTTCTGTTCAATGCAAACTGCTCTGATTAAGATAAAGAGGTATATAAAACATATTAAATAAATAAATAAAAGGCCGTGCGATGAGTAGTTTCAAGTCTGGCTTGAGTGGCGGATGGGAGGTGATGGCAATTGGCATGAATGCAGCGAAGTATCCAGTGTGGCGAGTGTGGTATGATAAGGTTTGAGAGGTAGTGGGGAATGCCAGTATGGAGTGTCTTGTGAACCAAGGTGCGGAGTTTATATTGAATATGGTAGGGTACTGGGAGCCAGTGAAAGTGGATTAGGAGTGGGATTGCATGGTCAAAATGGGAGGCATGAGCGAGTATTTTCATAGATGTATTCTGGATAAGCTGTAGGCACTGCAGTTCATAGTGTGGAAGGCCAGAAAAGACAGCATTACAATAGTCTAAGGGTGTCATGATTATTGATAGAAGTAAGGTGGTCAGTGAAGAAGAAAGCAGTGGCCAAATGGCTTCAATATGATGAAGTGAAAAGAAAGAGAGGCGGACAATGGCACTGATATGATCATGAAAAGTTAGGGAAGAATCGAGAATAACACCAAGGCAATGGAGCGAAGAAACCAAGGAAATAGGAGTATTCAGAATCGTTGGGAAAAGTGAAGGACAGGGATTTGAACCAGTAAATCAAATTGCAGAGGTCTTACCAGGATTACCCCCTCCAATCCCTCCCCCTCTGACTCCTCTGCCTCCTCGCCCCACCTCTGGCTCTCCAATCCCTCTTCCTTTGACTCCTCTGCCTCCCCACCTTGCCCCTGTAACTCCTATCCCTCCCCCTCTGACTCCTCTGTCTCCGAGCACTACCTCTGCCCCTCACATCCCTCCTCCTCTGCCTCCCCACCTTGCCCCTGGAACTCCTATCCCTCCCCCTCTGACTCCTCTGTCTCCGAGCACTACCTCTGACCCTCACATCCTTCCTCCTCTGACTCCCCTGCCTCCCCACCCTGCCCTGGCCCTCCAATCCCTCCTCCTCTGACTCCCCATCCAACCGCTGTGCCATGGCCCACTCACTGCCCTCCTTCTCTGATGTGGTGTCCTCTGACACAGTGTCACTGGACTCCTCCTCATCCTCATCCTCATCCCTGTCACTGCCGGTGGTACTGGTGCTGTCAGCCCCCCTGGACTGTTCTTGTGGTGCTGCTCTGCTGCTCCTGGGTGGTGGGCGTGGTGGGCCAGCAGTGTCCTGGGCCCCCCTGCAGCCAACAGTGGAGAAAGAGGGGGGGGGGTTAATGGTCTGCACAAGCATGGCCCTGGAACACCCATGGGGAGCCCACACATGCATCACTCAACCCACCTTCAGCCCACAGGGACATTTTCCCCCACAGTGCACACTGCATGCCCTCCCCTTTGCCCACCTCCAGCCAGATCTGCTCTCCTCACATGCCAAGCTGTGGCTTCCCGGCACCCCCCAGGCGATGGGCACATATGGGGCAGTGTGAGCAAGTTTACAATGTGCATCTGGGGCCACTGCTGGGGGGGTGTGCCCCTGTACTGCCCTTCTGTGCCATGCCTCAGCCATGTGTATGCGCACCTGCATATCTTGGGTGCTGGCTATTGCACACATGGGATGGTGGCACCGGGGTGTGGCATGGCTGCTCATAGCACGTTCCCATCATTGCATACAGAGAGAATCCACCACCAGGTGGTCTGCCTGCACCAGTCTGGCAGCCATGGCTGCTGCCCCCTGAATCTGCTGGGCTTCACTGTGTACCCCACTGACCTTCCTCGGCTGCCAGCTGCTCCCTGATTCACTGCAGCTGGTTCAGTCTCCTTCGGCGCATTGTGTAGAAGTGGCACTTGAGGGCCTTGAGGGTTCATCGCATGCCATATTCACTGTGGAGGAGAGGGGGAGAAATACATGGGCTCAGTTGGGCACTTTCATATTGCCTGTTGTGCATACCTATATCCTACCGCAGTCTGGCAACCTGCCCATCCTGGGGGCAGGGGCATACCCATGGGTGGCAGGTGTGGGGTGCATATGATGGTACACCTCTAGCATCAGCCTCTGTATTCCTGCCCACTACTCCTCTGGCCCTTTAATACATGTCCTGTGTCACCAGTAATGGTGCCATCTGGGCCACTGCTTCACTTGTGTCACCCGTCTGAGACCTTCAGACATCTCTGCAGTCCTCCCCCTTCCTTTGCTCCTATCTGTTGCACACAGGCATCCTTTGCCATCATGGTACTTGGTTGTGGGCTGGCATAGCCTCAGCTGTGGGCACGTGCCATGGCAGGGGGCATCCACTACTTCAGAGGCCATATCAATGCATGGTTTGTTGTGCACCATGCAAGGACAGAGTGTTAGGGTTTGGGCATGCTTGCCATTGCAGATCTGTCATGTTCTGTGGCATCACATCATCCACATGCTGCCATAGCCGGACAGGGGGTGGCAGGCAGTGGTGGCGGATCGCTTGCAGGGACAGATGGGCAACACATATGTGTTTTTTGCCACTGGTCCCCCCAGACCTCTGTGCCAGGGCACAGGGGCTGGGGGGTGGGGCAGGTGTCTGGAGCATCCACACTGGCTGGTGGGGTTCCCTGTGGTGCCCAGCCTGACCACAGCTCCCCCTGAACCGGCCATTACCATTGCTTTGCATGCCCTGTAGCATTCCTACTAACCACCACCAGGGGGTGCAGCGGCCTCACCACCTGCTGTGTGTGGATGTGCCTCTTGCTGCGGGCAATCAGGGCTGGCATCTGTGCCAATGCATGGCCTGTCACCCCACCAACACCTGACTGGCAAATATTGGGGCAGTCACCAGCATGTGGCATGGCATCACAGCCCTGTCTGCCTGTGCAGGCACACAGCTGTGCCTTTCAGGGTGTGTGTGCCTAGCATGGTGCTCAGCCCCCCCCCCCCACCCCCATTGTGGCCTCCTTATCTATGCAGCCAGAGTTGGATGCCCCTCCATATGGCTGTTGACAGCTGCAGCTTTGGCCAGCATGGGACAGACAAGTCTCTCACTCTCATTGGGGCTGAAGTTAACGCTTCTCCTTGCCGCCATGCCGCTGATGTCTATCCACCCAGCCACAGGGGGCTCTTGCACAGGCAGCCTGCAGTGCCTGCGCGATGGTGTTGTCTATGCACAGGTACGCTGGATGGGCAATACACAGGTTCATGCATGCATGCCATCCTGCTTCTCTGGCCGCTGTTGTGGTCACATACACGGGTATCACCTGTCAAACTTGGGTGCAGAGCCTGGGTTATGTGCCCTGCGCTTACCCATATATGCCGTGATGGGTGCCTGCCGCTGTGCTCAGTTTGTACTGCATTTTCATTGCTTGCCCATTTTGGCAACACATAACTCATGATTCAAGCACCTTTCTTGAATGGGTAACTTTCTGTGGGTATGGCAGACCTTGGCACCTTGTTGAAAATCGGGTCCCATGTTCTTAACTTTAATTAATATGTATAGATAAATATTCTATATTTTTCTAAAATTCCTCCTTTTTTCAGAAAAGAAATAATTGTATATCTTTTCCTACTAGGAGAAAGAAGATTGCATCAGAAGAGTATGCAAACGAAGCAAAGTCCTTTTCCTTGTCCCCACTGAATTTGGGGAAAGGAGGTGGTTCTAATCCATAGAATCTGAGTCACTACCTCAAAATCGGGGACAATCCCCAAAAATTGTGGATTTCCGGTTACCTTAGCCTAATGGTCAGGACAGTAGGCTGCAAACCAGGGAAGCCAGGGTTCACATGCCATTTCTCTAACTGATGTTCCTTGGGCAAGCCACTTTACCCTCCACTGTCTCAGGTATGAACTTAGGGGACTAAGAATTTGCTCCATGGACACCAAATAAGACAAGTCCTTTCGCAGATGAAGTCCTTAGATTGTAAGCGCTGTAGGGAATTTTTGTTCTGCTGTGAGCTCTCTTTGGGTGCATTTTTGAGCAGGCTTTCATTCTAGCCAGCAGTGAGACTCTTTCAATGGGATTCCGTCTGTTGTGGCTACTTATGTCTGTGATTAGTCAGTAGTCTTTGCTTCCTTAGCACAGGTCTGTTTTATATTCTGTTGCTTGTAAGTACATTTGGAGCATGAGTAACCTTCTGTGGATTCCCCCACCTTCCCCTTGCTTCCCGCTCCTTCCTGTTTCCACTTTTTCAATAAGCCTGGGTCAGAAAGGTATTAAGTAAGTTTTATCATGACTTCTGAGAAGGTAAGTGGTGTTAATTTGTTTTTCTCTTTCTTAAGCGTAAGGAAGCCCTGGATGGGAGCTTGATCTCCGTCATGTCTAAACCTGTTTGTATTTGGTTGTGACTGAAGGGCTCAGGGGTTATTCTGGCCTTGTTTGCAAGAAACTGTATTATGGTATGACTTTCTTTTGTTGTGCTATTATTATCCTGTATGTAAAGAAAAAAAGAAACGTGCCACTGTATAATCTATTTTTCTAACTTTTATTTATGAACTTTTAATAAGACAAAAAAAGCAGTACAAAGCAGAAGCAAAACCACAAAAAGAGCCTATGAAAAGCTCTCTTCCTCCCTTCCTCATCCTCCCTCCTACATGCACCATAATCAAAGGTCTGGGTAAGTCATAAGAATCATAAGACGGCATCAATTTTACAGGGAAGGAATAAGTAAATAAGCCAAGGTCGTTATACAGTATGCTGCTACTGAGGTTCTGCACTGCTGCCCACACTGATCCCCATAACCTCCATCCGTTAGCCCTTATGGAGGCAGCTACAAGCACTACGGCTGATGATGATATCGGACAGTTAATGCCCAGGATGGTGCAAAGTCTATTCCATGTATGCGTCAAAAAGGCTGAACCATGGGTCTGGGAAACATTTGAACCAAAATACCCAAGTCCGTTTGACACAAAGAGCATTTGTTGGGCAGTTCCGCATTTATCTGATAAGCTGTAACTGGGGTTCAAATAGCCTTGCGCACGACAAAAAACAGATTGCAAGACTGTTGCTGAAGAAAGTGACAGATTTGATTTAGCCCAGAAAGAGGGCCATCGGTGGCCCATAAGGGACACAACATTTCTTGTTGCCAAAGATTTGGTAATGCCTCATGTGCATTTGTGAAGAAAGGCCGTGTCCTTTTGTAGTTGATAGTTATAGTTCATTAAAATTGGATGTACTGTCCCTCATAAAAAAAACAGAGCGGTTCACATAGAAACAATATATAAAGAATCAGAAAAGAACTGCAATAACATGACAGTTACAGATACACAGTCACACAAGAAAGTGAGGAAAAAGAAGAAGAGATAGGGAAAGAATATGAGCGCTCAGGTCTATTCATAACAGGCCACAGAGGTAGCCCAAAGGCTTTTTGAAAGAGAGACGTTTCATAGCTCATTTAAACATCCTGTTGAAGGGTTTGTGACGGAAGTCCAATGGTAAATCATTCCATAGGCTTGGGGCACAGAAGTAGAAGGCTGGCTAAATTATATCTGGCTCAAGTAGCAGGGACAAGATAAAGGCAGTTGGCACGACTAGAGAAAAGAGTGTGAAGGGGGGCATGAGGAATGAATCAAGAGGACAGATAAAAAGGTATGCTAGTAAGTAGCGTTTTATGAACGAGAGTCAATATCTTGTACTGTATACGATAGTGAATAGAGCAAGTGATACTGCATCAGCGGGGGTGGGGGGGGGGGTAAATATGCTCAACCCTGGAAGCATGTTCAAGTAGTCTAACGGCAGTGCTTTGTATAGTCTGCAATCTTTTAAATTCATAATCTGGACGACCAGCATAGACGATGTTACAGTAATCCAAATGAGATGTACCTAAACTCATGATCGGGGTAGTGAAAGTTGGAGGACTAAGGAACGGACGAATGGAATGAATTTGTCACAGAGCATGAAATGACCTCTTGACTACCAAGCAGTGAGGTTGTGAAAGGTAAGAAGAGTCCAGAGTAACATCAAGATATTTAAAGGAGGTGGTTAACGGAAGAGGGATAGCATCTAAGATAAGAGCCGTACTGGGAGCAGTAGAAGAGCCTGTAAACCAAATGGCAAACGTCTTTTGGATGTTAAGCTTGAAGAAGTTGGCCTTCAGCCAGGAAGCTATCTGTAAGAGGCAATTATTAATACTGTAGGTGACAGATTTGGCTTGCTGGAATGAGTATGCAGAAGGAGAAGGATGTCATCAGCATAGTAGAAGAAAGATGCATGTCCTACAGGTTTCACTCCCTGACAACATACAGTACAACTATAGAGGGCTATTCATTGTTCATCTGGGTCTTGCCTAGCCAGACTTCCAAAGGCTGCAGAGCACAGATGGCCAAGAAGGGTCAACGTATCTTCAGTATCAGACTGGCTAACCTACTGAAGAGGGCTTTAAACTAGATTCGTTGGGGATGGGTGAAGAAAGTCTCAAGGTAAGTGAAAGTCCCCAGGTAAGTGAAACATTTACCTTTATGGAAATGGGTAAAAGGGGCAACATATGGAATGTAGTGTGCATAAATGCCCCTAGCATGGGAAATAAGATCCCAGATGCTGAGGCTTTAATGGGAGAGGCTGACTTGGATTTTGTGGCGGTAACAAAGACATGTTTCACAGACAACCATGACTGGGATGTAACAATACCATGCTATATTTTATTCAGAAAGGACAGGGTAGGAAGAAGGTAAGGAGGAGTGGCACTATATGTAAAAAATAATACTAAAGCTATGGAAATACAGGGCTTAGAAGGAAGAGAGAAGGCACTGTGGGTTAAACTAGAAAGAGGAAAAGAGAAATCCATTTGCAAGAGCGTGACATACAGACCTCCTTCACAGGGAGAAGGGCTGGATGGAGATTTAATAGAAGACATACACAGCATTGCCAGGAAAGGGGAAGTGCTACTGATAGGGGATTTCAATATGCCAGATGTTGATTGGCGCATCCCTGCTACAGTATCATCTAGAAGTAAGCAGATCCTGGATTCTTTACAGGAAGAAGTATTCAGGCAACTGGTAACAGAACCCACACATGAAGGGGTTCTGGACTTGGTGCTTACCAATAGTGAAAGAGTTTCTGATGTATAGTGATAGATCATCTCACATCCAGTGATCAGTAGATGGTGTGGACTATTAGGACTAGGGCTGATAAAATCCATTCAAAAGTGAGGGGTTTAGACTTTAGGAAAACTTACTTTTCCAAGATGGGCCAATACCTCAAGGAGTCGTTAGTGGGATAGGAACAGCTGGGGGATGTAGAAATACAGTGGGCAAAACTGAAAGGGGATATTTGAAAGGCAACCAACCTTTTTGTTAAAAGGAAAAGGAGACTGCTATAGCTCTTGAAAGAAGTAGTTGAAAAGGAGAAGAAAAAGAGGGAGGCCTTCATGAAATACAGAGATCACAGAGAGAGGAAGACAGGCATCTATATTTGGAAAATCTTAGAGGCTGGCAAAGTAGTCAAGAAAGCAGAGATTCAAAAAAAGGAGGAAATAGCCAATGCAATAAAATGTGGGGATAAGACATTTTTCAGATATGTTAGTGAGAGGAGGAAGGGCAAAGGTGGTATTGTCAGACTCAAGGGTGAAGGGGAGGAATATGTAGAAGCTGATGAGGATAAAGTGGAATTGCTTAACAAATATTTCTGTTCTGTGTTCGCAGATGAAGGACCAGGAACAGGACCTCAGAAAACACCCACAAAGAGGAAAAGAAGTGAGGAACATCTTGAACGATTTTCAGAAGATTGTGTTCGTGTGGGACTAGCTAAACTAAAAGTAGACAAAACGATGGGACCAAATGAGATACATCCGAGAATACTGAGGGAACTTGGAGACGTTCTAGTGACTCCAATAACTGACCTTTTCAATGCCTATTTGGAGTCGGGAGTGGTGCCAGAGGACTGGAGAGAGGCACATGTGATCCCTTTACACAAAAGCCGAAGTAAGGATGTGGTTGAAAACTACAGGCCGGTTACTTTAACCTCGGTGGTTAATACATTTTTGGAAGTGCTGCTGAAAGAGAAAATAGTGAGATTTCTGGAGTCCAACGGATTACCGGATGCAAGGCCGCATGGACTCACCAGAGGCAGGTCCTGTTAGACAAATCTGATTGATTTCTTTGACTGGGTGACCAGGGAGTTGGACTGAGGAAGAGCCCTAGATGTGGTGTATTTAGATTTCAATAAAGCCTTTGACACTGTTCTGCACAGGCGACTTATAAACAAACTGAGCACCCTAGGGATGGACCCTAAAGTTCTGATTGGGTTAGAAATTGTTGAGTGGGAGGTGACAAAACGTATAGGTAAATGGAACTCACTCTGAGGAGAAGGAGGTTACCAGTAGTGTGCCTGAGGGATCTGTCCTTGGTCCGATTCTTTTTAACATCTTTGTTAGTGATATTGCAGAAAGGCTGTCGGGTAAGGTCTGTCTCTTTGCGAATGATATCAAAATCTGCAATAGAGCAGACACCCAGGAAGGAGTAGATAACATGAGGAGGGATCTAGCTAAGTTTGAAGAATGGTCTAGAATTTGGCAGCTGAGATTTAATGTTAAAAAATACAAGGTCATGCATTTGGGCAGCAGCAATCCAAGAGAGTGATACTATATAGCGGTGAAGTACATCTGTCCACAAAAGAAGAGCAGGACCTAGACGTGATTGTGTCTGATGATCTTAAAGTAGCTAAACAGGTAGAAAAGATGACGGCGAAAACTAGAAGGATGCTTAGGTGCATAGGGAGAGGAATGGCCAGCAGAAGAAAGGAGGTGATAATGCCTCTGTATAAGTCTTTGGTGCGACCTCATTTGGAGTATAGTGTGCAAATCTGGAGACCGCACCTTGAAAAGGATGTGAACAGGATGGAGTCAGTGCAGAGGGTGGCTACTAAAATGGTTAGTGGTCTTCATTATAAAGCATATGAGGACAGACTTAAGGATCTTAATATGTATACTTTAGAAGAAAGCTGGAACAGAGGTGATATGATTGAAACGTTTAAATACTTCTGTGGCATAAATGCACAGGAGGAGAACCTTTTTCAATTGAAAGCAAACTTTGCTACAAGGGGACATAGAATGAGGGTGAAAGGGGATAGACTCAGGAGTAATATGTGGAAATATTTATTTATAGAAAGAGTGGTAGATGCGTTGACTAGTCTCCCAGTGGAGGTGGTAGAGATGAAGACCGTATCTAAATTCAAAAAAGCATGGGGCAAACACAGAGGATCTCTAAAGAAAAAATGGGGACTCTTGTAGTGGGTGATATAGAAGGGCAGACTAGATAGGCCATGTTGTCTTTTTCGGCAGTCATGTTTCTATGTTTCTATTATAGTTATTGCAAAAACTAATTAGGAGGCAAGTAATGGCATTGTTGAAATACTGTGAAAGACACATTTTCCCCCTTCCCACATATGCTTAACAATGCATATTCCAGCCTCAATCCAATTTTTGCAAAACACATTGGGGGGGATCTTCAGCAGTGGTGGCTAGCCGATCTAACATGGCTAGCCGCTGCCACAACTCTAAACCCAGATATTCAATGCCGGAGCCATATCCGGACCCCGGCATTGAATATTCGGGTTGGCTGGATTGCTGGGGAACTAACCGGCCAGCAGCGATATTCAGCTTTTGCCCAGTTAGCTTCTGCAGCAAAGGTTAGGCCAGCCTTTACTGCACATGACTTTCACTGCATTGGTAACCGGGCAGTAGCTCAATATTGCCACTGCCTGGTAATCAACAGGTGCCGCCCCAGAACACCTCTGACACACCCTGATGTTAATCAGTTAGCATCAGGGCGTGCAGCAGCAGCACCCACAGATTTTCAGCGGCACTAACCGTGTTAATGCCTTTGAATATCCCCCATATTTTCTTACCAATTTTTACATTAGGTTAAACCATATAAGAGCATATAGTGACATATCCCATGCTATTTCCATATGATGGTCCAAATCCCTCAAGTATTTTTGAGTATCCAGAATTACTTGGGAATCTGCCAATGGCAATAGGTAAAGCAGGCCTAGTACACAGGACAGCTTCAAGGGTTTAATCAGTCCCTGCTTTATTTGTAACCAAACTGGAAGACTCTAGGTCTCCTCCTCTGTGTACCAACAAGAAGCATGGCTCAAGATTATACTCTTCAAAATCCAGGAATCCTACTTTGCCTAGCTCCTTGGCCAACTTCTGTAGTGAGATGCTGAGGGGGGGGGGGGTTCCTATCCCATCCCATCCCATCCCACCCCACCCACAGGTATGTGGATAAAAGCTTTTCCACTAGCAAAAAAAAATGTTTAGGAAATTTTACAGGTATCATATTTAAAAGAAAATTGAATTTGTGGAGTAGTCATTGTTTTGAGTGAGTCTGGACCCCACCAGGACAGTGCTATCGTGGACCACTTCGAGCACAGCCCTGAAGTCTTATCCAATATCTTAGACACATTAGCCTGAACTGTTAGTTCCAAACTGTTCCTAAAAAGCATTCCCAGGTAATTAATCCCCTCCTTACAACATTGTAGGAGGATCCCCTTAAGTTGATTCATATTACAATACACACTCAAAGGAAAAGTTTAGCTTTATCCCCGTTTACTTTATATCCTACAAATTGAGCATACTCATTTATAACCCGAAGGAGTGCTGGAATTGAAGTCTGGGGCCTGACTAGCTAGAGATACACTAGAACAGGGTAGACAAGCACAGGATTAGCCCTTAAACCTTGTTTGCACTAAGTACTGGAGAGAAGGGTAAAAACCTCCTTGGTAAGGTGTGTGTTTTTTTTAAAAGAGAAAACTGGTGCAGCTGGGATAGTTGTGCCTGTGGGTGGGCTCGTTTGCTGTATAATGCAGGGCCCTGGACTGGATGCAGAAAGAATGACAGCCTTGCTGGTCCCATGGCTGTTTGGGGACTTAATCAAGAGCAACATGTTGAGAATGGGGAAGTGACCTGCAGTATATCACAAGTTTTGCCCTAGTACTCTACTGGGCAGACTAGATGAGCTATGTCGGTCTTTATCTACCATCATCCACTGTGTTACTATATTTATCCCCTAAAGTTGAGGAGGGGTGAGAGAAAGTGACATGCACCAGCAATGGATCATCTGAGACCAAGAAGGTTTATGTCACCCCAAGCAAACAGTTTTTAGCCACTCCCTTCACCCAGGAATTTGTTGATTTTGTATCTGTGCCTGTGCTGTGTAATTTTTTTCTAATGTGCCCTAAGTACTTTTTAACACATGCAAATTGACTGTATGCATGTTAATTCATAGCTTAATGTGAATATTAATTGATTTTGCACACACAACCTTTTTTTCAGATGCAATAATGAATACGCATCCCTTGATTTTGCTTGTCAACAGAGTGGCTGAAATGCTGTCCCCAGAAATGTGCCGTCCCAAACATCTTCTTGTTTTGCTTGTGTCCAGAGCTGGCCCTGGCAACAGACATAGGGTCATGTTAACTAAATGTTAGCACATGTTGTCTGCCATAATAGTTACAGGAATAATCTGGGCACTGCAGCAGCTGATAACGTGTGCTAATTTATTTATTTATTTATTTATTTGATTACATTTTTATACCGCTCCTTCCAGTGATCAGCAGCGGTTTACATTTAACAATTAACTCTAATGATTAGTAACCATGGCCCATAAAGAGTTAAAGAGAAAGATGGAGAAGACGAATGTGCAAGAGGAAAGAGGCAAAGGAGAGAAAGATATACAGTGACTGGAAATGGTGAAACGTGGATGAACATGAAGGGATATTACCTTATGAATATCTTTTTGCTAATACTTGAGTATATCACACCCAGGGAAACTGCAATGAAGTACAAGGGCAATAATTACCAAACTAACAGTATTCCCAGGATATTTGGGCTGAAGATTGAAGACAAGTTAAAGAAGCATTTTGTTATGGGTCTTTTTGAACTTTGAAGAATTATTAAATGAGAATTATAAAGTTACAAAATATTTTTAAAAGGTTAAAAATAAATATTTCTAAAAGGAAGGGTCTTGGACTAATGCAGTAGTTCCCAAACCTGTTCTGGAGGCTCCCCAGCTAGTCGGATTTTCAGGATATCCACAATGATATCAGGAGAGAGACTTACATTCATGTAAATCTCTCTCATGAGTATTCATAGATAGAGGCAGATTCCACAAAATCCACATCCGTCCCGCAGACACATTTAAATCGGACACAGCACGATTCCATGTTAATTCCGCATCCGCGGGTATAGACGTACCGTCGTTTATGGAATCAGCTCATAACTGTCTGACTCTGGACGTGCAAACCGCTGTTCAGCCAGCCCATGCACGTTTCCAGTGCAAGACCCATGCACAGGTGCAGGCACGGGCCTTGCAGTGTGACAGAGAAACACATCCCTACTAATATTGCAAAATATGGGTAAACACTACAAACGCTTAGGATGTCCCCGCGATCACTGTATTCTAGAAGTTGCACATTTCCGATCCTGCCCATCTCTGTGATATACCTGTGGAAGTCTCAGACAGCCATGCCTCCTTGGTTAGACTGTGCATCTCCTAAGCTGCTCTTCACTGACAGTGTTGTGCTGATGCAAACTAGACATAAATGCTGATGATACATAAATGCTGATGCAAATTAGACTATATATACTAGTCTGTTTCATGCCCAGAACACTGCAAAGTAATCTCCGTGCACTCTAAGATATTATAAGATCAAGTAGATATTAACATGTTTGTCATGACACACCTTGCATCAGAGCATTCATGGTAGTGTAACAACTCAGTTGTTCTTGCTTTGGTCATCTCTAAAGACACTCTTTAAAATGCTAAGTTTGAACCCTTACCAACCTCACAAAAACCTAAACTAACTTTGCAATTCCCCAAAGGATGCATTGTATTGCTGAGTGACAGAACTATGCTCTTCTAATGGTTATGGCATCTGCTGCCCACATATTTGGGTGCCGGCATTTCTCACAGCAGCTCCCTACATGTGGCTACACCTGTCCCATACAATGTCCACTCTCTGTCCTGGCTTATGTTGGTCTATATGCATCTGCTATCTGTGGGGCAACCCTGCCTGCCTTCTCACAGTCTGCTTTCTGGCACTGCTTTTCTGATCAGGCCTGTGTGGACATGGGAGGGGGATCCTTGTGCCAGCATAGCAAGTAACCAGCCTCCATGTATATCACCACTCACACAGCTTGCATAGATCTTGGACTGAGTAAGGATGTAGGATGCATGACACAATCTGGGGAATGTTGGCACAATAGCTGTCAGGTCTCCCAGTGCCTGGCACAGATGCTGTATGGTTGCCCTGTCACAGTGGCACCTGATGTCACTGCAGTCATCTGTAAGGTCCAGGTACTGGCCAGGCATTCATGTCCCCCCTGAATTGCAGATCAGCACACCAGATCCTCCTGTGCAACTCTCAAACCACACACACTCACTTGCAGGGACAAATTGTAGAACACAGCAAAATATTTTCTGAGTATTGGCCTTATTTCACGTCTCTGACAGGAAAAATAGGCACCTCTGGGGGACATCCAAAAACATACACAGGTTTTTCTGGAATACATTATGCACGTCTCCATGGCAAACCATGCTCCCGTTCTGACCCTCCTGGGCATGTTCTGACTTCCATGTGTAAGTGAGATAAACATACGTGGGCACCATGTACCGGAATATGTTTGTAGACGTTTTCAGAACATAAACATCCCCGGCACACGTACAGACCTTTATTCAGCTTATGGAATGACCACATTAGTGGATATCCTGAAAATCCACCTGGCTAGGGAGCCCACAGGACAGGACTGGGAACCACTGGACTAGTGAATGATCAAAAGGCTGAATGCTGAATTTGATCACCGTAGGCTAATGTCATTCTAGAGCTTGAGAGGTGTTTCTGAGGTCCCTTTATCCTTAAAAATATAAAAGAAATGCACTATTTAATATATAAGGGAGTATTGTTAGTCTGGTAATAACTGGATATATGACAGTAAAGTGTCTTCATACTGAGTCAAGATCGAGTGAGACAAATGAATTGAGACAGGCATGAAGAGGAAAAGGGACAAATTGTGCAGATTTACTCAGAAATGACCTATTATATCAGATGCTAGACTATTCAGTGCCTTCTCTACTCTGGGAATGGGAGGGCAGAGAGAAAGCAAAGTGACCAACTCTAAGAGAATGTTCCGCTGGGCTAATTGGTTCCTCCAAAAGACTGATGCAGTTCCCTGCTCATAAGCAAACCCTTGAAAATACAGTCCTTCAGATGTCCCATATACGAGTAAATCCTCCAAACCTCCTCCAGAGCCAGAGGGAAACCAAAGCCTTGGCAATCAATCAATGTTCCCTTTAAGGTGCCTGGAAGACCACCAACACCTTACCCCTGACAGATGGTCTCCAGCTGTTCTGTGGTTAGGACTTCATGGGACTTGCAGCTCCCATAGACTACTAAACACATATTTAAACTGTGGAACAACTGGAGCATAGCCGGTGGGGAGAAAGTTTTCGGCAGTCTGCCACTCACAACTGAGGGAACATTGTTGACAAGCCATATGAATTTTAAGTCAATTGATCAAGTAACATAGTAACTGATGATAGATAAAGACCAGACAAAGGTGGGCCACAGGTTCAATGGCCCCACCAGTCTTTTGCTCAACACAGCACCAGGAATAGAAAGCTTGAGGGCAGGACTAGAGATTGGTTTGTTTGGCTCCTCCAACCAAAAAGGCGTTCCGCTTCCCCGGAGACCGGGTGTTCTCTCCAATCTCTCCAGTAATTCCTGTCCACGCTACAAGACATAGAAACTTTAATGGCTGTAGAATATCATTCCTTATCTAAATTAATTTCAGTTTTCTTCCTTTTAGTATCTCTACCATCCTGGTTAGATGACCATACAAGTTTCTGTATCTCCTTCTTATTGCAAGGTGTTTGGTTTGTTTTGACCTGGGAGTTTCCTTCTGCCCATTTGTACTTCCAGCTCAACTGGAACCAGGGTGGGGCTCTGGCACTAAAAGCCTTCAATCACGATTACCTGGGAATTTTTTCCCTATTTTATCTTTTCCTCTTCCCTCACCCCCCCCCCCCCCAGCACCACTGTATATATAGCGTAGTTACTCACCTGTAACAGGTGTTCTCCAGGAGCAGCAGGAATCAGTCCTCACTTATGGGTGACGTCGGCGCCGACGGAGCCCTCGCGGAGCAATTTTCCCCAGCTTTCAAAGAAAGCCTTTGGGAATTGCAGCGCGCATGCGCGGTCGTCTTCCCGCCCGAGGGTGCCATCTTAGCCAGTCAGATGACATAGCTAAAAAAGACAGCATAAAAATTTGCAAAAAGAACATAAGCAGACGATTGCAACTCCAAGGGGAGGAGGGAGGGCAGTGAGGACTGATTCCTGCTGCTCCTGGAGAACACCTGTTACAGGTGAGTAACTACGCTTTCTCCAGGACCAAGCAGGAAGTCAGTCCTCACTTATGGGACTCCCAAGCTCAAGGCTACCGGAGACCCTAAGCACAAAAATGAGCTCCCTCTAGCTCAGCAGCACAGAAGGATAGAATCTTCGCTGAATTATCACCCACCGGTAGCCCACATCCGGGATGGAGGGTAGGAGTTGCTCAGACCTCAAAGAGATTACGGAGGACTGCCTGTCCGAAAGCACTGTCCCTACGGGACTCCCTCTCGAGACAGTAATGGACCGCAAAAGTCTGGCTCGAAGACCAAGTAGCGGCCCGGCAGATGTCTGCCAGCGGAACAGAGCGGAGGTAAGCCACTGACGTAGCCTTTGCCCGAACGCAATGAGCCGTGACTCGGGTTTCTAAGGAGAGTCCGGCTGCCCCATAAGCCCAAGAGATACAGTCCGCAACCCAGATGGA
The DNA here is from genome assembly GCA_033557465.1 of Ichthyophis bannanicus. Classification (NCBI taxonomy): domain Eukaryota; kingdom Metazoa; phylum Chordata; class Amphibia; order Gymnophiona; family Ichthyophiidae; genus Ichthyophis; species Ichthyophis bannanicus. Next base: position 783,786,060 of record CM066035.1, read on the forward strand.
CAGAGTACGCTTGGAGACCGGGAGCCCCAATTTATTGGGGTCAAAAGAGACAAAAAGCTGAGCAGCTTTACGGTGCTCCCGCGTACGGTCAAGGTAGAAGTTCAAAGCCCTTCTACAGTCCAGGGTATGGAGGACCGTTTCAGCTCGGCTGGAGTGTGGTCTGGGAAAGAAGGTTGGAAGTACCACCTCCTGATTGATGTGAAAAGGGGAGACCACTTTAGGCAGAAATTTTGGGTGAGTCCGTAGGACTACCCTATTTTTGTAGAACCTAGTGTAAGGGGGATCAGACACGAGGGCCTGCAATTCACTTACGCGTCTAGCGGAAGTGAGGGCTATCAAGAACAGTGTTTTCCAAGACAGAAAACGGAGAGAACAGGTAGCCATAGGTTCAAAAGGCGGACAGGTGATCCGCTGCAAAACCACATTCAGGTCCCAGTCAGGCGCTGGCGGCCGCAGAGGTGGTTTAAGTAGAAGGAGACCTCGGAGAAACCTCGCTACGAGAGGGTCGCTTGAGAGAGGTCTACCGTCCACCGGCACATGATGTGCCGAAAGAGCACTGAGGTGAACTTTGACGGAGTTGGACTTAAGTCCCAGATTAGAGAGGTGTAGCAAGTACTGCAAAATCACCGACACCGGGCAGGAGAAGGGATCCTGAGACTGTTGGGTACACCAGACTGCAAAGCGACGCCATTTAAGGGCGTAGCATTTGCGGGTAGAAGGCCGTCGCGAAGCTAAGACGACCTCCTCCACCTCCGCCGGCAGGAGAAGGGGAGCAAGGACTACCCTCTCAGCAGCCAGGCCATGAGGTTGAGAGACCTGAGGTTGGGGTGCAGTAGGGACCCCTGATCCTGAGTGAGGAGATCCGGTTGTACCCCCAGAGGGATTGGATCCTCCACCGCCAGTTGCAGGAGGAGCGGAAACCACGGCTGCCTGGGCCAGCGAGGGGCCACCAGGATCATGAAGGCTTTGTCTCGGAGAACCTTGAAAAGAGTCCGAGAGACTAGCGGGATGGGAGGGAAAGCGTACAGAAGGCTCCCCGACCATGAGATCAGAAAAGCGTCCGCCGCAACCCGAAGGGGGTGTGGCTGACGAGAGCAGAAGCGAGGAAGCTGCCGGTTGTGAGGACTGGCAAAGAGATCCACCGTGGGGAGGCCCCACTTGAGGAAGAGCTTCTGAACTACCAAGGGATCCAGACGCCACTCGTGCGGCTGGAGGACCCTGCTGAGTTTGTCCGCAAGGCAATTTTCTTTGCCCGGGAGATAAACTGCCTTGAGGAGAATGCCGTGACTGACGGCCCAAGAGCAGAGCTTCTGTGCCTCCCGGCAGAGGAGGAAGGAGCCCGTGCCCCCCTGCTTGTTTACGTAGAACATGGCAACTTGATTGTCCGTCTGGACAAGGACGGACTGGTGGGAAGTCAGGTGGGAGAAGGCCTTGAGAGCTAGGCGGATCGCCCTGAGCTCCAGGAAGTTGATCTGCTGAGCAGACTCCCACGTGGTCCAGAGGCCCTGAGTACGTGCCCCTTGGCAATGTGCTCCCCAGCCCAGGAGGGATGCATCGGTGGTCAGCACCCGGGTCGGCTGAGGTGACTGGAAAGGCATTCCGAATATCAAGTTCGGCTGCCGGAGCCACCACCGGAGAGACGAGATCAGCGGCTCGGAGACGCGCACTAGGTCTGCTAGGCTGCCTGTGGCTTGTCGCCACTGCTGGCGGAGACACCATTGAGCAGACCGCATATTCAGGCGGGCATTGGGGGTCACATGGACGGTGGAAGCCATATGGCCGAGTAGTCTCAGGAAGCGCCTGGCGGAGACCAGGGGCTGGCTGCGCAAGCGGTCGGCTAGGTCCATGAGCCGCTGAGCCCTGTCGAGCGGTAGGTATGCTCGCGCCTGAGGAGTGTGCAGTCTTGCGCCGATGAACTCGAGATCCTGTGAGGGGAGCAAAGTGGACTTTGCGAAGTTTATAACAAAGCCCAAGTGCTGCAGAAGAGTCACCGTGCGGCGCGTGGCGTCGGTGACCTCCCGAGCGGACGCTGCCCTGATGAGCCAGTCGTCGAGGTACGGAAAGACATAGAGGCCGTGAAGCCGGAGATGGGCCGCCACCACCGCGAGACATTTTGTGAAGACTCGCGGTGCGGAGGACAGGCCAAAGGGCAGTACTCTGTACTGGTAATGATTTCCTGCCACCACAAACCGTAGGTATTGGCGGTGGCTTGGGTGGATGAGGATGTGCGTGTAGGCATCCTTTAGATCCAAGGAGCATAGCCAATCTCCCTGCTGGAGGTAGGGCAGAAGGATTCCAAGGGTAAGCATTTTGAACTTCTCCCGCACAAGGAACTTGTTGAGGTTGCGCAAGTCCAGGATGGGTCTGAGGCCCCCTGTTCTCTTTGGTATCAGAAAATACCTGGAATAAAAGCCTTGACCTCTCAGGTGGTGTGGCACCGGTTCCACCGCCTGTTCCTGCAGAAGACCTGCTAACTCCTGAAGGAGTAATTCCCTGTGCAGAGGGGGTCGCGGAGGTTCTCCCGGAAAATAGGAGGGAGGAACCTGGTGGAAGTGGAGAAGATAGCCTTCTCGCACGACTTGAAGCACCCAGGCATCTGCGGTGACGCTGGACCACCTGTGGGCGAAGTGAACCAGCCGGCCACCGGTGCTGGGAGGAACCAGCGGGGGGGGAAAGGCTATGCTGTGTGAGTCAAAAACCCCCACCCTGCTGAGCAGGGGCTGGTGGTGCAGGCTTGGGGGCTTGCTGCCTACGGGACCCGTTACCCCGTCCCTTGGCCTGCTGGCCCTGTTGGGGAGCTGCAGGGGCCTGATAATGGGGGTATTGTTTGTAGGCGGCCGCCTTCCTCGGGTAAAAGGACTTTTTCCCCGAGCCCTTCTTTTTCTGGGAAGGGGCGGAGGTCTTCCTAGAAAGTCTGGTCCTGGTGAGAGTCTCAGTCTCAATTTGCGCAGCCTTTTCCGCCATGGGCTTGCCAAAGAGGTTCTCGCCTCGGCAGGGGACATTGACCAACTTGTCCTGCACCCAGGGCTCAAGGTCTGACGACTGAAGCCAAGCCTGTCGGCGGGCACCGATGCCGGCTGCGGCCACTCGAGCCGATGCTTCAAAGCCATCATAGGCTGCTCGGGACATGAACTTTGAGCATTCCCGAATGCCAGTGGACAAGGCTAGGAACCTCCGCAAGGGTTCCTCGGACAGACCAGCGGAGAAGCCGGCTAGCTCTTTAGCCAGATCCCGGAGATACATGCCCATGTATAGCTGGTAAGTCTGGACACGACATGCGAGCATAGAGCCCTGGAAACACCTCTTGCCAAGGCCATCCAGGTTACGGGCCTCCCTTCCAGGAGGCACCGAGGAGTGCATCTTCTGGCTCTTAAGACGATGCATGGCCGATTCCACTACCATGGAATGGTGTGGCAGCTGTGCCTTTTGAAAGCCAGGGCTCTTGCGGACTCGATAGATAGAATCGACCCGCTTGCTCAGGACCGGCGAGGAGGCCGGACTCTCCCACATGCGGAAGAGTAGTCGTTCCAGCATAGGAGGAACCGGTACAGTAAAGTGTTCCCTCGCGGGAGAGTCATACTGGAGGGCGTCGAGCTCTTCGGCTCGAGGCTCCTCCTCGGGATCCGCAGGGAAGGCCAAAGCCTTGGCCATATCCCTAACGAAGTCCGAGAACCGGGCATCCTCCGGGGGGGACTGTTTCCGAGGCTCGGACTCCGGTGAGTCCGATGGGACACACCGAGTCCGGAAAGAATCAGGCGACTCTTCCTCCTCAGACTCCCAGACCGACTCCGACGAGGACTCGGTGGGGTCGGCCCGGGCAGGGTGCGGCGCCAGCCGCCCCGACGCCGAGGGAGTCGGCGTCGGCGACCTCGGTCCCGAACGGGAGGCCGAGGGTGACCTCGACCGAGGATCGACTCGAGTTCTCATCGACTCGAGGATCGGCTCGGTCTCCGGGGTCGACTTGGACGTCGACGTCCTGGCGGTCGGGGCAGCGGCGCCAGCGAAGCCAGCGAGCAGTGCCCTCTGCTGGTCCATGAAGGCAGACAGTCTGCTCTCCAAGGCCGTCAACCTGAGTCCGAGCTCAGGTGACCCAGCAGCCCCCGACTCGGGCCCCGACGGCGTCGGGCCCGACGTCGGCTGTCGCGGAGGCGAGTCCAGAAGGACCACAGGACTTACCCGGGCAGGCATCTCCGACTCCAGGCGAGGCCGCTTCGGGATGTGTTCCTTCTCCAAGGACCCGGGGCGGCTGTCGGGGCTATGCGACCTGGCCCTCGCGGAACCAGGAGCGTCCACCGACGCCGCCCTCGCGGGTTTCACCTTCCGACGATGGTCCCCGGAGGGAGAACCCCGGTCGGAGGAACTCCGGCGACGGTCCGAGCTGGAGCCTTTCGACGCGGAGGCCTCCGACGAGGTCCGGGTACGGCTGGGGTCAGCGAAGATTCTCTCACGCTGATGCCGCCGACTTCTCAACGCCTTCGAGGACATTTTGCTGCAGGGCCCACAGATCAGTTCCTCATGATCCGGGCCCAGGCAGCGGAGGCAAAAGTCGTGTGTGTCGGTTAGGGACATATTTCAGTCACACCGACCACACCGCTTAAACCCACTGGCAGCCATCGGGGGAAAAAGGGCCCCTGCGAGGTCAAAGGACCGGGCTGCCAGGGAAAAACCGAAAACGAAAGCTGACTAAGTCAAAAAAACCGAAAAAAGTAAGAGGACTCGTGACCGGCGTCGCGAGTCCGGGCGGGAAAAGGATCGGCGTCGAACCGAAGGAAAAAAGGATAAAATAAAGAAGAAAATCGACTTTTTCGCGGGGACAAGACGGGGACGTCTGTAGGGCTCCGCGGAAAAAAGAAGACTGGCTAAGATGGCACCCTCGGGCGGGAAGACGACCGCGCATGCGCGCTGCAATTCCCAAAGGCTTTCTTTGAAAGCTGGGGAAAATTGCTCCGCGAGGGCTCCGTCGGCGCCGACGTCACCCATAAGTGAGGACTGACTTCCTGCTTGGTCCTGGAGAACTAGTTATTGCAGTAACTCTCCAAGGCCAGGGGCCATGCACCAGGGCTTCTTCCAAAACCCTGCAATAATGGACCCTGAATCTGGTCACTAGGTGTCACCCTTAAGCAATGACTGTAAGTTTCTCTCTCCAGCCCCCCCCCCCTCTCTCTCTCTCTTTCTCTCCAGGGCTGTGAACATTGGCTCCATAGCATCACCAGTCCTAGAGGACCTGGGGACTGGAAGAGCTGACTCACAGACTGAATCAAGAACTTTTCCCATAGCACTTGGCCACATGAACCATTTAACCGGCACCACAAATTTTTGTAATAATCTAAACAGCTACCAAAGCTAGTGAGGCTTTAGCCTGACCATTCAACCATCTATAACTCTGTGGGCTTGAAGGATGGTACCCAATCACATTTAACCTGCTAGCATTTATTTATTTAACTGGTTTTATATACTGCCTTATCAAAAGTGTCAAGGCGGTTTACATGGAACAGTTAGAACCTAACGTTACATAGAACAGTATATAATTAACAGGCAAATTTAACTACCGTAAATGACTTTAACTGAAGTACAGGCATGTTTTTGATAGAACAGTGGTTACATAAGAACATAAGTGGTAAACAGCTTGAAGTTGGATAACAAACCCTCTGTTGTGAGTAGGGGGTAGTTGAGGTTGGGGAGGGTAATGGGTGTTGGGTTAGTGTTAGGTAGGGACTTTGCCAAAGTGTTCTTTAAATAGATGTGTTTTCAGTTTCTTTCTGAAGTTTTGCAGGTCTCTTGTGGAGTGGATGTCAGGTGGTAGAACATTCCATAGATATGGAGCATAAAGTGTGAATGCTCTGTTTGTTGTTGTTTGGCTGCCTCTGTGTATTGCAAGGATGATCAGTGTAGACTGTGCATTGGTTTTCCTCGGTCTGTCATCTGGTGTCTTGTGGATTACAGAACATAAATATTAACATAAGAACATAAGAAATGCCATACTGGGTCAGACCAAGGTCCATCAAGCCCAGTATCCTGTTTCCAACAGTGGCCAATCTAGGTCATAGATACCTAGCAGTTTCCCCAAAAGACAGAGGTTCCACAATGCTTGTATTGGGTCAAGCATTGATATCCTGGGTCCCTTCTTTTTAATAATGGTTTATGGACCTTTCCTCCAGGAACTTGTCCAAACCTTTTTTAAACCCAGCTACACTAACAGCCTACATCCTCCGGTAACAAATTCCAGAGTTTGATTACACGTTGAGTGAAAAAATATTTTCTCTTATTTGTCTTAAATAGTTTACCCTGTAGCTTCATTACATGTCCCCTAGTCTTTCTATATTCTGATAACATAAACAATCAATCTACGTTTACCCATTCCACTCCATTCATTAATTTATAGACCTCTATCATATCTCCCCTCAGCCATCTCTTTTCCAGGTTGAAGAGCCCTAACCTTTGTAGCCTCTCCTCATAGGAGTAGCCTTCCATCCCCTTTGCCATTTTGGTGGCTTTTCTTTATACCTTTTCTAATAACGCTATATCCTTTTTAAGATACGATGACCAGAACTGCACACAATATTCAAGGTGCGGTCACACCATGGAACGATATAGAGGCATTATAATATCCTTTGTTTTATTTTCCATTCCTTTCCTTATGATACCTATGATATGAGGAGAGATTGTGGTATGCTTTAAAGGTTGTGATAATGGCCTTGTTTTTGGCTCATGCTATGATAAGTAGCCAGTGTAGGTTTTGTAGTACAGGTGTTATGTAATCTTGAATAGAAGCACCATGCAAGATTCGTGCGGAGGTGTTTTGAGTCACCTGCAGGGTTTGGGTTATGGATGCTGGTAGGCCTTGGAAAACTGTGCAGAAATCTAGTTTGTCGAGGATTGGTTGCAGACCATGAACTGTTTTTATTTTATGGTAGGTCTGTTTTAGAATCGCATTGATGTGTGGTTGCAACATTAGGCCTTGGTCTAGTATGATTCCCAGATAGAGTACTTGATGTTTCACCTGTAGTTGTGCATCAAATGTGTTTATGTGCGTTGGTGGAGTGAAATTTGTATCCTTGGTGATGTGTAGGACTTCAATCTTTTGAAGTTTGTGATAAGGAAGCTTATCATAGCTCAGGAAGGAGCTATAGAAAAGGTGAAGTGTCTCTGAACAAGCAACCTGTCAGTGCTGGTAGAAATGAGAAAACAGAATTTTGCCATAAAAGACTACCAGTTCCAGAATGCACCAGGTTTCCAACAGCCTTTACAGGAGCTGAAGTGAGAAAACGTGTGTCCAATCAAGAGGGCTATGAGGTAATCCCCAAGCACTCATTGCAAAGGGCAGGGCTTGATTCAGCACAGCTGCGCTGTGCTAAGGTGGAGCACTCATCAAGGCAGAATAAAGGTAGAGAGTATTCTACAGAGAATCATCATGATCCTTGGTATCTTGATCAGCTTGGAGATCCTGATCTTCATTCTCATCAGAAGCAGAGGTCAGAATGGACGGACAGAGAGAGCAAGAAGCCCTTTAAAAGAAGGAAGAGAAAAGCCTCTGGGAAGTCTACAGGAGTCCAGCACAGTACGTATACTGGGAGACAGACAAGAGGCCAGCATACACCATTGGACTGGGGGAGACCAGAGGAGTGGTATTGCAGAGGCAGGAATCTCCAGATGGCACCTGTGAGGGAAACAGCTGCACGTGGAAGGGACCCTAAGACCCATGCCAGAAGGTATGTGAAGAGAGATCCAGTGTCCAGGGATCTAGATTGGAAGGCTGGACACAGAAACTGGACTACTTATTGGCCAGGCTATTTAAAGGGGAACTCTAACAGCAATGGAAGCTCAGGTATGAACACTGATCTATGCCCTAGCTATAACTTTGAAAGGAAGCAGGGAAATGATTATTCTCCTGGTAGTGCTCCATTGAGAAATTCCTTTGTGCCAAACCAAGATATTGAACCTATGATTATTGAAGAAAGGGGAGAGGTCTTAGAACCAGAATGTGAATATATGGACTGCTCTCTGTCCAAACTCAAATGGTAGTTTTCTGTTACAAAGTGCAACAACCCTCACAAAGAATTACCAACTTGTTCTTTAATCTACTCAGAAAACCTTCTGAGTAAGATTTTGAGCTACACAGTGAAAGCAAGCCAGCTAAGGGGTTTCAGCTGGGTGATTGCTAGCAATTGAGCTTACCTAATTGCTTGTGTGCTCTGAAGGGAATCACTTCTGAATTTATATGTAAAGATATAAGAAGTTAACCTGAAGAAAAGAACATTTTTCCTACCTTGTGGGTTTATTTGGTTGCTTACTGCATTGCTAAGACATTATTTGCTAAAGCCTACAAGAAAGACCAGTTTGTTGCCAACCAGGTCTTTAATCCTTTGCTTTAATTACCTGACAAGTTCAGATGTTGTTTTTTTCCTGATTTTGTTTTCCTAACTTTAAAACTGAAAGCAAGTATCCTGAGTTCTGTGCTACCAAGCATTATCTGTGTTGGGAGAACCCCTCATAAATAAAAATCTTATTTGCTTTACCCTTGAGCAAGTATAATTATTGGTCACGGCTGTGTCTGGAATGAATGGACTACATTACCCACAAATCCTTGCAAATCATATAGAGGTATGCTTTTGCCAAGACTGTGAACATTCTCACCCAGGCGGCCGTCTGACAAGTTTTATAGACAAGTTGTGGAAGGAGTACTCACAATTGACCCAGTTGGTTTATAGGGAATTGCAGCCTATTGGTTCCAACTTTGATACCCTATAGATTGTGAAGGCATCTAAGATCAACCATGAACTAAACTTATTGGACATCTCTTCAGGAGACCCAAATAAAAAAAAACAAAAAAAAAAACCTCAGGAGTTGCCACCAGGAATACCCAGACACCACTACCAAAAGAAATTGTTTTCCAGAATTTGCTATCTAGCCTGCAGTTCCTAGTAAAACCTTACCCAGTTGAACTCTGACCTCCACCCAGTTGACTAGCTGCATTATCCTGCTCTATGCTTGTTACTTCTTTTCAGAGGCCATCTTGTTTCTGTCTAGGTTTTGTATGTTAACCCAGTTTTGGCTAGACCTTTTTGTCAAAGCTTGATTTACACCTTGGTGTGGTCTTGTGCATTTGACTCTCTGCTACACTTCAGATCCGGTTTCATCTTCTTGGACATTACTAGATCATGCACCAGTTCCTTCAGGACCTCAGCATTATTCCCACCTTGCTTCTCCTTGGTGAGTTCCCTGTATTCATATATCCGTTCTCTTTCAAGGTTCTCCTGATTCCTGGTTCTCACCTTGGTTCCTGAGTTTCGGAAGTGAAGATCCACTAGCCACCAGCACCAAAGGGAAGGTAGCTTAAGAACATAATAAATGCCATACTGGGTCAGATCAAGGTCCATCAAGCCCAGTATCCTGTTTCTAACAGTGGCCAATCGAGGTCGTAAGTACCTGGCAGGTTCCCAAAAGGCACACAGGTTCCACAATGCTTGTCCTGGCGTAAGCACTGGATTTAATTATGGTTTATGGACATTTCCTCCAGGAACTTGTCCAAATTCTTTTTAAACCCAGAAACACTAATAGCTTTTACTACATCCTCCAGTAACAAATTCCAGAGTTTGATTATGCGTTGAGTGAAAAAATATTTTCTCTTATTAGTTTTAAATGGGTTACATTGTAGTTTCATAGCATATTCTCTAGTCTCTCTACTTTTTGATGGCATAAACAACCGATCTACATTAACCCGTTCCACTCCATTCATTAATTTATAGACCTCTATCATATCTCCCTTCAGCCATCTCTTTTCCAAGTTGAAGAACCCTAACCTTTTAAGCCTTTCCTTATAGAGTTATCCTTCCATTCTCTTTACCATTTTGGTGGTTCTTCTCTGTACCTTTTCTGATTCACTATATCCTTTTTAAGATACGGTGACCAGAATTACACACAATATTCAAGGTGTGGTCGCACAATGGAACGCTACAGAGGCATTATAATATCCTTAGTTTTATTCTCTATTACTTTCCTTATGATTCCTAGCATTCTATTTGCTTTTTTGGCCGCCACTGCACACTGAACGGAGGGTTTCAACCTATTATCCACTATGATGCCTAAATCTTTTTCCTGGGAGGTGGTTTCTAAGGTGGTACCTTGCAACATGTAACCAAAGTTTGGGCTGTTCTTTCCTAGGTACATAACTTTGCACTTGTCCACATTAAATTTCATCTGCCATTTGGATGCCCAGTCTTCCAATTTATCAAGATCCTCTTGCAGTTTTTCATAATCCTCTTGGGTTTTAACAACTTTGAATAACTGTGTGTCATATGCAAATTTGATCACTTAACTCTTTATTCCCATTTCCAGTGCATTTCTGAATATGTTAAAAAGCAGTGGGCCCAGCACAGATCCCTGCAGTACTCCACTATTTACTTTTCTCCATTGAGAAAATTGGCCATTTAGCCCTACACCATGCTTGCTAACTTTTAACCAGTTCCTGATTCACAACACTACACTGCCTCCAATTCCATGACTTTTTAATTTTGCCAACTTTTTAGTTTTGTCAAAGGCTTTTTGAAAATCCAGATACACTATATCAACTGGCTCACTTTTGTCTACCTGTTTATTCACACCTTCAAAAAAATATAACAGATTATTAAGACAAAACTTTCCTTGGCTAAATCCATGTTGGCTTTCTCCCATTAAACCATGACTATATAGATGATCAGTAATTTTATTCTTTATAAAGGTTTTTACCATTTTGCCCGGTATTAACATCAGACTCACTGGTCTGTATTTTTCCGGATCATCCCTGGAATCATTTTTAAATATTGGCATTACATTGGTCATTCTCCAGGCTTCAGGTACTACACATGATTTAAATGATAGTTCACAGATTACTAACAGTAGATCTGCAATCTCATATTTCAATTCTTTCAATACCCTCGGATGTATAGCATCCGGTCAAAGTGATTTGCTACTTATTTTTTGTTTATTGTTTATTGAGAATTTAATAGACCGCCCATCACAATAGTGTCTGGGCGGTTTACAATGTGCAAAGGCTGCTTAGAAAGTTAGGAAAGGAACGCCATAGTGTGATAGGAAAGAGGAGAGAAGAGTAAAAGGTTGAGGTTAGAATACAAGTAACAGTAACAGGGGAAACAACATCATGGGGGTGGTGAAAAGGGGTGCGGAGGAGGAGAGAGGCCAAAAGCTAGACAGAAGAGGTGTGTTTTCAGATTTGCCTTGAATGTTTTAAATGAAGGTTCCAAGCAAAGGTCTGTGGGGAGCGAGTTCCATAGGTGGGGACCGAGGAAGTAAAAGGCAGAGGAACGGGTGGTTTCTAGGTGGGCCTGGGATGGGGAGGAAAGGGTTAAGCGGTTCATGTGGATGGAACGGAGGGAACGGTAAGGAGTGTGCAGGTGGATCTGGTCGGCAAGGTAAAGGGGAGTGCCAGTGTGAATAGACCTGTGGACAAAGAGAAGAAATTTATATTGAATACGGAAGGGCATCCGAAGCCAGTGCAAGCGAATGAAAAGAGGGGTGATATGGTCGAAACGGGAAGAGCAAGTGAGGATACGGGCAGCAGTGTTGTGGACTTGTTGCTGATGTTGAAGTTGGGATTGGGGGAGGCCAGCAAAAGAGACGTTACAGTAATCAAGGCGGGAAACAACGAGGGAGATGAGGAGGGTGGTCATAGCGGAGAAAGAGAGGAAAGGGCGTACAGATCGGAGTTGTCTTAGTGTGAGAAAGCAGCGCTGGACAACGGATGAGATATGTTCTTTGAACGATAGGGAAGAGTCAAGGGTCACACCAAGGTAACGTAGAGAGGTGACGATGGGGATTGGAGTGGAAGAGAGCAGAGGAGTGAGGGAAGGGGCAGGGCTACCGGCGGTGAACCAGATGGCTGAGGTTTTAGAGAGATTGATATGTAAGAAGTTGGAGGAAAACCAGGAAGCTACTGAGGAAAGACAGTCATTGAAGGGGGTGATATCGGGGGAGAAGGAGTTAGTGTGATAGAGAAGGAAGATATCATCAGTGTAATAATATGTGGAGACACCGTGTTGTTGAACTAAAAGTGCAAGAGGAGCCAAAAAGATATTAAAGAGGAGGGGAGTAAGGACAGAGCCCTGGGGGACACCACAGGGAAGGGGAGTGGAGGGTGAAGAGAAAGAACCGACGGAGACTGAAAAAGAGCGGCCAGAGAGAAAAGAGTGAAACCAGTGAAGAACTGTGCCAGAGATGCCGGCATCTTGGAGACGTGAGAGGAGAGTGCGATGATCAACGAGGTCGAATGCGGCAGAGAGATCTAAAGAGGCAGCGAGAGTGACAAGGCCATGATCGTGAGCGGTGTGTAGTTCGTTTAGAAGGGAAAGAAGAACAGACTCCGTGCTGTGGCCGGGGTAGAAACCTGATTGTCGGGGATGAAGAGTGAGAGAAGTTTCAAGGTGTGATGACAATTGGGTGAAAACAAGTTTTTCTAAGAGCTTGGAGAGGAAAGGAAGATTAGAAATGGGGCGCCAGCTAGAGGTGGAAGAGTGATCTAGTGAACCCTTTTTCAGAATGGGGCGAATGGTAGCGTGTTTCCAGGAAGAGGGGAAGACACCGGTGGAGAGACTGGAGTTGAAGTAGAGAGAATGTGGGGAGAGAGAGCTAGAGAGGCATCTAAGAGCCAGTGGGAGGGAATGGGATCAGAGGAGGAGAAGGTCTTTTGAACGGAGTTAAAGGTCTTGGAGAGGGCGGAGGCAGATATGGGCTCAAAGGAGGACCATTGATGAGAGAGGGAGGGGGGAGAGGAAGGAGGAATGTGATCTAGAGCTGATGGGGGAGGAGAAAGTGGGGGAGGGCAGCAAGGAAATGAGAGGCAAAGGGAGAGGACTTTAGAGGAGAAGTAGGATGCCAGAGAGGCAGGCTCAGGTGTGACTGGGGGAAGGGAGGGAGTAGCAAGGGAGTGAGGAGCAGATAGGGAGCGGAGGGCAGAATACAATTGACGGGAAGAGTTGGCGGAAGTGGAAATAAGGGAGGAAAAGTAATCCTTTTTAGCAGTGTGAAGCGAGAGATGGTAGTGACGGTGACAGATATGGAAGCGGTCCAGAAGCAGGGGAGAGGGATGTTTGCGCCAGAGTCTTTCAATTTATCAAATATTTATAATACATCTTCCTGGTTTATCAATAGCTCTTTCAGTTCTTCTGATACATGACCTTTCTATACCATTTCAGGCATGGATAAGTTCCCTACATCTTCTTCAGTAAAGACCGAAGCAAAGAATTCATTTAGTCTCTCTGCTATGGCCTTGTCCTTACTTTGTGCCCTTTTACCCTTCTATCATCCAATGGTCCAACTGACTCTCTCATAGGTTTTTTGCTACAAATGTACTTGAAAAAGTTTTTATTATGCATTTTTGCTTCCATTGCTAGCTTTTTTTCAAATTCTTTCCTTGCCCCTATCCAGCGCCTTGCATCTAGCTTGCCAATGCTTATGTTGTTTCCCGTTTTCTTCATTGGGCTCCTTTTTCCCTTTCCTGAAAGATGTTTTTTGGCTATAACAGCCTCTCTGACTTTGCCTTTAAACCATGTTGGCAGTTTTTTGGCCTTCTTTCCACTTTTCTTAAAGCATACAATCCATCTGTTTTGAGCTTCCAAGATAGTACTTTTAAACAACGCCCATGCTTTATGTAAATCTTTAACCTTTGCAGCTGCTGCTTTTAGTCTTTTCTTAACTATTTTCCCCATTTTATGATAGTCTCCATTTTTAAAGTTAAATGGTAGTACTGTGTGGATTTCCTTTCCATCCTTCTTTCATTTATTAAATCAAATGTGATCATGCTATGATCACTATTGCCAAGTGGCCCCAACACCCTTATCTCTTGCACCAGATCCTGTGTTCCACTAAGGACTAGGTCCAAAAAAGCTTCCCCTCTAGTTGGTTCATGAAGCAGCTGCTACAAGAAGCAGTCATTTATTTCATCTCGAAACTTTATCTCTCTAGCATGTCCTACTGTGACACTAACCCAGTCGATACCCGGGTAATTGAAATCACCCATTATTACTGTGTTGTAACTTTTGTTAGCTTCCCTGATTTCTTTCAGCATTTCATCATCCATCTTTTCATTCTGGCCAGGCAGTCGGTAGTACACCCCCAACTGATACTGTCTTCCCTTTTTTGTGTGGAATTTCTATCCATAGAGATTCTACAGTGTGTTTGTTTCCTGCAAAACTTTAATCCTATGTGACTCAATGCTCTCTCTAACATAGAGCACAACTCCTCTGCCAATTTGATCTACTCTATCATTGCAATATAGTTTCTACCCAACTATCATAGTATCCCATTGCTTGTCCTCCTTCCACCAGGTCGCTTCATATGTTGCGGCGCTTTATGTCTTTAATAATAATAATAATAATAATAATACCAATCATATCTAACCTTTCATTTAGAGCTATATATTCTAACTTTCCCATCTTATATTTTAGACTTCTAGCATTTGCATACAAGCATTTTAGAGGTTGAATTTCATTCATATTAATCTTGTTATCAGTTGATAGGGGTAATTTGGAATCTTTCAACTCTGTACTCAAGGGCATCTGGGTTACTTTGATCTTTATTGGAACCTCTTTGTTAGGATGTCCTAACTTCCCTCTTTTGCTAGTAACCTTCAAGGATACATCCTTCTGAACCATGCCCTCTTGGGCAACTGTCGGCTTTCCCCTATTATCTAGCTTAAAAGCTGCTCTGTCTCCTTTTTAAATGTTAATGCCAGCTGCCTGGCTCCATCCTGGTTAAGGTAGAGCCCATCCCTTCGGAAGAGCCCCTCCCTTCCCCAGCATGTTGCCCAGTTCCTAACAAATCCAAACCCCTTTTCTTTGCACCGTTGTCTCATTCACGGATTGAGACTCTGGAGCTCAACCTGCCTTTTGGTTCCTGTGTGTGACACGGGGAGAATACTACCCTGGAAGTTATGGATTTCATCTTCCTACCTCAAAGCGTAAATGTGGCCTCCAGAACCTCCCTCCCACATTTTCCTATGTCAATGGTACCAACATGTACCAAGACAGCAGACTCCTCCTCAGCACTATCTAAAACCTTGTTTAGGTGGCGCGTGAGGTCTGATACCTTCGCACCAGGCAGGTTATCAGGCAATCCTCACATCCACCAGCCACCAGCTATCTACATGCCTAATGATCAAATCACTCACTATAACGGCTGTCCTAACCCTTCCCTCATGGGCACATGGCCCTGGAGAAATCTCCTTGGTGTGATGGGGTTTTACATCTCCTGGTGGACAGGTCCTAGCTACAGGATCACTTCCTGCCACACCAAGGTGATGCTCTCCTTTCATGTGACCTCTCCCCTCCATGGCAACAGAGAGGATTCCAGACTGGAGGTGGGACTTAAGTACTCCATCCCTGTAGGTCTCATCTGTGTACCTTTTTGTCTTCCTTATGTCCTCCAAGTCTGCTACTCTAGCCTCCAGAAATTGCACTCATTGCCTGAGGGCATAAAGCTCCTTGCATCTAGTGCACACTTAAGACTCCTCACCAATTGGGAGAAAATCATACATGTGACACTCAATGCAAAAGACTGGATAACCCCCATCTCGCTGCTGGACTGCTGTCTGCATCTTAGTTTGAAAGTTTTGTTTAGCTATTTAAGTTGTTTAAAGTTACTAGGGATACTTGCTCTAATACAACTATACCAAATAAGTTTAAGGGACTTTGTTCACTTCAAGATTAATAACATTCAGGGCCTTAAACTCATCCATTCCTGGTAAGGATAACCAGCTGAACCCAAAAGTGAATTTGAATACCCCTCCTCCTTTAATACGTCTAAGACCCTATAAAGCTAAGATTATGCCTGGGAAGGGTAGGAGTCAGGGTGGGTGGAAGGGAACTAACACTTAGTAAACGCTGGCTTGCTATACAGGTCCCAGAGCTGTGCTTCTAAGGTAATCTGTGAACAATTTCCTGGGTAATTCACACAGGCCTTGCTTTGATAGAGAGAGCCTTTCAAATTGCCCCTTTGATCTTTCACTTGGCTTGCACACCTATTTAAAACAATTTCAGAAGTCTATTGCCCC
This sequence comes from Ichthyophis bannanicus, assembly GCA_033557465.1. Lineage (NCBI taxonomy): Eukaryota > Metazoa > Chordata > Amphibia > Gymnophiona > Ichthyophiidae > Ichthyophis > Ichthyophis bannanicus. The sequence continues at coordinate 783,802,102 of CM066035.1, forward strand.
CTATCTAGAAGGGCTCTTAGTAAAGGTCTCTAGAAACAATTTATTTCCTATTGATGAGAACTGTCACATCAGGTTCACCAGCTGTCAAGCTTCAGAACCCAGAGAGAGAGACTTGACGCTGCTGGTCAGGCTGTGGCAGATACCAGGGAATGAGGAGAAGCAAAGAAATAAATGAATAACATTAGAAGCAGAGACAATTTTGCCAAGGTAGGACCTACATGTCACAACTGCATTTCTGTTGAGAAGTGGCAGAATCATATTTCTAAAGATCTCTATTTCTGGCTCTGATGCCACCACTTGAGTGATGAGCTCCGTTGCCTAGGAAGCAGATTAACCAAATTTTGTTACACTTTGAAAGTTTCAAGCTATACTCCTCTCAGAATAAAATATCTATTTTCCCCTTGCTTATCCTGCAATAGAAAACCCTTCTGCTATCTGGCACTCATAGAGTCATCATGTACAACCTCTCTTGTCTACTTTTGATCTGGCTGTCTTCAACCCCTCTTGCATAACCTCTAATATATTTGTATCAAATCCTGGATTCCTTGCCTCAATGTGGAAGACAAGTTTTCAAAGAAATTTAACTGGTTAAATACAGAGATACCCGAGAGCAAATGTACTCCCTGACTGTTCTTCAGCAATCAGCTATTTCCTGTCCAAAGCCAGAACCAAAGGGTCCCCTATCCAAAGTTGTAGCCAGGTATTTCCCTCCAAAGCATCACTGTTGGCTGGAGGAGGCGATTTTTCTAATCATGAATCTGACTAACTCTCCAGTAGTAATGATATAGCCACACAAAGGCAGCCGGTGGAGCAGAGTGCAATAGCAGATTGACCATCTTCGCTATTCTGCATACTGGGAAATGTGTCTCTGGAATCACCCAGTTATGAAAATTACCCCCTCAGCAGCTAAATTTAGTTGACAAGTACCTAAAGGTTGCTAGACTTAGCTACAAGGAAAAAAGGATGTTCCCAATGTTGGGGGAAGGTCAGGCAAGGTAAAGTATGCACAAGGATTTGATTTTCAATTTCCTGTGCATGATTTTCTGTGTGGATTCTCTCCACAGTTAAAGCACTGCGAGTATCTTTGTTTCCACAGATCTTGCATAAACAAGTTTCCAAAGAGAAACTATTGAGGTAGTTTTAGCTTTAAACATTAGCTAAAGGTTTAGAGATACCCTAGACCTTTCAAATTACCAACCCTGCTGAAAATTGTAAAGATCAAAACTCACCACCATATTTAAGGAACTAAAATAGTAGTTTCTATGTATAAATCTTTCAGCCCCCACAGTCTTCAAAGTCAAGAACTGAATTCACATATTCAGGACTTGAATTCAGTATAATTACACTGGTCAACAAATTTTTACAAAAGTCATGTTACTGAAATAAAAATAGTCAATTCTTATCAATTTTTATATGCTGAACACAAATATGACAGTGAAATTGCAAAGTTGGCTCTAGATTTTTTGTAATCTACAAGAATTCATGTTTACATCATGAAATGCATGTCAATAGTAAATATAATAGGCCTTCGGTTAATACCTGTAAAAAACCAACTCATAGACTTCTTCTTAGATTTTTCGCCTGTCTCTTGTACAGCTGTTTGGAAGCTTCTCTGGGGAGTGTCCAGCAGTAGTCAGCCAGCATTGTAGTGGACCATTTTCCCTGGTATCTTTGCTCCATCGTTGCGATATCCTGGTGAAAACGTTCGCCCTGTTCATCACTAACCATACCACAGTTGTCAGGAAAGAAATCGAGATGGGAATCAAGGAAATGGATCTTTAGAGACATATTCCAGCCAAGTTTCTGATACTGCATCAGCATGTCTTCTACTAGTTCCTTGTAGTTTTCTGCCCTAATATTCCCAAGAAAGTTTGTTGACACTAGGCGAAAAGCATTCCATGCTTGTTTCGCATCGTCCTGCAGCAAGTTGTTGAACCGGTCATCTTTGAAGAGTTCTCGAATCTGAGGACCCACAAAAACTCCCTCTTTAATCTTTGCTTCGCTGAGTCGAGGGAATTTTTCATGCAGGTACCGGAAAGCTGGCGAAGTGCGGTCCATGGTTTTCACGAAGTTTTTCATCAAACCTAGTTTGATGTGAAGGGGTGGTAGCAGGATTTTGTGAGCCTCAACCAGAGCTGGGTGCTGGATATTCTTCTCTCCAACTGTTACATTTTGTCTGCGATTCCATTCCTTCTGCAAGTAGTGCCAATCCCTTGCTCGGCTATCCCACTCACATAAGAAACAGATGTATTTTATATATCCCTGCTGCAGTCCCATTAAAAGGGCAACTACCTTCAAGTCACCACAGAGGTGCCAGCTGTACTTGTTATAGTTAATGGAAGTCAGTAGATTCTTTACGTTATCGTATGTCTCTTTCATGTGGGTGGCATGCGCTACTGGAATAGATGGAAGACGGTTTCCATTGTTCAAAAGCACAGTCTTCAGACTCAGTTTCGAAGAGTCTATAAATAGTCTCCAGTCTTGTGGGTCATGAGTGATTTTTAAGGCATCATGAGGCTTTCAGTATCGGAACAGAATACCAGATTACTTTCCTTTCCGACTGCGTATAGTACGCTGCTGACGTCAGATGGCTTCAGCAGCTGTCTGGCAGTAGTATTGCATTGCATCAGAAAATTATGCAATCAACTCTGGATGATGTGTGCATGCTGGTATTATGCAATGTGATGCAATATTACATCATTCAAGGATTATTTGGGATGTTTTTGATGTCCTACTGGATAAATTTACACGGTGAAATGTCAAAAATGAATTACATGCAATATCTTCAAAACGAGAGCCAATAAACATTTTTTAATGTTATATTCGTGTTCAGCTCACCAAGATACTACAGATTAGGGCCTTTTAAAGTCAGTAACGATTTCAATGTTGACCAGTGTTATAAGTGACTTCCCTCCCCCCTTCAGGGGTTCAAGGTAATAGAAAGGGAAAAGCAGGATCTGGTTTGAGCATGCAGGAAGGTGGAGCAAGTGGGAGGGGCCCAGGAGATGACTCCTCCTGGAAGTGAGAGGCAAACTGGACTCCAGGAGATATGCCAATAGGGACATTTTGGTCTAGGACTGGAAAGATAGGGCACTGCAATGAGGAATGAGCAGTGAGAAGGGGGAGCTAGGCCCAGAAAGAAACCAGTCACCATAAAGGCAGCCACCCCAACCCGAGTGGGGGATATTAAGGAGGGGGACTGGCCAGAATCGGTCTCCAGTGGAAAAAGAGCCAGGGAGAAGCTTCATACAAGAATCCCTGAAAGGTACCAAGCTTGTGTAGCGTGAGAAGATGCTGGGAAGGGAAGCAGCATGATAAAAGAGAGAGAGAGGAGACATACATATAAATAACAACTGTTGATATTAATTTACCAATTGGAAAGAGAGAATTAACCTGAGGAATCTACCAGTTGGAGTAGCGAGTGCCTAAATAAGATCTTAGCCCACTCTAAAGGGACTGAGGAAGAGAGGCGCCTAGTGCCGCCATAGAGCTAAATACGTTTGCATGGACTGCTGCCTACAGAGGCAGAGAGTGGGCTATACTGAGAAAGGGGTGACTGTCCTGAAGTGAGTACCTAAGGGGCCCCCCTGAGGGAGAAGATAGTACTTCAGAATCTTTAGGTTTTGGACAAAGGAGGAAAAGTATTCCATTTAAGAGTTGTGAAAGAATCACGTTACTGAAACTCAACTGTTAGCTGTTTGTTAGAAGCAAAGCGCAAGGGGTTTGGAAGCATATTTTGTCTCAAAGACAGCTCTGTGCTGTTGGATGAGGAGAGTGAGCCTGCTTCCTGAGAGCAAGTGTGATAGGGCCCCTGGGAGTAGCCCCGGTCTCACCCCAAGAATCCAGAAAAATCCAGCGTGACTTACAAATTTTATTTTATGTGACCTTAGTCCAGCTAGCTGGGTCAAGGGTGTTACTTACATAAGCAATCTTTGATGCTTAACCATAAGCCACAATTATGTTTTTAGCCAGAAGTTTAATCTTTCTTACTTGGCAATGGTTACATCATCTTGCCCCAGCAGGGATAAATGTTGAGGCCGTAGCTCTTCTCTTTATATTGAACAGGATCTTAACCTTAGCCCAGAGGCCAAGAAGGCACCACCCTCAGCTTACTGCTCAAAGGGGAGGTGGGTCAGATCATTTTGCAAGCCTCATATAGGCCCAAACACAACACGTTCTATGATGATGTTAAATTCTTCATTAGCAAACAGAGTCCATCATGTCAAGTCATGGTTAAGTATGTCCTCCAACTAACTATTTGAATCCAGATTGCTCCTAAGGTAAGATTATTGTCTTTTGTTGGTTCCTATGAGTTATTGCTTGAAGATATTCCACACAGATGTGGAAATTAATTTTTTAGTGTTGACGGCTTTCGAGATGAGTTTTTCTTCAACTTATTGCACTTAAATAAATTGGGATTACTGTATCATGTTTGAAAAAACTGAAATAAGGTTTAAATGGTTGCATACAGAGAGGAATTACCAGCAGAAAGGAAGAGGTTCCAAATCCATGTACATGTCGCTGGTGAGGTCTCACTTGGAATATTGTGTTTGGTTTTGGAGACCATGGGGCTTGTTTACAAAGCCGCGGTAGTGGTTCGCGATCGCGATCGCAGCCGCGGCCCCATTGAAATCAATGGGGCCGCGGCTTCGATTACGATCGCAAACCGCTACCGCGGCTTTGTAAACAAGACCCCATATCTCACAAAGGATATAAAAAGACTGGAAGCAGTTTAGAGGAAGGCGACCAAAATGATTTGGAGCCTGCATCAGAAGATATATGAGAAGAGACGTGAAGACGTAAATATGTATACTCTGGAGGAAAGGAGGGACAGGGGAGATATGATTCAGACCTTTAAATAATTAGAATATTAATGAACAAACAAACCTCTTCCAAAGATGGAGAAGCTGTAAAACTAGAGGGCACAACATGAAGCTGCAAGGGTGTAAACTGAAAGTCAACGTCAGGAATGGTGGGTACACCTCTAAACAAAGGCATGGGGAGGGGTGGGCAGAATAGATGGACTATACTGGTCTTTACCTGCTGTCATCTACTATGTTACTATGTGTAAATGAGAGGGTTTTTTTTTTTAATTAAGTTTTGCACATGGCACTTTATAAATCTGTGGCAAACAGGAGTGAGGTGAACAAAGGTCCAAAGTAACACAGTTGTTGAGCCAAAGGGTTTTTATTTCTTCAAATCCCTTTGGCTCAACAACAGTGTGGTTTCGGACCTTTGTTCACCTCGCTCCTGTTTGTTTGCTATTTGAGCAGCAGGGATGTGTGCTTTCTTCAACATCACACTTTGTAAATCTGTTGCAGTTATGAGGTTTTTTTTCAAGACCAATGATTACACTGAACATCAATTAAAGACCTTGAGAACAAGAAGCAAATACTTTTCGAGATGTAGTTCACTGAGGTCTCTTTCTTCCTCTGTTTTATCAGTTATTCAATAACCATTCTCTACTTAGTGATCTGAACTATTAGTATCAGGCCCTGCCCCAGAGTTGGGTCAAGGTGTCGGCACCCTAGGCAAACCTTAAGCCTTATATTTCCCAGGCTGTCAAAATTTATTGTTTAGCTTTGAATGCCCTGTTCTTTGCTGCCTCCCAGAAGTTGCCGTCCTAGGCAACTGCCTAGTTTGCCTAGTGGTTGGGCCGCTCCTGATTACTACTGTTATGCATTCATTTTCCTTTTTTGCTTTAAACTACGTTGGGGCCCTTTTACTAAATTGCACTAAGGTTGTGCACTTAGCATGCATTGGGAGCAAAAAGCGATGTGCAGTAGATGCAACAGCTCCTTGCTGTAGGGAGCGTGCCCAGCATGTCCCCCTGCAATTACCACATATTTGCAGCTAATATGTGCACTTTACACAATCCATTGAGGTGGCTTTCTGTGCATCCACGCTAACTGCAACACACCTTCAAAAGAATGTAAACAGGAAGGAGTCAGTGCAGAGGGTGACTACCAAAATGGTCAGTGGGCTTCATCATAATGCATATGGAGACAGACTTAAAGATCTCAATACTTATACTTTGGAGGAAAGGCAGGGGAGCGGAGATATGATAGAGACATTTAAATACCTCCATGGCATGCACAGGAGGAGAGCCTCTTTCAATTGAAAGAAAGCACTGCAATGAGGGGGCATAGGATGAAAGTGAAAGGGTGCAGACTTGGGAGTAATTTATGGAAATATTTATGTATGGAAGAATGGTAGATGCATGAAATAGTCTCGTAGTAGAGACAAGGACTGTATCTGAATTCAAGAAAGCATGGGACAAACAAAGGAAAAAAAGAGTCTGTTAAGCTTAGTAATTGGTATGGAAGGGAAGACTGGATAGGCTGTATGGTCTTTATCTATCCGCCATCATGTTTTTATTGACAGTATGCCGAAAATACCTCCACGCCAACAGTATGCAGCTAATGCCTACTCTCTGCCCTCACTCACCCATTCCCTCCCCATTGCTCACTAAGATTTTTACTGAGCTGGCTGTTTTGGCACACAGTAACAGTTCCTACTGTCCTGCACTAATTGCTATGAGGCCGATTCTGTACAGAGGTAGACCTATTCTGACCCTGCAGAGGCTAGGCATGCCTGCAGGATCAGAATTGAGTCTACGGCCTGGATATGTAGACCGGGCCCCGATTCCGATCGGCCGCACGTCCAGCCCACATACCTGGCTAACTCAGCCAGGCTCCTGAATGGAGCCGCAGTGCCATGGAGTCCCTCAAACAATATGCTTTGCTATTTTGACAAACAAAACATGCAGAAGTTTGCATAATGCAGATCTTTTTTGACACAGAATTTTGAATTTTGTGGGCAGAATTCCAGCAGGAGTAACTGCTGTGCAACTGATTGTGGGATGGAGTTACACGTACGTGCAGAGCATTGAATGATTTCCCTGATTCCCCCCCCCCTCCCCCAGCAAGAATGACCCTGTATCTGAGTTCCAGCACATTTCTTTCTGAAATTGTTGTAATTAGAAGACTCACTCGTATATAATCTTCTGTTTTCTAAAAGAATCTAAGCTGCCAGTGTGATAACTCAACCCTATACTCATATAAAATCAGAGCATCTTTGTTTTCACTTTATAATATGCCAAGATATTGTGTACATAACTTTCCTTGATAAACCATTCCATAACTGCATTATTGTATTCATTCTGCCAGATACGGCTTAACTCAGTTTTTTTTTTCCTTTTTTTATATTTAATTAAATTTTACAATAAACCAAAAACCTTGGATAAAGAATATCACAATCTATGATTCGCATGCAAAAATAAGCACAAAAGAACATAAAGTAACCAATAACATGACAGAATACTAGCAGTCAACAATAGAACAATAAAGAAAAAGGAGGATTCAAGAACAGTATATACTGTAGGAGAACAGTTACAAACAAAGAAAAGTATTTTAAAAAAAAGTAGGATGTAAAGCGAATACAACTTATAAAGTCCACAATACTACCATAAGGTGAATTAACAATTGCTTAGGATCTAAGAAAAAACACAGTTCAGATGACTTGAAGAAATGAAGAATTTTATTCTGATCCCCAGGTACATATTTACAAGGAAATCTCAACTGGAAACTCACCCCAAAGCTAAAACCTCAGTGCGGAGTTCCAGAAATGTTTTCCTCCTAGACTGAGTCCACCTGGACACATCTGGGAAGGTCTGTACCCTATCCCCCAAAAAAGAAACATCAGATTTTTTTTTAAATACATTTCTAATAATGCTTCCTTATCCTGGAGAAATACAAAAGATACCAACAAAGTAACCCGAGCTTCAACCACCTCTGTAGACTGCTCTAACAACTCAGACAGATTCCCCAAGTCCAAGGAGTCAGAAGGCACCTCTACTGAGAGGTATCAGCTTTCTGCAAAGCGTCCTTACCAATCATAGAGGGGAGGAAATAAATCTTTTGAAGAGGCGGGATCCCTGATTCAGGATAGTTAAACAGCTCCTTAAGAAACCGAATGAACAGTTACCTAGGGGAGCACAATGAAAGCTGTGGAAAATTCAGTAAATGAAGATTTAAGTTTCTCTGGTGATTTCCCAAGTTTTCAGTTTTACACTGGAGAACCAAACCATCCTTAGCTGGGACTCCTTGCTGATCCTGCAAATGTTGACATTTAACCTCAAGTCTTTATCTTTATTAAATTTCTTGCTATACCGCACCTTTGGGAACCAGCAGGGCGGTTTACATTAAAAGCAAAATACAGAAGTGGCCGAAAAGGTCAGGAGCAGAAAAGAACTACAATTCTTGACAGGAGGGCAGCAGTCGCACTAACGGTAGGGGGAAAGCCATAGAGAGAAAGGAGAAGATAGGTCGGGTAAGGAAAGAAGCTAGTTAGAGGGGGCCGGCGGGAGGTCATAGGCTAGACAGAAAAGATGAGTTTTAAGGAGTGCCCTAAACGTAGGGTATGATTGCTCCTGATGGAGGGGGAGAGGAAGGGAGCTCCAGAGGGACGGTGCTAGGAAGAAAAATGCTGAGTTGTGAGTTTGTTCCAGGTGAGCACGGGCTGGGAAAGGGAGTACCAAGTGGCTGATGTGCGGAGGTTACAGGGTGCGAGACGGAACTGTAGGGAGTTGGCCAGGTATTGTGGGGTGTGGGTATAAAGGGCTTTGTGAGTTAGGATTAGGAGTTTGAAGATAATACGTTGGGAGACTGGTAACCAGTGAAGTTGAATTAGGTGGCGCGTGTTGTGGCTATAACAGGTGGTGTGAGATATGGTCCAAGCAGTGCTATTTTGGACCATCTGCAAGTGATGGATTTGGTGTTGAGAGAGACCAGCAAAGATGATATTACAGAAATTGATGTGTGAAACTACCAAAGAAAAGAGAAAAGTGGTGAGAGAAGAAGGGGACAGAACAGCATTAACTGCTCTAATTTGACGAGAAAGAAGAAGGAACAATACATGAGGGTGGACATGTGGGCATGGAAGGACAGCTCTGGGTCTAGTATCACACCAAGGTAATGAATGGAAGATACCAGGGGAAATGGGTTGCCGAGGAGTGTAGGGGCTAATGAGGGGGAAGAATTTCCAAAAATGAACCACATTGCTGATGTCTTTGAGGCGTTGAGATGAAGGAGGTTCGCAGTCAGTTTGCAACGTGCAGCAAGCAGGTGTTAAGGGGAGAAAGATCTGGGGAGGTGGGGGAGGTGTGGTGAAGGAGAATGATGCCATCCGCATAGTAATATGCTGAGACTCCAGACTGCTGCACCAGGAGAGTGAGGGGAGTCAGAAAAATGTTAAAGATGAAAGTTGCGAGAACCTGAACCCTGGGATACCCCGCAGGGCAAAGAGAGGGTGTTTGGAGGCACCAGAATTGGAGACTACAGAAAAGGAGCAGGAATGGAGAAAAGAATGGAACCAGCGAAAGACAGTGCCCCGAAGACCAGCATCCCTAAGCTGAGAGAGAAGGATGGAATGGTCGATGAGATCAAAAGTGGCTGAGAGGTCTAGGGAGACAGCTAGCGAGATATCACCCCAGTCGTGCAAAATGTGAAGCTCATTGAGGAAAGATAGAAGGATAGACTCAGTGCTGTGACCAGGACAGAAGCTGGATTGTCATGGGTGTAGGAGATGAATGGAATCCAGATGAGTGGAAAGCTAGGGAAAGACTGCCTTTTCAAGAGTCCATCCAATTGCGCTTGCTGTTGGAGCTCCTTCACCTCCATCCCCTCCAATCTAGGAGCGAAAGGAGCAGAAGCCTGCAATATCCCAGGACAAACCTGATAAAGTGACTGCATTGCATCCCAAATGGAACCAGGGTCACCTCCTTTGGTCTCACAAGTGGAGGAAAATCCTAGATCATCACACTCTCCTGAACGAGGGGTAAGTCCTCTACCTGGGGGCAGTTGGACCCATTACCACTAGCCACAGGCACAACCAATGCCGAGGCCAAGAACTGCTGAGTAGCCGCATCTGAAACCACACCAGGTGCGCTACCCTCAGAGCCAGGAGTGGAAGGACCAAGCGGGCTCAGCGAAACATCGCTGCCCAAATCGGGGCTCTCCCTAACCCCAACAACTAGTTCACCCAAACACTTTACCTGTACAAAATCATCCATGGCAGGTTGCCCACTGGTATAGCAACAGGAGTGGAGGAAATACCTCCCCTACCTTTAGTTTTCCGTTAGGGCATCTAGAAAAACTAAACCAATGGAAGCAAAGGCCAGGACGAACTACTCCGACATGAACTTAAATCTTCCTTAACTCTGAAACTGTATAACTCCTTTAATAATACTAGCTATGGCATTGTAAATGGTCTTCAGTTACACTATGTTCCATTCTCTTTCACTGCCTTCTATCATCCCATGCCCCCTCCCCCAGTCCTCTTTAAAAGAAGGTTGTTCTGTTCCCCCTAGTCTGCTTCTCCTTGGGACTCAGCCATCCTATTTTACAATCGCTAGAGCATTTTGACTAACACAGGTCCTGAGCAGTAGGAATAATGATGTGAGAGCAGACATTCTCCATAAGTGTTTTGCTGCTCCGGCTTGCCCTTCCATGAATCAGGGGTCTTTTCTATATAGCTGTGTGCTTCAGATTGACAGAATGCAGATGTTCACAGCTCTCACTGTGAAGCAGTAGACTGAAAAGTGGGTGCCCCCTGAAGAGATAATGATGGGGGCAGGCACAGAAGATAACAGGGGACAGATGGATAGGGTATCTTCAGACTTCTAACAGCAACAGTTCAGCCGATCAATCATTTTTGAAGCGGTATTCAAACCTGGTCTAGGCGCTCAAATCTAGTTGAATTGATTGGATTCAGGCTGTAATAATTACATACCCAAGAAAGGTACCACATAGGTCAAGTGAATTAACAATGAGAATAAGCATGAAAGCAAGGACTAGAAAAGGTAATATAGCTCATTTGGGACACATTAGAAGTATGTTTGAACAGAGGAATGCAGTAGAAAGGTGGTAATAGAGCATCAGGAAAATATCTGTAAACTTAGGGAAAGACAACGCACTTTGATATGTACAGTATTTGGATTTAGCTCACGCCAGTTTTTAGTAGTAGTTCAAAGTGAGTTACATTCAGATGGAATAAGTATTATCCCGTCTCCAGAGAGTTTACAATCCAAGTTTGTACCTGAGGTCGTAAAGTGTTAAGTGACTTGCCCAAGATCACAAGGAGCATATTTTGTAATCATACCTCCAGATTTAACTCAGCTGAATTACTGATCATCTACAGAACTTCCAAATGTATACATTAAGAGCCTGAACCCTGAAATGAAATACTCTGCCTGACAAGTATGTCAGATACATTTGGAGACGACAGAACACAAAAAGTTGATAACTGATCTGCACTCACCAATTCACTACAAAAATATAGTCTGAACAATTGTAAGGTTCTGGTGCTTTTACATATTGTCCCTAGTCACAGCATATGGGCTGGTGCCCCGGCTCTACTAGCTAATACCCTACGGAGAACAGCCCTTTGCATTCTGCTCTGTCCAGCCCCTCCACTCCCAGGCAAGCAGCCTGCAGAGAACAGTAGGGGAGGGGCTGAGGTGGGAGCAACAGAATAGAACAGAGAATTACTCTGCTCCCCAGTTTGGCCCCTCCCGTGCTGTAATTTCCTAAGGGCTAATTTAGAAATAAAAAAAGGGTGCTGGTACTTAAGTATGGTCAAGCATCCCAGTAAAAAGGCCTTGGACTCATTAAAATGTGCCCCTCAGCGTTCCCAGGTCATTGCATTTGACAGGATCGCATATTTATATGCTATGAGAAGAAATACTGGAAGCACAGAACATTTCCACTCAGAGCCAAACTTAAATGACTTTTACATTTCATAAAAGCATAGACAGAATTAAGTTGGACGGTGTGGCAGTTACAACCCAAACAAAAATGAGGAACATAAGATTATTGAAGTTAAACTAAGTCCTTTCTTGTTCGTTTCTAAGTACCTTAATAAGAATCTGGGTTTGCTATCACATTTATAAACCATAGTTAAATAAAATGTACAAAAAAAAAGGAAAATGAGGTGATACCGTTTTATTGGTACCATTAACTTGATAAATAAAAAGAAAGCTAGTCTAATAATGTAAGTGCCATTAAAGTGGACTATCACGGCAATCATACTACTTTATTATAAACTCTACTGCTTTTCGCCTTCTGATCACCCATGCATCTCTCCCTCCGTCTTCTCCCCACCCCCACCCCCCACCTTTTTCCTTTGAGGCTACCATCGAAATGTTTTATGATTAACATATATATATTCTTGTATTGTCATCTTTTGCTCATACTATCCTGATGTGAGGAAGGTGACCTCGGAAAGCTAGTCAAAAAATGTATTAAATTAAGGTCCCACTTTTTTTTACTGGATTATTTTCTTTTATTGTGTTATTTTTATTTATTAACATTTAAAGGGGACTAACACGGCAACCACGCTACTTTAAACTATATCTAGGTTTCAGCCTAAACCTAGACATAGAGGGGGTAACCTGCACGGAGCAACAGCAAGATCCTTAAATACAGGCCCAGAAGGAACTAAGCTGCATGGAGCAGCAGGTTCGGCCCTAGCCATCTTATTAGCCATGCTGGTCTTTATCTGCCATTAGTTACTATGGTAATGGTTCCCAAACCTGTCCTGGGGCCTCCCCAGCCAGTTGGCTTTTCTGGATATCCACAATGAATATGCATGAAAGAGATTTGCATACAATTGAGATAGTATATGCAAATCTCTCTCATGCATATTCCTTGTGGCTATCCTGCAAAACCAGACTGGCTAAGAGGCAGGTTTGAGAACCCCCTGTACTAGGGGGTCGACATTCAGCAGTGGTGGTCAGCACTCTTACTTCCACTACTTTTCATTTGTATAGCGCTACAAGGCGTGCTCAGCACTGCACTTGTGCATATATAGATGGAAGACCCAGTCCCTGCTCACCAAAGCTTTTAAAGTGCCCGGCCACCACCGCTTTAACTAAAGTCAGATATTCAGTGCTGAAAATCCAGTTTCGCCAGCCAGACGTTTTGCTAGCAGTGATATTCAGCTATTAACCAGAGGGCAAACCAGCATAAAAGTTAGGACAGCCATAGACTGATTTTATGCAGTTTAGCTATCCAGTTAGTGGGTGAATATCGCCGCTAACTGGATAGCTGTTGGAACCACCTCAGCTCCACTCATAGACCATCCTGGAATTAACCAGGCGTCTTTCCTGCGGTCTGTGGGGCTGTTCAGTGACACTATGGGGGTCATTCCGATCCTCGTATAAAGGGTCTGGATAGCCGATCCAGACGTCCAGACCAGTTAAACGTCTGGATCGTGCTGCCAGACAGAGCTCCCCGCATGTATAGCTGAGTTGTGTGTGGAGCTCTGTTCATGGGTGGGAGGGGGTGTGCTAGGGGAGGGGAGCAGTGGGTGGTGCCTGACCCCGGATGTACAAGGCCGATTCAGAGGTCAGTCCTGTAAATCTGTGGTCTGCAATGTAGGCGGGGGACTTATTCCACCTCGAAGATGGAATAAGTCCCCCTGGATGGCGGGGATTGTGGCACAGGACATAGGGGACATGTTGAGGAGGCACAGGGGGTTCCCCGCAGCCCGACCCTGGCCATCGAAGGCCCGATCAGGGGTCAGGCTGCAGGGAAACACATTTTTTTCTGTCAACCATTGATCGTGGCTCCTGAATGGAGCTACAGTGGCATGGCAAAAGGATGCCATGACACTGCCAGTCCATTCAGAGCCTGGCTGGGCTAGCCGGGGATCTGCTGGGGATCTGGCCTGTCAGAATCAGGGCCCGGCCTGCACATTCTGGCCGGTGGACCCAATTCTGATCCCCCGGGCACCTCTAGCCCCGCGGGATCAGAATTGGGTGCTACTGCTTCATTCCCAGATTCTCTCAGGCCGTAAAGGGGCAGGACATGCAGAATGGAATTGGCCTCTATGAGGATAGTGCTGCTGAATATCGCTGAGCTTTATTCGACTATCAACCCCTATGTTACTATTTCTCGATGTTCAATGAGATTCCTTTGGTTGGAGAGCAGCTGTCATAATCAGCCACACCAGGAATTAACTTTACATTCTTTAATCAAAATTACATTTCTGCAGGACACAAACAGAACCCTCACAGAAACACAGTACACTTACTGCATTAATGCTCTTTTAAACGCTGCATGCAAGTTACATGATGCATGCACACAACAAACTCAGGTTTCTGTAAGAGGATACATGATGGTTCTCGGGGAGAGGTCACGAGTTCATCCATCAGGCATACAATTTCTTTGACCATCTCAAGAGAAATGGAAATGCCCTCTTGCCATTTGTAAGCAGTTTACATAATGACTAGCCTTGCATGTCCTGTTCGGCTGTAATAGGGATATGGTTGAAGCTAGGTTGTGAGAGGATATTTTTGTTTTGCTCTTAGCTTTTTGTCATCTACCTCCTGATGCAATGTGATCTTGGAGTACAGATTGCTAATGGAGATAGGACTACAGATCCCATAATGCATGGGTTGGAAGATGACAAAACTTTATTGCATAAATTAGGAAAAACTCTGGGCCAATTAAGAAGCATGGGTATACCAGAACACCTGATAATTCTCATGCACAGTCTTCACATTGATTAAGAAGCTATAGTTCAAATGGAATTAAGAGAAAATCGGCAGAGGTGTATGACAGAACTCATACTTTCCCCATACCTGTTTGATTTATATGCAACACATATATAACATCCCAATCTTAGAATGAAGAAATGGTGATCACCACAAGAAAAGGCAATACTTCATTCAAAAAGTGCACAGACAGGAAAAAAGAGTTTAAAAAAACACTATTGTCAATCACGGAATTTTTTGGATCATTGATGTAGCGAGCGTATGTCAAGGGTTTGGAAATTTCATGCCTATGAAATACTCAGCTCGACAGATTCTGAAATCCTTTTTCTCCTACATTCTTAATAATGCTTTTTGAACTTATTTTTTCCTGCCTGTGCACTTTTTGAAAGAAGCATTGCTTTTTCTTGTGATGATTTATATGCAAAACAAATCCATCAGAGAAGCAGGACTGTACGAAGACAAGAGAGATGTTAAGATTAGTGGAAGACTCAATAACTTTCACTATGCTGATGATACCACATTACTGGGTAAAAGTGAAGATCATCTTAAGCATCTGCTCATCGAGATCAAAGAATATAGTCTTAAAATGGGCCTGCACCTTAACATGAAGAAGGTAAAGATCGTATCAACTAGCAAAATCAATTGTTATCATCCTTGATGGAGAAGAAATCGAAATAGTAGACACCTTTAATCTGTTGGAACAATAACGAAACAACAAGCAGTCAAGAAATCTGACAACACATTGCCCTTGGAAGAAAGCTATAAAGAACCTAGTAAAGATTTTCAAGTGCAGACATATATCTCTGCGTACAAATATTCAACTTGGCTGGCCATGGTATTTTCAATGATGTCATATGGACGTGAAAGTTAGACAGTGAAGAAAAAGACAGGAAGATAATCGATGCCTTCAAATTATGGTTCTGGTAAAGAATACTGTGTATACCATGGACCTCCCGAAGAACAAATCAGTCAGTACTAGAGAAGATCAAACCTAAGCTTTCCTTAGGAGCTCAAATGACAATACTTTGACTTTCATACTTTGGACACATTATGTGAAGAGATCAATAGAGAAAGACATTGTGCTTGGCAAAGTTAAGGTCATTGCAAAAGAGGAAGGCCAGAAATGCAATGGATCAACATTGTAACAGCAGCTATGGGTGCTACTCCATCAATAATTCTCCAGCTGTCTGAAGACCAAACATGGTTTAGGACATCTATTCACAGGGTTGCTATGAGTTGCCATCAACTCAATGACACTTAACAACAACAAGTTTGGAGAAAAGGCCAGAAAGCTTGTGAGTGCCTAGAGGCATAGGGCCCAATTCTGTCCCAGACGTAGATCCCCTCTGTACTTTCAGTCTGAACCGGGCATACTGAGGGGATCGCAATTCTGATCCCACAGGGCACGTCTAGCCCCACAGGATCAGAATCGCGAACAATCTTGCATGTGCAGGCTGGGACTGCAATTCAGTCAGTTAACTCAGTCAAGGCTCTTCAATGGAGCCACGGCGTCATATTGCCATGGCACCGCAGCTCCATTGAAGAGTCGTGATGCCAGCTGCCGGACTTCAGGGCTTCATCCCCTGCAACCCAACCCCTGATCTGGCCTCCTAAAGCCAGGGTCGGGCTGCGGGGAATGCCTTCAGGCCCCCCTGCCCCATCTGCACCCTGGGCCACTGAAAAAGAGACATGCAAGGAAGTTATTCCACCTTGGAGGTAGAATAAGTTCCCTGCACATGTTGCCAGCACTGGAAGTTCAGGGCTCACATTAGAATCGGCCCTGTACATCCAGGGCTGGTGACCACTCAGACTCCGCCCCTGGGCCGCCCCTTCCCCACCCCTGTCTAACTTCCCCACACAACTGGCGGGAAGTTAGTCGCGGCCGGGTGAAGGTTCAAATAGTGGGGATGGACGTCCCGTCGGGCCGTCCATCCCAGCTATTCGTGGCACAGAATAACCCCCATAGTTATTTAGCACTATTTAGCTCATGCCTTTCCAGTAGTAGTTCAAGGTGAGTTACATTCAGGTACAGTAGTTATTTCCCTGTCCCCAGATGGCTTACAATCTAAATTTGTACCTGAGGCAGCAGAGGGTTAAGTGACTTGCAACAAGGAGCACCACTGGAACTTGAATCCTGATCTTTCTGGTTCCAGGCTGCTGCCCTAGCCACTAGGCTACTCCTCCGCTCTCTGCTGCTCCACTCCACTCCTCTATGTTTAACAATGTTAGAACTCAAGAGGGTAAAGGAATGAACTGTTACTGGTATCCCATGAAATTCTACACTAAGTTAAGTTCCTATCTGGAACACCATGGGTCTGGTGAGTTGTTTTGTAGAAAAATGCCTATGCTTAGAGGCCCATCAAGGAGCAAGAATACATCCACAGGGCAGTAGAAGAAACAAATTGAGCTGGTGCAGTGGATGGCGTTCAAACAGAATTTATTAAAAACCCCAATGCGTTTCAGCCATTTAGGCCTTCCTCAGGGGGTGCAAGCCTCGGGAATAAATCAAATCCAAAATGAACAATAAATAATTTTAAAAAAATAAATAATAAAAACCTAACCGGAAAATGAATCAAACATCAAATCATACCAATATGACATGCAAAATGACACATTATATGTATATCATACATAGCATTAAGACATTTTAAAAACTGATGCAAGAAAACAAACAATAGAAGCATTAAAGGAATGTGAACATAAAAGGCATATACACACAAAGGAGGACATTTTAACATATAAAATGAAATAAAAGTGCCAATAAAAGGATGAGGAGGACAAGAATTGTCCTATTAATAGCTGTTATTAAAAACCAAATAGACACATTATACATATATCCTAAACAACATTAAACTTGATGGAACAAACATGTGCATTGTACACATTGTACATACAAAAACAGGAAAGAAAGTGCCAATGAGGGATGAGAAGCAACCATCGCCCTATTGTTGACACCACACGATTAATGTGAATGAAAACCAAAATCTGGAGTGTGTCTCTGCCTGTGAAGGGGTACTCTATTACTTGAGTGAATATGTAGTGACTGATATATTAATATATTCTATTATAACACACCTCTATTTTTTGTCGGAAGTGATCAGTAAGTGAGACTGCATTAACGGAAGTGTCCGTCACAAGAAGAGTGCGAATTTAACTACTTCTTTGGGTCAAGCGTCGAAAGGAACAAGCTATTATGGCTGGACGCTGAAGTTACCATGGCTGGACGCTATATAAAGATGAGTACATGCTGATTGCAGAATCTTAAGCGTTGAAACAGGGCCAGAAATTAGAGCGTGGCTCTAAACGCAGTGCTGTGTTCGTTGTGATCTACAGAATTGGTTATACGCAGGGGAGAGCTCTCGGCTGCGCAGAAGAGGTCCCCTGGGCTGGTTTTCAAATGAAGAGGTTATTGTGATATAGCATTGAGTTTGAATGCAATTATCTCACAATATTTTATGTAGTGGTTAGGTTACCACAAAATTGATTAAAAGGGAAGTCACGCTTCAAGAGGGAGCAATCTCTCAAGGCAATAACTTCCGACAAAAAATAGAGGTGTGTTATTATAGAATATATTAATATATCAGTCACTACATATTCACTCAAGTAATAGGGTGTTGATATAGACTAGAGTGAAGGGTTTAGATATTTATATAGTTTATTAGTTTGTGAAGGGGTACTGGCATCATGGGACAGAAGGAGTGGAAGTGGACCTAAAAAGTACCTGTTTTCTAAAGCCTGTGAAAAGCGCTAGAGGAAAACTGAATATTCAATAACGTTCCTGTGTAAAGAAAGCAATACAAAGTTTTTAAATTCTCAATGCCACTATAATGAAAAGGGTGAGTGAAAGGACCGACAGAGAAGAGGACTTCCTGCGGACATGTATACAGTTTCACAACACTGCAACTTTGGAAAAGATCCCCACGGAATCAGAAAATCCTTTTAAACCCTGCACTAGTCTTCACGCCAAAAACTGGAGGTCACTCTTAGAAACAAATCAGAAGTAAAATATAACATAACACTCTATGTAAAACTACTTACGTTTGGACTTTGATACAATAAAGGCAAACCCCCCCCCCCCCATGTAATCTCTGAAAATGTACACTGCTGGGTTTCGTGGACAGAATATATATATATTACATCGCAGGGCACCGGTTGTCAGCGAGTCCTTGCTAAACTTGTAAAAACAGTGTATAGGGCAAATAGCCCTGATTGTAGACAACAGTAACCTATGATGAACAAAACACCAGATCCAATGAGACTCACAAATGGACACATTAAAAGTTATCTTAAACAAAATCATTCTCTAGAGGTCCAAAGGAGTGAAAGAAACTATTATATGTGAGGTATGACAATCCCTCTACCTATACGTATAGATGAAAATGGAACCAATAAACTTAAGTCATACATGAGTAATCACGGGAGATAACCTCTAGGTCCGGCCAAACATGTTATAAAATAAAAATCAAGAAAATAAAAATGTGATCTGAAGTGCATGGAGAGAGGGCCATAGACTGCCTTATTTGATCACACAACCCTAAAAACAAACCTGTAAAGGTCAATTAGAAAATAAATAAATAAATACTTAATACCTGAAAATCCTGAAAGCCAACCCAGCATGATAGGTCTTAAAAACCCATTCAAAACACAAATACCTAAATAAATAAGATAGTACAAGATCTTAAAAACAAGAACCAATTAAAATTCGAGAGACAAAAGAATAAATATGGAGAAACAGCTTAAAAAATAAAATAAGTTCCAAAAAGTACATAAAACATATAGATAAAATCCATAAGAACAAATTAAGGAACAATAAAACCAACCAAACATTATGTAACTGTAAAAACTTCTTAAAAGGAAAAAGTATGTGAAAAATGTATGAGTCAAGTAAAAGTGAACTCAGATGCATAAAAATAAATATAAAAGACATCACTAATAATATTATAATACCTAAACCATAAAAGCCATAAAATGAGCGCCCCTATAAAATAATATATTCTTGCCTTAGAATTGAAGAAGAACAAAATGTGTTAGTATTGTACGAATGAAACCCAAAAACCGTAAAAAAAACTAAATATGAAGCGGCCAGCAGGACTTACCCACCAGAAAAATGGATGACATCTATAAGAAAAATTGACCCCAAGAGCCTACCTAAAATTGGACAGATTCCTCCACACTCACTGCTTGGCCCTCCCCTCAGTTTCCCATGCGCATTTGGAACAAACGCGTCATTCCGCTTTCTTTTTCCTTGCTCCTGCCTTATGGAATTCCCTACCTGCCTCACTATGTGCAGAGACCTCCTTTCTCCGGTTCAAATCTCAGCTCAAAACACACCTGTTTCTGTTGGCTTATGATCTTCCCTCCCCTTCCCCTGAGCAGTCTCCCCCTTAGCTTGTTCCCTTCTTAGTCTATGTTCTTCTCCTTCCTCCCTGTCCGCCCATTGCTCTCTTCTTCATTCTCTTTCTTTTCTGTCCTGTCCTATATATGATTGGCGTTCTTTTCCTTTTCCTTATTTTTAATTTAGATTTTTGTAAACCGATCTGATGCCTTGCTGCCTAGGGCAGTATATCAAATGACAATAAAGATAAAGATTAAAAAGTGTGTGTGTAATTAATGAATTAATTAATTGCTAACGTAAAAACATGCAAGTAGACACATCAGCAACATTAATGAGAACCAAACTAATAACGTTAAGTAAAAGGTTAAATGAAAAACTCCCCAGAGGGTTGCCACGAACCATACAGCAAATAAGAATATTAAAAGGTGTAAAAAAGAGGGGAGAGAAAAGGAGGAGGGGAAGGGGGAGGGAAGAAGGAGGGAGGGGAAGGAAGGGGAGAAGGGGGGAAAGGAGGAGGGGAAGGAGGGGGAAGGGGGGAGAGAGAGAAAATGGGGAAAGGGAAAGGAAGGAAGGGGGATGGGGAAAGAAGGAGATGGGAAGGGGTGGGGGGAGGGGAGGGGAGGGGAGAAGAAAGGAGGGGAGAAGGGGGAAGGGGGAGAGGGAAGGGAAGTAGAAGGGGGAGAGGGGAAGAGAAGGGGAAGAAGAGGGGAGGGGAGGAAGGAAGGGGGAGAGAGGGAGTGGAGAAGGCAAAAGGGAAGGAAGAGTAGGGAAGGGGGAAGGAAAGGGGGAGGGGAAGGGGACGGGGGAAGGAGAATGAGGGAAGGGAAAGGGGAAGGGGAAAGGAGGGAGGGAGTGGGGGAGTGGGGAGGGGACGGGAAGTGAAGAAAGGGGAGGGAGGAGAGGAGAGATGGGGGAGGAGGAGGAAAGGGGAGGATGGGGGAGGGGAGGGGAGGGGAGGGGAAAGGGGGGAACAGGTGAAAGGGAAAAGGGGAGGAGAAGGGAGGGGGAAAGAGAGGGGAGAGGGGAGGGGAGGAGAACCTACACAAACACATTCAAAAAAGAAAAAAAGAGAGAATTAAAGGAACACAGAGAGGTCATAATCTTGATTCAGTCCCAATGGATATAGGCTCTTTAAGTCAAAAATGAATCTCTGCTCCGGTTGAAGAAGGGGATTGGACCCTGACCTAATAAACCCCATGTGATTTAAGACACTGCTGGGCAAGGGGCAGGTGCTGCATCTTAATATTATCTATACTTGGGCACATGATTGGGGGCCCAATTGGAACCAGGGATCTGGTCAGGAGTCTATTCACAACTATCCAGTGATTTCCTCCTATTTTATATCCCCTCGACACTAGTCTGGTCATTGCCCTGAAGTCCTTGGGCCAAGAGCTATGCATCAGGATTCTTTCCAGGACCCTAAATCTCTCAATTATGTATCAGCCTTAACAAATGACCGTGGCTTCTCCTTCCTAGAGGCGACCGAATGCTGCCAACCTTGGGAACGGAAAACTCAATTTGAGGATTATACTGGGGACTTTTCACATGGCATTGCACAAAACTGCCACTGAGCTAGCTCCTTGGTCATGGAGTTCTAACACCTTGAGGATCATATTTCCCAAACCAAGCTGTGCTGGTCTTGGCATATACAGGAATACAGCTCGCTAGACAAGTCAAAGGCAGAGCCCCCTGTGAGAGGGAGAGAGAGAGAGTACCCACTCAATTTGCTTCAAGAGAGACCGTAGAAAAGAACAAAATCTCTGCAAATTTCAAAAGGAGTATTAGCTTTGTTCATAGAAAGATAGGACCAAGGTTTTCCCATATCCAAGACATGTGCAGGATTCTCATGGCAACTCGGACAATAGAGCCATAGCTGGACATAAGAACATAAGAACTTAAAAACATAAGATATGCCATACTAGGTCAGACCAAGGTCCATCAAGCCCAGCATCCTGTTTCCAACAGTGGCCAATCTAGGTCATATGTACCTAGCAGTTTCCCCAAAAGACACAAGTTCCACAATGCTTGTACTGGGTCAAGCATTAATATCCTGGGTCCCTTTTTAATAATGGTTTATGGACCTTTCCTCCAGGAACTTGTCCAAACCTTTTTTAAACCCAGCTACACTAACAGCCTTTACTACATCCTCCGGTAACAAATTCCAGAGTTTGATTACACGTTGAGTGAAAAAATATTTTCTCTTATTTGTCTTAAATAGTTTACCCTGTAGCTTCATTACATGTCACCTAGTCTTTCTATATTCTGATAGCGTAAACAATTGATCTATGTTTACCTGTTCCACTTCATTCATTAATTTATAGACTTCTATCATATCTCCCCTCAGCCATCTCTTTTCCAGGTTGAAGAGCCCTAACCTTTGTAGCCTCTCTTCATAGGAGTAGCCTTCCATCCCCTTTACCATTTTGGTGGCTCTTCTCTGTACCTTTTCTAATAATGCTACATCCTTTTTAAGATACGGCGACCAGAATTGCACACAATATTCAAGGTGCGGTCGTACCATGAAACGATACAGAAGCATTATAATATCCTTTGTTTTATTTTCCATTCCTTTCCTTATGATACCTAGCATTCTATTTGCTCTCTTGGCCGCCACTGCACACTGGGCGGAGGGTTTTAACATGTTATCCACGATGACGCCTAAATCTTTTTCCTGGGTGGTGGTTCCCAATGTGGAACCTTGCATCGTGTAACCATAGTGTGGGTTGTTCTTTCCTAGGTGCATAACTTTGCACTTGTCCACGTTAAATTTCATCTGCCATTTGGATGCCCAGTCTTCCAATTTATTGAGATCCTCCTGCAGTTTTCCACAATCCCCTTGGGTTTTAACAACTTTAAACAGTTTTGTGTCATCTGCAAATTTGATAACCTCACTAGTTATTCCCTTTTCCAGGTCATTTATGAATATGTCAAAAAGCAGCAGACCCAGTACAGATCCCTGGGGTACTCCACTATTCACCTTTTTCCATTGGGAAAATTGGCCATTTAGCCCTACCCTCTGCTTTCTATCTTTTAACCAGTTCCTGATCCACAGTAGTACACTGCCTCCTATCCCATGACTTTTTAGTTTTGCCAAAAGTCTCTGATGAGGGACCTTGTCAAAGGCTTTCTGAAAGTCCAGATACACTATATCAACCAACTCAAGCTGAACTGCAGCAGATCCCACACAATACATACTAGCAGCGACAATCCCACGTGCAAACAGTGTCTGCATTGACCTGCTGTTGTAAGTGGCAGCTGCAGCCTGCAGGAGAGCTTGGTGGAAGGTACTGTGTGCAAGCAGTGGCAGTGGCAGTTGAATTAAGGAGTGGATGGTATCAGTAGTGCCAGTAGCAACATTGCCAGCGGCTAGCCAACCGAAGCAAAATGCACCTGGCAATCAGGAGGCGGCAGGACCTGTAACTCCCTGTTGGCTTGCTGATTGTTACAGCAGGAAGATGGAGGTTGAGAAAAGCTCAGTAAGTATGAGGGGAGCGACAGTGGTGGGCTGGGCTGGGATCAACATTTTGGTGGGACCATGGCTCCTGTGGCCACCCCATTCCAACGCTTACGAAAGATCCTGCAAAAGTTCCCCCCCCCCCAAGTTTCTTTCCTGCACATTTTTTTCTATTAATTTCTTCTTACTTCTTGAATTCAAAGGGTTTATGCTCCTAACCTTGAGAGTTAGGCTTCTAAGTTGTCATCTTTAAAAATTTAGTAGGGCTGTGAATCTAAATCTATATTCAAAATTTCACTAAATTCATAAATTTAGGAGCGGTGGTAACAGGGATGGATATATGGCAGGGAAAAGAATGTTTGGTGCTTAACTTTGAATTTAGCACCAGACGCCTAAATTTTGCTGATAATAACTCTAGGCAAATGAACAGAGGCCCAAATTTATAAGCATAACTTAAGCTCCTAAATTATAATGAACTTTCAGCAGGAAACTTAGGATCCTATGTGTGGCTGAAAAGAGGGGAGCGATTTAGGCACCTAACTTGGGAGCTCACCTTTTCTTGAATATCGATCACTAAATCCTTAGGCAAAAAGATGGGCTATCTTAAAACCATACAAAGCAGACTGACCTGCAGGCACTCTGCATCTCCTCCCCCAAACATGAATTCTGTCCTGGTGAGGGAACAGGAATTCTCAGTTGCTCTCCCCATTCCCGGCACAGGTCTGTTTGTGCAGGCGGAAACAGCTTCCAGCAGGAGTCCATAAAGGGAAATAGGGACAATTAGTTATATACAAAATGTGCTGTGGCTCCAGCTGTGCAACGGCGGGACAGCTACTGGGAAAGCTTGGAGGAGGGGGAGGACAGCACACTCAACCCCCACTGTGTCAGAACTAACCCTGCACATGGCTCTGAATTTATTAGACCAAACACCTCGAACATGCGCTTCCACCTTCGGTGCTGAATCCCTGCTCCCTACTTCCAGCCTTATTTAATACTTTTCTCCTGAGAACAAACATATTTGTCAGTCTGTCTGCGTTTCCATAATCTCCAAAACCATTCAGCCTACAGCAACCAAATTTCAGAACAGATAAATTTATATCCAAGTTATTTTGCGATTCACTGGTATTTTCTGGTAATGTCATCTCTTGCTCTGATCTCATTCGAGAAAGGGAATGTTAACTCCTAAATATAGTCCAAAGTATTGAGTGAATCCAAGGAGAAGAATCACTGCATATTTCGTTTCCTGTGCGCAAACTGTGCCGGCTGAGTTAGGGTCACGAGTGGGCAGGCTAGGGGCAGATAGTAAGAGCGTGGTGAACTCAGAGCCGTTAGCGCTGGGTTCACACTGTGCACTAATTGCATTAGCACAGCTTCACTTAATGCCTTCTCAATAGGTAGAGTTAAGTGCACCCGTGCTGGCACGGCCCATGTTGGGGAAGGCGTTCTGAGTTACCTGCTGGAAATGCTTTCAACACCCCTGACAGTTAACACAGTGGTGTTGCACCTAGTGCACCACAGTTTCAGCACTTTTGGCACGTTAGGTGCAACATCCTAGCGCCCTTTAGTAAAAGATCCCTTTAAGTTTGTAACTGAAGCCACAGAAGATTAAGTGACTTGTCCAAAATCACAATGAGTGTGGCAGGAGCATTTGAACTTGGCTCCCCTAATACCTCAGGTAAAAACTTACAGGCTGATGCAGAAAGTCAACGCTAAAGTCGCGCACTATCAACTTTTTACACCTATTTGCAGTGCACCGATAGTACAAGACTTTAATACCGGCATGCAGAAAGGGGCTCATATGCAAACTAGCCATGCGTTAGCCCGTCGTTAAACTGCGCACAAAAGGCTGCATTAAACTGGGAGAGTAAGCCAAACACCTGCACACAGAAGTCAGCGCAAGTTTGGCATGCTATCCCAGAAAAACAGGGGAAGTGGGATGTACTGTGTGGGGCCAGGCACCGCCATTTTTCAAGATGATGGTGCAAGTGCGGGATTGCATGGGCAGCGCTCCCACTCATTTGTAAAGGTACCAGGAGGGGGGTGGAGGTTCAGGGCTGCTGGGCCATCAGGGTTATTTTTAGTTGGGAGAGGGAGAGAGGTTTGGAGCCACTGGACCACCAGGGATTCACTTTCTGTCAGGGGCCATATTTTGATGGCATCGAGGGCTTTCTCTGATGCCTGGATCATCTTTGACAATTCCCCTCAGATGATCCAGTATCAGGGAAAACACCTGATGCCATCAAAATACTGTCGGGGGCACATGCTAGATGTTTAAGCCATCTCAAGACCAGGCACAAAGATATTGGTGCTAAGGCTGGTTGCGAAAACCTCTAGGCATTTCTCTACATTGGGTGCAGCCAGTATCAACATACCATTTTATTATGGACAGCTCATTGTGCTTAAAGGTGGCATTATCTGTGCTTAAAGGCCGCATTAATTTTCTGCATCGGCCCATTAGATTGTAAGCTCTCCAGAGACAGGAACAATACTTGCTGTAGAGAGATTTCTCCTACTCTGTCAGACACGGTCCTCTTTCCCCTCTCTCTGGGTTGTTAAATGCCCTAAGAATGAGCATGTCCCTGCACTGGGTCTCAGTCATATCCTGTTAAGTCTCATAAATGTGATTCTTATAGCCCCGAGTCCTCAGCACATGCTCACAGAGGCCTCTTTTCTTCACGGCTATATGTGGCTCCTAGCCTGAAGGTGTTGGCTGCAGGAATTCCGTTCTCGTCTGGATTTATTTGTTCAGTCTATGAATGCTTATCAGTGGAAGCTGAGTTTATTGTTGGCCCCAGATTGCAATCTGGAGTCAAGTAGACAGGTTTTCCTGCCTCTTGTGGGACTGAAGGATCTTGGCACTTGGCTAAGGCCTCCCTGCCGTCCCTGACTTTTAAAAATGGCCTCCCTCTTCCCTGCAAAATAAACATTTCTTCACCTATGGCAGCCGTTCAGGAGATTAACAGATGTGAGATTGAATCCCCTGGTTACCGTGTGCTGGTGCTAAGGATTTTGGGCTATAAAACACATCTATGAGACTTAATGAGATATGATCAAGACCCAATCAGGGAGATTTTTAGATGAAAATGAAAAAGGGCACAAAGCGGGCATAGATGATCTACATCTCCTAATTTATCCAGGAAACTCCAAGGTTGTTTCACCACTCTCTAACTTCCTGTGGCAAGGTCAGGCACACTACAGGTCCCAGAATCCCTTGGGTTAGGGATGGGAAGGCCCTGCCACAGAGAAGCTCCAGGTGGTGCAATTATGGAGCGAGCACCTGAGGAAGAGGGTAGGGCTGATAGTCCTCCCTGGCAGGGTGAGAAGGACATAAAGCTGCTTCCCCAGAACCAAGGGGGCTTCTCCAGTCATTTCCATGTGAGCTTACTGCACTTCCTGAAATGCCAGAATCTATAGAACTGGAACAAGCACAAGCCTGGGATTGTATTTGGAAGGACATGGACGACCAGGAAGCTGGATCCTCAAGCATGTGAGTCCCTTGAATTACTTTATGGTGGATTTGGACTGGGCCTGGGAATGCCTAGGAGAGGTGTGGGTGGAAGGCATCCCCCAATCCTGCTCCAGCCATTGAGTAAGGATTAGCTCAGGTTTGCAGCAGTGGTTTAAAACTGTGGAATGAACTATTGATGAACTGATATGAATATTGTGAACTGCTACTAGCTGAAGGAACAGCAGCAAGAGGCCCTTTAGACAGGACTAGTCCAGTGTGGGCCTTGCAGCCTGTGTGGCATCCAGGGTCATGTAGCTGGCTAATTCTGGGTGTTTCACCAGGAGGAAAACCTGGGCTGGCTCATTTTGAGGCTTTACCAGCTGCTCTATGGACTGCACCTTTAGTAGCTCAGCTTCCTTTGTTTTCTTTTGATTAATGGACTGATCTTATTTCTGGCAGAAGTCTACTGAGGTGGCGGAGCAGAGATGCACCCTAAACCCTTCAGCTGATGGAAGAGCGGACTCCCCATCACAGCAGAGCATGCGGGACCTTGAAGCAAGTGTGGCACCCATACACTTTCCCCTCCCCTGAGGTGTATGTTGGGCCTGGGTGTGTGACTCTCCCAAATCCCCTTCCAATTTGGCTAACCCCTAGCAGCTGGACTCCCATCACCCAGCAGAACAATACAAGCGCTAAAAGGAAGAGAGGCTAGAAGTCTTATATTTGGGAAAGTTAGGAGAAGTGGGGTGGGGGGGGGGGGTACGGCTACCCACTATGGGGGTCATTCCAGAACATGAATAAGGGGTTTGTATGTGCAGTGGGGGGACATGTATGTGCCAGAAAATGTCCCTGACTCTATTCTGAAACACACCCTGGTCATGCATGTCCATGGCACCATCTTGCGATCCCCCATGCTATGGGCAGGAGAGGGTGGAATGAGTGTGGTTAGTCGCAGAGATGTTTAGAGTATTCAAGACAGGCCCATGTACATATTAGGTGTTACCTGGACACCATGTTATTCCTGCTGAAACGTGGTATAAGGCTTTGCCTTAAAAAATAGTCTGCTGTGCTCTGCAATGCATCCCATAGAGAAGAATGGTTGTGACAAGTATGGTTTGAACTGGGGTGACTGCAGTCTGGAAGAATTCAAGATGCAGTCTTAAGGTACAGGGAGCAGAAGTGAGGGAATGTTGTAAGGTAAAGAAACATTTCTAAACACCCGTACAGAAATATTGAGAAGAGCAATAGTGGTTATTCAGGCTATGCATTTATGTGCTGTTTGCACTAAAGGAGTCAATCTATGGGACACTAACAATTCCCGTGTTCAGAAACATGGGACTGCTGATGCAGGATAGTATGGGCATGAACAGGGAAAGGATTCCTTTGTGGGTGAGAAACAGGGATCATAGTTGTAGTCCTGGTACCCCATGCAATCATGTTATCATAGCTGTCATGTATAGGTTTAGGGCATCCATTGTGCCAAAATGTTAGTGTGTGTGGTTTGAGGCATGTACAGGAGGATCTGGTGTGCTCATCTGCAATTCAGGGGTGGCATAAAAGCCTGGCCAGTACCTCGACCATATGGATGTCTGCAGCGTCACCAGGTACCAGTGTGAATGGGCAGTCATACTCGGAGAGGGTTCTCTATAGCTAAATGTCAAAACATGTCCCCAGCAATAAGGGACCCTCAGAATAAAGGCACTCAACACTGCAAACAGTACTAATGCAAGCTCATAATGCTCATTGTGTGGGACCAATGGTGTTGCTGTTGAGCATGTATTAGTGCTGTTTTCACTGCTGAATACTCTTACTCTGAGAATCCCTTATTGACAGGGATATGTTTCTGGATTATTTTACATGGGTAATCTAATAAGATCAGATAATATTGGCAGTGTGATAGGGCAGCCATACATCTGCTGTGCCAGGCACTGGGCGACACAACTGATGTGGTGCAGACATTCCCCTGAGTATTCCATGCATACATCCCTACCCAGGCCAGGATCAATGAGAGCTGCAAGACTGGTGATATATCTGGAGTCTGGCTACTTGGTGTGATGGCAAAGGGATCTCTCTCCCATGCCCCCACAGCCCTGACCAGGGGAGCAGTGCCACAAAGCTGGTTGTGGGAAGGCAGACAGGGTTGCCCTACGGGTAGCGGATGTAGACAGACTGACATATGCCACGATGGGACAGATGTAGCTGCTGTGTAAAATGCCAGTACCCAGATGGGTGAGCCTCAGGTGCAGTTGTAGTAGGGCCTTCTGGCTATGGCAACAACTACTACTGATCATTTGTATAGCACCACAAGACTTAAGCAGCGCTGCACGGGCACACATAACAGATGGTCCCTGCGGCACTTACAATCTAGACGGGTCAGACAACAATCTGTGCATGGGATGCCTCCAGGGGGAATGGTCAGATAATACAAGGGAACGTAGGTGGATCTGATCCAACAGCAGCACTGATGGGGTGAGTGCGCAGCCTGGATTTGAGGGGCCAGGGATGAAGCATGACAAACAAATTCAAATCGTTTGTTCCAGGCATACGATGCAGCAAGTTGAAAGGAGCGACATTCGGATTCAGCTGTAGAAGGGGGGGGGGGGGGGGCCGCGATAGAAGCAATCAGACAGAAGAGTGGTGTTCACAGGGAGGGGTGTAGGGGGAGAGAGAAGAGGGGAATGGTAGTGCAGAGCAGCAGAATGAGTGCACTTATAGGCTAGAGGCACAGAATGGGCATACATTTGTTGCTCAGCAATAGTATGCATCCTTTAGGGATCTGCAGGGTTCATTTGGGGTGTTGTGGACTTGGTGAAGGTCCATCTCTAGCAATTTAAGGCGTGTTTGTAGAAATGACCAGGGCAGGACTCACTGGGGCCGGTTCCTACTGCCACATACCATTTGATGCAAACTATGTCCTGATATACATGTTCATATTTATATTCTTGTATACCATATTGGGGTGCACTGGGCTTACCTAGCACTTTTCAGGGTTTATGGTCTAGGTTGCAGCAGCTGTCATTTCTCATTGGTATTTCTGTCCAGTGTGCATCAGCACACTACAGTTTGATGGACAGCCTAGGAGATGCATGTTTTTCTTGAGGGACGTGGCATCCACAGGTACATCGGGGGATGAGCAGGATCTGCGGTGGGCGCAGGGATGTCCAAAACGTTTAGCTGTGTCCGAGGCACGGGGCTGGCTGGATAGCATTTGCACATGCCCACCAAATATGTCTATCTCCCCGATTCCAGGCCTTCAGACATGTCCAGAGCCACGGATGCAGAATTAGGTTCAGAAGGAGCCCGTTTTCGATTTAGATGTGTCCACAGGCCGGATGTGCACGTTATGGAATTGGGCTCCATGTGTCTCTAAAGTAGCTGTTAGTTGGATCAGGTAAACCAAATTTGGAGCTCCATTAAAGAGAGATTAAGGCCAGACATATTCACCTAAGGTTCCCAGTTTCCTTGAACCATCAGCCTTGCACCCTTCCTCCATACAACTTTTGAAAGTTAATGTAGGGCTGATTCTTTGAGCTTGTGGGACTGTCGCTGCTGCTATTTTCTGCCTTCCAAGAAGCCGATGCCCTAGGCAACTGCCTAGCTTGCATAATGCTTAAACTGGCCCTGAGTAAAGTAAATATAGAATTAGTACTTTTCCAGACCTTGGGTGGGTTTGTGTATCTGGAACTGAGGATGGAGGTATTTTGTGGACTCATGTGAAAGATGGGGGAAAAGGTAAGAGAGAGGGGGTGAAGGGTTTGTGGAATGAGGGAGAAGCTTAGGGAAGAAAAGAGGGGAGCAAAGAAGCATAAGAATGGTAAAAGAACGGATAGTAAATAAAATATAAAGGGAAAAGAGCAATGAAATAGAGACCACGTTAAAGGAAGCAAGAGGTAACAGGATAAAGTAATGTAAAGTACAAGAACAGAACGCCCGGTCAGTGTTTCTATGTGTAAAGTTCAAGGTGCTTATCGTTCAGAATCGAATATGCAGAAGGGCAGGGCTGCGGTGACGTGCCTCACAGGGGATGGGCTCATGGTGCAGGGCTACTTCCAATGAGCAGCAGATGCACTAGCACTGTAGCAGCAAGGTGGACTGGCACGATCGTTGCAGAATGGCGTCAGTTGTAGACACAGGTTGGTCCGTGCCTAAGAGCCATGCCAAAGGGCCCTCCGGTGAGGCCCTCTGGTGCAGGCAGCCCTGATGGTTTGTGCTTTCAAATGTCAAGCAGGATTTGATTGGTGATTGGGGGGGGAGTGGGGAGGAGCTCACCCTCCCGCTTCCTACTATGTCCTTCAATTGTGCAGGCTATAGAACGCAGAAGGTAAGCATGAAATAGCTCTGTAAGATATTATTGATGATAGAGCCCATGCTGCACTGATAAATCACCAGAAAGATACAAGAATTCAGCCCCTTAGAGCTCCTACAGCATAGTAAGCACAGGTACTGAACCCCTGGAGTTTTTGCTAGATATCAACTGTAAGGACTGAACCTCCAGGAACTCCTGCTCTACATTAAGGACAGGGTTGGAACTCATGGGAGTTCTTGTTGTACAATAAGTACAGGAGCTGAGCTCCCAGGAATTTCTGCTGGATAATAAGTACATAGAGTTCTTGCTAGATATAAAGCACTGGGACTAAGCTACTTGGGTGTTCCTAAAATATATTTTCTCTTGGCACCCTTCCTCAGATTGATCTGACAATTTTTGTCCCAGTTTCTTGTTCTAAGAGAGAAACTTATCCTAGTACTGATGACAATGGACTTTGTGTGCTTAAAATGCTGATGGTACCAACAAAGTATAGAAGGTAGGGGATGGAAACCATATAGACTCCAAAGATGACCAAATGCTTACCATGGTGATAAAAACCCCATAGACTAAAAGATTTATTGAGACAAGAGCTATTGAGGATGCATCCGATGAAATGGACTCTTGTCCCCAAAAATCATATACCTCAATAAATCAGCTAGTCTGTATAGCCCTGGGATGCCATGTGGATAGAGGTCAGGGTGTCGGGACTAACACTCCATGCCCCTGACCAATGGGGCGGTGTTGGGCAAGAAGAAATTATTTCTTTCAAGCCCCTGCCTCTGTGGATGACTTTTCTCCCACCTCAGGCCACCAGCAGCAAGTCTCAGTCACTCAAAGAAAGGCAGTGTCCAGTCTGAACACTGTTCAAAGTAAAAGGAGATATTATCGAACAGTTTCTTCAAAGCAGGCCCAAAAGTAAAAACAGACTTCTACTTAGGTAGATAGAAATAAATAAAAGTAAGGTAGGTTTTGTTCCTCAATTGGGAACTCTCATGGTTTAATCGACTTTTGATAGACCACCTTTAAAACATAATCTCATGGTGGAGTGTTGGTATGCTCTACTGTTCTTTCTTGTTACTGGATCGTTGAGGTGTACAGTACCATTTCCCGGACTCTGGCTTTGTGCTAAGGCCTGATGTCTGCCAGCACCAAGGCCTCTAGCTGCTGGTGGAAGACCATGCTACCATCATAGGCTTCAGTATTCTCATCCATGTGCCTCTAACTCTACTCTTCACCTCATCAGGTTGGCAAAGCACTTCATTTCCTTCAGTTCTATGGTCTTCGGATTATTAACCAGACCTCTGCTTATCGGCTCTTTTCTCCTTCTTCTCTGACTCTGTGAATAACTCTTTAAACCAGGGGTCTCAAACTCAAATTGCTTTGAGGGCCGAATGAGGACTTGTAAAGTAACCCGGGGGCCGCATAAGACACGGGCCTCATTTGCATAAGGGGCCTCATTTGCATAAATATTTGCATAATGTTGCATAATGAGTGCATGGATAAAGAAAGACTAGAAAATTTCTATATTACTATAATCCAGTGCCAACCGCCAGGCACATTAGGAACTACTACTAACACTGCCCATTTGGAACCCATAGCAAACCCCCCGTATCATAACAGCACTACCAGGACTCACAAAGCACCAGACCCTACCTATCAAAAGGCAACACTGCAAATATTAAATCAATACATTTCAGAGAACAATACATGACCTACTGGGAAAAGAGAACAAGTAGCAATGTCAAATAGGAATTACACAGAATACCTCAGCACTGTAGAAATAAAACTATAAATAATTTCTTGTACCAAAGCACAGACATTAATGATGCACATTTCCCAGAGCTGACATATTCCAGTTAATAAATTCAAAATAAAGAGATATTTTTCTACCTTTTGTGCATTTTTTTTCAGTTGCAATTGCTCCAGCCACTTCTGGTTTCTTCGTGTCTTCTGCTATCTCCATCGTCTGCTGTCCATTTGTCCTTTCTTCTCTCTTCTAGTTTTTTTCCATTCTCTCTCTCTACATCTGCTTTAACATACTAATCTTTCTCCTTTTGTTCTTTCCTCATTCCTATTTCATCCACTCAAATTTTACCCCTCCATCCTCAATCCCCACTTACTCTCCCAATACCTGGCCAATTGTAGATTTGTCTTCTCTTCCAGACAAAATATTTTTCCCCTCTCCATTTCACTTTCCCAGCTCCATCCCATTCTAATCCTCCCCCAACATCAGCTCCCTTCTAGTTCCAGCCCCACCCAGCATCTGCTCCTTTCTAGTCCCTGCATCAGTCCATTTCCAGTCCTATCCTAGCCTCACCATCAGCCCATTTCCAATCCTAGCCCCCCATCAGCCCATTTCCAATCCTAGCTCCCTCCCCTCACAGCCCATTTCCATTCCAAGCCCCCTCCCCATCAGCCATTTGCAGTTCAAGCCCCCTTCCACTCAGCCCATTTCCAGTCCTAGCAACCCCCCCAGCCCATTACCAGTCCTAGACCCCCCATAGCCCATAACCAGTCCTAACCTCCCCATAGCGCACTTCCAGTCTTACCCCCCCATCACACCATTTTCAGTCTTACCCCCCCCATAGCCCATTACCAGTCCTAGTCCCCCCCATAGCCCACTTGCAGTCGTATCCCCCATCACCCCATTTTCAGTCCTAGCCCCCACCATAGCCCATTACCAGTCATAACCCCCCCTGCCAATAGCCCACTTCCAGTCCTAACCCCCATCTGCCCATTTCCAGTCCTAGCCCCCACCATAGCCCATTACTAGTTATAACCCCCCCCAGCCCATTACCAGTCATAACCCCCCCTGCCAATAGCCTACTTCCAGTCCTAACCCCCATCTGCCCATTTCCAGTCCTAGCCCCCACCCCAGACCCATACCCGTTTTATCCCCCCCCCCCAGCCCATTACCAGTCATAACCCCCCCCCTCACCCCTCTGCCAATAGCCCACTTCCAGTTCAGTCAGCCCCTCCATAGCTCATTACCGGCCAACAAAAAAACCCCCAAAACCCTGGCTTCTGCTGCTGCCGTTGCCGCCGTGGCAGCAGCAGAATCAATTGTCAAATTAAAAAAAAAAACTGACTTCTGCTGCTCAAGCAGCTGTCCTGCGGCCCCTTTCCCTCTGCCCGGAGATCCGACTCTGCTCTCAGCGGCGTGCTTTTCAAGCCGCGACGAGAGTATTCCCCTCTCGCGCGGTTTTTCAAGCCGCGCGAGAGGGGAATACTCTCTTCGCGGCTTGAAAAGCACGCCGCTGAGAGCAGAGTCGGATCTCCGGGCAGAGGGAAAGGGGCCGCAGGACAGCTGCTTGAGCAGCAGAAGTCAGTTTTTTTTTTAATTTAACAATTGATTCTGCTGCTGCCACGGCGGCAACGGCAGCAGCAGAAGCCAGGGTTTTGGGGGATTTTTGGTTTTCCGCCGTCGCGGGCCGCACAAAGTTGTCTCGCGGGCCGCGTGTTTGAGACCCCTGCTTTAAACCTTGAGTTCCTTGAACTCTTCTCAGGGATCATCTGGGACACAGACTCCAAACACTCTGGGCACTTTATTAAAACCCAGGCTTCCAAGGACCACATGTCCTGAAGTCTGTCTTTCTGAATCCGGCATGCTCCCAAGAAAGGCAGACAAAGAGAAAACAATCTTTCACAAAGGGTTTTATTCTCACATATTGCATCAGTCATTCCACCCTCCCCCCTTAAGGAAAGAAGATTTGCATAACACATCCACCATCACTTACTGCTAGCAGAGATTGCAAGGTCTCCAAAGCCACTTCTCATAAAGGGAA
Organism: Ichthyophis bannanicus; assembly: GCA_033557465.1. Classification (NCBI taxonomy): domain Eukaryota; kingdom Metazoa; phylum Chordata; class Amphibia; order Gymnophiona; family Ichthyophiidae; genus Ichthyophis; species Ichthyophis bannanicus. Next base: position 783,836,987 of record CM066035.1, read on the forward strand.
TTTATTGCCCTCTTCCATATTGTCCTGCTAGACCAGTCCAGATAAGTGGGTTGTGTTCCCCTATCAGCATATTGGTAGAGACAAAGAACAGGCAAAAAATCTGTCTCCCAGGTATAGACAGAACCTAGAGCAGTGTGAGCAGGCAGAGGCTGGTATTCCATTCCTCTGATCTTCATGCTATGTTGGGTGGGAAGAAAGACTTGCATTCAAAGCTCAACCTCTATAGATATCTTCTCTCCCACCTCACTCTTCTAGCAGGCACTCAAAGAAATGTAGGGCCCAATATTGAGCTAGGCTAATTTTCGAAGGGCTTTGTGCTGACACCTAACCTGGAAATTTGATGCCATGGTAATGGCATTGAATATCTGGGGATTGCCGCACACACCAGAAGCCACCGAAGCTAACCAGGCAGCGGCAATATTGCATGCTGCCCAGTTAGCTCCTGTGCCTTAAAGATAGGCAAGGGTTTCCTCGCCTATCTTTTTAACACAGATCACTAGCTGGGCAGCATGCAGTATCGCTGCTGCCCGGTGATCGCTTGTTGCCACTTCCACTCTGCCATGGAACCCCCCGACACGCCCCAATGCTAAGCAGATAGCTTGGGGGCACGTAGGGGAGTTAGAAGGGGATATCTGATGGCACTAACCATGTAAGTACCATTGAATATCCTAATTTAAGGCACTGACACGGTTTAGTGGGCTGTAAACCGTGTAAATGCCTTTTGAAAATCGGGCCTGTAATGTCCAATCCAAATTTCTATTCAAAAGAGGAGATTTTCACAATTTAGAGGCGGGGGAAGGAGTCAAGATGGTAGTGGACTAGGCTGTGCACTTCTCCATCTCGCTGTTTTTTTCTTTTTCTTACGTTGTAATATAATTGGAAGGTGAACTAGCAAATGCAAGAGCAAAGCAAGAGGTTTCTTCAGCTCCTATGATGGGCCCAATAGATAATTTTAAAGTTCACAGCTCCCTGGTATAAACACCAAAGAAAGCAAACCCAGTGGGGGGAGGAGTAGAGTGCTCTCATAGCTCTGAAAGTCTCTTTGAGTCCCAAGGACCCCTGCAACACAGCAGCTGAGGCCCGAGACAGCACAGTTATTGCAAGTGCTGCGGTCTGAAGGAAGTATCCACTAGAAAAATATCTCCTGAGCAAGGAAGAATAGAGAAAGCTGTGCAGTTGCTGACTGGATCCTTGGTGGTAAGAGATCTGCCCCATCCCCAGTACCTCTTCAAGGAACTCAGAAGCTGAGTCTTTTTACCACAGGTTAACCATCTGCAATTTCATTAGAGTCTATCGGGATTGTTATAAAACAGCATAGGGTGAAGGATATTCCCACCTGGACTAGATTTATGCTTTATTTCGTCAATCTCGGGGGGCTAAAAGCCCAAATGGACCAATATGAGTTAAAATTGTGGATTAAAGCTGTAAACTGGAAGTGGTAGAAGGCCACTGCTTTTACTGGTAATACTGGGGCTTTGGTCACAGATTTAATCTGTCTTAAATTAGAGAATTTGGAAAATGTTTTAAGGAAGAGGAGTCTTTGCTTGATAGATTTCTGTAAATCTGAGGTGGTTTCCCTGCAGAAAAGTTTAAAGTATTTGCTATCTGGAAGATTTCCCATGAATCTCTTCCAGCAAAGATATATATTATGTTCCTTTTGTTAGATCAGAAGAAGAACTAGAGATGGCAGTCACCTGATCTTGGGTTGGTGGTCCTTGCGGCCCTGAAAGTAGCTCTGCTCTTTGAATGGGATAGAGACTTAAAATTGCACCTGATTTTTTTTTTTGACACGGAAAGGAAAGGTTTCTGGGGATGAAGATGAATATTTCCTGATATCATCCCTCCAATCCAGAAGAGATACGAGCAGTTTTTACTTTGTCCAAGAGTATTACAGATTAGGGGCAAGATTTCTCTTAAAGTATCCCTGTAAATAAATATATTATCAGATATAAGAATGTTAAATATATTTTCTTTTATGCAACTCGGTTAATATTTTACCTGAAATCTGATTCAAGTACTGGATTATCAATACAGAAAAGGTGAGAGGTCCATCAGGATAATGGGTGGTTTTAATTCTGTTTTATGATTTTTGTTTTTGTGGGGCTTGGCTTTCTGCCTGTTTTAATTATCTCTTTCCCCTCTTGGGTGGACTTTGGTAGGAGATAAGATCAAATATTTGCTTTTACTTGTTGCTTATTTTGTGCTTATATATTGTAATTCCCTTTTCCTATCAAGATGTTGTTTATTTTTATTTATTTATTTTTCTTATATACCGCACTATTCGATATCAGTGCGGTTTACATGGAACATCAAGGTATTTTACGGTGGGGGATTACATCGTAATTACAAATAACAGGAATCTCAACTTGGATAACCATATTAACTATTTACACATATATTTACAGGGAACATGGGCTATGGAGGGTTAAGTGGCTTGCCCAAGACCACAAGGAGCACCTGTGGGACTAGAAACCCCAGTCCTTCCGGCCCAAGGTTGCTGTCCTCTAGTGGGATTTGAACCCCCGACCTTCCGGCCTTGCCCCAACCACTAGGCCACTCCTCCACTCCTAATCTTGTAAAAAATGTAATTTCAATAATTATATAATTAAATAAAATCCCTGGGGTTTTTTTTAAACAGTTTCTTCAAAACAGACATAAGTGAAAAAGAGACTTCCATTTAGGTAGATGGAAATACACAGAACTACAGTAAATTCCTTGGCTTCTAGATTCTCGTCCACTCTCCTCTGTAATTCAAGTTTTCACCTGTCAGAATAGTAAAATAATCTCTTCTTAGGTCCCTGCATCAGTCTTCAGGTTAGTGCTCAGAGCACTGGTACCAGCCTTCTCTTCCTTCGCCTCTGAATCCCTGAGCTACTTCTTCAGGTTCATCAGGCTCTCCTCAGAGATCTGGTGAGAAACCGACTCCAAACATAGTGAGTGCTTTCTCCAAACCTCGGGCTTCGTGGCACAAAAACCACGCTCCCTAGTGTTCAGGCATTCCTGAGCCTCACTCTTATTGGATAAGTGAAAAAGCTTAAACTCCCTCACAAAGGGTTTCTTATTCTTAAATTACTTCACATTCCTCCTGTTACCATGCCCACTATCACATACTGCTACCAATGTCTGTAGAGTCTTTGAAGCCACTTCCAGTGTTTGGTAATGTAGTGCTCCTTACCTCTGTAACAGGGGTGGAGGACTTTGGTCCACCATTCAGTCTTACGCAGCAAAACCTCCCTATCCCGCTCTACCAAAACCACTTTGTAGCTGGAGTTCATATTCTGCATCTTCCCCACCTCCGCAGCAGGGTCTGATCTTGTTTATGTGGCTTATAATCTACAAAAGGTTTCCCATCCTGGTCTATAAAGTGCCACCGGCCTTTGTATCATTTCAAGATGTGCCCAGAAGCAGAGCCCAGGTAGCCCACTGCTAGGAAAGAGTAAGTGTGTCTACCCGCTCCATTTATGCTCCGATAAGCATCTGTCCTAGGGCACAGGAAAACTATAGTCCATTTTTCACTGAAACATACAGACGACTCTAATGACGAGCATGATGGAGAGGATTCCCAGAAATTCAAACCTAATTCTTCACCATAAAAGAAACTACTCAGCCTCTTCATTAGAGTGCTTTGCAATCCTAACCTTGTGTATGAGTGGTTTTGTGATAGTCACCCTCCAATTAGCAAACTGCCCTTTTTATTTTCTTTGGGAACTGTAGTTCTTTCACTTTTTTGTAACCAATTTAAAAACTTCAAATGGTGCTGCAGAAGGCCCTGGTCGTCTTTCCTGTGCTAACAGGCAGCTGTGGCCAGGTTCTGCTGTGTCAAAGCAGCCAGGAGGACTAAGAGAGGAAATGAGATACAGACCCGGCCTGCCCAGATTGTTTCCAGGAGTCGAAGGTTTGAGAAACCGCAGGCAGGGAAGAGAACGACTCCCAGGCCTGCCACATTTCCAGACTACTACTTCCACCATGGCTTCATATGGACTCTCAGTAGTGGCAAGCAAGCAAAAACTGGCCAGTGGGATTTAATCCTGAAAGCTGTCTTCAGAAACACGAATTTATTGGAAAGGGATGGCAAAGGATCGTCCTCGTCTCTTCCAGCTCTCTCCCCACCCTTATCCTATGCCCTGTTCTTGTGGGGCTAGGTTTATTGATCTTGTAGATACATATACTTTCCAGAAAAGTAGAAAAGGCCTGGAATGCAGAAACACGGGCAGAGGGGCCCCAGCACAGGCCTGGAATGCAGACAGGGACAGTGGCAAGGTGGAGAGTTCTTGGATCAGGTCTTGAGTACAGAGAAAATTGGAAATAGGCAGAATGTCCCCAGCCTAGACATGGACTGCAGAGAAAAGGGCAGGGCAAAGAGTCTCCAGCCCAGCATGGAATGGCTAACTGCCTTGTTTTGAACTGGACAATATAGTTCAATGGCCAGTCACGCTGTGTAACTGGACACTGTAATATCCAGTTAAGAGTTGGAACAGGTGTGCAGCCCCAGTTAGAGCACAGAAGCTGCTATGAAGATAGTGCAGCTGGCACAAAACCCAAGGCTCCACCAGCCAAAGAGAAAACTCATCCTTTCACTGTCCACCATGGTGCTCTCCCTCCTACATCAGCATTTCCTGTGCACAGGCTGATGAGATGTTGCAAGCGCTGCCTGCTGTCTTGTGAGATCAGAAACGTGCAGTTCCTTCCCACAAGCTTCAAAAGGCCAGCACACGGATAGAGAAGGTGGTGTGCTATAGAATCAGGCACAGGTTGTTGGGGAGGGGGACTTCATGTTGGTAGATGGTGCAGGGATGGAAGGAGAGCAGAGAGGTCACTAAGTTCTGGCAGACACTGGGATTGCAGTCTGGGCAGAGAGGGAGGGGGGGGGGAGTCCAGTGCTGGTAGATGATGGGAGGTGGGGAGGAAGAGTGGGGACAGATTCTGTCTGATGCTAGAGGGATAGGGAGGGAGAGAGGATCCATGCTGGTGGGAGTGGGGGAGAGGGAGGAGGAATGGATGCTGGAGAAAGTGGAGAGAGAAAGGGATGCAGCGGGAAAATAGGGAAGGGGAGAAGGTAGGAGAGAAGCAGAGAGAGAAGATGATGGGGAAGGGAGCAGGCAGGAGGACAGGTACTAGGAGCATGGGAAGGGAGACAGCAGAATTCAGACTTAAGTAAGAACTTGGAGAACAGGCGGGAGTGCAGAACACAGGCTTAGTGACTGACTGGCTATCAGGAGTATGAACGGGGATGTGGCTTAGGGTAGTAAAATGGGCCTAAAACTGAGCAGGAATTTGGGGATGATGGAGACTATGGTCAGATGAAACATACAAGTCGGTATGTGAGACGGTGCAGAAGATGGGTAGATACAGCGAAGGACCTGAGAATTTGAGGAGGGGTCAGTGGGCTGTGGAGAATGTGAGAGGTAAAGGAAGGGAGCAGGTCTTTGAAGGGGGTGAGAGAGGATGGAAATGGAGAAGTAACAAGGGGAATGGAAGGTTGGGTGTGGCTAAAAGACAGAATAAAGAGACTGAAGGCAGGGAGAGGCTGAGGGACAGGGAAGGAACGGCTTGGCAAGAGAACAAGAGGCAAAGGAAGTTGCAGGTGTCTAAGGAGGGGTCAAATACAAAGGGAGGAAATGGTTGACTAGTAATTGGGTGAAAGACAAAGGGAATAGGATGTTGAGAAAGGGACATGGAAGGACTAGAGAGGTGACAGTGGAAGATATAAAGCTGGTAACTAGGTGAGAGGAATATTGAGCACTGGAAGAGGGGAGAAGGAGTAAGATCTAGCTATAGGTAGATAAAATGGCATGTGGGCTGGCTCAACCATTAGGTAAGAATAGATGGTCACCTAGGACAGCAAGTTCTGAGGGGCAGTAATAGGAGCAGCAGTCAAAGCAAAGCAATAGATCAGAACATTCTTATACCTATAGGGATTGTGGGCTATACCTACATACAGTACAAAGAAAAGTTTCATATTTTAAATATGATGCCCATTATGGGCCCGATTATGCAGCAGCAGCTAGTGCTGAACCTTAGACCCGGATCTTCAATACCAGGGCCATATCTGGTCACCGGCATTGAATATTTGGGTCAACTGAATAGCACAGAAGCTAAACTCCTTAATAACATTGCACCCTCATACCTTTCCTCCCTAATTAAAATACCCACTACTGAAAGAGTCAGAAGAGGATGCACATAACACAATGGTTCCTCCGACTTTCATAAAATGAACTGATCCACAAGTAATGGAGCACTCACCTATGTTGCACCTATCCCCTGGAAGGCTCTACAGGATACATTAAGAGCTTTTAAAGACCTACAGACATTCTGAAAGGAAATCAAAACATATTTATTCATTGACTACTATACCCGACCACAACAAAATTTACCCAGCCTCGCTGCAGATCACACACACATTCCCATCTCCAAAACAAACCCCACAACTAATCAATAAATAATACTTTATTAATGCAAGGTTATAGCAGAGATTTTCCTCTTGTAAATAGTTGATCTGTAAATATTTTTCACGTACATAGTTCACTTGTATTTACTGTAACACTGTTACTGAGTTTCATGTATTTTGGTCTGTTTTATTGTAAACCGCCCTTGATCATGGGAAGGGGCAGTTTAGAAAAAAAAAATCACAAATAAAAAATAATAAAAAATAACCGAGCAGAGCCAATATTCAGCTACTGCCCGAAGAGCTTTGGTGGCTAAAGTTAGGACAACCTTTACCATGCCTAACTTTCGCCACTTAGGGATAACTGGGCAGAGGCTAAATATAGTTGCTGCCCGGTTATCCCTGGATGCCACGCCTGCCCTGCCCCCAGAAAGCCCCAGTGCTAGCCGGTTGGAGGAGGGCATGTAGTGGTGACACCCACTGATAGTCAGCGATAGTAGCCAGTTAGTGCCTCTGAATATCCCGGTCAGCATGTTTAATGCAGTTAGAAGGTCTGCGAAGCACATTAATCGCTTTAAATATCGGGCCCTACGTGTTTTTCCAGGATTGTTGGGGGAGGATCATGACTGTTGAATTTGATTATCAAAATCTTGGGGAGAGGGCATAAGTCTGAAGGTTTTATCCAGGGAGACAAATGAAATGGAAAATAGAAATGAAAGCTTATAAAGAGACTTAGGGAAAAAAATCAACCAGGGCCAACCCAGTCAGAAAAATAAAATGATCAGACAACAACGGGACACAGTTTTTAGAGAGTGGAATATGTCGGCTTTGAGAATGTGCAATTCTTATCTCTTTGCACTTTGCTTAGTCTTTGTTTCCATTTCATTTTTTGTCTGCCTGTCTCTCTTTCTAATTTGTAGTCTCATTCTTTATTAGGTGATAGTCTGTCATAAGAACTTAAGACATGCCATACTGGGTCAGAACAAGGTCCATCAAGCCCAGTATCCTATTTCCAACAGTGGCCAATCCAGGTCACAAGTACCTGGCAGGTTTCACAATGCTCGGGGTAAGCAGTGGATTTCCCGGGTTCTCTTTAATAATGGTTGTTTCCTCCAGGAACCTTTTTTAAACCCAGCTACACTAACAGCTTTTACTATATCCTCCGGTACGAGGTATTGAATTCCAGAGTTTAATTACATGTTGAGTGAACAAATATTTTCTCTTATTAGTTTTAAATAGGTTACATTGTAGCTTCATTGCATGTCCTCTAGTCATTCTACTTTTTTGATGGCGTAGACAACCGATCTGCTTTGCATGTGTGACCAAAATGAGGGTGTCTGTGGGTTCGGTGTAGAAATCTGCAGCGGTCCAGCTTGTCCTCTTTTTCCCAAATGGTGCTCTAGAAACAGTAGTGCTGACTCTCGGCATCTCTGCAATCTTATCTATGCAGCGATGCCAATGGTGAACCATCCCAAAGAGTGAAATTTACCGGAGAGATATTTTTTTTCAGATGGTGCATCCGGGCATAAATCTAGAAAGATTTAAATTTAGTATTGCTTTGCAAACGGCAAAAGCAACATCAAGTGATACTGTATTTGTTTGTTTTTTTCTGTGGAGCTTCTGAAAGGATAGAGAGTAGAGGCAATAGGGGGTAAATTCTCTGGGCTGAAAATTGCTATCCGCTTAATGGCTAAAAGCATATGCACAGGTTTCCCAATGCTTGGACTTGTAGGCACAGGGAAAAAGGATGGCTCTAGAGGAGGCAGGCACACAGGACAGGACTGAAGTGCGCTGGCAGACCTGTGAATGAGAGGTTACCTTCATTACGTATTCCCAAGTACGGTTAATGATGTTTGGTGCTTACTTTTCATGATTAAAAACTTGCCCCTGAAAGCCATAGCACCCCTTCTCCTCCCGCCCCCATGACCATCTCAAGTGCGCTGCCCTTAAGAACACAACCGCATTCCTGCTATATGCCAAGGAAGTCTTATTCTGTTTTATAGCTGCCCAAAGAATAAAGAGCACCCATAAAGAAGGCTTGGTATGGGGGTGTTCCCAGGAAGCAGCCAGATGGCCTAGCTAGAACTGTTTCCTGTGCTGGAACCTGCTCAGGATTTGGGGGAGGGGGGAGGAAGTGTGGTTTCTCTGGGAGCCTAACAGCAGAGGCCACCCCTGCAGTTCTGGTCCCATCCACGACCACCTAAGAGGTTTCTAGCTGGGGAGGAGGGATCTGTTGCCTCTTTGTAAATACATCATTCCTTTTTGCTTTGAGCTGTCTGCCTAAAGATGAATCTCTGTGGTCTGTGCCACAGCGCGTGCACACAACAGAAGACGGCCACAAAAATGGCTTCAGGGTGGCCTCTTAGGTCAGCAAGTCTGAGGCCAAGGCATGGAAGCCGGAACAAAGCAGGGCACCTTGTACAGAAATTCCCACATTTCTCAGGTTTGTTATCTATCACGCAGAATGGTTTGTACCGTTTCTACATTTCAAAGTGGAGATTTTTCAGAAGCAAAATGTTCTGATCACACATGCCAGCACTTCACCCCTTTGACAATGATCAGGCCGCTGCAGGTAGAGATCTTCCTGAAAAATTCTGTTTCATCTAGTAGTAAAGGCCACAAAAGTTACACTGAATGAAGACCCAGTTCTGGTTCCATATTTTCCATTCAAACTTAGTGCAAAGAGGATTTCTTGTTCAAGCAGCAGGTTTAATCTTTCTGCTTTAGAAATCGTGGCCACAGTGGGGCTGTATGGTAGGACATTAAACCCTCCACCCCCTCATTCAGTTCCATGCTGTACAGGTCCTCTATCTCAGTTCAAAGGTTCAAGAAGGGATCGTCTGCAATTTATTTTTCAGACCTTGCACTTAGATCTTAGCCAAAAGGCTGAGAAACACTACCCCAACCTTTCAACTAAATTATTTTTTAAAAGGTCTTCAGTTGTAAAGGCAGGAAGATGGGCTTATCGGTTTGAATGTCGAATTCCTAGAATCACATCTCTGCTCTACCATGAATTCTCTGACCTTTGCCAACTCGCTTTTACTTTCCCGGGTCACAAACTGCAGCCTCAGTCTACAGGGGATTAATGAACTAGTTTTCCTTAACTTATGCTGTCTTTTGGAAGCACACCATCAAGAATCCAAACTAAGGCAGTTAAAAAAATATATCAAATATTATTTAAAAAAAACCTCCCACATATTAATATAAATATTTAGAACCATCAAAAACTATCAATACTAGCCAAACAATACAGCCAAAGGCTGTGTGAGAGAACCAAGTCATCAAGTGTTCATCATTGATCCCATTTTAACCAAAAACCTTGTGCACTACTGTTTGGAAAAAAATAGATTCAATAACATTAACAGATTTTTGTTAGTGTGATTGAGATTAAACTGAGTTATATTAAATAACTGGATTGTCTGTCTCAGAAGAAAAGAGTGACTGAGTTTTTTAATGACTTTAAAAAAAAAACGTTTTTTGATGATTTATTTTTGGGTGCTGGCACTTTTTTTTAAAATAGTAAGTGCACATGGCTTTGGTTAAAACAAGACCGATGACGAAAGCTTGATTTGTTACCTCACACAATCTTTGACTGTACTGTATGGCCAATATCAATAGTTTTTGATGCATGTTATAAGAGTGATAACACCGACTCCCAAGGCAATTCATGGCACAGCGTGAGTAACACTAAATACACACCTTGCCAATGCACACTGATTTATCTGCCAGATAAGATCTCATCCAATCCAAATCCATTCCTGCAACCCCCTACGCTCTTCCAGCAACACAGTAAGGTTGCCCGGTCAACCGTATCAAAAGCAGCAGCGAGTTCCAGGAACATCATCAAGGAGTCCAAGTCCACATCTGCTGCCATACTGACATCATTCAACGACAACCCAATTTCTGTTCCGTGGCCTTTTACAGGTTCTCAATGTGAGCACCAACAGCAACGCTGCATTAGAAACTCTGGGTAAGCACTGCATTGCTGTTTTAATGGTATTGCTGCCGCGGGTCCCAGAGAGGGGCAATAGCAGTGGGCCTCCCTGGAAACATCGGTGCTCTAGGGGGCTGCCTAACTTGCCTAATGGATAGTACTGTGGTAGGCGAAGGCCTATGATCCACGCTGCTTGAACTAAGCAGGCAGGCCTAAGCAGCTTGACCTGTAAATGAAGCCTGTGGTTAGGCCCAGAGGAGTGAAACCCCCCCCCCCCCAATGCTGCTTCCATAGAATCGAAACTTACAAAAGACAGAAAAACAAACTTTAATTGGAACTGATAAGATGTATGAAGCTTCTATGGAATTAATTAACTCTGCTGAAAGAAAAGTTACAGTGCCCTGTTTTCCCATATGTTTTGGTTAGCCAGTGACCTTGGAGGAGAATTGTATCAAGAGTCTAAGAACTGACCATTGTAATGAGGACTGTAAGGGGGGAAAACAGGTGCAGAGCCCAGACCAAGGTCCTCATTGGACAACTACGTAACGGTACCGGGACCAATAGATGGAGCGAGAGGGGTTACCGGGACCAATGGAAAGTTTGCCTATGTCTAGAATGGAAAAGAACAGTATAAAAGTTGTTGTTTTACTAACAGCCATTGCTCAGCCATTTTGAATGTGATTCTGCTTGAGTCTTGTGCACAAATAAATGATTTGGACCTTCTGAACAGACTCCTGGTATTATTGGATTGTTTGCGCTTTGCCGCTACATATTCTTGGTGCGTTGGCCGGGAAGGTGTGGTTAGTAGAGGGTATACGAGCTGATATACCACGACTTTCCGCCTCTATAGGTTTGGTCCTGCCGGACTCGTGCCCTCCCGACATGGGCTCGGCTCCTGGGCGCCACCGGTCCAGTTGCATCGGAGGGAGCTGGGCCAGGCCTCGGCGGGTGCCGGACCCGGACGGAGCCAACACCTCAAACCCGTGAGGGGAGTCCGAGGTCCAACTCATGCGCTTGCTCGGGAACGGGGACCGGATCCGGTGAGTATAGTTTTGGGTATGTCTAGACAGATGAGTTAGAACTGCAGCTTGTAACTTGGAACTAGTAACTGGCCACTTGTAACTTGGAACTTGGAATTTTGGTAAGAGAGCTCTCAAGACGGTCCGATTAACCCTGCATAGTGTATTTGCGGGGTGAAACCATCGTCTTCTTGATTTTGACTTTGATTTTGAATTTGGTATAGCCTAGTCAGAAGAGACAGGACTGGGTTTTTGGGATACGTTGCTAGCATGATTGTGTGCATGAAGTGTGATTGAGAGGTCTTGTAATAAAGACCAAGCGAAGGCGGACTCCTGAGTAACGCATTTCCTGGCCGGGCGACCGCGTCCAGGTCGTGAAAAGGAGGAAGCGACTGTCGTCTTGACTTGTTTTGTGTTTCCCTTGAGTGTTTCTAGGACCGTGAGGACCCCTTACCCACGGTCCACCCTCCTTTCCCCTTCTGTTTGTTGTTGCGCGCACACATCGAAATGGGAGGGGCGGGGTCTACTAGGCACACTCCATTAGAATGTATGATTAAGTATTTTAATAAAGGATATTCAGGAGATTATGGAGTAAAAATGACTGCGTCACGATTACAACTCTTGTGTACTAGGGAGTGGCCCACCTTAGACCCCATGTGGCCCCGAGATGGAACATTTAACATAGGAATTATTAAGTCAGTTCTTCGGAAGGTGCGAGCAGCGCACTCCGACCAGTATCCCTATATAGACTCCTGGTTAAGTATTTGCGAGAACCCGCCCCCTTGGGCACAGCGCTGTTATGAAGAACAGTGCAGAATAATGGTAGCGCTGTCAGAACAAACACAGAAGGCAGGGCAAGAAAAGAAACCTGTCCATGTTGATCCTGAGTCCCCGGAGGTTGTAATTAGACAGCCCCAAGCTCAGTGCCCCGTAAAAGTACCACCGCGTCCCGCGGCAGCGTCCCGGGACAGGCGAAATCCACCCCCCGACCTGCAGCCAGAAGATCCGCCCTCTGACGAGACCGATCAGCCTGAGATTGAAGGAAATCTTGAATCAGAACTAGAACTAGAAGAGGGAGAGGAAACGTCTTCACAGGGTGAGACAGAAAGCGAAAAATCAGTTGTCAGTGCAAGTTCATCTGTTACGAGTGAGGCTTCCCAGACTAAGCGTATCTCGAGACAGAAAGCCCCAGCCAAGATGCAGAAAGCTCCTATCAAGATGCAGAAAGCTTCTACTAAGAAAGTAATGCCACTGCGGCAAGTCCCGGGAATACCCGTAAGAAACGAGGAGGACCAGATAGTACCGGGACCCACAAGTTTAGTTTATGTGCCATTCTCCACTACTGATTTGTTGAATTGGAAATTGCATTATGCCTCCTACACTGACAAGCCCCAAGAGTTGACAGAATTAATGAATACAATTATGCAGACTCACCAACCCACTTGGTCAGATTGCCGACAGCTCCTGTCTACTTTATTTACTACTGAGGAGCGGACGAGAATCATGCGAGCAGCCGTTAATTGGTTAGCAGATAATCCCCTAGCAGAGGGACAAGGAGGAATAGATAATCGCGAAGCAGCCAAGAGAGAATTTCCGAATGAAGATCCTCGGTGGGATCCAAACACCGATATAGGATCTAGAGCTCTAGCACGATTTCGCCAAGGCCATTTACAAGGTCTGCGAAAGGGGGGTCAGAAAGCCATGAATCTCACAAAGACAGCTGAAGTTATCCAGGGCGTAGATGAAAGCCCGGCAGTGTTTTATGAGAGACTATCTGAAGCATACAGAATGTACACTCCCTATGACCCAGCTGCACCAGGAAGCCTATGTATGGTGAATGCCGCTTTTGTCAGCCAGTCTCAACCAGATATTAGACGAAAACTACAGAAATTAGAAGGGTTTGCGGGCATGAATGCAACTCAGCTACTGGATGTCGCCCATAGAGTGTTTGTGAATCGTGATAATGAAAGACAGAGAGAAAGTGACCGTAAAATGAAGAAGAAGGCCGATTTTTTTGGCTGCCGCTTTAGTTGAACAGAAACGGGGAGGTTTCCCTAACCGAAGGAGCAGAGGTAGAGGGTGGGGCCGAGGAGATAGCCGGCCCACGCTAGGCGTGAATCAATGCGCTTATTGCAAGGAAGAAGGACATTGGAGGAATGCATGCCCGCAACTCGAAGATGCCTCACACGAAGAAGAAGAGAACGCCCCTTGGCGAGAGAGGGAAAGAGGCCGATCGCAGAGGAACGACTCAAGTACATTTCCAACGGGAAAGAGAAGAGGCCGTAGAGGCAGTTGTAGCCACCACGGACTATGATCTCGATGAAACAGATTAGGACAGACTGGGCTCCGAATTCGTTTTAGGTTCCCAGGAGCCCATGGTCTGTTTAAAAATAGGGAACCAATTCATGGACTTTATGGTTGATACTGGTTATTCTGTAGTAGATAAGCAAATAGCCCCTTTGTCCACAAGAGCAGTCACTATTATGGGAGCAACTGGCGCAAAAGCCACCAAGTCTTTCCTGAAAGACCGAGTATGTGAATTAGGGGGACAGCAAATAGCACACCAATTCCTTTATATGCCTGAGTGCCCCGTGCCACTACTGGGACGAGATATGCTAGCCAAGCTGCAGGCCCAAATATCCTTCACTGAGAAAGGAGAAATGCAAATGACTGTAAATTCAAAACCTGCAGGGCTAATGGTGCTTACTGTTCCCCGAGAAGAAGAGTGGAGATATTACAGTACTGAACCAGTTCTTGATACCAATCTTAACATACCAGCAAGCATTACGGCTCCTCCTGGAGTATGGGCAGAAGATAACCCACCAGGTCTAGCCAAGCACATAGCCCCAGTAATCATGAACTTCAAGCCTGGAGCAGTACCAGTGCATGTTAAGCAATACCCACTCCCGAGACCAGCCATTGAGGGCATCCATCACCACTTATTAAGATTACTGAAGTATGGCCTTCTCCAAGTATGTCAATCACCTTGGAATACACCTCTCCTGCCAGTTAAGAAACCTGGGACAGGTGATTACCGCCCAGTACAAGATTTTCGGAGAGTGAACGAAGCAGTTGAGACCATACATCCAGTTGTGCCAAATCCCTATACACTCTTAGGATTGATACCTGCTGAAGCTACCCACTTTACTGTCCTGGATTTGAAAGATGCCTTTTTCTGCATACGATTAGCTCCGATTAGCCAATTGTTGTTTGCCTTTGAATGGCAGGACCCTGTCTCAGGTAGACGGGGCCAATTCACCTGGACACGATTGCCTCAAGGATTCAAGAACTCACCCACCATTTTCAGTGCAGCACTGAACCAAGATCTTTCAAGTTATCCTGTAACTCTGGGGAAAGAGTGCTTCTTCAGTATGTGGATGACTTGTTGATAGCTACCACCTCAGAGAGTGAATGTGTACAAGCCACAAATGACCTCTTACAACTATTAGATGAAGCAGGATATAAAGTTTCCAGAGCCAAAGCACAGCTATGCCAAACGGAAGTAAAGTATCTGGGTTTCCGGCTGACCAAAGGAAGCCGACGACTGGGACCAGAAAGAAAAGAAGCTGTGTGCAGTATCCAAACCCCAACTACCAGGAGACAAGTCAGAGCCTTCCTGGGAGCAGCAGGATACTGCCGAATATGGATACCCAACTTTGCCCAGATTGCTAAACCACTATATGAAGCCACCAAAGGAGAAGAGAAATCACCACTAAAGTGGGGACCTGACCAAGATGAAGCTTTCAAAACCTTGAAGGAAGCATTAATGTCATCACCAGCACTTGGACTGCCAGATGTCCAGAAGCCTTTTCGTTTGTTTGTACATGAAATGCAAGGGAACGCTCTGGGAATGTTAACCCAGACATTGGGAGCGACCGGTAGCATACCTATCAAAACAGCTAGATACTGTAGCCAAAGGATGGCCTCCATGCTTGAGAGCTGTGGCAGCCACAGCATTGTTAGTGAGTGAAGCAGACAAACTCACCTTAGGACAGAACCTGCGCGTTACAGTGCCACATGCAGTGCTCGCCCTTATGGAACAAAAAGGGAATCATTGGTTCACCAATTCTCGAATGCTGAAATACCAGAGCATGCTATGCGAAAATCCCCGAATACAATTGGAAGTGAGCCATGCTCTCAACCCAGCCATCTTGCTACCAATCAGCAGGGACCCACCAGAACATGACTGTATGGAAGTCATGGACACTGTGTTTTCAAGTCGACCTGATCTAACTGATGTACCTATAGCAAACCCTGACCAGACTTACTTCGTGGATGGAAGCAGCCTCATCATCAATGGACGACGTTGTGCCGGGTATGCAGTAGTCACCCGGAAGAAAGTCATTGAATCATCAGCTCTTGCCTCAGGAAAATCAGCGCAGAAAGCAGAATTGATAGCGCTAACAAGGGCACTAGTATTAGGTGCCGGACTCCAGTTGAATGTGTATACAGACTCAAAGTACGCTTTCACAACTTTGCATGCTCATGGAGCTCTGTATAAAGAACGAGGACTTATTACCTTGGGAGGCAAATCAATTAAGTACGGCCCAGAAATATTGATGTTACTAGATGCAGTATGGGCCCCAGCACAAGTTGCTGTTATGCATTGCCGAGGACACCAAACAGGAAAAGGAGAAGTTGCCCAAGGAAACAGATTTGCTGATGCCTCAGCGCGCAAAGCAGCCATGACAGGCCAGATTTCACCACAGGTAACACCAGTACAAGCAGCATTGTTTCCAGTACCCCTCAACTTGTGGACGCCACGATATACCACAAGGGAACTAGACTATTATTGCACTACAGAAAAGGGGGTACTGAAAGATGGATGGATTGAGCTGCCACCAGCCGAGGGCAACCAACCTCCAGGACGAATAGTGATCACTGAATCATTGGGACCAGCCTTTGTAAAGGCCTTTCATCAAGCTACACATTATGGGAAAAGCGCAATGGAAAAGGCACTCAAACCCCATTTTTGCATTGCACTGTTGGGAGCCTTGTCAGCCTCAGTAGCCCGCCAGTGCGTAACTTGTGCGAAGAACAATGCCAAGCAAGGTCCTACACCACCACCCCGAGCCCAGTCAGGTGGTGTAACTCCTATGCACAACCTGCAAATAGACTTTACTGAAATGCCAAAAGTCAGTGGATATCGCTATTTGTTAGCTTTAGTTTGCACCTTCTCTGGGTGGGTGGAAGCTTTCCCTACCAGGACTGAAAAAGCCAGAGAAGTCACCAAAGTATTGCTGAGGAAAATCATCCCCCGATATGGAATCTCTGCAGTAATAGAATCAGACAATGGGCCCTCATTCGTATCTCAGATTACCCAACAGTTAGCGAGTGCCCTACAGATACAATGGAAGTTACACACTGCATATAGACCCCAGAGTTCAGGGAAAGTTGAGCGAATGAATCGCACACTAAAATCTCAGTTGTCTAAGCTATGCCAGGAGACCCACCTGAAGTGGCCCCAAGTTCTCCCAATAGCTTTACTTAGAATATGCTCAGCCCCTGTGAAATCATCAGGATTTTCCCCCTTTGAAGTCATGTATGGTAGGCCCCCACCAATAGTACAGGGGGTCAGAGGGAGTTTGACACAAATTGGTTCAGAGATAACCAGACAAGAACTCCTAGCTCTTAGTTCTGTTCTGCAGACTCTTCATGCGTGGATACAGGACCAGTTACCCATCAACTTGACGGAATCCTTGCATCCCTACAAGCCTGGTACCTCGGTGTGGATCAAAGATTGGAAGAAGACACCGCTGGAACCGCATTGGAAGGAACCTCTATACCGTCATCCTGTCTACACCAACAGCTGTCAAGGTCGCAGAAATCGAATCTTGGATCCATCACAGCAGAGTCAAGCCAGCAGCAGTTCCAGAGCCAGATCAGTGGACAGCAGTGCAGCATCCTGATATTCCTTTGCAGCTCACCCTGAGGTGGCAACCAGCGGCCTAGAGCTCCTCTGGGCCGCCTAAGAACTGCAGTGTTCTACAGTTGACAAGTCTTTTGAAGAGGATTGCTGTTTCCAACACAGCAAAAACACTTGTTTCTTCATTGGATAACTTTGCACTCACAGACTTTCTTCAGGCCAACTACGGTTGGTAAGTGGGCATACAGCGGAACCTTGAGGATCTTCAATCAACATTGACACCCGTTGAATTGCTTCATTAGCAAACGGGTCAGCATTGTGCCAAAAAGGCAGTGGACGTCGAGGTCAAGATTTTTCAGCGGCGAATCAGACGAACTACAATCAACATGCATCTTTGTTTCTACTTTGTCCTGGTTGCCTGTCTGGGGGGATTTGAACTTGTTCTTGCTTTACCCCCATGCACTGCCTGCATTACTTCCACTCGAACTGGAATGAAAGTCACTCAGAGTTTGCTTTATCATTCTTACTATACCTGTACTGGTACAGTGAGCCGGTGTATATACAACACCACTGAACTGAACGTTTGTACTAAGGGAGATACTAAAGTTTGTTTTAACCCACATCAGAACCCATCCTAATATACTCTAGAAATACGAAGGGATGATGCAGATGGAGCTTTACTTAATGCCACACCCCCACTCACTGACCCTACAAAGGGTGCTGTTTTGTATTTTGATGCTTGCGACGCTATAAATAGGGATGGTCGGTCACATTGTGCTAACCTGGAAAAAGCATATTATTATGATCATAAGTATATGTGTCCAGAAGGAACCACCGGGTGGGGGGCATGTACAGGTAAACGAGTTTTAGCAAATGAATATAGCACAGCACCAGTTAAAGACTACTATTGTCCAAAGTGGGAATGTGTGTTCTATGCTACATGGAAAACTGGTATGGTAGAGAATACCAGGGATAATCGAATGGCAGCCCTACATAAGCCCTCTCTAAAGAATCCAGAAAAATGTAAGAAGGGTGCCTGTAACCCATTAGAGTTACACATAATAAACCCCAGTGCTTGGAAGCAAGGATATAAATTTGGACTATGTATTGCGGGTACTGGATCAGATCCCGGAACCATTGTATATATAAGACTGAATACCCAGGCCCATCGTTCATCACGGTATCATATACACAATACTTTCTATGAGACTATGCATGTAAACAAGTTCGACATTCCCCATCCTTCACAAAATCTGTTCTTAGAGTTAGCTGGAGCAGTCGTATCTAGTCTCCACATTTCAGACTGTTACTTCTGCGGAGGAACTAGGATGGGTGATCAGTGGCCTTGGGAGGCCCAAGAACTGAATTACTCAATAGCCTACAATCATACAGAGCTGCACAAGACCACCAGTGAATGGGTATTAGCACACCCAATAGTTGGACGTCTGTGTTATGCTCGGACTGGACCCCAGTTCACCTTGAAGGTAGGACAGCTTGTCTGTCTTAGCCAGAAGTTTTATAATGACACCACAAAACAGACATCCTGGTGGTCAGGAGTTAATGCATCTGAACCTACCAACCCATTATTAAAATTCCCTGAGCTTGCTGATTTATGGACTAACCTTGCCCAGCCTCATGCCTGGCAAGCCCCACCTGGCTTGTATTGGATCTGTGGAACCCGAGCATACGCTCGACTCCCTATTCACTGGGGAGGGGCATGTGTTTTGGGAACCATCCGACCTTCTTTCTTTCTGTTACCCACAGAACATGGAGAACAATTAGGTTACCCAGTCTATACCAAGAGACAGAAAAGAGCAGCTTTGAAGATAGGCAAATGGGAGAGATGGGAAGGGGAAGACTGGCCACCTGAGAGAATTATTGCCTATTATGGACCAG
Organism: Ichthyophis bannanicus; assembly: GCA_033557465.1. Classification (NCBI taxonomy): domain Eukaryota; kingdom Metazoa; phylum Chordata; class Amphibia; order Gymnophiona; family Ichthyophiidae; genus Ichthyophis; species Ichthyophis bannanicus. Next base: position 783,856,087 of record CM066035.1, read on the forward strand.
CCACTTGGGAGCAAGATGGCACTTGGGGATACCGGACCCCTGTGTATATGATAAACCGTATCATACCTTTACAAGCAGTGGTTGAACTAATTACTAATGAGACTAGTCAAGCACTTACACTTCTAGCTAGACAAAGCACACAAATGCGTACTGCCATATATCAGAATCGCTTGGCACTAGATTATTTGTTAGCAGCTGAAGGAGGAGTATGTGGTAAGTTGAATCTAACCAATTGTTGTTTGAAGATAGATGACAAGGGTCAAGTAGTTGAAGAGATTGCTGAAAACATGCGAAAATAAGCTTATGTGCCAGTACAGACCTGGCATGGTCTTAAGATACCTAACTGGTTCGAATCTATCTTCTCTGGCCTGGGGGGACTTACTACTTTTGTTATGATAATATTAGTATTTGTAGCCTTGTTTCTGTTGTTACCATGTATAATCCCATGCTGTATGCGCTCTATTAACAGTGTGATCGAAAATACCGTAGAACGCAAGACTGCCACTAAGATATTGGCCCTATGGCACCCTAATCCTAGCATGTATGGTCGTAATCTGACTCCAGTGTAATTGAGTGATTTAACTCTCACACCTTATTGAAAATAGGGTGAGATTAATCAAAGGGGGGAATGTGGTAGGCGAAGGCCTATGATCCACGCTGCTTGAACTAAGCAGGCAGGCCTAAGCAGCTTGACCTGTAAATGAAGCCTGTGGTTAGGCCCAGAGGAGTGAAACCCCCCCCTCCCAATGCTGATTCCATAGAATCAAAACTTACAAAAGACAGAAAAACAAACTTTAATTGGAACTGATAAGATGTGTGAAGCTTCTATGGAATTAATTAACTCTGCTGAAAGAAAAGTTACAGTGCCCTGTTTTCCCATATGTTTTGGTTAGCCAGTGACCTTGGAGGAGAATTGTATCAAGAGTCTAAGAACTGACCATTGTAATGAGGACTGTAAGGGGGGAAAACAGGTGCAGAGCCCAGACCAAGGTCCTCATTGGACAACTACGTAACGGTACCGGTACCGGGACCAATAGATGGAGCGAGAGGGATTACCGGGACCAATGGAAAGTTTGCCTATGTCTAGAATGGAAAAGAACAGTATAAAAGTTGTTGTTTTACTAACAGCCATTGCTCAGCCATTTTGAATGTGATTCTGCTTGAGTCTTGTGCACAAATAAATGATTTGGACCTTCTGAACAGACTCTTGGTATTATTGGATTGTTTGCGCTCTGCCGCTACAGTACCAGTCCTGGCTTCAACAAGTATCAAGGTCTCCCTTTTCCTCTAAAATTCTCCTAACTTCAGAAAAACAACTACCTCATTCAATTTTCCCACAAAAGGCAAGCAGACTAGAACACAACATATCACTACGACTCAGGCCAATCTTCTTATGCTGCCTGTTTTGATTTCCTTCAGCACAATCTGTTACTTCTGCTTAAACCTCTTTATAGCAAAAAAACATGGCAACAAAGCTGGTATGAACAAACACCACAAATTCATTTTGCCCTCAGAAGGGGTAAAATCACCTTTCTCCAAAAAAAAAACAGTAAAGGATCCTGTGCACAATCTGAAGATTTAAATTTCACAAGGAGATTATGCAGTTCCCCCATGCTGTGGGTGCCTAAATTCAACAACCGCACTTCTGAGTTAGCCAGTCCATCCGACAAACTAACCAAGGACATGAATTAAAACAGCAGGTGAGCCTTCCGGCCTTGGGGGGTGGGAAAGAATCTTGCAACCCATCAGTTAAATTTCAGAAAAATCCTTTACCGGCAAGACAGAGGAGACCTCCAGGCCCCTTCTCTTTTCCTCCCTTACTAAAACCCCCAATAATTTTAAACAGCTCAGTCAGCCTTTTCTCAGCTTCCCCTAGCACTTCAAAGTTGAATCCTGCCTTGCTCTCACTACCACTGGCCAATTACAAATAAGCAGGATCCTTACACTTCCTCCAAACAGCACAGATTTTATCTTTTTCCCACTGCCTTTTAAGATGCCCCTCCCCCCCCCCCCAGGCTGCAACACTAATGACCTTGGAAGGTGTCAGATTAGCAAAGGGTTATAATAAGGGTGACAGACTGTTGGAGAGGACTGGATTTTTTTGTAAGTCATCAAGGCCGATTGTTTCTTATTTTAACCGCCTCCAATAGAATGCAAATGCATTCATCAGTGTACCTTTATTTGTCTTGTCAGGAAGGCGGCATCCACTCCACTAGAGGTCTAATGCATTTAACCTCATTCAGAATGCGTACTGGATTTGGGTGCACTGTCAGTGGTTTTCCTTGTGCTGTGCTCCTTTAGCACACTAGCACTGCAACCTGCACCTTAATGGAGTTCAGGGACAACTTTCCTTCAAGAAGCTCCTGCAGTAACACCAGAACCTCAGGGATCTCGGCTCTCATTCACCTTCGTACCAAGCATCCATGCGCTGCGTCCATTGTATGAAAATCTCTGTCTCGTGCATGTTCATGATGGCTATCCTGAAAACCTGATGGACTAGATGCAGTGCCATACCTAGCCTTGTGTGAGCGGTGCAGCTGCACAAGGCACAAAGAAATAGGGATGCATTTGGGGCTGCCGGCCCTTGCCCCATCGCTGCCATATCGCAGCAGTGAGATCCAATGGGGAAAAAAAAACCCTGTGGGTTTTCTGACTCTGCGTTTGCATGTTGGCCTAATCCCTCCCTCCTCTGACGTATGCTTGCGTCAGAGGACGGAGAGACCAGACCAGCCATCATTCAAGCACAGAGTTGCAAAGACCTGCCTTTTTTTTTTCCTTCAATTGGATGTTGCTACTGCCGCTGCCAAGGCAACACTAAAAGCAGCCGCGATGGGGTAAGGGCGTGCAGTGCCTGGGGGGGGGGGGGGGGAAGACGGCTGGATACGGGGGGGGGTAAGATGGAGAGATGCAGGGGTCAAATGACAAACCTATGATTGGCGGGGGGGGGGGGGGGAAGGAGGGGCACGCCAGATATGCAAATCACACAGGGCCCATTTATGGCCTGGTATGGCTCTGGCTAGGTGTGTCTTGAGGACTGGGTTGGGAATCCCTGCATTAGATTATAAACCTGGAAAGAAAGGAGCACTTTCACCTTTGGCCTGAAAACACTGTTCTGTTTCCGAATCTCAATAGGTAAGACATTCCACAATGTATGAGTTATAACTGAACAAATGGTTGCCCATGCAACAGCACACCTAAATACTGAGGTACCAGGAATCTTCTGGATATTACACAGTCAAGACCTTGTAAGTCGCAGCACAGTATGAAGTAGTAGCAAAGAAGAGAAGAGACACTATGATAAGCTTCCTGTTCCTCTTTGCTGAATAATGGCCATGACAAGAAGATGTAGGACAGCTTTTTTTGTACTCGCTCCTGCACCAAGACCTCCATGCCCATAGATCCTGCCATCCTCTTGTGGTTTATTTTATTTATTTTATTTGAACAACTTTTATATACCGCTGCTTCCAAGGATCAGCAGCGGTTTACATTATAACAAACAGAACAGGTACATTGAAGTTTAAGAACTAGGAATATTTTACATTATAACAAGTCAAATATTGGTTGAATATTGGTTGAAGAACTCTTGGGCTTTGCTATTCTGCCTTGTAAACATCAAACCCCTATTATAGGGCATCTCACATCTGCTTGTGACCCTGGTGAGTACACCAACTTAGAGTCTACTTCTACATTCTCTACCCCTGTGATGTGACCTTCTGATAGCGTCATCAAATGCTTTTCTGCCTAGGTTATGAAGAGTCTTTCTTTCCATTATAACTTCACACTTCAGTTGCCTCCTTATCATATTGTCCGATTGCACCTACTCGAATACCACTTTCCAGTGAGCAGTAATTGAAAAACCATTTCGAGGCCAGCCTGATCGTCCTGATCTCCAACCTGTTTTTGGACCCTAGGTCCTTTCCTCAAGACCAGCGACCATGCATTACTTGGCCCTGACAGTACATACCCCTGCCTTTCAGAGTCACATCAGTTGTCAACATCAACCATGATGAAGCCTCTAAGTCTTTTCTGTTTTTCAAGTTGCCCATGATGAGCCACCACTGCAGGATCTTCCTGGATCCCCCACAAAACAGGAGCTGTACATCAAGTTCCTTTCCTCTGGTGACCCTCTGGATAGTAGGTCTCGCTGCAGTAACTGCAGCCATGACCCACGTTACCACTTCTAGAACGGCTGTTATTGAATCCAGCACCTGCGGGTATCAGATTACAAATTTTGAACTTAAGTATAGAGCATGAAGATCTTGGTTTCAGGCAGGAATGCTTTGCCCAGGCTAGTGTTGGAAAATGCTCTAAATATTCTAGACTCGGTTAGGGCACCATACTGCTTTTTAGCTCTATTCACCAGCCCTCCTAAGGCCTCAAGAAGCTCAGTCACCATGGCCATAGCCTTTCTGCTCTCTTGCTTTGATTTTGCCTGTATTAGCCAATCATCCAGGTAGGGGTGAACTGGAACCCCCTCCTTCTGAAGGGATACTATCACACCATTGTCACCATCACCTTAATGAAAGTCCTTGAAGCAATTGGCAGACCAAAGGGCAAGGCTTGGAACTGGAAATGATGGCATAGGACACAAAATCATCAATGTTGAACCCCCGGTGATGGGCCACCCCCCCCCCCCCCACTATTGATTCCCCCCCCCCTCCTGTTATATGTCCCACCGCTTTGACCCAGTGAAAAGCGGGATATAAATACAGTTAAATAAATAAATAAAACCTGAGGAACTTCTGAAAACCCTGCTTGATATGAATATGCAAGTATGTCTCTAGCAAATCCATGGTAGTTAGAAATTCCATGGCCCTTAGGGTTAATATTACTAACCACAAAGTTTCTATCTGGAAGTGGCATTTGGAGAGAACCATTGACCTCCCTAAAACCCTCTTTCTTGACTACTATGAAATAAATGGATTTCCATCCTCAGTCTGTCAGAGCAGGAACATCTAAAATACAGCCTGCCTGACCTCAGGATGTGGCCCACTTGAGATTTTTAGCAAAAGTAATTTTTTCCTAATCAGTTAGTTAGCCGACATGATTTTGAAGCATCGAAGATATGAAGTCACAATTAGAGCAGTAATTCAGATTTTGATGAGCAAAATGATGCTAGAACAGGCTAAAGTATTCATGCTGGACAGCACATAAATACCAGAAAAACAATCCAGTGAAAAGTAAGACAGTGCCATCCATGAGCAAAAAGCATTTGTCAATAAGATTACATAAACAACAAAGTTTATTCACAGAGGGGTACATTCGCTGGGACTGTATTCAACTGCCTGTGCTCCCCACATGCACAGAGCTTTTGTGTGAGGAGTGCTGGACAGGGGTGGGAGGGGGAGGGCCGGAGGTGGAGAGTGGGTGGGCCGCAGCACCCGGACATGCAGGGCCTATTCTGCTTAGGGCCCTGTATGTCTACCGGGGGGCAGGATGTGTGTGCGACTTATTCCACCTCGGAGCTGGAATAAGTCCTGAGAACAGTAGCGATTGGGCCAGGCAGTCCCAGAACCACATGGAGTGGGTGCAGGTGAGTCTCCGCCACCTGATCACGTCCCTGGCAGATGCCGCTGAGGGTCGGGTAGCAGGGAAAAGAACATTACAGCACTGTCTGGCCTTGCTTGCTCCTGTTGGGAGTCTCAGTGCTATGGCGACAGGACACCACAGCACTGGCAAACCAGCAGGAGCACTGAGCAATGGAAATGGGCAGCATGCTGTACATTTTTATTTATTTATTTAACACTTATTTATATACCGCATCTTCCATCGATCAGTTGCGGTGTACAATTAACAACAGTTAACAATGCAGAGCTTGTTTTACATGGAACAGAATAACTTTTTACATAGAACATCTTAACATGCACACATAGGTTTAAAAACTAAGCAGAATAATTCAACTAACACAGATTGTGTAACAATTTAAACAAAGTACTGACTCTACCGCATAGGCAGATCATATCAGTTGCAACTATATACAAGTAGGGTATCAATGCATAGGAGTGGAGTGTTCATTCGATTATGTTTTGTGTGTTATCCCTTGAAGAAGGGAGTATACGCTTGATGTGGGGGGGTTCATGTTTAGCCTTTATCTAAGTTGAGTGGAATGTTTTCTATGGAATTATAGTGTTTAGTGAATAGATATGTTTTCAATTTTTTTCTGAATTCTGTTATCTCTGTTAGTGATCGTAAGTCCTCTGGTAACGAGTTCCAAGTTGTTGGAGCTATGTGGGAAAAGGCTCTATTATTTGTAATTTTGTGAGATCTTATATATTCTTTTGGAATCTTTAGTTTATTTGATTGTCCTTTTCTATGAGTAGACTTAGGTAGTTCTTTGTTTATTAAATTACATAGTGTCTTCGGGGCCATGTCGTTTAGGGCTTTGAATGTAGTTATTATTGTTTTGTAGGTTATCCTGCTTTGTATTGGTAACCAGTGCAGGGAAGCTAGTATTGGTGTAATGTGTTGGAGTGAATTTATCTTTAATATAATTCTAGCTGTTGCATTTTGTGCGAGTTGGATTCTTTTGATATTTTGTTTTGGAATGCCTATAAGTATTAAGTTAGCGAAATCGAAGTGTGGAGTAATGGTAGCCTGTGTTATATTGATAAAATCATGCATAAATACCAGGGGGCGCAATTGTTTCAGGATTTTAAGTTTGAAGTAGATTTTCTTTAAGGTATTTCTAATGTGGGTTTCCATAGTAAGGTGTGTATCTAAAATGACTCCAAGATATCTTATTTCATTTTTTATTTTAATTTCTTGGTTTTGTAGTGTTATGTGGGTTGGGGGAATAAATGATTGGTTTTTTGTTACGATCAAGACTTCGGTTTTAGCATGGTTTATATGGAGGTTTTGGGTTTTTAGCCAGTATGTAATTTCATTGTAGCAGTCTGATAGAAGTTGAGTCGGTAGGTTAGGAATCGTAAAAGGTATGTACATCATAATATCATCCGCATAAAGGTGATATTGTATTCCGAATTTTTTAAAGATGTTGCAGACCGGTTTTATATAGATATTGAAGAGTAGGGCTGAAAGCGCTGAACCTTGTGGTAAACCTATTTCTTGTTTGTATGTGTTGGATGTTTGATTACCTGTTCTTACATTTTGTGTTCTGTTATTTAAATATGAGGTGAACCATTTATGTACGGTAGAGTTTATGCCTATCTGTCGTAGGTTGTTGAGCAAAATTGAGTGATGCACGCTATCAAAAGCTGCTGATATGTCAATGAAAAGTAAGATGAACGCCTGTTTATGATTGTCAATTCCTTTTAGGAGTGTATCTATTAATACTGTTAGAAGTGTCTCTACTCCATGGCGGGGCCGGAATCCATATTGTTGATCATCTAGTGGATAAGATAAGTCTATAAATTCCTGTGTCTGTAGTTGCACTACCTTTTCAATTATTTTGGCCAAGAATGGTATGCTAGAGATGGGCCTATATGATGTAGGGGATGTTTTATCAAGTTTGCAGTTCTTTAAAATTGGACGTATTTGTGCATGTTTGAGCGGGGATGGAAGGTATCCTTGGGTAAGTGAAAGATTTACTATTGGGAGAATAAAGGATAGTAGAGTTGATAGTGTGTTTTTTATCCATGATACAGGGCATGGATCTAAATACGAAGTTGTGGTATTTAGGCCGGAGATGATTGTTTTTAATGACACTTTTGAGATGGGGTAAAATTCTAACCATTTATCTACAGGTTGATAAGAGATGTTGATATTTTCTAAGGGCATGGTGGGTTTCTTTGTTTTGTTTTGATAGTGATTAGCTAGGGTTTGAACTGAGATGTCTGTGATTTCATTGTTAGAAGTTTGCTCATTGTTGGTTAATTTTCTGACTATGGAAAATAGCTCTCTAGGTCTATTGTATGATTTTGCTAAGGTTGCTGCGTAATAATTTTTCTTCGTGCTGTCTATTGTTTCCTTATATTTTGTTAGATAGTTATTGTATATTTCCTTGTGTACAGACAACTTGGATTTCCTCCATTTCGTTTCAAGTTTTCTTAGTTCTTTTTTCATTAGTCTTAGAGTGCTATTAAACCAAGGTGAATTATTTGTTTTAGTGTATATGGTTTTTTTATTTGGTTGGTTATTTTTAGCTGCATTATTAATAGTATCGTTCCAGTTGTTAACAGCGTCATCCAAATTTGTTGTTGATAAGAAGTAGGAGATTGTGGCGTCAAAGAAGTCTGTTTCATTAAATTTTTTGAATTTTGAAGTGGGGGTACTTCTTGTGTAATTATTGGTGCTAGGGATGGGATATGTGAGATTTATTTTGATGATAGAATGATCAGACCAAGGTGTCTCAGTGCATTCAATGGAATTTGAGTTAACTAATTTGAAGAGTATCTCAGGTAGAAGAACCAAATCTAATGTTCCTCCTTTGATATGTGTTGCTGTTTTAATTATTTGATGGTACTGTATGTCTGCTATGGTGTCTAGGAATAGTTTAGAGTCTAGTGTTGGTAGGGATGGAAGGTTAAAGTCGCCTAGCATGATTACAGGATTTTGATCAGTAGATGAGCTGAGGAGTTCAATAAGAGAATCCAGGCCATCTGTTTTATTGTCTGGGGGTCTATAAATTAAGCAAATTTTTATGAGGCCGATTTTTATTAATAATGTGTCCATGTTATTATTGAAATTTGAATGGATTGGCTTGGCGTTTAATGTTTTTTTAGTCATCATTAGAACTCCACCACCTTTTTTGTTGGATCTATTTTTGTAGAATGTGTCGTAGTTCTCTTTATCAAGTTGATTTAGATAGACTGTATCTGTTTCAGAAAGCCATGTCTCTGTGACACATAAGATGTCGGGTTTTAAGTCAGTTATCAGGTCATTAAATATGGGTAATTTATTTTTCATTGATCGTGCATTAATTAGGATGCATGATAGGGAGGATGAGTAGATAGAGCAGGTTTTCTTGTCCTTTTGTAGTGTATTTGTTTGTTGTATGTGTATTAGTCTATGATAATTAATTTTTGGGTGGAATTCATGAGAGTATCTCATATGGCAGTCATTTCGAGTAAGTGTGTGTATTATAGGTATAGTCATGTGATTTTTATAGTTTAAACATGAGGATAGATCAATTATTATTATTGCTAATAATATACAGGTGTATGATATTCGCGAGAGCATGTTGTTAGGGTGAAGCATTTTCTGTATTTGGCTCAAGGACTATTGGGTAGGGTCGTGATAATATAGTTGTATGTCGGCAGTGGTGAATTCTGATAAGAGTTATGTGGCAGTATTGAAAGTTGTTATTCAAAGTGAGTTACTGTCAACAGTAAGGCCAGATAATTACTGACGACAGTAAATCCAATGTACAATACTGACAACAGTAAAACCAAAGTACTTCACTATCTATACTAAATCCACAGTGAGTTACTGACAACAGTAAAATCAAAGTAAGATATTAACAATAGATCAGGACAGGATATTGGTAGCAGTAAAGAGTCTGTGAAATACTAACAACAGAAATATGAAGTGAATTACTGACAACAGTACTTCAAGGTAAAATTACTGACAACAGTAAGTTAAAGTGAGTTATTGATAATAGTTATGAATCTACAGTGCCTTAATGGCAATATGACATCTGAAATTAAGTTAGCCAACAATTAATCTAAGTTGAAATACTGACAACAGTAATGATTCAGAGGTGGATCAGGGACAACATCAAAAGATCTGGTGTGAACTTAGAGTTATTTTGGTAGCGTATACTTGCTGCGATTCGTTGGTGTGTCAGGTCAGTGGTTCTACGCGAGCTCGACCTTGAGGGAGCTCAGCATTGCGTTGAGAGAGGCTGTTGGTCTCTGCAAGGCAGAGCTGTTTCGTTTCCGTGGGAGCTTGAGGTTCCTTGACTGGCCTTTGCCTAAGGGCCGTGCCAAAGGACCCTCTTGCGCGGCCCTCAGGCGCGGGCCCGCAAGGCGCGGTTGCGCCTGTTCGCGCCCCCTTTTAAACGGTAGAGCTGGGCCCGGATTGGGCAGGGGTAGGCGATGACGCGGTGGAAAGGCTTTGCCGCACAGGAGCTCTTTGTGGAAGCACGTGTGCTGAGCGATCTGCTGCTTCAGCGCTGATCTCAGTGCAGGGAGAAGGCTCTCCTCCAACGAGCTCTTTTGTGAGTGATCAGAGCTGTTCTGCTGCTTCTTCGGCAGGGAGAGGGGTCTCCTTCGATGGCTGGAGCCGCGGGTAGTGTTCCTGCTCCTCCTCCCCGCTCAGCATACTGCGCACTCCAGCCCGTCCAGGCGACCTGACTCTGTAGTCACGGGAATGTATATAGCTCCCGTGGTTGCAGAATCAGGTACAACTGTGCCCCTTCCATTTTTTGGATGCTCAGCTGGGCCGGACGTGCACAGTATGGAATTGCCCTCAAAGTGTTCAATATGGTTTATGTATTTATTATCAACACTAAAACAACCTAATGTTTTTATATGTTCTCATGTTTATCTTCAAACCATATTAAAATAAAGCCTGACATAGCTATGTTTCGATGTAGTGTCTACATCAGGGCATGTATAAAATATATTTATAAAAGTAAAGCAGCAACTCCATGGATCCACTGGAGAGGGTTCCCCTAAAGCACTGATAAAAATAGGTGCCTGTCCCTTTACATTTAAAGGATGAAATGGCAGTGAAATTGTGCCATGGTGCTCCTGATGTTGTCTTTATAGGTAGAAAAATAGGTTAAAAACAGCAGCTGAATGACAGCCTCAAGGAGTTTAAAGATTTATCAAGGTCTATTGAAGGTATCCTTAGGCTAGTCTGACCACTGCACATTTCACCCTTTACATTTAAAGGAACAGGCATCTATTTTTATCAGTTCCTTTGAACTGCTGCTGTACTATGTCGGGCTTTGTGTGTGTTTAATATGGCATGAAGATAATGTTTTAATATGTTCAGATGACTATTTAATGTGTTTGTTTTAGTGTTTTTTCACTATGGTTTATGTATTTATTATATTTTGTGAATAAAATTTGTTGTTTATGTAATTTTATTGAAAAAATGTTTGCCATGTGATTTCCCTGCTTTTTAGTTGGCATAATAAAATAGTCATGCACCTTGCACACACATTGATTACTGATCATATTTCCCACGGTTGAAAAGACCATGGACGTCTCTTATGTTAGAGGCACAGGGCTTATAAACTCATACTGCAGCACCTGCTCCAAAAGGGGTCTGAACTGCTGCTTGCCTCTGCCTAGTGTGAAAAGAAACCATAAAAGGCGTTACCATTTCCACTTTAAGCTGCTCATTCTTGTCCATAAAGCTTTCTATTCCAGTTTTCTCCTTTTACCTGTTTGTTACTTGTTCCTTACTTCTCAGATATGGAGTGCTTCCTTCTCTGCTTTCAGGCTTCAGCAACTGGAAGTCAGCCTCCTCGTGGCTCTCAGCTCTCCTAACTCTCTGAGCTCCTTCCTCCTGGGAACTTTCTTCCTCCTGGGAACTCCTCCGGCACGCTGAGAACTCCTCTGGGAACTCTGTAAGCTCCGTGTGCTCTCTCTCTTCTTCTCCCTTGTGCTCTGTTTGGAGACAGGTTTAAAAACCTGTTTCTTTCCTGCCACACCTTTCTCTTTGCACGTGTGCTCGTAATCAGTAAGCAAGCCTGCCTCCTCGTCAGAGCTAGGGCGTGGCTTGGCTTGACTTTTTTCCAAAGCAGTTTTTCTCCCACTGTGCAAAGCTTGGCTGTCAGTAGTTTTAAAGGAACAAGTACCATTTTCTTCTATTTCCATTCTTAACTGGTCACTCTCATCACCACACTTATATACTACCTTTCATGATATCAAGGTGGTTTACATTGAACAAACTGAAATTACATTGAATAGGGCATTATAACTTGGAGATAACTATTTTACAGGGAACATGGGCTATGGAGGGTTAAGTGGCTTGCCCAAGACCACAAGGAGCACCTGTGGGACTAGAAACCCCAGTCCTTCCGGCCCAAGGTTGCTGTCCTCTAGTGGGATTTGAACCCCTGACCTTATGGCCTGAGGTACCTTGCCCCAACCACTAGGCCACTCCCCCTTAATTATCTCTGCTACACGCCCTAAAGCTAACCACTTAGCATCAGGATGTGTCGTGAGCGTTCCGGGGAGGGCACCATTTGCTAACCGGGCAGCAGTGATATTGCACCACTGCCCAGTTAGCACCCATGGGTAAAAGATAGGCCATGTGCCGTAGCAGCATATAGATATCCCAGAAGATTATCAAGCCCCTTCGTGAGCATGTCTCTCTCTTCTCTAAACAACAAATGGCCCTTAAATGGCAATTTGCCCAAAAGGCTTTAGAAGTTTATCAATGTCCCACCGTCCCCTCTGTGCCACATCCGCACTGACCACCATCCATGCAATCATACAAATTAAGTCAAACTACTCTCATCACTGTCTGTAGAGACAAACTGTATATCTTGAATGCCCGTTTAAGAAGGGTCTCCAGCTTCCTGGTTTGACTGGGACTGTAATGTGCCTTGCTATCTCTTACCAATATGTCTGCTTTAGGAACTCTTGGAAGCCTCTCCTGTTCCTCCCTTGATAAGGTGTATAGATACTCACTGCCCTGATCAGTGTTCTAAGCTATGCGTGTTTGTACATGCACATAGATCATGAACTCTATGCACATGCAAACATAGCTCGCACAAAAAATACAATGCTGAGAGAAATGTTAATTGCTATAAAGAAGCACAGAGAAATCCAACTGATCTGAGCAATAATGATTAGCTTAAGCTGGCGCTCGGCTCATTTGGCTGTTTGGGTCCCATCCATAGGATGGCACTATATAGTGATCATAGATTGATGGTGACACCGTCATTGTTAAAATTTAACAGCGTTCCCTGAAGCAATGCAGAACAAATAATTTTGCCACACAGGAATGTTTAAGTACCATGCAGAGCACGGCGTCCATCACTGCTGATTTTCGCCCTTCAGCTCACTACACCCTCTCCCACTTCCACCCGGTTTCTGGCACCACTTCCCTCCTGAAGCGCACCACATTCCCTGCTACTTCTGTCTGGCAGAGAGGGGAGCAGGCTGGCGCTCAGCCGAGGTCTATAGAATGAAAAAGGTGTACACTTGAAGGAGTCACTTTTTGGAAAGAATTCCTGCAACTTGAACAAAAAATGTAAGACGAAAACAATATTAATGCATTACTGTTACAGTAAGAAATAATATAAATGTAATAGTTTCCTTAATTTTGTTGCCTTGTTATTATTACAGTCTTTAGTGATTTTAGTAATAATAATAATAATAATCAATAGCTTCTACTGTATGCAGTGCTTGCAAATTTGGTCAGTGGAAATTTTTGCACATGATCGGATTATTTTGCACACCAGCCGTCAGAAGGAAAGTTGGCCCTGACTACCTTGAGTTTAGGGTCTGGAACCAACTACTCTTCTTCCACAGTTGCCTGATGCAACGGGAAGGCCTTCAGAGTCTTATAGATTCCTTACTGGATGGGATCCCATATGGCTGTAAAGTCCTGCTTCTGTTTTTTTTTAGATCTGTAAGAACTTCACAACCTGCAAAATCAGGGCTAACAATTCTTCTTTCCTGAAGAGCTTCAACATTGAGGCATTGTCCTCCTTATTGACTTTACCTCCTCCAGGACCTCAATTCTTCAGCACTAAGAGCTGCCAGCAGGGATTCCTGACTTTAACCCTGAGAAATCAGAGTCATTTCCAGGGATTTCTGCTGGGAAGGGGCACCCTTGGGTCTCTGCTATTAGACCACCTTCAGAGACCCCTGCCCACTCTTGTCTCTAGATTCAATATGTTGGTACATCATTAAAATCAATTCCAGAGGAAACTGGGTTTAGGCAGCTTCTGAAGCCAGAGGAAGAAACTTGCTGTGCTCCCAGGGGGCTTCTGCCCCTTTAAGCCACCTACTCTGAATGGGCCCAGAATGCCTTCATGCCATGTTCTCTGTCCCTCCTCCACTCCTCAGTCCTTCTCTACAGCCCATAGGATCTCCCTGACAAAATTGAATTCCTGTGTCTCTGTTGCCAGAATCTCAAGGCTCCTGCTGGCCTCAGCCTGCATTAGATGTAAGGGAGCATCACACTGAGCACAAAAGGAGCTGATGATCGAGTTCTGCCTGCAGCCCCTGCAGACACTGCACATCCTTCCGAATTCTATGACCCCCAACATCCTAGAAGATGTTGCGTTTTCTTCTTTTGCTCAGTCAGGACCCACAATGGGGCTGCTATCTTGAGTGGGTGCAGTGGCTGATGGAGACCTCTACTGCAAAACCTCTGCAAGGCCTGAGGAGCTTCCAGAAAAGATGCATGGAGAGAGCAGATCTGAGACCATCCTTCCTCTGTTTCCACCAAGCCTGTGATGTACCAACAGAAGAAGAGCTCCTCATGTGTTGCTGGTACTATTGTATGGTAACGTGAATAACTGTGGGTGCAAAGGGTTCACTGGCTTCTACCTACTACTGCTTCTGTTGCATTCTGAGATGAGGCAGATATTCAACTTGGCAGGGGAGTCACCAGCTACCCTTCCTCTACCACTCCTCCCACAGCCTTAGCTTGCTGGCAACTATGGGAAAGGGAAGACTGCAGACTGATCTTCCTCTACTGCTTTGTTGGGCACAACTATAGTGATGTTATATCTGCTGGAATAGGCTCGTAGGCGCAACTCCAACTGAGATCTGGCTGGGACTTGCAGTAGAGGAGACTGACCCAGGCAGTGCTGGAGAACCAAGAACAACATTTTTTTAAAGATAACTTAAATGGACCATTCCAGAAAGGTAACAGGCCCTGCCAGCTATCTCCAGGGAACACAGTAAAGCAAGTTTCTGAAATGGGCCATGGGGGGAGAAGGATCATCTACCATGACCCTGCCTAGCTGACCTCCAGGCCCAGGCCCAGGCCCAAGCCCAAGCCCTTGCTCATCAAATGGAAGCAGGCCATGACAGCCTTCGTTCTTCTGTCATAATTCACTAGTCTCTGCTGAAGTCAGAGAATATTGATCAGCTTCTCAATTGCACCAGCCTCCATCTGGTGGAGGGAGGAAGGACAAAGAGAAACAGCAAGCACTCATTCTTGCTATAAATGTTTTTTTAGATCAACTAAGATAGAAACATAATTGCCTTCACTCATCCACCCGTATCCCTCATCTGTTTTATCATAAACGCTCCACAATTTCAGGTCACCTCCTGTCCTCAGACCTTACCTCTGACCTCACAAAACTGAAATCTCAACAAGTTATTGGGAATTACTGTAATGACACTTCAAATACCGGGTTTCATATAGTTAGCAGATAGTTTGCAATAACAAATGCAGTAGACACTATAAGGGATATACTGTCCTAAAACTGACACTGTGGACAGTGCAACCATGTGTGAGGCCCCATTTTCATGTGCCAGCATGACCCGCAGGTCACAGAGTCTTTTCAAAGGACTTAATGTGTCCCTGAAGCTGGAAATGAGGAGAAAGAGCAAGCACTAGCAACTTTCCAGTTGAAAAAGTAACATCTATTTCCCTAGACCAGGTGGACAAAGACTTCCAGATGCTAGGGAGCTTTAGAGGAAGATGAAAGGGGATTTTTTATTGATAGTAAATTTATTTTGAAGCATATTTTCATTGTAGCACAATTGGTATGCACAGAAATTACACTGCAGACCGTGCTGTGCTGTAACTGAGATATTCAACCTACCGCCCAACTGCATAGATAACTACAGACATCTGAAAAGAGTGCCACTTGCTCAGAAAGCATTGGTACTCACCTGTAACAGGTGATCTCCAGGAACAGCAGGAATCAGCCTTCACATATGGATGACAACGGTGCTGATGGAGCCCGTGAGGGAACGCTCCCCCCTGCAGGAATGCAGTCTTCACATATGGAACTCACTAGTTCCCAGGTACCAGACATTTTATGCGGGGTCTCCTGCTGTCAAAGCCACCCATCAAACCACCACTGATGGCCTGTGACCTCAATGTTGTTCTAATGCAACTTCTAAAGCCTCCTTTTGAGCCTTTAGCAACCGCTTCATTCAAGTTTCTCACATGGAAGGTTCTCTTCCTCATTGCCCTGACCTCAGTCATGAGGCTAAAGGATAGAGCCAAGAGTGTGGATACACTGTGGCCCTGTTGACTGCAGTCAGCTAGATCATCTCTAATGGAAGTTTGGTGCCAGAAAGAAGTCTGGGACAGAGGATAGGAATTGCAGTTAAGTCCCAAAAAGGTACTGGAGTACAGCCTGTCCAAAGACAGCATCCCAACGGGAGTCCCTGTCTAAGCAGTAGTGTGCAACAAAGGTGTGAATGGAGGACCAAGTGGCTGTCCGACAGATTTAGTCAATAGAGATGGAAGGGAAGTTGGCAACTGAGACTGCCATGGCCCGCAAGTTGTGAGCAGTGATATGACCCTCGAGGGAGAGTCCCACCTGTGTATAGGCAAAGAAATTCAGTCCACTATCCACCTGGATAGGGTATGCTTTGTCACTGGAAGTCCAAGGTGACTTGGATCAAAGAAAATGAATAGTTGTGAGGATTTCCTGTGAATCTTGGTTCTATCTAAGTAGTAAGCCAGCGCTCATTTACAGTCCAGAGTGAGCAGTGTTGCTTCAGCCTGAGAGGCATGTGGTCTCAGAAAGAAGACTGATAAGAATATCGCCTGGTTCAGGTGGAATACTGAAACCATTTTCAGAAGGAAGTGCGGATGGGTATGGGGGACCACCTTGTCAGGGTGGAACCGAGAGTACGGAACATCTGACACTAAGCATGCTGAAGTCAGAGGGATGAGGAAGAATACCTTCCATGTGAGAAACTTGAATGAAATGGTTTCTAAAGACTCAAAAGGAGGCTTTAGAAGTTGCACTAGAATGACATTGAGGTCCCAGGCCATCGGTGGTGGTTTGATGGGTGGCTTAGACAGCAAGAGCCCCACATAAAATGTTGCAATAAGGGGTGCGAAGAAATAGGATGCATGTCTAGAGGATTGTGATAAGCCATAATGGCATTGAGATGAGCTATAAGTTAGTCTTGAGATTTGCCGAGGACAAGTGGAGGAAATATTATAGAAGGGATTTCATTGGGCAGGTAGAGGGGTCATTTTGCTTTGGGGAACACCAGAGTGTCAACTTCCACACCTTGAAAGCATATGAACGTCTGGTGGACGGCTTGTGTGATGTAAGTAGGATATCCTTGACCTGCTGTTGGAGGTCAAGGTCAGCAAGGATTATACTTTCAGGAGCCAGGCCATGAGGTGGAGGCCGTGTGGATTGGGATGGAAAAGTGTCTCGTGATCCTGAGAGAGGAGGTTGGGCACATGTCCCAGACTGAGAGTTGAGTCTGGCTAGCCGAAGCAGCAGAGGAAACCACGGCTGATTAGGCAAAAAAGGGGCTATGAGAATCATGGAGCCCTTGTCAGCCTGTAGCTTGAACAGGGTCTTGGGTATCAAGGGATGGGCAGGAATACATAAAGCAGACCCTGTCCCCAATGAAGAAGGAAAGCATCTATCGCCTGTCTGCGCAGGGAGGGAAGCCGTGAGCAGAACAGAGGAAGTTGTGCGTTCTCCTGGGTGGCAAACATATCTATGCATGGGGTCTCCCACACGTGGAAAATCCAAGATGCCATTCCCAATTTAGGGTCCACTCATATGGATGTAGGATACGGCTGAGTCTGTCGGCAAGGAGATTGAGTACGCCCAGGAGATACACCACTCTGAGATGAATGTGGTGTGCAATTGAGAAGAACCAGAGATGAAGTGCTTCTTAGCAGAGGGGATAGGATCCTGTTCCTCCCTGCTTGTTCACATAAAACATGGCCACCTGGTTGTCTGTTCTGACTAAGACCTGTTGGCCCGAGAATTGGGGGTTGAAAAACCCGAAGGGTGTTTGAAATGCACATAGTTCCAGGAGGTTTATCTATAGCAGAGATTCCTGGTGTGTCCACTACCCCTGTGTGGTTAGATTGTTCAGATGTGCTCCCCAAATGAGCTTGGAGGCATCCGTTGTAGGGAGACCTGAGGTGGAGGCATCTGAAAAGGTGACCTCCCGAGTAGGTTTTGAGGGGAGCATCACCACTGAAGGGAGTTAAGAAGTGGAAGGGTGATGCATATTTTATCTGAGAGACGCCCGGTTGCCTGGGTCCATTGAGACAAAACAATCCATTGGGCTTGCTGCATGTGCAGGTGGGCATAGGCAACTACATGGAGAGTGGAGACCATGTGTCCCAAAAGGCATAGCATCTCTCGAGCTGTTGCACAACTATGATTTCTTATCTTGGGGGTTAGCTTAATAAATTAGGTACAGCGATCTGGGGGAAGGAAAGCAGTGGCGTGTTGAGTATCCAGAAGTGCTCCGATGAACTAAAGCCACTAGGTTGGCACCAGGTGCTACTTGGGAAAGTTTAAAATGAATCCCAGATGTTGGAGCAGCATGATGGTGCAATGAAGGGAGTGCTTTACCTCTTGTGGGGATTCTCCCCTGATTAGCCAATTGTCTAAGTAGGGGAAGATGAAGATCTCCAAAGTGCGAAGGTAGGCCGCAACCACTGCCATGCAGTTTGTGAATACGTGGGGTGCAGAGACTAAGCCAAAGGAGAGCACCCAATATTGATAATGGTTCTGCTGGAATCTAAAACGCAGATACTGTCTGTGCTGAGAGTGAATCAGTAAATGTGTATATGCCTCCTTGAGGTCTACAGAACACAGCCAGTTGTTCCTCTGAAGGTATGACAGGAATGTGCCAAGGGAAATCATTTTGAATTTTTCTCAAATGAGGAATTAGTTTAGGTCCCTTAGATCTAAGTTGGCCTGAACCTTCCTGTTTTCTTGGGAATAAGAAAATAAGGATAGTAGACGCCCATGCCCTCTTGGGGTGGAGGAAATCTTTCTATGGCCCCCTAAGCTATCAGCGTGGACACCTCTTCTGATAGGAGATCTATCTGCAGGGGGTTTCTAGGTTAATCTTCATGAAAGTGGTGGGGGATAAGCTTTCAAAATGAAGCAGATAGCCTCTTTGGACAATGTTGAGAGTCCACTGCTCTGATGTTATGAAATGCCATCTGTGGGCACAGGAACAGAGTCTGCCTGCTATGTGTAGGGGTTGGGGACCCTGCAGAGGCAGAGTGGCTATGCTTTCCAGGAAGAAGTCAAAACCAGGTGCTGGTTGTGGCTGTGCAGCTGGCTGGGGTTTAGGAGTCTTAGGTTTCTTAGGTTGGCGAGGGCCTTGTTGGTGTTGCTGTTGCTCTTGAAGCTGATAAGTAGCTGCTGGTGAATAAGAAGGATAAAATCTGCTCTTCTTTGGACGGAAAGATTTCTCTGGATTGGTCCTCCTCTTAGAGGGGTCCGCTGTGTTTCTTGAAAGGCATTTGAGACAGATGAGCTCACCCTCAATCTCTCAGGCCTTTTCCCTCCACCCCTTTTCAAAGAAGTTTTCTCCAGAACAGGGAATATTAGTGAATTTGTCTTGGACCCACTGTTCATGATCCAATGGCTGGAGCCAGGCCATCCTGCAAACATTGATGCAGACTGCTGAAGCTCTGCTGGATGACTCAAAAGCATCAAAGATGTTCTGGTAAGAAATTTGGATGTATTTTGATTCTGCCTGATTAGGGCTTGGAATGCAATTCAAATATCATCAGGAAGGAGAGGTACAAATGTCTCCAAATACCTGAATACATCCTTTAGGAACATGCCCATGTAGAGCATGTAGGAGGTAATTCTAGATTTCTAGAATTCTGAAAGCACCGACTGCCAAAGGCATCGAGAGTTCTGGAGTCTTGCCTGGAGGCATGGACGAGTGATTCTTAGAACTCTTGATGCAGCGCATCGCTGATTCCACTACCATAAAAGAGTTCTAAGAATGGTGTGGGAGTTGTGGCTTCTGAAAGCCTGGGCATGCTGGAACTTGGTACATGGTATCGAGTCGTTTACTAATAGGCGGAACCATCAGAGGAGCCTCCCACATACAAAGCATCAAATCCTGCAAGATGTGGTGTATCAGCAAATTGGCAGCCTCTTTTGGTGCAAGAGGTATTGGAGATTTCCAATTCCTCTGCCCTCAGTTCTGTCTCTGATGCCACTGTGATCTGTAGGCCTGCTGCTATGTCCCTAATGAAGTCTTGGAAAGACATATCCTCTTGTGGGGATTGAAGCTGCTCATGAGGAGGGGACGAGTCTGAAGGAATGTCTCAGTTTTCTCAGGAGTCCTCTGATGCATCATCAGAATCGGAGGAAGCAGAGTCAGACTCTTGACAAATTCAAAGTATCAACGATCTCAAGCTTGATCTTGATACTCCTCCGAAGTCAATGACTGATGCCAAAGCCAATGATTGGTCTGCTGGGTACTGACGATGTCCGTCAGTTCCAAAGGGGGTATCAGAGGGAGAAGCTCCCCTGATATAGGTTTGAGTGCCAGCATTGGCCCCAGAACCGGCAGTGGTTGGCAGGGTGCCGATGCTTGCACAGTCCTTGGCAAGGTACCGAGGCTGCCAGGAGAGTGGCCAAACTCCTCTCAATAGCCAGTATGTGCTGGTTGAGGTAGCTGACTGATGCCTGGGTGGAATCCCATACGAAGCTTTAAGCCACCATCCCAGAGCATGGAACCAGTAGCTCTCTGGAGGTTGATGCCTCAGGAGCGTTCTGGAGCCCCTCTTGTGCTTTTGAGGATAGGGCCTTCTGCCAGGGCTGTTTGGCAGGCCGATCAGCATCTGACACACCTTTTGGTGAGTCTCGATGGCAATGAAGGGACTTACCTCTGGAATCAGTATCAGTGTTTGAGGAGACCTGAGAACCATGAGATGAGGCCAATGTCCTCGACGATGTGGAAGCCAGTGAAATCGAGTCCGGGGTGAATAGAGAATCATACTGTTTGGCCCTGTTCTTTAGGCCTCTTTTTGTCATTTGTTGACACAAAGGACAATCTTTTTGATACATGGTCCTGGCCCAAACATTTTAAGCCCTGGTCATGTTTATCCATGACAAATATAGTACCAGAACATTTGGTACATTTTTTGAAACCACTGATGTGTTTTTCCCTCGTGGTGAAGAAAGTAGGCCAAGGCCTAGCTGGTGTTGAAAACCACAAAAATTGAAAGAAAAAATAAATAATTTTTGAAAAGAGAAAAAATATTGGGGCCGGTGTCTGTGAAGGCACTGGCATCGATGGGAAGGCAGAGCACAGAATTTTACCAAAAAATAACATTTTTCAGTGGTGATGGGAAAGAAACAACCTACTAGCTCAGTGGAAAATGAAGAACTGAGGAAAGGACTTGGGCAGAAGCACAGGCGCAGTGGATTGCTTCCAAAAGCTTTCCATTTGGACACTGGAGAGTGTTCCTATGCGGGTTCCGTCAGTACCGATGTCACCCATATGTGAAGACTGCATCCCTGCTTTTTCCTGGAGATAAGACTTAAAAAGCATGGGAGGAAAACAAAAAGAAATACCAAAGCCTGAGATGAATCGTGAACATGGCGTTCAGTGAAGGAACCCTTTCAATGTTATCGCTCGAGACAAAGCTCGTTTAAATGTGTTGAGCTTGAAACACAGGTCTGTGTCACGTCTTATCTCTACGGGATTCCTGATTTTGGATCTAACTCCAGCGGTTCACCTTTTACCGTTTTCAGAGGTTGGCAGATTCCTGACCAGAGCAATGTAGTCTGCTGGGACTTGGACAAATTGGCATTTGCCATATTACAAGCTATCGCCATGTTACTAGTTAAGTCATAATTTTATGAACGTGTGCAATGTTATGGTGGTGTCTGCACATGGTTTTGGCAAGTGTTGCCTTTAAAGCGAATAAAACGGAAAGTTTTTTTGTTTCAAGAGAGGAATCTTTTTTCCCTTCATGACAAATATTCCAACAAAAAGGTTGCCGGTCTAACCTTAGTTTTTGGATTATTTTGTTGTCCTGACCGACAGTTCTTTTGAATAGTATAGAGATGCATTATAAGCACTATTCTATAGTCTGTGAGAACGACTTGCACTGCTGTTGCTGCTGGTGGTGGGGGGCCAGTGCTGATGCCCCTGCATGTATAGCTGGCACTCCTGCTCGCATAGTGGGGAACAGAGCTGCCATGTTACCCGGTTCCAGGAGTGAGATTTTTAAGCCAGTCCTGGATTTCTGACGAGTTCATCCTGACCCACAGCTCTGATTCCAATGGGTAAAATCAGGGACTACAAATACCATGCTGCATTGCAATGGAAATTTAAAACAAGAACTGGCCAAAAAATCTCACTCCTGGAACTGGGTGACTTGGCAACTCTGGAGGAAGAGAGTGTGAAGTAGTGAAGGGTAGTTTGTAGTGCACTTCTACCACATGTGCGGTGCCTTCTGGTACGCAAAGCTCTGCCTTTTCTGTACTTCCTTCGCACATTACTCTGAGCTCTTGTGTCTGTCAAGTTGGCTGCTTCCCAGGCTGTGCAGATAACAAAGTTGCTGTGTGGCTTTTCATCAAAAATAAATCTATCCAACTACGCTAATGAGGCCAAATAGTCAAGTGGTGAGACAAGACCACAGATAAGCAGCTCCACAAGTAATTCCCAGGATTTGGCTTCTTACACTGAACAATAGCTCAGAAAGGTCACTTCCTGAGTGTTCCAGGTCAAAATGCTTTATTTCCCTTGTGTGAGGGGTTTGAAGCAGATCCTGCACTCTGGTCCAACTGTCTGCCACATTGCAGCTAGAGCTTATCTTCAGGACCAATGCGACCATTAGAGGTCCACGTACGCATCGGTTTGACACACTAGATTTGCCCTGTCTAGGTACTGATACCACTGAGGGGGAATCTCTCGCATGACTTCTTTAAAAGAAATAAACCGGTGTTCAATTCCAAATGCTCAGAGGTCGTCTTATGAAGCCTTAGGATTTAGAAGAGGCTCTAGGTTATGAGAGAAAAAGGAAGGGATTGTAGATCTGAACAGGGGGGTCCGGATGGTCAAACAAGCTAAGCTAAGCTGTATGGTCTTTATCTGTTGTATGTTTCATGTTGCTACTGGGAAGGACAATAATAGCATGAAGACATGGGAAGAGAGAAGAGTGGGAAATGTATGGGGAAAGTAGAAAAGGAAATATTTTAAATCCTACAAACTGCACAAGGCTGTGGGAAGACGGCTCTGCATCTTGTTAAAGCCTTGATGTTGGCGTCACTCCTCCAAAATTTTAGTCACAGTCACCCGTCTTTTTGTGGCAGACATTTGCTTGTAACATCTGTTCAGAACCTCAAGTTCATCCTGCTGTGATGAACTCCAGTCCTCTAAGGTAAATAAAATTAGTCCAGCCTGTAAAGAATGAATAATAAAGTGTAACCGTTTTAGAAAGCACTGTGGGTAAAGTGTATGATTACTATTAATTTGGGGAGGCAACAGCAGGAATAAAAACTAGATTTTATTTTTCTAGCCATATCTAATAATCCTAAACACAAAACCTCTGGGGGGCCTTCCCAAACTCGATGGGATCTATAAGAAGAACAAACTGCTGTCGAGGATGTTAAAAGCAGTCCCCATACCTGTGAACCAGAGAAGCTGAGGAAGGAGGAGGCAGGGAGAAGAGAGCGTGCCCAGCGTCAGCAGATTATGGGGGAACAATATCCATTAGGAAAACCACATCAGGAGACACGGCTACACTGAGATAAGTAGCAGCAGATGTCAAACTGAATGATGAGGCCTAGAGGAACGCAAGAGGCTATTGCAGGGGCAGGCCTTTGGCACAGCAGCTGCAAATTCTGCAAAAAAATAAAAAGTGAGGCAGTTACCATGACTGTAGCCAGTGTCAAATCAGAACTACTATTTGTACCCCCTGCAATATAAGAATGCATGGGGTATCCATATCCTTCCCAACCCCCTTTCCTGAAAACAAGGAGCCAAGATAGCAAGGTGTGGGGCAGCAAACTTTACAGCTGTCGCAAATGCATTCGTACTGAGCAAGTGTGGGCCGGGTAGCTACATCCAAAGTCCATGGGAAATAGGGTTCAAAGAGTCACAACAGAAGAGCAGAGAGAAAGGTAGTTTATGCTTTGCTTGTTTTCATCGTCCCCTTGTACAGATTTAGATCTTGTCTTTCCAGTCCAATCCAAAGCAGCTACAAATATAATAGCCACTTCAGTCAAATGCCAGCCACAGTGAGGAGGGCTGAGGGTTGTGGCTTCACACAGGGCTCTCAGACAGGAAAGAATTCCTTTGCAGGAAACCAGCAGGGTTGCAGAAAGACCAATTACTACTGTATGCCTTAATTATGGAAGAAAAGAAAATAACATATACCTGTCTGAGCCAAGAACAGCGTTAAAAAAAGAGGTTGCTTCATGATGGATGCACTTCAGGTTTCTAAGACAATACAGCCCAGAGGCAGCCACAATATTGTGGAGTGCACCAGGAGAATGAGCCCTACCCCCATACAGGGCATATGGGCTTCCTTTCACTTTAAGGCATTTCTCTTCAATCATAGAAATTTCATGAACTAAAAGTTAGCCTGGGATCGGGGGGAGAGAAGGACACAGAGAAGGGGTCCTGGACATATAGGATGTATAGGAGTCTCTCCCTCTCTCCTCACCTTACTAAGCCTTTTACCAAATAAGCTCCTATCCCCTCAACTCTGATTGGCCATTCACCCATCTTTTAAACATATTTCACTGCTTCGCCTCTCAGTATATTTTTCCTTTTGTCACAAGTCCAAAGATAAATTCTACATACCTGATGATAATTTACTTTCCTTGAATCCTACTAGATGAATGGGTTATGCCTCCCGTGCTAGCAGGAGGAGGCAGACTTGAGCAACTTTTAGCTATGTTATCACTTGATATATCCTGTTGTATGCACTGATGGAAACTGATATGAAACTTCCCTAGCAGCAAACAAGACTGAAAAACTCAAACTCAGAAAACATTAATAACCACAAACAAGTTTGCCATAAATACCATGAGAAAGTATTTGGCTCTCTTATCACAATGAAATTGGTATCAGACTAGGCCTTTTATGGTAGCTGGACCCCCAAACCAGCAGAAAA
This sequence comes from Ichthyophis bannanicus, assembly GCA_033557465.1. NCBI lineage: Eukaryota > Metazoa > Chordata > Amphibia > Gymnophiona > Ichthyophiidae > Ichthyophis > Ichthyophis bannanicus. Next base: position 783,881,026 of record CM066035.1, read on the forward strand.
GAGTCACTCAGGACAGGTCCTGGACTAGTCTAGCAGGATTCAATAAATGAGCAGGTATGTAAAATTTATCCTTATCAACTTGCTAGATTGTTCCAGACAAGTAGGATGTACCCAAGCAGTCAGGACCCAGAGTGGGATGAAGACGACACTCAGAACAGACTACCCTGTTAAAGATGCCTTATGTACCAACCCATGAGCAACCAATAGGGTTCACAAAGACATTTAACAAGGACAAGGAAGTTGCCTTATAGATGTCCTCTGGACACACCAGAGCAAACTCCACACAGGCGGCCTGCACCCTGTGGAGTGAGCTCTGAACCATTCTGGTATGTGCATACCAGCTAGAATATACACTGACACAATGGCCTTCTTAAGCCAGCAAACGATAGAGGATTTTACTTCTGCAAGTTCTTTCCTCGGACCACTTGAGGAGGACAGAAGATCTGACCAGCGGAAGGACTTTGTAATTGCCATATATCTGAGCAACACCCTCCGCATGTCCCACAGACACAACGAGGGGGTCCTTCCAAAATTCCTTCTCTGAGAAAGAAGATTGAATAGTAGTTTCATCCAGATGAAAAGGGGAGCAGCACCAATGAGAAAGATGGCATAGACCAAAAGGCAAAAGAAGCCATCTAAAAGATTAGGAGAGGTTCCCTGCAAGATAAAACCTGCAGTTCGGACACCAACCTGGCAGATGCTAGAGCCCCCAGGAAGCCACCATAAGGGACCAACTCTCAAAGAAGGCTTTACATATGGGCCCAAAAAAGAGCCCCTTCGGTGCCCTCAACTTTAGAAAGAGACTCACTATGGCACAAAAGGGCACACAAATGGACAGAACTGTTTCACTCCTAAGGAAGTGGGCAACATCGAGGTGCACTCCAAATGACATCCCTTGGATGCGATTCGTATGGCACAATAGGACCATCACCTGAACCTTGAGAGTTCAGGGTCCAAGCCTTGGTCCAGGTCGGACTGCCAAAAGGGCTGAAATGTAAGCTAAGGATGTAGAGGCCCACTGGGCTTTAAGAAGGAAGGCTACTATTGTTCCAGGAGTAGCCCTTCTTGGAGAGCCTACACCTCAAAGGGGCCAGGCCATAAGTGAGAAGGGACTGGGAACTTTCATTACCAGAAGCCCCTGCTGTTGTAGGCCCATCTCTTGGGGTAGCAAGAGAGGGTCATATTCCCTACAGTATGCACACTATGGTCTACATGGTCAGTTCACGGCCACTAGGATCACCAAGTATGGATGGGCCCAAAAAATTGCAAAAGATGGCTCACCAGGAGCCAGGGAGGAAGACATACAGCATCCCATCCCAAGGCTATTACTGAAGTAGGGCATCCAAGCCTGCTATCTGCAGATCCTTCCCATGGCTGAAATAGCTCCTCACATTGACATTCTCCTGAGGGGCCATCAAGTGGAGCATTGGAATTCTCCATCTTCACACTATGAGGTTCAACACAGGAAAGCTGAGCTCTCACTCTCCTCAACTCATGGAGTACCAGCATGTTCTCAAAGCTTGTGATGTGCAACCAAATGTTCCTCATCCTAACAACACAGCTCCATGATCTCATCTTAACAACACAGATCCACTCCAGTACCATGGGTTCTGCCACATTTGTGGCACCCACCACCATGCCACCATCAGGGCAGTGTCCTAGAACACGCAGCTCTCTCTGCACACTAGGAGAGGCCTTAACCTCCAGGGCCCAACTGATCATTCTGGCCTCCAGGTGGATGATCACTCAGGAGGCCTCTTAAGGGGACCGGAGTCCCTGGGCCAACTGTCCCAGGCACTGCGCTCCCAGCCCTTCAAGTTGGCATCTGAGATGACAAGCACTTCATCTGGTACTTCCAATGGCATCCCAGCTATCATGACCTCAACTGCCCCTTGATCTCATGGGACAGAAGAAGGTAGTCGAATGACAGGGAACAGGAAAACCAGAAAGTTGGCAGGTGCCTCTACAGCAAGCGTGTATGTACCTTGGTCCAAGAAACCAGTTCCAAGGTCGATATCATGGACCTGAGGAAGTCCCAGGCCCATGGAGCTGACCAAGCACTACATGCCCCAAGTTATGAGGAAACGACTCAGAGTATGGACTGACCCTCAGGTTCTCAAAATCCTGGAAGAGAATCGGGCTGTTCTAAGAATGGATGAACACCAACCCCAGCCTTCTCAGACAGAACTCGCCAGGTTTATGTTGTCTCTGGCCTTCTCCATCTAGACTGACTAGACTAGCCAGAATTCTAGGTATGGACAACCCAGGCTCCCTGCATGCAAAGAAATACCAGTACTACCTGGACACAAGTATGGAGAACCGTGTCTAAGCCAAAGGACAGAGTCCTAAACTGGAAAGGCAGCCTAGAATACAGATACAACCAAGAATACAGGTATAGAGAAACCATTAATGCTGCTCCCAGTGGGAAAGTGACGACAATATGTCATGATGAGGTCTAGGGAAGTGAGTATTCCTGCCTGACCAATGCAATGACAGACCTGAAGGACCTTGTAGAAAAATGAGAGACTAAGTCTGAAAACAACTGCCGCTAAGTCCAGGATATGCCAGAAGGAAACCTCCCTTCCTTTGCACTTGTGTGTCTGGAATAACATCCCTGGCCTTGCAGCAGAGGGCATGGGAAAAATAGCCTGTAATCACAGGAGACATTGATGAGTTTCCTCAAACATCATCAACCTGAGTGGAGAGCCACAGGAAGAGTCTATTGGGGAGTCCCTTATAAGCACTGCTGTCATTCAAATATTGCACAACATAATTCCCAGGCTGGCCTGAACCAGAGACTTTAGGGACAGAAGGCAGGCATCTTGCAGAAGGAGCCAATACATCTCCAACTTGACTGAGAACCCTGAAGACTTACCAGTCTAATTTGATAATGGTTCCCTCAGAGAGATACAGCTTGAGTTACACATCAACTGGCTGTACCTTGGGATGGACCGCTGAAACTCATTGAGGGTGATTAAAGACTCCTAGTGGAGCCATGGTGGAGACTCGAGCATGCCAAAAACTCTAAAAGGACTGCCCCTAAAGCATCTGAGGCCCAAAGGGCTCACTGTAGTTCAAGGACACGGCCTTACAAAAGAAACTCTTGGCATCTCTAGGCCTGTCTTCCAGGAGTCTCTGTGGATGAGCTTCCCCTAAGAACATAAAAACAAGAGATGCCATACTGTGTCAGATCAAAGGTTCATCAAGCCCAGTATCCTGTTTCCAACAGTGGCCAATCCAGATCACAAGTACCTGTCAGGTTACCAAAAGTTAGATAGATTCCATTCTGCTTATCCCAGGGGTAAGCAGTGGATTTCCCAAGTCCACTTTAATAATGATTTATGGACTTTTTCCCTCGGTTTTCAGCTTGTCATGCTGTGAGAGCTTGTGTGCATCAGGGATGCTGAGAGCTAAGCTATCAGTAGCTTAGCTACTGGCAGGGTCTCTCAAGATAGACAAGTCTCAGCTGAGATGCCAGACTCAGACAAACCACCCATCTGGGAAGCAGCAGAATGGGACGGTGTTCTAAGCAGAGGATCATGCAACAACACTGGAATTAACTGCACGGAAGAAAGGCTTGGCAAATCTACTTCTGTATCTTGCCTTGAAAACCCAATGGATAGTCACAAAACAAATTGCTATAGTGCTGGAAGATGAGACCCCCAGATTGGAAGGCACTCAAATGGCTACTGGGGATGAGCTGAAGACTTCTCAGAGTAAAGCCAGCATTTATGATGTGGTTGGATCTGCTGATATAGCTGCACATGAAAAGAGAGTCAGAAGTTGCAAAGACATCTTATATATTGGGACATGGAACGTACGAAGCACGAATCAAGGGAAGTTGGAGGTGGTCAAGAATGAAATGGAACGTGTACAGTTCGATCTGTTGGGTGTCAGTGAACTGAAATGGACTGGCTTTGGGCACTTTGCATCTGATGATCATATGGTTTACTATGTTGGAAATGAAATCAAAGAAGAAATGGTGTTGCATTTATAGTTAAGAAGAAACTTGCAAGAACTGTAATGAAATACAATGCAGTCAGTGAATGCTTAATTTCTATTCGTCTACGAGGAAAGCCCATCAGCACAACTATAATTGAGGTATATGCCCCAACAACAGCTGCAGAAGAGGAAGATGTTGATGAGTTCTATTAACAAGTACAAGCTGAAATTCACAGAACATGCAAACAGGATATCCTAACAGTCATGGGTGACTGGAACGCAAAAGTTGGCAACAAAGAAGAAGGCAAAGTGGTTAGAAAATATGGACTTGGCAACAGAAACGAAGCTGGAGAAAGACTAATAGAATTCTGCAAGACCAATGATCTGTTCATCTCAAATACCTTCTTCTAGCAACACAAGTGCCGACTGTACACGTGGACTTCACCCAATGGATTGTACAGAAATCAAATTGACTACATCTGTGGAAGACAATGATGGAAAAGCTCGATAACATCAACAAAGACAAAACCTGGAGCTGACTGTGGTACAGATCACCAACTACTAGTATGCAAACTCAAGCTAAAAGAGCAAGCCATTCATGAATGCAGCAAAACATGACCTTGAAAACATACCACTGGAATTTAAAGACTGCCTGAGAAATCGATTTGCTGCTTTAGATATAAATGACAGAGTTCCAGAAGAGTTATGGGATGACATCAAGAAGGTTGTATTGGAAGAAAGTGATAAGTCTCTACATAAGGTGAAAAAGCAAAAACAGCCAAAACGGATGATTGAAGAAACTTTGAAAATTGTCCGGAAATGCAGAGAAGCTAAAGCCAGAGGAGAAAGAGAGGCAATCGCAGAACTCAACAGAGATTTCCAACGTGCAGCAAGACAAGACAAGGAGAAGCACTGCAATGATGCATGCAAAGAAACAGAATCAGAAGCTATTAAACGAAAAACAAGATCGGCTTTTCTAAAGCTACGAGAGTTAAAGAAAAAATTCCAGCCTCAAATTGGAATGCTACAAGATACTCAAGGATCCATGTTGAATGATGCTGAGAAGATCAAGAAAAGGTGGAAAGAATATACAGAGTCATTATACTATAAAGATCAAGTGGATCATCAGCCGTTTCAACCTATACATTATGATCAGGAACCACTGGTGATGAAAAAAGAAGTTGAAGCAACATTGAAAGCTTTATCAAAGAACAAAGCACTGGGCATTGATGATACTCCCACTGAGTTATTACAGAAGTCAGATGAAGCTGTTACCATACTTACAAGGCTCTGCCAGGAAATTTGGAAGGCAAATTCATGGCCAACTGACTGGAAAAGATCTGTGTTTATACCAATACTGAAGAAAGGTGACCCGACTGGCTCTGGAAATTATCACACAATCGCTCTGATCCCACATGCCAGCAAGATTCTACTCAAGATCATTCAACAGAGACTACAACCATACCTGGAACAAGAACTGCCTGAAGTGCAAACAGGGTTCAGGAAAGGGAGAGGAACAAGAGACATTTTTGCAGATGTGAGATGGATCCTTGAAAAGACAAAAGAATACCAAAAGGATATCTATGTGTGTTTTATTGACTACAGCAAACTTTTGACTGTGTAGACCATGAGAAACTCTGGGCCACATTAAGAAACATGGGTATACCAGAACATCTGATCATTCTCTTGCACAACCTTTACACTGATCAAGAAGCAACAGTTTGAACGGAAATAGGAGAAACAGAATGGTTTAAAATCAGCAAAGATGGACTTCCGGTTTGGCAAATGAGCTGATCGGACAGACGCTGATCAGCTCCGGGTAATCTACCCCCCAAAAACCTGCAATATCCTCCCACTTTAGGTGGAATCTCCTGCCTATACCTAAAAGCTGCGTTAGGACTCATAGCGGGTGTGCAGTGAGCTCCCAGCGGCGAGACAGGTGGCCCCATGGCGACGAAAACGACGAGGAAGGAGAAGCCCCGCATTCCAGAGGCCAAAATGGCGGAGAGCGCGCCTTGCAGCCCCGGCCCCGGTGGCACCCAGGGACTAGTGGCGGAGGTCTCTGCAGCGGTAGTGCAAGCCTTGGCCACTCGCTTCCAAGATCTGTCGGACCAACTGCACACGGTTGATCAGCGTGTAGCCGATTTTGCGGGACGAGTGGAGCAAGTGGAGACACTTGTGTCTGATTTAGAGGACACTCAGAACTCGCTTAAAAATCAAGTGGGCCAGCTGGAAAAGTTGGTCAAGCAGTACGGCGAAAAGCTCGATGATCTGGAGAATCGGGGCCGTTGGAAAAACTTGCGATTCGTTGGGATTCCGGAGGCTGTACTGGACGGCACCCTATATGACTACTTACAAGCCTGGATTGTCAAGCTGATGGGCGACAAAGGTTCTGGGGCCGTCAAGTTGGAGCGAGTGCACCGATTAGGCCCAAAGAAGGAACAAGCACAGAGACCACGTGCAGTTATCGCACGTTTCTTGGACTACAGACAGAAAGAAGAGGTACTCAGATTGGCTCGGGGTCGTACCTGGGAGAACGCTGCTGAGGAGCGAATATTGGTCTTCCAGGATTATTCAGCTCTGGTCAGTCAGCAGCGGAGGGCCTTCTCTTCGGTGTGCACACAGCTCAGGCAGAAGGGGGTGCGCTTCTCCCTCTTATACCCGGCGCGCCTCCGAGTGGATTTTCAGGGTCGGCCTCGATTCCTGTCCTCCCCTGAAGCAGCCACTGTTTTTTTGAATACATTGAACAGCTCTGACGGTGCCAGCTCTTGACATGGCTTGGGAAGGGCCAGCTGACCTGCCGGTACTGCTGAGAGTACCTTTACCACGGAGAACTGGTTTTTGAGAGTTTGGGGACGTTTTACACATTTATAAGTTACTGTGTGGCCCCCGCTCCTCTCCCGTCCCGTCCCCTCCCTCCCTTCTCCCCCGAATGCACTCTCCGACTCCTTTTTTTTTTTTTTTTTTTTTGTTGGATTTGAAATTATATGGAAAATGTTCCTGTGGGGTTGGGGAGCTGGGTAAGCGAATGAGGGGATTGTATTTCTCTGTTAGGTTGCTTTGCTCCCTAGGTGGACACTATGGTAACAATGTTATTCTGTTTCTTCTCTATCGCAACATTGTGTTGTTGCTCTTTACTTTTTATTATGTTTCTTACGAGGCAGACTGGCTACAATCTTCTGGGGGTTGGGGGAGGGAGGGGGAGCTCGGACTAGATAGAGGTCTACCACGTGGGTCGGGGAGTGGGGAGCTTTCTCTGGGGGGGGGGGGGGGTTGGGTTCCTGCGGGTAGGTAAAGCCCCCGGACCAACGTACTGTTGTGGTAGTTTAAACACGGTAGTACTTTGGGGAATAATAAGTATGAGCTTTCCAAGATGGCGCTACCTATTGACACCCTGCAGCCCTCTGTTAATTTAAGTTCCACAGGGTAGTGGGAGCAAGGAGGGGGCAGTTCCGGGGTAGACTGGGAGGGGTGGAGTTGTTTTGTTGGGATACAGCGTGGTCTCCTAGACTGCTGCTTTTAGGGGGATGGGCGTTTTGTTACTTGAGTACTCCCCCCAGTAATGGGGACCCCCCCCCCCCTGAAACAAGGGGGTCGGCAGGGTCAGGACCACGGCCCCGAGCTTTTAATCTGGCTCTGACCCCAAGGGGGGGATGGGCCCAGATGGGGGCCGTAATAGGGTGCCCCGGTGAGAGTGAAGGGGACTGAGATGAGACCCGATGGGGTGGCTAGGTGGACTAGGCTAGATGGGGGGGGGGGCTAACCTGGGGTACTTGGGAACTAGAGAGGATTGGTAGGCGCAGGGTGTGGATCTGCGGATATAGGCTGTGCACAACCTATAGAGGAGACTATACAGCTGGGTTGGGGGGTAGGCCCGATTGTCAAGGAAGGCTGTCCGACCATATGGACGGACTAGTTGAAGGGGGGGGGAGGGGAGGTGGGGGGGAGGGGGAGGTGGGGGGAAAAGGGAAAAGGGACTTCTTTGGGATATTCCAGTGAGCAGCAGAGCCTTAGTCGACGGAATGGTATGGGAGGGCCCCAGGCTGGGGGGGGTTCTTCCTAAGTATATGCGACTGTATTGTTGTTGGAACCTTGGCGCTGCCCTGTTGCTCTGAAAGTTATCTCTTGGAACGTCTGTGGCCTAGGGACTCCTATCAAGCGATATAAAATATTGCAAGCCCTAGCTAGGCACCAATGTGATATTGCACTGCTTCAGGAAACGCATCAGACAGTGGAGGAACATGATAAACTCTGTAGGAACTGGGTGGGACAGGTGTGGGGATCCCCTGCTAAAGGGATTAAAGGGGGTGTAGCCATATTGGTCCACAAAAAGGTACGGTTCGTAGCAGAAACAATTAGGACGGATGAAGCGGGGAAGTTCCTTTTGGTCTCAGGACATTTAGAGGGACGACCAGTGATTTTGGGAAATTTATATGGCCCTACAGTGTTTGATTCTGGTTTCTATAACAGGCTGGCTTCAGTTATTGAGCAACTTCCGGATTATCCCCTGATATTGGGGGGGGACTTCAACGGGGTACTTGATGTAGACTTAGACACGTCCAGGGGTGGGGCGGTGAGAGAGAGGGTATTACCATCTCAGATGCTGCAGCGGTTTCGCAAGAGACTGGGTTTAATAGATCCTTGGCGATTGATGCACCCCTTAGAAAAGGACTATACCCATCAATCACGGGCTCATGGCACCAGCGCCCGCATCGATTATCTCCTCCTATCGGCTGCCCTGTTTGCTTCCACGGGAGACGCCCAGATTGGCCCCCTAGAAATCTCGGACCATACTCCAATATGGGTAGACTTACAGTGGGGTGCTGTGACCCCTCGAGACCGTCTGTGGCGGTTCCCTTTGGAACTGTATCACGATTCCCAGTTCCACCATTTTATCCGCCAGAAATGGCAGGAGTTCATTGATAATCACCAGGCTCATCTAGAAGACCCTGAATTGGTGTGGGAGACGGCAAAGGTGGTTCTTAGGGGGGATATCATCGGGTTTGCGGCTAGGAAACGTAGATTGCTGGCTGAGCGCATCATTGCTCTCGAGCGGCGGGTGACTAAGCTTAGGCGTGGATACGCCCACAAGCCGTCCCCCGCGCTTAAGAAACAGCTATGGGAAGCCCAGGTAGATCTCAATGAGTTATTGCACCAACGAGCCAAGAAATCGATTATGTATTACCGATACCGGCTGCATTGCTACGGAGATAAACCTGGGAAGCTGCTAGCCCGCTGTTTACGGGGCCGGCGCGGCTCCTCCCTGGTGGCGGCGCTCAGAGACGACAAGGGTAATGTGACGAAACAGAGTGTAGACATCGCAAGGGTCTTTCGTAACTTCTTCCAATCTCTGTATAAAGCAGAGACGGGATCAGTGGAGGCACTGTCTGCCTACCTCACTGGGTTGGAATTGCCACGACTTACGGAGGAACAGAGGGAGGCATTGGATCAGCCTATCACCACACAGGAGATACAGTCGGCCATATCGGTGGCCAGTTGTTATAAAGCGCCAGGTCCTGATGGGTTTGGTGCAGAGCTTTACAAACTCTTTAGTGACTCTGTGAGCCCACTATTGCAGGAAGTCTTTAGTGCGAGGGCGGAACGGGGGGCCTTCCGTTGGGGCCGGAACCATACACACATCACACTGATTCCAAAGCCGGGTAAGGACCCGTTGTTGGCCGCCTCTTATCGCCCTATATCCCTTCTCAACTTTGACTTAAAATTACTCGCGAAGGTCCTTGCTGTTCGCCTGGCTGACGTGTTGGGACATCTAGTTCATGAAGCCCAGGTGGGCTTTGTCAAGGGCCGCTATGCGGTCCGGAACCTTAGAAAAATCCTGGCATCCTTAGAGTGGGTGCATACTCGCCAGCAGGCCTCACTTCTCATCAGCTTTGATGTGGAGAAGGCCTTTGATAGGGTCAACTGGCACTATCTCTGGAATCTTTTACCGCATTACGGTCTGGGTACTGTATTTTGTCGATTTATACAGAGCCTGTATGTCTCACCGACGGCCAGTATTTGGTGTAATGGGATCCTTTCTGAGGGTTTTGAGCTGGGGAGGGGCACACGACAGGGTTGTCCGCTCTCCCCCCTGTTGTTTGTTCTCTCCTTAGACCCCTTGATTAGGGAAATTGTGGCCTCGGGGGAGATAAAGGGGGTGCGGATTGGCCCGCAGGAGTTCACCATCTCGGCTTTTGCAGATGATCTATTGGTTCACCTGACTGACCCGGTTGCTTCTTTACAATCTCTATTGGGGGAATTCACGCGTTTTGGGGCCTTGGCGGGCCTCCGCATTAACAACGACAAGTCAGAGGCTTTAGATGTTTCGGGACTTCTCCGGGATACATGGCGGGGGGTGTTTCCTCTTAGATGGGCAGAGGAGGATTTCCTCTATTTGGGCATTGTATTGCCTCGAAAGCCCCAGGCGCTCTATGGCTGTAACTTGGAGCGTTTCTTAAAGCGACTGACCTTACAATTAAAAGCATGGGAGTCTCTGCCGTTGGCGCTCTCCGGGAAGATAGCGGCGATACAACTGGTTATTCTGCCACGACTTTTGTATTGGATACAAACCCTACCTGTGTGGCTGTTGGGTCGCGACTTGAGGCGCTTAGAAGCCCTTCTTAAAACATTCTTGTGGAAAAGAAAGAGGGCGCGTATACCTTGGGACCGGATGGTGGGGAGGTGGAGAGACGGGGGTATGGGGTTGCCAGATCTGAAGATGTATGCTCTAGCCTGTCAGGCTCGACACCTAGGGGATTGGTTGGGGAAAACTGAGGTCTACACGCCTCGGTCACTAGAGGAATGCCTTGTAGCCCCATATACTTTATTAGGAGTTCTGCATGAGACGCAGTGTCAACTGCCGGGTGGTTTGTTGAGGGGCGCACTGGTGAGTTCAGTTAAGCGCACATGGCAACAGCTCAATAGGTGGTGGGGTGAACCCTGGCAGGTATCCAGTTGGTTGCCCCTGCAGGGGAATGTTCGATTTCCCCCGGGGTCTGAGACGGGGACATTCCGGGATTGGGGGCGGCGAGGTATACAGAGTGTGGGACACCTGGTCGATCCAGGGGGAAAATGTAAATCCTTCCGGTCATTGAGTCGGGAGTATGACCTTCCCACTGGACACTGTTTTGCATATATGCAAGCATCTCATTATATTTCTTCTCTGCCACGAGAAGCCCTGCAAATTGAACGCTCCGCACAAATCTTAGACTTTTTTAGCTTGGGAGAAGATGGGCCGCCATCGATTTCTATTTTGAAGAGCCGCCTGGAGCGGTTTAGGGTAATCCCTAATTACAGGGGGATCGAGTTGGCTTGGGAAGCGGAGTTAGGGAAGGAAATTGCCCCAGGGATGGTTGAGGCGGCTCTGAAACGGCTAAGTAAGGTAGCGCAGGGGTCTCGCTGGCGGGAGGTTCAATTCAAATGTGTGACCAGAGTTCATTTCTCCCTGCGACGGGCGTTTCGTAGTCACTTGCCATCCGATGGCAGTTGTCCGCGGTGTTTGGAATCTATGGCTACTCTTCTGCACATGTGGTGGGGCTGTCGGAGTTTGCGCTCCTATTGGGCGCAGATATGCGCATTTGTGAGTGGGTTGCTGCAGCAGCAGCTGAGATGGACTGACCTTTTTGTAGTATTGGAGTTGATGGGACCTCCCTCCCCTGCTAAGAGAGGGGAGAGGCTATTGATGCGGAAAGCTTGTTTGGTGGGGAAGGGGCCGATACTCCGCCTATGGAGGGAACACCAACCGCCCACTTTCACTGAGTGGCGGAACAACTTCCACCAACTGATGTTGACGGAGCGATGGCTAGCTAGGGGCAGCGCCAAGCATTGGGCAATGTTTATGTTAATCTGGGAACCCTATATACAACAGCTCGGGGTCCGTAGCCGCAATGAGATCCTTCAACTGGGGTCCTGATGTGTTCAGCTTACGCCTAGAGCGCAGGAGTGAACTGAGTCTGCTGCTGCTGGTTAATATGAGCATTCATAGCGGGGTTTGTGGAGGGGTGGGGGGTGGGGGGGAGGGGGAGACCTGGGATAAATTGTTTCAAAACCCACCTGTTGTATCCTTGTATGCTGCTCCCGGGTGGGATAAGAGTACACCCACCTGGGTTGCTTCTGTTTAATGGTTGTTACTATGTACTGTTGGTGGTATTTAAATAAAGTATATTAAAAAAAAAAAATCAGCAAAGATGCACGATGAGGCTGCATACTTTCCCCTTACCTCTTTAATTTATATGTAGAACAAATCATCAGAGAAGCAGGACTGTATGAAGACAACAAAGGTGTGAAGACTGGTGGAAGATTCATCAACAACCTTCGCTATGCTGATGCTACCACATTACTGGCTGAAAGTGAAGACAATTTGAAACATTTGATTCTCAAGATCAAGGAATATAATCTTAAAATGGGTCTGCACCTTAATGTTATGAAGACAAAGATCCTGATAACTGGCAAAATGAATAAGTTCATCGTTGATGGAGAAGAAATTGAAATAGTTGACAACTTTATTTAACATTTCTTATATACACATTGAACAAACTGAAATTACATTGAACAGGGCATTATAACTTGGAGATAACTATTTTACAGGGAACATGGGCTATGGAGGGTTAAGTGGCTTGCCCAAGACCACAAGGAGCACCTGTGGGACTAGAAACCCCAGTCCTTCTGGCCCAAGGTTGCTGTCCTCTAGTGGGATTTGAACCCCCGACCTTCCAGCCTGAAGTACCTTGCCCCAACCACTAGGCCACTCCTCCACTCCACTTTAACCTACTTGGATCAACTCAATAAAGAAGCAAGCAACAAGCAGTCAAGAAATCCGATGACGCATTGCTCTTGGCAGAATGGCTATGAAGGACCTAGACAAGATTCTCAAGAGCGGAGATGTCTCTCTCCATACAAAGATTTGACTTGATCAAGCCATGGCACTTTCAATAACATCATATGGATGTGAAAGTTGGACAGTGAAAAAGACAGACAGGAAGAAAATTGATGCCTTTGAATTATGCTGCTGGCAACAAATACTGTGTATTCCATGGACCGCCCAAAGAACAAACCAGTCAATACTAGAGGAGATCAAACCTAAGCTATCTTTAGAAGCTCAGATGACAAGACTTCGACTTTCATACTTTGGAGAAAATCATGCAAAAAGAGAGATCATTAGAGAAAGACATTATTTTTAGCAAGGTAGAAGGTCAACGCAAAAGAGGAAGGCCAGCAATGAGATGGATCTATACAATAACAGCAGCTATAGGTGCCATTCTGTCAACAATGAGCCGCCTGACTGAAGACCGAACACAATATAGGACAACTATCCAGAGGGTCGCCATGAGTCAACACCGACTTGACAGCCCTTAACAACAACAACAACAACATGGACTTTTTCTCCGGGAACTTGTCCAAATCTCTTTTAAACCTAGCTACATGAACAGCTTTTAATTATGTCCTCTGGCAAGAAATTCCAGAGTTTTGATTATGCGTTGAGTGAAAAAATATTTTCTCCAATTAGCTTCATTGCATATCCCCTAGTCTTTCTACTTTTTGAGGGAGTAAACAATTGATCTCTGTTTACCTGTTCCACTCCACTCATTATTTTATAGACTTCTATCATATCTCTCCTCAGCCAACTCTTTTCCAAGCTAAAGAGCCCTAACTTTTTAAGCCTTTCCTCAGGAGCATCCTTCCATCTCCTCCTGAAGAACCAGTGGCCCTTAAGGGAATCTGCTCAGTTGCAGTTTGGCATCAGTCTCTGTTGACAAAGTGTAGCGGCAGTGTTGCCCATTGGCCACTACCACTACTGCCATGGATTTGGTTCAGTTTCTTTCAATCTTAAAAGGCAGCAGCCAACTAGGCAGTCTGATGCAAACCTCCTAGTTTCTGGAAAGAAGACTGGTCTTGAAGACCATTTGGTTTAACCCAGCATGGCAATGATACTGTACATGTACCAAAGATCAAACCTGCAACATTGGAAATCAAAGGTCATCGCCATATAGCTGGAGTCGCAGAGGCTACTGGCAATGAATGGATCCATCACAGGGCTAGTCTTTAGGCATGCACAAAGCATTACCTGAGAGCCTAAAGGCAGTAACTGTGAAGGCATTCTTAAGGAGGACCTCGACTCTCTAAAACTGCAACTCCTTGCATGCAGCACCTCCATTGGGATGTTATGAACTTAGTCACATACGTGAAAAGGATTCTTGCCCTAGGGAATCCAAGAGGCTGATCCCACTAGCCCTGGGGCTGAGGATACAGCAAAGACAGGACCTTAAAGCCTCAAGGGCCAGTCAGGGGTTTCCTCTATAAAACCCTATGTGCTGTTGCATAGGGTCAGGTAGAGGCATGAATGCAGCAGCACATCAGATACCCACCAGATATAAGAAGGTGATTGTTCCCCTAAGGTTGTGCAACATGCAAAGCCTCCATTGCATCCTGAAAGGGCCTAGACAAGGCCCATCAGTAGAAAAGGTGGATCACAGAGTCCTTAGCCCCCCCACCCCCCCTTAGGGGAATAATCACCCCCTTGTCCTCAGATTTATCTTCCGGTGACAGGAATTTCAATTGAGTCTTTCAACCCATCTCCATAGGAGATAAGGTTGGACTCCCAGAGGAATGGAGGAGCGGAAGAGTGAAGCTGAGGCTATGACCACTCTAACTGCCTGTGACAGAAGTACTTATGCTGCTTCTTTACCTCATAACTCCTGCAGTTCTGTGACTTTTATATTGCTTTTTACATATAGCATCACTTATTCTCCCTTTCTTCCTACCCTGTCCTTCCTGAATAGATTATAGCCCAGTATAACTATATCCCAGTTATAGTTCTCCATGTATCACATGTCTGATTGCCACTAAATCTAAATCAGCCTCTTCTATTACATCCTCTAGATCTGGAATTTAATTTCCCATGCTATGGGCATTATTATACACAAGTGTCTAGTTGTTGCCCTTTTTTCCCCTTTTTATACAAGTCCTGGGGGCTTTGTTCTCACATCCCCAGCAATTCTAATATAAAGCCCTCCTCAGTAGGTTAGCCAATTTGTTGCAGAAGTCATATCGTCCCCTGCTGTGATAGGTGAATACCACCTCTGCTGAGCAGCTCTTGGAAAAACATCACATAGTCCAGAAGCTGAAACATGTGCCATGACACTATCCATACAGCCATGCATTCAGCTCTAGGATACAAACTTTTCTACTTCGGCCCGAGCAGGTCATCAACCAATTGCCTGCTTTTGTCATCTCAGTTCTATAACTGTATGTGGGTCTCTGGTACAGTACTGGCACTGCAATCAACCATCACAGGCAAAATACTGCCTTCTCACTCCTCTACCATCAGCGACAGAGCACTATAAAGCAAAACACTACATCACCTTAATAAGAGGGCTTCACTGTCTTTGTCCACTCTGCAAACTGATGCATTACAGATTCTCTCCCATTTTGTGTCTATGAAAAAAATGGTTAGGGCATAGGACCCTTAGAGTGAACATGACATCAAAGTTGATTCAAGGTGTTGGTGCCTAGGCAAACATTAAGCTTTACACACACACATATCCTTTGCCCCTCCCCCTTCCCCCCTGGTGGTCAAAATCTAATTTTTAGCTTTGAATGCCCAGCTCTTTGCTGGCCTCCAGAAGTTACCTCCCCAGGCAGCTGCCTAGTTTGACTGATGGTTGGGCCAGCTCTGCTTGACACCCCTGTTTAGTGTCATACAAAGGATGAGAACTGATATGATTTGCAATGTACCCAAGGAGAGGAGCAAGAAGATCCTTAAGTAGTAGCTCCGGTTTGCACGCCTTCATTTTTAATTCTTTCAACATTTAATTTAAATTCAAGCCATGTTTTTTGGGTGGCCAGAGCTTCCCAGCACTGCGATCCCTCTAGCCGATACTGCTTCCTGGCTTTCCATGGCCTACCTTAGGAAATCATTCGGTTAATTACTATAGTTGGAATGAGTGAAGGTAAATGGAGGCATCCAGGCCTTGTAATGGCAGGCTGGCCTCAAAGATGTTGAATATTATTGCCAAGCTGGAGCTGAAGGACTAAATGGGTATCTGCGACAGTGGGGTGTGTGAGCACTAGCCCCCACTGTACGGAGCAAGAATTGGGCAAGACTAGAGGCTAGTGGAACAGTACCCTAGCATTCTGTATGTTCCTATCTGGTTTACCTTCTCCTACACCATGGCTCCCTCACGGGACAATGTACAAGTGCTGAACCAGGGAGAAAATTCCACGACCAGGTATGGTTTTGTCCAACAGCCGAAACTAATTGTAGGGATGTGCAGTCATTTAAAGCAATACTGAAAACACCAAAATGGACTTTGTTTCAGTTAGAAAGAACATGAAACAATGGAGGGAAGGGGAACAAATTTCTATTTCATTTCTGCTTTATGATTTTAAAGACATATTTCAGAAAGGCTGTTTAGGTTCCTCCGGGGACGTCTTAGTCAAAACATCTGAAATTCTGTGAGAGGGGCGCAGAGAAGGTGGACATCAAAAGATACACGTTTCCAAAAACAAGAAATGTGCAGGGAGATGGACAATTTTAAAAATGCACACATACGAAAAACGGACGTCATCGGGATCGGCAATATAGACGTGCATGTCGCAGCCTGCCATTTTAGAAACAGACGTGCAGCTCCGCAGCAACATGCAAAAGCGCATGCATTTTCACCTGTTGCCCTTCTATGAGGGGGAAAAATTATTTTAGCAACAAGAGGGAATGCCCCTGTTATCCTTAAGTGAAAGCCTGCCAAAACAAGCATTTTTCAAATAAGGGTCAGGTATAGAAATGGACATGTCCACCGGCAAACTTCAACCTGCGGTGCTGTTCTGAAATTGGAGATGCACGTGGATCTTTCATTCACTGCCTTGGACACACCTCTATCACATCCCTGTGCGACATGGATGTGATCACGCCAGACACATGTAAATTCGGTCCATTATAAAATGGGTTTTGGGGCGTGGATATAATTGGCACATCTAAATGGACATTTTCAAACATGTAAGTCACTAATAGAGGTTCTAAAATGGCCCCTTCATTGTGTACTAAAATCCATCAACAAAACAAAATAATGATCCCTGTCCCCCCAAAAAACAAATCATTTAAATGTTTTTCACATGCGCACTTCTAACTAATTTCTGAGCGCTAATATCAGGTATTCCTGTAGCTGAACAAGTAGGAACATTCAGCAAAGCTAGCTCCATCCCCATGGACCAAAAGCACACTCGTAGCACTAACTACAGCTTTTCCCAGATTTCACAAGCTGCCTACAAAACAACATTATCTGTTATGGCATCTCGATTTTTCACTTATTTTGGTATAACTGGGGGGGGGGGGAAACAAAGAACTTTGCTGTCACTCATTTTTTCATGGTTCTACTCTGCAGGTATACCTGGGTCTAAGCCAGATTTGTCCAAGCGCCATTTGTTTCTGAATAGAACCAGTTACTTCTCTTTGCCCATCAAGTTGTACGTTTTTTGCTCAAGCAGGAAGAGAAGCAGAGGAAATACAATCCCATTAAAGCAGAGCTTTTAATGATGACCAGACCTACCCTGACAGACTAAACATTCAGCAGAAAAAAAAAAACGTGCGCTCGGTAGTGTTATCTAACCAATAAACTATGCCAGCTTTCTAATTATCCATATTACAGTAATTGGGGGATTTATATGTTCTAATTAAAAGAGAGCTTTAATGAAGAGGAAAGGGAAGGCAAAGCAGCTTTAATTGTTCCCAGATTGCACTTCCAGAACATGATTGGTGATAGAAATCCAGTGGGTATGCAAGATGTTCTGTCAAGAAGGAAGAAGGGAGTCAATTTTGGTCTGAAGAAGTAGGCCGCATTGATCCCATGTACATGGTTTTAGCAGTTGATAATTATAATACAAAAAGGAAAATAAGGTGATGACTAACTTAATACATTTGGACTAGTTTCCAAAGGTTCAAACCTTCTTCCTCCAGGGCAAGACAGTATGAGCAAAGGATAATACCAGAATATATAAATGGTTTATGGTTGGTTTTATTTATTTATTTAAACTTATTTCTATACAGCCTTTCTACAATTCAAAGCGGTTTACATATAACTATTAACTTGAACAGAGCATGATTATGCAATCAACATACCATGGGGATAAGGGGAGGTAGATATTGCTTATGTAGACTTTGGTAAACTTTGGTCAGGTATTTACAATTTACAGTTTGAGTACTCTTGTTTCAGTGTCCGGTTCATGAGAAGAATGGAACGTACTCATGTAGTCACTTTATCATAACCCTTGAAATACCGCATATGGTAAAAAAAAAAAAATCAATGCAGTTTACAATAAAAATCCATAAACAAACAAAATACATACATATACCAATACCTAAAAACATACAAAATCCAAAACTACAGATCAATAACTCAAAGCGTCCTCCTTTCGGCTAAGTACCAACGGCTTGCTTGAAAAATAAGTTGCCAAGTTTTTCTTCAATACTTTTAATGACTTCTCCTGACAAATATAAAGCGAAATAGAGTTCCAAAGGATTAGGGCTGCAATGAAAAATGCTGATTAACATGTTAGCTCATGGTGTGTGCACAGCTAAGAGACAGCAACACCAAATGGTTATGACTTTGTGAGCATAACAGCCTTGTGGGCACATAGGGAACTAAAGATTCAGACAAATATAGAGGGAGCCCCAAATAAAAAGCTTTGTATGTCAACAGCAAGATTTTAAATTTGAAGCGATATGTTGTCAGCAACCAATGAGAGGACTTCAGAAGAGGTATAACATGATCCTGAGATTTAGAAAAAATAAGCAGCTTTATGGTGACATTCTGAACCCTTTAAAGAGCATAATTAGGAAGACTATTACACAGTGTGTTACAGTAGTCAAGCTTGCTAATAACCAAGGAAATAAGGTTGTAAGCACTGTGTGATGGGGTCTATAGAGTGTTGCCCGTCCCTTTCCAGAGGGTTTATCAACAGGCCCCTTTAAAAGAGACTGCAGTCCAGAGTTCAAGGCTGGGAGGGAATGGCTCATAAGGAGAGGTCAAAAACCCAGCAAGCTGCAGGAGGGAGAGAGGCCTGTGGAGCCAGGAATCTTTTCAAGGCAAGCTGTACAAAGGTAGGAACTTTATTTGGGCAAAGAAGGAATTTTAACTGGACTGGAGGAAGGTGTAACAAACTGGGTCTGAATAAAACAAGTTTTGTTTTCCTTGAACTGCTGTCTGTTTGGTGTTTGAAAAGAAAACCACTTGACACCGCATGCCATGCTACCACATATGGTGGCAGATTGGGGATTTTCTCTACCATGTGACGGAGGGCAAATCTATGTTCCTCCAGGGCTGGGCCTCTATAACAGGTCAGAGGTGTTTGTTTGTGTGTGTGTGGGCTAAGAGGGCTAATCTCATCCTAGTTAGGGAGCTTTCAGAAGGTTTAGTTAGTGCCAGATAGGCAGGCTTTGTTTTGGCCACTAGAGGCTGCTAAAAATGTGTTGGGACTGGGCTAATTCAGCTGCAGAAGGGAAAGCTGTGGTGGTGTTGCAAGTGAACAGTGACAAACCAGGATGGAGCAGCTCCTCCAGATTCTGGCATAACCTAAGATTTTCAAGGAGAATACCAGTGGAAGATTCAGTGCTACCAGCCTGGACAAAACTGAAAAAGAACAGAGAGAACAAGGAACTCACATTGCCTTATCAGGACTTAACTTCAATACATTTGATTTCAGCCAAGTGAATCATAAAAGTATTCTAGTGATAGTTTCAAGGGAAAAAGATGTGGGGAGGGGGGAGCACTAAGAGAGGTGGATGGGTGATCAGAAGGTGACAAAGCAGTAAATAATTATGGTTTATAATGTGATAGGAAACCCAGAACTTTGTTAAGTCCTTTTTGGTCAGTCTGGAAGTGTCTTATTTTGACTTAAAAAAATCATATGCTCCTGGATTGTTTTGAAATTTCCCCTTAGAATTCTCACTATAAAATCACTGATTCAGTGTTCTGGTCCTCAAAAATGTCCCCCTCCCCCCAGAGTCACCTTGGTCTGCTTTGTGGTGTCTGCGTGAACTGATGCTTGTCTTTTAACATTTGACCTGTCTCCCCACTGTAGCATCCTTCACATTTTCTGCATTAAATAATATAGAGTACATTACAGGAAGAGAAGGAGTAGAATATTAGCAGGAAAGCGCACATACTGGACTCTGACCAGGGGTGTAATGAAAAAACTTACTGCAGCTTGGGCCAACCCTGTAAATCAGCATCAAGTAGGTGCTGCAATGTGGCTAAAAGTGGGCTCAATTCTCAAACCAGATTTTTCCTTCCTGGGCCACAAAGGCAGCATTCACAGCATCTGGAGGAGAAGAACTTTTTTTTGCTAATAGAATGAAATAATCATTATCTCCCAGACTTAGGTGCCCACAGCAATGACTCAACTAAATAGGGAGGGGTGAAAAAAGAAACATTTGCAGGAAACAGTTGGCACCATAGCCTAACAAAGGCCAATTCTAATTAAGCCGGAACATAAGAAAGGAGGAATGCATGTGTGCCTTCGAGTCAGTCCTGACTCCTGGCGACCCAGAAGCTCCTGGGTTTTCTTGGCAGTGTCAAAAAAGACCCAAAAAGCAAAATAAATCTTACAGTCAAATTGTTATCTTTGAGCCTTTAAAGCAGTCTTGACTAGAACAGTGTCATGGCTTACATCACACATATACACAGGTCCTCAGCCAGTCCAGGCAATGTTTGAGGTCATGCGTGCCATCAGAATCGGTGTGGAGCTGCTGAATCCCTGTGTGGAAGATCATTTGCGATTGTCTTCAGTATAGAACAGACCACCAAGGAATAGGGGAATAATCAGGGCTGGCTTTAGGGTAGGGCAAGCAGGGTGTTCTGCTGGGGTGCTGCACGACAATAGGAAATCCAAGTATGCACTAAGAAATCCATTCCCTATCAAGAACATGCACACTGCCAACCTGCATCCCCTAGTCTAGTGGTGGTGGTGGGGATAGTGTGATCTACACATCTAGCAGGAGGGCAGTACAATCAACACCCTTGCCCAGGGTGCCACCCACCCATTCCACAGCAGGCCCTTGGACTAATTAAAGGAATCTCCAAGACAACATTTTATAGTCATATGGGTGGGGGAGGAGGATTGGAATTCCAGCTGGCTTCCAAGGTAAAGTATGCCTGTTGAATAGATTAAAAGAAAAAAACCTAGAACACAAATGCTGCAGAAACTAGAGCCAGCCCCCTTCTTTCCCTTAAAAAAAAAATGCCGATTCTGGTATCTCATTTTCTGAAGGTTGCCTAGCAGACCAACAGTCATAATTCTGCATAGGCTGTTCTCCTCCAGGCTCTCCTCAACATCAGACAATTAGCTCAGGACAAACTCCTTTACCACAAAAGACTAAAATGCCAGTGCACAGGAAAGACTGCAAAGGTGTTTCCCCAAAGAAATATGTTCAAAGACACCACTAACTCATGATTAGACCATTTACAAGCCAGCAACAACCAGGAGATTCTATGACTTTCCCTTCAGGCAAGCTATGTTTCCTCCCATAGCGCAGCACAGAGAACCACTGCATACAGAGAGCTCCAAATTCTTGTGGTATTAGGGGAAGCTTTATTCCAGGGGCTATAGTGCTAATCATGTGCATTTAGGTAAAGCTCTTTATCTGTTCCAGATGCCAAGGTGCTGTATTAACATAAGCTCTGGAAGAGGAATACAGAAGCCAAACATTGATGGGGAGAAGAGAGATTGCACTGTTTCCCAGCCTCACTAAACTGCTCACTGATGGTATAGTAGTACCAATGAATACCAAGGGAGATAACTGTAGCTGTTGCATTTTGGCATAATACTGCACTATTACTCTTGGGAAGAATAGCATTAAAACTGAGGTCAAATGATTATTATTCAAATGTAACATTATCACTCTTAGGATATCATGGTATTAGCTGCCCATGACCTAACAGTTTCAGTACAAAAAAAACGAAGACTGGAAGTCTAGGTTCTAATTCAATTCCTGCCATATGTGTGTCTATAAAAGCTGAAAGAAAATAATACTCAGTCCATCCAAAATATAGAGATGCTGAAATTTTACCTGATATTTTCATTCCTTGAATCCTGATAGACCAGTCCAGATGAGTGGGTTGTATCCAGTCAGTCAGGACCTATGGTGGGAGGAAGACAACACTCTGCCAAAAAGATGCCATCTGCACCCGCTCTTACATGCAACCTGTAGTGCTTCACAAATGTGTTCAGAGATGACCAGGTAGCTGCCCTACAGATATGTTTTGGAGACACCAAGGCAGAGTCTGCCCAGGAGGAGGCTTGTACCCTAGTAGAGTGAGCTTTGGCTCCCTCTGGCACCCACTTATCAGCCAGAAAGTATGTTGACCCAATGACCTCCTTAATCCAGTGGGAGAGAGAGAACTTGGCCACTGCCAAAGAGAACAAAAAGATGATCCAGCTGGCAGAAAGAATTGGTAATCTCCAGGTACCTAATCAACACCCTCTGCACATCCACTAAACACAGTGCAGGGTCCTTCTGAAGGGCTTTTTCCAAGAAGGAGAACAGGATCCATACCTGAGCATTTAAAGAATCAAGATGCTTCCTGTGCTCAGAAGAACCAATTCAGGCTACTCATTTCAGGCACAAGTAAAGGAGTTGGTGGTCCCAAATAAGGCTCTTTATTTTCAGAGAAAGAAAAGCAGGTACTGCATAGTCACACTTCATAGGTTTCAGAAGTAGTATTGCTCCAAAAGGGAAAACCGAGTAACAGGAGTGTACATTTCAGAGGTCTTAGTTAGAATTCCACGGTACAGTCTATAGGATAGAATCAATCCACAAACTGATTTTCTCTCCTCCCAGTCTTTTTTCTATTCCTTTTGTGAAACTCTGACTTGCTCAGATTTTAGTGCTGAGAGGTCTGGAAGTCCTCTAAAGATGTGGTCTCTCCATGGCTGTTTGCATAGTTGTCCCATCAGCTATGAATGCTACTCTATCAACAATTAGCTGCCTGAATGAAGAGTGAATACATTTAGGATAACTGTCCAGAGGATTGCCATGAGTGAACATCCATTCAACAGCACTTAAAGGCCCTGGATTGTTGTTGTTATCATCAGGCTCAGCGGTATATCAAGCAAAACAAACCTATAAACTACAGTCTGGTTAAGATGGAAGGACAGCACCTTTGGAAAAAGGACAGCACAGTCTGTAATGATACTGGGGCCATCAAGATGACCCAAAACAGTTCTCTGCAGGGCAAGGCCTGCAGCTCTGACACCCACCTAGCAGATGCTATGGTCACCAGTAAAACTATTTTAAGGGTCATACTGTCTTAAGTATTCATGGTATTACATATAGCTCATCGGTCTCATTATTTATTGTATATAGTTTGTATATAGTTTTGTATATAGTTTAACCCTCTTATAGGTTTATTATTTCATGTACATAGTTCAACCCTGTTATCCAAGTTTGTACCCCTGTTCGATGTAAAACCAAACAGAATGTGTGTTTTGGTTGTTTTGTTATACTGTAAACCGCACTGATACCGAATAGTGCGGTATATAAGCAACTATAATAAATAAATAAATTAAATAAATAAATCTTTGAGAGAGGTCTTGCAAATAGGCTCAAATGGAGGCCCTTTCAATGCCTTCAACAACAGGCAGACAGATTTGTTTAACTCCCTTGAAGAAGCGGGAGACATCAGGGAGTGCTGCCAACAACATCCCTTGGTTGTAATCCACCAGCAGGGGCGGCTCTATCATGAGGCGAAGTGAGGCGGCTGCCTCAGGCGGCGAAGTTTTAAAGGTGGCAAAAAATGCCCCCAAAACAGCCGCCTCACTTCGCCTTTAAAAGTTAAAAATAAAAAAAATCCAAACGCTCAAGTTGCTGCCACTGCCGAGTCCACTTCTTGGCAGCGGCAGACTCACCTCTCCTTCCTATAGCAGCCGCGGCTCCTGCTTCTTGGAACTGCGGCTGTACAAACGAGATCAGCCAGCCAGTGCGGAGCCTTCCCGTGCAGCAGCGCCCCGCCCCCAAAGGAAGTAACTTCCTTTGCATACAACTTCCTTTGGGGGCGGGACACCGCTGCACGGGAAGGCTCCACACTGGCTGGCTTTATGTTTAAGCTGATCTCACAGCCGCGGTTCCAAGAAGCAGGAGCTGTGGCTGCTATAGGAAGGAGAGGCGAGTCTGCCACTGCCGAGAAGCGGACTCGGCAGCGGCAGCAACTTGAGTGTTTTTATTTTCCTGGGGGCCAGGACTGGAAATGGGTGGGGGGGGTCTAGGACTGGAAATGGGCTGATGGGGGGGAGGTTAGGACTGGAAGTGGGCTGATGGGGGGTGTTTAGGACTGGTAATGGGCTATGGTGGGCTAGGACTGGAAATGGGCTGATGGGGGGGGATTAGGACTGGTAACCAGGGCTACCACCTGAACCCTGAGAGAGTTGAAGGCTAAGTCCCGGTCCAGACTGGACTGTAAGGATAAAACCATAACTACCACCACCTCTCAAAAACCCTCAAGAGTCTAACCAAAGCCAAGGATATAGTAGCCCTTGTTGGACAGCCTATACCTCTCAAGGGCCAGGCTATAAGCAATAATTAGGGGTCCCTATTGAAGGAGACCCCTCTTCTGAAGCAATAAGGGGGGAAGGGACTCTGCCAACAGGTTTAAGAGATTCGCTTATCATGGCCTTTAAGGCCAGTCTGGGGCCATTAGAATTGCCAGGCCTGGATATACCTGAACCCTGCATAGAAGATGGCTCACCAAGGACCATGGAGAGAAAACATATAGAAATCCCTCCTGGGGCCACTCCTGAAGCAGGGAATCCAACCCCATCATATGCAAGTATTTCCTGCAGCTGAGAAAATTCTCCACTTTGGCATTCTCCTGAGTGGCCATCAAGCTGAAAATTGGAAGACCTCACCTCTGCACCATGAGGTTGAACAAGTGCAGGCTGAACTCCCAGTCACCTGGATCCATGGTGTTCTGACTCAGAAAGTCAGTCTGCATGTTATTGATTCTGGCAATGTGTGCTGAGGACATGACAATCAGATGAAACTTTGCCCAACGACACAGCTTTGAGACCTCAAAAGTCATTCCAGCACTACGAGTTCCGCCCTGTTTATTGATGTATGCCACAGCTATGGCATTGTCTGAGCAGTTGCAGTCCACTTTGAAACTGAAAGCTCTTCAGGGCTAGGCAGATCATCCTCCCCTCCAGGTGATTTATCACTCAGGAGGCCTCCTGAGGGGACTGGTGCCCATGGGCCAACTGGTCCCAGCAGCGCACACCCCAGCCATTCAGGCTGGCATCCAAAATGTCAATCACCCATTCCGCTGTTTCCAGTGGCATCCCTGACAACAGATGGCAGGACTGCAACTGCTCCTTGAGCTCCCATGGGAGAGGAACAGGGAGGCCAGAAGGTGCCTCTGAGGAGGGCCCATGTGTGTCCTGGTCCATGGAACCAGCTCCGGGGTTGATGGCATGGACTCAAGAAACTGGAGATAGTCCCAGTCCCATGGGATGACTGAGCGCATAATGCCCTGAACTGGATCTGAAGCTTGAGGGTCCTCTCCAGTGGGAAGAAGATTCACCTCCAGGAGAGTGTTGATCTAACCCCTAGGTACTCCAAGTCCTGGGATGGCAGCAGACTGCACTTGGGATAGTGCCAGTAAATTACAGGGCAGTATCATCCCTGGACTTCTCCAGCGAGTCTGAGCAGATCAATCTTTATCTAGGTATGGATGAACTTAGACTCTGCTGGCATAGAAATGACGCTACCACCACCAAACCTTTCTGAAAGTATAAGGAACAATGACCAGGCTAACAGGCAGATCCTAGAAATGGACATAGCAGCCCAGGACACAGATACAGAGAAAACGCTTGTGCTACTCCCAGATAAGAATCCACAAGATCCAAGAAGATAAGGAACTCCCCTTGCTGAATGGATGCAATGATCAACCAGATAGTCTCCATGAGGAAATAGGGAACTCAGAGTGTCATTGACCACTTTCAGGTCCAGAGTAGGCTGGAAAGAACCTCCCTTCTTGGGCAACAGAAAGTAGATGGAATAGTTTTATTTATTTAACATTTCTTATATACCACCTTAGTGGTTTATCAAGGTGGTTTACATTGAACACAACGGAACGTAAGTTACATAGAACATTCATAGAACACTGTAACAAATACAAGATAACGGGGTTATTTTAACTATCCATATAATAGGAGGGGTGGGGAGCATGATATTCTGAATTCAGGTATCTTACTTACAATGAGAATCAAGGGGATCCAGTTCTGTGTGTGACTGAGGACGCTTGTCTGTCCGATATGGTGTTCTGTGACTGTCCCATAATATTCCTGGAAGATGTGTGTTTTGAGCTTCTTTTTGAACTCTTTTAAGTCTTTCATTGCCCTTATATTGCTTAGTAGTGAGTTCCACAGGGTTGGACCGTAGATAGAGAAAATGAGCTGACATATTTCTTGTGTGCTGGTTGTTTTGAGTAATGACTCTAACCTTACTCTGTGGCAGGCATGGGTACAATATAAGTTAATCTCTGTTTAAGTTTTATGTAAACCCTCCTGTCTTAAGTTATATGTACACCTCTCTGACTTGTAGATATAGCAGTATAAAAATGTTGTTAAAAAAGGGGCACCCGACAGGGAGGGGTGGGATAGGTTGTGGAGAGGGGGACTGCTAAGATGATCCAACAGGTCCGAAGTGTGGCTGACGGGGAGAGGGGGGATGGGAGGGGGGGAGGGAGTGGAGGAAGGGGGGAAGGTATAATTATTATAACCCACCTGTATTTAAGTTGGTCTCCAAGTGGGGATCAGAGTACACCCCACTTGGAATCAGGACTGTCTCGTTGTGTGATGGTCTTGTTGTATGATGCTTGTTTATGTTGTTTGGTGGTTTACAAAATAAAGTTATAAAAAAAAAATGTTGTTAAATAAAACTGCAGGAGGCACTAAAACATTTCCTTGATTTCAATCCACTTGAGTGGGGGGCCATGGGGAAACTCTATAAAGGCATCCCTTAGAGGCTTCACAAAATCCAGTGCATAACCATGTCTCAGAACCCAGAACTGGTCTGAAGTATTTTGGGCTCATTCCAAGAGAAACAGCCTGAGCCATCCCCCAACTGGCTGCACCTCAGAAGGGACCTGCTGGATATCATTGTGAGGGCTTATTGACACCAGCAGCAGCAGCTGATGAATCTCGGGCGTGCTGAGCACTTCAAAAGGATTTTTCCTTCCTGGACCTAAGACCAGAGGAAGAAGAGAACCCACCTGGAGTCCTAACTGTCTAAGATCACCTTCAAGCCCCATGCAAGACCTTTTGAGGGTCAGACCTAGTGCCCCGGATTTGTCTTCTACAAGCCTTTGAGGGTGAGAGTCTCCCAGATCTTTAACCAGGTTCTTGAGATCCTCCCCAGAGAGCAACTTGTTCTTCAAGGGGAGCTTGCTCAACAGCAGCTTGGAGGCTGCATCAGCAGCCCAATTCTGCAGCCAGAGCCACCGTCTCACCACAACCACTGATGCCACGGGCTTGGAGAAGATCCTGATCAAGTCATAAAAGACATCTGCCATATCCGCAGTGCCAGACTCCTATCTGGCCATCTCCAGGTTGTCAGGGAACTGATGAACCCAGCACAGGAGTATTCTGGCTACCAGGCCTGCACACATAGCCACTTGGGAACCCAAGGCCAAGATCATAAACATAGTCTTAAGAAGGGCCTCCATCTCCTATTATGAGATTCGTTGAGCACAGCTTCACCTTCCACTAGAAAAGTCATGCATTTGGCCATGGCTAGGACAAGGGCATCCATCCAAAGGAATTCAAACAACTGATCCAACTTGCCCTGGGGCACAGGATACAACCAAGAGAGGATCTTAGGGCCCTTAAGACCCATCTCTGGATTCTGTCATTGAGAGATCAGGAGCTGCTTCATGGGCTCAGGCAAAGTGAAAAATCCAAAGGGATGCCTGATACTCTCCAAAATAGTATCTACCTGTGATGCTTGTACTGGGGCAGGCCCCACAATGTGTAAGGTTGCCATAGGACCTGCCAATGCTGATTCAGGACTTTTCACCTTCTGCCAAGGGGAGCTCTCCTTCCTCATCAAACTCGCCTTCGGCATCCCAACCACCCTCTGCAGAGGATAAAACTAGGCACTTGAAGGAATGCATGAATGGAGGAGTGAAGTGGAGAGACTTAATCCCCTTACTAGCCATGGCTGAGCCACCTGAAGGTTCAGGTTTCCCTGAAGGTAGCTTTGGACCTCAGACCCCTGCAGAGAGGGTTGCCAAGCAGTGAGAAAAGACCAAAAATTACCCCTGAGCTGTTTCAGTAGTTGTTGCTCAAAGCCAACAAACAAACAAAAATAATTTTTTTAACTAGCTAGGTCAAATAGATGGCAAGAAGAGGCCTGGGCCCAACTTATCAACCTCCCCCCCCCCCTCCCCCATCCTCAGGGGCCCTACAGAGTCCTTCTGTTCCTCTCCAGTCCACCAGTGCTCAAACCTCTGGGTAACAGCACTGGATGGAGAGCAGCTGCCAGGGCGTGCCAAGTTTTGAGCAGCATTGAGTCTACCAATCTCAGTCACACAGGCCACAGCCCTGTTGTGTAGACCAAGGGACACAAATCTATTTACACTGTTGCACCAGTCCAAACACCTTGCCACCTGCTGGAGGCAGACAAATACTGGCTTCATTCAGTGCTGCACCAGTGTATATATCTAATGATGACATCTCTGAAAGTTGCTCAAGTCTGCCTCCACTTGCTAGCAAGGAAGCATAATCCACTCATCTGGAATAGTCTAGCAGGATGATAAGGAAGATATCAATCCTTTTTCACAATTACTAGTTTTAGTTATTTCCAATACAGCTTACAATGAAAAACAGCAATCAACGTAGCCAACTCTGATGAAATCATTACAAGTTCATGAAGAACATCTGGAGAACTACATCATATCTAACAACAAATCATGTATTATCCTTCAATACAATACAACTGCCAAGAGGGAGATGACAGAAGTTTATAAAATCATGAATGGGATGGGACAGCTAAATAGGAAACAGTTGTTTAACCTTTTGTCACGCCCCAGCCCTCTGCCTAAGGCTTAGAGGGGTAGGGTTGCCATTAACTTCTCTTATAAAAGGTTGAATAAACTATTTTCTCCAGTGAAGCATGCTGGGAGTTGTAGTTTTGGCCTTCTAAGATGAAGTGTAGTCATGAAACCGAAAGTAAAGGCAAATGACAAAATTTATTCCCCAAACGCAAACAAAGTCCATGTAGACTGTAACAGGATACTTCTCCATTCATTCACTCAAGGTTATTTACAACTTAGGTTGGATGAGCTTCACAGTCATTAATTATGTGCGGCTGCTTATCAATATAACGGATAAATAAAACACATCTTCTTCATTCAACAAAGTAAAAATATCTTCTTTTTACCTTTGTCTTCATTAAGCATTCAAATGTACATGCATCAGGTATCTTCCCATTAAAAGAGCAAGTTACTACCTTCAGTTCAGGCTAGGTTTCAATACTCTACTTTTCAGGAGACTTTATCTTTTCAGCTATTCTTTAGCAAAGGCACTCAATGCTAACAGCTTGACATAGAGTACAGTCCATGAGTACTTCTGGAGGCAATAAATCCTGCTCAATAGGCTCAACCTGCATTTCCTCTGGCTCCGGTAATGCAGTGCCCTGCTCTGAGCTTTTAACGTATGTCTCAGGGTATACTCTCTCTGAGGATCCCTGTGTCTCTCTTGAGCACAGCTCCACCCGGTAAGGATAAATTGTACCTGAAGCTGTGGACCCTTCTCCCTGGCTGTGTTCACCAGTCTCCCTCCAGCTTCTGGGAAACAGTCCCTGGTTCACTTCCCTGAGTTCCTTCCTGGAGCTCTGCCACGGCTCTCTGTTCCAGGCTTGGCTCCTTTGACTCCTGTGCTGAGTCCTGGGCTCCCACCTCTGAACTCTCTGAACCTTCTGATCAGGAACTGGGGTTTGAAGCCTTCTCTGCTCTCTCCTTCCGTGCTCTCTCCCTCCGGGCTCTCCTCTTCCTCCGGGCTCTCCTCCCTGCTTTCTCTCTAGCCAAGGTTTATATCCCTGCTTCCCGGGCAGTGTCTCTCCCTCTCTGGACAGGTGCTTGCAATTATCTTCCAAGCCTGTAACTACGTCAGCAGAGCTTGGGTGTGGCAGCCTAGGTTTGGTTTCTCTCTGCTTGCTTTCTTTATGCTAACACTGAAACCTGTGCACTGCAGGGATGTCACTTTTCTTAAAAGCAAAATCATTAGTTTCTCCTATTTCCATAGGCTCACTACAAGCTTCCTTATCACACTTTCAAACGCAAAGCAAAAGGACACTCCATGAAACTAATGGTAGAAAGCCTTTTTTTCACCCAGCAGATAATTAAGCTGTGGAATCTGTTGCCAAAAGATGTGGTCAAGGTGATTACCATAGAATTTTAAATGAGGTTTGGGTAAGTTCCTGGATAAAAAGTCCATACAAATGTATTAGCCAGGTCGACTTGGGAGAATCATTTCTCATCCCTGGAAATTTTGAGCTATGAAAAATAGATCTACTTTTGAGTAACAAACACCCAGGGAATCTCAGACTGGCATTGTCTGTCTGTAACAGGATCCTGGGCTTGATGTCTCTTCTTATGTGCTCTTCAGATCTGATAAGAGTTATAGAAGAGAGAGCTTTTTAGTGAGGCCACAAGGGGTCAAAGCAGATTTCTCATCAGAAGAACTCAATCACAGCTCTCCAGAAGACCAGGATTCCTCTACAATCCCAAGCCGTCCTATTTGCTGTGTTGGATATAAATAAACCAATATAGCACAGAAAGTTTTTCTTTTGCGTGATAAAAGTTAGCTGTAATTAAAGTTTTCATCCTCTGATATTTGTCAAAATATGTCCTTAATTTTCAAAAACTAAAGAAAATATAGTTCAGTGCATTTATTCTCCATGTTAACTGGTCATAGGATTTCACTGTACCATCACAAATATAAAATTGAACAATTATGCCTGAACATATCTAAAATCAGAGAGCTGTAAGCCCCCATCCCTTACACACACATTTGATGTATTATAATGAAAACCCATCTGTTTTCAGTATCTCAAACCTACAAGTACATTGAACAGAGGACTATTATTGCTTATTCTCTAGCAGGACCAGCTCCTCATCATTTGAGAACATAAGTTTAGAAAAAGGAAAAAAATGTATATACAGTTTCTTTCCTTGAATCCAGCTAGACAAGCCAAAGGAATGGGTTATGCTCCCCAGCCAGCAGGTGAAGGCAGATCATAACAATTTAATT
This sequence comes from Ichthyophis bannanicus, assembly GCA_033557465.1. Classification (NCBI taxonomy): domain Eukaryota; kingdom Metazoa; phylum Chordata; class Amphibia; order Gymnophiona; family Ichthyophiidae; genus Ichthyophis; species Ichthyophis bannanicus. The sequence goes on from CM066035.1 coordinate 783,912,262, forward strand.
TCACTGATGTTATCACCAGTATATCTGCTGGTGCAGCATCGAGAGAAACCAGTATGACACTTCCCAAGCAGTGAGGAAGACTGAAAAACTCGGAAATGATAAACATTATTAATTAATCATAACTAGGAAAAGTCATTTACAACAAGTATTTGCATCTCTCTTACTGTAAATAACTGTCAGGAATTGAAACTAATAATTCAATCAGGAAGCAGCAGGACTCCCAAACCTGTAGGAAAGTCTAACAGGGTAGGTCTTGAACTGGTCTAGCAGGACTCAAGTAAAGAAAATTATCAGGTATGTAAAATTTCTCCTTCCTTATCATGCTAGGCCGGTCCAGACAAGTGGGATATACCCACGGAGTCGGGACCCAGGGTGGGAGGAAGACAACGCTCTGAACAGAACTGCTCTGTCAAAGGTGCCGTCTATCCCAGCTCCCACATGCAGCCTGTTGTGCTTCACAAAAGTGCACAAACATGACCAGATAGCCACTTTGCAGATATACTCCGGAAACACCAAAGTGACCTTCGTCCAAGAGGGGGCCTATGCCTTAGTGGAATGATCTTTGACTCATTCTGGCACATGGTTTCCAGCCAGAAGATATGTTGAACAGATATCCTCTGCAATGCAGCAGGCAATGAAGGACTTGGCTACTGCCTGCCCTTTCCTTGGGCTGCTGAAGAGGACAAGAGATGATTCAATCAAGGGAAAGGATAGTAATAATCAGTTATTTGATTAATGCCTTTTGCGTGTCTGCCAGATGCAGAGAAGGGTCCATTCGCAGATCCTCTACCCTCCTATCATGAGATTTCTGAAAGCAGTGCCATCTTCCACTGGGATGGTTGTGGCTTTGTCACCACTGTAATGAGGGAGTCCACAAAGCTGATCTAGCTTGCCCTGGGACAGAGAGTTTAGCCTAGACAGGACTTTAAAGTCTCTAAGATCCAGCCTGGGAGTCTCACACTGTGAGACTATGGCCTGCCACTTAGGCTCAGAAAGAGGAAAAATCCAGAAGGATGCTGGATATCCTCCAGAATAGGGTCCACTTAAGAAGCTTGCATGGGAGCAGTTTCTACCACATGCAGAGCAGCCAAAACATTCTGAATAAGGATAGGAAGTCCTCTCTGCGAAACAGGTGGACCATGCAGGGATCACCCCTTCCTCCTCTGACTCATCTTCAGCAGACAAGGCTTCCACGTCTACATCCCCACCAACCTCTGTGCGGATATGTTTGGGCTCCCGGAAGGATGGACAGAGGAAAGGGTGAAGAGGATGTGCTCAAGCCCTTTACCACTAGTATCAGCAGAGCTTGAAGGCCCCAACTCCCTCGTAGGAGAGGCCTGGACCAAGAAGGGGGCTGCCAAGCAGCTAATGGGAATTGAGAACAACCCATGAGCTGTTTCAGGAGCTTCTGCTCAAACCAGTTTAAAAGGCCACTCTGTAGGGCCTCCACGGGCCAGCAGACTTGAGGCTATAGATATTCTACCATGCTCCCCCCCCCCCCCCCCAACCAGGATCAAGTGCCATTCCAAAGGCCATTGTGTCAGCTGGCTGGAAAGAAACTAGGGGAGAGGGGGAGCGCATATCAGGGATTGCAATGTGGCATTGGGCCAGAGTCCCCTTTGGGAGTCCAAAAATATGGAAAGCATTTTGCCTTGGGATATTCCCACCACAATTGAGCCAAAAAAACAGCAGCTGCTGATTTAAATCACTGGGTGTTGCAAGCTGCATCAGGCAAAATGCAGCGGCAAAATGAAAAAAAGAACCATGGAGAAAGACCAGCCAAAAAAAGGAACCCTGAGAAGGAAATCCTAAAGCCTGTCAGTCTGGCTGGGAAAACCCAAGACAAGCTGCTCCAGCCACCGTTGCATGCCTAGGTGGCCCAGCTGACAGAGAAACGTTTTTTTAAAATTTGAAGCTGCTTTGCTGTAAGCAGCAGAGAGACACATACAGCCTAATGAAATCAGGGGGAGAAAAGAAAAAATTCTGAAAAAAAAATCAAAGACAAAAAGTAAGTAGATAGAGGACAGCAAGAGGAAAGGGGAGACATGGCCCAACTTACTAACCCCCTTCAGGGCCCCCCTCTGTTCTCTGGCCCACCAAGCACTAAGAACCTGTAGGTTGAACTAGACACAGTGCAAGCTGTCGGCTCAAGGACAAGATAAAACCTGTTGTCTCTTTCTCTATATAACATTAACAAAATTCACCCCTTCCTTTCCGAACACACTATTAAAGTACTTATCCACTCTTTAATCACCTCTCGTCTTGACTATTGCAACCTCCTCCTTGCTGGTCTCCCTCTGAGTTACTTCTCTCCCCTTCAATCTGTTCAGAACTCTGCTGTGTGGCTAATCTTCTGCAGTCCCGATATTCTCATTTAACCCCTCTTCTCAAGTCACTTCATTGGCTTTCCTTCCATTTCCGTATCCAATTCAAACTTCTCCTTCTGACCTATAAATGCATTCATTCCACTGCTCCTCACTACCTTTCATCTCTTTTCTTTCTCTACACCCCTCCTCATGAACTCTGCTCCTCCACTGGCCTGCTTCTCTCTATGCCCTTTTCTTCCACTGCCAACTCTAGGCTTAGATCCTTTCACCTTGCTGCTCCTTATGCCTGGAACCAACTACCCAAGTCTGTATGTCAGACTTCATCTCCTCCTTTTCAAATCCATGCTAAAGACTCACCTTTTTGTGGCTGCTTTTGGTTCTTGATCCCTTGTTTTCCTTGTGTCTCCTTACCTTTCCCTTTTTGTACCCTTATTCTCAACAATTATATTGTGTGTCTTGAATAGATTGTAAGCTGTAATGAGCAGGGACCATCTCTTGTGTGTATCTGTATGCCTTGTAGCACTATATAAATGATTAATAGTAGCAGTAGTGCCTGAGCTCCAAGCAAATGCTGGGCCTACTGGTCTCAAGCACGCAGGCCACAGGACTATATTCTGGGCCAGGGGAGACAGGCCTATCTGCACTGCTGCACCACACCATTCAACTTGCTACCTGCTGGAGGCAGACAATACTGGTTTCTCTCTTGCTGCACCAGTGGATTCATCTGAGTGATGGTATCACTGAACGTTGCTCAAGTCTGCCTCCATCTACTGGCAAGAGAGCATAACCCACTCATCTGGACTGGTCTAGCAGGATGAGAAGGAACACTCATCTGAAATTATGAAATGGCAATTGCCAGGAATAATACCAGATTACGGGGGTCATTCTGATCCCCGAATAGCAGGATTGTACATCCAGGTTGTATGTTGTCAGCAACACTTCCCTGGTGGCCAGTGGACGCCAGGGCAGGTGGGACACAAAAATATAAGGTTAAGATTGGAGAGTCTTCTAAAGGCCCAAATGGCTCTTGGTCCTTGTAGTTGCTTTAGCTCCAATCTTCAATGAAACAATCAAGCTGAGTGGTGGGAATTAATAAGGCTTTTATTTCCCTTTTTCACAGTGGTTCTAAATAGTGGGTTACAACTTTAAAGCAAATGTCCTTAATGCAGGTAGAAAACAAACTCAGGGCTCAAAGCAAAAACTGTTATACGTCACAGGAGTGGAGGTGCTCAAACAAATAAAGAATGCTCTGCTGGCAATTCACCCAATCACAAGTCTGGCAGTGACTCTAAACTTTCAGAAATGCAAAGTGTACAGTCCATCTCTTGGTCAGACAAATCTCCTGCCAGTTCCACTTGCATTGGCACGGTATCAGAAAGCTCTGATTCTATATCCCTGGTTTCTTGTAAAACACATTCAGGGGTTTTGTATATTTTCTGTAGCAGCTCCCAATGTCCTTGGCCTAGCCTAGGGCGTCGGCCACTTGCTGTGTTAGGCTTTAAAGTACCCTCTTTCCTTAGAGGCTTTATAGCAGCTTTATCATAGCTTCTACCATTCACAACTTTCTTATTAGGCATACATTTCTCATACCTTGTATGGCAGCAATCCTCAAGTAACCGGCTTTCTTCCACTGCCTGCCTTTCCCAGGCAGCAGCTTGGTGAAATTCTTTTCTATAACGGTTAGGCTTACCCTGTAGCCTTTGACTTCCTTCTCCTGGTGAAGGCCTGCCTCTGTACAAGCCCAGCTTCTGGCTTTCTGACTCAGTGTGGCTTGGCTTCTCCAGCTGATTCTTGTTTGGCTTAGGGTTGCAGTTACAGCAATGCTTTTGCCTCTGAGGGCAAACAGCTCTCGGTTTGGCTTGAGCTGACACCTCCTTAGGTCCTTCCTCAGTTCCTGAGAAATCACTTCTCCCTCCTGGGAATCCTCTAGCACAGGGGTCTCAAACTCAAATTGCTTCGAGGGCCAAATGAGGACTTGTAAAATAACCCGGGGGCCGCATGAGACGTGGGACCTCATTTGCATAAGGGACCTCATTTGCATAAATATTTGCATAATGTTACCATACCCTAACTTTTAGTAAACGTGCCTCTTAATGAGTGCATGAATAAAGAAAGACTAAAAGATTTCTACATTACTATAATCCAGTGCCAACCGCCAGGCACATTAGGAACTACTATAAACAAACACTGTCCATTTAGAACCCATAGCAAACCCGCCATATCCTAACAGCACTACCAGGACTCATAAAGCAGGTTGGCCACAGGTGAATTGGCCGCAGGTAAAGGTGTTTATAACAATCTGATGCAAGGAATGCTTCAAAGCTGTGTTAGAGATGCCATTTGGCTTCAACACAGCCAAGGGGGTCAGATGTGGTTCCTGTAGATAAGTGCACTTTTTACACCACAGTCCCTCTTCTAATAAAAAGAACACATGTACACACACAAATGCATATGTATACATGTGTACGATATGCACACAAACACATTAATTAAAAAAAAATCTCTTATACAACTTTCTCCCACTAAAAAGGACTGCAATTAAAAATCTGCAGAACTGAATCATCAGCCCAGCAAATAAAGGTGGCACTGTACTGGTCATGGATACATAGGAAGATACAGAAGAGAAGTAGGCAATTGCCAAAAAATAAATACATTTCAGAAAAAAATTAGCAAGGAGCCAACACAGGAATATACAAACAGAAAAATGTCAACATATCTCCAAGGCAGCTACAGTCTCTGCAGAAAATCCTGACATCAATCCATCCCTCTATTGTTAACTTCTACATACTAAATAAAATCCATAAACCCTGGCAGACAGATTATATCAAATACTGGCATACTTAGAGAAACTATCTAAAAAGGGTATCCTCAAGCCCTAGTGAAAACACAAACAGCTTCTATAACTCAAAAGACCCTGCGTCAGACCAAAACTTCCCCACAGAATTCTAAGGACCGTGGAAGGACAAACAATCTCAGTGGAACCCATTTTAAAGAACCCATTTTAAAGAACAGACCAGGGTCTCACGTCGCAACTACTGATTGGTTACTGCTCAAGCCAATGGAAAGGAGAAACAACAATGCAGACCCCTGACCAATAGGCTAAATTCACATAGGACTGTGCCAATCAAGTTCCAGGTTCAATCCCGATGTAGCAACCGTATTCCATCTGAAAATCCAACGCTGTTCGCATGATTGTAAAGCAGCCTCCCGATCACCACCTCTGATTGGGGGAGGAATCCAATCCAAAACACGCCATTGAAATTGGGAAAAGCGGCGGCTTTCAGAGCCGCGAAGAGAGAGAGTTTCTCTCGCGCGGTTCTGAAGAGCAGCGAGAGAGTCTTCAGAACCGCGCGAGAGAAACTCTCTCTCTTCGCGGCTCTGAAAGCCGCCGCTTTTGGAGCTGATGAGGAGAGGACTCTGCCAGGCAGAGGAGCCCGCGGGACGCTTAATGCGGCGACGGCAAGTTTGGATTTTTTATTTTTTTTTTACATGCCGGTAAGTGCTTCGCGGGCCGCGTGTTTGAGACCCCTGCTCTAGCACTAGAGTAGTCAGGTTTCCACTTCCACCTCTCTCTCTCGGTGCTGCCAGTGATTCTCCCCTTGCTTCTGCTTGGGCTGCTGCTTCTGCTGGTGCTTCTATCTCCGAGGCTACCGGTACTCCTTCTGCCTCTTCTCCTTCCTCTCCTCCAGTCTTCCACACTCCCCTTATGAAGCCCTCCTGCTTTCGAGGATTGGAAGCTGGTTGGCATTTCCTCGCGACCAGCTGGGCGCGGCTCTTCAGTCTCCCTGAAGACACTCTTGCTCCCTCTAGCTGGTTCCTGGGAATATTGCAAGTCTTTTTCTCTGTGAAAAACACCTTCTTTTCTCTCAACTGGGCTCTCATCAGCCCTCGCTCTGTGACAACGTGCAACCCCCACTATTCGCAGGGACCGTTTTCAGCTCCTTTGTCTCCCTGCATGCACAGAGCTGTTGTGCAGGGACTGCGGGATGGAGGCGAAGCAGGGGAGTGGCAAGGTGGCTAGACATACAGGGTCTATTTAGGTCAGGGCCCTGTATGTCCACCAGCTGTCTGCTGGACACCCGGCTTATTCTACCCGGAAGATGTAATAAGTGCCAGGTGCCCCTGAAATTGCAGGCTGCAGGCCCCCATACCCCAGCGTGCTGCTGCGGATGTGATCCCAGAGCACGATCCCAGCCTTGGGGGACCCCCCTCAAGGACTGGGCAGTGGGGAGAAGGGTTTTTTTCAGGGGCGAGTACTTTGTTGCTCTGGCTGGACATGCCGGTGCCATGGCAACAGGACACCACTGCACTGGCACACCAGCCAGAGCCTTGGAAGGGCCGGCCGGGCAGAGCACTAGATCTCTCCCGCAGCTGAAATGGGGGCAGTTCAGGCTGTCAAGGTACCCTGATTCTGCAATCCCAGGAATATATAGTTTCCACAGGTGCAGAATTGGGTACAACTCAGACCCGTACATTTTTTGGCTGTGCAGAGAATCCGGACGTGTCCCGCTCAGAATCAACCTCCACACCAATAAAATCTGAGATACAAGATGTTTCTCTAATCTCAAATCAAGTATTTTAGCAGGAATCTTAGTGTCAGTGTTGATCAAAGAAAAAGGTCTGGATAATAAGCATTCAAGCTTACTGGTCCCTGGTTTTAATAAGGTCATAATCAATGTTGTCTTCATGGTGAATGACATGTTTCCTATAGATAACATATTTTCAATATGTTTAGGAAGGAGGGCAACAATCCCTCAGTGAATTCCTTAAACAATTACATATGAATACCATCAGGATCTGTGGATTTACCACTGGAGATAGCATAATTTATACTATTCAGCAGTTTAATCTATAACAGGCTAAAATATTTATGCAGCCCACACAGTGAGCTGCTTATCATGCAGTTCACTGTTGAAAAAACTTGGATGCCCCTGGACTAAATGTACAGTATATGTCATGACTATAGAACTCACACCCTGGTCAGGTATGCAAATTTTCAGTAATAAAAGCAGAACCTGGACTGGTTAAGAGCTTCCTTGCCTGCTCACTCCTTGGTCTGCATATTTTGGGCCACTTCCTGTTATGGATCTTTTCTGCTTATTTATCTGAGGTGCCTTCCCTGAGCCTGGTGACTAAGCAACCCACCTCAAGAAAACTCCCTCACAGCAGAATCAGATTTTCAATAAAAGCAGGGGCAGGGAGTTTTAAAATCAGGTCTGGACCAGGAGCTGGCACCACACGTAGTACTACCATTATTGTTTCAGATATAAAAGCTGCAGGCACACAGGAAAAGCATTTGAAAACATTTCTATAAATATTTGGATGTATTTACGATGGAAACAAATAAAAACTAAAATGCAGGGTCGTATTTAGATTTTGATGCCCATAGACAAGACATATAGCAGATCTAAGAGAGCGGGAAGGGGAAAGGAGGGAGGGGTCAGAAGAGGAGTAGAGGAAGGCACAGCGGCGTCCCTTTGAAACCAAACATGCACATGGGAGCAGTGGCCTGAATATTTGACACCTTTAAAATTTGATGCCCTAAGCAGTCACCAGAAGGTCGGGGGTTCAAATCCCACTAGAGGACAGCAACCTTGGGCCGGAAGGACTGGGGTTTCTAGTCCCACAGGTGATCCTTGTGGTCTTGGGCAAGCCACTGAACCCGCCATAGTCCATGTTCCCTGTAAAATAGTTATCTCCGAGTTATAATGCCCTGTTCAATGTAATTTCAGTTTGTTCAATGTAAACCGCACTGATGCAGAATAGCGCGGTATATAACAGAATGTAAATAAAATAAATAAATGTTGCCTATGCCTAAATGCTGGTCTGGATAAGTGTATTTGGTAAGATGCCCAAAGCATTCCTTGCACAGAATATGATGAATCCCATCTGCAATGAGCAGAAACACACTTTAGTCTTATGTAGTTATGTTTGCTCTTAGTGGGTAACTCATGACGCACCAGGAAATACTGTAGGACCTTGGCTTACAGTTTTTCTCCTCAGATCTCACATGCTGCATGAATATCTGGAAAGGATGATTTAGAACAAGAATATATGACAGAACATCAGACGCAGACAGACTCAAAAGTATTTCTTCACAAAAATGGTGAACAATAAGAATTCAAGTCATAAACAATAATAATTCGAGAAGGCCTGAGGCAAGCAGAGAGGATTCTTAGTGGTGAACAAGCAAAGGTGAAGATGGAGATCAAGAAAGGTCTATAGTACTGCATTTGGGAGAAAAATGGGTAGACTATTTGATCCCTATGGATTTTATCTGCTGTTGCATTCCATGATTCTTTGTACATCCTTCAATAAAATCTCTAGTGGTCCATCTTATGGGGAATCCTAATTTCCCTACCTTGGGTTGCTTCTCTTGTATAAAATTATTGATTCCCCCTCCCCATTCCAACTACGTTGCCTATGTGCAACTGAAACATTCAAAGTCTCATCCTTGTAAAAAAGAACAGAGAATTCCACATGCCCAAAATCACAGGAGGTGGAGGCAGTCCAAAGACCTGCCCGAGTCCAGCTGTTTGTATCTGGCAGGCTATGAAAGCACAGCTGCACAAACTGGATACTGGAAATTCATTTCAGATCCTGAGATAATGGCATCAGTCTCACTGAGGCAAGAGCTACAATTAAAATTCAACAGCCCTGAAAGGCAGCTCGTCAATCTGTGAACTCACTTAAGATTTCCAGCTTTCTGTCCTAGGACACTAAGGGGCATGTTTACTAAACCGCGGTGGAATCAATGGGGCCGCAGCTCTGATATCGCACGGAGTCCGCTACCGTGGTTTAGTAAACATGCCCCTAAGATGCAATAGGGATTAAAAAATACAAGTTCATAAAATCCCATTCAAAGAAAAAAAACAACCCTATGATTTGGCAGCCTAGTGGTAAGTTGGCTACAATGCACACTAACCTACAGGAGACCCCATTTGGGTTGTCATGTTGGCCAGTATTCAGACATGCCGCAAAGGAGTTGTACTCTAGGTTCCTTGAAGTAATGGGTCCCAAATCAAGGGTTAATAAAAGGATATGGGTTGCTCTAGGCCAATCATTAGCTTTGTACCCCCCCCCCCCAATTAATTTTCAGGCCCCTAGGCCCCCACTGAAATTTTTGATAATTAAACTCAATCATGATCATTCCCAACACCATTCTTCCCAGAGCAATGCTGTAAAAATACATAACTGTGCATACGTTTAAATATTTAACTTTGCTTCATACATTTTATTTTATTTATTTATTTTGATTTATGAATCACCAGAGTGGAGGAGTAGTAACCTAGTGGTTACAGCAACAGCCTAGTACTCAAGAGATCTGGGTTTGATTCCCACCGGCACTCCTTGTGACTATGGGCAAGTCACTTTACCCTATAGCCTTGAAAGAAAAGACCAGGGGCTTTTGGATCACTAGGAATCATTGACTTAATGGCACTTAAAAAAAAAAAAGAATCACCAGTGGCGTTCCTAGCCCTCTTGGCCCCTGGGGTGGGTGTCCCCCCTTGCAGACGGTGCCTTCCCTGTGGCATTTTGCAAGACTTCAGTCAGGAGAGAGAGCTAATGGCCCTGGCTTGGAGGCAGTGTGGCAAGCCACCTGATGTTTAGATAAGCTTACCACACTGCTACAGACGTGTGGGTCCAGTGGGGTTGCATCTTCCTCAGGCCAGCACCCAGGGCAGACTGCACCCACCGTCCTGCCCTTGGTATGGTACTATGAATCGCCACTATCAAAAGACTTGCATTGATTAACACAAGGCAAGAAATAAAAACCCAGCTGTACAATAAAATAGAAAGCAGATAATTGAAACCCCTAGTAGACAATATATAAAGAAAATTAAGCAGTTCCGAAAGCTGAACCCACTATGACTCCTTAACCAATTTCTGAAACCACAAACAATCACTTTCAAGATGAATCACTACCAGCAATTTGTTCTGAACTGTCAGTCCAGTCACAGAAAGAGTCCTAGTATGAGCCCACTGATGGCAAATCATGTAATGTAGGTACCACCAACAGGCCCAACCGACCCAAAATGGGAGGACCAAACACTGGCCAGACTCATAGAAAAACACATCAACAATTTAAACCAGCTCTGATGGAAGACTGGCAGCCAATGTAATTTCTGGAACATGTGGGACACATGGCCATAATGCCACATCCCACCCAAAGGCCATGCTGTGATATTCCGTATAATCTGCAACCGCCACTGGGGTTTCTTAGGCAAGCCAACCTGGAGCATATTCACCTAATCAATATGGCATAAAACCATTAGGTGCAACTTTTCCAAATTCAAAAAGGCTAAAGCCTGCTTCATGAGTTGCAACTGGCAAAACGCTACCTGAAGCAACTTAAAAATATGAACATCAAAAGTCAGATCAAAATCCATCTAAACCTCCAATTTCCACACAACAGAAGAAAGCTGAGCAGGACACCCAACCAACGCAACCACTACCTCTATATAAACACACACACCCTTACATTCATAACAGAGATTATTTTATAGAGGATTTTTTGGTGCTTATATGCCAATATACACACACCAAAATGCCTCCTATGTAAAGTACCCAATGCAAACACGTGCATACTCTGACAAAAAACATGCATGCTTGTACATGACTGAGGTGTAGAAGTGTTCAGGGGCTGGGTTTTGGGAGAAGTGCAGGGCACTCATGATTTAGGAGCATATTATATAAAATATACACATTTGCGCATACTGTACACGCACAATTTTTTTAAATTTATGCATATTTTGAAAATAACAAGATAAATTCTTCAATAGGAAATTACATTCCAGATTGGAAACCAGGAAGTAGTTACATTCAGGAAATAAATAAAACATACAAATATCAAAATTAACCCAAAGTGAAAACAAGACCTAGTGTAAAATTAGAGGAGCGGTCCTAGAGCAATATGGTTAATACGAATCAAGGAAATAAGGAAATAAAGGAATGGCTATCCTGAGGCATATAAAACTTAAACCCACCTCCCCAGAGCCAGCTTCAGTATATAATACATTTAAAGGAAATTTATTGTCAAGGAAATTTTCCAATTGCATGGGGTCATGAAAAATATATTTCAAATTCTTGAACTTAAAGTAGACATAAACATATCAAAAGGAGCCTAAAAGCAGCTCCAGAGAAAATAAATCTCTGCCTTTAAGCTAGAATGGCCCTACATCTCTCTTTTGAGGACCTTAAAATATCAGGAAATACAGACACCAATGACCCCACAAATTTCTCCAACTGAAACGTAAAGAATACAGTGTCAAAAGTCACAGTAGCTGGATTACTGGTCATTACACTGGCAAACGCAGAGAGAGAGCTATTCCAAAGCTCTCTATTCAACTATAAATCCACTGCTGACACCTCGTCAACCACCAGTGGGGTATCAGAGAGATTTAAGATTTTCCTTCTCCTTCTGATGCAATAAAAGCTGGAACCATGGACGCACAATCTCAATGGGAACAAGCTCTTCTGTCTTACTTGCACATGCAGCATCGGAGAGCTCCAGCCAGGGCGGAGCTGTACGATTCTCTGGATTTAGAGAAACTTCTCTCTTGCTCTGGCTTGAGAAACTCACATCTTGCTCCATTCTGGGCACTTTAACCTCAGGAGTCTTCATGATTTGCACTGCCTGGAGGATCTTGGCTGGGGCTGCAGCTCCCTAACTCCAGGCCTTTTGCATCTCTCACAGCACGTCGCACCAACACAGCCACTCAAATTGTTATCGTAGAACTGTCCCACTGGGATACATTTAGTCTGTCTCTTTAACTAGGGCTTGTCTGGCTTGGGTGACCCTACCGGTAACGAAGATACCATCAGTTTAGCTCCTAGTATCCTCACAGCACACAAGCCCTCCACCAGGTTAAGATAGTGCTCCACAGAGGGACATGTGTAAATTTAGGCCTTTTCTCAAGCTGGCGTAAATGTATGCGGCTTCATTATAGCTAGGATTTCTGTAAGTATTTCATAAAGACACATAAATGCCTATATGTCTTTATAAAATAGGCTCAAAATAGGTGCTCACTTGGCCTCCCCAGCTAGATGACCTTTTATAAAATTATTTTCCACAAGGCCAATTTCCAAAAGCCTTTCACCCAGGTAAATCTCTTTGAAATGCACCGATGGTTCTTTGAGTTTGGGTGACTGTCAGGAACCATTGTTTTACTTTGAGTGAAGCCGCTCTTTGCTACTCCTAGAAGCTTAGAAACATAGAAACATAATGGCAGAAAAAGACCACATGGCCTATCCAGTCTGTCCTTCCATATCAACCATTACAACAGTCCCCTTTTTCCCTTTAGAGATCCTCTGTGTTTGTCCCATGCTTTTTTGAATTCAGACACTGTCCTCATCTCTACCACCTCCACTGGGAGACTATTCCATGCATCTGCCACTCTTTCCATAAAGAAATATTTCTGCATATTATACCTGAGTCTATCCCCTTTCACCCTCATCCCATGTCCCCTCGTAGCAGAGCTTGCATTCAATTGAAAGAGGCTCTCCTCCTGTGCATTTATGCCATGGAGGTATCTAAATGTCTCAATCATATCACCTTTATCTCGCCTTTCCTCTAAAGTATACATTAAGATCCTTAAGTCTGTCCTCATATGCTTTATAGTGAAGACCACTAAATATTTTAGTAGCCACGCTCTGTACCGACTCCAACCTGTTTATATCCTTTTGAAGGTGCGGTCTCCAGAATTGCACACTATACTCCAAATGAGGACGCACCAAAGACTTATTCAGAGGCACTATCACCTCCTTTATTCTGCTGGTCATTCGTCTCCCTATGCACCCAAGCATCCTTCTAGCTTTCACTGTCACCTTTTCTACCCGTTTAGCTAATTTAGGATCATCAGACACAATCACGCCTAGGTCCCACTCTTCTTCTGTGGACAGAAGTACTTCAACTGCTATACTATATCGCTCCCTTGGATTGCTGCAGCCCAAATGCATGACCTTGCATTTTTTAACATTAAGTTTCAGCTGCCAAATTCTAATCTAGACCATTCTTCCAGCTTAGCTAGATCCCTCATGTTATCTACACCTTCCTGGGTGTCCATTATATTGCAGATTTTGGTATCTGCAAAGAGGCAAACCTTACCCGAAAGCCCTTCCACTATATCACTAACAAAGATGTTAAGATGCTTCCCCCTTAGATAACCACCTCATCTACCTAGTAGGTTTCAAGAACTGGATTCAGACAGGACCAACTTAGCTTTCTTCCCCCGCCACTCCTTCCCCCTCCAAAACAGGTTTTACAGTATTTATGGAGCAACCAAATGAACTGATTCTTAGACCAAATACCTTCAAATATAAGAATCTGCAGAACATATACTGTGGATTTGTTGAGAACCAACCCTGCCTGAAATTCACATGACCAGGTTTGAGGCTCACTACTATGGGAAGGAGGAGTTTTGTCCATTGCATGTTTTCCTACTGGCACTAATACTGCACTGAATGTCTTACCCTTGCAGAATAAAATTAAAACATGTCAACTATGTATTATAAAATATTTGAAAAAACCTACATGTGAAACTGGCTTTAGACAAGGAAGATCTTGTCTTACTAATCTGTTATGTTTTTTTAAAGGTGTGAATAAACAGGTGGACAAAGGTGAGTCGGTTGATATAGTGTATCTGGACTTTCAGAAAGCCTTTGACAAGGTCCCTCATCAGAGACTTTTGGCAAAACTAAAGAGTCATGGGATAGGAGGCAGTGTACTACTGTGGATAAGGAACTGGTTAAAAGACAGAAAGCAGAGGGTAGGGCTAAATGGCCAATTTTCCCGATGGAGAAAGGTGAATAGTGGTGTAGCCCAGGGATCTGTGCTGGATCCACTGCTTTTTGACATATTCATAAATGACCTGGAAAAGGGAATAACGAGTGAGGTTATCAAATTTGCAGATGACACAAAACTATTTAAAGTTGTTAAAACCCATGAGGATTGTGGAAAATTGCAAGAGGATCTTGAGAAATTGGAAGACTGGGCATCAAAATAGCAGATGAAATTTAATGTGGACAAGTGCAAAGTTATGCACCTAGGGAAGAACAACCCAAACTATGGTTACACAATGCAAGGTTCCGCATTAGGAACCACCACCCAGGAAAAAGATTTAGGCGTCATTGTGGATACCATGTTAAAACCCTTGGCCCAGTGTGCAGCGGTGGCCAAGAGAGCAAATAGAATGCTAGGAATCATAAGGAAAGGAATGGAGAATAAAACAAAAGATATTATAATTCCTCTATATCGTTCCATGTTGAGACCGCACCTTGAATATTGTGTGCAATTCTGGTCGCCGTATCTTAAAAAGGATATAGCGATTTTAGAAAAGGTTCAGAGAAGTACCAAATCACCTGGACTGAATAGTAGACATCCAACGGTATTGAAAGAACTGAAATATGAAAATGCAGACCTACTATTAGTAATCTGTGAACCATTATTAAAATCAACTGTAGTACCTGAAAAGTGGAGAATGGCCGATTTAACGCCAATATTTAAAAAGGGGTCCAGTGGTGCTCTGGGAAACTACAGACCTGTGAGTCTTACATCAGTACCGGGCAAAATGGTAGAAATCATTATAAATAATAAAATTACTGATCATGTATATAGTCATGGTTTAATGGGAGAAAGCCAACATGGATTTAGCCAAGGAAAGTCTTGTCTTACTAACCTGTTATATTTTTTTTGAAGGTGTGAATAAACAGGTAGACAAAGGTAAGCTGTTTTGATATAGTGTATCTGGATTTTCAGAAAGCCTTTGATAAGGTCCCTCATGAGAGACTTTTGGTGAAATTAAAAAGTCATGGGATGGGAGGCAGTGTAGTACTGTGGATCAGAAACTGGTTAAAAGATAGAAGGCTGAGAGTGGAGCTAAAAGGCCAATTTTCTCAATTGAGAAAAGTAAATAGTGGAGTACCCCAGGGATCTCTGCTAGGCCCACTGCTTTTTAACATATTCATAAATGACCTGGAAATGGGAATAAAGAGTGAGGCGATCAAATCTGCAGATGACACAAAATTATTCAAAGTTGTTAAAACCCAAGAGGATTGTGAAAAATTGCAAGAGGACCTTGATAAATTGGAAGAATGGGCGTCCAAATGCCAGATGAAATTTAATATGGACAAGTGCAAAGTTATGAACCTAGGAAAGAAAAACCCAAACTATGGTTACATGATGCAAGGTACCATCTTAGAAACAACCACACAGGAAAAAGATTTAGGCATCATCATGGATAATACATTGAAAACCAGTGTTCAGCGGCGGCCAAGAAAGCTAATAGAATGCTAGGAATCAAAAGGAAAGGAATGGACAATAAAACCAAGGATATTACAATGCCTCTGTATTGTTCCATGGTTCAACTGCACCTTGAATATTGTGTGCAATTCTGGTCGCCGTATCTTAAAGGATTTAGCGGAATTAGAAAAGGTACAGAGAAGAGCCACCAAAATGATAAAGGGGATGGAAAGATACCCCTATGAGTAAAGGCTTAAAAGGTTAGGGTTCTTCAACATGGAAAAGACACTGAGCTAATGGCTTTTTTAATGCAGCAGGATTAAAATCCACTGCTGCCTGTCTTTTTCTTGGACCACTGAAGATGGTCCAACAGAAGAAAAATGTTAATCTCTTCTTTATGAGCAATACCTTCCTCATGTCGAGCAGATGCAGAGAGAGATCCGATGAAGATCCTCCTCCAAAAAAGAGGGTAGAATGAATGCTCAATCATGGTAAAAAGAAAGGATGGCACTGTTTGCAAGGTGACTGAAGCTACTGAGATGACTCTGAGCAGCACAGGGCCTTCAAGACTCATTCTCAATAACCACTGCACCAGGAGAGTCAGGTCTATCTGCACTGCTGCACCAGTCCATATACCTTGCCATCTGCAGAAACTACTGGCTTTTCTCAGTGCTGCACCAGAGCTTATACTGAGTGATGACATCACTGAAAGTTGCTCAAGTCTGAAAGCTGCTCCAGGGCTCTGCCTTATCCTCTCTCCTCTTCAATATTTTTATCCAGCCTCTGTGTAATTCTCCAAAACCACAACATCCACTGCCACCTGTATGCCAATGATATTTTAATTTACACACCATTCACCATCATCAACCCTGACTACTCCGCAATAGGGCAATGCCTTACAGCCGTCATCCAATGGCTCAACCTTCACAACATGCATATCAGTCCTAACATGTCGGAAGTCCTCATCATAACCAAGAACCTCTCCTTCTTCCCACCATCCACAATCCACCTAGCCAGCCTAACCCTGCAAGTAAAAGAGCAGATAAAGTACCTCGGCATAATCCTGGACCAGAACTTAAGTTTCCACACACAGCTAAACAAACTGTCAAGGCAGCATACTTCTGAATAATGACTGTTCAAAATCTTAGACCCCTCCTGGAACAAACTAACTTCAGAAATGTCTTTCAAGCCCTCATCACACCAATATTCGACTATGCCAACAAAATATACCAAGGGCTCCCAAAATCCACTTTCTTCCCCCTTCAACTAGCATAGAACATAGCACCAGAATCATCACAGGCACCAACCAACGTTCACACATCACCCCAGTCCTGAAGCAACTACACTGGCTTCCTATCCACATGAGAGTCAAATACAAAGTCACCCTGACCATCTTCAAGACTCTTCACAGCCTCTCAGCAAACATCCTTCAACACCTCACTATCGAACCTGACAATAACAGATCCAGGAGAAAGGCCAGCCACAACTTGCTAGTGGTCCCAGCCGCATTCTCCCGCTCCAACCTCTCCGCCTCCAGCAGAGCCTTCTCCTTCTACGCACCCACCAGATGGAACTCCCTCACCCCAGAAATGCGCTCAATATCTGACATTGGAGAGTTTTGCCGCAAACTCAAGACCCACCTGTTCCAAGAACACTTCGGATCTGTCACTGAGTCCTCTACCAGCTCAGCTCCCACTCTCACTATGTACAATGGACTCTCCCATTGGCTGTTCAGTACAATGTTAAATTTTACAACTTATTTTCTTGTTAAACTTGTTTTCAATTATGTTTCATGTTCAACCTGTTATCAATTATGTTCCATGTAAAGTTATACACATTCTTGTTCCCTGTACACCGCTGTGACTGGTGGATACAGTGGTATAAAAATGTTAAATAAATAAAATAAACATAGCCCACTCATCTGGAGTGGTCTAACAGGATAAGGAAACGGAATTTCCTACCTTTTTTCAGAGGAGAGCATGTAAGTCCCTCTGTCACAAAAGAGCACACTCACGCTTCTGCACCCAGACAAAAACCGCACATGGGTAGAACAAAACCTATCATATACATGGTGTAAAATCACATAATGAAACATAGAACCATAAAGCATAAACACACACACATCTACAAAATCTGTGTCATACATAGATTCTGATATAACGATAACTCGTATTCTGTGCTTTCGTGTGAGATGGGGGGGGGGGGGTACAGGAGGAAGGAAAAAGATGAAACAAACTAATAATTTTGATTCATAGAGAGGAACCCTGATTGAAAATAAATATAAAAAGCACTCACATACATTATTCATGTCATTTTCCTGTAACATTTAGAACTGACAACACAACCTTGGCTGCAAGCTTCTGAAAGACTTCTCCCACCCCTCAACCGGAGAAAATCTCTCTTCTGTTCTCCCCCATCCAGTGCTATCACTCCAAGACACCCTCTGACCATGAACTCACATAGCCTGACCATCTTTTCTAAGTTCAAGTACGGAACACTCAATCAAGCCGGGGGATTCAAAGATAAGGAAAATAAAAAATATGTTTATAATTACAATTTTAATTTTAACCCAAAATTTTAATCAGTAGGCTAGGTTTATAATTTTACTTACAAATGTGCCAAACAGGCCTACTTGTTGTACTTCTCTACAGAGTGAATTTTTTTCAAAATAGCAACCTTTCCACTAAGATAATTAAAAGATTCTGGGCAACTCAACTCAAAACGGTACTTTACAATCATTAGACATTTGAGAGTCTACATGCAGTTGTTTTTTTTTTCTGTAGACCACGCTTTGTTCATGATTGAAAAGCACTTTTCAGTTGGAGCATTAGAACCTGGTAAACATTTTAAAAATTCTGTATCCTAGCTACTGCTCCCACCTCCCCCTGCTACATATTGGCTGGCTTTCTCTGACTGATGGTTGCCTGGGCTCTGGGGAGGAAGCAGAGCCAGATGTGTCAGGAGTTTAGGATTGCCAACCATCTAAATTATTTTAGGATTCTACAACTTTGTAAAGTAGCAGTCTTATTCAGAATGATGTCTAAATTGTCTGGGTATTTTTTAGAGTTTAGCTCTACAACTCACCAGTGCTCCCCCCTCACTAAGCAGAGTAAGTGGTAAGTTCCAGCCAATGGAAATGCTGCACTAGTCACAGGAAGGGTGGGCTGATTTTCTGCACAGGGTATGGGAGAAAGTCAGTGGAATAAGTGGGTTTCTTGATATGGGTGAGTGGGGTTGCTGAGAAAGGGCAGAAATGTAAGAGGAATAGGGTAAAGTGTGAGGAGGCTATTGCAGGCTGAGAAAAGGAACTGGTAGCAAAAGCAAGACCTGGGGGAATTGAAGTAGATTAGTGCAGAAGCAGCACAGCACCGGTAGACAGACAGAAACAGAATCTGAAAAGGTATGCAAGTGTGTACCTGATTTGGGGGGGGGGAGGGGGGAGTGGATGAATGCATGTGCTTGTGTGTGTGTGACTAAAGTACAACAGAGTACATATATATGTATATGTTTCTATGTCTCTGATGGAAATAGTCTCATATAAAAGTTTCCCTTTAATAATGTCAGCTGGAGTGGAGAAGTCCACTGGTGTAAATATGGAGGAGTGTAGGAGTGGGACACGTGTTTTAAAACAGGGGACATATAGGCATCCCAGACGATTCCAGGGACAAATCCTTAAAATGCAGGACTGTCCCATATAATACGGGATGGTTGGTCACTTTAACTCCTCCCATCCCTGAACCCAGAACCCTTAAGGTACGCTTTAGTTCTGCTTTGCACATGTCCCGAAAGGGGGCAGCTGGTCTTCCTATGGTGAATCCTGCATCAAACTTCGTACAAGAGAAAATGTGCTGGAACACATAAAATAACTGGCTAATTGAGTGATGATTAAAGACATCCTTCATACAATACACAGGGATTAGGATTCAAACCACAGAGCAATGTCCAGCTATAAATAACCCAGTGTCTTGCCAGGAGAATCCAGTGAGGTAATGAAGCTATTCTAGGCTACAAAACAAATGGAGCAGCACCATTAGACGGCATAGCGTTCTTGCTGGATGAAACGAAGATTGTATGCGGCGCAGTTGATGTGCTGAGTGTGAGAAGACTGTACATGTAATAGCATGGATGGCAAGTGGACGCTTCCTGAGGCAGCCATGCTGGCGAAACGGGACCCGTTGAAGCATCACGATTGTTCTGACTGGACTGACAGCCACACACAAGATAAGGACATCATTATAACTAATTGAACAATGTGATTACCTTTGACTATTTGCACAATCTTTGTGCTATGGTCAGATGGATTGTTTGAGGATTGAAGAATAAGAAGGGTTTTTTTATGACCGATGATGTAGTGCTGTAAAGGTCGGTATACACTGACATATTAATACTGAGGTCATTTTCCTTCTCATAGAAACAATTGTGATATAGATGTAATATCAATGTCTTGAGAGTGTACGGAGTTTTTCTACATGTGGTAAAAGAAAGGAAGTTATTTTTTTTTATTTGTAATTCTTTCCTTCCTTTGGGTGTTTTTATAGTGGTATTTATACAAAACATATGGGGCATTCTTAGCACAGAGTCCTCTATATACCATTCACCCTAGAGCTGTAGTCTCAATCCATGCTCTGTGGACCTCTGGGAGTCCGTGAGAGGATTACAGAGGGTCTGCAGGATAGAAAAAGAGACAAAAAGAAAGCAGGTTGGTGAGAATTTGCTGTGGAGAAGAGAGAGATTGGCAGGGACTAACTAGAGAGGGAGAGAGAAACTGTAGGGTACCGGCTGGGGGAAAGGAGAGAGAGATTGGTGAAGACTGGAAGGGGAAGAGAAATAGAGGGTTAGAGGAGATAGTCTTGATGCTTAGGGAAGAGGGTCCAGGAAGAATGATGGGGATGAAGTGGGGGTTCCTGAATATTTTGGAGATTAATAAGAAGTCCACACAACCAAAAAAGTTGAGAACCTCTGCCCTAGAGCATTAGTATTCACTTCCAGTCCTCGAGGACTGAGTTTTCAGAATATCTCTAATGAAATATGTATAGCTAGATTTGCATACAACGGACGTCGTATGCATACAAGTTTATTCCATGCATATTCAGCCTGTTTGCAGCCCTCGAGAACCATCAGTGAATACCACTGCCCTGGAATAAGCCAACAGTACAACCAAGAGTCTTTATTACTATTCCGTCCTGCTAGATATAATTTTCTAAATTAAAAAAAAGGGTACCAGGTCAGGGCTAGCAAGGGTTTCTACCTGGAGATATGGAAGCAAGTTCAAAAAGAATCTAGGTCCGTAACTTGTGTGATCTTGTATAAAACTACCACTGGCAGGACGAGATTCAACTCCAAAGCCAGACTTTTGCTCCCTGGACCATGCAGACAACATTCACAGTGGCAAGAGGAGAAAGGGCATAAATTCAGGCAGGCAGCAATAGTGGCAGTGGCGGCAGGGTATTCCAGCGCCAGGGGGAAAAAGGGCACAAACTCTGACAGGTGATGGCAGGAGGAATCATACAAAATGTGGATTTTATTATCACCTTCATGTTCCTTCATGGGTCACGACACAGCAAACGTAGTTACTCACCTGTAACAGGTGTTCTCCAGGGACAGCAGGAATCAGTCCTCATTTATGGGTGATGTTGGCACAGACGGAGCCTGCGCGGAGCAATTCCCCAGCTTTCAAAGAAAGCCTTTGGGATTGCTGCCACGCATGCGTGGTCCTCTTCCCACCCAAGGGTGCCATCTTGCTCAGTCAAGTCCCAGAGCTACAGCCCTACTAAGTAGATGGCAAGGGAAGGACAAAAAAAATTGCAACTCTTCAGGGGAGGTGGGAGGATAGTGAGGAGTGATTCCTGCTGTCCCTGGATAACACCTGTTACAGGTGAGTAACTACATTTTTTCCAGGAACAAGCAGGAAGTTAGTCCTCACTTATGGGACTCCCCAGCTACAGGCTACCGAACCTGTAAACCAAAATGCACCTCTGCGAGGCTGTAAGCAGAAGCCAATGTCCAAAGGAAGCCCGAGTCCTCGGGCCCTCGGGGCAAGCTCTCAGTAGCCGCAGAAAAAGGGTCAGAGGGCAGGAGTTGCTAATACCCCAAACAGACTACGGAGTACAGCCTGGCCGAAGGCACTGTCCCGGCGGGACTCCCTCTCCAGGCAGTGGTGTGAAGCAAAAGGTATTCACTGAAGACCAGGTCGCAGCCTGGCAGATATCTGTCAGAGTCATGGAGCAGAGCGAAGCCACCGACACCGCCTTGGCGCGGATGCCATGTGTGGTGACCCGATGATCCAGTGGGGCATCTGCCATTGCCTGGGTGAACGCGATGCAGTGCGCCATCCAAATGGAGAGGGTGTGCTTGGTGACTGTCAGCCCCAGGTGGTTGGGATTGTAGGCGATGAAGAGCCGGGCGGACCTGCAATGCCCTTGGGTGCATTGCAGGTAGAAGGTGAGAGCCCTCTTGCAATCAAGTGTATGCAGGACCTCGGATGCCTGGTCGGCGTGAGGTCTCAGGAAGAAAGTCGGCAAGACCACCTCCTGATTGAAGTGGAAATTTGATACAACCTTCGGTAGGAACTTGGAATGGGTGCAAAGGACCACCCTGTTCCTGTAAAACTTGGTGTAGGGGGCCTCAGCCATGAGGGCTTGAAGTTTGCTCACTCACAGTGCCGAGGTCAGTGCCACCAGGAAAATCACTTCCAGGAAAGGTGCCGGAGTGAGCACATTGCCATCAGCTCAAAAGGCAGCTACATCAGCTGCATGAGCACGATGTTCAGGTCCCATTCCACCGGTGGAGGATGGATGGGGGGTCTGGAAAGCAGGAGGCCCCACATTAAGCGGGAGATTGGAGGCTGACCCAAGAGGGGTTTGCCCTCGACAGGTAAGTGGTTAGCTGAGATGGTGCTCAGGTGGACCCTGACCGAGTTGGACTTCAGTCCCACCTGTGAAAGGTGGAGAAGGTACTGGAGAACCCAATGGGTGGAGCAGGAGAACAGGTCGATCTGGAGCTCGGAGCACCAGAACAAAAACCTCCGCCACTTCAAGGTGTAAGCCGCCTTGTCGAGTCCAGTATTTAATTTTCACAAAGGAGACTATAATAAAATCAGGAAAGTAGTTAAGAAAAAACTAAAAGGAGCAACTGCAACGGTAAAGAGTTTACATCAGGCCTGGGCATTATTTTAAAATACTATCTTGGAAGCCCAGACCAGATGTATTCCATGCTTTAAATAAAGGTGGAAGGAAGGCCAAATGACAGCCAGCATGGCTTAAAGGTGAGGTCAGAGAGGCTATTATAGCTAAGAGAGAATCTTTCACAAAATGGAAAAAAAAGAGCCAAATAACCAAAACAGGAAACAAACACTGGCAAGTAAAATGCAAGGTGTTGATAAAGCAGGGAAGGAGAAAATTTGAAAAGAAGCTTGCCGTGGATGCAAAAGCGCATAATGAAAACTTCAAGTATATTTGTAGCAAGACACCTGTGAGGGAGTCAGTTGGATCATTAGATTATTTATTTATTTATTTATTTACATTCTCTTATATACCTCGCTATTCTGCATCAGTGCGGTTTACATTGAACAAACTGAAATTACATTGAACAGGGCATTATAACTGGGAGATAACTATTTTACAGGGAACAATAATGAAAGGGTAAAAGGTGCACTGAGAGAGGACAAGGCCATAATGGAGACTGAATGATTTTTTTTGCTTCAGTCTTTACTAAAAAAGATGTAGGAAACTTACCCATGCCAGAAATGGCATTTAAAGGTCATGTATAAGAGGAATTGAAACAATTGAAGGACTAGAAAGGGGGACTGTTACTTCTGGAGAGAAATCTGCAACTGTGAGAATATACTTCTGGTAATTTTCTAAAAAGAATTCTTTGTATTAAAGCTACTTAATCTGTGAACCCACTGTTTTTTGTTGGATCAGTTAGGGCCTAGTAGCAGCAATTAAAGTTTGAATTTAAAACACAGAGGAGAACTTTCTGGTTACATTTCATACCCAGCAGAGAGCTTGTAGTTTAAATTTAATAGTCACTCAGGGCCAAGTAACAGCAAAGTACTTTTAGTTTAAATTTAACACACAAAAGAGAGTTTTCTGGTTACATTTGGAACCCAGCAGAGAGCTTGTAGTGTACATTTAATAGTCACTTAGGGCCTAGCATCAGAAAAGCACTTTTAGTTTTAAAACACAGAAGAGAGCTTTCTGGTTAAATTTAGAACCCAGCAGAGAGCTTGTAGTTTAAATTTCATAAGAAGATAGAGCCTAGCAGCAGCTAAGAGCTATAATTTAAATCAAATCAGAATTTAGCTTACCTCAGCAGCACAAGACAGGGTACTGTGTAGCAGCCCTCTTTTAATAAGTGTTATTTCCCTCCCTCCCTCCCCACACCCACCCCTGGGATAATCATAGCTTTATAGGTACTTACACATCTTAAAAGACAGGAGGTGCTTTCAGGTGAAGCTCATTACCCAAATCAGTCATACACTAAGGACCTGAGATTAATTAAGCTTCAGGTGAACAAGGTATATTAAACGTATTCGGTACAGTTTTATTGGTATAAATACCCATAGCAACCCCTAGTAAGTAAGAACTTATAGATCTAGACACAAACTTAAAACTAAGATGCAGACAGCAGTCCAGCAGCGGGATGGGGGCTTTCCAGTCTTTTGCATTGAGTGTCACATGTATGATTTTCTCCCAGTTGGTGAGAGGTCTTACGTGTGCACTAGGTGCAAGGAGCTCTTTGCTCTCAGGGAACAAGTCCGTTCTCTAGAGGCTAAAGTAGCAGACTTGGAAAACATAAGACAGACAGAGAGGTACATAGACGAGACCTACAGGGATATAGTCCTGAAGTCCCACCTCCAGTCTGGCAGCACCCCTGTTGCCATGGAGGAGAGAGGTCACGTGACAGGAGAGCATTACCCTGGTGTGGCAGGAAGTGATCCTGTAACTAGGACCTGTCCTCCAGGTGATGTAAAACCCTCTCGCACCGAGGAGGTTTCTCCAGGGCCATGTGCCCATGAGGGAAGGGTTAGGACAGCCGTTATATTTGGTGATTCGATCATTAGGCATGTAGATAGCTGGGTGGCTGGTGGATGTGAGGATCGCCTGGTAACATGCCTGCCTGGTGCGAAGGTAGCGGACCTCATGCGCCACCTAGATAAGGTCTTAGATAGTGCTGGGGAGGAGTCTGCTGTCTTGGTACATGTCGGTACCAATGACATAGGAAAATGTGGTAGGGAGGTTCTGGAGGCAAAATTTAGGCTTTTAGGTAGGAAGTTGAAATCCAGAACTTCCATGGTAGCATTCTCCGAAATGCTTCCTGTTCCACGCGCAGGACCCAAAAGGCAGGCAGAGCTCCGGAGTCTCAATGCGTGGATGAGACAATGGTGCAGAGTTGAGGTTTTTGGATTTGTTAGGAACTGGGGAACATTCTGGGGAAAGGAGGGGCTCTTCCGAAGGGTTGGGCTTCACCTTAACCGGGATGGAACCAGGCTGCTGGCATTAACCTTTAAAAAGGAGATAGAGCAGCTTTTAAACTAGATATTAGGGGAAAGCCAACAGTCGCCCAAGAGCGGATGGTTCGGAAGAATGTATCCTTGAAGGATACTACCAAAAGCAGAGAGGTTCCAGAAAAGAGTAAAGTAGCCCAAATGCCCTCAAGTATGGAGCAGACAGAGCTTAAAGATCCCAATTTACCCATGTCTAACAATAGCCAAATTAACATGAATAAAATACATTCTCTAAAATGCTTATATGCAAATGCTAGAAGTCTAAAGAATAAGATGGGAGAGTTAGAATATAGCACTAAATGAAAGGTTAGATATGATTGGAATATCAGAGACATGGTGGAAGGAGGACAACCAGTGGGACACAGTGATACCTGGGTACAAACTATATCGTAATGATAGAGCTGATCAGATTGGTGGAGGGGTTGCACTCTATGTTAGAGAGGGCATTGACTCAGAAAGGATTAAAGTTTTGCAGGAAACAAAATCTGCTGTAGAATCTATACAGATTGAAATTCCATATAAAGGGGGGAAGGCAATGGCAGTGGGGGTGTACTATCGAGCACCTGGCCAGAATGACCAAATGGATGATGAAATGCTCAAAGAAATCAAGGAAGCTAACAAAAGTTACAGCGCAGTAATAATAATGGGTGATTTCAATTACCCCGGTATCGACTGGTCAGTGTCACGTCAGGACATGCTAGGGAGATAAAGTTCCTAGATAAAATAAATGACTGCTTCTTGGAGCAGCTGGTTCATGAACCGACCAGAGGGAAGGCCATATTGGACCTAGTCCTTAGTGGAACACCAGATCTAGTGCAGGAGATAATGGTGTTGGGACCACTTGGCAATAGTGATCATAGCATGATCGCCTTTGATTTAATTAGTGGAGGAGGGATAGTAAGGAAATCCACAGTACTACCTTTTAACTTTCGAAAGGGAGATTATGATAAAATGAGGAAAACAGTTAAGAAAAAACTAAAAGGAGCAGTTGCAAAGGTTAAAGACGTACATCAAGCTTGGGTGTTGTTGAAAAATACTATCTTGGAAGCCCAGACCAGCTGTATTCCACGCTTTAAGAAAAGTGGAAGGAAGTCCAAAAAACTGCCAGCATGGTTTAAAGGTGAGGTCAGAGAGGCTGTTGTTGCCAAAAAAGCATCTTTCAGGAAATGGAAAAAAGAGCCAAACGACGAAACCTGGAAACAGCACAAGCACTGGCAAGTCAAATGCAAGGCATTGATAAGGCAGGCAAAGAGAGAATTTGAGAAGAAGCTTGCTGCGGAAGCAAAAACGTGAAATAAAGACCTTTTCAAGTACATTCGTAGCAAAAAACCTGTGAGAGAGTCAGTTGGTCCATTAGATGATAAAGGGGTTAAAGGAGCACTAAGAGGCGACAAGGCGATAGTGGAGAGACTGAATGAATTCTTTGCTTCGGTCTTTACTGAGGAAGATGTAGGGATGTTACCCATGACTGAAGTGGTATTTAAAGGTGCAGAAGAATTGAAGGAAATATCGATACATCAGGAAGATGTCTTACAACTATTAGATAAACTGAAGAATAGCAAATCACCTGGGCCGGATGGTATACATCCAAGGGTGTTGAAAGAACTGAAATATGAGATTGCAGACCTGCTATCAGTAATCTGTGAACTATCATTAAAATCATCTCTAATACCTGAAGATTGGAGGATCACCAATGTAACACCAATTTTTAAAAAGGGTTCGAGGGGTGATCCGGGAAACTACAGACCGGTGAGCCTGACGTCAGTACCAGGAAAAATGGTAGAAACCATCATAAAGAATAAAATTACTCAGCATGTAGATAGTCACAACCTAATGGGAGACAGCCAACATGGCTTTAGACAAGGAAGATCTTGTCTTACTAATCTGTTATGTTTTTTTGAAGGAGTGAATAAACAGGTGGACAAAGGTGAGTCGGTTGATATTGTGTATCTGGACTTTCAGAAAGCCTTTGACAAGGTCCCTCATCAGAGACTTTTGGCAAAACTAAAGAGACATGGGATAGGAGGCAGTGTACTATTGCGGATCAGGAACTGGTTAAAATATAGAAAGCAGAGGGTAGGGCTAAATGGCCAATTTTCCCAATGGAGAAAGGTGAATAGTGGTGTACCCCAGGGATCTGTGCTGGGTCCGCTGCTTTTTGACATATTCATAAATGACCTGGAAAGTGGAATAACGAGTGAGGTTATCAAATTTGCAGATGACACAATACTATTTAAAGTTGTTAAAACCCAAGAGGATTGTGAAAAATTGCAAGAGGATCTTGATAAATTGGAAGACTGGGCATCAAAATGGCAGATGAAATTTAATGTGGACAAGTGCAAGGTTATGCACCTAGGGAAGAACAACCCAAACTATGGTTACACGATGCAAGGTTCCACATTAGGAACTACCACCCAGGAAAAAGATTTAGGCGTCATTGTGGATACCATGTTAAAACCCTCGGCCCAGTGTGCAGCGGCGGCCAAGAGAGCAAATAGAATGCTAGGTATGATAAGGAAAGGAATGGAAAATAAAACAAAAGATATTATAATGCCTCTATATCGTTCCATGGTGAGACCGCACCTTGAATATTGTGTGCAATTCTGGTCACCGTATCTTAAAAAGGATATAGCGATTTTAGAAAAGGTTCAGAGAAGAGCCACCAAAATGGTAAAGGGGATGGAAGGATACTCCTATGAAGAAAGGCTAAAAAGGTTAGGGCTCTTTAACCTGGAAAAGAGACGGCTGAGGGGAGATATGATAGAAGTCTATAAATTAATGAACGGAGTGGAACGGGTAAACGTTGCCACACACCCACTCCCTGGACCTTGGGGTTTCAAAAGGAGGTGGCCTTGGATACCCTTCAGGGTTGAGGTTGTAGTTGTGTATGTGCTCAAGCAGTAAGGCAGGCAAAGAAAATTTCTTTGATGAGGTTTATTTCCGCATTGCAGTTCAAGTGCAAACAGACGCAAATAAAGTATAATAGCACAAAACAAGAGTGAGAAACCAAAACAAGGTATTGCACTGCTAGGCTAAATGTCCATTATCTTCTGTGATCACATTCAGTTGTCATGTGACCCTTTTCTAACGAATGAAACAAACTTTGGCAAACAGCAATGCTCGTGGTATGCAGACAATTATGCTTTAACTTATTCCCCTCTGATAAACTCTTCAGCATAGGAATCAATACAGCAACTTCTGTTATATTTCTTCATATAACTTTGTACAGCATTACAATTAAATGTCCTCCTCAATGACGCAAGCTGAACAGTCCATTGGCATGTCTGGCTCTATGAATGGTAGAGAAGAAACTAAAGGCATATCCTCTTCGCAGCTCTTTGAGGGCTGTGTCACACTAGAGGAAGAAATTGCCCTGCTTTCAAGGAACTTTCTGAAGTCTTTAAGAAGCAATTCAGCCTGCGTTCTTTCTGGGCTAAGCTGATAATGTCTTCCTCCTTCAGGTAACTGTTTGTTTAAACTGCTTATCTCTTGATAATTAGCAATGCTGCTCTTACTAGGACAACAGCTCCACGTGTTAGCATTATCCTTCCCCCACTTATCACTAAACGTTAGTGCTGGGTTTAAAACTTCAGCTGTGAGAGGAGAGTTTTTCAACAGAGTGTTAAAAGTAGGACCTTCAGACTTCTCTTGGCCCACGTCTCTATAATAGGAGTCAGCTGTTCTCCTACCATAGGTTTCTGCTGGCTTATGAATATAGCCTAGGCTGCTTAAATGCTTTTCAGACTGCAACCAATTGCTACCCTGTTGTCTGACTTTGTCCTGGCTCTTAACGTTAGCCTTTACTCTTTCTGGCTTCCCAATGTTAAACTTGCTAGCAGTTTCCAACCCACTGTGTACCTTGTGCTGTGGCTTTCTCCAGGGTAATTCTCTGTCCCTCTGCCTTTGGTTCCAAGGTTCCACTTGGTCCTCTAGAAGCCTGTGCTGTAGCCTTGGGTCTCTCAGTGCCCCTGAATCCTTCTGGTCACAGAAGATTCTTCCTGCCTCTGAGTCTCCTGGGTATCTGCTCCGTGAGTCCAAAACCAAACCGTTCTCTTCCTCTCCTTCTTCCTGTTCCCTCTCTCTCTGTTTCTGAGTGCTTAACAAGGTGCCTGTGTACGGCACTGCCCGCCTCCTGCTTGGGCGTGCCCAATCAGGGACTTGGCTTCTCTCCTTCCTTGAGGTGAGGTGTGGTTCCCGATTAGCTCTGTGTTTTTTTCTCTCTGAAGAGAAAATCCTGCATTCTCCTGCAGTACCGGTTCTCTCCACCGGATCACTACCTGTTTCCATAGCTTCTTGAGAGGCTTCTACGTCACAGATCCCCCCCCCCCCCTTAAGATATCACGGGCTGGCTTAGTCTTGACGGCACAGCACGTGATACAATCTATGGGCTCTGTGCTGGTGAGCTTCTGTTGAGGCTGTTGTCTCGGAGAGGCTATTGTGGCTATTTGGGCTAAAGCTACTCTGTCATGCCATGGCTTTAACATGTTGATATGGTAAACTTGCCTGCGACCTTTCCTATTCTCAACCAAGTAAGATACAGGTCCTACAGGTTGTATTACCCAACAAGGGCCTTTCCAATGGCTCTCAAATTTTGGTTCTGTCCCAGCCACCATTACAATAACTTTCTCTCCTATCGTTAGTTAATGCTGCTTTGTATTCCTATCATAATAGGATTTTTGTTTGACCTGACTACGCTTCAGATTGTCCACTGCTACTTGTGAGGTCCGGCGTAGCCGCTTCTTTAAATCTTTTAGGAACTCGGGAAGCTCTTTTTCCCTGGGATCTGGTTCTACCCATTGTTCTCTTAAGATATCGAGAATGCCACGGGGAGACCTGCCGTACAGGAGTTCATACGGTGCTGTTCCTAATGAGGCCTGTTTTCTCTCTCTGCACGCATACAGAACAAAGGGGAGCATTGTATCCCAGTTGTCCATTTCCCCCTCCAAACTCCTACGTAACATTCTTTTAAGAGTCTGGTTTTGTCTCTCGAGTTGAAGAAAACTCTGTATATTAACATGAAAAGTGAACGTGTCATCAGAGGCCACTTGTATACTTCATAAAAAAGGCATATGCATAGCCTAAACCATCATTCACAAAGCAACCAGGGGTCTCAGTCTTCCCGGGCAAAAACAGAACCCGCCAGAAATAATCTGGCTAGGCAAAGCCCAAATAACATCAGCGACCCTTATGATAACGTTGCTCTGAGATAGATGTAAACCAACTCTTCCATTTACCAAAGTTAAACCATATTCATAACGAAAGAGTGGTAACTTAGCTTTGCAGTCTGTAGCAGTGCTCGTGAAGTGGTGCTAAACCAATAGCAAGATCCCCAACGCTCTTGCATGCACTTGATACGCGTTTCACCAAGCAGGTTTCTTCAGGGGGTAGCTAGAAAGCACTGAAATTCACGAGATGAAAACCACGCGTATCAAGTGCATGCAAGAGCGTTGGGGATCTTGCTATTGGTTTAGCACCACTTCACGAGCACTGCTACAGACTGCAAAGCTAAGTTACCACTCTTTCGTTATGAATATGGTTTAACTTTGGTAAATGGAAGAGTTGGTTTACATCTATCTCAGAGCAACGTTATCATAAGGGTCGCTGATGTTATTTGGGCTTTGCCTAGCCAGATTATTTCTGGCGGGTTCTGTTTTTGCCCGGGAAGACTGAGACCCCTGGTTGCTTTGTGAATGATGGTTTAGGCTATGCATATGCCTTTTTTATGAAGTATACAAGTGGCCTCTGATGACACGTTCACTTTTCATGTTAATATACAGAGTTTTCTTCAACTCGTTGACAATATTAGCTCTGTTGCGATTTGACCACCCTTTAATTGGTTTTGTCTCTCGACTAAACCGTTCGTTTGGGGATGATATGCTGCCGTTTTAATATAGTGAATGCCAAAGGCATCCCACACCTGTCCTAAGTATTTTGACATGACGTTGCTCCCTCTGTCGGTGAGAACTTCCTTGGGGAAACCCACTTCACAGAATAGCTTAATGAGTTTGTTTGCTATTACTCTGGCAGATATGGTGCGTAGTGGCATGGCCCACGGGAATCTTGTAGCGTGGTCTACCACCACTAAGATATAGCGGAAACCTTGAGGGGTTTTAATCAGAGGTCCGACAATGTCTACACCTATCCTCTGGATGGGATCCCTAATCACAGGTGATGGTATCATGGGGACATCCCTGGGATGGGCAGCTGAAACTCTTTGGCATGTGGGGCAAGCCTCACAAAACTTGGCCGTCTCTTTAAAGATACCCGGCCAATAGAATCGGGATAAGATTTGATCGAGGGTTCCCTGAATGCCCTTATGCCCTCCAACGGGATGGTCGTGTGCCAACTGTAGCACTATATTTTTAAAGGTGGTTGGCACCACCAACTGTTTTCTGCTATCCCCGGTGAAAGGATCTTTACTTTCCCTATAAAGTATTCCCGCGGTTAGGAGAAACCTGGGTAAGGTATCCCTAGTAGTCTGAGCCCATTTGAATGCCTGTGTGAGAGCGGGGTCCGCTTGCTGCTCGTTTGGGAACGTGGGAAACTTGTTCATTAGCTCCTCTGGTACCCATGGCAGCTCTTGCCCTGCCTGTACTTCAGACTTGTTTTTAGAGCGAGACTGTTTCTCCTTACGCTTCTCAGCTTTTGCCTTTATGACTTTAGTGTCTGGAGTGTTTATCAATGCTTCATCAGAGGGGAGAACTTCTCCGAGATCCTCTGGGGTGTCTTCTTTACTTTCTAAGGCTGAGGAATGGGCTCTCGTGGAGACCATTGTGCCTTTCACCTGCAACTCTCGTTCCATCTCTCTGAAGAACTGCGGCCAATCCCTGCCTAGAATTACTGCATGGGGAAGTCCTGGGACAACTGCTAAGGGGATAGTCCTTCGTGCACCTAACCCTGCTATGTGTAACTTATATACTGGATAGGTGGAAGTTCCTCCATGAACACATCTTATTTTAATTGAACTCACAGGCTGAATTACTTCTTTGCCCTGCATGGCTTCTATTCTCTGCCACAACTCTTCAGAGAGCATACTTAACTCAGCTCCTGAATCTAGCAGAGCTTGAGTGGTAATTCCCTGTACTTCAACAGAAAGAAGAAAACCTGGTCTATCTTCTATAGAACTATCCGCTATCAAGGCAGTTTTTACACAACAGTGTTTTTGCAAATGTCCCTCTTGCCCACATTTGTAACACCTTGGCTTACTCTTAGAATCTGTCCACAATGGCATGCACATTTTTATAGGATCCTCCTGCACCCTCCAGTTCCTTTCTGATCCGTGACTGCCTGTCTCCTGGGAAGTAGTGCCAGCTCTCTGGGCAGTTAGCTCTGTCTCTATGTATCTTTCAGAGAGTGCAACAGCTTCTTGGAGAGTTTTGCAGTTTTGCAAGATCAGGAAGGTGCGGATTCCCTGGGGTAGAGCGTTCATGTATTGCTCTAGTACCAAGTCATCAAGTATTGACTCCACAGACCTCCCTTCTGGAGTTAACCACTTGTCAACCAGGCTACGAATCCTGTGACACAAGGACTTAGGGGTCTCACTCGGCCTCAGTTTTACACTTCTCAAGCGCGTGTGGTAAACTAAAGGAGTGAGCCCTAATCTCTCTCTTATCGCTTTCTTTAACTCATCATAGCTTCCGGCCAGTGCAGCAGGCATGGCGCGGTAAGCGGCCATCGCTTCCCCAGTAAGGGATGCTGCTAATCTTAGTGCCCAGTGCTCCCTAGGCCAAGCACTAAGGCGAGCTACTCTCTCGAAGCTCTCGAGAAAGTCATCTACATCATCCTGATTAGTAAGTTGACCAAAGTTAAATAAAGTTCCTGTGTGTAGACTAACAGGGTGTACAGAGTCTGTTAGAGTGGAACCTGTTGTAGATGCTGGTGGTACAGTCGCCTGTTTCCTCTCCTTTAGCCATTCCTCCATCATGGTAAGTAGAGGTTGCTGCTGTTCACGGAAACTCGCGTTGGCTCTTTCCTGTGCCTCTAGCAAAAGATCTCTCTGGCGCTCCAGGTGTGTCGCCATCCATTGGAAGCTGTCCTTGGCCTCCATCGCCATCTTGGAATTCCTGGAATAAAGCAAAAATACAGACCCAAGTGCGGTATCACAGTACACTTGTCTATCTGTGCTTTAATTCCTCCTGTTTTTTTTTCCTTCCCTAGTCACCACTAGGCTGCACCCTTGCCCTGGTATCCTGGTTACCCGGGGTGGATACCCTTTACCTGGCTCAGGTGGTTTGCATGCATGTCAGCAACAGCAGATCCTGTAGCCTCCTGCAGTCCCCTTCCTCGTCTGGGCTCATCAGCTCTTCAGCTGGGCTCTTCTGGAAGTTGGCTTCTGCAGCTCTTGATGCGGCTACTTCTTGCGCCTGCGCAGTATCCTGCCAACTACGCCACTTTGCCACACACCCACTCCCTGGACCTTGGGGTTTCAGGAGGAGGTGGCCTTGGATGCCCTTCAGGGTTGAGGTTGTAGTTGTGTATGTGCTCAAGCAGTAAGGCAGGCAAAGAAAATTTCTTTGATGAGGTTTATTTCCGCATTGCAGTTCAAGTGCAAACAGACGCAAATAAAGTATAATAGCACAAAACAAGAGTGAGAAACCAAAACAAGGTATTGCACTGCTAGGCTAAATGTCCATTATCTTCTGTGATCACATTCAGTTGTCATGTGACCCTTTTCTAACGAATGAAACAAACTTTGGCAAACAGCAATGCTCGTGGTATACAGACAATTATGCTTTAACTTATTCCCCTCTGATAAGCTCTTCAGCATAGGAATCAATACAGCAACTTCTGTTATATTTCTTCATATAACTTTGTACAGCATTACAATTAAATGTCCTTCTCAATGACACAAGCTGAACAGTCCATTGGCATGTCTGGCTCTGTGAATGATAGAGAAGAAACTAAAGGCATTTCCTCTTCGCAGCTCTTTGAGGGCTGTGCTACACTAGAGGAAGAAATTGCCCTGCTTTCAAGGAACTCTCTGAAGTCTTTAAGAAGCAATTCAGCCTGCGTTCTTTCTGGGCTAAGCTGCTAATGTCTTCCTCCTTCAGGTAACTGTTTGTTTAAACTGCTTATCTCTTGATAATTAGCAATGCTGCTCTTACTAGGACAACAGCTCCACGTGTTAGCATTATCCTTCCCCCACTTATCACTAAACGTTAGTGCTGGGTTTAAAACTTCAGCTGTGAGAGGAGAGTTTTTCAACAGAGTGTTAAAAGTAGGACCTTCAGACTTCTCTTGGCCCACGTCTCTATAATAGGAGTCAGCTGTTCTCCTACCATAGGTTTCTGCTGGCTTATGAATATAGCCTAGGCTGCTTAAATGCTTTTCAGACTGCAACCAATTGCTACCCTGTTGTCTGACTTTGTCCTGGCTCTTAACGTTAGCCTTTACTCTTTCTGGCTTCCCAATGTTAAACTTGCTAGCAGTTTCCAACCCACTGTGTACCTTGTGCTGTGGCTTTCTCCAGGGTAATTCTCTGTCCCTCTGCCTTTGGTTCCAAGGTTCCACTTGGTCCTCTAGAAGCCTGTGCTGTAGCCTTGGGTCTCTCAGTGCCCCTGAATCCTTCTGGTCACAGAAGATTCGTCCTGCCTCTGAGTCTCCCGGGTATCTGCTCTGTGAGTCCAAAACCAAACCGTTCTCTTCCTCTCCTTCTTCCTGTTCCCTCTCTCTCTGTTTCTGAGTGCTTAACAAGGTGCCTGTGTACGGCACTGCCCGCCTCCTGCTTGGGCGTGCCCAATCAGGGACTTGGCTTCTCTCCTTCCTTGAGGTGAGGTGTGGTTCCCGATTAGCTCTGTGTTTTTTTCTCTCTGAAGAGAAAATCCTGCATTCTCCTGCAGTACCAGTTCTCTCCACCGGATCACTACCTGTTTCCATAGCTTCTTGAGAGGCTTCTACGTCACAACGTAGATCGATTGTTTACGTTATCAGAATATAGAAAGACTAGGGGACATGCAATGAAGCTACAGGGTAAACTATTTAAGACTAATAAAAGAAAATATTTTTTCACTCAACGTGTAATCAAACTCTGGAATTTGTTACCGGAGGATGTAGTAAAGGCTGTTAGTGTAGCCGGGTTTAAAAAAGGTTTGGACAAGTTCCTGGAGGAAAGGTCCATAAACCATTATTAAGAAGTGACCGAAGATATCAATGCTTGACCCAGTACAAGCATTGTGGAACTTGTGTCTCTTGGGGAAACTGCTAGGTACATATGACCTAGATTGGCCACTATTGGAAACAGAATACTGGGCTTGATGGATCTTGGTCTGACCCAGTATGGCATATCTTATGTTCTTATGTTCTTAAATCTTGATAAATCAGGAAGATGTAATACAGTTAACTGATAAACTAAAGAGTAGCAAATTACCTGGATTGGATGGCATACGTCCCAGGGTACTGAAAGAACTGAAATATGAGACTGTAGAACTACTATTAGTAATCTGTGATCTATTATTAAAATCATCTGTAGTACCTGAAATTTGGAGAGTGGCCAATCTAATGCCAATTTTTTAAAAAAAGTTCCAAAGGTGATCCGGGAAACTACAGACCAGTGAGCCTCACATCAGAACCACATCAAACAAAGCTCCATTCTACTATCCAGAAAAAGGGGCCAAAATATCTTAATGTTTCCACTATATTTTTTATTAATATCAAACTATAAGATACAATACATGGGAGAAAAAGATCTCAGATCTTTGAGTATAATTTGTCCAGGCATATCAATCTTGGCCTTGGACTAAGCTCTGGAACATCAAGGACCAAAAATCTCCAAAAAAGCACAATATACGAGGGGGTACCCAAAAAAAACAGGAATTGTTTTTTAAAAGCTATTTATTTCAAATTTTTTACAAAACAACCTTATCCCCTTCAAAATACTCTCCATTACAACTGATACATTTGTCCCACCGGTGCTTCCACTGTTTGAAACATTTTTTGTAGTCATCTTTAGAAACGGCTGACAGCTCCTCCCTCCTTTTTTTCTTGACTTCTTCAATGTTGTCAAATCGGTGTTCTTTCATGCCCCTTTTCATGCGTGGAAATAAGAAAAATTCGCACGGAGCCAGGTCAGGCGAGTAAGGTGCGTGGGAAGCGGAACCATGCCATTTTTAGCCAAAAACTGTCTAACAGAGATGGCTGTGTGTGCAGGTGCGTTGTCATGGTGGAAGAACCAGTCTCCTGTCTGCCACAAATCGGGTCTTTTTTGACGAACACTGTTGCGCAATCTTCTTAAAACTTCCAAATAAAAGGTTTGATTGACGGTCTGACCTGGGGGAACAAACTCTGAATGAACTACCCCCTTGGCATCAAAAAAGCAAATCAACATTGTTTTGATGTTTGATTTGACTTGACGACATTTTTTTGGACAGAGTGACGATGACGTCTTCCATTGGCTTAACTGTTGCTTTGTTTCTGGGTCGTAACCATAGCACCATGACTCATCACCTGTAATGACCTTTGACAGAAAATCTGGATCAGTTTCAAGCTGTTGTTTCAAAACACGACATGTTTCAACTCGATGTTCCTTTTGATTGTCAGTCAGAACCCGAGGAACAAACTTGGCAGCAACCCTTTTCATTCCCAAATCTTCCGTTAAAATTCGCTGAACCGTGCTCCAAGATAACCCACTAATCTCTGACAGTTGATCAATTGTCTGTCGACGGTCTGTGAGCACAAGCTCTCTAATTTTTTCAATATTTTCGTCGATTCGGGCAGTTGATGGACGCCCAGAACGAGGTTTGTCATCAATCGACATGTCGCCATTTTTAAACCGAGCAAACCACTGGTACACTTGACTTTTTCCCATAGCGTCATCTTGATAAGCTGTTTTCAACATTAAAACAATTTCAGCAGCATTTTTACCGAGTAGAAAACAAAATTTCACAGCTGCACGTTGTTCACTTAAACTTGTCATCATAAAAAAAGAAACAAAAACAAAACAGCGCTAGCAAAAACAATCACTGCAGATGAACAGAACAAGCCAGGTCGACAACACAGGCGGCACTGAACTGACAATGAGTTGCACTATACACGCCTAGCGGCAGAAGTGCGTACAACACAAGCTCTGCCCACGGCAATGTTATTCCTGGTTTTTTTTAGCTTCACAATCCATATAATATAATATACAAAACAAAACTGCAGCAGATAAATTATACAGCATGATCCAAACAGCACAATACAATCCAGCACGTATCTATACAATGCCCTACCGCCATTGTAGATGCCCTCTCAGGATTTCGCAACTGCTTCGTCAGGGGGAGTAAGGTTGTAACTATCAGCATTCCATGTGCTGGATCTAACATTCATGCCTTGGAATGCTGATTCTTACAGCCATACTCCCCTTGACGAAGCAGCTGCGAAATGCCGAGAGGGCCTGTGACCTCTGGTTGCTAATCAGTGATTTATTATTTTTGCATAATTGTATCATTGCACTGCTATAACTTGCTATCTCATGTCCATAATATATATATGCAGTCTGCCTAATTTCTACTTTGCCATCCATAATAAATCCTAATTTATATACAGTCTTGTCTCTCTGACGTGGCTCATTTGCCAGATAGTCCCATCGAACCCTACAGAGGGAAGCAGCCATCACACTGGACACAACTGAGCATATATAACTTGTTTGTTTGCTTTTAATAAGCCCTACAGAATCATAAAGAAAGGAATGGAGAATAAAATGAAAGATATTATAATAGCTCTATATCGCTTCATGGTGTGACCACACCTTGAACACTGTGCAATTCTGGTCAAAAAGGATATACAGTTGTAGTCAACGTTATTGGCACCCTTGCAGTTCAACCCCTTAATGCCCAATATCTCCAAAACAAAAATGGCTGGTGAAATGGCTTTGAACTATATATGCACACATTTTTGACACATAAAAGAATCAAATAAAACAAGACCAATTAAAAAAGGAAATAGTATAAAAACTGGGACATTGCTAGGACATGATTATTGTCACCCTTATATACAAGTCAGATCAGTTTGAACAGAATAACCAAATTCTCATTGCAGTAAAATTAGACGCAGCTGTGATCAATTGCCAGTACTCACATGACTTGAATCAACCAATAAATGATGGCTCTAATGTTTAAAATGGCCACATTCTCGCCCTGTTCCATTTTCACAATGGTGAAAACAAAAAAGCTGCCTGAATCTGTCAGAAAAGCCATTATCACCAAACATTAAACTTCAAAGGGATATAAGGCATATCTCCAAAGACCTTAGGATCCATGTGTCTATAGTTCGCAATGTTATTAAGACATTTTCTGCTAATGGAACTGTCAAGAACCTCCCAGGATGTGGTGGGAAGAGGAAAATCAATCTATCAAGCCTTCGAAGGTTAGTACAAACTGTTGGGAAAACACCACATACAACATCCAAAGAGCTTAAGGTTGACATGGAGCAATCTGGAGTGGTGGTTTCAACACACACCGTACGTCGTGCACTAAACAAAGAAGGACTTCATGGATGAAGGCCAAGGAGGACTCCACTGCTCAAAGACATACATAATTAGTTGTTTACCCCCTTCAAAAAGCAGAAAGACTAAGGAACAGACAATGAAGCAACAATGTAGCATATTTAAGACTCGACACTCAAAACTCTGAAATTTGTTACCAGAAGATGTAGAAAAAGCTGTTAGTGTAGCTGGATTTAAAAGCTGTTTGGACAAGTTTCTGAAGGAAAAGTCCATAAACCATTATTAAAGAGGGCCAAGGAAATCCACAGCTTATTCCAGGATAAGCATTGTGGAATACTTTTTGGGGACCTGGATTGGCCACTGTTGGAAATAGGATACTGAGCTTGATGAACCTCAGTCTGACCCAGTATGGCATTTTTTATGTTCTTCAGAATGATAAAAGTGAGAAACCCTTTAGAAACAAATAGATATACATAATACCATCACCAAACCCCCTCTATGTTTAGTGTACACCTCGTAGAGCAGATTCTGTTATCTGCAGTATCTAAATGCAAATAAATACATGCATAAATGTAGCAAAGAAAACACTTAGTCCACATCAAAGAGGGAAGGACTGGCCTACAATCTTTTTTCTTTCAAAAGAAGCAAACAAAAAGAAATATAAGAAAAAATGAGTCTAAGATGAGAGCTACCACAATAGAAAACAAATTTCTATACCCCAGCTTTAACATATCATCTACTAGGAGGCAAAAAGAAAAATTCAACCAGACGTTTTATACTGCAAAATATTTTCCAACTGCATTTGATCCATAAAGACAAAGTGATTCCACTTTAAAGTAACCAAACACTTTGAAGGAAATTCCAGAAATGAGGTGACATCTAATGCC
Organism: Ichthyophis bannanicus; assembly: GCA_033557465.1. Taxonomy (NCBI): domain Eukaryota; kingdom Metazoa; phylum Chordata; class Amphibia; order Gymnophiona; family Ichthyophiidae; genus Ichthyophis; species Ichthyophis bannanicus. The sequence continues at coordinate 783,951,644 of CM066035.1, forward strand.
AAAATACAAGGTTTTAGCTGGAAAAATACCATATCTTCCATATCTGAGTAACACTAGCAACATAAGGGAAAGCATATCTTGTGGCTACAAAAAGGAACATTTTTTTAAAGAAAAGTTTCGAAATAGACACTTTATCAAAGTCTGAACGGAGTGGAGGAGTAGCCTAACGGTTAGAGCACTGGCTTGGGAACCAAGAGACCAGCATTCAGTTTCCACATACTCCTTGACTGAAATGATAAAATGATATAAAAACCTGTTAAATAAATAAGTCAACCAACAGTGTGGCATGTGTTACTATTGCATCTTGGGATGATTCCAACAAAGCAGATAGTTTCAAACTATCCATTGATATAAGCTGATCACATTCCTCATCTTCGCCTGCTTCCCTCCTTGAGTTACGCGGCAAATAATATTTAGGAGAAACAGATACGGATTCAACCTGAGGAAAGCTCAAAATCTCTCTCATGTAGTTCTCCAATAGCTCTAATAGAGAGAGCAAGCGTGTTCCAGGAAAGTTTAGGAACATAGGTTCCAAGATCTTGCTCAACTTTCCATAATTTCCAATTTGTTATACTAAGATAAACTATCCTTTACATTGGAAGCCCCAGAAGATTGGACAGATGACATTTGTCCCTCTAATTACCATATTTCATGTCCACATAAGAAAATAAGATATGCCATACTAGGTCAGACCAAAGGTCTATCAAGCCCAAAATCCTGTTTCCAATAGTGGACAACTTCTCTTTTTGTTCTCCCATTTTTGAAACAAACTCCTTAGAAAATTCACAATGGCTTTATTCCATGAAACTATAGCCCAAATGCCCTTTACGATAACTTTTAATATGCCAAAGGCGAAGGATGATTCAGCAGAACACCCCAACCCCACTAGAAGATTAACTACTCATGATAGCAGTAAATAACGGCCAGATCCATCCTCAGCAAGTGCTAGAATCTGAATGATTATTCAAGACACCGTGGCACAACTACCTGCCCATTAGAACTAGAAGGCAGGCCGATAACGCCTTCCAAATCAAAAGCAGGCAGAGGTGGAGTGGAGTTTGTTCCCCTAACATTAAGGAGATCTCAAGTGAGGGAAGGGCCCTCTCCAAAGGATGCTGGCCATAGGGCCTCTAGACACTCCCTTCCAGACTTTCTAGTCTTCTTATCATCTAGCTTTCCGCTTTATCATCACCAGCACAGGACAATAATTCCACGCTCCTTAATGGCTCCAAATAGGCGTTCCTCTTCAGGCACACATCTGCTTTTCTTCGAAGGGTTAGCGTAGTTACTCACCTGTAACAGGTGTTCTCCAGGAGCAGCAGGAATCAGTCCTCACTTATGGGTGACGTCGGCGCCGACGGAGCCCTCGCGGAGCAATTTTCCCCAGCTTTCAAAGAAAGCCTTTGGGAATTGCAGCGCGCATGCGCGGTCCCCTTCCCGCCCAAGGGTGCCATCTTAGCCAGTCAGATGACATAGCTAAAAAAGACAGCATAAAAATTTGCAAAAAACTAAAGCAGATGATTGCAACTCCACGGGGAGGAGGGAGGGTTGTGAGGACTGATTCCTGCTGCTCCTGGAGAACACCTGTTACAGGTGAGTAACTACGCTTTCTCCAGGACCAAGCAGGAAGTCAGTCCTCACTTATGGGACTCCCAAGCTCAAGGCTACCGGAGACCCTAAGCACAAAAATGAGCTCCCTCTAGCTCAGCAGCACAGAAGGAAAGAATCTTCGCTGAATTATTACCCACCGGTAGCCCACATCCGGGATGGAGGGTAGGAGTTGCTCAGACCTCGAAGAGATTACGGAGGACTGCCTGTCCGAAAGCACTGTCCCTGCGGGACTCCCTCTCGAGACAGTAATGGACCGCAAAAGTCTGGCTCGAAGACCAAGTAGCGGCCCGGCAGATGTCTGCCAGCGGAACAGAGCGGAAGTAAGCCACTGACGTAGCCTTTGCCCGAACGCAATGAGCCGTGACTCGACCCTCCAAGGAGAGTCCGGCTGCCCCATAAGCCCAAGAGATACAGTCCGCAACCCAGATGGACAGAGTACACTTGGAGACCGGGAGCCCCAATTTATTGGGGTCAAAAGACACAAAAAGCTGAGCAGCTTTACGGTGCTCCCGCGTACGGTCAAGGTAGAAGTTCAAAGCCCTTCTACAGTCCAGGGTATGGAGGACCGTTTCAGCTCGGCTGGAGTGTGGTCTGGGAAAGAAGGTTGGAAGTACCACCTCCTGATTGATGTGAAAGGGGGAGACCACTTTTGGAAGAAATTTTGGGTGAGTCCGTAGGACTACCCTATTTTTGTAGAACCGAGTGTAAGGGGGATCAGACACGAGGGCCTGCAATTCACTTACGCGTCTAACGGAAGTGAGGGCTATCAAGAACAGTGTTTTCCAAGAAAGAAAACGGAGAGAACAGGTAAAGCAAGTACTGCAAGACCACCGACACCGGGCAGGAGAAGGGATCCTGAGACTGTCGGGTACACCAAACGGAAAAGCGACGCCATTTAAGGGCGTAGCATTTTCGAGTAGAAGGTCGCCGAGAAGCTAGGACGACCTCTTCCACCTCTGCCGGCAGGAGGAGGGGAGCAAGGACTACCCTCTCAGCAGCCAGGCCATTAGATTGAGAGACCTGAGGTTGGGGTGTAGCAGAGACCCCTGATCCTGAGTGAGGAGATCCGGTTGAAACCCCAGAGGGAACGGATCCTCCACCGCTAATTGCAGCAGGAGTGGAAACCACGGCTGTCTGGGCCAGCGAGGAGCCACCAGGATCATGAAGGCTTTGTCTCGGAGAACCTTGAAGAGAGTCCGAGAGACTAGCGGGATGGGAGGGAAAGCATACAGAAGGCTCCCCGACCATGAGAGTAGAAAAGCGTCCGCTGCAACCCGAAGGGGGTGTGGCTGACGAGAGCAGAAGCGAGGAAGTTGCCGGTTGTGAGGACTGGCAAAGAGATCCACCGTGGGGAGGCCCCACTTTAGAAAGAGCTTCTGAACTACCAAGGGATCCAGACGCCACTCGTGCGGCTGGAGGATCCTGCTGAGTTTGTCCGCCAGGCAATTCTCTTGGCCTGGGAGATAAACTGCCTTGAGGAGAACGCCGTGACTGACGGCCCAAGAGCAGAGCTTCTGTGCTTCCCGACAGAGGAGGAAGGAGCCCGTGCCCCCTGCTTGTTCACGTAGAACATGGCAACTTGATTGTCCGTCTGGACAAGGACGGACTGGTGAGAAGTCAGGTGGGAGAAGGCCTTGAGAGCCAGGCGGATCGCCCTGAGCTCCAGGAAGTTGATCTGCTGAGCAGACTCCCACGTGGTCCAGAGGCCCTGAGTACGTGCCCCTTGGCAATGCGCTCCCCAGCCCAGGAGGGATGCATCTGTTGTCAGCACCCGGGCCGGCTGAGGTGACTGGAAAGGCATGCCGAATATCAGGTTCGGCCGCTGAAGCCACCACCGGAGAGACGAGATCAGCGGCTCGGAGACGCGCACTAGGTCTGCAAGGCCGCCTGTGGCTTGTCGCCACTGCCGGCGGAGACACCATTGAGCAGGTCGCATATTCAGGCGGGCATTGGGGGTCACATGGACGGTGGAAGCCATATGGCCGAGTAGTCTCAGGAAGCGCCTGGCGGAGACCAGGGGCTGGCTGTGAAAATGGTCGGCTAGGTCCCATGAGCCGTTGAGCCCTGTCGAGCGGTAGGTACGCTCGTGCCTGAGGAGTGTGCAGCCTTGCGCCGATGAACTCGAGATCCTGTGAGGGGAGCAAAGTGGACTTTGCGAAGTTTATAACAAAGCCCAAGTACTGCAGAAGAGTCACCGTGCGGCGCGTGGCGTTGGTGACCTCGAGAGCGGACGCTGCTCTGATGAGCCAGTCGTCGAGGTACGGAAAGACATAGAGGCCGTGAAGCCGGAGATGGGCCGCCACCACCGCGAGACATTTTGTGAAGACTCGCGGTGCGGAGGACAGGCCAAAGGGCAGTACTCTGTACTGGTAATGATTTCCTGCCACCACAAACCTTAGGTATTGGCGGTGGCTTGGGTGGATGAGGATGTGCGTGTAGGCATCCTTTAGATCCAAGGAGCATAGCCAATCTCCCTGCTGGAGGTAGGGCAGAAGGATTCCAAGGGTAAGCATCTTGAACTTCTCCCGCACGAGGAACTTGTTGAGGTTGCGCAAGTCCAGGATGGGTCTGAGGCCTCCTGTTCTTTTTGGTATTAGAAAATACCGGGAATAAAAGCCTTGACCCTTCAGGTGGTGGGGCACCGGTTCCACCGCCTGATCCTGTAGAAGACCTGCTAACTCCTGAAGGAGTAATTCCCTGTGCAGAGGGGGTCGTGGAGGCTCCCCCGGAAAATAGGAGGGAGGGACCTGGTGGAAGTGGAGAAGATAGCCTTCTCGCACGACTAGAAGCACCCAGGCATCTGAGGTGATGCTGGACCACCTGTGGGCGAAGTGAACCAGCCGGCCTCCGGTGCTGGGAGGAGCCAGCGGGGGGGGAGAGGCTATGCTTAAGGAGTCAAAAGCCCCCACCCTGTGGAGCAGGGGCTGGTGGTGCAGGCTTGGGGGCTTGCTGCCTACGGGACCCGTTACCACCCCGTCCCTTGGCCTGCTGGCCCTGTTGGGGAGCTGCAGGGGCCTGATAGTGGGGGTATTGTTTGTAGGCAGTCGCCTTCCTCGGGTAAAAGGACTTCTTTCCCGAGCCCTTCTTTTTCTGGGAAGGGGCGGAGGTCTTCCTAGAAAGCCTAGTCCTGGTGAGAGTCTCTGTCTCAATTTGTGCAGCCTTATCAGCCATGGGCTTGCCAAAGAGGTTTTCGCCTCGGCAAGGGACATCGACCAACTTGTCCTGCACCCAGGGCTCAAGGTCAGACGACTGAAGCCAAGCCTGTCGGCGGGCACCGATGCCGGCTGCGGCCACTCGAGCCGATGCTTCAAAGCCATCATAGGCTGCTCGGGACATGAATTTTGAGCATTCCCGAATGCCAGTGGACAAGGCCAGGAACCTCCGCAAGGGTTCCTCGGACAAACCAGCGGAGAAGCCGGCTAGCTCTTTAGCCAGGTCTCGGAGATACATGCCCATGTATAGCTGGTAGGTCTGGACACGACAGGCGAGCATAGAGCCCTGGAAACACTTCTTACCAAGGCCATCCAGGTTACGGGCCTCCCTGCCAGGAGGCACCAAGGAGTGCATCTTCTGGCTCTTAAGACGATGCATGGCCGATTCCACTACCATGGAATGGGGTGGTAGCTGTGCTTTCTGGAAGCCAGGGCTCTTGCGGACTCGATAGATAGAATCGACCCGCTTGCTCAGGACCGGCGAGGTGGCCGGACTCTCCCACATGCGGAAGAGTAGTCGTTCCAGCATGGGAGGAACCGGTACAGTAAAGTGTTCCCTGGCGGGAGAGTCATACTGGAGGGCGTCGAGCTCTTCGGCTCGAGGCTCCTCCTCGGGATCCGCAGGGAAGGCCAAAGCCTTGGCCATATCCCTGACGAAGTCCGAGAACCGGGCATCCTCCGGGGGGGACTGCTTCCGAGGTTCGGACTCAGGTGAGTCCGAGGGGACACACCGAGTCCGAAAAGGAATCAGGCGACTCTTCCTCTTCAGACTCCCAGACCGACTCCGACGAGGACTCGGTGGGGTCGGCCCGGGCAGGGCGCGGCGCCTGCCGCCCCGACGCCGAGGGAGTCGGCGTCGGCGACCGCGGTCCCGAACGGGAGGCCGAGGGCGACCTCGACCGAGGATCGACTCGAGTTCGCATCGACTCGAGGATCGGCTCGGTCTCCGGGGTCGACTTCGACGTCGACGTCCCGGCGGTCGGGGCAGCGGCGCCAGCGAAGCCAGCGAGCAGTGCCCGCTGCTGGTCCATGAAGGCAGACAGTCTGCTCTCCAAGGCCGTCAACCTGAGTCCGAGCTCAGGTGACCCAGCAGCCCCGACTCGGGCCCCGACGGTGTCGGGCCCGACGTCGGCTGTCGTGGAGGCGAGTCCAGAAGGACCACAGGACTTACCCGAGCAGGCAGCTCCGACTCCAGGCGAGGTCGCTTCATGAGGTGCTCCTTCTCCAAGGACCCGGGGCGGCTATCGGGGCTATGCGACCTGGCCCTCCCGGAGCCAGGAGCGTCCACCGACGCCGCCCTCGCGGGTTTCACCTTCCGTCGATGGTCCCCGGAGGGAGAACCCCTGTCGGAGGAACTCCGGCGACGGTCCGAGCTGGAACCCCTGGACGCGGAGGCCTCCGACGAGGTCCGGGTACGGCTGGGGTGTGCGAAGATTCTATCCCGCTGATGCCGCCGACTTCTCAACGCTTTGGAGGAAAGTTTGCCACAAGGCCCACAGATCATTTCTTCATGATCCGGGCCCAGGCCAGCGGAGGCAATTGTCGTGTGTGTCAGTTAGTGACATATTTCGGTCACACTGACCACAACCGCTTGAAACCACTGGCAGCCATCGGGGAAAAAAGGGCCCCGGCGAGGTCAAAGGACCGGGCTGCCAGGGAAAAACCGAAAACGAAAACTGACTAAGTCAGAAAACCGAAAAAATAAGAAGAGGACTCGGGACCGGCGTCGCGAGTCCGGCGGGAAAAAGGACCGGCGTCGAATTGCCGAATGGAAAAAAAACAGAGTAATTCTAAAGAAAATCAACTTTTTCGCGGGGACACGACGGGTACGTCTGTAGGGCTCCGCGAAAAAGAAGACTGGCTAGATGGCACCCTTGGGCGGGAAGGGGACCGCGCATGCGCGCTGCAATTCCCAAAGTCTTTCAGCGAAATCTGGGGAAAATGCTCCGCGAGGGCTCCGTCGGCGCCGACGTCACCCATAAGTGAGGACTGACTTCCTGCTTGGTCCTGGAGAATCCTTTTTATCCTTTCTCATCAGGTGATGATGACAGCAGATGGTACCACTGGAAACTGCAAGACTGCCAGTGGTACACTCCTCCTACTCCTGTAGCTGTTCACAGGAGAGACTGTAGTATTTCCTTCACACTCTCTCTGCAGCTGGTAGGTATCTTCATCCTCTGTTGTGGTTTTCCCCAAGTTCTTTCCCACCCCACACACCCATCAATCCACCCCACTGAAACTACAACCTCCAAACTCCAAATGGGGAAAGCCCTTGAGAATTCTTCTCCAGAAAGCAGCAGCTCCAACCCAGGGGCAGCCACAAAATTTATTTCTTTATTTATTTAAAAGGTTTTTTAAATACAGTTTTATCATTTCAGTCAAAGCGGTTTATATTGTAACTTAAACTTGGTAATGTACATTAAACAGGGACATTGATAACCATGAAGAAGATACTTGGCCGGGCAGACGTGTCATATGGGAATATACTCAGGATGCAGCCACCCACATCCATGGAAAGTCTCCAAAACCCCAACCCACTATTCTCCCCAACCACCCAACTCCTCATCCTGTCCAAAGCTAGTTCCTTGCATCCATTCACTTCCCTCCCAATCCAACATGAAAGGCATCTGAACATTCTTGCCCTCACTCGTGTATCTTCACTGAGCATGTGCCCCAGAAAAGGGCCTCGGATAAGTATAGAATAACATAATGAAAACAAAAACAGGACAAGAGGGGAACTCATCCTACTCTTGTTCCCCATCACCATAGAAAAGAAAAAATATATACCACCCCAGTCAAGAAACAAACTCCCCCCAAGGGACTCGAGGGTATGCCCCCCCAGTCCTCTTGGGGAAGAGGGGCTTCCTTAGTCCTATCCTGCTTGTGCAGGTAGGGAATATAGAACAATTATTCGTGAATGAGGGAAGACCACCTGCCTCCAAACAGCCCCCTGAATAGTGGTAGCCCCTAAAGTTAAGTAGTCTCCAGGAAGACATGACATAAAAAGTGGGACAATCCTCTTCCAAAAATCAAACCCCCCGGTATTAAGCATCTGTGGTTCTCAAAGAGGTCTCAAAGGAAGGCCTCAGCTTATTAAAGCAAAGCGAACAGGCCGGACATTTAACCCCATACTGAATCTGCAGTTTTATGGGATACAGGATAGCATATCTTACTCCCCTTGTCCCTAAAGAGCTCGCCTTCACTATACTGAAGTTTCTGGAACACCTGCACCAAAGAACAAAAATCCTCAGTCTGAAATGGCTGCCTCTCTCCCTCAGCTCTCACTTCTGAAACATTTTAATTCTGTCCTTTGGGAAAAAATCTTCAGGCATATAATGATTGGTGCATGGTCTAATCTCCTCTGCCAGAATGGGTTACAGTGCTCTCTAGATCCAAGCTTAAGATGCCCATGCTCTTCATGGGTCAGAAGCCCCAGCTATCCTCCGATATCCACTTTTAAAGAAACTCGGAGGCAGTCTAAGGTCACCCTCTTGTTCCCCTCAGGGATGACCCACCACAATGCTTGAGGATATTACTATGGTCTTCTGTTCTCTAGCATATGTTAGCCATTCAGTGGCCACAGTACAATTTTTGTATTCCAATTGCCGCCATTACTGCTGTGGTTCCAGGCTTCTTTTGAATGGATGTTGGCTTTCAGGGTGATCTTCGTGGAATCTTCTTAAGCCTTGAGTCAAGATTAGTGGAGATTCTCATAGATAGCTTATGTATCAGTTCTTTAATCATGAACCCTGCATCAGCAGAAGTTGGGAATCTCTGAGACAGCCTCACTGTCTCAAAGTTTGGACCTCTGACAGTCCTGCTTTATCTGCCACCTTCGGCCCCAGCCTCTTGGACTCGATATTGGCTGAACCCAAATGGCTGAAATGGACTTAATACTGGTCGCACCTGCGGCCATATCAATGACCACTGGGTGGAGGGGGACTTCAATTTGACCCAACCGCCATCCTTTTGCAACATGTCTTCTAAAGCCTTTTTAGTCCGACTATTATCACTTAGTAGGGCTGAGAGCGAACGTAGGTTTTTTTATTACCCTGGGATCTCTGCATGAGCCACTGATGGGGTGTCGCGGAAACTGTGATTCAAGTGACAATTTTGCTTGGTGGCCCTCAGTTTATCAGGGCTTTCAGGACCTATCATTTTGCCTTGAAACACAGATACTTGTTGCTAACCCCCCCCCCACCCCTCCAAAAGTTGCCATCATGGATGATTGAGTTGGCAAACATGCTTTAAGCCAGCCTTGCTTGCAAATACGCAAAGTCCACTGTATTTTTCTTATTGTAAGGGAAACAGGAAAACGTTTTAGTATTGTACTACATTTTTTTGAACACTTCAGATTTTCAACAATGACAAGCAAAAGTGTTTAAAAACCCTTACCATTAACGATACTGGGACAGCCGTCTAAGTTATCCTCAGCACAAAAATTCATGACAAGCCTTCTAAAGAAGTGAAATTAACTGACTTTCTAGACAGGTATGCATCTCCTTTATTGATAAAAGATTGTCTACCTCATGTTTCAGACAGGGTTAAAAGGGATAATGATGTCTCCTGAGACAGTAACATTGCTCTGAATTCCCAGGGAAGCAGAGAATCTTACGGAATGGAGTTAATCATACAGCAAGAGGGCTTCTACCATACCTCGAGTGTGTCACATTTTTTTTCATTGCCAAGATCAGAGGAAGATTTAAACTGGTTTTACTTTTTAAAAGCAGCAAATTTGAACTCACCTAGACTGGGGATTTTTGGCCCTAGAGTTTCTTTGGATGGCCTGGGTGGTGAAGGCACACCAATTTTATAAATACTACAGGAGGATAGATGCTGACCATCAGGCTACTTGTACTGCTGCTGGCTACCCATTGTGTGCGAAAGGAGAATCGCATGAGGGGGTGAATGTCTGCTCGGGCATGGTTCCCGCCATCCCTCCCTCCCTGTGACGTCATCGATGGAAGAAGACCTGGGCTGCTCTGAATCCAGATCAGAGGCCCTCTAGGGCACGGAAGAAGGAGTGGGCCCAAAAGGGCAGGGCACGCTCATTGTGGCGGCCCCGTCAGGGTTCCATTGGTGTTCAACAGTGTTGGAGATTTTGTGAGATCAAATCCACCATCTCAAATACTATTTTGTTGTTTCAGTTGGGTAATATATTGAGTTTTGATGGAGAAGCGAAAGTATCAAAAATACTGCCAAGGATAACCAGCTAGCTCAAGCCCCGGTGAGAAGTGGACCCTTTGGATAAGTACTTTTCTGGTGGAACATGGGACAACCACTCGCATAGGAAGGTGTGTCAGTTAGCTCAGTAGAAAACAGACTACCCCACCCTTCCCATACCCTCAATTCCTTCTTCTACTGTGTCTGTTGGGCTGGATAAGCCCTATAACGTCTGGTAAAGGTCCTGTGTTGTCCTATTCCATAAAACAGTGGGTTTACATGAGGAAGTACAAATTGTGATGGAACCTTTACAGGACATTACTATGAAGGACATATGGGTTGCCATATCAGAAATGGTATACTAAAGTTTTCTAGCACGGTATCCTCTCTTTCTGTCTTTACGATTTGCCAGAAGAGCG